>OX371220.1:6102370-7567370 GCA_947310845.1 Yponomeuta plumbellus | reverse complement strand
ATATAAGAAGGAGTCATTTTAGGATGCAGGCTGAGGACATAATAAGATTGAAGACATTGTATGCCGGAGGGCACTGGTCGTCACTTGTTCTAAGAATAAATTAGAATTAACCTGAACGTTGTAAATAACAAACACTAGCACATACATTACAGCTGTTAGCTTTTACAATATACCTCGGCTATTATCGTAGTTATTTTATATTGTTATATAAAACTTTACATAACTTTTCAAAATAGTAAACAAAGGTTTTATACACAGCAGGAAGTAGTAACACTCGTGTGCTTTCGGCGAAAACCGAAGCCTACTCTAGAGAGAGCCCGATGTATACCTATTCTAAAAGCTAACAGACTGTAACTATATAAAAACTCCCGCCTGAGACCAAGGACTGCCACTAGCCACGATCCTATTCCTGACAGATCATTTTCGTTTCATCGGCCAAGACGGTGCAAAAATTGCGCTTGTATGTACAAATAACTTCGCACAGGAAACTAATAAAATATTAGGGTAACTCTAGGTGCCACCGAAAAAAAAAATCTATATTTACAGATCGAATATACGAAGTGTCATAATCATGTAGACCGTGGTTTTAAGGACCCACGGCAAAGAAACAAGGTTCACGAATCTAGGTAGCAATTGGTCTAAAAATCTAGGTAGGTAACTAGATAGCAATTACGTCAAAATCGAAAAAAAAACGGCTTTTTGGTATAAATTCTATGTAGCCGTAGGTTTTATGCCCTAGGGAGATTTGCCGTGAGAGAGATGGCCGCGAGTCATGGTTTCTAAAAATCTCTATTAACGTGATTGAGAGGTTGTATCTACAGACACTTCTGCGAATTCGCTGTGTATTTACAACATTTACATACATAACATAACATAACATTTACACACAGGCACATACATTGCTTCTGGCCCAACACTAGGATACCCTGTGACGTGGGAACCAGAAACAGCGACGTCACAAACATGTAAATATCCAAGACCAGGAGTTTTTTTTTTCTTTCTCTCCAGCCGGGGATCGAACCCGGAATACAGAAGCAATGTGCTTGTATATCTCCACATTAGGATACCTACCCTGTGTTGTGGGAACCAGAAACAGCGACATCACAAACATGCACCTAAACATCCAAGACCTGGGGATTTTTTAGTCCCCAGCCGGGATTCGAGCCCGGGACCTTTCGCGTAGTAGGCAGATGCGCTAACCGCTTCGTCACAGAGGTCGTAGGTTTACTCAGGTTTACCAGGTCTTGGATGTTTACATGTTTGTGACGTCGCTGTTTCTGGTTCCCACGACACAGGGTATCCTAGTGTGGGGCCAGAGGCAATGTATGTGCCTTTATGTAAATGTTAAAATGTAAATGTTACTCAAACTTACTTGGAAGAGGAGAAACGCGTAGCCCTTGGGTGGAAAGTAGCTCTTGCTCTCAGCCTTATGGGGCCAGTCCACCACGAGGGGACCGAACCGCCGGAATGATGACGTTATCTCATCTGAAACCACGGAAAACAATAATCATTTTGATGTTGACATCACTATAATTCAATGACACGCGTGACGTGTATTGCATGGGGCCTAATGATTTACAAATAAATACCAAGATACCTAAAAATAAAACTCGGCAAAACGTGGGTCCAGTTCTAGAGACTGGTGCCTCTGCCTACCCCTTCGGGGATAACGGGCGTGAGTTTATTATTTATTTATTTTTATATACCTAAAAATAAATAAACTCACGCCTGTTATCCCCGAGGGGGTAGGCAGAGGCACCAATCACTAGACGTTGAGATTGCCGAGTTTATTAGGTCCCAAACGTGACAAGTGGCAAGCCTGTCGCCGTTATCCGGGCACAATTTATCAGCGAATGGTGTTGCTGTACAAACGAACAAATGTACGTAACTAAAAGTCATTGGTACATGCGTGATTCGAACCCAGACCCTCATGATCGAGAAGCAAGGGTCAACCCCACTACGCCACCACCGCTGCCAAGATACCTATGCACGAAAATTTGACATGGACCACTACTTTAATATTTTTATAGTAATTTTTGACATAAATATATGGAAAGCACAAAGTACATTTGTACCAAGGGCCTCAGACGAGGTCTATTTCCATGTTTGTAGTGTACTTGCCTGGTTACCATAGCACAGGGTATCCTAGTTTGGGACCAGCCCTTATAATTACTTAACTTTATCAGGTTAAGTAACTATGTAAACAACTCGGAAGAGTCAAAATATGAATGTATCGAGGGTGCAGTGTTAAAACCCGATAAAGGCAAAAAATCGAAATTTCGTTTTTATAGCCCACTATTGCCCAGTAAGAAAGTGCATAACACAGAAATTAAAAACACTTTAAAGGTATTTATGGCTATACTTTATAACATTTGTTTTGTGAGAGAACCACATAATGTGTATTTATTGGTATTTAAAGCGCAAGAATAATCACGGTATTCACACTAACACGAAATATAAAAACACACTTATCGGGTTTTATCACTGCACCCTCGGTATATGACATTTCGTAGTAGGAGTATGAGATAACTGCTGGGAAAAAAGTCCCAGAATGTAGCGGTGTAACATAGGGTGGTGTGACATATCGGGAACAAAAGGGCTAAATCAGACAACTGCATACAGTGGAGTCTTACCTAATTGCACCTCAGGTAAGTGATGTTGTGTGGAAGTTAATATTATATTAAGTAATGTTTCCATAGTGAAAACGTGAAAACATCGGCAAAACGTGGGCTCATTTCTAGTGAATGGTGCCTCTGCCTACCCCCTCGGGGATAACGGGCGTGGGTTTATTTATTTATTATTTATAGATAACATAGGAATATTCTTTATTCAGATGTATTAAGATTGATATTGCCTAAATGTGCATAGTGTAACAATAATAAAATTATAATTAACTATATGGTGTAATGGAAATATTTTGCATGTTAAATGGATGTCGCATGTCGAATAAAAATTATTAATCAATGTTTTATTATCAATGTTATATTATTATTAAATAATATTAAATGTTGAGATGCCCTTACAGGGTGTCAGGTACAGACTCTCGAAATTACAAAAAAGAACTGATGTAATGACACATTATGATAATGCAATGAATAAATGAATATCATCATCATCATCAACCCATTATGTCCCCACCGAGGGGCACGGGTCTCTTCCCTGAGGAAGGTATAGGCCATACTCCACCACGGGGGCCAAGTCCGGATTGGTGGAGGCTTGTAAGACTAGTGGCTGGTCTTACTGTCAGAAGTTTTCAAGCCGCCCCTAAAGGCCTCTGACTTGGCTTAACGACTGCTATCTATCGACGGCAGCCGGCACCAACTGCTTAACGTACCTTGCGAAGCACGGAATCGCTCGGAAAAAATGCCACTAGCGTTAGTCATAGACGGTGACCCATCCATGGACTGAACGCGCCGAATGTTGCTTAACCTTAGTGATCGTTCAAGATCACTCAGGCAGCCCAGGCTACGAGCGATTCATATGAATATAAATACTTATTTTTAGTAAAAAAAATCGAGTTTCAGTTTGAAATTCCAATGCCAGTGAACGGCCATGATAGCTATCCCGTTGCCAGGCAACAGGGGGTGCAAACAGCTCCTGCATTGTCCCTTTTCAGCGACGATGACGCTGCAGGGAGCATCACAAATTGAAAAGCTTTGATTATTAAATTGCGATATTGATTTAATCACCTGGTGGTGCCATCACTCAACTCGGACTTTTAGAATGTGCCCTGGAATGTCAATATAAATCAAGATGCGGGTGTAACAAGGGTAAATGTTGCAAAACTGGCTAGCTTTAACTGAAATGTTAGGTAAAAGTACGCACTAAAAAATTCTGAATAAAATCTTTGGTAATAAAGGATATATCAGTGACTAATTCGTACGGAAAAAAATTGCATTTAACCTGTCTAGATGGCAAAAAATGTTTATTTCCAAAAGCTTTATTTTCCACAAAATCTAATTTAGCTGGTAAACGATAGAAGCTTTTCATTTAAATCTTTCATGCAAATTTCGGCCACATCAATATCTGCAATCCTAACTGCTCATATATTTTTTAATGTTAATATTAAGCGTGATTAGTACAAAATTGTACAATTTCTTAATTAGCGCAGGGAACAATCGCCATCGAACATCCGCCACATCTCTTATCTGTGTAATCTTTGGATTATGGATTAGCCTTTAAAGTATTCGCCGAAAAAGTACAACAAACATTCAAGAGATTGCGCTAGTTTATTATTCTATAACTCAGAGGTCAAATGCTCAAAGTCATTCGCCCTTGTTACAGCCTTAATATTTACGGGAATAGCTCCTAGCCCCGGCCACCTGAGTGATCTCGGAGATTAAGCAACATAGGGCGCGTTCTGTGCATGGATGGGTGAACGTTCTATGACTAACCGTTCCGTGCTTCACAAGCCACGCTAAGCAGTTGGTGCCGGCTGCCGTCGATAGATGGCAGTCGTTAAGCCAAGTCTGAGGCCTTAGGGCGGCTTGAAAACTTCTGACAGTAAGATCAGCCACTAGTCTTACAAGCCTCCACCAATCCGGACTTGGGCCCCGTGTATGGCTTATACCTTCCTCAGGGAAGAGACCCGTGCCCCTCGGTGGCGACATAATGGGTTGATGATGATGATGAATGGTAGCAAGACAGTGAACCCAGTCTCACCCTCATCGATGTCGGGCGGCAGCCCGCCCACGAACACCTTCCGGCTGAAGCGCTCGCCGTGCTCCGAGCCCGCAGATATGGGAAACTCATTGTTAGAGTAGAAATTATGTTTCCAGAGGATAATGACGGTATTGAGGACTAACGTTTCACTTGCAACCTAGAAAGTAGGTTCTTGTTCATTCTCTTGGCTGCTTGCTGAATTACCTGAATCGACTTTTGGAGACTACATTTGGAGGCTTTTTCTGTGCCGAAAACTTAATGGTAGCAAGCAAGTGAACTCCAGACATACCCTCATCGATGTCTGGCGGCAATCCGCCCACGAACACCTTCCGGCTGAAGCGCTCGCCGTGCTCCGAGCCCGCAGACACGGGCGACGACCGCGCCGGCGATCCCAGCGCAGAGACGCACATCGATAGACCTGCAACGTGGATAGGGGCACTTTAGGGAAAAATCGGCTAAAAGCAACTCTGATTCGCATAGTCTCAAGGGTTTTTGTATTTTGGACTAAGTATGTATTGTATTGACGCTGGATGCAAGCCGCTCCCGACCGGTCTTTTTGGAAATCCATGGAGGAGGCCTGTGGCTGAATGATGATGATGTATTGAGCTGTTGATTACTGCATTAACTCGTAATGGCATTCTACCGAACGTTCGTCTCAGGTATAAGCTCACGAAATAAACGGGAGCGCTGTTGCGAGGATTCCAGCGATGATACCTATTTACTTCGAGTCTTTTGTCCAGCGAGAGATTTTGTTGTTCCTAATAAGACGTCACAGAAAAAAAAGAAAACAAGTAATTATAACACATGAAGAACATGACGAGCATTTATTAGAGCGTTCTCTAGAAGGTTTGCTAGAAAGATCGTTAAAATAAACATTCACACACAGGCACATACATTGCTTCTGGCCCCACACTAATATACCCTGTGTTGTGGGAACCAGAAACAGCGACATCACAAACATGTAAACATCCAAGACCTGAGGTTTTAATTTAGACCTAACTATGTAGGTATTGGAGTGGGTGTCTATGGCAGATGGTGATGATGAATTCATAATATAGCGTGTGATGTAAAATAAACAAAACCATAAGGGACGCAGGGTGTGTTATGGAGGTATAAAAAGGCCTCGAGCTCAGTATACGCTGCGGTTTTACCCACAGCACTGATTTTCACCACGGGCTTTTGGTGACTCGGAGGTTCAACCGAATTAGAAGAAGTGATAATAGAATACATTAACTAAAATCTGGGATATGCAAGTCGGATTACAGAGCAGGAAGCAGTATAACTGTATTAGTAATCGCTCGTAGCCTGGGCTGCCTGAGTGATCTTAAACGATCACTAAGGTTAAGCAATATACGGCGCGTTCAGTAAATGGATGGGTTTCTGTGTATGACTAACGCTAGTGGCATTTTTCCGAGCGGTTCCGTGCTTCGCAAGGCACGTTAAACAGTTGGTGCCGGCGGCCGTCGATAGATGGCAGTCGTTAAGCCAAGTCAGAGGCCTCAGGGCGGCTTGAAAACTTCTGACAGTAAGACCAGCCACTAGTCTTACAAGCCTCCACCAATCCGGACTTGGCCCCCGTGGTGGAGTATGGTCTAAACCTTTCTCAGGGAAGAGACCCGTGCCCCTCAGTGGGGACATAATGGGTTGATGATAAAGTAGTATTACTGAAATGAGAGTATTCGTGTGTTTTCGGCGAAAACCGAAGCCTACTCTAGAGCCCGAGGTATATTCTAAAAGCTAACAGACTGTAAAAGTTTGCATCCCGCTCAATCGTATACTAGGCCCGTCCACTGCCAATGTAAAACTAATGAGCTACTTTGTGACCAGCGTATTGTAGGTAAAATGACAACACGTCTTCTTCCGAAAAGACTGACGAAACGTTCGGACACTAGATGGCGCCGTCTGTATTTTATATCGCAGTAGAAGAATGAAACCCCATAAAACCACAACAGTGTAAGTCCAAACTTTAGATGGAGTTGCATGGTACCTATCACAGAAGGTATACGAAAAACTTACCAGTGGTGCTATGTCTTGAGCCCACAAGTTTACGCCTAATAAATACAGCCTAAGATTTCGAAGAACATGTATCGCTACCAGCACTTTTTGGCGCGTCACATCAACAAGAGTGGTTTAAATCATCAACCGCTCTGCGACAGAAAAAATCGAGACCAAGGCAGCCGTCCCGCTCCATATCTCGCTTCTTCCTGCTGCACGTCTTCTCAACGCCGGAACTACACCTCAAAGCCTTCAACACTAGATGGCGCTGCCGGTGTTCTGAGTCGCGGTTTATAAATGTCACTCACCTGCGGCGCTGAGTCGCGATACCACGTCCGCTGCCGCCTGCTCAGTGGGCACGGAGGGGGACCCCGCCCCTCCGGCTCCCGCCGCTGCCTCCTCCACACCGGGGAAAAAAGGCGACTTGCCTGTGGACAACAGAGAGAGGAATATAAATAGTAGTAGACGAAAATATGTC
This sequence comes from Yponomeuta plumbellus, assembly GCA_947310845.1. Classification (NCBI taxonomy): domain Eukaryota; kingdom Metazoa; phylum Arthropoda; class Insecta; order Lepidoptera; family Yponomeutidae; genus Yponomeuta; species Yponomeuta plumbellus. Next base: position 7,560,235 of record OX371220.1, on the reverse strand, counting down.
GCTTTGATGAGGGCTGTATGTCTGTAACTACGTGTCGTGTGCGATTCATTTGTATGCCTATAGTTGAGTAGAGCAAAAAAGCCATTACTCAGATGTTTCCGATTCTGGCCGCTAGATGGCGTCTAAACCGCGCAACACATTCCGCAATTTGAGCTCAAAATTGGCGCTTATATAAATACGATGTTTATATAAATACGATAATATAAATATGTAATAGTAGACGAAAATATGTCGCTTTGATGAGGGCTGTATGTCTGTAACTACGTGTCGTGTGCCATTCATTTGTATACCTATGGTTGAGTAGAGCAAAAAAGCCACTACTCAGATGTTTCCGATTCTGGCCGCTAGATGGCGCCAAAACCGCGTAACACATTCCGCAATTCGAGCTCAAAATTGGCGCTTACATAGACGTTTCAGGATAAACTAAACAATCGTTAGGTCCTTTGATATCTAAAAAAATAATCAAGTCACATAACTTTTACATCAGAGACTCTTAGATGTTGTAAAATTAATATTAAAGGTCACTGTACCAAATAACCAACCAAAAGTAGTCATTATACCTAACTGAAAATAAATAAAAAAATAACGTTCCCAGTTATCATTTCAGCGCAGAATGGCTGTAATTACAAATGTCGAGTCATTGACTCCGCGATATAGTGGACACAGATTCGAAATTTTGGCACAGTGCCCAACAGAACTAAAGCGCTGCGAAATCACCATGACCACCGCCAGAGGACTTATGCCTCGGAGAGTTAAGGCTACCATTCACAGGCGCGCCCATCCGCCGGACTTGTCGCTGGCGACAATGGCGACGGATTTGTCCACGAGTGGGTAGGTACGGCTCGGGGCTCGGCTCGCAGTGCGTGTAGTGAATGGTGGGCTTAAGACAGAGGAGAGAGGCAGAGAGAGAAACGGGAAGGATAAGGACAGAAAATGGCCGGTTTTCATTGGCCGATGATACGGGACTTTGAGCATATTGCCGCCCCCGGAGAACAAAATGGCAATCGCAAAATCACAACTTTTCAGGAAAAATAAAGAACCGATTTTCGTTGATTGCTGGTAAATCACTGAAGTATCATCATCATCAACCCATCATGTCCCCATCGAGGGGCAAGGGTCTCTTCCCTGAGGAAGGTATAGGCCATACTCCACCACGGGGGCCAAGTCCGGATTGGTGGAGGCACTGAGTATATTGTAAGTGAATTAGTTCAAATGAAAGCAATTTTTTTTAGTTTTTTTTTTCTAAAAGTATCTACGAAGTTTCGACCGGCGCTCTTGGCGGACGGACGTGCGAATTTGACATACAGTCTACATACGTGCGCGTGCGCAATTAAAAATGGTGTAGTGTAAAAAATGTCGCCTTTTCTTGTCAGTAAACAAGGCAGACGTAGTGCAGTGTAAAGGAGTGTGTGGCGGCTATTACCACAAGTCGTGTATCAAGGACGATCTAAAGCGATTTGAGGAGAAAGGAATTTGTCTAAAATGCGTGGATAAAACGCCACAAAAGCCTCCTACCATAACAATGGCCGAGGCGAATGCAAGTATAACATCTTTACTTCGAGAAGTGAATAATAAGTTGGAAATTATGTATAACGTTGAGAAAGGCATTTCGGAACTCACAGAAAGCGTGGATTTCTATGCAGAAAAGTATCAAGAGATGGTCCAATTTCAAAAAGTAATATGTAATTGTAAATGATTAAAAGAAATACATGTTCCGAATCATTTTGTAATTTTTGTTTTAATCGAGCATCTCAAATAATGTATTGTTGATAGTGTCAAATACCGTATTAAATAAGTAAGTAATAAGTAAATAATTTAAGTAATAAAAAGCGGATACTATTGCATTATTTTATAACTTCATGAGTATCGACAAAAAAACGTGAAAAAAATTGTATAGATGCATTATGCTCTATTAAACTCGAATATGGTATAACATTAATATCAAGACAATAGCGATTGTCATTTTGTTGTCCGGGGGCGGCGATATTAAAGCGGAAAAAAATCACGTTTTTTGTATGGGAGTCCCACTTGAGTACCTATTTTGTTCCGTGAAAATTCTGTGTAAATTTCAACTGTCCAGCTATCACGGTTCACGCGACGGCCTGGATATAGATTCTCCTAATCCATTGTAGTACGATGAAAGTTGGATGAACGACGCTATTTCATTTCAATGCCGCTTTCTTTCAACGTACAGTCTGTTAGCTTTTAGAATATACCTCGGGCTCTAGAGTAGGCTTCGGTTTTCGCCGAAAGCACATGAGTGTAATAACTACTCCCTGCTCTGTATTATAGTTTATTTCCGTCATATTCGTTCCAAATTCGAAATTAAGTGTCTTAGTAGTTCCGATATTTCTATTACACGAATATATCCGATTATATCCGATAGTAGCCGAGGTATATTCTAGAAGCTAACAGACTGGAAGCACGCGATTCAATAACGCATCAATGGAATCAAAAAACATGTCACGTAACCCGGCCGAGTATCTGTCATTGAACTGTAATGCGCTAGCAGAATTGAGGCCCTGACAGACATACAAACAGTAGAGTCTTAGTAACGAGTCTTGTAAATCTCCGAATCAAAACGCATCAATTTTGACCCCGTTTCGACCTCGCGTGACCTCTAACCCCGTAATCTATGAGGTCAGGTGTCAATAAACTATTCGTCGTTTGAGAATTATTATTTTTCCCCCGTTTCCTATTTGGCAATCTCGACCTAAGCGACGTTCCGCACCGGAGGGGTACTGGGATTATGGATTTTTCTATCTGTAACGCATGACGATTTTATGTAAAGTTTGTAAATAAGTTAAGTTAGTAAATAGTAAATAAACAGAGATCATAACACTTTATTGTACATAAAGATAGATTTGTCAACTGAATATAAAATGTAACATAACATTTACATACAGGCACATACGTATTGCTTCTGGCCCCACACTAGGAAACCCTGTGTCGTGGAAACCAGAAACAGCGAAGTCACAAACATGTAAACATTCAAAACCTGGGTTTCTTTTTATTGTCCCCAGCCGGCATTCGAACCCGGGACCTCTCGTATCGTAGGCAGATGCGCTAACCACTGCACCACAGAGGTCGTCAAGGAAAAGGGATAAAGAAATATAGAGAGAAAATTAAAGTTAAAGGTATACAAAAGAAATATTCTGTTGAATGTCAATAACACAGAGCCTGTTCATCCTAATCTAGTCACAGACCTTAGGACTTGAAATTTTCAATCCACGATGGGCTCGTGTGGAACAAATAATATATGTAGAGCGAGTGTGGGTGGAATTCGCCGGTAATCAGCGGACATACTTCGACCAAATAGGGGTATCAGGGTAAGATAAAAAGTACCCGAAACCGACACGCGTGCATGCAAAGGATCGTGGCAAGTGGCTGTCCCTGGTCTCTCTCTACCCCTCTGATACAGGCGTGAGTCTATGTTATGTTAGAGAGCAGTGTAGACAAGAAAAGTGGTAGTGCTCAGCTTGCTGTGGACTGTACCTACCTAACTACTACCGAAAGGAATGTTATAGCCCAAAAAATCCCGTACCTTACCAACCAAGAGTATACCTACAAAAATAGATAGAGAAAACTTTATTAGTACCCTTCCCGTGTGGAACAGGAAAGTATGTATACAGTAAAGGCTCATTTACACGATGCCATTTTCTTGTACAGAGCAATAATTGAATGCAATAAATGAAGCGCAATAATTGACGTTCAAGGATTGTAAGCAACTGTTTACACTTGTAAACTTGAATGCAATTATTGTACATATTCAACTTTACCCACGAACCAAATAATTGCACATGCCAAATTGCAGAATTCGGTAAGAAATTATTGTACGTGCTGTTTACATCAAGAAAAGTTTTGAAAGGAAACTTGTCCTATTGATCAAGAATGTTACGTTTCTTTAGACCATGCAACTCATTTATTGCGTCGATATAATCCGCTACTTGACTCTTTTTTCAAGTATGTCTTAAATGCTAAATATCTCTTCCATTAGACCAAAAAATATTTTAGTATATTTTTTGAGGACCTAAAAGCAACAAAAACATTATTTTAAAACGTTGCTTGGTTATACAGTCAAAAACGCGGTCCGCCATTTTTGTCTATGGTTTGAAGTCCTAAATATTTGTAAACAAAGTTTGACATTCAACATGGTAGAGTTCGTGCCACGAAAGAAGTATGAGTTAATGAATTTTGGCTTTTATTGTTATGGCCTTTGATTTTACTGTGGGACTTGTTTGGTGAAATGATCTGTACCTAGTTCTAAAATCTGTTAGTGATCTGTGAGCATAGTGACATAACAACAACGCATTCATGATTTCATCGAGTTTACATGCAAAATATATCAATTATCATTATTGCATTATTCGAGACTGCAAAAACACGTCAATAAAGACCGCCGGGAAGCCGCGGATTCGTGTGCCCAGTGAAATAAACATACGAAAAACTTGGCTCAAACTTGCCAAGAGAGACCCCGATTCTTTATCAACTGAAACTTGGGTGTATTTATGTGAAGATCACTTTAATGTAAGTCCTGTAATATCAATGTACACAGAAATTGTTTTTAGCTGTAATAATGCTTGGTTTGATTTGGTTTGGTTTTGGCAAATTGGTACTATCAGCTTCCGCGAATCCAGCGTCCATGATTGCGCTTATCAATAAAATGATAAGACACTAACTGCACAAGAAGAGATTTTGCAAAAACACTAAATCCTATCCAAATCACAATAGAACCTACGCACGCACGACTGACAGATGTTTGTTTACAACTAAAGGTGCTTTCAAGATGGCGGATAGTGTTTTCACCGTTCCGAAAAAAATTTAAAAGCAAAAATTTTTTTTTTAATTTGCAAATTTTGCAGCCATCCTGCATATTTACTTAGCAAAGTCAATATATTTCGGTTTCTTACGTTAGATACTACAGGAAATATCCATTTATCGCGTCAAATTTGATACGAGTCAAGTAGCGTATTGTATGCTCCAGGCAAGTAACTTGCCTCGTGTAAATGGCGCTTGAAGGCAATGTTGCTTGAAAAATTTTTGGTAGAGTTCTAACTTAGACAAACTTCGGTTGGTGGGTAAAGTTGGATCGCCCAATATTGTGGCGTTAACTCGTGACCGATGCGATTTGAGTTCGTTGACCCTGTTTTTACAGTGTCTCTGATTTTGTGAATAAAAAATAACATCAAAAGTAAAAAAAAAAACATAATCTCAAGAGCAATACGGTTCAAAATACAGAGATTACGCAAATGGAGGCCGATTGCAAGATACGGTTGCCATGGCAACCAAAGCTGTTATTTAAAGAAAGGGACTGAAAGAACTATTGAAGATGAAATGAATGAAAAGTTTACAGTGAAAAACGTGATTAGGATGATTATTGTATCAATCAGATACGGACTTTACCCACCAACCCGGCTTTTAATAGCTCAGAGACAGTATGTTTTCCAAATGACCTGCCTGAACAATAATGATAAAAAAGCGTTACTTACTCTTTCGATAGGGAAATCTTGGGCCTCGAATGAAAGGCGTAACCAGGGGAATAGTGTGCACCGACATAATACACTAAACTTATTGGATATCTTAAATTTAGCCTTTATTTCTTATGAAAGAAATCACGAGCGACCTCCTCAGTGACGGTACTCGCGAAAGAAAAAAGTGACGAACAAAGTTTATTCAAAATTCAATTTTGTTTTTTTTTTATTTCAATCTGCTTAAACTGCCAGTTTTAAAAACTCGAATCGATACCTAATCGATTCGAATGCGATTTTATTCGAAGCTTACTATAGTGGTTTGGTCGTAAATATTTTTCAGCGCGACTTCGTTTTCTGTTCTTGAATAGGTACGTTGGAATGAAAATAACGCTGGTCTATTTAAAATCTGAACAACTGGCGTTTTGTTTACGTCAGTTTTTATTTATGTCCACTATTTGTCACGAGTCAGGGTAGCCATGAACGTTATGAGATCAATATATTATTGTATAGGTACAATGGACTAGAGTCGGGTTGTCTTTGTACGACGTTTTGGTTTGGCGGAGTGAGTTACGAAGCGAGTCTTTGCTCTTTTGGGGTTTCAAAAAGGCTATTTTGTCTAGATTTGGAAGTAATAAATGAATGGAAGGTTGTAGTCGTCCATATGGACAAATTTTGCTACTAAAAAAATTTAATTAGTGAAGCTCAGTCAAGCTATTACTTTTTACACAATTGGGTATTTGACAGGATGTCAAATGAGTTACTTTTAAATGGAATTTTGTATGAAAATACTTGCTTGTGACGTCACATTTCAGAGCACTCTTTTAATCTATTTAAAAATTGTAATAACTAGTAACTAAATGATTAAAAGAAATACATTTTCCGAATCATTTTGTAATTTTTGTTTTAATCGAGCATCTCAAATAATTTATTGTTGATAGTGTCAAATACCGTATTATAGCTACAGAACCGCCTGATGAAATGTTGGAGTCGCTCTTGGCAGTTTCCGTCTTGCAGCTGTCAAGTTTCCCGCCAAGTTGATTCGCGCCTGTCAGGGCTGTCAGTCTTTTTTTTTCCTTAGCCTTATTGATTGTTGAAGTAGGTAGTTGGAACTTTTCTTTCAGATTGCTCTACTTTCAGGGTGAAAACTTCAACTTCAACTTCAACATGATTTACTTTAAGTCAAGAGAGTTGTTGCACACCTGTAATTGGATGTTAGACAAGAACATATCTACACAATGTTATTTTAAGTGATGTATCCAACATCTGTTGGTTGTGTCTAATAAATAAATAAATAAACTCTACATCGCGTTTCGTAAAGGTAATGAGGGTTACTCTGATCTTAATTTGATTGACATTCTTTACCGATATTTCAATAGACGAAGAAGAAAAAAACATTTAGATGTTACACAATTACGCTAATAACCAAAACATAGTCAAATGTGACAATGTAAATACTTAGTTACTATTAACATTTATTGGTATTAGGCGTCGATTTTTATCAAACCTATTTTGTTTATTTGAATATATATTTTTAAATTATTTCATTTTGACATGTAATTGATCAGTTGAGTTATGCCCTAGAAAAGAAGAATTAAAAACCATTGTTATGGTATTAGTATTTTTGGCCTATCGGCAGGCCAAAAATACTATAGCTTAAAATGACTAGGTATTGAATTCAACTCTTTGTCATAGACTACGAAATCTAAAAGAAAAATATCGTCTATCGGAGACAGTACTGGAACATATCCATAATCCAGTTTTTTACACCAAAGGTTTGAAAATAGCCTGCTCTAGACCGCTGCAATCTAGTGCAGTATACGAATATCTCGAACACTCCTTTTATTTATTTTTTAATTACTAAAAACCATTACAGTCATAGAAGATCTTTACTAAACATTGATTGCCAATTACTAGAGTACAGTAAATTTTGAAATGTTCCAGTTTACTGTCTCCGATAGACGATATTACCAGTTCTATTGAGATTTTTTTTTCTAATGAGCTGATATTTTTTCCCTTATTTCAGATTTCAGTCGATTCGCAGGCATCCTATAAGTGCCAGTGTAGGGCAAAGGCCTTCTCTCAGAGAGAAAGAATAAAAATATAAAAGTAATACCGCAGAGGAAAAAAGGAAGTAATACTAAGTGGATGATACCTACATCAATTCAGGTAAATATCGTGGTTGCATACAGGGCGCGCAGTAAAATGTTAAAAAAAAAACAATTTATAATTTATAATAAAAATCGAGAATTCGACACTAAAAATCGATTCACAACTCGAGTCGTTTTGCAGCAAAAAGTTCCTAGTTCAAAGAGGTTTGAGTAGCTATGTAAAATTTTTTTTTTTTTAATCTCGAACCTCTTCGCCTACCCATTAGATAGGTTCTGAAACGCGTGACCTTCTTTGAAAATTTGGTCCGAGCGTGGCCCGAGCCTACAAATTAGCAGCTGGCTAACCAAGGCAGCCTTGACCGTTATCTCTGTACACGTAAGGTTCAATATCCACCGACACTGTGCCAAAGTCGCTGCAACACACGAGTGTTGCGCCAAATCGTGACGCAATGCCGTGACCTCTGATGCAGTAGTTTCTGTTTTCGTGAGACTGCCTCTTTGGATTAGCGGAAAAAAGTTGGCCTCAGCATAGAGGTCGTGGGTTCATTTCCCGCTGAGGGCCGTCGTACTGGCCTCAGTTAGAGCGTTTTGTGATATTCTATGTCTGGTGTGTCTGGTGGACCGTGTCTAGTTTTGGACCAGAATTAATGCTTGTGCGGATGTTATCATTTTTAGTTAATTTAAAAGGCAATTTCGCCATTTTATACAGAAGAACTCTTACCCCTCTGTTTTCAGGGTTCCGTACCCAAAGGGTAAAACGGACCCTATTACTGAGACTCCGCTGTCCGTCCGTCCGTCTGTCACCAGGCTGTACCTCATGAACCGTGATAGTTAGACAGTTGAAATTTTCACAGATGATGTATTTCTGTTGGCGCTATAGCAACAACAGACATGCAACATTTAAACTTTTTATGCCATTTATATATTCGAGGTCAGTAAATTTGTCAAGGGAAATATGCAACTGTTTGAAAAGTGCGATAGCCAAAATAAAAGGATGACATCAAATATTAAAATATCCAAGGACAAATCTAGAGCTCCATCAACGCAATAGCTATTGCATGGCAATAAAAATACTTAATAAACTGCCTAAAGACATTAGTTCTCTTCCAAAAAATAAATTTAACACAGTACTGTATAATTGGTTATCCCAAAAATGCATATATACAATGAAATATTACTTTGCATTGTGATTTTATGATGGTTTTAACTCGCTTGTGATGAAATAATTTAACTTATTGGATTTTTTTGTTGTGAATGTTCTTTTATACGTATGTCTAAGAAATTGCAATGCCTTAATAGGGCTCATGTCATGGTTCCATTACTTACTTTAGCCTTTAAGAACAATTTGTACCACATGATGCAATAAACTGAATTGAATTGAATTGAAATACTAAAAAACAGAATAAATTAAATATTTAAGGGGCTCCGATACAACAAGTGTGATTTTTTTCCTCTTTTTTGCTCGATATTGATGACGGGAACGGATAGACGGTTAAAATATTCACGGAATATAGAGTTACATTAAAAAATAGATAATAAAATAAAATAAATGTGTACGGGGGCTCCAATACAACAAACGTGATTTATTTGCCGTTTTATAGATAAGGTACGGAGCCCTTCGCGCGCGAGTCCAACTCGCACTTGGCCGGTTTTTAAAAGGGTACGATAAGATGTATTTATTTATAAAACAATGTTTGAGTTAAATGCTGGCGTACCCCAAGGCGGCATACTTTCCCCAATCTTATTCTCATTGTTTATCAATCTAGTCACTCCCAATCTGTCTTGCCGCTACCATCTCTACGCGGATGACCTTCAACTTTATAAACTGTCCAGCACTGACGATCTAAGTCAAGCTGTTTCGGATCTCAATGAGGATCTATGTCGCATTAAGAGGTGGTCTGAGAGTTTCGGCATTGCCGTTAACCCCTCTAAATGCCAGGCGATCATCATTGGCGGCTCGAGGCAGCTGGCAAAGATAGATTCTGTCTCGCTACCCTCATTGCTGTTCAATGACTGCCCAATACCTTTCTCCGAAAAGGTTACTGATCTCGGCCTCGTCATTGATCGGAAACTGTGCTGGGATGCTCAGGTAAAGGCAGTTTCGCAGAAATTTTATGCCTCGCTCCATCCATTGCTTCGTCTGAAGAACTTTCTCCCTAGTAAAATCAAAATTTCTCTTGTAAATTCCCTCCTTCTTCCCATCCTAGACTACGCCGATGTCTGCTACCTTGATCTCTCGCAGGAATTCCTAAATAAACTCGATCGTCTGCAGAACTCCTGCATTCGATTTATTTTCGGTCTGCGCAAATTCGATCACGTGTCAGAATCTCGCACCAGGTTGAGGTGGCTACCGATTCGAGATCGCAGAAACCTTCGAATTCTTTGCACCCTCTTCTCTATTCTTAATGATCCCAACACCCCTCAATACCTCAAGTCACAATTTGCCTTCTTATCCTGCACACATAGCAGAGAACTCCGTTCCTCCCAAAATCTTCTTCTTTGTACCCCCTCTCACCACTCTGGTTACCTCTCTAGCTCATTCAGTGTCTCAGCCGTTCGTCTATGGAACGCTCTCCCTGATAATATCCGCAAAGCCCCCTCTCGGAATTCTTTCAAAGCCCTTGTCCGGGAACACTTCCTCGAGAAGTGTTACCTGAAACACCCTTAGCCTCTCTCATGTTAAGGATCTTTCAGCTGTATGCCCTTTACTATTACACTTATATGTATATGTTTTTATTTTTCATATCCCTTGTTTTCTCTTACGTAATGTGTAGATAAGTATATTATTAATTCGGCTCATTGTATACTATTATAATATATATTATATTATATTACATATGTTATTTTATTATAATTATATCTTATTATATGTGTAAGTATATGATAATGTATAAATTTATTTAATGCACCATAAACAAGTATGTTTGTATATTTGTTTAGTTACTTTTGCACGCCTACCATCACTTTCCTTTACCTCCTGCGGTTGACTGGTAGAAAATGCTAATAGCATTAAGTCCGCCGCATTGTACTATATTTTAATTTTTAAATGTGAGTGCAATAAAAGTATTAATAATAATAATAATAATAATACATTGGTACAAGGTGTTAAAAATATATTAATTATTCCAGTATGTTTTGCCTTCGAATATATTTAAATGTTACAATGTCTGTTTCATGGGAGAGAAGAATCTGATCAATCTTTTATCTGGTATCTATTATATTTCTTTTTTACACGTCTACCATAATTTTGCCCTCCCCTGTACCTCCTGCGGGTTCATCATCAACCCATTATGTCCCCACCGAGGGGCACGGGTCCCTTCCCTGAGGCCATACTCCACCACGGGGGCCAAGTCCGGATTGGTGGAGGCTTGTAAGACTAGTGGCTGGTCTTACTGTCAAAGTTCTCAGGCCTCCCTAAGGCCTCTGACTTGCCTTAGCGACTGCCATCTATCGACGGCAGCCGGCATCAACTGCTTAACGTGCCTCGCGAAGGAAAAATGCCACTAGCGTTAGTCATAGACGGTCACCCATCCGCCTGAGTGCTCGTTAGGCGGCCGGGGCTACGAGCGATGCCTACGGGTTGTCTGGTAGAAAATGCCATTAGCATTAAGTCCACCTTTTGGTTTGTGCAATTAAAAAAAATCGTTTGACTTCTTCGTTATTAGATTAGGCAATGAATAGAATATGACCCGAGACACCCTGTATACCAGTGGCGTAGCGTTGCACACGGTGTAATCACTGGAAGCGGCTGAGGTCAGATGTAATGAAATGCTTCCGGTACCGACACAGCCGGTACACGGACGTACCGACAAAACTGAGTTTCTTGTATTGCTAGAATTGCCTACAATAGACATTCGCCACGCTACATTTTTTTTTATAAAGATAAGATACTTACCGCTCTTAGCCTAAAGCCGCTTAGCCCTTAGCCGCTTAGATAAGATACGAATCGCTCGTAGCCGGGGCTGCCTGAGTGATCTTGAACGATCACTAAGGTTAAGCAACATACGGCGCGTTCAGTCCATGGATGGGTCACCGTCTATGACTAACGCTAGTGGCATTTTTTCCGAGCGATTCCGTGCTTCGCAAGGTACGTTAAGCAGTTGGTACCGGCTGCCGTCGATAGATGGCAGTCGTTAAGCCAAGTCAGAGGCCTTTAGGGGCGGCTTGAAAACTTCTGACAGTAAGACCAGCCACTAGTCTCACAAGCCTCCACCAATCCGGACTTGGCCCCCGTGGTGGAGTATGGCCTATACCTTCCTTAGGGAAGAGACCCGTGCCCCTCGGTGGGGATATAATGGGTTGGTGATGATGATGATGACTTACCTACCAGCACATTCACTGCTTCTGGCCCCAGACTAGGATGCCCTGTGTCGTGGGAACCAGAAACAGCGACGTCATAAACACAAGCATAATTCACAAGCATAATTTCTCAAAATGGTTTTGAGATTCCCATTCCTGGTCAAAAACAACCTCTGTGGCTCAGCGGTTAGCGCATCTGCCTACCATGCGAGAGATTCCGGGTTCGAATACCGGCTGGGGACAAAAAAAAACCCTGGTCTTTGATGTTTGCTCCTGGCGTCTTGTCGTCGCGACTCCGCGACTCTGACGCCAAGTGTGCGGAGATTCGAACAAAATATATAATATGAAAATTGACGGCCGTAGCCTGTCGTCGTCGCGTCTAGTCGCCGAACTGTCGCTGTCGCGTGTCGCCTATACAGTGTGGCCCTGGATAAAGTGCAATCCCGAAAGGGGATGAAACTAGACCATGAATCATTGACTAGAAAAATATTTAAAAAAATTATAAAAAATTATTGTAGGATTTATTGGTATTTTAAGATTTTCATGTTTCATTAAGGACTCTATGTACAAAAGTATTGATTTCTTCCAAAATAATGGGTCTATTTCTTTGAAATAAAAAAAAACAGTATGCCTAATACCTGGCGATGACCATGAAATAATAAATAGTCCGCAAAAAAGTAACTATCTTGGGTAAAAAAATGTATTTTTATGAAAAAAATGATTTCTTTAGACGTTTATTTTAAAAAACTTCAAATTACTAAAAAAATGTGCCCTATAACTATGTCATTTTATAGCTTACTTTTATTCTTTACCATTTTAGCTTCCAAATAAAAAAAAAACAATGTTCTAACTAAAAAAACACGCTATCTACGAACTTTTAAAGTGGAGCCTAATCGTGTTACCGTGCAGGTAGAGACCGTTTTTTCCATTGTTTCCGTCCTACTCTGTGCCCTTCGGCAGTCGCAGTCCTTTTGTTCTACACTCAGGTAGAGGGAAGGCGAGGGGAGGGGAGGCAGGGGGTTCGAAACAGGACTTACACAGTCGCTCCGATATTCTCGCCGCTGCTACTACTGTTCTCGTTCTCGCATTGTGTTCTCGTTGATTTGTTATTAAGATTTTGTTACATTGTTGACTGTTACGTTTTCTACTGTTCGTTACGTTTGGACTGTTCCTGTTCTGCTGTTAAGTGTTGACGAAATGCCGCGATTGACAGAGTTCTCACCTCGAGAAATAGCTGACATGCATTATTATTATGGCATGTCACATGGTCGCACAACAGTCGCTCGGACTGCATACATAAATGCTTTCCCGGGCAGACTCATACCCTCAGATCGAAATTTTCAAGAGATTCATAGGAGGCTCTCCAACATTGGACTTGGTTTGGCACGAGATCGCCGTGAGCAACCAGCTGTCGTTATTGACAATGCGATAGAAGAGGCCATTTTAAACGATCTGTTTGCTGACCCTACAACAAGCATAAGACGATTAGCGTTGCGTCATGGCATATCGAAGACGTCTGTCTGGCGAATTTTGAAAAAGGAGGGATTGCATCCTTTCCATTACCAACGAGTACAACATTTACACGAAAATGTAGATAATCGTCCAAGATGCGTAATGTCGACGTGGATTCTAAGAAAAATTAGAGCTGACCCAAATTTTCCCAAACGCATTTTTTGGATGGACGAAGCGACATTTACCCGGCATTACAAACTGCAGAAATTTGCACCAGTGGTCTCACGAAAATCCACGATTGAAGCGGGCATCTACTTTTCAAGTAAAATTTTCAATAAACGTATGGGCATCGACGACATTTTAATTGGTCCAGTCATTTTACCCAGAACCCTAAATGCTGAACGTTTTTTAGAATTACTACAAAATTTACCCATGTTGATGGAAGATGTTCCCCTGGCTACGAGACGGCGTGGGCGTATGTATCTCCAAATGGATGGATGACCTGCACATTATGGGCGGGAGGTGCGGCGATTTTTGAACGAAAATTACCCGAACCGGTGGATTGGCCGAGGAGGGCCAGTAGGCTGGCCAGCGCGTTCACCTGATCTGACACCCCTAGATTATTTTTTATGGGGTGTCATGAAGCAAAGAGTATACAGCACGCCAATAAATACCGAGGCACAGTTGCACGACCGAATAATTCAGTGCGCAAATGACATTAAAAATGATCCAGGAATGATTCGCAAGCCACTAACCAACTTAATATTCGTGCAGTAATGTGCTTGCAAAATCGAGGAGGCCATTTTGAACATTTAATGCATTAAATAAAAATGCAAAATTGTAAATTACGGATAATTTTATTAATAAAGTTATTGTGATTAAAGTCTGACTTTTATTACCTACTAAAATGTAAATAACTCCTACCTAGCCAATTTTTTAGTTAGAACATTGTTTTTTTTATTTGGAAGCTAAAATGGTAAAGAATAAAAGTAAGCTATAAAATTACATAGTTATAGGGCACATTTTTTTAGTAATTTGAAGTTTTCTAAAATAAACGTCTAAAAAAATCATTTTTTTCATAAAAATACATTTTTTTACCCAAGATAGTTACTTTTTTGCGGACTATTTATTATTTCATGGTCATCGCCAGGTATTAGGCATAATGTTTTTTTTTATTTCAAAGAAATAGACCCATTATTTTGGAAGAAATCAATACTTTTGTACATAGAGTCCTTAATGAAACATGAAAATCTTAAAATACCAATAAATCCTACAATATTTTTTTATATTTTTTTTTAATATTTTTCTAGTCAATGATTCATGGTCTAGTTTCATCCCCTTTCGGGATTGCACTTTATCCAGGGCCACACTGTATAGTGTGCGCATAGGCTAGGCTGCTCATTGGGTTACCGTTTGTCACAATAATATCCCTCTTTGTTACGGGTGCTTAGGCTAGGTTACGAGGTAAGATTTGCTTCTGATAGGAGATTGTTCTAACGGGTGGTAACAAGGTTTTTTTCTGCTTGTTTCACTATTTGAACCTCTCTTAGTTTGGTGGCAGATGACGACCTCTGTGGCGCAGCGGATAACGCATCTACCTACCATGCGAGAGGTCCCGGGTTCGAACCCCGGCTAATGTCGTCGTTTCTGGTTCCCACGACACAGGGTATCCTAGTGTGGGGTCCGAAGCAATGTATGTGCCGGTATTGCTAAATTTGATTATTATTTATTTATTCACTAAAACATGCAAAATCACAATAGCCTCAAACTGCTAATGCAGTTTATCGGCAAGCTCTTGGTAACAATTCTTGTTCACTTACACAATCTACACAAATAACACATTTACATTTACATACAGGCAGATACATTGCTTCTGGCCCCATACTAGGATACCCTGTGTCGTGGGAACCAGAAACAGCGACGTCACAAACATGTAAACATCCAAGACCTGGAGTTTTTTTTTTCTCCCCAGCCGGGGATCGAACCCGGGACCTCTCGCATGGTAAGTAGATGCACTAACCGTTACGCCACAGAGGTCGTCAAACGTTCTCGATAAATACTTTATTTAATTTAATTCTCTTTAACAAATTATCTGATAATAGTACAATATTAATAATGAAGTAACTATAAATAAAATTATTTATTTATTTATTTGACATACAATAAGAACTTGGAGTAAAACCAAAACGTTCTTAATGAGTCGTTATGAGTAAATTTTCACTTTAGGTATTTCGAATTTTTACAATTTTAAAACTTTTCCGTTTACAAGTGATGATATAATTTATCGCTGAGCGCGACACGCTATATTAAAAGACATGACATTAAGACATAAAAGACATTTACATACAAGCCTAACATTGCTTCTGGCCCCACACTAGGATACCCTGTGTCGTGGGAACCAGAAACAGCGACATGACAACAATGTAAACATCCAAGACCTGGGTTTTTTTGTTCCCAGCCGGGATTCGAACCCGGGACCTCTCGCATGATAGGCAGGTGCGCTAACCGCTGCGCCACAGTGATCGTCATACGTCGTCAAGGGGTATTGCTTACCCATTTCTTTCGTGCTTAAGCAGTTAACCTAATAACCAAATTGGATTAGTCCAACATCTTACGCTGTAAAATGGATTACAGTTTCTCTACAATATCGTTAAAGGCTTACCAACAACGCCTCTAGTATTTAGGTCAAGTCCGGAGTAAAAAGTCTGAAGTAAGAAAAGTACCTAGCTGGTCCGCCGTGGATAGGCAGCTAAGCATAATCAAACTCGAGCAGGTTTCGGAAAAGTTAAACATATTTTCGCGTCCAAAATACCTGTGTCTCAAGAGAAAGGTGTTAACCAATGCGTTATACAGGTTATTCGGCACATAGACCGTCAAAAAAGATTTTCGGGTACTGGTGGGGTCATTTAATGCGTTAAAAAAAAACAATGAAATATAAAAAAAAAATTAAAAAATTTCATTGATAGATACTTGTAATAACTTAAAAAGTTATGACGCTTTAATACCGATTATTTATTTCGGTATTTAAAGCCTCATTTATAACTAATTAGTTATGTACAAGTAGATAATTAAAATGATAAATTGGGAGATACCAATTTTAACATTTGGCGACGATTGGGAAACAGTCTCAAAATTTTTGCATGCTATTGATTTTGCAGTATTGATTCGCTGGAATTATATAAGATGTAAAAAAAAAAACTCACGCACATTATCCCTGAGGGGATAGGCAGAGGATTGGTGATTGGTGATTGGTGAATCACTAGAACTGGGCCCACGTTTAAGATGAGATACATAAGATGTATTATTGACAATTTGTACTGTGCTATGTTATTGTGAACATGAAATAAAGAAAATTCTATCTATCTTCGAAATATCACGTTGTTCTTGCAAGGGCGCGATATTAGATTTCATCAAAATCGGTCGAGCCGTTTCGGAGGAGTATGCGCAATAACACTGACACAAGAATTTTATAGATGTTATAATATAGGCTGGGTTTAATATTAAAATCGTCACAAAAACACCATTAGGTACATCAACTGTAAAATCCAGTCTCCAACCCTCAGTACTCCATAATCCCCACCATTAAGGCGAAGTCGACCGCGCATCCGTTTCCTTGAGCTCCCTCTTAAGTGACCCCTTGATGAGAGGCCGGGGCAGTAGAATAAAGCCAGCTTTTAGAGTTCCTTGGCTCGAAAATAATAAGACGGAACCCCAATCAAGAAGAATTAAAGGAAGAAGATGAAAAACGTTTATTATACCAACAATACACATCACAGAAACAAAATAAAGAGACAAGTAACATAATATATTTAAGGGAATAGACAAAAAAATAAATAATTTAAACAAAACCATAGATAAAGTCTGTGGTGTGTCTAAGTTGCCACAAAAGGCAACAATTAATTAAAGACTTAAGCGATGACGAAGGTTAAGCAACATAGGGCGCGTCCAGTGCATGGATGGGTGGCCGTCTATGACTAACGCTAGTGGCATTTTTCCCAGCGGTTCCGTGCTTCGCAAGGCACGTTAAGCAGTTGGTGCCGGCTGCCGTCGATAGATGGCAGTCGTTAAGCCAAGTCAGAGGCCTTAGGGCGGCTTGAAAACTTCTGACAGTAAGACCAGCCACTATAGTCTTACAAGCCTCCACCAATACAGGCTTGGCCCCCGTGGTAGAGTATGGCCTGCTTAACCTTCGTGATCGTTTAAGATCACTCAGGTGGCCGGGGCTTCGAGCGATCTACTTTTTTCTTTTACCGATACTTTTTTTTATAACAAGTGTTAGGCTCAATTCAAACTGGCACAGAGTCGAAACGTCGCGTCGCGAAGCGAATCGTGACGTTTTTCAACTGTTCTAAATTCATCTCTATTTCTCTATCTATACGGTACGAATTTGTGTTGCGAAAAATTGAAAATAGTCAGCGACGCGCGCATGCGCGCGAATGCGAGCGTCTCGCGCGAATGCGCGCGTATTCGCGCGAATTGTTTCCCGTCTTCACCTGCAAGGGTCGTCGGGTTCGCGCGTCGATGCGCGCAGACGCGCGCATTCTCGCGCAGACGCGCGCATTCGCGCGAATTATTTCGCGTCGCGTCGCTTCGCTTCGCTTCGACTCTGCGCCAGTGTGAATTGAGCCTAAGTGACAACAAATACTCTGCAGACCCTAAGGGCGTAAGTTTGACTCGCGCTTGCCCAGTTTTTAGGATATCCGGACTTTCTCAAGACCTCTTTGACAGTACTTCAGGGGACATTTTCAATGCTCTCAGGGACACATTTTGATACAGTCGACCGCACATCGATATTCACACGCGTGCACTCTATTCGGTTAGGTTAAGGGTGACTTTTCAACTAAAATGTAAAGGTTGATTATGTAGTCGATTAAGGGCCAGTTTCGGAATTAAGAATTTCGCTAAGTAACGACTTAACTGTAGTGCTGTCTCGTCAAATTTCTCAGAAAAGAGCGTGACAGAACGTTACTTAAGTATTTACTTATGATACGGCCACACTATCGCGATAACGCGAAGATTTGCGTTGTCGCGACATGTCTGGCCAAAAATTCGTCCTATCGCGAATCATCATCGCGAATACAACACGGTGTCGGTAAAATACCGCACATCAAAGGGCAAAATGAATTTAGCAACGTTCTAGATTGTCGCGACGTAGCGAAGGTTTATTTGATGTGGCCAAGCTCTTCGCCGTAGAGCGAACACGAAATTTTGTCGCGATGACGCGAACACGAATCTTCGCCTTCAAGTGTAGCCGCAACATTAGTTTTTTTTTTTCAGTACAGTATTTTTTTTTTAAATTATTTATTCAAGAAAATTCACAAAAATAATTAAACTAAAATTAAAATGAAAAAATGCGCATTTTTTCAAGTTATTTTTTTAAGTCCGCCAAAGAGAACGAGCTTTAAGAGCAAAGTTCGGTCATCCAGGTATGTACATACTTATTATTATTTAGACAAAGTTTATTTGGTACGGGCTGTACCTACGGCCATCTCAGAAGCCTCTTGAGTTCGATCCAAGATTAATATTTAGTTTATAATGGATTTAAGCAAAACCCCGATTTAGCCTACGAGGAGACATCTCCTGATCCCAGTAAGCTTACATAGCAGCCTAATATTTGCCCAGGGGTGCAATTACGTAAGACTACACTGTATGAGTTGCCTGATTTAACCTTTTTGTTCCCGGTATGTCACACCATCTTTAAATGTCACACTGTTACATTCTGGGACTATTTTTCCCAGTTTCATTCTCCTACTCCGAACTGTCATTATACATTCTTATTTTGACTCTTTCGAGTTATCTAAATTCTTAAACCGATAGCGTGGAAAGTTACGTAATACAAGGGCAGAAGGCACAATCCTCTGCCGGAGAGAGAGAGGGGGTAAGTTTCATTTCACACCTACTGCCCAACATCCTCCCTTGCTGATTGTCAATAGGTACTACTTTTCTTGATGAAATTCCTATTTTGGGAGAAAACGGTTTACGCTAACTAAATATCAACAAATCTCTTTGATTTTGATGTCAATTGCTTCAGCATTTAAATATATTCTACGTTTCTAGGATTCGCTTTTTAAAAAAAAAAAAACATTGTATTTGTTCAACAAACGGCATAATTCGACACAGTTTTGATCACAAAAATTACGTTACTTGAGTTGCAAGTTTGAATCTATAGCAAATTTTGAAAAAAGAAAATGCTATAAACCTAGTCATTTATTGTGTCCATAATATAGTAAAAAATCATGGAGATGGGAAAATATTTAGAATGTGAAAAAACGTTTTCTATTTTTGTATGGACGAGCACGTACTATTCTTCCCTCTTAAGACAACACTATGTTTTATAAGTCCTAAATTTTGTAGGTACTCAAGAAAACAAAGAGTAACGATGTTAAGTAGTCTATTAGGTATCCCACAGTGTGGAACATCGTTGGATTGGTCATTGAAAAATATTGTGAAAGCACAAACCATGGCTTTTAAACCGCCCAGCTAACAGCGTGTCTAGGTTGAGAAGCCGGTGGATAGTGTCACCTGTACAAGCCCCGTGCGATAGAATAGACCGGGGCGAGATAAGGTTGTCAGCGTCAGTAACCGTCTATTGATTTTCCGGGCCACTCAGTGACCTAGAAACGGCCATTGTGGCCCTACAGCCGTGGTTCGTGGCCCGCCAGCGGTGACCTATAACCCAGCCCGTTTACCATCCATTGTAGGGCACGGCCCTTGTCTAATAGAGTGGGCTTATTTAGGACGAGTGCCCGCCGTGGATCGGTAATTTCTAGAGTCTAGGTATGTGAATTCCTTAGACACCACTCCTATACTCACTGCTGCATTTTTTAGCACGGAGTGACGTCACACGTAACTTTAATGGGCTATATCTTTGTCATTTTTGTTCTAATTTACAAATACAAAATACGTGTCCCTTATTTTTGAATAATCTAAAAGACGGACTAAATAGAATTTAATTATTTGGACCCTGGAATAGTTTACAGGGTCAAAATAATTAAATAAAAGGGTAGTCCCTAGGGTAGATTTCTGAATTGAGAATTTCGCTAAATAACTACTCAACTGTAGTGCTGTCTCGCCAAATATCTCAGAAAAGAGCGTGACAGAACGTTACATAAGTACATATACTTAGTGAAATTCTCAATTTAGAAATCGGCCCTTATATACAGCCTGATTTTTTCACCGGTACAATAAATTTTACCATACCTATCATTGGTATCGATAATTATAGATTACATTTAACGAATAAAATAACCATATATTTTCATTTTCATTAATTTATCCTTCATCCAATTTGTAACTCATGGGCACCCATTACAAGGTGTGATCGCGGTGCGAGGCAGAGGGCGGCGGGGTGGGGTGAGTGAGCGGGCGGCGGGCTGGCCGGCGCACGATTTGGCCGGTTAGTCCGCGCGCATTGACCTAGGTGAGTGCACGTGCAACGTTTCCGCACTTCCTGCAGTCGAAAATTACGCGCGCAACACGATGTTTACAAACCGCGAGTACTACGAAATGGTTCGTAGTTACTTTCTCAGTGGGGAAAATACAGTGCAGCTCGGTGGGTATACGCTGAAGAAAGTTTGCCCCGCCTGATAAATGCCGGTTTTATTGAACCTCAAATACTCAACACCAGGACATTCATGAGAGTGACGCAGCATTTGCTAGACTACGGACAGTTCACTGCACCAGCGCACGCTCAAGGCCGAGGAGGGAGACCTCCCTTGGCCGTGGAGATCGAGGAACAGATATTCGCGTTCTTCGAGGAAGACCCCAGAAGGAGCACCAACGACGCGGCACGCACGGCGCACTTCGGCGTTAGCCAGTACGTGGTGTGGAAATTCATACCACTACCAACCAGTGCAAGCATTCCACGCCGGTGACAGTCCTAAGCCCGTGCAAGTATGAAGGAAGAATAGGGAATGGATGAAAATATCAGAAGTGCTTGATATTTTTTTTGGTGATAGGAATAACCTTCCTTAGCGCGGGAAAAAAGTTTCAATTTTTTTGGCCCCGTAGTTAATTTTTAAATGTACTTAATATTTTTCCATTCGTAGTTCTGGGCTTAGTACGGCATATCAGACATATTCCTTAGTCCGCTACGTATAAAAAAAAAATCCACCTTAAAAACTGTCAAAGTCATTGTCACCTTGTTGTCACCACACCACAGATTTTTTTTTATACGTAGCGGACCAAGGGATATGTCTGATATGCCGTACTGAGCCCAGAACTACGAATGGAAAAATATTAAGATTATTTAAAAATTAACTACCAAAAAAATTGAAACTTTTTTCTCGCGCTAAGGAAGGTTATTCCTATCACCAAAAAAAATATCAAGCACTTCTGATATTTTCATCCATTCCCTATTGAAATCAAGTAAGATTTTTTTTGCTACGTCACATACCTACTGGCTGCGCCGCCGCCGCCGCTTCTTTTCCTTCCCGCAAGCCGCGCGCAGTTGCCAGTTCGTGCGTTTAGTTGTGCTCATGCGTAATGAGTCCATATTTCTTTAAGATTTGCGGATAAGTTCAGACATTGGTATTGTTATTGTATTTGTTTTTTTTGTACCAACGGGGTAGTAACAAAAAATGTTGGTATTTGTATTTTGGACTTCGTATTACGTATGTTGATTTATTGTACTGGTGAAAAAATATTCCTGTATATGCCTTTTAGATGATGTTTTTTATAATTTATTTTCAAAATATTGACCATTTTAAGGAACCAGTTTCGGTGTTTTTGAGTTTTATTCATTATATGTATTTTTAATATTTTTCTTAAGTTTTGGTGTTTGTGAAATTTTGGCCGATATACAAAAAAAAAACAAATGTCATCAACGTCAGTGGTTTTTTTTTAAGTAAGGCAAAGGTATATAGGTCTTTGCTAACATCATGGCCTGGCTCTTAGGGCCGATTTCTGAATTGATAGTTTCACTAAGTATGTAAATAACATAACATTTAACATAACATTTACATACAGGCACATACATTGCTTCTGGCCCCACACTAGGATACCCTGTGTCGTGGGAACCAGAAACAGCGACGTCACAAACATGTAAACATCCAAGACCTGGAGTTTTTTTTTTCCCCAGCCGGGGATCGAACCCGGGACCTCTCGCATGGTAAGCAGATGCGCTAACCACTACGCCACAGAGGTCGTAAATAGCTATACTTACATAAGTAACGTTCTGTCACGCTCTTTTCTGAGAAATTTGACGAGACAACACTACAGTTAAGTAGTTACTTAGTAAAATTCTCAATTCAGAAACCGGCTGTAAGCATATTAAATGAAAACAGGTGCACGGAGCGACTTGAAAATCAACAAAGACGAAAGACAACACCTTGACACAGACCACGTTTTTGTAATTAAAGTCGCAATGGGTTGCCTTTGCCAAAGAATAAATGATCGTCTTGAAATACGAACTCTATTATCAGCCAAGTCAGGGAATCTAGTCAAATGTATCGGATAGAGATTCGGTCCGCTTCATCATCAACCCATTACATCCCCACCGAGGGGCACGGGTCTCTTTCCTGAGGAAGGAATAGGTCATACTCCACGGTGGCCATGCCCGGATTGGTGGAGGCTTGTAAGACTAGTGGCTGGTCTTACTGTCAGAAGTTTTCAAGCCTTGGCTTAACGACTGCCATCTATCGACGGCAGCCGGCACCAACTGATTAACTGAAGGCTGAAGGCGACCCTCCTAGAGCTTAAGAAAAGCAAAGAGCTTTGCGATACACTGCTTCTGAAACGAGCAGACAGTGAAGAAGAGATTGAAAAACAAATAAAAAAAAACAAGGCACTCAAAGAAGACCTAAGCGAGTTGGACATCCAATGCCAGGACCTCACTGCCCAGCGAGATGAGCTACAACATCAACTCAACTCATTTAACAAGTGCCATGATGTCCACGATATGGCACTTCAACGCATAAAATCGCTTGAAAACGAGCTCGCTGACGCACACCACGAGCTTCAGCAAATCAGTGAGCGAGAAGAACAAAAGGAAAGATCTAAAACCCTGTCCTTGTATAATGAAATAATGAGTGAAGCTAGGATACCAACTGTGGACTTAACTATGACCAGCGATAAGTCCTGCACTCACGAAAACAGCAACAGTATAAAAATGAACAGTGCGAAGAAAATAAAAAAGTACATAAAAACCAAGAAATACATTCAGAAGGTGCAAAAACTAGTTAAGCAGAACCGTAAGAGTATAGAATGTGTACCTCTTCACCGCCAAAAGATACAATTAGAAAAACAAATCACTGAGTGCCAGAAGGAACTATTTGAAAACAAGGTGGACCATGAACTAGCAATGGCTGAGCTACAATTACAAGTGGAAGATCTGCGATTCCAATTACTGGACATTACTTGTAAATACTCAGTAGCACCCAGAATAACAACTGCATTTCATCTATGAACGGGTTGATTGCTTTAAGCAAGGACAATCTGGAACGCATTGAGTCTAACACGGTCCAGATTTATGATGACTCTGCAGAAGGATTAACCTCGTCACCTCTACCACCACCATTGAACCTGCCTGGAGACCCAGCCCCTCTACATCCGAGCTCCAACCATCAACTGATCAGTCCACAGCCAAGTTTACCGCCGTCCATTGTGCCAGACATTCCAGCCTCTATACAGCTGGATTGTGCACAGCAGCATGGAGGAAAGCTAAGCAGACAAGTTGGAAGTGGGGGCAGAGCAAAATCAACTAAAGACACCAAAACGATACCACCAAAGTCGGGACCTACGGGCAGCTTAATTGAAGACGATGACACTCCCTTTAGGACTCTAATTTACTCTGATGAAATAGGTAGAGGTTTAGGTACAAGGCTTCAGTATAACTTGAGACAGCATGTGGAGAATGTATGTATGCCAAATGCATCTCATATTGAAATAGTTAACGCTGTGCTTAGCAAAAAATATGACAGAAATACAACTATTGTATTATTAATGGGGAACAGCACAGGAATAAAACAAAATGACTTAATAAATTATTATGAGTCCATAAAAGCTTTGCAAGTAAGGAAAATTATTTTCTGTGCTTTTCCCTATTCTAAAGCTCTTTCAGATTCACAAAATGACCGGATAGATAAATTAAACCGGCTACTGTACAATTTAACCTTTGGTCATAGAGACCAAGTACTTTTTTTTGACACGAATAAATTTATTCGAAATTTTATTTTAACTCGGGACACAATGCATGTGCCCCTCTCTTCTAAATGACTTATTGCCAAATTGTTGGCATTCAATATTTATGACCCTATTATTGTTAAGACAATAACGCAGGGACCTCTAAGTAATAGAAATTGTAAGACAAGTGACACTTGTCAACCTCTGTACTCTGAGGTTGTGAAGAAAACTTATAGTAGGTTAAATTTGACCGCTGATTTAAACTACGAGCGCAGACAAAGGAAAAGCCCTCCTTAAAGCAACTAATTTTAGTTAATTAGAACATACAGGGTGGTTTTTCTGGAAAATTATTAGAATTAGAGTTGTTTTTAGAACAACACAGAGTGGATATACTTTGTGTCACAGAGCACTAGAGCTACTAGAGACTCAAATGAATTTTTCTGTGAATAATTATCAAATAGCCAGTTGCTTCAATAGAAAGTCTGCAAGGCATGGGGGGTCCTTGATACTAGCAAAAAATAATTTTAAATTTAAAGAACGGAATGATATTTGCAGACTTTCTGTTGAAAAAGTAATTGAAATATCGTGTGTTGAACTGTCTGGACACATTGTAGTAGCCTTGTACAGGCCCCCTACCAGCGATTACAGTTTATTTGAAACCATATTAGGGGATGTTTTAAAGGTAGCTTCTAGCAGCAATGAGAAAGTCATAGTCTGTGGTGACTTCAACATCGACTTAATGGCAGACACCGCCTTGAATACTAAATTGACAATTCTCTTCAAATCGTTTAATCTAATAAATATTTTTTTGGAGCCTTCTAGGATAACTGAAACTACTGCCACCTGCCTAGATAATGTTTACTGCGATTGCGATTTTTCAGATTATTCCACAGTAAATTGTCTAAAGTCAGACCACAGCCGTCGAGTTGTGCATTTTGAAATAAATACAAAAAACGCCGAACCGGTTATCCTCTGCCGGCCCGTAACAAGTAAAAAATTAGTTTCGTTTAAATCAGACCTCGAAAGTGGTTTAACGACTCAAGCAAATTATGAAAATGCTAATACTCATTACAAAGAGTTATTCGAAGTCGTGTCAGATAGTTTTAAAAAGATTTTTAAATTGCGCCATCATCCAAAAAGCAACGACAATAGAAGGATTTAGTGAATGGGCAACGTTAGGTATTCGAAAGAGCAGAGGCACACTTTATGAATTATATGACAAAAACACATAATGCCAACTTCATACAGTACGTAAAAAAATATTCAAAATTATTTAAGGCCGTCTGCCATAAAGCTAAATGCGATCATATAAAAGGTAAAATCCAACAATCACCGAATAAAATAAAAACAATTTGGACCATAATAAATAGAGAAACGGGTAAAGCAAAATTAGGAGACCGAGATATTTCACTTAAGATCGATGACAAAATAATAACAACAAATGAAGGTATCGCTGCAGCTTTCGAACAGTTCTTCACTAATGTCCCAATCGTAACTACAGCTCCATTAGACTCGTCACCAGATCGTGCGGCGACATTATTAAGGGACCATGTCCTCGCATGCGAACACGATTTTACATTTAATTACATGGAGCCCCATGACATTGTTAAGAATTTTAAATTATTGAATCTTAAAAAAACCGAGGACTTATGGGGTTTGTCAGTAAAAATAGATAATTCAGTGATAAATATCCTAGCTTTTTTAACAGATTTTCAATAAATGCGTAGATGAAGGAGTATCTCCAGACCTCATGAAATATAGTAGGTTAGTGCCCTTATTTAAAAGCGGTGATAAAGAAGACCCAACAAATTTTAGACCCGTTTCAGTCCTACCAGTATTAAGTAAAATATTTGAAAGAATTATCTTAGATCAATTGCTTATTCATTTCAATAATTACCAACTCCTCCATAGTCAGCAGTCCGGTTTCACTAAAGGGCGGAATACAACAGACGCTGGAGTCATGTTAGTTAAACATATTTTCAGTGCGTGGGAGGATCATAATGATGCTATAGGAGTATTTTGTGATTTGTCAAAGGCATTTGATTGTGTAGACCACAAAACACTGCTCTCAAAATTAAAACAATATGGAATAAAAAAATTAAGTTTAGATCTTCTAAAATCATATTTAGAAGGAAGGGTTCAAAAAGCAGACATAAACCGTATTAAATCGTCAGGTTCACTTGTAAAAATGGGAGTCCCCCAGGGATCTATCTTAGGGCCGTTCCTTTTCCTGGTCTATGTAAATGATTTACCGTTTATGGTACAAAAAATGTGTGAGATAGTGCTATTTGCTATTATAAATAAAAAAAAAAAAAAAAAAAAAAAAAACTCACGCCCGTTATCCCCGAAGGGGTAGGCAGAGGCACCAGTCTCTAGAACTGGACCCACGTTTTGCCGAGTTTATTAGGTCCCAAACGTGACAAGTGGCAAGCCTGTCGCCGTTATCCGGGCACAATTTATCAGCGAATGGTGTTGCTGTACAAACAAATGTACGTAACTAAAAATCATTGGTACATGCGTGGTTCGAACCCAGACCCTCATGATCGAGAAGCAAGGGTCAACCCCACTACGCCACCACCGCTATTATAAAATAAGGAGACAGGAAAATAATCTTGACGAAGCAAATAATGCTCTCTCGCACGTTCTAGATTGGTTTACAGCAAATAATCTGTTGTTAAATTCAAAAAAGACAAAATGTATGAAGTTTACCCTACCTAATGTAAAATTAGTTGAAAATAACATTGTGATTGGAAATGAAAAACTAGAATTTGTTGAAGATACTGTATTTCTGGGCATCACAATCGATGCCAAACTACAATGGGGCCCACATATTGTAAAATTAGCACTTAGACTTAGCTCCGCAGCATATGCCGTGAAAAGAATTCGAGAACTTACTGACGTTGCAATTGCTAGGCTTGTTTATTTTAGTTACTTCCATAGTATTATGTCCTATGGTATACTACTATGGGGCCGGGCAGCAGACATTGAGACTATCTTCATATTGCAGAAGAGAGCGATCCGATTTATTTACAAGCTAGGTAGTAGGGACACACTAAGAAATTTTTTCAAAGAAATCAACATCCTAACAGTTGCAAGCCAATACATTTATGAATACATTTATAAGACTACTGGCTGGTCTTACTGTCTGAAGTTTTCAAGCCGCCCTGAGGCCTCTGACTTGGCTAAACGACTGCCATCTATCGACGGCAGCCGGCACCAACTGCTTAACGTGCCTTGCGAAGCACAGAACCGCTCGGGAAAATGCCACTAGCGTTAGTCATAGACGGTCACCCACCCATGCACTGAACGCGCCATATGTTGCTTGACATTTGTGATCGTTTAAGATCACTCAGGTGGCCGGGGCTACGAGCGATTTTCTTTTTTCTTTCTTTTTTCTTTTACCGATACTTTTTTTTATAACAAGTGTTAGTGACCACAAATACTGTGCAGACCCTAAGGGCGTAAGTTTGACTCGCGCTTGCCCAGTTTTTAGGATATCCGGACTTTCTCAAGACCTCTTACAGTACCTACTTCAGGGGACATTTTTAATGCTCTCAGTGAGACATTTTGATACAGTTGAGTTTTTTGTATTTTTGTATTTGTATGTAGTGTAGTTAAGTATTTAAGTGAAGTTTTAGTATCATCGTGAGGAAACCTGAGTTTCTAAGGTCACACATCGCAGCTCTTGAAATTGCCAATCTGCTGTGGGCACGCGTGCAATCGGGATGCAAAAAAAAAAGTGAACTGCCTGAATCGAAAACCATTTCGAGCTTAGCATCCAAAATACAGTATTTTTTGTGTAAGAGATTTTTATCTTAAAAGATGAGCCTTATTTTGAGTAAATAATAATATTTAAATGCCCTTCATTTGACCTCTATGGTGACGTCACATGGTAAATCGTCTGTAGTAGGTTATTCTGTGAAAATCTACCAATGGTCTGTCAACTTAATTTGTCAAACACATCGATATTATAGTGCCACCATATTATCTGTTCGGTTGATAGCGGCGCTAGTGGAGAATTTAGTAATAACGTAACATTTAAGAAATTTACCTAGAAAAATGAGAAAATTTTAACCCGTCTTTCAATATTAATGAAAATTATATCTATAAATCTTAGTAAGTGAATAAATAAAACAAAAAATGGGGAACCGGATTTACAATTAATTAGTTAGTTACAATTTTGCCCACCTGAACATATAACTTGGTGGCGCTGTAAACACGATTTTTTTTTTACACTAAACCACAGACAATCTAGATGGTTTGGCCCATTCACACACAAATGCAATCGCGAACTCACCTACACACACAGTAAGTAGCATATGACGTCACGCCGAATAATATTTACTTTAATTAATTAACAATGATAAACTCGATTAATCACGAAAAAAATGAAATTAGTTTCTTAAAATCACGTCTACTATCAGGATATAAAATAAAATCCAATCATAAAAAAAACTTTGACTCAAACAAGATGAATAAAAATTACTGGAGAAACCCTCATTATTTTTCACAGTCGGCCAAAGAAAAGAGAGAAGGCGCCCCAGAATGGCTGCTGAGATCTCAAACCGAATGTTTTTCTCTTAGAACTTACTGCTTTGCATATTTTTACAATTTTGCGCTGTACGTTTTTAGAGTTCCGTACGCAGTGGGCTGGCCATATTTCGCGAAGAACCGACAACCGCTGGGGTAAACGTGTTCTTGAGTGGAGACCGCGACTCGGCAAACGTATTGTAGGATGCCCTCCGACCAGTGGGCTCAATGTAATTTTCGCAACGGATATCCATACGTCTTAAAAAGTCACGTCAACACAAAAACCGACGTCGTACGGTACTGTGTCGCTCTAACATAGGGTCTTAAAAGAAGATAGTGCTATACAGAAGTGGTATACATGACTTTTTAAGACGTGTGAATATCCGTTGCGAAAATTACATAATGAACCCACAGGTGGGATGACGATCTGCGAAAAACTGCAGGCAGATGCTGGATGCGGCAAGCTGAAGACAGGGCGCTATGGCGCTCATTAGGGGAGGGCTATGTCCACTAATATAGCCTGATGATGATGACGATGATGACGCAAAGGATAAGGGACCCTGTTACTAAGACTCCACTATCCGTCTATCTGTCTGTCTGTCACCAGACTTGGGAACCTTAGATAATATCTAGGTGTTATATAAAATTAACATTAACTTTTATAAGCTCACACATTTAATGTTACACAGGGCAAAATATTTACTCGTTGAAAGAGCGGGCCTCTCCTAACACAGGTTTTGTAACTTAACAGGAGAGTCCCAACCCCTGTAAAATGCATCCTGTACATGAAATAAAGAAATTTTGTATTTTTGTATTTTTTTTTGTAGCAGGCAGTGTCTCATGAACCGTTGTAGCTAGACTAAAAATTTTCACAGATGACAGATAGATAGAGAACACTTTATTGTACATAAAAAAGGAAATTACACAGGTATTTCTTAATCTAAGAGTACAGACAGCGGCGTTATCACTAAAAGTGATCTCTTCCAGAGAACCTTTGGATGGACTGGAGCTAAACATTGGAGAAGGAAGTAGATGTACAAAATAAGAAATAATAAACTATTCTGAGTTATTATATTCATGATGATGATGATGAAGACGATGTATTTCTGTTGCCGCTATAACAACAAATTTATAGTAAAAACAGTTTAAAATTATAATTATAATAACTTCACACAAAAAACAATCACTTGACCTGGTCCCAAACTAGGATACCGTGCTGTGGTAACCAGGCAAGGACATTGCAAGCGTTTTTTTACAAATGTACGGCATCCCTCAGAAATAAGGTTTAAATAAACTTTAAAGTTGGGGCCCCATACAACAAAAGTGATTTTTTTGCCTTTTTTAATTTTTTGTTCGACATTAAAAATAGCTATATGTATAGATAAAATGATACGGAACCCTTCGTGCAAGAGTCTGACACTTGCACTCGCACTTGGCCATTTTTTTCTATATTATCTGCGGTGTTGTTGGTGATTATAATACCGTACGACTGCGAATAATGTCGATCCTCATTGTATCCTACAGTCAATAACGTATTGACTTAAATTTTGGTTGCAAATCACGGGAGCCTAGTCCCGGATTGGTGGAGGCTTGTGAGACTAGTGGCTGGTCTTACTGTCAGAAGTTTTCAAGCCGCCTTAAGGCCCTGATTAGGCTTAACGACTGCCATCTATCGACGGCCGCTGGCACCAACTGCTTAACGTGCTTTGCGAAGCACGGAACCGCTCGGAAAAAATCCACTAGTGTTAGTCATAGAACGGTCACCCATCCATGCACTTGAACGCGCCCTACGAAGGCATTATTTTAATTTAAAAAAATTAAACTGCATTCATACATTTTTTTAATAATTGCATGGTGAAGCCGGGAATCGAACCTGCTACAAAAAATTACCCTGTAGCTTTATCATACCGATGATGATGAAAATGGCGTCTGTCATTCATTCGTTCTTACGTTCATTGGTTGGTTTACTGGCAAGTGACGTCATAATTCCTCTGAGACGCCACGTTGCCCAAGATAGCGTTTTGGCGGCTTCTTTCGAAAGTATATTTTCCTTTGCTTTTTTTTAGAAGAAATACAGGAAATAATTTAAAATGACCACTTTCTGAGGACTCCATGAACACCAACAAAAAAAATGAGATGGTTTTCAGAAATCGGTCAAACAGCCTATTTCGCGTGTCTACGTTTGGGTCCTCGGTACACTACAGCAGCCACGCCCACGGAACTCGGCCAAACAAAATCCGGGAGCCAGTAGGCCCTGTAAATCGACCCCAAATACGTGACGTCGACCCTATGACTTGCCACTCAGGTATAGCTCTTACGCCGACCCCTCAAGGTACACCTTTCCGAAGCCGCGCGTTGGCAAACGCCGAAAACGTAGGAAAAACGTAAAAGGGTCAACGACCCGGCACGTGGTTCTAAAATAGCACGCATGCGTAGAAGACGTCCTCAGTGAGGTATCTAGTATGTACTAGACATGGCATCTCAATAATTTTGCAACGCAAGTCAATGTGGACGCAACTTCTTCAAAAAGTAATCCCACTATCGAATAATTAGTTCTCACTTGTACAATAAAACTAACGGACTAAATAATTATTCATTAACTGGTTAAAAATCCAAAGCTGTAGTAGTAAAGTGGTTTCAGGTCTTATTATTTGATGAAACAGAATCTAAACCGAAGGAAGAAATAAATTCATACAAATCAAATTATATATTTTAGTAACAAAACTAAATAAGAAATAAAAGCTAAATAAACTACTGGTTTTACTTTTTAACCAATTATACAGGGTGGCCGGGGGAATGACGTCAAAAAAAAAAATTAGGTCCCTCGTGTCATGGGGTATCCGCATCACCCCCATGTATGTTCCGCGATTTTTCATAGTTTCGGAGTTATGATTTTTATTCTGAATTTTTATGAATTTTCGCCTTATCAATTTTGGAAATTTCTAAAAAAAACTAGAAACTTTTTTCAATTACTTTTTTTTGTAACTGAATTTTCACAAGTTGTTCTTCTATGCATAAAATAATCAGCTTCGTAACTTTGATAAAAGTTATTAAAGTGTTGGTCTAAAGTCAAAAATGTACGTTCGGTAAATTATGACTTGAATTTTCAAAAATAAATTAAAAGTCCAAACAGATGTTTTAATGGTTTCTTAGTTAGCCTCAGAAATGCGCAAGACTCTCAGATTTTATAATCATTAAAAAAAGTACTGCTTAACGAGCTACTTTGTGTACATTCGGCCTTCGAAGACAGCGAGGTGAAGAATTATTAAAATTAACATTTTTTTTTCTGCCATTTCGTCTTTTCTTAGGTTATTAATGAACGAGTCGTCATCATCATGATGAATAAAAGTGGTTTTGTCAATAAAACACAGATTAAAAAATTTGGAGGCATTTTCCGTTTTACAGTAATTAATTTTGCGCGGTCCGTTCTCGTGGGTCATGGGTTGTAAATGCAGATGCAACTTTTTACCTGTAATAACAATAGTCTTTGAGGATAGGAGGCCGCCGAACTATTGCTATCTCTCTCACTCTCAGCGGTAAGAGTGAGAGTGAGAGAGATAGCAATAGTTCGGACTTATTAGAATAGAATAAGTCATAGAATAGACTTATTTGACTACTTTGCTCGTTAATTGGACTGTGTCTTGCATACTGATTTGGACTTTGTTTACTTGGAAGTGTAAAAGATGAGTTACACGTTAAGTGAATACGCAGAAATGCACTATTTTTATGGAGTTGCACAAGGAAATGGCCTTGAAGCAGCGCGACTGTATCGCGAACAACTTCAACGTCGTGGTGGGCCGCAACCTGAGCATTATCCCGACCATCGCGTTTTTATTAACACGCACAATACCTTAATGGCAGGCCGCATTCCTGGCCAACGAGGCGATAGGGAAGGAATCCCTAGAGTTGACCCAGATCGCAGAGAAGTTGTGCTCGAAGAAGTTCAACGAAATCCTTCCACGAGTACCAGAGCTATGGCTCGTACTCTGAACATCCCAAGAACTTCTATCCAAGACATACTTCACGATGAAGGATATCATGCGTTCCATATCCGACGAGTCCAAGCTTTACTGCCTACAGACTACCAATTGCGCATTGATTTCTGCCAAACAATGCTACAAAAAGAACAACAAGATCCTGGATTTTTCAATAAAGTTTTATGGTCAGATGAGTCACGTTTTGAGCGCACTGGAATTTTCAATATTCATAATTACCACACGTGGGCGGTTGAAAATCCACACGAAATGAGAGCGTCGACGTTTTAACATCGTTTCAGCGTTAACTTGTGGTCTGGTATTCTCAATGGCGAACTGATTGGTCCATTTGAATTGCCGTCCAGATTAAATGGAGAAAGATACCGACACTTTCTGGAACATGAACTTCCATTGTTGCTAGAAGACGTGAATATTGAACTAAGACGAACCATGTTTCTTCAAAATGACGGCGCTCCATGTCACTACGCAACGCAAGTCCGAAATTATTTAAATGAGGCGTACCCCAATAGATTGATCGGACGCGGCGGACCAATATCGTGGCCTCCACGCTCACCTGACCTCAACCCCATGGATTTTTTTTATTTGGGGCTATTTTAAGGAAATAGCATACGCCAGAGAAAGTGGGAGTGAACAAGAGCTGAGGCAGAAATTAACAGAAGCCGAACGTGTTGTAAAGGAAAACAGAGCAGCTTTTAGACGATTAAAAGATAATTTCCTACGTAGGTGTAGAATGTGTATTGCTGCTGGAGGTGGCAACTTTGAAAACCTATTATAATAAACATTTTTTTTACATTTTAATCTGTGTTTTATTGACAAAACCACTTTTATTCATCATGATGATGACGACTCGTTCATTAATAAACTAAGAAAAGACGAAATGGCAGAAAAAAATAATTGTTAATTTTAATAATTCTTCACCTCGCTGTCTTCGAAGGCCGAATGTACACAAAGTAGCTCGTTAAGCAGTACTTTTTTTTAATGATTATGAAATCTGAGAGTTTTGCGCATTTCTGAGGCTAACTAAGAAACCATTAAAACATCTGTTTGGATTTTTAATTTATTTTTGAAAATTCAAGTCATAATTTACCGAACGTAAATTTTTGACTTTAGACCAACACTTTAATAACTTTTATCAAAGTTACGAAGCTGATTATTTTATGCATAGAAGAACAACTTGTGAAGATTCAGTTACAAAAAAAAGTATTTAAAAAAAGTTTCTAGTTTTTTTTTAGAAATTTTCAAAATTGATAAGGCGAAAATTCATGAAAATTCAGAAAAAAAATCATAACTCCGAAACTATGAAAAATCGCGGAACATACATGGGGGTGATTCGGATACCCCATGACAAGAGGGATCTAATTTTTTTTTTTTGACGTCAATCCCCCGGCCACCCTGTATATTAGAAATAAAATCAACTGTTGTGGGTACTCTTTTTCAATAACATATCCAAACACATTACAGGTCCACACTATACAGATTTACCGTCTAGTGTGGGGACCAACGGTGAACCTTTGATTGTTAATCCTAACCATTTCCTAAATTCATACCTAAGCTAACCAATCATACTTTTATGTAACGGGAAAATACCTATACAATTTGTTAGTAAGTGGTTTAAATAATTTTTTTATCTTATCTTTTACACACACACACACACACACACACACACACACACACACACACACACACACACACACACACACACACCCACACACACACACTTTGTATCACAAATACGTATGTAACCTGATGTCACCTGTTGTAGCTTAAACTCGTAACTAGCATCCATTAGTCAAGCAGCAATGTAATAAATAAGTTAAATTTTCCAGGAGGAAAGCGTTGCTGGCTAGTAGCTGTCATAGTTTTAATTTCAATTTCAAATTTTAATGTTTACTGAATAGTAAAAAAAATTTTTTTTAGAAGTGCCAAAATAGGATTGCTAAACTTGATAATAAATAAATTTCATAAAAGGGCCTATTCAAACGGTCCACTGCTGTGCCCTGTCTGTCTCATAACCTACAATAAAATGTAGGTATTGTTGACTAATGTACATTTCATGGCCGATTGACCCGCAAATTAACAGTAGGAATCGGCCACGCAAAGTACATCGATTGTCATAATGCTGAATAAATTATGTAACATATAGTTTTAAATAGGCCGGGAGAATATAGGTAGAAAGAAGAACACCAAAAACCCTTTTATCCAATCAGATTTTCATCGCAGATTTCATTTAAAAAAAAAAACCTTGATTTTCTGACACAAAATATAAATGCCTTCTCTAGACATATAATGCCTCTGGACGTCCTTCGCTGTCCTCAAGATTAGGTTTGCGTCTGGAAAAAACCTTAAGACAAAGATGTTGGGTGGAAGTTCGCTTGAAGCAAGTGTGACAATCTCATTGGAGAAATTTCGTGAAGACAAGCTTCATTTTGTGGCTGAAAAGATTCTTAGAGAGAAGTGTATAGAGGTGAGTTTCGTTTGGAATGGATAAGGAGTTTAGTTTGTCATGAAAATAATGGCGGCTGTGGCCAGTATTTACCGATTTTTTTTTCAGCAGTGAAAAAGTTAACGTTTTATATTTTTTTTCTAATACTCCTTATTAGAAAACTAAGTTCTGTTCCAGAAACTCAATACCTGAAATACCTACGTGAATAACAGTTTACCATAAAAAATAATAATTGAATTATCGTTTTTTTTTTTATTTCAAATTTTTGTATGTGATTGTAAGACTAGTGGCTGGTCTTACTGTCAGAAGTTTTCAAGCCGCGCTAAGGCCTCTGACTGCTGAACTGCTTAACGTGCCTTGCGAAGCACGGGACCGCTCGGAAAAATGCCACCAGCTTTAGTCACAGACGGTCACCCATCCATGCACTGAACGCGCCCTTTGTTGCTTAACATTCGTGATTGTTTAAGATCACTCAGGCGGCCGGGGCTATGAGTCATGACGTATATTGGCTGATTATCATTCCTTTTACCGTGTCCGTGTTTCGGAGGAGTTAGCGCACTAACACGGTGAGTGGTGGTACGAGAATTTTATATATTAGAAGAGAGATAGTATTGACGAGTATAGAAGAGATAGTGGCAGTGGGCGGGGCACATAGCACGAAGAACTGATGGCCGATGAGGCCGAAAAGTTCTCGAATGGAGACCACATATCGGCAAGCGCAGCGTAGTACGACTAGCCACAAGACGGATAGACGATCTCATCCAAGTGGCGGGAAGCCGCTGTATGCAAGCCGCTTCCGACCGGTCTTTTTGGAAATCCATGGAGGAGGCCTATGTCCAGCAGTGGACTTCTTGTGGCTGAATGATGATGAATGATGACTATAGATGAGCCATCAGGGCGGACAATGGACATAGGGTAATCCGTCGACGCAGACGCAGTCGCGGGCACTGCCATAGTTACTTAGTGAAAAGTCATTTAGATAATCGATCAGTCGTAAAGCGCTACACTTTCTAAACTCCACTTTTTCGGATGCTCCAATGAGTTTCGCTATTGTTGATTTTGGATCTCTACTGGCGCGAGTTTTGTTCTTTTTTTTTACTCGAATGTTTTAATTTGGACGTAGAGTCGACAGCACGGCAACCTTCACATTTTAGTTGCAAAGTCGCCCGTAATGCAACGGGGTAGAGTGCATGGGTGTATAGGACGATAAGCTGTCGACTGTACGATATTTAAGTTTGGAGGTCAATTCTGGTGTTTCACCTTTCTACAGAACTTTTTTACGGGACAAATAATTTTGAGTAAATTCGCGTTTAGGAAACTACGCCGATTTTCTCATCATCCATACCGCAATGCTTGAAAACGAAAGTTTTCAATCAGTGTGTCCTATCCTACCTGTAATGACCTACGGAGCCGAGACGTGGACACTCACGATACGGCTGGTCCACCAGTTCAAAGTCGCTCAAAGTCGAAAGATAGAATTCGTAACGAATACATCCGACAGAGAACCAAAGTTATCGATGTAGCTCAGAGAATTAGCAAGCTGAAGTGGCAGTGGGCCGGCCATATCTCGCGAAGAACCGACAACTGCTGGGGTAAACGTGTTCTTGAGTGGAGACCGCGACTCGGCAAACGTAGTGTAAGACGCCCTCCAACCAGGTTGCATGACGTTCTGCGAAAAACTGCAGGAAGAAGCTGGATGCGGCAAGCTGAGGACAGGGCGCTATGGCGCTCATTAAGGGAGGGCTATGTCCGGCAGTGGACTAATATAGCCTGATGATGATGATGATGATGAAGTTCACATGATCGTCATCAACCCATTATTTCCCCACCGAGGGGCATCGTCGACATAGCCCAGCGGATAAGTAAGTTGAAGTGGCAGTGGGCGGGGCACATAGCACGCAGAGCTGATAGCCGACGGGACCGAAAGGTTCTCGAATGGAGATATCGGCCTCAGGGCGGCTTGAAAACTTCTGACAGTAAGACCAGCCACTAGTCTTACAAGCCTCCACCAATCCGGTCTTGGTCCCCGTGGTGGAGTATGGCCTATACCTTCCTCAGGGAAGAGAGCCGTGCCCCTCGGTGGGGACATAATGGGTTGATGATAGATATGTGTTTCATGTTTATATAATCACGACCTTTTTCCAATAAATATCTCCGGCACTACCCCATCCATTATCCCCATCAACAAAGGTTAGCTGGAAAAAATACTTTTTAGTATTAAGCTCGCCTATGTACATGACTTTATTGTGCAATAAAGATTTTCATATCATATCATATCATGATGAATAACAGTTATGGATGAAGACAAAAATGACGTGGTGTACTACGTCATCATGATTACTATTCTAATTCTACTTTTACCCGGACCAGCTCTGCTGTATTGACCTACCCTAACAAATCAATTTCCTGCACCTCTACAGCAAAACAGCGTAAGTGACTATTTAAGGGCAGGACAACGAGTTGTAACATGCTAGTTGAACACAAAAAATGATGAAAAAGATGTTTGTGTACGGACCCAAATAGTATATTGATTCTGATACATAAAAATATTATGACGGTTGTGTAACTAATTAGTTAGATAGATATATATTTAATAAACACTTCATTGCTCAACCAGGATACAGAATTATTGTAATTTCTATAAAGGTACCTAAGTAATGGTATACAGTATCATCATCATCAACCCATTATGTCCCCACCGAGGGGCACGGCTCTCTTCCCTGAGGAAGGCATAGGCCGTACTCCACCACAGGGACCAAGTCTGGAACAACTGCTTAGCGGCGCCAACTGTGAATGTGGTGTAGAGTCAACGCCACACGTTTATTATACGGGACCTCATTTTTTTTATATAATTTTGAAGTGAATACACAATATTCTGTGAATATTCAATTCGGTATTTGACACTACCAACAATAAATTATTTCAGATGCTCGATTAAAACAAAAATTACAAAATGATTCGGAAAATGTATTTCTTTTAATAATTTAGGTTAGGTACCTACTTGTTATTACAATTTTTAAATAGATGAAACGTAAAAAGAGTGCTCTGAAATGTGACGTCACAAGCAAGTATTTTCACACAAAATTTCGTTTTCAAAGTAACTCATTTGACATCCTGTCAAATACCCAATTGTATCGATAATGGTACCTACGGAACCTTTCGTGCGTGAAGCCGATTCGCACTTTGCCGATTTTATAGATAATTTTTTTAAGTTAAATCTATCTTGCGTACTTTTCTACGGACGCATTCAATTTCCATCCTTTATCAAGTTATCAGTCTCCGCCTTATCACGGTGGGGTATAGCGCGCATGCGCGTCTCCATGACAACGCATGATGGCGGCCGGTTGCCATGGCGACCCAAATGTAGGCCACGCTCAACGCAGCCTAGATGACCTCAGGTGGTAATGAGCTCTAGGGCGGCATTTTATAGAACTACGATTCATGAATTTTCCTATGAAAATAAATTCAATGTTAGAAATCAGAAGAGTTAAGGTAAATTCTGATTGTTGAATGTCAATGTAACTACTTATAATGTTAATGTTAGCCGCTGCCTTGGGGCGGAATGTAGCGGAGAAAAAGTCAGCGGTAAAATTCCACTCTGACCATCTATGTCCCACAGAGGGGCACGGGTCTCTTCCCTGAGGAAGGTATAGGCCATACTCCACCAGGGGGGCCTAGTCAGGTTTGGTGGAGGCTTGTAAGACTAGTAGCTGAAGTACTGTCAGAAGTTTTCAAGCCGCCCTAAGGACTTGGCTTCAGCACGGAACCGCTCGGAAAAATGCCACTAGCGTTAGTCATAGACGGTCACCCATCCATGGACTGAACGCGCCCTATGTTGCTTAACCTCCGTGATCGTTTAAGATCACTCAGGCAGCCAGGGCTACGAGCGATTCGCAATATTTACTTTGTCTCAAAAGGAGCTTTATTACTTACAAGGTAAGCTTCAAATTCCGGACTTTACTGTCAAAAAACCCACAGCCAATAATCTGAGCCGCGTTACTAATTACATCTCTTAGTAAAGTTTATCATGACAATAGAACTAATAGGCTGTATAAGGTAAACGGGTGCCACCCGTCTGTCGGGCCGTAGCATTCGTAGTTTCTTAATTTTGTAAGAATAATAAATAATGTTTTGACATAGCAAGTGTTGATTTACAGAATCGCTCGTAGCCTGGACTGCCTGAGTGATCTTAAACGATCACTAAGGTTATGCAATATACGGCGCGTTCAGCCCATGGATGGGTCACCGTCTATGACTAACGCTAGTGGCGTTTTTCCGAGCGGTTCCGTGCTTCGCAAGGCACGTTAAGCAGTTGGTGCCGGCTGCCGTCGATAGATGGCAGTCGTTCAGCCAAGTCAGAGGCCTTAAACTGAACCGGGCGGCTTGAAAACTTCTGACTGTAAGACCAGCCACTAGTCTTACAAGCCGCCACCAACCTGACTTGGCCCCCGTGGTGGAGTATGGCCTATACCTTCCTCAGGGAAGAGACCCTTGCCCCTCGGTGGGGACATAAATGGGTTGATGATGATTGATTGAAATATTGCAAATAGCGAAAACCTGAAAACAGTTTGTATGTATGGAAGAGTGGTGGATCTCCTCGCTTTTGTGGAGGTCATGCATAAGTTCGAAACCCGTCATGTATGTGGCTTTGTTTTTTAATTTACGTAAATTTGTGAAGTTCTATTTTAGTAGCAGTACTACTCGCTAACTGTGAAGAAAAGCACCGCGACGGGACCTGGGTTTTTTACATACCTCGCGCTTGAAATTCACAATACCAATACTTAGTATGCACACGTGATGATGAAACCCAAACTCCATTCTGAGAGGCGTGTGCCTTGCAGTGGGATGAATATTAAGCTACACAAAAATACCTATATAGAGTAAGAAGTTCGCCGAGCCAGCTAGTAAAAAGCGGCCAAGTGCGAGTCGGACTCCCCCATGAAGGGTTCCGTAGCAGTAAGTAGTTTATGTTTATTTTTATATTCGAGTTGATTGAATGAAAGGTAAATTGCGGTTTATTTTTGGTGAAGTTTGTATGGCAATGGAAGTACAGGAGGGGGGTACACATTTTACCACTTTGGAAGTGTCACTCGCGCAAACTATTTACTATTTCAACTATTTACTATTTATTATTGATAATGTATTTAACTAGGTATAATGCATGCACTATTTGTGTAGTTATCCTAAAATTTGCAATGCCTGTAAAAGGCAACTAAGTTCTAAGGGCTAAATTGTATTGAACACCAAACTGTTACATTTGGTTGGCAAATAAATATTGAATTGAATTGAATTCAATTTAGAAAAAAAATATCTTACAAAACTCAGTATCATTTTTGAAGACCTACCCATAGATACCCCACACGTATGGGTTTGATGAAAAAAATTGTTGAGTTTCAGTTTTAAGTATATGGAACCCATTGTTTTTTTTCTTTATTTATGTAAAAATCTTATTGCGGTTCATAAAAATACATCTACTTACCAAGTTTCAATAGTATAGTTCTTATAGTTTCGGAAAAAAGTGGCTGTGACATACGGACGGACAGACAGCCATGACGAATCCATAGGGGTTCCTTTTTTGCCATTTGGCTACGGAACACCAAAAATAAAATCTGCAAAAAAACTTACCATAGTAGGCCATACTGCTGATCATGTGTTCGTTTATCATTTTCCCAACAATGTTCGTCTCGTTCAACAACACAAAAACAAATCAACAACTTAGAAACAACACTGCATTGTCACTGAACACCTTTACCTGATGAAGAATATCCTCTTTGTAGAAAAGTGGAAAATTGTGAAGCCTCAAGGGACCATGGCAGTTACCAATTTACCTGTTACACTAGCTGTTGCCCGCGACTACGTCCGCGTGGGCTCGCGCATGCGAAAGAGCTTTCATACTAACTTCGCAACCCCCTCTTACCCCCTTAAGGGATGATTTTCGAAAAACTATTTTACACGTCTTTCATGACTTTCAATGAAAGACCTTCATGCTGAATTTCATTCGAATAACTTCAGAAACGGCAAAGTTTCATACTAACTTTGAACCCCCATTTTACCCCATTAAGGGATGATTTTTCAAAAATCCTTTTTTAGTGCTCCCCTAAGTTACAAAAGAAACCCCTGTGCGAAATTTCAAGTTTCTAACCCTTACAGTTTAGGCTCTGCGTTGATATGTCAGTCAGTCAGTCAGTCAGCTTCTCCTTTTATATATATAGATAGATTGTGAGTAAAAACTAGACATTATTTAGTATCAACTTAATACTTAACAAGCACGTAATATAAATACATATTACCTACAACTCTCAAAATACCTGGTAAACGAGATGACAATACTTAAAAGCTATTTGACAGACTTCTGAAAACCATCTCATATTTTTTGTTGGTGTTCACGACGTCCTCAGAAAGTGGTCATTTTTAATTATTTCGTGTATTTCTTCTAAAAAAGGCAAAAGAAAATTTAATTTTCAAATAAGCCGCCGAAACGCTATCTTGGGTAATATGGCGTCGCATTGAAATTATGACGTCACTGGCGAGTAAACAAACCAATGAATGTAAAACGAAATGAATGACAGACGTCATTTTTACTGAACTGTGACGTCATCATAGAATCGGCCAATCCCGGCGTCTTCGATACAATGCATAATTATCAAATTTTATCCTGTTTTTTATCATCATCATCATTCAGCCACAAGAAGTCCATCGCTGGACATAGGCCTCTTCCATGGATTTCCAAAAAGACCGGTTGGAAGCGGCTTGCATCCAGCGTCTTGCCGCCACTTGGATGAGATCGTCTGTCCATCTTGTGGCTGGTCGTCCTACCCTGCGCTTGCCGATGTGTGGTCTCCATTCAAGAACCTTTCGGCCCCATCGGCCATCAGTTCTTCGTGCTATGTGTATGTTTTTGTTATAATTAATATTTTTTTTCGTTAAAATGCTTTCAAGCGGTTTTAAGGCTCATATTTTATACGAATATCTATATATATAAAAGGAGAAGCTGACTGACTGACTGACATATCAACGCAGGGCTTAAACTATAAGCCAAAATTCAATTGGCCTAAAACACGGAAAAACAACGTTTTCTAAAAATGTAACTTAGATCAATTAAAAGCGCCCGAAAGCATCTGCCTACAAAATTTCGTGAAAATCGTTGGAGCCGTTTCCGATATTCTGATTTTATATAAATATGTATACAAGAATTGCTCGTTTAAAGAGATTAGATCCGAATGAGATTCAAAATGAAGGTCCTTCATTGAAAGTCATGAAACACATGTAAAATAGTTTTTCCGAAAATCATCCCTTAAGGGGGTAAGAGGGGGGGGTGCAAAGTTAGTATGAAGTCGCGCCCACTCCGATCGAGCCGTGGTGTAGGTACTTAAAGCCAGTGGAGGCGGCCAAGGTTGCCTCCTGGTGTTCATTATACTGTACCTTGGAGCTGATTAGGTATGGTATATGGAACCATCAAAGATGCTATAATATAAACTTTTTTCGGGAATCAGTTTTGAGAAGGAAGTTGATAACTAATATTTCCAGACTTTGCGAAACAAGATGGAGTGAGAAACACAAAACCATCAGAGTTTTTAAAGAAAATCTTCCAGTAATTCTGGAAGCCTTACAAACATTATCTCAGGAAGGAAATAGCGCAAGTTGGAAAAGTGCATTCCAACTGCATGTGGCTATTTCCAGAATTTCTTTCATTCTCGGGATTAGGTATGTTGGTAGCCAAATACTCGGCTTTGATGGAACCCGTTGTCAACTTACTCCGATCTGTAGCTTTGGACATGGTCAAAGCCTCGGAACACGTTCAAAGGATTTTACTTTTAAATTTTTGAACTCGATAGCTCCACGTGTTCCTAATATAAAGGGTCTTAGCAGATGATGCACAGAAAGCTGAGTAATCATATAAGGTTTGTTTTCCATACTTGTTTATAGAATAGCAAAGGAATACTATTGCGAGTGCTACGTGCTTTGTAATAATTTCAGATAAGGCACGGGAATTGTACAAAGATTAGTCTTTACAGATAAGAATGATCATTTCCGATTAGCGCTTCACAGATAAGGAATAGTGGTGTGCCATTGCAATGAAAGAAATGAAGACACACGGTAGCGTGTCAAACCAAGTTTAGGACAGAAACGCCGACGTTTTTGCTCCAAACTCGGCTTGACATCAGCCATGTGATCTGTGAGTTGGTTACATTTTTCGTCACTTATTTCTTTGTTGAACATAAGATGTCTGTTCAAGACACATGTACTTGTTTTGTCTTAGCAATGTATGTGCCTGTATGTAAATGTTTATTTTGCTTCTTATTCTTTGGTCCTTTAATTCCTAGGGGAGCATAGGGCCTTAGCCACAGATTTCCAGTTCTGACGGTCGTTCGCGGCAGCTTCCAATTCAGGCCAGCTAATGCCGATCGACTTGACCTCTTGGGCTATAGATCTTTTCCAGGCTGTCCTGCTATATCAGATCAGATCTATGAGATCTTTCCTAGGTTATGTTTCTAGTAAAGAAATTAAAAATAAATTATTTTATTTGATAATACTATTCATCAATTGTTCAATTGAGATTTTGAAACATGTGTTTCTTTTTTTTGTCAATTATGAATTACATAAATTTGAATTATGATGTTAATGATTGGTTAATTTAGTTTTAGTTCACAAAAGATATTCTTTACTGGTCACCCTAGCACATGACAAGTGTCGACTAATTCAAGTGAAGATCTGACGTAATCAAAACAATTCTACGGAGACATCTCATATCTAACCCTCGATGTCAGAATCACTAAGCCCCAAAGTGTAATCCCCAAAACTCAAAGTTTAGTGAAAACTAAACTTGGCGAACAATATCTACACTACAATACAGAAACCCTTCCAAGCGCTACATAGTTTAAAATTGGATTAGACCCCAAACTCCACTGCTGTAAAGGAAGGGAAGGCATTTGGAGACAAAATGGGTCTCTGAGGCCGGTTTTGACTAATACCAAATAATTCATAGCCACCTACTTCTCAGGGTTAGAAAACATGGTGGCGCGGGGGGCAGAATAATTGTCTCGCGTTTGAGAGGTCAAGGATTCGAACCTCGACATATAAAATTGATTAGATTAGGTTAGAACTCTTTTCTGTACAGTCGACAGTACGTCAACCTTAACATTTTAGTTGCAAAGTCGCCCGTAATGCAACGGAGTAGAGTGCATGGGTGTATACGATGATGTTCTGCCGGCTGTACACACCGGATAAACTTTGGTTGACTTGGTTTTCCAAGTTTGGTGAATTTGTATGAGTATGAGTTTGATCACCACGTGTGCCAATCGGGGATTGGCAATTTCAAGCGCTGGTTTTATCTCTTTGTCTATACTATCTATATACTAATAATTATTATTATAAAGAGCAAAGATTTGTATTTTTGTGTGTGTGTATGTTTGTAATGAATAGG
The DNA here is from genome assembly GCA_947310845.1 of Yponomeuta plumbellus. Taxonomy (NCBI): domain Eukaryota; kingdom Metazoa; phylum Arthropoda; class Insecta; order Lepidoptera; family Yponomeutidae; genus Yponomeuta; species Yponomeuta plumbellus. Next base: position 7,515,392 of record OX371220.1, on the reverse strand, counting down.
CTCAGAAACTACTGGGCCGATTTTAAAAATTCTTTCACCATAAAGCCGGGTCCGCTGCGCCATGTTACGCGTGTTACAAAAAACGTAACACGTAAATATAATAAAAATGGGGCGTGGTATAAAACGTTACGTGTTACGTAACGTTACGTTACGTGTTAAGTAACACGTAAAAAATTAATACCACTCCCCATTTTTGTTTTAATAACGTGTTACATTTTTTGTAACACGCGTAATATGGCGCAGCGGACCCGGCTTTAGAAAGCTACACTCTTTGTGAGCAACATTATTGGATTTCCTAAAAATTGGGGTCCCGTACGAAATCTCGAATAATGTAACCCAAGGTGTAAAAAAATTACTACCCCGGGAATTTTCCACGGAACTAATATAGCTATTTCCACGGAAACGTTTTTCCTACCCGTGCGAAGCCGGGGCGGGTCGCTAGTATGGTATAAAATAAAATAATGTCCTCCAATCAAATTTTGAAGTAAACTGCTTAATTTGATAATAGGCTGTTAAAATGTAATTTTACAATGACATTACCAAAGGCAACAGATTTCTGTAACTACCCTTAGGCCTGGTTTACATTTGCTTTATTTTCATGCTTTTTTAGCATGATTTTCATAGAGAAAGAATAAAATAGAGACGGCAAAAACGTTTGCCGATTTATAGTTTTTAGTATGCATCATATATTATAAAAGTACTTTAAAAAATCCTAAATACATAGTATACAACCAACTATTACCGATTTATCATTTGCTTATGTACTTATAAAATAAATTGGTGTCTCTATTCTATTCTAGCTTTTTGGAAAGCATGCTAAAAAAGCACGAAAATAAAGCAAATGTAAACCAGGCCTTATTGTTCGCCGATTTGACCCACTTGGGGTAGGATAATATTGCCCGGATTCTGTTCAACTTTGCTTAATTACCGGGTTCAAAGTTAAGTCATTGAATCATAGATTAATGACCAAAAGTGTAGTTGCGGTGATGAAATTTTCATAGTTTGTGGTGACGTTGTTGAATTAGGGCGAAATATACAGGGATCGCTGGTAGCCCTATGCTATCTAGGCATAGGGCTTCTGAATCTTCTGTTAACGCATTGTAGTTCAATGACAACTGGACGAATGCGGCGATTTCCAACCAGAATTACAACCAGTGCGTCCTACCCGTCATGACATACGGTGCCGAAACGTGGACACTCACGGTGGGGCAGATCCACAAATTTAAAGTCGCTCAGCGTGCTATGGAAAGGGCTATGCTCGGAGTTTCTCTGAAAGATCGTATTCGAAACGAAGTCATCCGACATAGAACCAAAGTCACCGACATAGCCCACCGAATTAGCATGCTGAAGTGGCAGTGGGCCGGCCAAATCACCCGAAGAACTGATAACCGATGGGGTAGAAGAGTTCTTGAGTGGAGACCGCGGATCGGTAAACGTAGTGTAGGACGTCCTCAGACTCGGTGGAGCGATGATCTTCGCAGGGCGGCTGGCAAGAGCTGGATGAGAGTAGCCGAGGACCGTGCTCAGTGGCGTGTAATGGGAGAGGCCTATGTCCAGCAGTGGACAACCGTAGGCCGATGATGATGATGATGATGATACAGGGATCGCTGGTAGCCCTATGCTATCTAGGCATAGGGCTTCTGAATCTTCTGTTAACGCATTGTAGTACAATGACAACTGGATGAATGCGGCGATTTCACTTCATTGGCGCTTTTATTCTACGCACTTTATATTATTCTACGCTTTTTTTATTCTGTACTAGCGGCCGCCCCCGGCTTTGCACGGGTGGACATTTGTTTTTTTAACATTGTGTTAGATTGCTGTTAGCAATAAGATCGCCTATTGTATGTTTTTAATTGTAAATTTTATTTGTCTCTGGTTTCTTGTGTGCAATAAAGAATATTCTTATCTTATCTTTTCTTTGGGAGCAATTTTACAACAAAGTTTTTTTAATTTCATTTCAGATACGTATGTCCATTGTCCAGTTACCAGAGCACGATTACGTAGTAAACAATGCTCGGTCTTGGCTTCGGCATTACGCTAGTTCTATTACAGAGCGCCAGGTGCGACTGACGTCATGATGTAAAACAGCGTTGTCCACATGTAGGTACGTGTGAGTTTCAGCACAAAATACATAAGCCTATGCGCAAACTAGGCGACACGCGACAGCGACAGTTCGGCGACTAGACGCGACGACAGGCTACGGCCGTCAATTTTCATATATTTTGTTCGAATCTCCGCACACATGGCATCAGAGTCGCGACGACAAGACGCCAGAAGCAAATGACGACGTCGCGTCTGACGCGGCGACTAGACGCGGCGACAAGTCGCCCTGTTTGCGAAGGCTAGGTACAGAAGATTCACTCCGCAAAATCAATTAAGGAAAAAGAAAAAGGGACTCTAGCAGCGATACAATTAGGTGCAATTCAGATCGCACGGCGCTAAAAAAGCTACAGTTATATTCACCTATATGTTGCCTCTCTTTCTACCGCGTAACTCGTGCGCGCGTCACTGAGCAAGTCCCTATTGGTGGAGGCTTGTAAGACTAGTGGCTGGTTTTACTGTGAGAAGTTTTGAAGCTTCCATAGGGCCTCTGACTTGGCTCAACGACTACCTTTATTCGCTTACCAATTACAGTTGAATTGAAAAGCAAATGCGTTGTTCTAATACTGATTTAATATGTTTATTTTATTGTGCTGCTTACCTCCCTATGAAGGTAAACACAAACAAGGCAAGGAAAATACCGTGTGAAAATCCGCAACTTCACAATTGTCAACCTTGAGTCCGCACGTGCTACTTACCTATCCATTTATCCAATTCAAAGAAAATACTGTTTAGCATAGGTACTACGATAACCACCATCCATTTATCTATACTTGGCATTTTTTCAGACTTTATACGACACTAAATCAAAAACCTTTAGCGGTAGAAAACTCGAAACAGTTTACAAATTTAGTGCTAGCTAGTACTAAAGTAGTACTAGTGTAGTGTGTGAAACAAACAAGGCTTTACATTTTACTTGAGTATCATCATCAACCCATTATTTCCCCATCGAGGGGCTCGGGTCTCTTCCCTGAGAAGGTATAGGCCATACTCCACCACGGGGGCCAAGTCCGGATTGGTGGAAGCTTGTAAAACTAGTGGCTGGTCTTACTGTCAGAAGTTTTCAAGCCGCCCGTCCTAAGGCCTCTGACTTGGCTTAACGACTGCCATCTATTGACGGCAACCGGCACCAACTGCTTAACGTGCCTTGCGAAGCACGGAACCGCTCGGAAAAATGCCACTAGCGTTAAGTTCACTCAGGCAGCCCAGGCTACGAGCGATTACTTGAGTATAATCAAAGCTTTTTATGTAGTTTTTAAGCAAGCCGAGAGAGAGGGTAGAAATTACCCAAACGAAATGCGTACTAATCGAATTTTATAAATGTACTAGCTGACCCCGCAAACGTTGTTTTGCCAGACAGGGGTATGAAAAATAGAAACAACCATTCACCAACCTACCGATTATACATATAAAATTTCATCAAAATCGGCCAAGCCGTTTCGGAGGAGTATGGGCACTGACACGAGGACACGAGAATTGTATAATATTAGAGATTTTTTTAATATCGCAGTTAGAATTATTACGATTCACTCGATTAATTCGATTAATACCTTGATTTTAGCCTCAATACATCCCTATTCGCAAAGTTTTCTTTTTTAATTTCTCGTAAATGGCTGTACCTGCCAGTATCAGGCGTCTCCTATTTTGGAGCCATTTTTTTATTTAGTTCTTTTAATAGGCCACATAAAAAGGCGTTTGCCTATTTGTAAGCGAATTTCTTGTCGCACCATCTGGATTTGACACCGGCGTAAATAGATCAAAGGCGAGTAGCGCTCGTAGCATGACCACGCGCGACTTCGTTTGTCGCGCATTGTTTCAACGAACCGTAAATGTTGATGCGTAGAAGTGGCAATCCTTATCCAATTATAAGGAAACTGTGAGCCCTTATCGCGATATTAAATAAATAATAGTAGATTGTTAACCAAGGGCTGTATGACATCAATTGCCAACGAGGTTTTTGGCGCCCGAGCGCAGCGAGGGCGCTCATTAGCCCGAGTATGCAATTGATGCTTACACCCGAGGTAAACACTCTGCTTTACATATCGATTGTGAGGTAAGTAAAAAAACAAGAAATTCTTCTTTTATAAAATCGGGGGTTAGATCCATGTCTTCGTCAATTGACATCCCAACCAGCAAAATAGTCTCAGGGTCCGCATTTTATAAGAGTGGTAGGCTTAAATCGCTCTAATAACTGTTTTGTAATATGTAGTCGTTCTTATATCAGTCTAGAACAAGTCACTTCGTACTCAAGAACACTCAGTCTTATTGATTGGTCTTATATATGTATATAAGAGCATGTTATAAAAGTATTTTAAGCCTCTGCTCATTTGATCTTAAAATAGACTTGATGAATGCTATTATAAAATTTTAATGTCTAATACCAGCATTGCATAAGAGTATTGTTAGTATGGTTGTTTTTGATCTTATTGAAAGCTATAATAAGATTAACAGCTCTAGTTTAGTAAGATATAAGAGTGATATTGGATCAATACATTTACAATATAATACACAAGAACAATATAAGATGGTTTAATCTTACATCAATCCTGGAAACACAACTGTAAGAGTAATGTTGGATCAATATACTTACAATACAATAGACAAGATCAAAATAAGATCGCTTAATCTTATATCGATCCTCGAAACACAACTGCAAGAGTAATATTGGATCATACTTACAATACAATAGACAAGATCAATATAAGATCGCTTAATCTTACATCGATCCTGAAAACACAACTGTAAGAGCAATATTGGATCCATCCCCATCCCCATCCCCATACTCATCCCCATTCTCATCTCCATACTCATCCCCATCACCATCCCCATACTCATACCCATCCTCATCCCCATTGACATCAGTAACCTTGTCGCTTAATAAAAATACAAAAACAATTTAAACAAAAAAAAAAAAACAATTTAAGGTTTTATTATTACGAGTACCTAAGGAACCCTAATTAATACAACATGGCCGTGCCATTGGTATTCAGAATGCAAATGTAGTCTAATAGTGCTCTAGGATAATGCAAATATAGGAGGACGCAAATATAAAAAGTACAATAAAAAAAGAAAATAATAAAATAATATACAAAATGTAATATTTGATAAGGCGCACGAAATGTGAAGCATTATTCCCACGAGAATATTTACTATTAAATATAAACAAACACCAGATGATAAAGACAGTTTTATTATTTGCTATTTTTATTGTCACGCTGCATTTATCACACACAAGCACCCATTACAATGAATTGTTTCGCGAAGACTTTCTGGTCTGACGTCAAACTAAAATAAGATTGATGATACTAAGAATATTCTTAAGTAAAACCAATTTTAGCCTACGTAGTCTTAAAAGATACTTAGGTAAAATCGATATTAGCCTAAAGCAGCTTAAATTAGTTTTGGCTAGATTACTATAATAGTGAACAGCATTCAATAAGATTGATATTAGAATGATATTAAATCAAGTACGCTTATAATCGTGCCCAAATGCAGGCTTATACGATGATTTAGGATCAATATTAGAGCGAAAAAATAGTAGTCTTGAGACTGTTTTAGGACTGGTTTTTGCTGGTTGGGATTTTTCAAAACTTTTGAGAAAGAACTCCAAAACATGAAAAAAAATTACTTTAATACAGGAAGACAATTTAATAGGTCACATTTGACACTTCATCAAAATTCATCAACGTCACCTTGTAACGCAGGGCACACAATATAATTTATTTTTCAAAGTTAGAACTGCACAATTGCTTCACTTTTTTCAGTTAATAATACATATTTATTGTAATAATGTCAAAAGAAGGCATCATTACTATTTACTTTGACTAATAAACCTTTCTAAACTTAATAAACAATGTTTGTCCTAAAAAACTGAACTTCATCACCAGGTTATGTCAGTCAACCCTTTTTGTTTTTAAAAACTAGGGATGTTACCGTAAAAATCAAAGGAATCATCAGTCAAAAAGTTGAATTGAATGCAATGATTACCTGTAAAGGAATGTATAGCCATACCTACATGATTCCACATTGTGATAATTTTATTAGTAGATTGTACAACTAGTATGTAACGAGGTAATCGCCTCGTTGCTTTTTTTATCATTTTCGGCCATCTACTATTCCAAATTTAACTATTTTATGACATTCGCCGCAGTGTTCGGACGTATTTGGCACAGATATTCCTCAGCCTCCGAACTAAGTAGACGTAAACGAGATTCTACCTTTATTATCATTTTTATTATAACACGTCTGTCACCTTATTCTGCGTACTTATATTATTTATCTACGAAATTACAAATATTTAAAAGGCACATTAAAAGTTAATGTAAGTGAGATGTGAGATAGACAACATTATCGAAGAAGAATTAATTATATCTCTGAGAGCGGACAGCAGTGATGACGATGACAACACTCGTTATAATTCTATTAGTTCTAGTGAACAAATGCATTTTTTCTTGGTTAAATTATATACGTGTCTTATTTTGTTTTAAAAATGTAGGTTAGACAATAATGGGACAAGGTTTTGATTAATAATTGTTTATTTGATTTGATTTTCAACGGAACTCAATTAAAAGTACAGTACCTATACGTACTTTTTCACAATAGCTGCATTCGATTCACAAATGTTTGAAGTCCGTATCGATTCATTCGATTTAATCGATGTTTTTTGCAGGTCACCTCACTATGAAGCTAGGACTGACACATGTCAATTGTGGCCTATTAAATTGGCTTTACTTAAGTCGACTGACTTTTTTACTCTTCACGATTTTATGGCACGCGAGCGCATTAAAACGTGCTGGCCAGTTTGATTTTTAAATCGATTTCAATTAACATACGATGTGACTGCGAAACAAATAGTTCGATATTTAAAATAAAATCTTCATAAATTCTTATATAAATTGTCTCGATTCCGATTCGAGTAAATAATCGATACCAAGAAAAAAAATATTAACTTTTAAAAAATATTCTTCTTGCAGTATGAGTATGACAGTTCTTTTTTCAAATTCCAAAACCTATGCTGTAATGTTAACATTACATGGTATGTTTTGAAACCTATGCTGTAATGATATCCATATACACCCCTGCATTCAGGGAAGTAAGTGACTACTTACAGAGCAAGAGATATGTAAATTAAAGTAAATATGCTCGACAATATTGAGAAACAAACCGGTCACTTTGGGTAGTTTTCTGAATTGAGAATTTCATTAAGTAAAAACTTAAGTAACGTTCTGTCACGCTCTTTTCTGAGTAATTTGACGAGACAGCACTACAGTTCGGTAGGTACTTAGGGAAATTCTCAGTTCAGAAACTGGCGCTTAGTCCCTTTCTTAAACTAACCACTGTATAAAGTCCCCGCCCATAAAACACTCACAACGTGCGTTAATAAAGCGCATTATTACTACTCTGTTACCCTTGACCCGCCATTAAGCGATCGATGCTAATTAATAATTTTATCGACTCATCGCCGGCCGTGAAACAATGCTACTTGCGAAACTATGATTTTTCTGTCTCAGTATCAAACCTACGACCAACTTATTTTAAGCAGGTTTATCTAAGCAATAGGCAAAATGACAATCAGAAAGAGATATTGAATTCAGCTGTTAGTAGGTACCTACCTACCTAAAGAAGCCCAGCCCTTTTATCAAGAAACTGTCCAATATGTCGGGTTAACCTTCATAAGGTCTTTAATTTTACAAACGCTGCCGTACTTCGGGTCAGATTTGACCCAGTTGTAGAATTAAACTAAAAAATGTACAAAAAATAAAGATAAATATTATGTAATGGATTTGTTTGACATTTATATTTATTTCTACAGAATGACTATTCATTTTTACATAAATGTTAATGTTATACATCTAATATAAAAATAATATACAATGTTGTTAGACATTTGTATAAAAAGAGACTGAGCGGTATATAAAAAAAACAACTGTATTGAAATGTGTTTACATACGAATTTCTTACAATCTACACAGATCAAAGGTGTTTTATTGTTAGTTCACACAGTTGGCAACAGCTTATTTTGGGAGCCTATTTAGCTGAACGAGCGTTGTTTTTGTCATAATGGGTCGAAGTTGATGGACTCTTTACATTTTTTGACTCGTTACATTTTTATAATATCTATTGAAAAGGGTGCCCTCGGTAATACTTTCCTGTTTTTAATGTTTTTGTGTACGGTGTCACCAACTACAAAACTAAGTTTTTCTAATAGTGTAGCCGATTTGCTAGGCAGCCTTCTTTCCAGCTGTTTGTTCAAAAATGGATTTTTCTTCCGAGGTGATCCTTGAGCAAGAATAGCGTGTCAACCCTGGTGTCAAATTTAGCTATTATGTTTTCTCTGGAAGCTCTGCCACAAGACAGTATGACAGGGTTTCTGGAATAGTGTATTTGCCCGTTGTTTGACTTCATTGTTAGCACAAGCACTGATTCACTGTCACTATCCAAGCTATCTGATGGTTCAGCTTCTTCAATATAGTCTTCCGTTTCAGAACAAGATTCATTACTATCAGACATTTCAACTAATAACACCGCATCTATTTGACTGCCTGTAATTTTTTATGAACTAAGGTACGTGTTATTGAATTGATGTATAATATAACACTAAGATTTGTGTTGGTAGAATAAAAGAACGTCTCATTCAAAAAGTTATGCGAAACATAAGAAATTCGAACGATAACAGATGCACTGTGCGTTTGTTATTAGTTGAGGTCAATTCTGACCCGAAGACCGTTATAGTAAAAAAAATCATATGTGTAATATTTTAATCATTTTTGATAAACTTATTCCAATAATAAGTAAATTGAAACGAATAATTAAAAGTCATAGAATATCAAACTCTTTGAACGATTATTTTCTGAGAAAATTACTTTTTTATGCCAAAATGGGTCAAATTTGACCCGAAGACCTTATGAAGGTTAAGCATCTAAAAGGTCAAAATATATGTTTATTTTGTCAAATGCTTGTTGCTCGGAGTAGGCTAACCGCCGGTGTCTCAAATGCTAACAGTCTGTAAATTATTGATGACAGCTGTCAGTTGTCAAAAGTGCGTACAAAAAAAACAACTGACAGCTGGTAACAGTTAGATTATCGCTCTGTTAGCGTTCGGGAAACCGGGTGTAACTCAGACAGCACCATACAGTGGAAAACATACGTGGTTATACTAGGGTCTTGACAGACTGACGTTGTTGTTGGCCTAGATATCAGCTATCTCTTTACGTATAAAATAAATATATTGTAACACAATTTCGCCGAGGCTGTATACTTCATATCTTACTAGGCCTGTCAACAAAAAAAAAAACAATAAAACTTATTTTACGAACGCTGGCCGCAATAACCTCACAAACAGCCCAGATACGTTTCCACACTGGCCGCTAAGCAAAAAGAAAAACAATTGGCCAGCAAAAAGGCGGGACCTTGAAACGATGCAGTAACACAGTGACGTTTCGGTTGCGCAACGCGATGTCCACTTCACGGTCGCTCATTCATTTGCTATGCCACTTGGTGTCCGCGCCTCCACGCCCACTCCAATCGCAGTGGATGGCAAGTGTGTGAAGTGCGTGTTCACACGAGAGCACTTTGATCTTTTGGGATGTTCGTGTAATTATGTAATATGTACTATTAAATGAGGGGAGGGAGTATGACTACATATTACTTTCTCTTAAATGGGTACAAATTAAGCTTTTTTCTTTCGTAGGGTGAAAAGTGGCAAACATTTTGACAAGTAGGTAATAAATTCAGACTCTACACCGGAGAATTGGGATTTAATGGTATTGATGTTACTACTATTGAAAATATTGACTGTTATTTTCGACGCATTTGTCCGTACAAAAGAACACTTCTAACGATATTAACAATATTGATGAAATTCTTCATGTATGTAATTAGAATATAAGGAATAAGAAAAGTAAAGGCTCTACAAGACAAAAATGAGTAAATTTTATACGACTTAACCTTTCTTCAAATAGTAAAGCGATTAACTGGACGTAACTGTGCCAATTCAAGGGTAGTGCAAAAGCAGCACGCAGCTCCAGAGGAAGCTCGAGGGACGGCGCGAGTGGCAGCGCTAGTGATGCCAACGGGTGCGATTCGCCGATTCATTTGTTGTCGTTTAGGTCAATTCGAATAAATAAATATCTAAGTACCTTCATACAATATGTAGGTTTCTGATTTAATGAACCGTTAGTGGAAAATATTTTGTTTCAATTCTAATAAGAAACTTGTTAATTGCCATAAGTTCATACTTATTTGTTATGTACATAAAAATTCTCATATTACAAAGGTCAAAGTTTGAGGTAGGCATAATAGATTTGACTGTCTAGTTGGTCGAACCATGAAGCCGCTCAGCTACTAAGAGGTCTTGGGTTTCATTCCCACTGGGGGCCGCCCTACATTTGTACAAATGGCCCAGTCTGAGTGTTTTTCCATGTTTGTAATGTCCTTGCCTGGTTACCACGGCACAGGGTATCCTAGTTTGGGACCAGCCATTATATTACGTAACTTTCCACTCGATCGGGTTAAGCATTTAGATAACTCGAAAGAGTCAAGATAAGAATGTATATGACATTTCGGAGTAGGAGTACGAGATACCTACTGGGAAAAAAGTCCCAGAATGTAACAGTGTGACATAAGGTGGTGTGACATATCGGGAACAAAAGGGCTAAATCAGACAACTCTATACAGTGGAGTCTTACGTAATTACATCCCCAGGTCTAGTGATTGTGTTGTGTGGAAGTTATTATAAATAAAATAAATAAACTCACGCCCGTTATCCCCGAGGGGGTAGGCAGAGGCACCAATCACTAGAACTGGGCCCACGTTTTGCAGAGTTTATTAGGCCCCAACCATGACAAGTGGCAAGCCTGTCGCCGTTATCCGGGCACAATTTATCAGCGAATGGTTTTGCTGTATGTACAAACAAACAAATGTACGTAACTAAACGTCATTGGTACATGCGTGGTTCGAACCCAGACCAGTTATTTATTATAGATATATTTCAGGTTGTCTTATTTATATATCCGCCTACCGACTACCCACCTTTCTGTAATCCGCTCCATTCAAAGGTTATCCGGAAAAGATGGCTCTACCTACACGATATCATCGCCAAGGAGCGTTTTTCCTTATGTCAAATTTAGTTTTAAAAGATTGCCTAGGCGGCGCTGCCGTATTTTAGTAATAAACGTCAAAGCGAAAAAGAATATGGTTCTGTGGAATTTGTGATGGTTGACTACCTAAAACAGAAATATGCTGTTGTAGTTTGGTGATAAGTGCGCTTAAGTTCTAGTTGGACATTTTGGAGTCTTTGCTGTGGATTTTGGGCCTTTTATTTTTATTACGAGAAACCTCATACGAATGGCAACCCTGGTTCCTTCTCTTGTTTAGTAATCTGTGGACTAACTTTGACATTGACTGGTACGAATCACAAATTTGTATGTAGAAACGAATGACGCCATCTAGATTATCTCACAGAATTAAGAAAAAAAAGAAAGGAAAAACGTTCCCGGTATGTCACACCACCTTATGTCACACTGTTATACATTTTGGGACTTTTTTTCCGCGCTGTATAATCTATATAAAGGGTGTTGATTTCTACAGTTTAATCCGACTCAGGGGTGGTTATTTACATGATAGTGAAGCAAAAAAATATGAAAAAAAAACTTTTTGTAGTAAAAATCACCTTTGAATGGAACGGATTACAGAAAGGTGGCCAGTTGGATTAAACTGTACAAATCAACACCCTGTATATAACATAATAAAATGGGATTCAAAGCAAAAATATTAGCCAAACCGTCCACAAAGAATGTAGAGTTTCTACGTTTCTAAATTGATCTTAGACGACAGAACAAATCCGCATTAAACTTGGCTAATAGAATACCCAACCCGTTTAATACAATATCCGAGTTCAATATTCTCAGTTCACATTGACTTAACCGTTTCATAGATGCAATTCTACGTCAGAACCTATTTTTAAATGTATATGAGGAGCGTCATTTCAAAAGGACTTATTTCCACCTTATCAGATTTTTTAAAATGCTAAAAACCTCTACGTTATTAATGTGTTTTTATGCATTTTTTTTTCATGTCACCAAGAAGATCGTATTTAATGAAAGTCAAATTTAGCGTTCCTGTAATACACAATTTGGTATACCCGTATACAGGTCCAAACTGTGACGTCAAAAAAAATATTTAGATACCTGATATCCAGGGGTATCCATATATATACCCCATGTATGTTGATCGATTTTTAGTAGTTTAGAAGTTATGATTTTTTTAATGTATTTTTTTGAAACTCGCGAAATAATTTTATTTTAATTTTTTTTTCAACCATTTATTGAGTTTTGTTAAACTTTTTTTTGTCATAATAATCCTCCTGAATTGATCTTTCACGCATAAAATAATCAGCATCCTAACCTTTTCGCAAGTTACAAAAATTTAGATCGAAAAGGAATAATTTAGTAACGAGCGACTCGGAGTTAAATTTTCAACGTACATAAAAAAATAAAAAAAGATATTCCATAACTCCTGCATAGTTTCAAAAACTTTGAGGGACCCTAAGCATTTATAATAATAATAAAAAAGTATTACTTCATAGGCTTCATTTGCTGATTTTCATCTTCAATGGTTCTGAGGTAAGATTTTTAAAAGTTCGTAAATCGTTAAAGAAAAAGTTAATTGGCAATTTGGTCATTCCCAAGGCAATATTAACATAAGAAATGCCTTACGCAACACCAAAGTTCTCAGAAGTGAAGTCGGTCATCATGACAGAAACGAATGAATGACTTATCCAATTGTTTTAAAAGGAGCTGCCTTTTTACATGATTTTTACCTGCTCCTGGGCGATCTCATCACGATACGTCGTCGTCACGTCAGTCAGTTATTCACTGCTATCGCACGTGTTACCACTACTTACTCTCGTTTTCGTTGTTATCTCTACATTTCGCTTTGTTGACTGGTTGCTGATTTGCCTCAAGACATTGGTAGTGTTTTGGACCTTGATTGCAGGGATGATGGGTCCCTTTGACTCATAGTCATTATTTCATTTGTGTGATGATATCCAACTTCACTTCTGAGAATTTATAGTATTGCGTAAGGCATTTCTTATGTTAATGGAGCCTTAGGAATGAACAAATTGGCAAATAATTTTTTTTTATCGATTTACGAACTTTTGAAAATCTTACCTCAGAACCTTTAAAGATGAAAATCAGCAAATAATAGCCTATGAAGTACTACTTTTTTATTATTATTATAAATGCTTAGGGTCCCTCAAAGTTTTTGAGACTATGCGGGAGTTATAGAATATCTTTTTTTATTTTTTAATGTACGCCGAAAATTTTACTCCGGGTAGCTCGTTACTCAATTATTATTTTTTGACTAGCTGTGCCCCGCGGTGTTACCCGCAGTTCATCGATTTTCCCGTAGGAATAAGATATTTCCCCGCGGTAAAACGTAGCCTATGTTTTAATCCAGGGTATCGGCTTACTCCATACCAAATTTTATTAAAATCCGTCCAGCCGTTTCAGCGCTAAAGACTGACAAACATGTAAACACACACACAAACTTTCACGTTTATAATTATTTTTTGATTTGATTTAAATTTTTGTGACTTGCGAAAAGGTGAGGATACTGATTATTTTATGCGTGAAAGACCAATTCAGGATGATTATTATGACAAAAAAAAAGTTTAAGAAAACTAATAAAAAGTTGAAAAAAAAATTAAAATATTTTTTTTTTCGCGTGTTTTAAAAAAATACATTACAAAAATCATAACTTCTAAACTACTAAAAATCGGTCAACATACATGGGGTATATATGGATACCCCTGGATGTGAGGAATCTAATTTTTTTTTTTGACGTCACTGTTTGGACCGCCCTGTAGTGATGTAATGGTGTAATGGGGAAATGCTGCCAGTATCTTGGGAACTCTCCACAACGGCAGTGGCTTAGATTCGATTTTTTATATTTAGGTAGTTTTTAGTTTAATATTTAGTTTATTATTTTATATTTAGTTTAGAAATTAATTATCTACAAATAATTAATCTTCCCATTAAAAAATTATTCCCATCATTAGTTAATTTATTTCCAAAAGTGGAAATAAGTCACTGTGATATGACACTCCTTATTTATAATAGCTGACCCGGCAAACGTTGTTTTGCCAGATAGAGGTATGAAAAAAAACTTTATTCTCAGACCTACCGAATATACATATAAAATTTCATCAAAATCGGTCATACCGTTTCGGAGGAGTATGCGCACTAACATTGTGACACAAGAATTTTATATATTAGAGACTAGCTGAAGCTTCTTTTCTGCCGAGCAATACAGAATTTTAGGTATTTTTAAATGTGTAATTTTTCGCTGATCAATTTAAAATTATCCACTTATGAATTTGGAATGTTTTACTGATTTTTCTGTCTACAACCAGTTGATGCTTAGGTACTTTAGAATAGAATTTAAAAACTTTATTTCTTTTCTTTCTTTACATACTTATATGTACAATACAAGCGACCCGCCCCGGCTTCGCGCGGGTGGCAAAACCGTTTCCGTGGAAATAGCTACATTAGTTCCGTGGAAAATTTCCGGGGTAATATTTTTTTTTTCGTACGGAACCCTTTTTGAAAATCCAATACAGCCTTTGTTACTCACGAAGAATGTAGCTTTCTAATGGTGAAAGAATTTTTAAAATCGGCCCAGTAGTTTCTGAGCCTGTTCATTACAAACATATACACACACAAAAATACAAAAATACAAATCTTTCTTCTTTATAATGACTATAGGTTTATATTGCCGACTGAAAAGATTTCATTTCTGTTATTTTTTTGCTGAACGCTTAAATTATTTATTAAAGACTCTCGAAGCCAATTTCGAATTTCGCTAAGTCACTACTTAACTATTGTGTTGTCTCAGTCAAAATTCAAAATTCTCAGAAAAGAGCGTCACAGAACGTTGTTTAAGTAAAAATGAAAATTCTTTATTTCAGCCGTTACCCATATTATGCTAGTAACAATGGTGACTTAAAAACTATATTAGTAACAATAATAATAAATTCTAATTGAATCTGTGCTAAGTTACTTTTGGTACCTGGGAAAGGCTCTCAAAAATGTACCGTAACACACGTGAAATGGTAACACATAGTAACACACTCGAAAATCGCTACACCTGGCTGCTATCATGTTTTTCTTATATTACTGGGATGTCGCGTGTTCGTTTAGAGAAGACAATCAACAAAACATTGTTGGATAAGCAGCCGGGTGTTGCGATTTTCCAGTGTGTTACTATGTGTTACAATTTCACGTGTGTTACGGTACATTTTTGAGAGCCTTACCCAGTAACAATAATAATTAATTCTAATCTAATCTGTGCTAAGTTACTTTAGCTACCTTTACAGAAACTTTACAGAAACTACTTAAATACTGAGTAAGAATGCCGTCTCTGCTCGTATCAGAATGAGGTCTCAGCTCAACGTCCATTGTCACCCGTCGCCGGTCCTATTGAGCAATTGCACGGCACGAATTGTCTGGGTATTGCCTTGACACTACGTCACGATCGACAAAATATTGTGCGCCGAGATCTAATGGATGATTTCACATCGCAACTGCACTGCTTTATTAAAAAGAACAGAAATCAGATAGTCTGTTAGCTTTTAGAATATACCTAGGGCTCTAGAGTAGGCTTCGGTGTACGCCGAAAACACACGAGTGTGTGCCTTCCTGCTCTAAATAAAACTTTTCTTCACTATTTTGAAAAGTTATGTAAAGTTATAAATAACAACACGAAATAAACCTTACCTTGTTGCAATATAATCGGTTCTATCCGATAGTAGCCGAGGTATATACTAAAAGCTAACAGACTGTATCAGAACTTGATTTCAACTTTTTCACTATACAGATTAGGGTGATTCTCAGATCTGCATTATTTGGTTCATTTCTTGTTCATATTAACTCAATAAAAAGTAACATAATATAATGTAGTAGATGCCACCAGAACCTACAAATATGTTACAATTCAATCTTCAAGGCCAATAAACCTACAATACATAGATGTTACTTTTTATCGAGTTAATATGAAAAAAATACGCCAAAGAAATTATGCAATTGGAGCCATTAATTGAATTCAATTTATTGCGATGAATTACAGTTTAAAATTTCTTTTAAAATATGTATTAATTTTCTTTTTTAAACATTTTCTGAGTATCACACGTTACCATCTAGTATGGGGACCACTGGTGAACTTTTGATTGTCAATATTAACCATTTTCTATACCTAAACTAAGGCTAATCATACTCGTATGTAATGGGAAAAAATTGTTAGTGGTTATAAAATAAATATTTTTATCTTTTTTTGCGTAGAGAATTTACTTTCTGTTTGTTGAATTTCAATGTACTTCTGTACAATGTACTCTAATTATAAATACACTCTGACCATCTTTTCTCCAATCACTTTTAATCTAATACATAAGTTGATACGAATATCTACCTATCTACCTAAGAAGCTCAAGATCCATGAGTGAAACCACCACTTGCCATGTCAAAACTTTAATAATAGCACAGTTTTTTGTATTCACTCACAGCGTGTGTGTATTTATGAAAAACTTATATATAATTGAAGTACCAATGACTAGCTAGTTGTGGAATCTGTTTACTGCCAATATATAATAGGCCTTTTTACATAGCGCCAGGGCTGGATTTAGGTACGTTGAAAAGGAGAGCACAAAAAAACCAAAAAGATAGTATTTTCAAGTATTTTGTACAAAATTATAGTATTCTTGTTTTTCGACCATATCGCCTCTATTCAGACGTTTTTTCCTAGGCGTGGATTCTCTCGGTATTTCGTCATTTTCATCCCCGCCCCAACTTTACCCACCAACCATTCGTTTCAATTTCGATTCGAATGAACATGAAAAAATGAATGCACTCACACAAAAAAATGCACTCACGACGAGACTACTTTAAGCACAATCGTACCAACAGAATAATAAATAAAAGGAAAGTATCGAAAGAAAAAAAAACAAGAGGCGTTTTGTACGAAAAATGATGGAAAACGGCTAATTATAGACTGTTCTAAAATTATAGTATTTTGTTGTACTCTCCCCAGTTATGGATAGTATATAGTACGAAGCATGAAATTAGAGTATAAATACTATAATTATAGTACGAAATCCAACCCTGCATAGCGCCTTTTTAATGTTTTTTTTTTTTGTTGTGTTTGAAAGTGTTGACAGATAGATAAAAAGTTTATTAGCTATTCCAAAAACACACAAAATAAATATGAGACGAAGACTACACAACCATAAATATACCATATATCTAATATAGGAAAGATTTATATTTTTGTAGTTATGTGTGTGTGTATGTTTGTAATAAATAGGCTCAGAAACTACCAGTAGTTGCTGAGCCTATTCATTACAAACAGAAACAGCCCAGGCTGATTATAAAAATTCTTTCACCATTAGAAAGCTACATTCTTCGTGAGTAACATAGGCTACATTGAATTTTCAAAAAGTTTAGGCTTCCGCAGGAAATCTCGAATAATGCAACCCAAGGTGTAAAAAAAATACTACCACGACAATTTTCCACGGAACTAATATACCTAGCTATTTCCATGGAAACTTTTTTGCCACCCATGCGAAGCCGGAGCAGGGGGGTAAACAAACAACAATGTTTCATTTTTATACTTTTCGGATACAGGCATAAGTTTGTAGGAATCTGAAGAGAAACATAACAGTAACTGTTACCATTAAATTTCTGTTACCGAAAATTCAGTCGATTGAATTTATTTCTGTACAATCCTATTATTAAATTAAATATCTGGAGATTTTAATAACTAAGGGAATTACCGGCATTCATTCGTTGGGAAACATAATTTTTAGTTTCGACTAATTTATGCAAAGCTATATTTTTTTATAATTTAGTTTTTTTTTTATTTTGTGCCTTGTACTTAGTTTTGCAGGAAGACTCTGGATGGAAGCCGCTTCCAACCGGCCTTTCTGGAAATCCATGGAGGATGGCTGAATAATGATGATGATGATGACTTAGTTTTGTTCTGTAATCGCGTGGTTGTCTTACATAAATAAATGAAGATTCTATCTAAATATCTACTTACTTAAAATATTCAAAATATCCATAATTCATTTTTTATAAGACAATATGAATATTATGGGATTTGGCATCGACTCTACAAGAATAAAACTGGCCTTTGCCGAAATTACTTCCTCTAAAAGATGTCATCCTGTCAGCCAATTCTCGTTAGCGATGATGATAGTTTATAAATTTGACTCCCTAAGATACAGTTATTCATACCTATTACTTTTTGTTATTAGATTTTTCTACAGTTACTATAGGCCAAACACGGCGCAGAACCTTCCACAGAATGCAATATATTTGTACATTGTACCTATGTACATGTTGTAAAAAAAAATGGTTCAGTTGTTTCAGCGTGAAAACTTAACAAACAAACAGACATAGTAACAACTAGTACTTCCGCATTTGGCATTTGAATTTAAAAAAAAAATACCTAATTACTTCCATATTTTTAAATAGGGGTTTTTTTATGGACTAAACATATAAATAAATCTTACCCAAAAATTTTCGGTACAAAGTATGAGGGGTGTCTAATTGGACAACAGACCCTAAAAGGTCACACTATTTTCCACTATTCCACACCGAAAATGAAAAACGACACTCCAAACTACTAATTCATAACAAAAATAAATTACGAACTAGAAAAGGTCACTGCACTCCTGCCCACGAAAACTGTAAAAATAAACCCTAGGCCACTTGCCGGCGAATCAGAAAAAGAAAAAATCACTGCGAGACGTCAAATTTTGAATTTCGAATGCCGACTTCACGCATGCGCTCTGTCCGCGCGCGCCACAGCAACTAACGTAAATAGCGTCTAGTTTAGACTCTGTTGTTATCGATTACGCGACAATTTCAAATTCACACTTCGCCCCTTCTAAGCACACCTCTCAGATTGCCTATTCAAACTAGCCGCGTAACTTTCAGCTATGCAGAACGGCTGACTTAAAACGACGTTTGTTTATTAGGGATTTCCTTTTAAATTAGGTCGTTTGAATTCATCCGGGTTATGTCACGAGGTATGTTTGGAGCAATTTTGTCTATGTGTTGGGGTTAAAAATACTTCAGTCTAGCAACCGAGCCAAACTGAAATGTCAAGAGACGAGACGTCTTTTTGCATTGATTCATGCGACTCTATTTGTTTTTGTAGGAAAGCTTTCAGGAATAGTCTTGACATTTTAGGAAAACTTACAAATACATTCCCTGAAAATACGTGAAAGCCGACTAACTGCTTATGATTTATCTTGTCTCTGATTAATTTAGTTAATTATTTCTTAGGATTCCGTTTTCAGCCATCATGGCGTAAAGTTCAATTTTTTGTAACAAATGTTTTCCGAACATCCGTTAGGGCATAAGTTTCGTACAGGCCCAGTAAAAATAAATATATAATAAATAATTATTTCTTAAATTAGTAGTAATTACTTAATTACAAGTTTAGTATTAGTTTTTTTATTATAGTAAGTAACTTTATTTTTAAAAAAAGTGTTTTTTTTAAATAAAATTTATGGTTTAATTATTTTATTTCGTATGTCTTTAGTGACCTTTGAAATGTGACGCCATTCTAAGTGCGACGGAAGTCACCAAAAAAAACTTTTTTAATTACAAAAGTGGAACAATTTATCAACACTGAAGAAGCGGCTACCAGGTCTTTTTGGAGCCTATGTTATTAAAATAGCGCGTAATATGTAAGAGAATACGTCAAATAATGAGATCCACGTTAGGCCTAATTTCCAGGCCTCGCCGCCAAGGCCGGGCGACAAAAGGCAGCAAATGCAAACAAAGTTGCGCAAACGCACACTTGCCAGTTGCCACCTTTTGTGCTCGCAGCGTCACGGCTCCCATGTAGCGTCAGCATGCGAGAATCTTACTCAACGAAATATTTCACATGAAATTAAAAAAAAAATCAACGTAAAGAATTTACATTTTGTTTGCTGAATCCGACGCCGCTTAAAAATGTTTTAATCACACTATGCAAAAAAGGTTGTTATGAAATTAAAAAAAAAAACAAAATTCTAATTCTAATATTTTATTCATAGCATTGAATTTCACAGTACAGAAAAAAGGTTTACTTTATGATCGTCAAAGTTGTAAGTTAGATTACATAGAAGAAACTAACAAAGAAACTCCACATGTATTCTTTTCAAAACAGTTTTAGACTAATTGAAATGGTTTAGCCTAATTCAAATTCAAATGGAAAATCAAATGGTTTTCCTAAAATCCCTAGGAGATGTCAAGTACTAGTAGCATATTATTGAGTTTAAGAAAATTTTAAAAAAAAAGTTTCTTGCTGACCATAGAGAACAGTGATTTTTTTATGCAGCCTTTAATATACAGCTTGTCCGAAAGAGTAGATATTAAAAAGTACGGTTTTGCTCAGACTTTTTGTCTGTGTTTGTTAATAGTTTGCGCTTGCAAGCATCATATAAATTAAAAACTTGAGCTATTGCATAAAATATGGTATTGTGCTTCAATAAATATAGTAAATGTTTTGACTTCTCAATAAAACAATTAGTAAACTTTCACTTCCAGTTTCTAGTGTTTTTGGACAAACTGTACGTCCCTCTGTAAGCACATCCCTTCTCGCAGAAAGAAAATACGAGCTTAATCACACGCGCGCCCACCGTGGGTCGGCCATTTCAATCCATGAGGTGTGCAAACACCTCAGAAACTCAGATTTCTTCACGATGTTTTCCTTCACCGGTAGCGAGGTTATTTGACGAATAATCCTCCGTCGGAAGCCCCCGTTTGCTCTGCTAACGGTACTAATTCCAGCGCTAAGTAGGAAGTAGCGAGGATTGGTTTAGCGCCTCGCGTCACACGACACTGTGACGAAACCCTCAATCCCTGCTCGATGCGGAGTAGCCAGAAAATAAATCTTACTACAATCTGCACGAAAAGTTTGTATTATTCGCCTTTGCACCAACTACACTCTTTTTTCTTCGGCAACCTTTCCGTGACAAGGTTAGCATAAGGCCGCCCGTTGTACTTTTTGTTTTAATTGTAACTTTTATTCGCCTCTTCTTTCTTGTGTGCAATAAAGAATATTCTTATTTGTAAGCTTATAATATTTAGGTAAATTCGGAAGTAATCTCCGAAACTACTCGGCCTGGTTCTTTGATATGGAAATAGACCAATCCGTTGACGCGGACGAAGTCGAACGCCCAACTAGTCCTACTACATATAAATAAATGAGAAAATTAGTTTGGATGTTTGTTTCTCAGTCACTCAATAACGGCAGTAATTTGATTTCATTTGGCATGGAGATAGTTTGAGTCCCGGGAAAAGACATGCTGACGAAGTCCCGGACAAAAGCTTGTAATTTATAAATGTGACAGTTGGGACGGGTGGATGCTTGTTGCCTATTCACGCCTGAACGGCTGAACGGATCAGGATGAAATTTATCGCAGACATAGATTATAGTCTGAAAAAAGTTGCCATACGGGCTTTTTTTCGTGGTTGAGTGGGAAGATTATGATGATAATTTATTGATGGTAGTGTCAAATACCGAATCGAATATTCACAGAATATTGTGTGTTCACTTCAAAATTATACAATCAAACTGAGGTCCCGTATACGTGTGGCGTTGACTCTACACCACATTCACAGTTGGCGCCGCTAAGCAGTTGTTGCCGGCTGCCGTCAATAGATGGCAGTCGTTATCCAGACTTGGTCCCTGTGGTGGAGTACGGCCTATGCCTTCCTCAGGGAAGAGAGCCGTGCCCCTCGGTGGGGACATAATGGGTTGATGATGATGATGATGACACTTACCTTTCATGTGTTCCGAAGTGTCCGCTCGCATGATGTCTGTCAAATAGTGCTCTAGAGATCGCATGTTGTCCAGCCCTGTACGCTCCTGCAACAAACCGATAAAACTTCGTGAGGAAAACCTCAAGCACTTCAATTTAAATCGTTACTTACGATATAATAATTTGTTATTTGTTCGTGTTGTCGATGGTCGATGATCGAAAAATGGTCAAGCATTTCATATTGCACAAAAGGTTTTGGACTTAGTACTTTGGCATTTGCTACCAGTCTTATATAAATGTTTGCCTCTACCTTGTGCGGGTTGCACAAGGTACAGGAGAGGCAAAAATTCATATGAAAAAAATCGTGAAAGAAAAATTCAATTTAAATTTTATTATAAGAGTTATATGAAAATTGTATAACAGATTAGAACTGTTTTGTTAATCTTCTTATATATATAAAATGAGAAGCTGACTGACTGACATATCAACGCAGGGCCCAAACTATAAGTTAGGGTTAGAAACTTGAAATTTTGCCCAGGAGTTCCTTTTGTAACTTAGGGGAGCACTAAGAAAGGATTTTTGAAAATTCATCCTCTATGGGGGTAAAATGGGGGTTCAAAATTAGCATGAAACTTTGCCGTTTTTGAAGTTATTCGAAAGAACTTTGGTACGAAGGTTCCTCATTTAAAATTATGAAACACGTGTAATATAGTTTTTTAAAAATCATCCCTTAAGGGGAAAAAAGGGGGGTGCAAACTTAGTATGAAACTTAGCCATTTTTGAAGTTATTCGAATGCAATACAGCATGAAGGTCCTTCATTAAAAATCATGAAACACAGGTTTGCACCCCCCTTTGTCCCCCTTAAGGGATGATTTTTAAAAAACTATTTTATACGTGTTTCATAATTTTAAATGAAAAACCTTTGTATCAACTTTCATTCGAATAACTTCAAAACCGGCAAAGTTTCATACTAACTTTGAACCCCTATTTTACCCCCTTAGGGGATGAATTTTCAAAAATTCTTTCTTAGTGCTCCCCTACGTTACAAAAGGAACACGTGTGCAACATTTCAAGTTTCTAACCTTAGTGTAGGCCCTGCGCTGATATGTCAGTCAGTCAGTCAGTCAGTCAGTCAGTCAGTCAGTCAGTCAGTCAGTCAGTCAGTCAGTCAGTCAGTCAGTCAGTCAGTCAGTCAGTCAGTCAGTCAGTCAGTCAGTCAGTCAGTCAGCCAGCTTCTCCTTTTATATATATAGATAATTATATGACATATACTTATACAATAGAACGTTTCAGTTACATACCTACTTATAGTTAAAAAAGTTATTTAAACTGAAGAGCATAGATAACATTTCGGCGAAGCTATGAAATAAAAGTATCTAGGTACCTACTCAATTGTAACTAAATTTGCCTGAATTAGCTTCGAGATTAGAGGGTCTGATATTGGATGAAAAAATAAGACGCCTACATCCCAGAGGGGTAGGCAGAGGCCAGGAACTGCCACATGCCCCCAATCCAGACAAATCAATTTCACATTCAATTTTTTTTTTCTTTTTTTTTTATTATTTAATATTTTCTATCTGATTTACCTTTATAAACTTTAAATTTTATCTTTGTTACTCTTATACGACCAATAAGAACTAACTTGTAATGCTATACGTTCCTAGCTTATTATTGTCAACCATTATGCGGAGGGGACTAGTTTTCACAGGGAATCCTAGTGTGGAAACTAGGGCTTCATCCTTTTGTATGATATTGTTTTTTGGAACAAGTAAATATTTTTTCAATTTTCATTTTCATTTACATTCATTAGTCGTTGCACGCACACGCATTGAGGGTACTTTTTATCTTGCCCTTTGCTAATACATCCCCTATTTGGTCCTTTACCGGCCCTTCCACTCACATCCGCTCTATCGGCCTTATCTACTAATAAATAAGTTATACACTTGGAATAACTATTTGACGTATGTTTGTGACGTCGCTGTTTTTGGTTCCCACGACACAGGGTATCCTAGTGTGGGGCCAGAAGCAATGTATGTGCCTGTGTGTAAATGTTTAATGTTTAATGTTTTATATCAATTTATACTGGTTTTCCGCATTTAGCGTACAAATAACCAGTTTGTCAGACCTCGCATAACGGGCTGTGTACACAGCTCATAACCTTATTAGTAAGGCTGTGAGTAGTATCTTCAACGCATCTAAAAATTTCTACAACCGTACCAGGACAATATTATAGGTCTTTCAGACGAAACTAAAGTGCCTAGCTCACTACCCAACTACCAAAAACAATGATAAAAGGACCTTGCACAAAAATCCTATAGTACTAACCGCCTCCCGCGGGACTCGCACACCTAAGACGCAGAACTTAAGGCCCATTATGGCATAACGCCATAACGGCGCAATGCCGTCATGACGTCACACTGCGTATACCCTGAAAACTAGGTCACTGGCGCAAAAGAGGAGCCGGCGGCTCCGCGAACTATACGTTAGGATAATAGGCTATTTGACAATGTGAAAAAAAGTAAACATATTTATACATGTCGTATAAATTATCCGTCTAGGACTAACGCTAGTGGCATTTTTTCGGAGCGGTTCCGTGCTTCGCAAGGCACGCTAAGCAGTTGGTGCCGGCTGCCGTCGATAGATGGCAGTCGTTAGCCAAGTCAGAGGCGGCTTGAAAACGTCTGATAGTGGGACCAGCCACTAGTCTTACAAGCCTCCACCAATCCGGACTTGGCCCCCGTGGTGGAGTATGGCCTATACCTTCCTCAGGGAAGAGACCCGTGCCCTTCAGTGGGGACATAATGGGTTGGTAATGATGATTCGTACAAATTATGAGTCTTAGACTTTAAGGCGTTTTAACTTATAAAAAACCAAATAATTTTTCTGAAAGACCGATACAATTTGATAATTTTATAGATGTAGCCATTTTATCGAAAACATTGATCTATCCAATCCAGGCGGATTGGATAGATCTATGATGACGTCACAGGTCAGTAAATATGGCGTCTGTCATTCATGCCCTTCTTACGTTCATGGGTTTTGTTTACTGATCAGTGACATGATTCCTGTGCGACGCCATCTTGCTCAAAATGGCATTTCGGGGGGTTATTTTTTTTTTTAATTCATTTTGGTTGCTTTCTTTTAAAAGAAATACACGAAAGAATTTAAAATTACACTTTCTGAGCACTTTAATGAACACCAACAAAAAATCTGAGATGGTTTTCAGAAACTTTTCAAATAGCCTATTGGAGTAACTTATGGGATGAGTTCACATTGTACGAAAACTGTAACGACACGACGACGTCAATTTTACATTTTATTGCACATATATTTTTTGTTATTACAGGTCTTTTAATGAGTTACAATTAGTCCACAACTTGCCTAACTAAACTGTAAATAATGTATTGAACTAAATTTTTTATTAATCGTAAATTCATTTTTGTTATATTTTAATATGTAATTGTTTTTATTAGACAAATAAATAAAATAAAATAAATAGATATATATGTTAATTTTTGCACGGGCCTTCTTTCTGAAGGAGACTACATTCAATGAAGAGGCCTACTTCTCAACGCGGATTGGCAAATAGAAGCGCTGAGGGATGTTAACGTCTAGACTCTCAGGTTTTCACGAAATGTTTTCCTTCACGGTTAACGAGTGGTATATTGCTATTATTACATTTTATTTGGAATGAAAATAAAGTAAAAATACGGGCTTGCTAAGAAATAAATCTTTTCTTCTTCAAAATTTTCATAAAACTGTCGTTAAATTCTTCAGTATCCATTTTTTTATCGTCGAAGACTTGTACGTACCTAATCAAAAGTGTAACCTCTTGTTTTTTTAATTCTTCATGCAATCATAAAATATTATGCGGTCTATTTAAAGCTAAATTTTAATTAGTTGGGAAATTAAAAATTAAAAGGAAACTTGAAAAAATTTCCTTACAAAAATATTATGCCATTAGGTGAGCAATAGGTATAGAACAACATGCAAGGAGATTTTATTTTTAAATGCACTGACTGGCAGGCGAAGCCGTTTTAGAGAAATAAAAAAAATTGGTGCCGCCAATAGGGATGTAACATATTTGCTCGGAGAAAAAAATCGAATCGAACTGGATTCGATTATTTATTCGATTTCAATCGAATGATTACGCTACCAAAAACTAGGTTTGTTTTACAATTTACATTGGGTGTGCAGTGTGATACCCAGTTAACTATTTAAACAAAATTTGTGAAATATCCGGCCGGACAGGAAAAAAGTCTTCCAAAAAGCAATGGTGTGCCTCCAAAACAATCACTGAAAAGTTTACGACTGATTGAAAATTTCGGAACGTGAAAGGATGGATCTGTCAATCTGTCAGTGACTGAAAAAATTCAACTCACTATCGTGTTAGCGAAGCCCCTATCACGAGTTAGACGTTACCATTAGGATCAAATTAAAGTTACGATAAAAAAAGCTATATTCTCCTTACAAAAAAAAGTAGAGAATCACACTAATATTATAAACGTGAAAGTTTGTGTGTTTATATGTTTGTCAGTCTTTAGCGCTGAAACGGCTCGACGGATTTTAATAAAATTTGGTATGGAGTTAGCCGATACCCTGGATTAAAACATAGGCTACGTTTTACCGCGGGGAAATATCTTATTCCTACGGGAAAATCGATGAACCGCGGGTAACACCGCGGGGCACAGCTAGTTTTACATAAATTTACTAATCATGGTAAAAACATCATGCAAAAATGTTGCTTGTAGTAACAGAATTGTTGAGACCCAAAAACTGCGTTACTAAAATAACAATTATAACAACTTCCAGATGATATAACGTTGGTTAATATTGAATAGGTACCTCGTAACTATAACATACGTAACTATTTAGGAGGCATAAAAAACTGTATCCTGAAAAAAATGTTTCCACATAAAATCAAAGTAGACCTTTAATATAATATAATTTCAATGTTTTTACATGGTGTGTTCTAATATTTAAAGATATCGACCCAACAGCGTTTAATATTGCAAAATCACCTAAAATTGCACGTAATAACTTTTCTTGGCCCAAACTGGGATACCCCGTTCTATCGTAACCAAGCAAGGACATGACAAAGATGAAATTACAACTAACGAGAGGTCATTTGTAGTTGTACAAATATGTAGCAGCCCCCATTATGATTCCAACCTAGGACATCCGGCATGGTAATCAGACGTAATACTACTAGGCCGACGACGCAGTCAGGAGTTTTTAGACGTAATATTATTATATTTTTAAATACATTTACCAAATAATTAATGTATTATCAAAGGGCAAATTAAAAAAATACTTTATTTGACACTATCAACAATAAATTATTTGAGATGCTCAATTAAAACAAAAATTCCAAAATGTTTCGGAAAATATATTTCTTTAATCATTTACTAGTTACCTATTACAATTTTTAAATAGATGAAACATAAAAAGAGTGCTCTGAAATGTGACGTCACTATTTTCATACAAAATTCCGTTTTTTTTAAAGTAACTCATTTGACATTTTGTCAATTACCCAATTCCCGGCACGCCAGTTGTATGTCGACGTTCACACAATGAATGTCTCTGAAGCAAATGTGCTCTTGTCAGGCAGGATCGTAGCAAGTGGCAGTCCCTGGCATTTGCCTACCCCTCTGGGATGCAGTTGTGAGCTTATAAATGTATGTAGGTGGTTTTTTTTAAGTCTTTTAACGCCAAGGTGAAAATACTATAATGGCGATGCGGTCACTGCTGACCGACATGTTTAAATGTTAAGTATTTTTAATTCAAATATTTTATTCATAGTCCAAACAAAATGTTTACTTTATGAAAGTCAAAGTTGTTAGTTTCACAATTAATAGATTACATGGAGAAGAAACTAACAAAGAAACTCCACATTTATTCTTTTCAAAACAGTTTTAGCTTAATTAACAAACTTTCAAACTTAAAAGATATTACTCTTGCATGTGTTGAACACTAGACACAGTTAATCCTCTGATTAAATTTAATATTAAACTACTGTTTAATGCCAGACCTCTTTGGCTTCTAAATAATCGTTGATTTTATAATAAACTTTTTTGCAAAGAGTGTGCTTAACACAATTCTTAACCCTTTATAAGGCAGAGCTCGTCTTAATTTTCATTGGTTTTGGACTCTATGTCAATGCAATACAGTTCAAATTATGGTGGTGATATATGGTAGTGAGCCTTATAAAGGGTTAAATCGCGTAGGAGGAAACTCTAATATCTTGAGGTTTTTTTTACTATTAAAAATAATAGTTCTTCTTTAGTTCCTAGTCGTTGTCGTAACGTTGGAATCGTGATATGGCCACAGGAAAATCATCAGAAAGCAATTTGTGATACTCCCTTGTGTAGCGGGGAGTCGTGTCTATTTTGGGAGGGATCAATCACTAACTTACTGACATCAAAGTGTTACTTTACAGTATTATAGATTATTAGCTTTCGCCCGCGACTCCGTCCGCGTGGACTTTAGTTCATGCAAACCAGTTCACTCCCTTAAGGGTTAAATTTAGAAAAACGGCGAAACACGTGTTCAATCAATTGTGTTGAAGAGTATTTATTTTAAGTTTGAAGAAAATTAGACAACATTATTTATACCTCCCATACGAATTTTGGCAACCCTTTTCACCCCTTTAGGGGTTGAATTTCAAAAAATCCGGTGCTATTCCTTGCCTACATTATATATAGACCCTCTGTGCAAAATTTCAGCTTCCTAGATCTAACGGCTTGGGCTGGGCTTTGATGAGTGAATGAATCAGTCAGTCAAAGTCCCGACTGACTGAT
This sequence comes from Yponomeuta plumbellus, assembly GCA_947310845.1. Taxonomy (NCBI): domain Eukaryota; kingdom Metazoa; phylum Arthropoda; class Insecta; order Lepidoptera; family Yponomeutidae; genus Yponomeuta; species Yponomeuta plumbellus. The sequence goes on along the minus strand of OX371220.1, from coordinate 7,486,675 downwards.
TCATTCACTCATCAACGCCCATAATTTTATTTATATACATTAGAGTTATGCCTTTTAATTTAGTTTAGTGCCATATCGTCACTACTGCCATATTTTAAATTAAAAATATAATATATATTTTTACTACAATAATTTGGGATATTTTATTTTATTTATTTATACAATTATAGGTAGTAGTAAAGATATTAAAGGGTGTCCCAAAAAGGACGCAAGATTTGAAATTGATGAAAAACACACATTTTTTTCCTTATAATATATTTGTAAATGAAATCTTTAAAAACATAAAATAGGGTTATTTGTGGAATAATACGTCAGGCAAATGTCCTCCTAGGCTTTGCTGGCACATACGCACTCTTTTGTCAAAATTTTCTATGACCATTTTGCATAGTTGCGGCTGAATTTCTCCGATGCAGCGTCGAATTTCCTCTTTTAAAGCATGAGTGGTTGTGGGCTTATTGGCATAGACTTTAGACTTTAAATAACCCCATAAAAAGAAGTCTAAAGGCGTTAAATCGCAAGATCTAGGGGGCCAATTCTGATCACCGAATCGAGAGATCACACGACTAGGAAATGTTTCATGCAGTAATTGCATCGTTTCTCGGGCTGTGTGGCAAGTGGCCCCGTCTTGTTGAAACCACATTGCTTCCACATCGATATCCTCTAATTCGGCTAGGAAAAACCTTGTTATCATGTCGCGATATCGAGCTCCATTAACAGTAACTGCTTGACCGGCCTCATTTTGAAAAAAATATGGTCCAATAATGCCTCCAGCCCAAAATCCGCACCAAACAGTGACCCGTTGTGGATGCATTTGTTTTTGAACAATCACATGTGGGTTCTCTGAGCCCCAAATGCGGCAATTCTGACGATTAACAAAGCCATCGAGATGAAAATGTGCTTCGTCGCTAAAGATGATTTTGTTTGAAAAATCTGCATCCCTGTTTTGGCGGTCGATAGTCCATTCAACGAACTCTATTCGCTGTTCATGATCATGAGGCTTCAGTTCTTGTGTTATTTGAACTTTGTAAGCATGGAAATGCAGATCTTTAGTGAGGATGCGCTGGAGAGAGCTTCTTGAAATTTGCAATTCTTGTCCACGATGCCTAATGGATGTTCCTGGATGTTCACGGACATTCTGACGCACTGATTCGATATTGCCATTTGAACGGCTTGTTTTTGGACGACCAGTGGAATGAACATCATGAATTGATCCACTCTCCCTGAATTTTGCAACCACTCTGCTCACAGTTGATGAAGTCAAGTCAATATTCCGACCATATTTTGCACGGAATTTTCTAACCGTACCCACCAGACTTTCATTACTTTTGAAATATTGTTCAATAATAAAAACGCGTTGATCTTTCGTATAACCCGCCATTTTTACAAACGCTAAACATTCAGCTGTCAAATAGTTTTTTTTTTAGGGTTGCCAGCACTAAAATACAAAAATAGCGGCAATTTGAAATCTTGCGTCCTTTTTGGGACACCCTTTATATACTTATTTTGTTTGAATCAGGAAGTATACACATTTTATAGGATGGCAAATTTTTAAATGCCTCTTCTGAAAAATTTGCTTTTTGCGTAAGTGACGTTGTTGTTGTACCGGGGGTGCGAGTATGTTATTTTATATGTTTTTTTATGTTCATACGATATTTTTACGCTGAGTACGCAATCAATTTGGGAAGACGGGTTCTACAGAGCTATGGGCGAGTCGCAAGGATGCAAAAACAATGTGTTTTCGACGTTTTTTTAGTGAAAGTATGAAAGTTTGAGAGCCTGGATTAATATTTCGTCTTACAGCCATATAAGTCATAGGTTCTCAAAGTGGTCCAGGTGGACGCCCAGGGGTGTTAGTCTTACTGTTAATTCTTAGAAGTGAAAAGAAAACAGGGGTTCACAAGTCGTAAGCTGTGGGTCCACGAAAAAATTTCTGGTTTCAGAATAAAGAACAAACATTTTGGCTTGGATTTACCTATCAACGTCAATTGTTGATGGTTTGTAATAACAAATGTTTATATTTCTTATATCCAGAAGTATTATTCTAATATTAAAGACACAAAAAAAATGTGCTATTTTTTTCTTCTTCTTTTTCCAATTTAGGGTGATATTTTTTGGAGTTTTAAAAATTTAGCAACAGGGCGTCTACCGAAAATAGTAGAACTTTAAAAGTGGTCCGTGAGAAAAAAAAGTTTGGGAACCTTTCATATAACCTCGTGAGGCCCAATGTCTTCAAGTGATCACAAAATCAATTGTTTTTTTTCAAGGTCGGGCCTCACGAGGATATATAAGTTATCTTGAACATACTGCTTACAACTTAACTGTCAACTAGAAACCCTCTCAATGAAAATCAACTGCGCCCTTACAAAGACATTGAACAGAATAGGGCTGGCACCGACTGCGAGATATCAGCTTTAGGAAATGCGATAGTATCTGTGTCAGGTTGTGTGTCTGCTCATCTGTTATTCGGGCGTTGAGGGTGATGAGTCAGTGATTGTAGTACTCGTAATAACATCTATAATAATAATTTCATACAAGTCTACGGTAGACTCGAACGAAATGCACATCAAATAGCGTAAAAAATAGTCGACCCGAGTTGACATCTTAAAGGCGGAAATCGGATTATCGAGTATTTTCAATATAAAATTTTCAATATAAAACATAATTAAGTAATCTTCATAACCATTCATTAGTCGTTGCATGTGACGGTTTCGAGTACTTTTTAACATTTTTTATATTAATCGCTTTGAACGCTCGTAGCCCCGGCCACCTGTGTGATTTTAAACAATCACGAAGGTTAAGCAACATAGGGCGTATCAGTGCATGGATAGGTGACCGTTCTATGACTAACGCTAGTGGCATTTTTCCGAGCGTTTCCGTGCCGCGAGCAAGGCACGTTAAGCTTTTGGTGGCGGCTGCCGTCGATAGGTGGCAGTCATTAAGCCAAGTCAGAGGCTTTAGGGCGGCTTGAAAACTTCTGACAGTAAGACCAGCTTACAGCTTACAAGCCTCCACCAATCCGGACTTGGCCCCCGTGGTGGAGTGTGGCCTGTACCTTCCTTAGGGAAGAGACCCGTGCCCCTCGGTGGAAACATGATGGGTTGGTGATGAACAGTATTTTATGACTGTTTTTTATATATTTTATTATTTAGCTATAGTTTTTACTATCCTTCGTTGGACCTGGAGAAATAGGTCCCCAAGTTCTTATCAGTAAAGAATTTAGATAGATAAGTAATCTGCTTCAGGTACTCTGTTCAATATAGAAGTTCCCAAGATGAAAACAAACGATTTGTTCACATCAACACCAATATTAAAAAAAATACTAATGGAAAAAAACAGCGTTAAAAATGCGCACCAAACAAATTTCGATCTTAAAAACTTTTGAGCTTGTATACAAATACATAGGCTGCTACTTATGTATGCGGAATCTGGGATTCCAATAATTTTAAACGCAATGTCTGACCTCCATGGTCAAATTCGTTCTTTTTTTTAAATACTGGCCGCTAATAGTTTTCTCTTATATACGTTAGTGTTTTGTTTTTGTTGGGTTTAAAATGTCATATCGCTGAAAAAATGGAACTCACTCGTGAAAATATTCGTGCTATGATTTATTACGATTTTTGACGTGGTTTAACGCAACAACAGTGCGTAGATCAATTAACTTCGACTTTTGGTGGTGAACCTCCATCAAAAACGAAGTCTGTGTATCACTGGTTTAGTGAGTTTAATCGCGGGTGCAGTAAACTCACGGATGAAGTTAAAGAAGGTCGCCCGAAATCGGTGGTTGTGCCACAAAATATTGAAGCTGTGCGAAAACTAATAATGCAAGACCGCCATGTTACGTATCGCGAGATAAAGGCTATTCTGGGCATATGTATGACGAGCATTCATAGGATATTACATGAACATTTGTCTGTAAAAAATTTGTTCGCGTTGGATCCCGCACAACTTAACTCAGGATGAAAAAGATGCTCGCGTCGAATGGTGCAAGAAAACCTTAAAAAAATTAAACGGAGGCGACTCAAAATCTGTTTATAATATCTACACAGGTGACGAATCCTGGATCTACGCGTACGATCCCGAAACTAAACAACAATCAACAGTTTGGGTGTTTCAAAATGAGCCGAACCCTACGAAAGTGGCTCGTGCAAAAAGCACTGTAAAGCAAATGGTGGCCTGCTTTTTTGGTATTAATGGCCATGTGGCTACAATACCACTGGAGAATCGCAGAATGGTTAATTCGGAGTGGTACACGACCATTTTTTTGCCGGAAGTATTTGAAGAAATACGCCAAAACAACCAGCGACGCAGAATCATACTTCACCATGACAATGCCAGCTGTCATACATCTCAGGAAACAACTACATTTTTGGATGGTCAAAAAATAGAATTGATGGGTCATCCACCGTACAGCCCTGATTTGGCTCCCAATGATTTCTATTTATTCCCAAATGTAAAGAATAAATTACGTGGTCAACGATTTTCGACCCGTGAAGATGCCGTAGATGCGTTCAAACAGCACGTTTTGGAGATACCTCAATCAGAGTGGAAAAAGTGTTTTACAAATTGGTTTCATCGAATGCAAAAACGCATCGATCATAGTGGAGAATACTTTGAAAAACAATAAAAGCATATTTAGCCATATACATTTGTTTATTTTTTCTATTCCGCATACATAAGTAGCAGCCCTCGTAAGTAAGTAATATATTACTAAGTACCTACTTCTGAAAATTAATCTATATTAATAAAATTCAAAGTCCTGACTGACTGACTCACTCATCAACGCCCAGCCCAAGCCGTTGGACCTAGGAAGCTGAAATTTTGCACAGAGGGTCTATATATAATACATTATATACAAGGAATAAGACCGGATGTTTTGAAATTCAACCCCTAAGGGGACGAAAAGGGTTGCCACAATTTGTATGGGAGGTATAAAGAATGTTGTCTAATTTTCTTGAAACTTTAAATAAATACTCTTCAGCACAATTGATTGAACACGTGTTTCTCTCTTTTCCTAAATTTAACCCTTAAGGGAGTGGACGGGGTTTCAAAATTTTGAACTCAACTCCACGCGGACGGAGTCGCGGGCGAAAGCTAGTAATTTATAAAAGTTCAGCGGCCGGTGCGGTCGAAAGCCTCGGACGGCGCAAAAATGGTTCAATTGGCAACAGTTAAATATTTGCGCCGTTTGGGGTCGAAACGATGGGCACGTGCCTGCTGTCTCTACAGCAGCTCTCTAGCTGGCGCGTACCTCAGCCAAAGAATAAGCCTGGACGTTCAAAGAGACAAAGTCGCCAGCGTTCTTGGTTCATTGCCGCGGGACAGTGACCCGGGGCAGGTGTTTTATTGGTAAATATAGAATTTAAGATCTAATATATAAAATTCTCGTGTCTTAACGTTAGTGCGCATATTCCTCCGAAACGGCTCGGCCGATATCAATGAAATTTTGTTTATACAATCGGTAGGTCTGGGAATAGGTTGTTATCTATTTTCCATAGCCCTAATTAAAAAAAAATTGGCGAAACAACGTTTGCCGGGGCAGCTAGTATTTATATATTTGCATAGTTTATTTTTATTAGTTATATTTATTTTTATATATGTTACTGTAATTTATGTGTAAATTAAAAATTCATTCGTTTTCAAAATAAATCCTCCTAAATACTACGTAAATTAAAAGATACAATAAATGTGTTTAAAATGTGCGTAATATTTTTAGTGGCACCCCATATAATTCTTATCTAGTTCACGTATATCTAGCTTACTATTTAAACATAATTCTGTTTATTTACATCTACGAAACTCACACGTGGGATAGACTATACCTACACGCTTTCAAAGATAACCAGCGTTCTAAGAGGCTGTCTAGATCGGAGATATCGAGGTGATTGATAAGATAAAGTTTCGGTAGATGCGGTACTTTGCTTGCAGCGCTTACATTTTTAACTTTACATTCATTTTTACCTGAACTCTGGAGAACCGAAACTAAATGCAGACAAGCCAAGGAGGCTCTACCAACAATCTCGAAATGTCTTTCACATAGCCTGCTCCGTCTGAGAAGAGATGATCTGCGCAGAGCTGTGGCAATACTGACAGGCTACTGCTCACTGAATAGACATTTCCACAACATGGGACTAACCGACAGCCCGCTTTGCCGGGGATGCCCAAAAGGAGAGGAAACACCCGCCCACGTGACCATCTACTGTGAAGGCGTGGAAAAACAACGGACCGCCATCGTTGGGAAGCTGAGCTGAGGCCTCAGTGACGTCAGAGCTGGCCTTCTGGAAATAGATAGAGGCTGGCTGGAGTAAACTCACAGCCTTGCTACGTTACAATGGCCCAACTATGAGGCAATTTTTTTTTTCGCCACCGCATGTTTCTCATAAATAGGGGACGTGTTAGCACCAACAACGTGCCTTGCGACGCTCGCACTTTTCCGTTTTGACTGGCATTTTTCCGAGCACGGAACCGCTCGGAAAAATGCCAGTCATAGACGGTCACCCATCCTTGCACTTGAACGCGCCCTATGTTGCTTAACCTGCGTGTTCGTTTTAGATCACTCAGGCAGCCGGGGCTACGAGCGATTCGATATGTTAACAAAACATTAACAATGTTTTTTCCGTTCGCTGCGTGTAACAAGATCTGCCTCGATTTGCATTTGGGTGGTTGAACGGACGATAAGGGACTGCCATGTTTTCGCAGTCGGAGTCCTAGAGGTTAGATTTTACGCGATTATAGAGCTTACGCCCCGAGTAAAAAGAGCTACGATTAGAATGAATAACCTGACCGAGTTGAATCGGAATGTCCTAAACATGCGATGGAAGTGTTTTCGCTAGAGATAGCAGGTTGGACCAGATGTTTTGTGGGGCGTAGCATAAAAATTAGTCGTTCATTAGAATCATCATCAACCCATTATGTCCCCACCGAGGGGCACGGGTCTCTTCCCTGAGGAAGGTATAGGCCATACTCCACCACGGGGGCCAAGGGGCGTTCATTAGAATAATAATAATTATTAAATTCTTTATTGCAATAAAACAAAAAGTTTTGCACATATGCGAGCTTAATGTTACTTAGCATTATCTTCCAACTAACCTAAGTAATGATGATACATATACAGGTAGTGCAACTTAAATATTAAATAAAATATTTACTTAGTCCTAGGTATATAAACAAATCATCATCTTCAACCCATTTATGTCCCCACCGAGGTGCACGGGTCTCTTCCCAAAAACAAATCACATCACACTCACACTAATATTATAAACGTGAAAGTTTGTGTGTGTGTTTATATGTTTGTCAGTCTTTAGCGCTGAAACGGCTGGATGGATTTTAATAAAATTTGGTATGGAGTTAGCCGATACCCTGGATTAAAACATAGGCTACGTTTTACCGCGGGGAAATATCTTATTCCTACGGGAAAATCGATGAACCGCGGGTAACACCGCGGGGCACAGCTAGTAAATAAATAATAATAATACAAGGGAGAAATAAAAGCAGAAAGTAAAGCGGTCATGGCGTAGTGGGGTTGACCCTTGCTTCTCGACCATGAGGGTCTGGGTTCGAACCATGCATGTACCAATGACTTTTAGTTACGTAAATTTGTTTGTTTATACAGCAACACCTCATTCGCTGATAAATTGTGCCCGGATAACGACGACAGGCTTGCCACTTGTCAGGTTTGGGACCTAATAAACTCGGCAAAACGTGGGCCCAGTTCTAGTGATTGGTGCCTCTGCCTACCCCCTCGGGGATAACGGGCGTGAGTTTATTTATTTTTATTATTTTATAATAGGGAAATATTATACATATAAATAGTAATAAATAAATATATACTAAAATAAATAAATACAGAGGTTACCTATGTATTTATTTATAGACGCTATAGTAAGACTTAAACAAAACCTACATATTTTCATCTGTGGTGAAGAGGTATTACTTATCTCAAGATGATTTGAACTTGTGTTTCGATCAAACAATCTTAGCTGAGAAATCTGAAAACTCCACTCTTGGTCCAAAGAGGGGGGCGCACGAGCGCGGGGGAGGGGTGACCAAAACTGACCAATCACAGAGCAGATAAATCCTTTCATAATGCCTGAAAACCTTGAACACATGCACTGATAAGAACTTGCTAAGGTACATATGATTGCAGTGCCATGGGACTTTCACCTTTATTTCCATAGAAATATGTGTTGTTAGTGTTTGTAGGTGACTCATGTAAATTATTTTCTGGTCACCTCTCTTATAGTGACGAAAGGGTTGGATGTGAGGTCACCAATTTATAAAATTGTAATCTGTATCTACGTTGTTAGGTGGTCGTAATAATGTTATTGTGTGTATTGGAACTAACAGATTTGCCGTTCTTTAGCATGTATTTCGTACCTTTTCGATTGTTTAGTGACAGAGTTGGTTCAACGCGATGGTCACGCGGTTGGCAGATATCTTGCCTTCAAGGGTCGAGCGTTCGAATCCCAGCATATACCAATAACTTTGTTTTCTAAAATTCTAAGGGTTTCTGAGTTGAGAATTGTCACTAAGTAAGTACGTACTAAGTAAGTAAGTGGCAGTGGGCCGGCAATATCACCCTAAGAACTGATAACCGATGGGGTAGACGAGTTCTTGAGTGGAGACCGCGGATCGGTAAACGTAGTGTAGGACGTCCTCAGACTCGGTGGAGCGATGATCTTCGCAAGGCGGCTGGCAAGAACTGGATGAAAGTAGCCGAGGACCGTGCTCAGTGGCGTGCAATGGGAGAGTCCTATGTCCAGCAGTGGGCAAGCGTAGGCCGATGATGATGATGATGAATTTAGCTGTAGTGCTGTCTCGTCAAATTTCTCAGAAAAGAGCGTGACAGTAAGTTATTTAGATTCTCAATTCAGAAGTCGGCCCTGAGCGATTCCTAAAGCCCGCTTCCCACGGTGCGCGATTCTGCCGACGTCCGACGCCGGCCGACGACCACGGACAGCCATGCACCACGCACGAGGCCCTTCCCACGGTGCGCGATTCTGCGGATATCGATACGACCACGTACCCACGACCGGTACGGCGCACCGCCACAGACGTCTGTGCTACCGCGGACCGAGACCCTTCCCACGGTGTGTCGTGCTAGCTGGTCCGCGTCCGTCCGCGATATCGCGGACCGTGGGAAGCCGACTTAAGTGAGATTCTGAATTATTGGAAAGGAACCGCTACGTTTTATTTGGTTGTCGGTCAATCCGTAGCTAGGGTAGGCGATGCTCGACGAAAAGAAACAAAATTTTTTTTTCCATTTACATACAGGCCATACATTGCTTCTGGCCCCACACTAGGATACCCTGTGTCGTGGGAACGTAGGAACATCCAAGTCCTGGGTTTCTTTTTTTTGTCCCGAGCTGGGATTCGAACCCGGGACCTCTCGCATGATAGGCAGAATGCGCTAACCATTGCGCCACAGAGGTCGTCGTCGAGAAAAAAGTTATCTTATTACTGAAACACCCATTTTATCAAAGCTTAAATCAATTCTGTACATATTATTATGTGTCATATGGGTACCGTCTTGGCGTTTTTCCATGTTTGTAATGTCCTTGCCTGGTTACCATAGCACAGGGTATCCTAGTTTGGGACCAGGTCAAGTGATTGTGTTGTGTGGATGTTATGATCTAGCTGACCCGGCAAACGTTTTTTGGCCAATTGTTTGTTTTTACCTAGGCCTATGAAATTTCATCAAAATCGGTCTAGCCGTTTCGCAGAGTATGCACATGGTGACACGAAAATTTTATGTATTAAACTAACTGACCCGGCAAATTGTTTTGCCAGATAGGGATATGAAAAATAGATAACAACCTATTCTCAGACCTACTGATTATACAATACAATTTCATCAAAATCGCAACAGTATGCGCACTACCACGGTGACACGAGAATTTTATATATTAGAAAGATTATAATTATGTGATGTTTAGTATTAAAACAACTCCCTAACTATCAAAGAAAACATTGTGGGGAAATCTCAATGCTTGAGGTATTAATTCACTGCATGAGTTTGCTATTAATTTCGCTTACACTTACGATTTTAATCCATTTCAGCCAAGAATGGCAGTTTTGGCCACCTAAGCAATTTTTTCATTGCTGACGATAGTTACTTTCGAATTAGCTTACGATATTCAAATGATAAGTATTGTAAACTAAAGTTCAATGACCCCTTATCGCACCTCTACGATTTTTATTACAAATTAGGTCACTCGTTCACGATATAAGTAAATCAATTCTATTTACTTTCGTGTATTGACTCCGATAACGCATTTTTTCCACGATAACGCGACCTCAACTGAGGTGACAGGTGAAGAATTTGCGTTGACACATCATCATCATCAACCCATTCTGTCCCCACCGGGGGGCACGGGTCTCTTCTCTGAGGAAGGTATAGGCCAAACTCCACCACGCGGGCCAAGTCCGGATTGGTGGAGGCTTGTAAGACTAGTGGCTGGTCTAAGTAAGTCAACGTTTTGGGCAACTGTAAGTTCTTATGGTATAATAAATAAATAAATCAAATCAAATCAAATCAATAAGTTTTCAAGCCGCCCTAAGGCCTGACTTGGCTTAACTGCCATCTATCTACGGCAGCCGGCACCAACTGCTTAACGTGCCTTGCGAAGCACGGAACCGCTCGGAAAAATGCCACGTACGCGCCGTATGTTGCTTAACCTTAGTGATCGTTTAAGATCACTCAGGCAGTCCAGGCTACTTGTTTTACTTTTTCATTTTTTTTGTAATATTTTTTACTTTATGAAAAAGGCTAAGAGCTTAAGCCCTACCGCCTGGTCTTATTTTAGTTTCTTTTATTCTCTTGATATTGATTGAGGCTAAGGTAGAGTCTGACAAGCGAGTCCTGGGACGCGATTTATTTCGAATTCTTCATATGGCCACACTCTGACTGTCAAACTTGCTGTAAGTAGTACAGCCCAAAAAGTTTGATACTAGTCCTAGATTTAACCCTAGATTCATAACCTTATCTAAGAGGAACATTATTCATAAACATTCATCTCACAGACGATTAAATTTATGTGACGGGTTTTGGAGTACTTGTAAATAAAATAAAAAAATTAAGTATGGCACTCTTTAATATGTTTAATTAGGTAACAAAAAAAAATTGTAAATTATTTAAAATTTTATTTTATCGGCACATTCCACACACATGAGGCCGTGATGGTCCATGCATAGATACTTTTTGCATTGCTTGCATTGGAACCGTTTCAAACGCCGTTTTAAATAATTACAATAACCGCAAACCTTTTTTCGAGTACCACTTAGACCAGGTGTATCAATGGTAAGCGTTTCACCTAAAACTTCGGCGATTTTCCTTTTTAGGCATCTCTTCAACGTTGGCATTTCATATATTTTACGTACCTAAGCACGGTTCGGTCAGTTTCTCCGAAACATTATTCACGAAACATCGTCTGGTTGTTGGTTTTCGCCCTAGTTTCATATTATTATGCACGTATTTGAAATCATCATCACGAAAATCAGATAAACTATTGAAATAGTCCTCAATTTGCCTCAATTCTAAATTCTAAAATAAAATAAAAACAGTTTATGTAAAATACACACAATACTACACTTTGAACAATAAAATCAATTGTAATTATAAATAATAACTCATATAAAATAATATCATCTAGTTACTTTTACTCCGTATAACCAGAACTCATCAAAAACAATGTTTTCAAAATAACTTGCAGTCTCTATTATTTTATTAATTAGTAAAGTAACACTATTATTTTATTTTATTTATTTATTTTATTTATTTATTCATAAGCATTCGTCTCTCAGACGTCCAAAGGACTATAGCTTGTGCACAAGACGTAACTGCGAGGCAAGTGCACCCGCATTTCTAAGGGTCAAGTGTTTTAGGAATGTACCTGAGAAGTAATAATTCTATGTCTTTCACTCGAGACACTAGAAACAAATTTACGTTTTGCGCGGTCTGTGGGACGAATGGTTATGAATCTAGGGTTAAACAAGAAAAAAACTTTTGTTTCTATTCAACATAATTTTACCTATGTTTTAGTATGTACATACGAGTAATAATGTTTTAAAGCAAACATAAATTATTTCTTGTTGTAAGGTCTGTCGGATGACGAAAATGTTAAACGTCAGATTGAAGACTTAGTCAAAGAACTCAAAGATGTTGAGATTAAAGATATGAATCAGATTTTGATTATGGTTCAGCATTAATAAATGTTTATAAGTTTATGTGGTGCATCTTTATTATCCCTGTTTTTGGTGGAGTGGATGTTGGTTGGTATGTTGGTTTTGATGTAGTTAATGTTTTCGTTTTTTTTATATTTATTTATGTTTGGACAAAATTCATTGGAGACCCCAAACTAATTAAACAAATAATCAAGTTAAGCAAAAGTATCAAGATGGTTTATTTAGACGATATGCAGGGTTATCAACTAAAAGATTTTTAAATTTGCCGCCAAAGGCTTGAGCCACGACTCACTTGTCGCACTCTAGGTATTTTCTTCAGTCCTTAATATAATATTCGAGGCACATAGCCTTGTATTTTTTTATTACTTTTCAGTGCATTTTTTTTAATTGGGTTTTTTCTAAGACAGTTTTTTTTTTGTTAAAACGTTTCTCTTGCCGTTTGGTAAAACCGGGAACTGTTGGAACTTTACTGTTACCCGCGAACCAGCCAGCCTCGGAAGGCTTCAGCGGGGGCGGCGCCCTATATTGGAGGCTATGCGGGCCGCAGCCTGGTGACCTACATCCGCCCCCGCGCCCCGCCGCCCCCGCACTGCGACGCCCGGTGTTGCCAGACGCGATAAATACAGTAGGGTATTCATTTCGGGCGGACATAGATTCGAATCCCGGGGACCAACGACTTTAATTTTTTTAGGCTACATACAATTTTGAAGTAGTACTTAAACTTAAATATTTACATACAGACGCATACATTGCACCTGGCCCCACACTAGGATACCCCGTGTCGTGGAAACCAGAAACAGCGACATGACAAACATGTAAACATCCAATACCTATCATCATCCCATATGACCCCACCGAGAGGCACGGGTCTCTTTCCTGAGGAAGGTGTAGGCCATACTCCACAACGGGGGCCAAGTCAGAGGCCTTAGGGCGGCTTAAAAACTTCTGACAGTAAGACCAGCCACTAGTCTTACAAGACTCAGCCAATCCAAGAAATGGGGTTTTTTTTTGTCCCCAGCCGGGATTCGAAACCGGGTCCTCTCGCATGGTAGATGCGCTAACCGCTGCGCCACAGCGGTTGTCAACTTCTTCCTACCTACAGTCTGTTAGCTTTTAGAATATAGGTACCTCGGGCTCTAGAGTAGGCTTCGGTTTTCGCGGAAAGCACACGAGTGTAATACTACTCCCTGCTCTGTATTAGTTTATTTCCGTCATATTAGTTCCGATTTCGAAATTAAATGTCATATTATTTCCGATATTTCTAATACACGAATATATATCCGATTCTATCCGATAGTAGCCGAGGTATTAAAAGCTAACAGACTGTGTACCTTACAACTGAACTGCATCAAAAACATTACACAAACATTACACATACAAGTTGCACACAAACACTAAAGTTATATTTACAAAAAAACTTTCACACAAACACAACATTTACAAAAACTACACAATATGAAGTTGTACAAAACTAGTCGGTAAGTGTGAAGGAACACATCGTGAGGAAAGCTGAGTGGCTGAGGTACTTGAAATTACCAATCCGGGACATGCGTGGTGATTATTCACAAATATAAAATACGTAATATAAAATTAAAATAATCCTTTTCCAACAAAAATAGAACTTGGAAAAAATAAAATGACTCGAACCGGGTCTCTTGATATCGGCTCGAAACGAGTCGCCCGTTTTCCCGTCAGGACTATCCCAACTTTGCAGATGGACGCGAAATTTACCCCTGTATGTTATTATAGCAAATTTAAATTGCCTTAAAACACGGATAAAATAAACTTTTCTAAAAATGTAACTTAGTTAGATCAATTAAACGCCCCCGAAAGCACGTGCCTACAAAATTTCGTGAAAATCGTTGGAACCGTTTCCGAGATTCTGATTTATATATAAATATACAGTGTGGCCCTGGATAAAGTGCAATCCCGAAAGGGGATGAAACTAGACCATGAATCATTGACTAGAAAAATATTTAAAAAAATTATAAAAAATTATTGTAGGATTTATTGGTATTTTAAGATTTTCATGTTTCATTAAGGACTCTATGTACAAAAGTATTGATTTCTTCCAAAATAATGGGTCTATTTCTTTGAAATAAAAAAAAACAGTATGCCTAATACCTGGCGATGACCATGAAATAATAAATAGTCTGCAAAAAAGTAACTATCTTGGGTAAAAAAATGTATTTTTATGAAAAAAATGATTTTTTTAGACGTTTATTTTAAAAAACTTCAAATTACTAAAAAAATGTGCCCTATAACTATGTAATTTTATAGCTTACTTTTATTCTTTACCATTTTAGCTTCCAAATAAAAAAAAAGCAATGTTCTAACTAAAAAAACACGCTATCTACGAACTTTTAAAGTGGAGCCTAATCGTGTTACCGTGCAGGTAGAGACCGTTTTTTCCATTGTTTCCGTCCTACTCTGTGCCCTTCGGCAGTCGCAGTCCTTTTGTTCTACACTCAGGTAGAGGGAAGGCGAGGGGAGGGGAGGCAGGGGGTTCGAAACAGGACTTACACAGTCGCTCCGATATTCTCGCCGCTGCTACTACTGTTCTCGTTCTCGCATTGTGTTCTCGTTGATTTGTTATTAAGTTTTTGTTACATTGTTGACTGTTACGTTTTCTACTGTTCGTTACGTTTCTACTGTTCCTGTTCTGCTGTTAAGTGGTGACGAAATGCCGCGATTGACAGAGTTCTCACCTCGAGAAATAGCCGACATGCATTATTATTATGGCATGTCACATGGTCGCACAACAGTCGCTCGGACTGCATACATAAATGCTTTCCCGGGCAGACTCATACCCTCAGCTCGAAATTTTTAAGAGATTCATAGGAGGCTCTCCAACATTGGACTTGGTTTGGCACGAGATCGCCGTGAGCATCCAGCAAGAGGCCATTTTAAACGATCTGTTTGCTGACCCTACAACAAGCATAAGACGATTAGCGTTGCGTCATGGCATATCGAAGACGTCTGTCTGGAGAATTTTGAAAAAGGAGGGATTGCATCCTTTCCATTACCAACGAGTACAACATTTACACAAAAATGTAGATAATCGTCCAAGATGCGTAATGTCGACGTGGATTCTAAGAAAAATTAGAGCTGACCCAAATTTTCGGAAACGCATTTTTTGGATGGACGAAGCGACATTTACCCTAGACGGCATTACAAACTGCAGAAATTTGCACCAGTGGTCTCACAAAAATCCACGATTGAAGCGGGCATCTACTTTTCAAGTAAAATTTTCAATAAACGTATGGGCAGTCTTAATCGACGACATTTTAATTGGTCCAGTCATTTTACCCAGAACCCTAAATGCTGAACGTTTTTTAGAATTACTACAAAATTTACCCATGTTGATGGAAGATGTTCCCCTAGCTACGAGACGGCGTGGGCGTATGTATCTCCAAATGGATGGATGTCCTGCACATTATGGGCGGGAGGTGCGGCGATTTTTGAAGGAAAATTACCCGAACCGGTGGATTGGCCGAGGAGGGCCAGTAGGCTGGCCAGCGCGTTCACCTGATCTGACACCCCTAGATTATTTTTTATGGGGTGTCATGAAGCAAAGAGTATACAGCACGCCAATAAATACCGAGGCACAGTTGCACGACCGAATAATTCAGTGCGCAAATGACATTAAAAATTATCCAGGAATGATTCGCAGAGCCACTAAGCAAATTAATATTCGTGCAGTAATGTGCTTGCAAAATCGAGGAGGCCATTTTGAACATTTAATGCATTAAATAAAAATGCAAAATTGTAAATTACGGATAATATTATTAATAAAGTTATTGTGATTAAAGTCTGACTTTTATTACCTACTAAAATGTAAATAACTCCTAGCCATTTTTTTAGTTAGAACATTGTTTTTTTTTTATTTGGAAGCTAAAATGGTAAAGAATAAAAGTAAGCTATAAAATGACATAGTTATAGGGCACATTTTTTTAGTAATTTGAAGTTTTTTAAAATAAACGTCTAAAAAAATCATTTTTTTCATAAACATACATTTTTTTACCCAAGATAGTTACTTTTTTGCAGACTATTTATTATTTCATGGTCATCGCCAGGTATTAGGCATACTGTTTTTTTTTATTTCAAAGAAATAGACCCATTATTTTGGAAGAAATCAATACTTTTGTACATAGAGTCCTTAATGAAACATGAAAATCTTAAAATACCAATAAATCCTACAATATTTTTTTATAATTTTTTTTAATATTTTTCTAGTCAATGATTCATGGTCTAGTTTCATCCCCTTTCGGGATTGCACTTTATCCAGGGCCACACTGTATATACAAGAATTGCTCGTTTAAAGAGATTAGATAGATAGATAAATTTAAACTAGGCTCCGGCAAACGTTGTTTTCGCCAGATAGGGGTACGAAAAATAGATAACAACCTATTCTCAGACCTACCGAATATACATACAAAATTGCATCAAAATCGGTTAAGCCGTTTTCATCAAAATCGCAGTTCCGGAGGAGTTTGCGCACTAACATTATGACACGTGAATTTTATATATTAGACTAGCTGCCCCGGCAAACGTTGTTTTGCCGGATAGGGGTATGAAAAATAGATAACCACCTATTCTCAAACCTACCGAATAAACATGTAAAGTTTCATCAAAATCAGTCAAGCCGTTTCGGAGGAGTATGCGCGTTTACACTGTGACACAAGAATTTTGTATATTAGAAAAGAAAAAAGATGTACCTTAAAATGAATGAAGAAAGACATTTATTGTAACAAATGAACACATCGCAAGAAGGAATAGCCTTTCATAATAACAAATCTAATAGGCGAAAAAAATACAACCCGCAGAGTATATAACTATAAAAAGTTGCGGAACATACATGGGGTTTATTCGGGTACCCCTAGGGATGCTCTATCTCTGGACTTCCGCTTGACACTATTTTTGGGACACCCTGTATAAAAGAACTATAAGAGCCATCCCAAATAGGGCGACTTGTCGCCACGTCATATCGCCATGGCGTCAGACGCGACGTTTTCATTTGTTTCTGGCGTCTTGTATCGACTCCGCGACTCTGAGCCTATGCGCAAGTTAGCGACACGCGACAGGCGACAGCTCGGCGACTAGACGCGACGACATGCTACGGCCGTCATTTTTCATATATTTTGTTCGAATCGCCGCACACTTGGCGTCAGAGTCGACGACAAGACGCCAGAAGCAATGACAATGTCGCGCCTTCTCGCCGCGTCAGACGCGACGTTTTCATTTGTTTCTGGCGTCTTGTCGCCGCGACTCCGCTACTCTGACGCCAAGTGTGCGGAGATTCGAACAATAATATATATGTGAGTGGTTGAATAAAAAGGTTTCGACTCGCGTCGGCTCACAAAAAAAAATCATAAAAAAATAACTACGGCACCTAAAAATATTCTGGTTAGACTAAAACAAAGCTAAAATTCCAGAGATTACAAAAATCAAATAGAAAAATAACGGTTTCCAATCCCTCCAGGGGGCCAATTCTCACTTCATTAGCAAATAAGACGTATACGACTCTAAGGCGTATGACTTGAATTCTACACAAAAAAGTCGAACGACACCCAAATTCTGTATTCTGAACACCATGCGACATTGAATTCGAATGAAAAAAGAAATGTCTAACGACTAAAACAGTAATCTGTGAATCCTACGTTCCATTTTCTCGATTGTAAATTGAAAGTTAGTCGAATCTTAAAACATTAACAATTTCACTTTTAAATTGATACATTTTGCGGCAAATTATTACTTTGAGTGTTATTTTATAAACTAAGAAACTGTTTAGGTACAAAATATACGTTATTTAAAAGTTTAATACACTTAACTGTTAAAATTTTCAACTGAAATTTTACTTATAACGAAACGTCAACGTAGGGAACGTAGGGCGAGTCCACTTTAATGGACTTGCCCTACGTTCCGTAATGCGATAAAATCAATTACAGCGCGAATCCGACCAAATTTAGTAGTCCCAAAGTATCTCGCACGGAGTAGGGTTTTTGTGCCTACTGCACTTAAGTGGATTCGCGCCAGGCAACGTCGTACGGAAAGTATTCTTGGAATTTCCAATCAAGAAACGTGAACTATCAATGAATGCGTTCAAATTTCATACGCCTTTTGCGAGTCGCATGGTAATTACCATGCGACAAGATGACACCTCAAAGCGAACGAAAATTGTTAGCAAATTTGCGTATACGACTTTGTGAGAATACATGAAGCTGATTTTTATGCGACAAATGTCTAATCCTTCGAATGTTTGGCGTCTACGCTTTCAATTCGCATGGGCGAGAATCGGCTCCCTGGTCCCTTTTTGGTCAACCACTCACATATGAAAATTGACGGCCGTAGCCTGTCGTCGCGTCTAGTCGCCGACCTGTCGCTGTCGCGTGTCGCTAGTGTGTGCATAGGCTTAACTTAAGATCAAGGATGTTATAATACATCCATGTTCCGGATACACTTACTTGACTTTTTGACGGAAGTCAAAGTCAAAGTCAAATATTTTTATTCATAATACAAATAGAATATTTACTTTATGAACGTCAAAGTTGTTAGTTTCACAATTAATAGATTACATGGAGAAGAAACTAACAAAGAAACTCCACATTTATTCTTTTCAAAACCGTTTTAGCCTAAATTACAAACTTTCAAACTTACAAAATTATATATTGGATGTGTTGAACATTTATCCTCTGATTAAATTTAATATTAAACTACTATTTAATGCCAGACGTCTTCTAAATAATCGTTGATTTTATAATAAGCATTTTTAAGCAAGAGTCCGACTATGTAAGTCTATCCGGAACAAAGATAATAATGTCTAATGCTTATGAAAGTTTTAGTTCATATAAAAGAAACTCTTTTCTAATCTTGGCTCCGAATTATTTGGAAAGAAATGAGACTCACAAGAAATTATTTCCTCTATTTTAGTTCAGCGAGGTGGATTTCAAAACAAAATCAGACGTTTTTTAGGTCACAAACAGATGAGATAAGCGAAGCTATCTTCCGAGATGTCAGATAAAACGGCGAGCCTATTCGTTATCGTGAAAATATTTAGGTAGTTCAGTTTGATTTAGACTCTGCCATCTCTGATCGATTTATCAAAAACTTGTGGGCATTCTAGTCACTACATCCTTTTTCAGTCCACAACTATATCCAAACTATCGCGTATTCTTTCATCCAAAGTAACCCACATATATTTCTCTAGGACCTCGTTTCTACGGAATCAATCCTACATTCATGATTCTTATAGATAGATACATACATACATAAGGTCACGCCCGTTCCAGAGGAGTAGGCAGAGACCAGGGTCTGCCACCTGCCACAATCCTGACAAATTACTTTCGCTTCATTGACATTAATTAGTCGTTGCTTGCAAGTCATAGGGCGCATTCAGTGCACGGATGGGTGACCGCTCTATGACTAACGCTAGAAGCATTTTTCTGAGCGGTTCCGTGCTTTGTGAGTCACGTTAAGCCATTGGTGCCGGCTGCCGTCGATAGATGGCAGTCGTTAAACCAAGTCAGAGGCCTTAGGGCGGGCGGCTTGAAAACGTCTGACAGACCAGCTACTTGTCTAACAAGCCTCCACCATTCCGGACTTGGTCCCTGTGGTGGTGTATGGCCTACACCTTCCTCAGGGAAGAGACCCGTGAACCTCGGTGAGGACATAATGGGTTGATGATGATGATGTGAGCACCTTAAACACTCAGTTTTCCTTTCACGGTCAGCGAGTGGTGTTGTTACTATGAGTAATAACTTCATAAATGTAAATAACATAGAAAACTACATGCCCGCACCGGCATCATCATCATCTGCTTACGGTTGTCCACTGCTGGAAATAGGCCTCTTCCATTGCACGCCACTGAGCACGATTCTCGGCTACTCTCATCCAGCTCTTGCCAGTACCCCGAAACTTAAATAAACATCAACATTTTAGTTACAAACTACTACCCTGAAGAAGTTGTGGCACGGGTAAAATGTCTAATATGTAGTGTCAGTCAGTAGGTGAATCTATTCGGCCAAATAAACACTCCTTCAAAACGCGACAAGTCGCCCTGTTTGCGATGGCTCTTAGTTTCAATGACATTTAACATAACGTTTACGTACAGGCCCCACACTAGGATACCCTATGTCGTGGGAACCAGAAACAGCGACGTCACAAAAGTGTAAACATCATGCAGGTTGATGATGAGATGTCGCTGTTTCTGGCTCCCACAGGGTATCCTAGTGTGGGGCCGGAAGCAATATGTGCCTGTATGTATAAGTACATGTTTATGATTACTTCTCCGCCTCAACGGCGATCAGTTCACGGTTACAGTTTAAGTAAAGTGTGCAAATGCTTATGTTACTTTTTGACTGCTGAACTCTAAAAACTGAACTAACACAGGTAGTTATATAACCAAACGCGCATTGTTTCCAAGCCGGCTGAATGGCTAAAAAGAATGCAATGTTTAGCGTTCTGTTGTCGTCTGTATGCGCGCAAATGGAGGAACTCATAACACACGTACTTTGAAACGCACGTAGTTTGAAATATGTTACACTTGAGACGTTTTTACTTACATTCACGACTTGGCACTTTAACTTACCTCTTTGTCAGAGAGAAAAAAATTATGCGATGTTATGATATTGCTAAGCTTGATTGTGTACCAGAACAACCAGAACTATGTTATTATTACGAGTATAGATAACTGTCAAGAACTTGGTACATACAGGCACATACATTGCTTCCGGCCCCACACTAGCATAGCCTGTGTCGTGGAAACCAGAAACAGCGACGTCACAAACATGTAAACATCCAAGACCTGGGTTTATTTATTTTTTTGTCCCCTGACGGGATTCGAACCCGGAACCTCTCGAATAGTAGGCAGATGCGCTAACCACTGCGCCACAGAGGTCGTCTAAGGACCCTAAGTGGGACGTATAAAGGTTTCATTCTAATAATAATTATAAAAGTCTAGTTTTGTAGAGCAGAAAAAGGTACCGTTGCTTGCGTCTATCGATTATTTGTCGTTTAGCATGCATGTAGGTCAAACACGGTAGTTAGGGTGCCTTAGGTTTTAACAGTCTAAGCCTTTTTACACCATTTTCAGGGCTCTGTACCCAAAGGATAAAACGCACTCCATTACTGAGAGTCCGCTGTCCGTCCGTCCGTCCTCTGTCACCAGGCTGTATCTAATGAACCGTGATAGTTAGACAGTAGACATTTTCACATATGATGTATTTCTCTTGCCGCTATAGCAACAAATACTAAAGAATGGGACTCCCATACAACAAACGTAATTTATATGCTCGTTTTTGCTCGACTTTGATAACGGAAACAGGTAGACGCTTGAGATACTCACAGAAAATTTAGGTATATATTTACTTTAAAAATAATTTAAAATTAAATATCAAAATTGGGTTTATCTATACTAATATTAGAAAGAGGAATAATTTGTATTTTTGTGTGTAAGTTTGTAATGAATAGGCTGAGAAACTACTGGGCCGATTTTAATCATTCTTTCAGCATTAGAAAGCTACATTCTTCGTGAGTAACATGGACTATATTGGATTTTCAAAAAATTTAGGGTTCCGTACAAAATTTTGAATAATGTAACCCAAGGTGTAAAAAAATAACTACCCCGGGAATTTTCCACGGCTATAGCTATTTCCAAGGAAACGTTTTTGCCACCCGTGCGAAGCCGGGGGTCGCTAGTTTTATAATATTTTACAAAACTTTTATTATTTTTCTCTTCAGAAAAGTTGATATATTTTTTTTCTTATCTGCCTTCTGTTTTTGAACGAAAATTTTCGTAGGCACTGTAACGAGGCGATGGCCTCGTTGCTTTTTAATGATTTTCGGCCTTTTATCAATTCCAAATTTAACTATTTTATGACATTCGCCGCAGTGTTCGGACGTATTTGGCACAGATATTCCTGAGCCTCCGAACTAAGTGGACGTAAACGTTTCGTAAATCATTCTACCTTTATTATCATTTTATTACAATACGTCTTTCTATTTTACTACGACTGACCTAATTTATTATTACGATTGCTCTATTCTCCGTACCTATATTATTTATCTACAAAATCATAAATATTCGAAAGGCACATTAATAAAATTAATGTGCCTTTTCTTTACCTTATAAATAACCATAATTTTACCGTGCCCCTGGATACCCTCTTTTACTACTACTAATCTACCAACTGCGACAGCACTATAAACATTACAAATTGTTTTCTTTCAGAGACGATCAACCGACGACGCGAGCTCCGTCTCTGCTCACCATGGTTAACTTCATTCCGGATACACTCACTTAACTTGACGGAAGAGTCCGACCAGGTGTCGCTCTTTAGGTTTTATACTAAACTAGCTGTTGCCCGCGACTTCGTCCGCGTGGGTTTTAGTTGAGAAAAGTGTTTGCAAATAAGTTACGGACACGTTTAACTTTGAAAATCAGAGAACTTTCATACTAACTTTGCACCCCACTTATAGCCCGTAGTTGTAAAAGAAAACCTTGTACAAAATTTCAAGTTTGTAGCCCCTATAGTTTAGGCCCTGCGTCAGTCAGTCAATCAGTCAGTCAGTCAGTCAGTCAGCTTCTCCTTTTATATATATAGAAGATTACTTCGAATTCGAGTTAAAATAGACTCGGCAAAACCTTTCTTCGTATAATAAGCCTTTGACTTTGTTCATAGTAAGAAAAAAGAAAGATACAGAGCCATTTGGATGGAACAACACGTTCACATTTCCATTTTCTAGTAGGTATCTTTACACAGCTGTTTTGTTTACAATATTTTAATATATCGTACTATAGTCTAACGCAGAGCGTGAATCGCTCATAGCCCCTGCTGTCTGAGTGATCTTAAGCAATCACGTAGGTTAAGCAACATAGGAACGGTTCAGTACATGGATGGGTGACAGTCTATGACTAACGCTTGAGTTTTTCTGAGCTGTTCCGTGCCTCGCAAGGCACGTTAAGCAGTTTGTCGGCTGTCGGCAGTCGGCTGCCGTCGATAGATGGCAGTCATTAAGCCAAGTCGGCCTCGAAACTTCTGACAGTAAGAGCACTAGTCTTACAAGCCTCCACCAGTCCGGACTTAGCCCCCGTGGTGGAGTATGGCTTACACCTTCCTCAGAGAAGAGACCCATGCCTCTCGGTCGGGACATAAAGGGTTCATCATGATGAATATACAGTTTTATCTGTTTCACATCATAGGTGAAATTGATGGTAATAATTAACGAATAATAATGAGTACCTGGGTGACCGATCTAAGCTCGGTACTTTTTTTTGTAATATAAAATATGTAATATAAAATTAAAATAATCCTTTTTCAACAAAAAAAGAACTTGGAAAAAAAACATCATCATGGAAACGGGTCGCCCGTTTTCCCGTCAGAACTATCCCAACCTTGCAGGTAGACGCGAAATTTACCTCTGTATGTTATTATAGCAAATTTCAATTGCCTTAAAACACGGATAAAACAACGTTTTCTAAAAATGTAACCTAGTTTTAGATCAATTAAACGCCCCCGAAAGCATCTGCCTACAAAATTTCGTGAAAATCGTTGGAGCCGTTTCCGAGATTCTGATTATATCCTCGTAAGGCCCGACCTTGAAAATAACAATTGATTTTGTGATCACTTGAAGACATTGGGCCTCACGAGGATATATAAATATATATACAAGAATCGCTCGTTTAAAGAGATTAAATACTAAATTACTTCGAACTCGAGTTAAAATAGAGCCATCGCAAACAGGGCGACTTGTCGCCGCGTCAGACTCGACGTTGTCATTTGCTTCTGGCGTCTTGTCGTCGCGACTCCGCGACTCTGACGCCAAGTGTGCGGAGATTCGAACAAAATATATGAAAATTGACGGCCGTAGCCTGTCGTCGCGTTTAGTCGCCGAACTGTCGCTGTCGCCTAGTGTGAGCATAGGCTTAGGCTCGGTAAAACCTTTCTTCGTATACTTTTGACTTTGTTCGTAGTAAGAAAAAAGAAAGAGACTGGGCCATTTGGATGGAACAACACGTTCACACTCACATTTTGTCGTAGGTATCTTTACACAGCTGTTTTGTTTACGATATTTTAACATATCGTACTACTTAGTCCAACTCAGAGCGTGAATCGTTCATAGCCCCGGCTGTCTGAGTGATCATAAACGATCACTAAGTTAAGCAACATACGGCGCGTTCAGTCCATGGATGGGTCACTGTCTATGACTAACGCTAGTGGCATTTTTCGAGCGGTTCCGTGCCTCGCAAGGCACGTTAAGCAGTTTGTGCCCGCTGCCGTCGATAGATGGCAGTCGTTAAGCCAAGTCAGAGGCCTTTGGGCGGGCTCAAAACTTCTGACAGTAAGGACTTGGCCCCCGTGGTGGAGTATGGCTATACCTTCCTCAGGGAAGAGACCCGTGCCTCTCATTGGGGACATAAAGGGTTCATGATGATGAATACACCGTTTTATCTATGTCATATCATATCATAGGTCAAATTGATGGTAATAATTAACGAATAATAATGAGTACCTGGGTGACCGATCTTAGCTCGTTACTTTTTTTGTAATATAAAATATGTAACTTAAAATTAAAATAATCCTTTTTCAACAAAAAAATAACTTGGAAAAAAAACCATGACTCTAACCGGGTCTCTTGAAATCGGCCCGAAACGGGTCGCCCGTTTTCCCGTCAGAACTATCCCAACCTTGCAGGTAAACGCGAAATTTACCTCTGTATGTTATTATAGCAAATTTCAATTGCCTTAAAACACGGATAAACAACGTTTTCTAAAAATGTAACCAAGTTAGATCAATTAAACGCTCCCGAAAGCATCTGCCTACAAAATTTCGTGAAAATCGTTGGAGCCGTTTCCGAGATTCTGATTATATATAAATATATATATACAAGAATTGCTCGTTTAATAACGAAACAAGAATTGCTCGTTTAAAGAGATTAGATAATAATGATAATAAGGAAGAAACCCAAAAGGTGCAAAAGGCCCTGTCTAGTTCAGAGTTAGACACTTGGCATTCATCATTTATGTGTTGTGTAAGCTCAGTAACCTAATGTCGAAAATGTTGGGGATCATCATCATCAAACCATTATGTCCCCACCGAGGGGCACGGGCCTCTTTCCTGAGGAAGGTATAGGCCATACTCCACTATTGGAGGCTTGTAAGACTAGTGGCTGTTCTTACTGTCAGAAGTTTTCAAGCTGCCCTATTACGGCCTCTGATTTGTCTTAACGACTGCCATCTATCGACGGCAGCCGGCACAAACTGCTTAGCGTGCCTTGCGAAGCACGGAACTGCTCGTAAAAATGCCACTAGCGTTAGTTATAGACAGTGACCCATCCATGGACTGAACGCGCCGTATGTTGCTTAACTTAGTGATCGTTTAAGATCACTCAGGTAGCCCAGGCTACGAGCGATTCATTTTCAATCAATCTTTAATAAAACTACTCAATTTTTTTTATGTTTAATTTGTCCGTTAGAAATACATTGTCCAAGACTTCTGTTTTCTGCCCCTAGCCTGTCCTTAAAAAAGGTTACTATCGTTATCGAGCCAGTGTAATAAACAAACACACAACACAAGCAGATATACATACAGCATATCCCAAAAATTACACGTCACAGTGACACTAGAGGTAGACCTGCTCAAGAGGTGTCGAACCAACCTAACATGACCTAAGTAAAAGTTGCACGGTTTTCGAGATATGCCCAATTTAAGCTTATTCTAAGTTTTCACTTTTTTTTACAAATTTAGTGCTATACTAGTAGCACTTACGCTAAGGTAGTAAGTTCGTGACCGAGTACAAATAAAAAAAAACAAATACGAGGGCTATCTAACTTAATGCTAGCACTAAACTTGGTAAGAAAAGTGAAAATTTAGAACAAGTTTAAATTGGCCATATCTCAAAAAACGTGCAGCTTTCACTGAGGTCATGTTAGGTTGGTTCGATGCCTTTTGAGCAGGTCTACCTCCGGTGTCACTGGGACGTGTCATTTTTGAGACACCCCGCATACGAGGCTGCGTATCTAAAACACTCCTAAACATCAAGAAATCCTGAAAACCGTATGTATTTCAAACAAACAACTCCGCTACAAGCAAAGTGTGAATACGTGTACTCTTTACGTGGCCGCAAACCTACTCCTGCAATTCGTTGTTTAATGACAATTTGAGGCTCATTGCGTACCCGAGTCGTTATGTTTATCTGCGGTCTTATTGACCTAGCAATGTACACTGAATCATCATGGAAATATCATGGATCGTATGAAACGGATCCCTGAAAAAAACCTCTATCAGTCCAGCCACTTCAAAACCGAAACCGCCTATAAAACCTACGTAATTATCCCCATAACTGGACACGGTAAAACCGATCGAAAGGTAAAAACGAAAAAATCGATCTTAAATATTAAGTATCCTTTTATTTCAGAATACACACTTCCAGATTACAAAATAGATAATAGTAACACAATGTAAAAATACCACAAAAGAAATAATTACAAATAATTTTCGATTTCTGTCGCGCTGAACGGAAATGTTGGTACAGTGAACTGCCCACATCCTGACACAGACACGACGGAATCTCGAGTCTGAAGTCATCAGAAGCGTAAGCCCTCTAAGTAGGTACGTTTCGGCGCTGTAAAAACATACCTGAAAGGGTTCTTCAGGCTTTCCTGGGTAGCTGGCACTGCGTCGGTAGTCCGGGGGGCGTGGGGGCGCGGGGGCGCGCCTCCACGGGGCAAATGCACTAGGCTGGGGCTGCGGTGCGGGCCACCTATATTGCGGAGGCCTACGAAAAGGCGCACGGTACCCCCTATCTTCCTCTGGACCATTCCCTTGATACTGCAGCTCGCTCATCGCGACCGCCGGCGGAGGCGGTTGGCTGCCGACTGGCAGATAAGGCACGATAACGATTGGTCGCCGCTGCGCGCGCAGGTTGGATCGAGAGGCTTTGGAAGCGGTGAGCTGCGCTGGTGGAGAGTTGTGACGGAGAGTGGGTCACCAGAAATGACTAGGTATGTCGTGTGCCGCGGTGTTTTCATGATGGGTTTTATAGTGGATTGAGCCGCCTAGGAGTTTCCATGGGAAGTCAGGTCGCCAGTAAAGCGAGGTTTGGTTATACGCAACGTTGCTTTGATATAGATTTGTGTGTGGGCTGAGGCGTCGAAGAAATTGTAAAGAGGAGGAGGTCACCAGTGAAAATTGGTTGAGTTGTATGCCGTGAAGTTTCGGTGCATTTGTTTTTGGATTTCTAAATCATTGAAGAGTTTTTAGGAAAGTTGAGGTCACCAATGAAAGGTGGTTTGGTCAGACGCAGCGTTGTTTTGAAATTGATTTTCGTGGTGACCTCAGGCGTAGAAATTGTAGTAGAAGAGAGAGGGTCACAATAACGCTGGTGCATTTTGGTGATATGCTTTTCAGTGACCTGAGATGTGATTGAAGTTGGTTCGGAACTGAGGTCACAAATAACGTAGAATTTCATTGTACACCGCGGCGTTACTAGGTATGGAGGATTCTATAGTGACCTCAAGAGTGGCAGACATTGTAGAGAAGTACAGATCACCAGTAAAGTGTTGTTTAGTTATATATTGCGGCGTTTTGGTGTGATATCTACAGCTAACTAAGCACGTGCAAGATTGTAAAAGAGTTTTCACTGTTATAATCGTAGTTTTTCATGAAAAATAATTAAGCAAATTATATACATCATTTTAATGCGTGACTGAGTTAGCAAATCTTTTTATGTTAGGCATTAATAGTGAATTAGTTATGTTATACGTGAATTTGTAACAGCAATACCACTCGATAACGGTGAAGAAAAACATCGTGACGATATCTCAGTATCTAAGCTGTTGAGCGCTTGAAATTGCTATGCGCAGTGGGCACGGGGCTACAGAATCGCTCGTAGCCCCGGCTGCCTGAGTGATCTTAAACGATTACTACGGTTAAGAAACATACGGCGCGATCAGTATATGGATGGGTAAAGTCTGTTCGTTATCATAGTGTCACTTTGATATTTACCGCCTCGGCACATACAGAGGTAAATTTTGCGTTTACCTGCAAGGTTGGGATAGTTCTGACGGGAAAACGGGCGACCCGTTTCGGGCCGATCTCAAGAGACCCGGTTCGAGTCATGATTTTTTTTTTCCAAGTGTTTTTTTGTTGAAAAAGGATTATTTTAATTTACGGGAATTTAATTAAAGTGGATTAATTTATTTATGTAACTATTTTTAAAAACTAAAAACTTTTTAATTTTATATTACGTATTTTATATCACAAAAAAAGTACCGAGCAAAGCTCGGTCGGTCACCCAGGTACTAATGAATAAAACAAATTAATTTCAAAACAATAATGGACGCTGGGTGTGTCTATGCAGCGATAAAATGGCCTCAAGCTCAGTATACGCTGCGGTCTTACCCACAGCACTGATTTTCAGTACAGGCCTGTGATAATTCATCAATTTCATCCTCAACCTATTATGTCCCCACCAAGGAGCACAGGTCTCTTCCCTGAGGAAGGTATACCTTACTCCACCATACAGCCATACTCCATCACGGAGGCCAAGCCCGGATTGGCCACGGGGGCCAAGTCCGGATTGGAAATATTAATTATTGAAGGTCCGGAAGGTCCGTGGACGCGCAGTACCGGATGCACAGTCACCCTGTAGATCTGCATGATTGTAATGACTTGTAATTGGCCTTCTATTTCCTATTTTTCTGTTTAGTGTGCTGTTAGTCTTCTATAAGATTAATGTAATTAAAATAAATTAAATTCCATGGATTACCGTCTCCGTTTCTATATTTTTTACGTGTGTACACGGATTTGGCTGCCGTCCGGTCGGCACTGCACTGCAGCTAACCTTGAACCCGTTTGGTGCATTCTGCCTCTAACCCGCCCTACTGCACTGAGATTCAGTTACATAATAACTTAACACAGCGCAGGATAAATGATTAATTTAACACCAAGATCTATCATTAAACTAAGTGTGCTTCAATTGGCCATGCTAGTTATTTTTGATAACATGTTTTTTATAATTTATTTTGAAAATATTGATCATTTTAAGAAACTGATTTCGGTATTTGAGAGTTTTATTCATTATGTCTATTTTTAATATTTTTCTAGAGTTTTGGTGTTTGTGACGTCATCAGAGGCTGAAAAAAAAGGCAAATGTTGGTTTGTTTTTTTTTTGTTAGTAAGGCACAGGAGTAATACTCATTCTGTCTTTGGTGACGTCACAGAAAAGTCATTTAAGGTCAAGACTTTTTATTGAATGTCTTTAAAAATATAGACTTATTTACAAATCTGTTAATTAGACATTGTACTGAAGGCATGGTATTGGTTCTGAGATTTCCGTTCATATTTAAAAATTAGCTTTCGCCCGTGACTCCGTCCGCGTGAACTTTAGTTCAAAATTTTGCAACCTCGTTCACTCCGGGTTAAATTTAGAAAAACGGCGAAACACGTGTTCAATCAATTATGTTGAAGAGTATATTTATTAGTTTCCAGAAAATTAGACAACATTCTTTATACCTCCCACACAAATTTAGGCAACCCATTTTGCCCCGTTAGGGGTTGAATTTCAAAAAATCTGGTCTGATTCCTTGCTTACATTATTTATCTCTGTGCAAAATTTCAGCTTCCTAGGTCCAACGGCTTGGGCTGGGCGTTGATGAGTGAGTCAGTCAGTCAGTCAGATTGAGCATGGCCAATTAACTTCTAAAGCAAAAAAAAGAATCTTAGTTTACGTTACCGGAAGTACGTCATCCACGGAAAAATGTCATCGACGGAGATCCTACGAGCTGTTTCTAGTAATGCCACTGCTCGAAACAAGAACTCTTTGAAGAAACGAAACTAAATTTAGGCCAATCCCATTGAGAACCTCATACTTTTTTGAAATTATTTAAAAATCAAATCAAACAACTAACGTTGGCAAATTCCTCGTAGCAAAATCACGTCTCGCTACGCCGTCTCCGCTTGCTACAGGACCCGGCTACGGCGTAGCACTCCCTACGAAATCTTACTACGAGATTTGGTTTTATTGGCATTTCGAGTTACATGGAAGTATGTAAATACATACATACATAAGCTCACATCTGTGTCCCAGAGGGGTAGGCAGAGACCAGGGACTGCCACTTGCCACGATCCTGATAAATCAATCACTTTCGCTTCATCGACATTCATTAGTCGTTGCATGCACGCACGTCGGCTACGGGTATTTTTTATCTTGCCCTTTGCTAATATATCCGCATTTGGTCGAAGTATGTCCGCCTGGGGCGTCCTTACCGCCCGAATTCTTCCAACATTACATCTCATAATGTATTTGTTTGTTTTTCTGGTGTGTACAATAAACAGTTCTCATCTAATCTTTTAAACTTTGACGACATCTGTGGCGTAGCGGTTAGCGCATCTGCTTACCATGCGAGAGGTCCCGGGTTCGATCCCCGGCTGGGGAGAAAGAAAACAAAAAACTCCAGGTCTTGGATGCTTACAGTTTGTGACGTCGCTGTTTCTGGTTCCCACGACGCAGGATATCCTAGTGTGGGGCCAGAAGCAATGTATGTGCCTGTATGCTAATGTAAATGTAAAATGTAAATCTAATCTAACGTCGTGGAAATTAGAATCAGCGGCATCAAACCATGTGAACATCCATTATGTTATTAGTGTGGGGCCAGAAGCAATGTATGGGCCCGTATGTAAATGTAATGTTATTATTATAGAGCATTACTAGCTGACCCGGCAAACGTTTTTTTGCCAGATAGGGTATGAAAAATAGTTAACCTATTATCAGACCTACCGCTACCAAAATATATAGATAATAACATTTCATCAGTCAATCCGTTTTGGAGGAGTATGCGCACTAACACGGTAACACGAAAATTTTATACAGTGTGATTCTTTATAAAGTGCACATGGTTTACTAATGTATTGCCAAAAATCGTTTCCCAAAGTATTACTTCCCAAACTATTTTCCGCAAATTATCACTTGGCAAAAAAACATTTCTCAAAACAACTTAAAGCAAATAAACAGTTAGCAAAAGTTATTATGGCAAGTTATTGTTTACCAAATAAATACTTGGTCAAAATTCATTTTACCAAGCATTATTCAGTCAAAAGGATCGTTTGGCAAAAAGTACCTTTCCATACAATACCGAATACGCTGCCGGCAATGTGTGTAAATGACACAACAAAGTCGAGTCTGTTTTCGATCTTACATAGAGAACCTAACGCTCCGACGCGCTCCGCTTCGCTACGCGCGTCGTCGCACCTATATTTTGTTGCCACGTATTCTTTACATCGCCGACCCCCCGTTCAATAATAATTAGTACCTAATCGTCAACTATATTTATGCCAATTAATAATTTGACCAAATGAATAAAAGCCAAAATAAAACGTTAGCATAATAAACGTTTGTCTTAATAAAACTTGACGCAGTAAAATTATGCGAAATGATAATTTGACCAAATGAATAAAATGCGAAATGAAAACTTGCTAAAGTTTCATTTGGGAAATGAAACTGATGCCATAAGTTTATTGGGAAGTAAAATTTGGCGAAAAATACTTTGGCTAAACGGCGGTATCCCAGTGCACATAGTTATGAAAAAGGACGATACTAGGCCTATTTTTATCGACAAAAAAAATATTGAGAAAATAAAAAAAAATTGTTTCAGGTTTTATGATTTTTTTAATTTCTTTATTTTTTTATCCTTTTGACAGGACTTTATTCTGAGAAATTTTAAATTTATTAAAATAAACTAAGAAAAAAATACACGATTTTTCTGGAATAATCTTTTTTTATTCATAAATAATGGTGGTTTTTGTATAAAATATTAATTGAACACGTGTTTCGCCGTTTTTCTAAATTTAACCCTTAAGGGAGTGAGCGGGGTTGCAAAATTTTGAACTAAAGTCCACGCGGACGGAGTCG
The DNA here is from genome assembly GCA_947310845.1 of Yponomeuta plumbellus. NCBI lineage: Eukaryota > Metazoa > Arthropoda > Insecta > Lepidoptera > Yponomeutidae > Yponomeuta > Yponomeuta plumbellus. The sequence continues at coordinate 7,454,587 of OX371220.1, read as the reverse complement.
CCGGCGAAAGCTAGTTCAAATATGCCTGGTCACGTGTCCACTGCGGAACTCCGAAAAGCGACTTAAATCACCGACGCCCAAGGCTAAAAATGCTAAAATCAATACCGACCGCCCAGCCCACTGAAACTGTGTCAGGGGACCGACCTCTGTGGCGCAGAGGTTAGCGCGTCTGCCTACTATGGGAGAGGTCCCGGGTTCGAGCCCCAGGTGGAAAAAAAAAACCGGTCTTGGATGTTTACATGTTTGCGACGTCGCTGTTTCTGGTTCCTACGACACACGGTATCCTGGTGTGGGGCCAGAAGCAATGATGTGCCTGTATGTAAAAAAAAAACATCATCATCATCATTCAGCCACAAGAAGTCCACTGCTGGACATAGGCCTCCTCCAAGGATTTCCAACAAGACCGGTTGGAAGCGGCTTGCATCCAGCGTCTCCCTGCCACTTGGATGAGATCGTCAAAAAAAATTGTTATACCTAATTATGTAAAAATTTTATAGTGAAAAACCGGCCAAGTGCGAGTTGGATTCGCGCACGAAGGGGTTCGTTCGTACCATTATCTATAAAAACGGCAAAAAAATCATGTCTGTTGTGTGAGAGCCCCCTGAAAAAAAAAATTATTCAGTTTTATAGTATTTTTTGTTCTAGCGGCAACAGAAATACATCATCTGATTTATGAAAATTTCAACTCTCAGATCGTCGGTCCAGCCTGATGCTATGTGGTCTCTACTCGGGAACCGTTTTACCTTATCGGCTATCGGTGCTTCAGCCTGTTAATTATGTAGGTACTAATCAAAAGATCTGGATTTTAGACCGTCATCACTGCGGAATGGTCGTCAAGTCTCATAGAAGCTAGTTCATGAATGTGTCAAAAGATGGCGCTACGCGTTATTGCTGTGGTTTTTAGTCACCTTCCCAAAGAGTGTAGAAGTTCAAGAATATTCCACAAGATGGCGTTAAATACTGTATCATTTTTGAGGCTCGCAGAAACTACTCGGCCGATTTTATAAATTCTTTCACCATTAGAAAACTACATTCTTCGTGAGTAGTATAGGCTATATAAGATTTTCAAAAAGTTTAGGGTTCCGTACGAAATCTCGAATAATGTAATCCAAGGTGTAAAAAAATTACTACCCTGGGAATTTTCCACGGAACTAATATAGCGATTTCCTTGGAAACGTTTTTTCCACCCGTGCGAAGGGCGGGTCGCTAGTTTTTTTGTAAGGCTGTTTCTTTTTGATTATTTTTTTTAATTTTAAGCAATTATGACTTACCTATATCAAATCTGATATCTAGGGCATCTGAGAAGTAATTAAGAGCTAACTTTTGCAATACCTATTAGTAGGTATGGAATTTAAAGATTGGGATCGTTCAGGATCGCCTCAGCGATTCCAATATCTGTCATTCATTCATTCATTCAACACTTGCTTCGAATCTTCCAAAAATATTGGTACCTAGTTTCATTTCAATAAAACAACTGCCGTCAGTGAAAACAAAAAACAGTAGATAAGGTACATTTTTATTTACAGACTTCTACATAGCACCCCTCACTTTCCCGCCAGCTTGTAATGCGTGGTATGGTCGCACTCCCTCAATCTAGCGGCAGCCTGCTCCGGAGTCAGGTCCCTTTGAGGCTGGCAGAGCATTTCGTAGCCGACCATAAACTTCTTCACACTGGCTGACCGTAGCAGGGGGGGTAGCCAGAGCGCATGAAGCAGCCAGTGGGGGGAGTCCCCGGGAGCCTTTGAGGGGCCGGTTGGGGCGCCTGAGGGTTAGAGAATCGGTTTTACACGCCTCTATACAGTTCATCATCAAACCATTATGTCCCCACCGTGGGGCACGGGTCTCTTCCACGGGGGCCAAGTCCGGATTGGTGGAGGCTTGTAAGACTAGTGGCTGCATGGTCTTACTGTCAGAAGTTTTCAAGCCGCCCTGAGGCCTCTGACTTGGCTTAGCGACTGCCATCTATCGACGGCAGCCGGCACCACCTGCTTAACGTGCCTTGCGAAGCACGGAACTGCTCGGAAAAATGCCACTAGCGTTAGTGATGGATGACAGATACACGGTCGGGTCACGTGACGTTTTTCATACCATTGTCGCCTGGAATTAGCAAATTAGCAGAAGCACGATTGCGATGGTATGGCCACGTCATGAGCAGACCAGTAGACCACATGACTAGAAAAGTCATTGAGCTCGAGCCAGCAACGAGAAAGCGTGGGAGACCCCTCATGTGTACTAAGGTAGTAGAAAGGGAGCTGAAAAAAAACGGCATTGACCCAAGGACGACCCAGAATCGGCAGGCCTTGAGAAAAGGAGACCCGACCCCAAATAAAATGGGAAGATGGCCGGTATAAGAAGATTGATGCCTGGAATTGGGTAATTGACAAAATGTCAAATAAGTTACTTTTAAAACGGAATTTTGTATGAAAATACCGGTTTATGACGTCATATTTCAGAGCACTCTTTTTATGTTTCATCTATTTAAAAATTGTAATAACTAGTAATTGACTAAAAGAGATACATTCTCCCAAATATTTTGTAATTTTTGTTTTATTCGAGCATATGAAACAATTTATTGTAAGTCGTGTCAACAACCGTATTATTGACACACGTGCCCGCGTAAGGTTCATTTGTCTATACTTGAGTATTGCGGTAAACAAACCTCACTCGAGCACAAATCACAACATTCCGAAGACATCACACATCGTAGATAACCACAATAAGTTTTAAACATTAGTTTAAACACTAACGCATCTAATTAATCAGAAAACTGCTCAAAAATATCTTTAAATATGTCTTTTTTAACCAAAATTGTAATTCAGTATAAAATCAGGACACAGGTTAGCAAAACACACAGATTAGTTTTGATATTTTGTTGTAGGGATGGGTGCAAGTGAATGAAAGAACAATTTGAAGTGAATGAAAAAGCGTATGTAAAAGCGTTGATTGCTATCAACGCTTTTTAACGTTTATGGGTTAATAACTCATCATAATAGTTATTACAACTCTTTAAACCAATTTTAAGCCTTTTCAACATTAGAAGGATCACATTTAAAATATTTTTTAGAGAGTTATCATATCATACGGTCTTACCGTTAGTGTTCTTCGTCTCTTTATGCGCTCATAAATCATGACTTTAAAATTCAAAAAAACACAAAAAAGAATATACAGGGTGTCCCGTAAATCGACGTCAAGCCGGAACCAGGTGAAAAGGCAAGTCATAGTGGTTATCAGAAAAAAAAATAATAAAAAATTGCACGAAAAAAGTAATAGCCATTTAAAAAAAAATTCAATATCCTGTTGCCACCACTCTTTCCTTTTTCCAATTTTTTTTGTTTTGTAACTTTGAATAATGCTTCATCAAACTGTTAACAAAATTTCAAAACCAGCTGCTCCAGCTTGGAAGAAAAGGAGACTAAAAAAAATAACTTAAAAAATTGCTCATTTTAAATTTTAATTTTAGTTTTCATTATGTTTGTGAAATGTCTTGAATAAATAATAAAAAAAAATTACTTTTTTTATATTTTTCTGATAACCAGTATGACTTGCCTTTTCACCTGGTTCCGGCTTGACGTCGATTTACGGGACACCCTGTATTATGCTGCAGCAAAGATATCCGTTAAATAAATGTCTACCATATTTTTTCACAGATAACTTTTTTCTCGCGCCATCTATTTTGTAATTTGATATGGCAATACTAACCTGCCCACGCACACGCACATCTGACAAAAACTTTTAGGTCCTATGACCGAAAACCTAGGGCCAAGGACTTGGGACTAGCATTCATGCGAAAAACTCCGGTTTTTAGAGGAATATTGCTGTCTAGTTATGACTAGACTCGTGATTTGGCTACATTTTTCGGTTAAGAGCCCTAAAAATCACTATCGGGATGATGAAGAGATTTAAAAATCACTTTGTGTAAAAATGTCTAAGAAAAGAAGGAATAATTTTATTTTCACTTACATCTGAACCTTGTGAACCTCTTTAACTTCGTAACTTTGTTAATTAGGACTAGACTAGAAAATTGGCCTCTTGTATTGAGAATCTCCACTGTGTCAAATTGGCGACTGACTGAATCGACTGGCACATAAGTGCACCTCCTAATAGGGTTTTTTTGTGTATACTGAGTAGTATCTGGTCTAAAGTCGCTAATTTTATTAATTTCTAAACAAAATTTGAAATAATATTTAATATGTTACTTTTACATTTTTTATTTCACTATGAAATATGGTGGTGTTCAGTACCTTTGAAGTTGTAGTAGGTATTTCAAATTGTGGGTAATTTTTATGTTATTTCTGCTAATAACAAGCTAAAGATTGATTTTTTTATTATCATAATAATCTATCATGTATCTCCAAGTAACAATCATCACATTCATGAACATTTCTAAAACCCAATTCATTCATTCACCAATAAATATTGCTAATCTCAAATAGCTCATTCCAACCCCGTAAGTGTCAAATTTTATTAATACGCCATTGTTGTTTACCGTAATACTCAAGTATAGACAAATGCACCTTAGACTTAACGCTAACTCGAAAAATATGGCGTCGCACAGGCATTGTGACGTCACATGCCAGAAAACCAGCCAATGAACGTAAGAAATAATGAATGATAGACGCGATTTTTACTGACATGTGACGTCATCATAGCATCGGCCAATCCAGGCCGTTTTCGATACAATGGCGGCAGATACATAAAAAAATATCAAATTGTATATTGTGTTTTTTTACAAATCATAATTGTTTTTTTGCGGTTTTAAGACTTATAATTCATACGAATACGTATAAATAATACCTACTGTTTTTTTCACACTGTCAAATAGCCTATTATTAACACTCGTGCCCGCGTAGACTTATTTTATTTTATTAATCTTTCAAAGTCCACAGCACAAGTCATTATTAAAAACAGGTAATTAATGTAGGCCAAACATAGGCCAATTACGGACTTATTGATTATTTAATCTAATCTTAATTGAGAGACACAATTTTAGAAAATCCTCAAACAGGCAACAGAGCAATACGATTAAAATCAGTTAACACTTCGGCTTTTCTCGGATATCATCGCCTAAATCCGGAGACGGAAATGACACGAAATACATTACCGCGTTTTCTTTTAGGTAGCATTCAATTTGAAGTATCATAAACGCAATGTATAGCACCTGCCAAGATGATTTTTATTATTATATATTTATTTTTACAGGGCCTGTACGAAACTTTAGCCCTAACCTAACGGATGTTCGGAAAACATTTGTTACAAAAAATTGAACTTTACGCCATGATGGCTGAAAACGGAATCACCTGCCAAGATGACATTACTAACCGGTAGACCTAAGAAAATTATTATGCAGAAGCGACATGAATTTGAACATTCATTATTTGTTGAAGATATTTACTTTCTTCTTAATTAAATAAATTAGCTTCTTTTCTAAAATAGTTATAAACATTATTTACAATTTTACGAGATTGAGCAACAATTTATTACCACGCTTTAAATTTGTTGAAGACATGATACATAACTATTGTAAGTTAATTGTGATAAAATTTGATAGAATCGAATATTTTCACGAATGAAATTAGCGTTCATAAACATAAATGTATCATAACGTCAAACTGGTTTTATTGACACTAAGAAGGCAGACTGTCAAAATAGTAAATATTTTTTCTTATGTCAATATAAAGGTTGTGTTAGTTTTGAGCTACAAAGGAGGTTTTGCTGCTCATATCGTTCTTGTATTGTATTCAATAAGACAACGAGTACAGTACCACCATCTTATCTGTTCAGTTGATAGCGGCGCTAGTGTAGAATTTAGTGGTAACATTTAAGAAATTTACCTAGAAATATAAGAATATTATAACCCGTCTTTCAATTTTAATGAAAATATATCTATAAATTTTAGTAAGTGAATAAATAAAACCAAAAAATAGGGAACAGGATTTACAATTCATTAGTTCGTTACAATTTTGCCCACCTGAACAGATAACTTGGTGGCGCTGTAATATATATCAGGTCATATCTGTAAATTGATAACTCTATGTGAAAGACGAGGGATTCACGACAATAATCGAGGTTGGCCGAAGTGTTAACTGATTTTAATCGTATCTTGGTTGGTTAAAAAGTAAAATGAAAGCAAAATTAACCTTCCGGCATACAATGTCTTCATCCTATAATGTCCTCATTCAATATTGTCCTGATCCTACAAAGCCTGCATCCTAAAAATGTCTCCTTCCTATATTGTCTCTATATTACAATGTCTTCATCCTAAACAGTCCATTGTAATCCATTAATTGTGAAACTAACAACTTTGACGTTCGTAAAGCAAACAGTTTGTTTTTACTTTGTTGTGAATACTTGGGTTATTCACCAACTGGACACACATGACTAGACACACCTGTGTCGAGTTGGTTAAACTCAAAATAGTATCATTTATTCTTTTGTCATCTGGACACACAAAGATTTTTATGTGTGTCCAGATCGTGAAACGTATTTAAATCATTTTAATGTTTTCGTCAACTGGACACACATTCGAATTTCACCCGAATTTATGACGAAGTACAGTCATGCGCAGAATGTTTTCTGTCACAATCATCATGCTTCATCAAACGTTCCACCGCTGGAAACGGGTAATTTTACAATAATTTTACAGTAATTAGTACAAACGTACTAGGGTAGCAGAAGTATGTAAGAGATTGCGGCTAAAATAAAATGTCATGAAAAACATGCGGCTTAGTTCATGGTGTTGCTTAATACTGCGCAGTGTTAAACAGGGTTGCTTACTACTACTTCCTACTAACTTTTGTTACCCTAGTACTTTTAACCGCTCTGGACTATACCACAAGTGCGACGGGGCGTACTGGAAACTACTGTGAAGCGAGGAGTGAAGTACTGGGGATTGAAGTAAAACGCAATTCGAGATTCAGGGAATAAAACTTATGATGAAGGTCCTATAGCAAGAAAAAAAATTGAAACGATCAACATGAACACTATGATTGCGACCATTGTTAGTGGTCAATAATTCCATGTGCGAGACAATATAGGATGCAGACATTTTAAAATGAAGTCTTATTAAGAAATGGTTTTATAAGATGAGGACAATACTAAATGAGGACATTATAGGATGAAGACATTGTATGACGGAGGGAAAATTAACATGGTTTATGGAGAAATGAAGGCGCGTGTGAGAGTGTGTGTGTGTGTGTGTGTATATATAAGAGATTGTAGAGAAACTCGGAAATTCACGTTGTACTTTTTGTAGTTTTTATAGTTTTTATAACCTGCTGTTTGAAAGTTTCCTGAGATACATGAAATGTATCTATGTCTAAAAATTATTTGTTATAAGTTTTTGGCAAGCGACAACTTATGGAGTTCTGAGCATAGTTCGTGTGGACAAAGGGAATGTGGAAGAGGGAATGTACTTAAGACTTGAAGCGGCAATGAAACTAAATCGCCAGGTTCATGCAGTTGGCGTTGTATTACAATGCATTAGCGGAATCTATAGGCCCTGATCTGAATCTGTCAAAGAACCTAGGACCAAACAAATAAATGACGACCTCAGTGGCGCAGCGGTTAGCGCATCTGAGTACCATGCGAGAGAGGTCCCGGGTTTTAATCCCGGCTGGGGACAAAAAAAAATAAACCCAGGTCTTGGATGTTTACATGTTTGTGACGTCGCTGTTTCTGGTTCCCACGACACAGGGTATCCTAGTGTGGGGCCAGAAGTAATGTATGTGCCTGTATACCACTCATAACGGGACACCCTGTATAAAAGTGTGTTATGTGTTATGAAATCTATTCTAATTCTAAGTTAGTTTCTCTCTCTCTTCCTTTTCTTTATAAATATTTACGATTTACGATGGGTGACGTGGAAAGATAAACATAAAACATAACATAACATTTATAAACCGGCACATACATTGCTTCTGGCCGCACACTAGGATACCCTGTGTCGTGGGAACCAGAAACAGCGACGTCACAAACATGTAAACATGAAAGATCTGGAGTTTTTTTTTTCTCCCCAGCCGGGAATCGAACCCGGGACCTCTCGCATGGTAAGCAGATGCGCTAACCGCTACGCCACAGAGGTCGTCATCTTTCATCAAGATTATGCTTACCATGCCAGCCCATACTGTACGGGAAGCTGCATTTGAACAAATTGTCGTATTTCGTGTTGAGTTGCTTCATCATCTCGGCTAAGCTACGCCTCTGGCTGTCGTCCAAGTCTGTCAGACGCTGGGGCTGGCCGTTTTTGGGCAGCACCATGGTCTCGTAGGGCCACTGAGCCCAATAAGGGACGAGGGCTACCCACTCGGAGTTCTCGAGGACTATACGATCCTGGAATTTAGAAATTTTTTGATTTTTATTTTATTAGGAAAAAATACAGCTTAAAACACATACATATCAACTGAAATAAAGAAGAGCCAATAACAAGTTTTCACAGTTAGAAATATTATAGTAGAAAAGGCCTGATACATAGATAGGATACCATATTACACAATACAAAAATAAAAACAATGAAACACAATAGATAAATAGACACTAATACACAATTATCATCATCATCATCATCAACCCATTATGTCCCCACCGAGGGGCACGGGTCTCTTCCCTGAGGAAGGTATAGGCCATACTCCACCACGGGGGCCAAGTCCGGATTGGCGGACACAATTATCGTCCTACATAAATTATGATGCATGATTTCTAACGAACAATAGATAATTAGTAAATTAATGTTACTCAATCCGTTATGTTACTCCCCGGCTGGAGAAAAAAAAACTCCAGGTCTTGGATGTTTACATGTTTGTGACGTGTGACAGGATATCCTAGTGTGGGGCCAGAAGCAATGTATGTACCTGTATATTAATGTCTATGTTATGCTATGTTAATCTAAGGCCAGGAAAAAAGGAAATGTGTGAGCTTGCGTTTTACCCCTGGTGTATGGTTCGTCCTACGCTTTGGAGGTCTGTGAGCCGATTTCTGAATTGAGAATTTAAAACACTAACCCCCTTATTCATAAAAAAATTTAAGCATTGGTTAAGTAAACAACTGATTAAATGTCATGCTGTCCTTGACAGATGTCATTGAAATATAAAGGACAGCATGACATTTAATCAGTTGTTTACTTAACCAATGCTTAAAAATTTTTATGAATAAGGGGGTAAGTAAACAATTCTTTAATAAAGTTTTCTCTGATTTTATCAAAAGTAACAACATACAATAATTGTAGTTTTAAAATATTTTATGCACTGTTTTATTTCATTTATTACTAGTGACCTGCCCCGGCTTCGCACATGTGGCAAAAACGTTTCCGTGGAAAATTCCCGGGGTAGCAATTTTTTTACACCTTGGTTTACATTATTCGAGATTTCGTACAGAAAATCTTTTTGAAAATCCAATATAGCCTATGTTACTCGCGACGAATGTAATTTTTAAAATCGGTCCAGTAGTTTCTGAGCCTATTCATTACAAACACACACACAAACACAAAAATACAAATCTTTCCTGTTTATAATAAAGTTTCTATTAGATTTATTTACAAATTTATTTGTTACAAGTTCCTCAACTACTGCGTTGTACGAGTTAGCTGCAGGAAAAAAAACTAGCCACGTCCACAAACCTGACATCGGCAAAGCCTAGGATGGCATGAAAAAAGAATTGAATTTAATTAAGCTAATACTTAAGTATCGCTCGTAGCCCCGGCTGCCAGAGTGATCTTAAGCGATCTTAAGAGAATAAGCGCCTTTATTACCTTTTAAGAATATTAAATGATGTTTGACTTTGCAAGTATTGATTGCACTCATGGATCTTGAGATTCTTGGTATACGAACACTCATACCTAATTTGTATTAGCTTTAAGTTGATTTGAGAAAAGATGGTCAGAGTGGAGTTTTTTTTCGCTGCCTTTTTCTCCACTACAGACGGCCCCAAGGCAGCGGCTAACATTATACATAACTGTATGTACATTGACATTCAACAAGCAGAATGTAAATTCTTTACGTTGAAATAAAAATTTTTGAATTTGAATTTGAATTTTGATCAAAAGTTAAGCAACATAGGGCGCATTCAATGCATGGATGGGAGACCGTCTATGACTCACGCTAGTGGCATTTTTCCGAGCGGTTCCTTGCTTCGCAAGGCACGTTAAGCAGTTGGTGCCGGCTGCCGTCGATAGATGGCAGTCGTTAAGCCAAGTCAGAGGCCTTATGGCGACTTGAAAACTTATTATTATTATTAAAATTCTTTATTGCACCAATTTTGTACAAGGGCGTGCTTAATGCAGGAAGCATTCTCTTCCAGCAAACTTCTGACAGTAAGACCAGCCACTATAGTCTTATAAGCCTCCACCAATCCGGACTTGGCCCCCGTGGTGGAGTATGGCCTATACCTTCCTCAGGGAAGAGACCCGTGCGCCTCGGTGGGGACATAATGGCTTGACGATGATGATAATGATACCTTATTTTGGAGTTCCTTCTCCATGTATTCCACCAGCATGGCTTTCTTGTTTCGCGTGTAGAATTCCTTTTGGCACCTGTGGAAACAGATAAGGGACTTAATAGTCGCTTTAAGGTGGATTGGACCCCTTGTATTACGGAACTTTATACCACTCTATCGGGTTAAGCATTTAGACTACTCTAGCAAAAACTGTTCAATAGGCTATTTGACAGTGTGAAAAAAAGTATTAGTTAGGTATTTATAATATTCGTCGAAATTGTGAGTCTTCGAACTGCTTTCAGGCACTTCAACTTAAAAAAAAATGGCTCATTTGTCTAAAAACCCAAGATAAATATTTTATAGTTTTTATCTGCAGCCATTTTATCGAAAACGAAAAGCGAAAATGACGTCACAGGTCAGTAAAAATGGCGTTTGTCATTCATGTCGCTTTTACGTTCATTGGTTTCGTTTACTAACCTGTGACGTCACGACGCCATTTTGCTCAAGATAGCGTTTTGGCGGCTCATTTGAAAAGTAAATTTTCGTTTGCCTTTTTTAGAAGAAATACACGAAAGATTTCAAAAGGACCACTTTCTGAGGACTCCATGAACACCAACAAACAATATGAGTTGGTTTTCAGAAAACTGTCAAATAGCCTATTGTGGATTTTTGCGTGAAATAGATGAACATAAAAACTGTAAAAATACTATAGAATGTTATTTATAACAACACCATTAATTAAACCACTTTTTCAATGCAATTTACATAGTCTTTCTTTTATACTAAGCTGTTTAAACTTAAGCATGCTTATCACCTGTCCTTGACCCTGGGTTCATTGGGCAGGAAACTGGAAGCCCAGATTTGGCAGTGAGGGTGCGGGTTAGAGCACCCCATCACAGCGCCTTTGTTCTCGAAGATTTGCACCCAGGCGTACATGCGGCCGAGCTCTTTCAGCTGGTTGGTCCACCTGGAAATGTGCAGTGGATAAATCATCATCAACCCATTATGTCCCCACCGAGGGGCACGGGTCTCTTCCCTGAGGAAGGTATAGGCCATACTCCACCACGGAGGCCAAGTCCGCAGTGGAGGCTTGTAAGGCTAGTGACTGGTCTGACTGAAGTTTTCAAGCCGCCCTAAGGCCTCTGACTTGGCTTAACGAGCGCCATCTATCGACGGCAGCCGGCACCAACTGCCTTTGCAAAGCACGGAACCGCTCGGAAAAATGCCACTAGCGTTAGTCATAGACGGTCACCCATCCATGGACTGAACGCGCCCAATGTTGCTTAACCTTCGTGATCGTTTAAGATCACTCAGGCAGCCGGGGCTACGAGGGCTTCTGAAGAAATTGAGAAATAAATGTACCTACTTAAATAAAAAACCGGATTCATGTCGTCTTAAAGCATTCTGTGGTGCAGCGGTTAGCGCACCTGCCTACCATGCGAGAGGTCCCGGGTTCGATCCCCGGCTGGGGAGAAGAAAAAAAAAACTCCAGGTCTTGGACGTTTACATGTTTGTGACGTCGCTGTTTCTGGTTTTCACGACAGGGTATCCTAGTGTAGGGCCAAAAGCAATGTAAGTGCCTCTATGTAAATGTTTATGTCTCGAATTACTTCCCAAACATAGTTCTTGGTCAACAGGAAGAGAGTGTCTAAATATACGTTTTTTGCGGCATCTTTTTAAGATACAAGGGCAGATGCAATGACATCTCAAAACCCATATCATCATCATCATCATCATCATCATCATCAGTCTATATTAGTCCACTGCTGGACACAGCCCTCCCCTAATGAGCGCCATAGCGCCCTGTCTTCAGCTTGCCGCATCCAGCATCTGCCTGCAGTCTTTCGCAGATTGTCATCCCGCCTGGTCGGAGGGCGTCCTACACCTACCGAAACCCATAGTATAACTGATGGAGAGTGATGAAATACGTTGGAGAATATTATTATTATTAATTATTTATTTAAATTGCATAACATTACAGTGAAAACCATTGCGTTAAGACAATTCGAAACATATAAAGTATATACAATTATATAATCAAACAAATAAATAAATTTGGAATTAGATACACTCAACAATTAATATAAAAAAAAAGATCACAAATAGTTTTACTCACTCGTTGATCACAGCTAAGATCTCGTCAACTGTCATCAGCGGCAGTGTGATACCGGAGTCTGGATGGAAACACATCACTCTGAAATGAGAAGGGGAGGTATTGTCACAAGATATAAGGTATGGTATGGTAAAAATGTGCCCGGATAACGGCGACAGGCTTGCCACTTGTCACGTTTGGGACCTAATAAACTCGGCAAAACGTGGGTCCAGTTCTAGAGACTGGTGCCTCTGCCTACCCCTTCGGGGATAACGGGCGTGAGTTTATTCATTCATTCATATAAGGTACCTAAGAACTAAGATGATAATAGGATGCCTCGATTGCCGACTGCCTCGTTAGTCAAGGCAGTCATCACCTACCATCACGATGGTAGGTGATGTTTAGATCTTCATAGTGTTAATTTGAAACCGTGTAAATTTACAGTTTTTAAGTTATTATGAACTTTCTTAAATGGACACTACACACCGGCAAGCGCAGCGTAGAACGACCAGCCACAAGATGGACAGACGATGTCATCCAAGTGGCAGGAAGACGCTGGATGCAAGCCGCTTCCAACCGGTCTTTTTGGAAATCCATGGAGGAGGCCTATGTCCAGCAGTGGACTTCTTGTGGCTGAATAATGATGATGATGATGCACTTTCTTACGGATACACTTACTTCACTTTTAGTCGGAAGAGTCCGACCAGGTTTCGCTCTGATTCGCAGAGCTTTATCATGGTGAGCAGACGGATCTTGGGTCGTCGGTTGCCCGTGATTTGTCCAGTGCTTACGCAAGTTTTAGTTCAAAAAAGTATAATTATTTTATCAACTGTCTGGCGCAGGCAAGAAGACCCGTGATCTGAACTGTGCGCTGTTCTTACGGTGATCTAAAAGGCTAGAAGGGTGTTCAGTTACTTAAGACTCCACTGTATGGAATTATCTGATTTAGCCCTTTTGTTCCCAGTATGTCACACCACCTTATGTCACACTGTTAAACTCTGGGTCTTTTTTCCCAGGAGGAAAGATTTGTATTTTTGTGTGTGTGTATGTTTGTAATGAATAGGCTCAGAAACTACCGGGCCGATTTTAAAAAATCTTTCACCATTTGAAAGCTACATTCTTCGTGAGTAACATAGGCTATATTGGATTTTCAAAAAGTTTAGGGTTCCGTACGGAATCTCGAATAATGTAACCCAAGATGTAAAAAAAATTACTGCCCGGGAATTTTCCACGGAACTAACATTTTTGCCACCCGTGCGAAGCCGGGGCGGATCGCTAGTGTAGTGTAAGGTCAGTTCTAGCCACATCCACATCTAGGATATTATTGACTCACCTGCAGGTGCCTTTAGCCTGGGCAGCTTGGAAGAGACAGTGCTCCGCCGCAGGAGGCTCCGGTACGCGCTCCAGAAGCGCCGGGAAGTCGTTGGGGAACACATAGGTGGACGTGTAGTGAGGGTTTTTCTGAAAGCGAATATTTAAAGGGAGTGATTCTTCGAGGAGATCAGTGGATTATGTGATCGGGTGATCATACGCTTTCCCTAAAGACGGACGAAGGACAGATCGTATTGCCTTAGGAAGGTCAACCCAACTGAAAATATGGTTTTCTGGAAAGAAAATGTGAAAAGGGATCACTAGTGGAGGGGATCAGGGTGTGATTGGGTGATCATACTCTTTCCTAAAGGGAAACTTCCGGCCGGACTGATCATATTATGCCTTTGGAAAGCCGCTAGTTGTTCCAACTGGAAATAGGCTTTATGTGATAATTCGAGCGGAGTATGGTGTGATCGAGTGATCATACTCTCTCCTAAAGGGAAACTTCCCGCAGGAAAGATCCTATGTCTTGGGATGGTCGGCCCAATTGAAAATATGATTTTCTGGAAGAAAATGTGAAAAGGGATCACTAGTGGAGGGGATCAGTGGATCAGGGTTGGGTGATTGGGTGATCATACTCTTTCCTAAAGGGAAACTTCCCGCCGGACTGATCATATGCCTTGGGAAAGTAAGCCCAACTGAAAATAGGGTTCTCTGCAAGCAATATGTAAAGAGAGTGATCATTCGAGCGGAGCATGGTGTGATCGAGTGGTCATACTCTTTCCTACAGGGAAACTTCCCGCTGGACAGATCGTATGCCTTGGGTAAGTCAACCCAACTGGAAATATAGTTTTCTGGAAGCAAATATGTAATGGAGTGATTAGTGGAGAGTATCAGTGGATCAGAGTGTGATCGGGTGACCGTGCTCTTCCCTATAGAGGGAAACGTCCAGCCAGGTAGATCGTATACCTTGGTATTGGATCGCTGCCGGTCTAACTGGAAATTGACGAACATTTATTAAATGATCTCATTCGAAAGAGTCTGCATGCGCGATGATGGAATGTCGGCGTCAAGTTTCTGTGGTGTCAATGTATCTATAATAAACATCTATCAAATGCCGTGATTTTGTGGTAGACGTCAGTATTACTTATTTTGTATTGCGAATCAGGGTAAAATCAACCGGCGCTTGATTTCAACCGCAAAACTTCTATGACATCCCTGATATCCAGGTTATAGTGGATCATGGTGTGATCTTAAATTTAGGCCCTTATATTCAGCGTATCAGATGTCAGGGTTATCGCTCAAGTGGAGATTCGCTGTACAAAATCTACCAGCCGACTTCCCGCAAGGCCTCTTTCTGTTGGCTACCCACCTGGCCCGAAGCCCTGGTGGCGCCAGGCTTGAGTGGGTTATCCAGAAGCTGCTCCTCGTCAGCGGCTTCCTCGGTCTGGCCGGACCAGGGTCGCAGGCAGCGGTGCGGCGAGACCAGCACCCACTCGTCCTTCAGAGGGTTGTAGCGGACGTGCTGGTGTTCTGAGGGTGACCAGGGTTTTTTTCGCTGCCTTTTTCTCCACTACAGACTGCCCCAAGGCAGCGGCTAACATTATACATAACTGTATGTACATTGACATTCAACAAGCAGAATGTAAATTCTTTACGTTGAAATAAATTTCTAATTTCTGAGATACATTGCAAATCCCCCTCATCTAAATACAGTGCCACCATCTTATCTGTTCAGTTGATAGCGGCGCTAGTGGAAAATTTAGTAGTAAAATTTGAGAAATTTACCTAGATAAATGAGAATATTTCAACCCGTCTTTCAATTTTGTTGAAAATATATCTATAAATCTTAGTAAGAGAATAAATAAAACAAAAAATTCGGAACAGGATATATAATTTATAAGTTAGTTACAATTTTGTCCACCTGAACAGATAACTTGGTAGTACTGTACGGGAAGTTGGCAGATCATTTGGTCAATTGCCTTTTTTCAATGAGCCGTTTTCAGAAGAACTAAAATAAATAAAATATTACGGCTGTCGAAGGAATGCAATTTTGGACTTCAGCCCAATAGCCATGTGTGATACATCATAAACTAGGTCTCAGCAAGCTGAGCAAAACTATGACGCCAACAGCCAAATGTTTGTCCTTTCGGAGTTATATTTTATTGAAAATGTTAGTTTTTTTTTCAATACAATATAACTCCGAAAGGACAAACATTTGGCTGTTGGCGTCGTATTAACTTTTGTTCAGCTCAGCTCGCTGAGAACTATTCGACGATGTATCACACATGGCTATTGGGCAGAGGTCCAAAATTGCATTCCTTTGACAGCCATTCGTTTTTTTTTAGTTCTCCTGAAAACGGCTCCGGAACGGAATATTTCAGATTATGATTTCATTTCATAACGCGCGTTTTTCTATAGTTTCGATTGGATCAGCACACACACGGCGGACTCAGATTATTAATTATCTCGTCTCATGTGTGTATCTTTCTTTTTTTTTTTTTTTCCACCAAAGACATCAAACCGAATGCTCCGAAAGGGCAAACATTTTCGCTGTTGGCGTCATAGTGACTTTTGTTCAGCTCGCTGAGACCTATTTGATGATGTATCACACATGGCTATTGGGCTGAGGTCCAAAATTGCATTCCTTTGACAGCCGTAATATTTTTTTTTTAGTTCTGAAAACGACTCATTACATTGAAAACTGCATGAATATTTAGGGCGATTTCAGTTTCATTTCCTCTTCCAGTAAACGCGGGCAATTCTACGCGTCAATGGTATGAAAAAACGCGTCACGTGACTGAACAGTGTATCTGTCATCTTACTATAATGCACTAACAGAATCGAGACCCTGTTTACCACACAACACCACCAAACTGAACATGACCTTTAGGCGATCAACAAAATACAATAATCATTTTTTATTTCAGAAACATGCTACAGATTGGCGCTTGTAAATAACCAAACAAAACACCTGTTCACAGGATAAAAGATCTATTAACATACGTACCAGTTGGGTTAAAACTAGCCATGATCTTATATCGTAAGTATAGTAACTATTTTATACAGAAAACTACTTAATCACGAAACACTTGCTTAACACACGCTGTAGCGGGCCGAGCGCGTTGGGGACTGAATGAAGTCTCATAAAGAGATGCTAGTTCAGGGTTTCTGTATCGATAAGCGTTGTAAATAGTCAGCGGTTCTCAAAGTTGAGCTCGTTCGAGATAATCAGACTTATTTCATTTTATTTAAATAAGGATTTAAATTAGATATTAAAAAGAATTAAGAAGAATTTATTTGGCAGGTACCGGCAATTGGTATTTTACGGAAATTGTTACGGAAAGATCCCTTTCTGTAACACACGCTAAGCCACAGTTCCGAGACATCAGAGTGGCTATAATGTTATAGGTACAATGCGTTCGTTCGCAGCAAATTAGAGTATAGTGCGCTCACCTGGGATCCACGGGAGGCTAAATACATTTGTATGAATGAAAAGGTGCAAAGAAAGTTTGCTAGATACCTATTTATACAAACGGATGTATGGGAGCTATCCATTCCTGTACCCGTCTATGTTTGTATACGGTATGGTCGAGCGGGCTCGATACTCTGGAGCTCAGAAGGAAAATGCAACTCGCTGTACATTATTGTCTGCTGATGCGAAATTGTATTTATAATCCTGATGTACTGGGCAGTGTAAGGCTATTTGTCCCCGACAAATTTCTTCGCGGGGTTCTCGCTGCGCACGCACTGCGCTAGTAATGCGCCCACGGCCAAGGCCCTCGCCCTTCTCAACGAGTTTGTTACCAACATGTTGACATCTTTGTTGACCCTATTTATAATATTGTTGTAAATTTAACATTGCACTTATGTAATTAGTGTAGTCTACTTGTAATAAGTATTTATAGTAACAATAAGAACGTTAAACTGTAAGTTCTTATAATATAATAAATAAATCAAAACAAAGGATAAACCCCATGTGTTAAGTCTGTGGTGGAGATTTTACAGGTAAGGATAGATAAACTACTCCCGAGAGAGGGATCGAGTTTTTGAAAACTCTGCAGCCACCAATGAAAAAAAAATCATCTTTTTTTACAAGCCATTTTTGTGGGTTTTCTGCCTCCATAACCAAGCCAGACAAAAATCACTGTTAATTTATTTTATTTATTAAGGAACACCAACAGTCATATTTTACAAATACTATCTGTAAAATAAGATAAGAATAAAAGGCGCGAGATCATGAACTGACAACTGTCTACTTGCTAATTATATTTCGTTTCGTTTCTTTCTATGTTATCTGTTTTTATCGAAATAAAACCACAGTTCTTTGAAGTCGTAATTTTATTAATCTACATCAAGAACTCCAGAACTCATACAGGTTGAGAGCCAATGGCATTTATTGCTCCCGTACATACAACGCATCGCTCCACTTAGCAGAAGGTATACTTCATTTAATTCAGCTTGTCTCCGAGTGTAAACAAATATTTTTCTAACTATCTGCTACAAGAGTCAAGAAATTGGAAATCCGCTACATTTTTTTTCCTAATCAATTTTAAAATAAGGTAAGGATCAAATTGTTTTTGCCTAAATAAAGTATTCCATTGTTTCGTTGATATTTCTTGTTAATGGAGCGGAAATCATTTGATAGGATCGTGGCAAGTAGCAAAGGGCCTCATTATTATTCTTGGGTTACTATAGTGATACTATGACTATTCGATGGACATTCCAAAGCCGATTTACAAGTAGGAAGACTAGACAATAAATTGTACAGTCGATAATACATCCTCCTATACACCCATGCACTCTACTCCGTTGCATTACGGGTGACTTTGCAACTAAAATGTGAAGGTTGACGTGCTGTCGACTGCCCTTGTTAACCGGCTACGCAAACCACACCGAATTGTAAACGTACAATATTGTATGAGATATAAACACAAAATTATTTATTTACAACAAAGAATACAAGGAAAGCAGTATATGAAGTAGTCCAGTTTGCGCACCCGCTATTTAGGTGTTAGGTGCAGGTGCTATTTAGGCAGGTGCGCAAACTGGACGACCTCCAGTAAGAGGACAAGGGCGTCGCCAGCTTATGATGACTAAGGGGGGGGGGGGGCAAAGGGGCAATATTATGGACGATAAAAAATATGAACGCCGAAAGCATGAAGCGTTACACTTTGGAAGTCTTTGCCTTACATTTTGTCATGCGATGCGGAATTTATTAATAGGTAAGGAACTCAACTGCTCGCACCTTTTTCGTTTTGCAGCTACCTACATTTAATTTCGATCTCTAGGTGGGGGCAACTGCATCCCCCCTTGGCGATGCCCTTGCCAGTAAACGTATTTGCTTTCTTTTTGGGGTCCGTGCCTCAAAAGGAAGAAACGGGACCTATACGATTACTTTGTAGGTAACTCGGTGGGCGTGGTCTACGATATAATGTTGTGGTCTATGATCACAACCAGGTCTGTTTCATGCGTTTACATGCGGCGGCGACCACTCCGGAGTGGCAAATAGGTAGGAATTCAGGCGCCAGAAGAGTTAAGAGTTACGCGGTAGAAAGAGAGGCAACACGTACAGTCTATTTATTGAAGCGAACGACTAAAGGTAAACAAAGACACAGCATCTCTCAAACTTACATGTCACTCAAAATAGCTCATGCACGCAGCTTTGCTGGCATCGTATACCCACATAGGTTTAGGTAGGTACTGTTTAAGGAAAACAGACAGACAACCAAACAAGTCAAGACAAACACTAAAGAAAATAAAATAGTTTAGAGAAGTTGCACTCGCATCAAGAATCGTGAGTAAATATGGCGTCGGGGTGGCTATCTTATTTTTTTTCCTTTAATTAAAAAAGAGGTTCGTAGTCAGCCCTCCATACTTCTTCCTACACTTCGCGTAGCGCATTAGCCTAATAATAATATAATCTATCATAATCGGCCTTTAAACAAAAGTCCTACATCTTTGCTAGTTGCGAACATATTTGGCAGCAGTAGAATCGCTATTATTTACATTTACAACATTTAACATTTACATACAAGCACGTACATTGCTTCTGGCCCCACACTAGGATACCCTGTGTTATTTGAGGACCACTGAAATTTTAGGTATTTTTTGGGACATAGATCTCTTAAGCAAATGGTATTTTCATGATAAAATAAAATATTTAGTGAAATAAACTACGAGTGACGGATAAATCAGGTAATAACAGTGTTATTGTGTTTATTGCTTATTGGCATTTATTAGCCATATCGTTTTGTATGACTTAGCTAAATATTATGCAGTGTTATAAATGTGGCATATTGAAAAACCAAATTTTTGACATGTTGCTACTTACTCGTTCGCTTCATTAAATAGGGTGTAGGTGAATATAAGGTAGCTTTTTTAGCGCCGTGCGATCTGAATTGCACCTAATTGTAATTGTAGAGTCCCTTTTTCTTTAATAATTTTGCGGAGTGAATCTTCTGTACCTGTACTATTATGTATTCTGTGTCACAACTAACACCATCAAACCACTTGAACACATTATTGATTTACTTAACAGTGAATGTTTAAATCTAGAGAAATGCTGAATTAAATTTATTATAGTATTAAGCTTACGTGTTGTTATCTTCTGATGTCTAATCTTTGTTGTTTTAACATTTGACTTTGTAAGCTTTATTGTAGGTATTGTATGTACACTAAGCCGCACATTAATCTTTATTGTTGCAAAATAGTCTGTAACGTAACTAAAGACATCGCATGCACGTAAAGGTTGATTTTTTGTCGGCTGTACCTACAATAACTATAATTATTATTTAAAGTCGACTCATTTTTATTGTACTGTGTTGGAGACAGACTCTTGAATGTATTAGATCAGATGTAGGTACCTATTCTGTGGTATTAGCATGTATGAGATGAAATACCTACCATTTTTAAAGGGGAGCAAAATAAAATAAAAACTAAGACAGTAGGAAAGTATGACAGCAAAATAAATAAAAGAGTAACCTTTCTCGGAAAATTCTTATTTTTTACTTTAGGCATTGAATTTCCTTCTAAAGTAATTTTTATTCTTTCAAAAATGCTGTTTATATTCTACTACTAGCGCCATCTCGGCATTTCCACGCTCCAATAGCTACTGAGTTTAATTTAACTGAGGAAGAACGTCATCTATTGGAATTTCCATGAACTAATTCCATCGGTACCTTTTAATTTATTTTATTTTTTATTTATTTATTCAGTAAAAATATGTACCTAATGTGAAATCACAATAACCATCAGTTTTTATAGCACACGAGCGTTGTTTCCTTTGTGAAGTAAACCGTTGTTGCCGTAATGGTAACGAAACGCATTTCAAGCCCGCTGATTTTTGTAAACGAAAAAAGTTAGGCCGGCCTCACCCAGCCGGAATGGCTCTCTTAATTCAGTTACGGAATTCAAATTCTGGATTCCGGCACTTTAACTCACACATACCATCTTAAAAATTCAGATTGATCAGTAGTCCTCTATTCTCAGCTTCCAGCAGACGTCTCTGTTTAAATAAGACAAACGAAGTAGGTAGGTATTACTTAATTCTCATCGCCCTACTTTTAGCTTTAAATAAAAAAAAGAAACTTAAACGGCCTAGCCACGGGGATCGGCGGTGCGAACGGCGGTGCGGCGGGCGGGGCGACAAACTGAAACAAACTCATAGAAATGTACGGAACAAGCCACGCGGAGCGGCGAACGGCGACGCGACTGGCGAAATGCACCGAGCGGCGACTGGCGGCGCGGCCGGCCACGGCGCCACGGCGTCGAGCGGCAGTCGCGGCGACTAGTGCAGCAGAGATCAAACGAGTTTAGTTGTTTTCGCCGCGAATAATAAATGCCGAGACTGTTATTGCTGAAAAACTAACAAAATGGGGTATATTTGTTACTTTGATAAAGAACATAATTACCTAAAAGTTATTTAATTTCATGAAGCGGCACTTAAAACTCTAGCTGCATTGACTTTTTTTCCAATCCTGAAGAATATAATTCGACAATAATTCTAGTAGAATCGAAAAATGTTTCGGTGGAAAAATGTGGAATTCTCCATAGTATACCTCGATTCCTATTCAAATCTATGGAGTAGATTACGCTATTCCAAATATTAAATATTGAACAAAAAAATATTACTTTGAGATAAAAACATTTCGCTCTTGACCGGCCTGCCCTACTAGTCGCGGCGGCAAACGCGCCTGCCCGTGGCCGGCAAACTGTGCCGCGCGAATGGTCGCCCCGCCCGCCGCACCGCCGTTCGCACCGCCGATCCCCGTGGCTAGGCCGTATCGCATACATTGGATTCATCCTCTAAATTTGAACAGAGTTATGGCCCTTTTACACGAGGCCAATAGCTGAGCTGAGCCAATCCAGTAAGCCAATCCAATATTTCATTGGATCGGCTTCATCCATTGGCTTGGGCCAATCCAATGCATTGTCCTGGCTCCATTCACACGAAGACAATATTGGACTGGCTTACTGGATTTTCTCAGCTATTAAGGAGAACCAGTACCACATTACAGCAAGAAAATAATATCTCGAGAAATTCTTTGATTACTACCGAATGTTTGTTGCATCATTTGATGTCTTTGGTGGAGAAAAAAATAAAAAAGAAAGATACACACATGAGACGAGATAATTAATAATCTGAGTCCGCCGTGTGTGTGCTGTTCCAATCGAAACTATAGAAAAACGCGCGTTATGAAATGAAATCATAATCTGAAATATTCCGTTCCGGAGCCGTTTTCAGGAGAACTAAAAAAAACGAATGGCTGTCAAAGGAATGCTTGGACCTCAGCCCAATAGCCATGTGTGATACATCATCGATAGGTCTCAGCGAGCTGAGCTGAACAAAAGTTAATACGACGCCAACAGCCAAATGTTTGTCCTTTCGGAGTTAAATTGTATTGAAAAAAAACTTAACATTTTCAAAATAACTCCGAAAGGACAAACATTTGGCTGTTGGCGTCGTAGTAACTTTTGTTCAGCTCGCTGAAACCTATTTTATGATGTATCACACATGGCTATTGGGCTGAGGTCCAAAATTGCATTCCTTTGACAGCCGTTAGATTTTATTTTTTTTAGTTCTTCTGAAAACGGCTCATTCCATGCTTTCTGGATTAATATTATGAATTCCCTTTCTGAATGAGCCGTTTTCAGAAGCACAAAAAAAAAATTACGGCTCTCAAAAGAATGCAATAGGGAATGGATGAAAATATCAGAAGTGCTTGATATTTTTTTTGGTGATAGGAATAACCTTCCTTAACGCGGGTAAAAAGTTTCAATTTTTTTGGCTTCGTCTCAACGAGCTGAACAATAGTTACTATGACGCCAACAGCCAAATGTTTGTCCTTCCGGAGTTATATTATATTGAAAAAAAACTAAAATTTTCAATAAAATATAACTCCGAAACGACAAACATTTGGCTGTTGGCGTCATAGTAACTTTTGTTCAGCTCGCTGAGACCTATTTTATAATGTATCACACATGGCTATTGAGCTGAGGTCCAAAATTACATTACTTTGACAGCCGTAATATTTTTTTTTTTTTTAGCTCTTCTGAAAACGGCTCATTCATAGAGACATTCCGGCTAGCTGTGTGAGGCCCTATCGTTTCTCAAAATCTCAACCAATCACATTTCGCTTTGACTTGCACCGTTCCGTTCTCGACGGATCGGACTTCGGACATTGACATTTAGAATTTTAGACCAAAAACGTAAATGTCACTCTTCCTTCAGTCAACAAGGACTTGGAATTTAGATTTCGTTCAAACCGCTTCCCCTCCCCGAATTGTGTGAAAAACACACTACTCTGAAAAACTGTGGTGTGTGCCGGAAAACTAATCAGTTCGTTGTTTAATGAGATAATCTTAGAGTTCGCGACTATGGCTACCGCATCCGACGTGCGTGCATTGTTCGAGGCACGAATGAACGACGGCATACCAAATCCGCCTGGAGATTTTCATCCTGCGGACTTGGAGAGGGTGAAAGATGACAAATACATCAAAAGGGTGCTCCGCCACTCTGATAACGATGCCAAGCAGGCTGCAGACATGCTTTGGGACATCATGGTGTGGCGGAAAACGGTCGGAGCGAGCGATATTAACGAATCAAACATACGACTGGATTACATCCGCGAGGGAGGGTTCTTTCCTCACGGCAGGGACGTTGACGGCAACCTCCTCCTGATTTTTAAGTCGAAAACTCACGTGAAGGGCGCGAAAGACTTCGAGGAACTGAAGAGATGTATCATCTATTACTTTGACCGCATAGAAAGAGAAGAAAATGGCAATCCGATCACTTTGTTCTTCGATATGGAAGGCTGCGGGCTCGGTAACATGGATATGGAGTTCATCAAGTACATAATCACTCTGCTGAAGCTGTATTATCCATACTTCCTTCATTACATCATTATTTATCAAATGCCGTGGGTCCTGTCCGCTGCATTTAAAGTAATAAAGCAGCTATTGCCAGCGAGAGCCGT
The DNA here is from genome assembly GCA_947310845.1 of Yponomeuta plumbellus. Taxonomy (NCBI): domain Eukaryota; kingdom Metazoa; phylum Arthropoda; class Insecta; order Lepidoptera; family Yponomeutidae; genus Yponomeuta; species Yponomeuta plumbellus. The sequence goes on along the minus strand of OX371220.1, from coordinate 7,430,281 downwards.
CGAGAAGATGAAATTCATGTCAAAAGATACTTTGAAAGAGGTGGTCGCTCCTGAGCAGGCTTTGACATGCTGGGGAGGCAAAGATGACTACGTTTTCGAGTTTATACCGGAGAACAGGTCTAACCAAGAGCACACACCAAAGAAGGTGACATTTGCAGAGCAGGGCGACAACCAGCATTCTCCAGGAGAGATGCTCCGACTCATTCCGAATGATACCATAATTTTCAAGAGTGAAAATGATGAGATATCCGGTCAGTTCACTCTAACCAACATGGATGACAGTGCTATCTCGTTCAAGATAAGAACAACGTCTCCTGAGAAATTCCGTGTCAGACCAAGCTCCGGTGCTCTGTCCAGCGGAGCGTCACAAACTGTCATGATTGTCGTACAGCCGGGCTTCCATCTCCGCACCGTAACAAAGGACAGATTTCTTGTCCTAGCGGTGCAGATACCGAAGACTGATCTATCGCAGAAGGACCTTACCGAAGTTTGGCAGAAGACTTCGGGCAGCAAAGTTGATGAATACAGACTGAAATGCCAATTCCCTGAGAAGGAACTGCAGAAAGAGACGAGAAATGGCAGTGTGCTCGACTCGAGGCCAGAAAAAGCAGATTCGATGAATAACTCTTTGAATAGTCTGCAGATGAATTATGAATTGCTGAACAAGCAAGTGAAATGGCTAAAAATTTACCAAACTATCACATTGTTGCTGACGGCTTTAGCTGTACTGCTTGGATACTTGACGTACAAGAACTCATCGGAGTCAGAAAGGTACTGTGAGCGAATCTAGCCCTTAACGCTAGTGGTTATAAGCACCACTTTTGATGTAGAAGCTGTTTTGTATGGTGTACTGTTTGTATGCTTCCTGTTGAATTTATCGATGTTCATAGTTTATTGTAGGATTAGGCAGCGGGTAGGGAAGATAAGGGGTCAATTGAAAAATTTGGCTTAAAAGGTTATTTATTATTCCATTTTTTCTTCTTTTTATTTATAGTGGCATTGGGTTTTCTTGCCAAATCGTTGTGGTCTTAGACATAAACAGTAGTTATATAAGGCGGAAGCACTTTATAGATGTTTCTTATTTTTAGAAATAAAAAAAGATATCCTAAATTTAAAAAAGACATGCACAAAATATAGTGGTATGTTTCCGTACGGTAGTTTTTATTGAAACAAGATTCCTCTAAAACACTCCACAGAGGTCGTTTAAATAATCTGTGATTTTGTCTTTATTAAAGGGACTTAGACTATCTAAAGTCCCTCTGAGGAGTGTTTTAAGGAATGGTGTTTTTGTAAATAAGATGTTAGAATTTGGGAGTAGCAACTTATTTTACATCACTCTAATAAATTCTAAGAGATGTAATTATTAAATACATTGTAATTAAATATTATACATGGTGTTGCAGAAAGGAATTGTACAACTTAGGGTCATTCTACTCATAAATAAAAACAACTTTTATTAAGAGACAAGAAGATCCAACATTATTGTTTTCGAAAAACATTTTATGTGTTGAACACTGAACACTGGACACAATCATCCCCATTATGATAACTGTAATGCCAGACATCTTTGACATAATAATATAATTGTTCTTAATATTTTTTTTATGCCGAATTAACACAAATCTTGTTGAATCTCTAACAATACACCATAAATTATGTAAAGAATATTCCAAGCTACCCAATAGCACAGGGAATCGTAGTTTGGGAACTAGTAACCGTTTTACAACAAAGTTTTTTCATTTCAAGTCGAAATAGTGTGCAGGTGTCCCAAAAAATAGTGTCAAGCATAGGTCCAGAGATAGAGCACCCCTGGAGTACCCAAATTGTCAAGTCCTCAACATTTTTATATAACATGTAGGTATAGTTAAATTAAAATAATAAATTAAAAATTATAATATATAGCATGTATCTTAACAATTCATGGCTCTGTGGCCAATAAGGTCTTGTAGGTCAAGGTGGGACATAAAATACGAAACAAAATTGTAACTCGAAAACTACTAAAAATCGCGGAACATACATGGGGTTATTTGGGTACCCCTTGAAGTGCTCTATCTCTGGACTTCCGCTTGACACTATTTTTTGCGACACCCTGTATATCCTCCTTAATTTTTGCCGAACCTTTTTGCAATACCACGTAGGTATCTGGTGTATGTAGGTTTAAGTGGTGGTAAATGCTAACCTACTATTAATTTGGTTTGGTTGGTTTAGCCTGTTCCTTAAGACGCAATTGAAGGAGGATGTCATACAGTTGTAAATAACATGACTGTCTCAATCCTTTATACAATGTTTACAAATGGTATACCTTCCGCTGACTAGATGACCCAGTTAGCAAAGTTGGGAACAGCAATTTTACTAAAAAAATTAAAATTCCTGGAGTCAAGTAGTGTTGTGTGAAGTTATTTATTTATTATCAAGGTTTATTATGAAGAAAAACAACTCTTGAAAAAGGGGAGTTTGACTAAAATGTGATTGAAACCCAAGTAGAAAAAAATCGTGAGATCTCTAAAAATAATGTTATAATTCCATGCGCATTTTTCTATGAAAACCTTTGTACATAACGTACCACGTACATAACGTGTAAATTATATACAAATTACTGATACTATACTATAATTAAAGAGTGTTTTTTTATGATTTAATAATGTACTAGACTTTCCAGTAAAACTAACCAGCTTTAAAACTTTAGACTAATAATATATTACTGAAATGTATGTAAGTTATTAGGATAAAAATCAAAGGTAATCCTCAAACGAATGTAAAATAATATTTCAAGAGTCTTTCAGTCAAGCTTCCACATTACAAAATATCCAACCATATTGAACTCTTATGTAACGTACCTTGCAAGACTTAAGCCCATTACCCAATGAAAAAAAAAGGTATAAGAATAAGAAATAAGGAATAGCACAGAAATCAATTATAATAATAATAAACTCACGCCCGTTATCCCCGAAGGGGTAGGCAGAGGCACCAGTCTCTAGAACTGGAGCCACGTTTTGCCGAGTTTATTAGGTCCCAAACGTGACAAGTGGCAAGCCTGTCGCCGTTATCCGGGCACAATTTATCAGCGAATGGTGTTGCTGTACAAACAAATTTACGTAACTAAAAGTCATTGGTACATGCGTGGTTCGAACCCAGACCCTCATGATCGAGAAGCAAGGGTCAACCCCACTACGCCACCACCGCTATTTGTTTATTATTATCAATTGTTTTCCTTATTCTTGAATTGTGTCTTGCTCAACCGTGCTGCCACTGCTGGATTCCGCTATTCCTTATTTCTTGTTCCTTATTTCTTGTTCCTTATTTCTTATTCTTATACCTTATTTTTTTCCTTGTGTAATGGGCTCTATGGCCAATTTCTGAATTGACAATGTCGCTAAGTAACCACTTAAAAGTAGCGCTGTCTCGTTAAATTTCTCAGAAAAGAGCGTGAAATTCTCAATTCAGAAACCGGGCCTTACCCTTGGTTTCTTGAACGCTAAGGGCCTTTCTCCACTGCTCCGGTCCGGCAAACGTTAATTACCGATCCGATTTAGAAACGCACAAAAAAACTAATAAGCTTCTCCACTACTCCGGCATCCGGTTTTTAACGGTCCGAGAATTTGCTAGATCGGAACCCTATTTTACCGGTCCGAAGTGAACAACGCACAAAAACAACACGTTTTTGCACCGCGCTTACAACCCAAAAATGCTCCCATACTATTTTATTTACATTAATAGAATATGTGGAAAACGTCCCTCGAATAGAAAAACGAATGAGAAAAATATCGGATGCCGCATTATGCCTATCGGCAATGGACGTGACGCAGTGCTTTATTAAAATTCCTCGGTTTTTCTATTTGAGGCAGGGGGCGTTTTCCACACGTTCTATTAATGTAAATAAAATGGTATGGGAACATTTTTGGGTTGTATGCGCGGTGCAAAAATGTGTGTTGTTTTTGTACGTCGATCACTTCGGACCGGTAAAATACCGTTCCGATCTAGCAAATTATCGGAGCGTTAAAAACCGGATGCCGGAGTAGTGGAGAGGCTTATTAGTATTCTTGTGTTTCTGAATCGGATCGGTAATTAACGTTTGCCGGACCGGGGCAGTGGAGAAAGGCCCTAACAGTCTGTTAATCCATTGTCAACAGTTGTCATTTGTCAAAAGTGTATAAAAAACTGACAGGTGTTAACAGTACCTAAGTACATTAATAAAGCTGTTAGCGTTCGGGAAACCGGGGCTTAGATTGGAGTCACATTGTGCCAGTTTTTGAATTGAGAATTTCGTTAAGTAATCTCAGAAATGAGTGTGACAGAACGTTACTGAAGTATAATATACTCATCTTCTCAATTCAGAGTGCTTATACTGAATTTTTTCATTCACTTTCGATAGCGAGAGCGTTTGCAATTTGTATAGGAGTGACAAAGCGCGCCCCACCTAGTTGTCTCTTTGTCACTCCTATACAAATTGCAAACGCTCTCGCTAATCGCTATTCGCTATCATAAGTGAATGGAAAAACTCGCACTGAGCACTCTGGCCCATGGTTTTTATACCATTAAATATTACAAAAGGTCATGCTGTCGTCTGTGTTTGGGTTACACATTAGTAAAATAAAAGGGCGTCGCCAAGGGGTAGAGATCAAATGCTGCAAAACGACCAAGGTGCGAGCAGTTGAGTTCCTTACCTATTAATAAATTCCGCATCGCATGACAAAATGTAAGGCAAAGACTTCCAAAGTGTAACGCTTCATGCTTTCGGCGTTCATATTTTTTATCGTCCATAATATTGCCCCCCCCCCCCCCCCCCCCCCCCTTAGTCATAAGCTGGCGACGCCCTTGATAAAATAGACACACATTTATTCTGTTTAGCGTTGTTATCTTTACCATACCTATTCCATTTCTGTAACCTGTGATTGCAAAACGTAGCAAAGTACCTAAGGTTTTATTTAGAGGACATATCAGTAAGGTTTTAATCACGCAATGTTAGTAAACGATATTGTGAAGATAACCCATTGATAAAATACTTATTGTTGATGCTAAACAGGAGTTGGATTGCGTTATCTTTCGCTTGTCTAATTGGCCTAAATATGAAATGTAAATAAAAGGGAAGTATTGAATATTTTATTCGAAACAGAGATTCGTGATGAAAATGTATTATTTATTTTAACTTGTAGACTTGCAGTCGTATGAATGAAAACTCGATTCCTCTAAAAACTCTTAGTGCCCTGCCTCACTGGGACGCCATGGCGACGTCGCCAGCCACTTATCCAGGCAGTTTGTATTGAATGGCGACGGCGCCAACAGTCGCCAAGTGAGGCAGGCACCCACCATACATTTCAATAATAACTGCTTGGATATGGTCGCTGGCGACGTGGCCATGGCGTCCCGGTGAGGCAGGGCCCTTAGAGCCATCGCAAACAGGGCGACTTGTCGCCACGTCAGACGCGACGTTGTCATTTGCTTCTGGCGTCTTGTCGTCGCGACTCCGCGACTCTGACGCCAAGTGTGCGGAGATTCGAAGAAAATATATGAAAATTGACGGCCGTAGCCTGTCGTCGCGTCTAGTCGCCGAACTGTCGCTGTCGCATTGTCGCCTAGTGTGCGCATAGGCTTACGGCCGATTTCTGAATTGAGAATTTAGCTAAGTAAATACAAGTAACGTTCCGTCACGCTCTTTCCTGAGAAATTTGACGAGACAGCGCTACAGTTAAGTAGTTACTTAGTGAAATTCTCAGTTCAGAAACTGGGCCTATGTCAATTTGTCCGTTAACTGGCAGCGAGAAAATGTTAAAAATACTGCAAACTTAACAACAGAATACGTCATTGCACCAGCTTTTTTAGACGAATTAGGGCTGATTTTTAAATTATTATGCGGCCGCTGGAAGTTTACTATCCTGACACATGTCTGTTTCATATGACTAGTGATGGGAGAAAAGCAACGTTATCATTCCTTACGTTATTCTTAACTAGCTTTTGCTACTGACTCACGATTAAGTAGTTTTGTTTTTTAGACGACCTTCACTCAGTCATCTCTTGTGCCATTTTCGCAGGCATTTTAGAAGGGTCATCATCTTTTTTGTGCCGAATGGCGGTGAAGTGTTGTGGCGAGCTGTGCGACCTTTTATTTGGGCCCAGATCAGCTCAATCGCTTTGTACAGCAGTGGTACGGAGAGATTCTGAGAACGCGATGATCTTTTTCTAAAGCCTGTTCATCAACTTCGTATCGTTAAAGGGACCGTTATTATTTTCGTTATATTTGGTACGTCACTACAAAAAAATACGGTTGACATAACCTTGTGACAGCGTAGTAAGGATTTTACGCACGAACATTAGATATTGATTTCTTCTTATTTCACATTTAAATCACTGTGCAAAATATAACATTGATTGTAAGTTTACACAATGATATAGTTTCAATGACAATTATTTGCTAGAAGGATAAATAGGACATAAAAATATTTTAATCGAAAATTTTACGCCACTTCAAGGTTACGTCGTCCGTTCTAACATGACCTGTCAGGATCGTAAACTCCCAGCGGCCGGACGGTAGTCAAATAACTTTTATCTGAGGAATAAAAAGAGCGGTTTGACATATTTTTCATACATCAGCTGTCAAACCGCCATTTTTATTCCTCAGATAAAAGTTATCTGAATAATGAAAAATCGGCCCTAAAGGTGTTATTTCACATTGTTATCCAGAAAGCACAATAATTTGTGTAAAGCCTGCGCAGACGAGGGACTTTTGTCCCCGTAAAAATCCTTGAACCGCTTAAAAAATGTCCACCGAGTACTTGTCACGGACTCAACGCATGCGGTGTCTGGTCATTTGTTGCCTGGAAATTGAGTTCCTTCTTTCTTTTTCCCGTATCATATGTGAGTGGTTGACCAAAGAGGTACCTGGAGGAATTGGAAACCGTTATTTTTCTTATCTGTGGTGTATTTTAGCTTTGTTTTGGTCTAACCAGAATATTTTTAGGTGCCGTAGTTATTTTTTTATATATTTTTTTTGTGAGCCGAGCACGAGTCGAAACCTATAGAAACACGAAACTTCAAACGCGATTTTCTCGAAATCAATTATTTTCCATTGAGGTCCCTTTTTGGTCAACCACTCAAATATAATGGATTCCTCCGTACTGTTGTCCAGTGTGTTCGGTACATAATTTGGTAGACTGGGTATTTCTTTGGGTACGGGACACCTACTTATATGGCCTGTTTCTGAGTTGAGAATTTTCACTAAGTAAATACTTAACTGTAGCGCTGTCTCGTCAAATTTCTCAAAAAAGAGGGAGACACAAGGTTACTTAAGTATTTACTTAGTGAAAATTTCCAACTCAGAAACCGGCCCTTACGCTCGGTTTCTAGAAGAGCGATCAAATGTTAATCTCACGTCAAGCTAATTTCAGCCAATCACGTGCCGGTATTTTGAATTAATCTTAGATTAATCTCTTGTTACATTTGAACACTCTTTCAGAAACTGAGGCTTAGTCCTTTGTGTCCGTTATTCGATACAATTTAAAAGATAATATCTTTTAAATTGTATTTTATTAAATTGTACCCGGGGTACAGTACCTCGTTTGCGCAGGCCTTAAAATGAATTTAATTTAAGTGCAAACATTTATTATCTATAAAATCGTTATTATAGTGCGGTTGGGTTGGAAACTATTTATTAATACGGCAGTGTTACCTTTGAGATGATAGTAAAAACGTCTTCACATTTTTACTTTACGTTTTATTTGTATTTACCTACCTACCATTATTAACTTCTCGGAAAGGTGTGATTCCAATGTTTCAGCCTTCCTCCGACAGAGTAAATAAATAAAGATGGTCTTATTTAAAAAAAATCACGCGCACGAAAAGTAGCTCATTGCTACAATCTATGAAAAAAAATGTTTTTGTCTATAACGGCATTTATACAGACATACATTAAAATACAATACAGAAATGTATCTAACTGCACTTTCTTTTCTAAAAAAAAAACCGAATTAGCACTATGTAGAGTTAGGAAAATGAGGCATTCGGAAAATTAAGAATTTCCATAAAGAAGAATCTGTTGTCTGGAAAAAAATGCTTTTCTTAATAAGGCCGCCAATTGTACCATGAACCTTTGTAAATATTTTGTATGTTCTTTTTAGTGTGCAATAAAGAATATTCTATTCTAAGAATTCAAGTAAGGCAAAGGGCAAAACAAAAAGTACGAGACACCGGCGTGCGTGCGTATGTCCAATGAATGCCGATGAAGCGAGATTGGATATGTCAGGATCGTGGAAAGTGCCAGTGGCTCGTCTCTGCCCACCCCTCCCTGGATACGGGCGTGAGTTTATGTATCATAGGCATTGAAGCTACGTAATAGAAAATTCGAAATCGCTCATAGCCCCGGCTGCCTGAGTGATCTAGTGCCGCCAGCTACGTATCCAAGCAGGTTGTATTGAATAGAGACGTTGCCAGACCGTCGCCAAGTGAGTTAGGCACCATACATTTCAATGTTAACTGCTTGGATACGATCACTGGCGACGTCGCCATGGCGTCCCGGTGAGGCAGGGCCCTAAACGATTACGAAGGTTAGCAACATAGGGCGCGTTCAGTGCATGGATGGGCGACCGTCTATGACTAACGCTACTGGCAATTTTCAGAGCGGTGCCGGGCTTCGCAAGGCACGTTAAGCAGTTGGTGCCGGCTGCCGTCGATAAATGGCAGTCGTTAAGCAAAGTCAGAGGCCTTAATCCGGCTTGAAAACTTCTGACAGTAAGACCAGCCACTAGTCTTACAAGCCTCCACCAATCCGGACTTGGCCCCCGTGGTGAAGTATGGCCTATACCTACCTTTCTCAGCGAAGAGACCCGTGCCCCTCGGTGGGGACAACTAATGGGTTGATGATGATGAATATACAATTCAAAATACTTAATTAAGTTATGCCATATTATTGCTTTATCATTTTATTGAATAGGAAATAACTACCTACTTAATTAAAATGTAATACTTACATTCAGAAACCAACAAGCAACGCTCAACATTATATTTATCTTTAAGTAATTTGTACCTACAATTAAGTAAAACATAAATATTAAATTAATAAATAATTTACACCTTATCGGCTGCTACACACTATGCCGGCGGGTTTTTGCCGCGCGGGTATGCCGCCGGCACTTGCCGCTGGCTGCCGCAGAGTAAAGTTGTCTCTGTTGAATCATTTTCAAGTCGTCAGCCGGGTAGACCAGTAGTGTTGTACGGTTTGTATTCCTAGTCTTATCAATGGACAACGAAGCTGTTGACATCGCCATCGCAGCCTTAGTTTTAATTTTAATTAGCAAAAGACTCAAAAGAAAAAGGAGATTTTGAGCGGAAGCTGCCGCCGGCTCACCACGAAACCGGCGGCTCGGCTTGTGCGGCATATTGCCGGCGGCTTAGGCCTCTTACAGACGAACAGCACTGAGCCAACTTCAGCTGTCGGCAGAGCGAACTGCAGCTGTCCGCCGACGAATGGCGACAGCTGCGCGCACTTTCTCACTCGATTTTTAATAAACCAAGCGCGTACACGTAAAAATAATCATGTCCGACGGCGATATTTACATCGACATATAAAAAAAAACATGACTCCAAATGCAGTCATGTCTTTTACATGACTGCATTTGGAGTCATGAGTCAACTATAAACTACCAGATTATAGCAATAAAATAGTGAAAAACCGAGTATGTGCTGAAGTTGGAGCTGATTTTTGGTAATTCATTTTGATACTGACTGTCTCTTGTACTATGACGATCGAACTGCGCACCACGACAAAGTCGCCGACATCGTCGACAGCCGTCGACGTGTCGACAGCTGCTGCCGACCAACGTCGACAGATGACGACGAGGGCTCGGCAGCAAACGCCGACGCGTGTCGACAGCTACAGTTGGCTCTCTCGACAGCAAAGTGCTGCTCATCTGTAGGTAAGGGGCATTAACTCCTGCCGGCAGTGCCGGCGTCATAATGCCGCCGGCGGCAGTGTGTAGGAGCCTTAACATTTTTTGGTGGGCCAATCAACTACCCATAACAATAGTTTCTATTTGTTATTTTCAAGGCCATAACGCAACGAATTAGAGTTTTATGTATTCTATAAATAAACCCTAACACCATTAGAAAACCCTATGAGGCTATTTGACCGATTTCTGAAAGCCATCTCATATTGTTTGTTGGTGTTCAATGTTCATGGAGTCCTCAGAAAGTGGTCATTTTAAATTCTTTCGTGTATTTCTTCTACAAAAGGCAAACGAAAGTTTATTTTTCAAATAAGCCGCCAAAACGCTATCTTAGGCAATATGGCGTCGCACAGGAATAACGACGCGACTTCCCGGTAAACCAACCAATGAACGTAAGAAACAAATGAATGACAGGCGCCATTTTTACTAACATGTGACGTCATCATAGAAACGGCCAAACCTAGCCGTTTTCGATTCAATGGCGGCAGGGCAGATACAGATTATCAAATTTTATCTTGTGTTTTTTTTTCAAATATTAGTTGTTTTTCTACTTAAAATGCCTTGAAGTGGTTTTTAGACACATAATTTATACGAATACGTATAAATAATACTGTTTTTTTTTTCACACTGTTAAATAGCCTATTCCTATGCCTCTAGAATATTGGTACCCAAGAAAACCATTAATAATAGATAATAATAAATACAGGCACATACATTACTTCTGGCCCCACACTATCATACCCTGTGCCGTGGGGACCAGAAACAGCGACGTCACAAACATGTAAACATCCAAGACTTGGGTTTTTTTTTCTCCAGCCGAGCTTCGAGTCCGGGACCTCTCGCATGGTAAGCAGATGCGCTAACCGCTACGCCACAGAGGTCATTATGGCTTCGAAACTAAGGCAAAAGTCCCAGGACTACATAGCATTAACCCCTAAGGCCTAGGACATTTTTATTTCGCAGCTAAATTAGTTATTCACAGAGTACAGTCTGTTAGCTTTTAGAATATACCTCGGCTACTATCGGATAGAATCGAATATATTCGTGTAATAGAAATATCGGACGGAATTTATGTGACACTTAACTTTACATAACTTTTCAAAACAGTGGGGAAAGGTTTTATACAGAGCAGGAAGTGTAATACTACTCGTGTGCTGTCGGCGAAAATTGAAGCCTACTCTAGAGCCCGAGGTATATTCTAAAAGTTAACAGACTGTGATAATAATGAGCAATATATCACAGTTTTCAAGGAATAAAACATGTCCATACAACTGTGGTCTGTATCATCTTTAAAATTCGATTCAAAGTGCCGTTGCAAGCCCGGCCGGCCGGCCCGTCTACGGGGCCTGACGGAATGCGCCGTAGTTTGCATCGGACCCGCCGGCGGGTCCTCAGGGCTTGAGGGGTTAATGCCAAACATCAGCTTTCGATAGGGGTTAGGGAGTCCCTAATTCGTTAATTTCACTAATTGGTCACTTTCCCGATTCGTCAATTTCTTAAAAATCTTTAACTCGTCAATATCCCTAACTCGTAATATTCGCGCAACATGCAACACGTGTACCATATAAAGTACGAAAAAACATCGTTGTTTTATACAAGCAAACTTGTTGTGAGAGAGATCATTACCTTTAATTTGAGACCTCATTCATCGAAATCGGTCCAGCCGTTTAGGAGGAGTAGGGTGACAAACACTCGTACAGAAGATATTATAAGATTCAGTAGCGCGATTCCGACTATATCGTCCTGTGTCGACTTTTATAAATGACTGTACGGAGACTGACAGTTGACGAATTGTAGATTTGACCAGTTAGGGAAAATGACGAATTAGCGAAAATGACGAGTTAGGGATATTGACGAGTTAAAGATTTTTAAGAAATTGAGGAATCGGGAAAGTGACCAATTAGTGAAATTGACGAATTAGGGAAAATGACGAGTGACTCCCTAACCCTTTGATAGGTGCCGGTTCGAATCTCGCTTCCACCTGGAAGTTTTAGTTTTATGTGTGCTTGTTTATCACAAGTAATGTATGGGTCATTCATGTTGAAGAATTAATGAAATAAAATATAAAACACTGGAATCCACTGTGAGATGGAATGATGGTCCGTTGCACTGTTGGTCGATGTCCCTTTACTCCGATCAAAGTCTTGAAAGCACATACTCCGGCTGTAACAGAGAAATTTCAGTTCAAATAATAACATAATAGTACCACTGAAAATGGAATGGCTTGGAATCATGGGTAGCATTAGAACCGCTCTTAGCCCCGCCCGCCTGAGTGATCTTAAGCAATCACCAAGGTTAAGCAACGTAGGGCGCGTTCAGTGCATGGATGGGTGACCGTTCTGTGACAAACCGTTCCGTGCTTCGTACGGCACGTCAAGCAGTTGGTGCCGGCTGCCGTCGATAGATGGCAGTCGTTAAGCCAAGTCTTGAAAACTTCAAACAGTAAGACCAGCCACTAGTCTTACACTGCCGCCGTACGGAGAAAGGCCGTAACTCAAGTTTTTGGCAAAATTTAGTTAAGTACTAATTTGGAATCAGCAAAGAAAAATCTATCTTTCGGTCTATGTAAATAAGGTCTAACTCTTACCTAGGCGAAAATAACGGGGCGTAAAAAGCCATCCTCCAACAAAAATGGCTTGAATTTTAAAATGAAAGGCCGCATTTTGATTTTTACGGCTTTTCACATTATAAATCACGTTTGACTAGAATGAAAGGCCGTAATTGAATCCAAAGATTTTTAAATAACAACAAACCTTAATGTGAAAAGCCGTAATTTCCAAGTTGCGGCTTTTCATGTTATTTTCATATCTGATATCTTAACCTTTATAAAATTATAAGATATTTTTTTTAAGCAAAACAAAAAAAAATGTATAACTATAATACGCTACTTGCCTCGTATCAAATTTGACGCGATAAATGGATATTTCCTGTAGTATCTAACGTAAGAAACCGAAATATATTGACTTTGCTAAGTAAATATGCAGGATGGCTGCAAAATTAGCAAATTAAAAAAATATTTTTCGCTTTTAAATCGGAACGGTGAAAACACTATCCGCCATCTTGAAAGCACCTTTGGTTGTAAACAAACATCTGTCAGTCGCGCGTGCGTAGGTTCTATTGTTACTCGTACTTCTTTCGTGGCACGAACTCTACCTATGTTGAATGTCAAACTTTGTTTACAAACGTAGAGGACTTCAAACCACAGACAAAAATGGCGGACCGCGTTTTTGGCTGTTTAGCAAAGCAACGTTTTAAAATAATGTTTTTGTTGCTTTTAGGTCCTCAAAAAATATACTAAAATATTTTTTGTTCTAATGGAAGAGATATTTAGCATACATACTTGAAAAAAGAGTCAAGTAGCGGATTCAGTAATTTCAATAGTAATAATAATGAGTATCTTCAACTTTAAAATTACTAATTCATCTACACACTTAGGAAATTATAGGAAAATGTATCGATCACAACACAATAGGCTATTTGACAGATTTCTGAACACCATCTCATATTTTTTGTCGGTGTTCATGGAGTCCTCAGAAAGTGGTCATTTTAAATTCTTTCGTGGATTTCTTGTAAAAAAGGCGAACAAAATTTACGTTTGTTCTGAAGCAACCCGCCAAAACGGTATCTTGGGCAATATATGGCGTCGCACAGGAATTATGACGTCACATGGCAGTGAACAAACCAATGAACGTATGAACGACATGAATGACAGACGCCATTTTTACTGAACTGTGACGTCATCGTAGAACCGGCCAATCCAGGCCGTTTTCGATACAATAGTTGCAGATACATAAAATTATCAAATTTTATCCTAAAACTTTCGTAAGCACAACACAAGTAAACTTTTAGTCCGGATCAATTTACGGGTGTTTCGTACTGCGAACCGGAGCGAAACCTGTTCAGACTCGTCCGATAAAAAAAACACCCGTAAGTTGATCCGGACTAAAAGTTTACTTATCCTGTGTCTATTTTATAAATAATATTTTTTTAGTTAAAATGGCTTAAGGCGGTTTTACGAATACGTATAAATAATACAGTTTTTTTCACACTGTCAAATAGCCTATTTGAATGTTCTAATACAAAGATTAAAATAACCTCCTTGCTTATAACATACAATAAAAACAAACAATCGAATAACTGGTAATAATTAAATCTTTTTTTATGGTTCATAGCGTTCATTTCGATCATTTTTGTTTTAATTTTGATACCTTTTTTCCATAAAATTAAATTTCATGCCATAATATTAATAGTTAGTTTTCTTAATAGATAGTTTTCTTTGGAAAAAATGAAATTACGGCTTTTTCAACTGAAGAAATATCCAAAATTATATTACTGATGAATTGATAAATTTAACAAGAAAAGCCTTAATTTTCTAATTATGGCTTTCTTGCTTAACATTATATTACTTAAAATATTTTTTTACTTAAGTGAAAGGGAAATCTGCAAATTATTAGAAAGGCTAGTCTATACGGAAACAAAACTCAGACCATAAAAATGTAACATATTTTTCTACAAATTTTAAAACTACTATCATCGGCTTAAAGTTAATATTAATGTTTCAAACTTCAATTCAAACAAGATTTTAATTTACTCAAAACTAGTTTCAAGTAAGTTACGGCCTTTCTCCGTACGGCGGCAGTACAAGCCTCCACCAATCTGGACTTGGCCCCCGTATGGCCTATACCTTCCTCAGGGAAGACAACCGTGCGGGTTGATGACGATGATTAGTAGCATTGACCACTCTTTAAACTCATGTACATTGCTTATGACTAGCTTTCGCCCGCGACTCCGTCCGCGTGGACTTTAGTTCAAAATTTTGCAACCCCGTTCACTCCCTTAGGGGTTAAATTTAGAAAAACGGCGAAACACTCGTGTTCAATCAATTGTGTTGTAGAGTATTTATTTTAAGTTTCAAGAAAATTAGACAACATTCTTTATAACTCCCATACAAATTTTGGCAACCCTTTTGGCCCCTTTAGGAGTTGAATTTCAAAAAATCCGGTCTTATTCTTTGCTTACATTATATTATAGAACGTTTGTGCAAAATTTCAGCTTCCTAGGTCCAACGGCTTGGGCTGTGTGGGCTGTGTGGGCATGGCTGAGTGGTGAGCGTTTTTGAAACGCGCGACAGCATCGCGACACAAGCAGTAACAGATTTTTGCATCGATGCTGTCACGCGTGTGTATCGATGCTAAGAGCCTCGCGCCTAGACACTCGCGCGTTCCCGAGCATCTGGCCGGGGTGTATGTAGCTCTAGTACACGGGAACGCACGTTTTACGCGCGAGTAAGAATACGCGCGAGAGCATCTGGATGGGGTGTATGTAGCACTAGTACCTCGGGAACGAGCGAGTGTCTACGCCCGAGTACCCTCGCGCGTAAAACGCTCCGTCTGGACAGGCTCTAAGAGCCTGTATCGCGTATGCATCGATACTGCATCGCTACGGTTTAATTGGGCAGCTTGTGCAT
This sequence comes from Yponomeuta plumbellus, assembly GCA_947310845.1. Classification (NCBI taxonomy): domain Eukaryota; kingdom Metazoa; phylum Arthropoda; class Insecta; order Lepidoptera; family Yponomeutidae; genus Yponomeuta; species Yponomeuta plumbellus. The sequence continues at coordinate 7,414,879 of OX371220.1, read as the reverse complement.
CGCGACAGCATTGCGAATGTATCGCAACTGTATCGATGCTAAAAGTCGCAGTGTGTAAATGGCCTAGCATTAACTTACCGAAACAAACCAATAAGAATTCTTCATAAAGACAGCCTTCCCTATCATTCCCATCTCGGACTCCGGCGCTATCGCATGAAGATGCAAGTGATGAATGGACCGGAACGGTGGCCAATGGAAGCCAAACCGAGCATCATCAATGCTCAAGTTTTGCTTCTGTAGGTACTCTTTGGCAACGGTTAGCATCCTCGTTACTGGAACAGCATAATAACATAGTGAAGAACGTTGAAAGAAAGAGGGGTGAGGGGTTCCCCAAGGAAGGCCTATGTGCAGCAGTGGACTGATTAACCTGTAGAATTTTTAGTGGATCAATCAGCTCAATGAAAACGGTTTTTAACCCGGCGAGCATGAGCCAGGGTATCTCATACCCTGGTGAAATCTCATCATTATCTTTCAATTATAAGTTGTTTTATATTCCAAAGAGTATTATCAATCAATCAAAAATTTATTTCAACGTAAAGAATTTACATTCTGCTTGTTGAATGTCAATGTACATACAGTTATGTATAATGTTAGCCGCTGCCTTGGGGCCGTCTGTAGTGGAAAAAAAGGCAGCGAAAAAAAAACACCAACTATTGTTTCCGTTAATTGTTAATTTCCCTCCTGATTTTGTAAAGCTCTAAACTTTTTTTCCTATAATTACAGGTTATAAGGAAAAGGTTAATAAATAATTTTACTTTTCTAATTAAAATATTGTTTCATTGAATTCTATTAAATAATGCACTTTAATGTCTTTAATCAGTAGAATAACAATAATGTTTAAATTATGGTGCATTAAGTTATGGGTATGTCATACCCTGCCTCATCCTTTAAGTGACTTTTTTTTACCTCATGCTTGCCGGGTTAATTGTTCTTGTCAAGATCATATCGCAAATTCGCAACTGATTAATTGAAGGCAAACCATACAATGGGCCTCGCACAACTTAGATAAACCCCGCGAATAGTGCAGTGAAAGAAAGAAGACTCTTATTAAAATTGTCACAGAAACACAATGAAGACTAGTCTATAATAAACATCATCATCATCGTTCAGCCACAAGAAGTCCACTGCTGGACATAGGGCTCCTCCATGGATTTCCAAAAAAACCGGTGGAAGCTGCTTGCATCCAGCGTCTCCCTGCCACTTGGATGAGATTGTCTGTCTTGTGGCTGGTCGTCCTACGCTGCGCTTGCCGATGTGTGGTCTCCATTCAAAAACCTTTCGGCCCCATCGGCCATCAGTTCTTCATGCTATGTGCCCCGCTCACTGCCACTTCAACATACTCATCCGGTGAGCTATGTCGAAGACTTTCATTTGTCTACGGATCTCATCATTTCTGATTCGGTCTCGTACAGAAATACCGAGCGTAGCCCTTTCCATAGCTCGTGACAAACAAAATACACAAGTCAACAAAACAATAAAAATAGAAACAAAACAAATGTGGAAAGAGATTGTGACGCATGTGAAATCTAAGATAGCCGGGCCCCATACAGTAGTGCATGGCGCCCAGCCACCCTCGACTCTAAACGCCTCAGGTGCTTCCGTGACAACAAAAAAGGGGATGCTATGAATCTGAAGCGCACCAAACCCTGTGGATCATGACGGTTCCGATAGCAATTAATTTGTAGGTACATACTTATAGACTACTGGAATCGCTTAGAATTTTATTAGGTCCTTCTTTATTCTAAAGGCCAATAGTCTATAACGAACTCACCTCAAATGACGAAGTGCGTTGCTATTTTTGCTTAAGGGGGGTTAGGCGGTCAGCAAAAATTTAGATTTCGCGACGATCCGCGTGTTTAACCCTTTGACGTAAATGGGACACCCATGTCCCTGTTTATTTTTGATACGTTTTTCCTTTGAATATGGAAAACTTTTTTGTATCTGGCAGCCCAAACGCAAGTTTCGAAACGCATCCTTTATAATCTGTGGTTTAAAAAAAGAGGAGCGAGAAAAATAAAGAAAAAAAAGTAATGAAAGTTTGGTGTTTTGGCGCGCTTCTTTTCAATATTTTCAAGAACAAACTAAATTAAGTTTTCGTGGATTTTGTGATTGTTTTTTGCTACATTCTGTTACAATGGTAAGTAAATATTGATGTTTTATTGTTATTTTCCATAATAATATAAAATAAAGCAGCTAAAATACAAAATGTTACGTAGGGGACGTCAGTGTCCCAATATGCGTCATAGGTCAAATTTAATTAGGTTTTACATGTATTTATTTATGGATTTTTATGAACTTTTCTACTACTTTTCTAAACATTTTTCATTGTTTTAGGCTCACAAAGGAACAAGACTGTTTCATTTGACAGACAATGAGGTTGAAGAGTACCTAGTGGCTGATTCCAGTGACTGTGAAGATGCCCTTGTTTTGGACGATGAAGATCAATCATTCATTGAACAGGACATCCAAGCTGGTGCTTCCGAAGTCGTCATAGAACCTGCTAATGTTACGGAACCTACTTCTTTGCCGACTATACAGACCGCATCTAGTACATCCGCCTCAACCGAACCGCCACTCACTACAGTCCCTATCTTTCATTGGAAAAAAAACACGTACCGCCCTTACAATTTCTCCGAATCCAATTATGCTTTTGCTGAGATAAACATTCTTCAAAACCATAAATTCCCGAAGCCAATAGATGTCTTTGAAGCTAGTTCTAACATCAAAAAACTGATTGAAGAGGTCATTTTACCTGAGTCCATACGATATGCAAATCAAAATGGGTCAGTATTCACAACCGATTTGGAAGAAATGATGGCCTTTATCGGCATGAACTATGTCATGGGCTACCATAACTTACCTAGTTTGAGGAGTTATTGGTCCACTGAACCAGATATGGGTGTTCCTTATCTTGCTAAAGTCATGCCTCTCTCTAGATTCGAACAGATAAGGAGAAACCTTCATTTTTGTGACAATGAAGCGCAGCCAACGGCAACCTCACCCGATTTTGACAGAGCATACAAGATTAGACCAGTCATGCAACATTTCAATTCTAGCTTCCAATCAGCGATGAAGAACACATTTACTCAATCAATAGACGAACATATGGTGAAATTCAAGGGACATAATATCATGAAGCAGTACATGCAAAACAAACCGATAAAGAGAGGATTTAAAATTTGGTGTCGAGCTGATTCTAAGACAGGATACTTGTTCTAATTTGATTTGTACACAGGCAAAAAACGATCTGGAACTGAAGTAGGCTTGGGCGAATCCGTCGATCTTGATTTGACAGCCGATTTAGTAGATTTGGGATGCGAGGTATACTTCGATAATTTTTTCAACTCACCTACCCTGCAATACAAGCTTGCCAAACTAAATATCAAAGCCTGTGGTACGGTCCGCACACAGCGAAAAAATATTCCCAAAAATTTGCCACAAGATAAAGATATGAAAAAAGGAGATATCTACACTACCAGCTTTGAGGGAATATCTTTTGTCAAGTGGATGGACAATAAGGGTGTACATCTTCTAACGAACTTTTTGTCACCAATACCGACGAAAATCGTGAAGCGCCGGCAAACAGGGTCAGCGCTAAGACTTGACATAACATGCCCAGAGATTGTTTGCAGGTATAACCAATATATGGTGACCCTACAGAAATTTTACCGTTTTATACAGATATTCTACCCACTGTTAAAGGTGATTGTCATTCCTTGTGGAAAGAATATTTTGATGAGCGGTCATTGACAATGGGCATATGGTATAAAACGATTCAATCGCATCCAACTCGGTCACCCTGGTTTGACTCATCGGAGTTGGCTAGGCGAGATGTTGTGACTGCCTTTAGGTTAAGATCAGGCCATTTACCCCTAAATAAGTTCGCTTATTTGATGAGAAAAACAGAGTCTCCGAACTGCTCAATGTGCGGGGTGGTTGAAGATGTTCAGCACATTCTTACAGAATGTCTGCGTAACAGTAGGATAAGAGAGCAAATGTATAACAACGAAATGTTTTCCATAGTCGGTGGTTGTAACAGCATTTTAGCGCTTCCAAATTCCGAAGAAGCTAGAATGCTGTACAAACTAGTTAGGTTCGGCTTAAGAGCAAGATTAGAATAAAAAATTAGCTATGTATTCATATAGACGTTTAAGTTCATAAAATGTATATAACTAAAAATTTGTACTTATGAGGGTGACATGGTCACTTGTGAACCAAACCCTTTTAAATTAATAAAGATAAAAAAAAAAAAAAAAAAACCAATATATGGGAGGCGTCGATCTCATGGACCAGAAGAAAGTGACTTATGAAGTCGACAGAAAATCAAAAATAAAATATTATTTGCGATTATTCTTCGACCTCTTGGACATCGCGATCAACAATGCCTACGTGATTTATGAGAAACTCCACGTGGCTCACAAAATTGAAGGAACTCTTCTTTCCACATTAGAATACCGGCAAGTTGTGGCCCGGGCGATGATAAGTGATTTCTCTATTAGAAAAAATGCACTGCCTACCATGTCAATGACAAAAAAAAGAATTCTAAACTTAGGAACAGCTAACAAAAGATCTGCGCCAAACCACGTCATGGTGAAAGAGAATACAAGAAAAAGATGCGTGAATTGTGCAAAAGCTGGCGTGCAGAATCGCACCAATAACATTTTCGAAATATGCAAAGTACACCTATGTTTTACTACAGGTCGCAACTGTTTTGCCCACTTTCATATGTAATTTAGTATAATATACATAACATTGTACAAATAACACTGTTTTTTATTCATAATTACCTCAGTACTGTCGAATAAGACGACTTTTACGAAGATGAAAATAACTATGTATTGCGTCCCTTGGCGCATATTGGGACATGACTGTCCCAAGGATTTCCAAAAAAACTACAATTCTTTTTATAGTTTTTATGATACATATAGTAATATTACATCGAAATCAATCAATTGACCCACTGAAACTGCTAAAATAACTTCTCAATCGATTTTGCGCGTGAAAGGGTTAATCAGCGGGGGCAGCGGCGGGCGCGCGGGGAGGCGCACGCGGTGCAGACAGAGTGCGTATACTGAGTTTTTTCATTCACTTTCGATAGCGAGAGCGTTTGCGATTTGCATAGGAGTGACAAAGAGACAACTAGGTGGCGCGCTCTGTCACTCCTATACAAACTGCAAACGCTCTCGCTATCGAAAGTGAAGGACAAAACTCAGTATAAGCACTCAGAAGAGAGTACCATAGGCAACAAATCGAGCTACCGTTCTCCGAATTTTGATGCTATTATTATAACCACTACCATGTTGCATAGGGCAGATTAGCTTGAAAGTTGGCTTCTAGTTCTAATAGGTGTACATCGAATAAAGGTGGGTCACCTAACAATCATTTATTAGAATATATAATATACCTTGGTATAAAATCATTTAGGTATCCAAGTTATAAAAAACCAAAAGCCAAGTAATGTTAGTGCCGTATAAGGTTTTATTTCGCTATCTTTATGCATTTACAAGAATATACAAAACATAGTCTAGTTATCATGTACTTGTAATATTGTAGGTAGGTACATTTTGAAAAATTGAAAATAGGGTAAACGTTAAACGTTAGGAATTATTGGAAGTAAATTATAAAAAGTCAACATACGTATGTAATACTAGGGTAAACGACCCAATAATCGAACGTTAAATGTTAAACGGTAGAAATCATTGTAAGTAAATTATAAAAAGTCAACATACATATATAATACTAGGGTAAATGACCCAATTATTGAACCCGTCTGCAATTTGGATACAAACCACATTTGGGTACCTATTACATAAAACCAAATATGTTTGTAGGCAAAATAAAAAAAATGATGAAAGTAGGCATTAGCAGTCCTTCACTCAGAATCTGACCTTAACCGAGTGAAGGTTAGTAGCCAGCTACAATTAAATAAAATAAGGAAGTGTTTTAATTTTTTTAATGTATTTTTATTTAGAAATAAACAGTTGTATAACTGATTCTAAATACTTCTTTTATTTCATTGTAGCTGACTAATAATATTAAAAAGGCAAAATAAAACAAAAATATTAAATTAGGTACATAATTATGTACCTAATGTAATATTTCATTTTTTTCTATTTTGCCTACGAACATATCGGGTCAAACAAAATAATATTTGTTATATTTATTCGCTTATTTTACGTTTATTATAATGGCGCCGAAGCAATTACATACTAAAAAAACATCTCAACCAAAAAATTAAAATTTTAACATCCACTCGTGACACCTTTCGAATTGAAAAAAAAAATTTTTAATCTGTTCACGGGTCTTCGAGTAATCGCTGACCATACATTAAAAAAAATGATCCCGAAACGTAATAGTGGAAGCTTTCTAAATAAGTAAAAAGGTCGCAACAAAAAGTCGGAGTGCGCATTGAAATTTGCTTGAGTTTTTTCGCAAAAAATTATTAGACACAATTCTTCGTCCATCCATTTAATTTGCTTATCGAGAAGCGGCTGCCAGTTTCAATTTCAAATTCAGCTTCTGTTACACTGTGGTACATTGAATCAATCTTTTGTATTCACTAAGCTAAAAAATAACAAATAAAAATTAATTCGTATATCGATACCTCAGTTTTCTAGGTATCAGCATAAGTATCTGTAACAAAATACGTTTGCACATATCCAGAAAACTGATTATTTGTGCCAAAAAGTGAATTTATCGATATGTCAAGCACAAAAAGTCTAATTTTGTAAGAGAAGTAATTAAATTGTTTAGCTATTATAAAATTTGGTGAGCCACAAAAAACAGCATTTAAATAATTTGGTCTGGATACTCTGGATACAAGATTTTGTTTGCAATAACAAAAAATCAGACAGCAATCCTGGCTCCGCAAATAGTTTTGATAGTGGTAAAAATTAAATCTTAAATAGGCAGCTACAATACCATGATAAACATTCAGTCCGCAAAAAAACTACTTTATCAGCAAAATTTAATTATTGATCAGCAGAGAATTGTATTTGATTGATATGCATATTTAAAACATGTTGAGCAAAATAATAGGATTGCATTTTTGTTAAAAAAACAGCAATGTACGTTCAAAGTGGGCGGAGCAAGATCATATAATTTTCCCTTTATCTTTATTTTAAGCTATATCTTTATGACGAATAAAAATATAGCTTAAGTACTTAGTTACCTACTTAATTGTTTTATATTTTTTGATTTATCGCAATTATATTTTATAAGAATGGATTTTTTTAATTAATTTACGCTTCTATAAATAATACATATCCAAACAAACACATCACATCAAACACTCTGAGAATAAATAAATTAAATAAATTTTTTTCATTTTCACAATTTTTTCTTTATTACCCTTTAAGTGCTTACCAGAAATTTATTAAACATAATAGCTCATTGCATCTTATGCAGAGTGTTAATTTGTACAGTTTCGTCCGCTCAGGGGTGGTTATTAACATGATACTTAAGAAAAAAAAATATAAAAAAACATTATTTTTTTAGTGAATATCACCTAAAGTCGCCGGTTTTGCGGCGCCGGCAGCGAGCGCGCGGGCGCACTCTCCTGCTTCACCCCCCAAAACCCCCGCCGGACCTGTCAAGTGCATACGATAGAAGCTAATCCATATAACTTCATATTTAGGTGATTTTCACAAAAGAGTAATTTTTTTAATACTTTTTTTTGTGTATTGTAAAACACGTCCGTAATAAGCATTTACCTAAAATTTTAGACGTGACTTCTGGATTTTTTTCTATCGAGCAAAGTTTTTCCAATCGCGTTTTGGAAACAGCCATCCCCTCACACATACGGTCTGTAATACACATTCCAAATTTCAATCCGAAAAATCGTAAAGTTTTTTAATTACAGCTAATAGAAAACATCGAATTTCGGCATATTCACTTACTAAGGGCCCTTAAGAAACCTGATACAGATGTTACGGAAATAAATACAAGAAAAACTACTAATAAATACTTACCGAGCTCTTTATCAGCAGCCGTCAGCGACCTGGCGTCTTCAATATGCCGTTTCGGTATTGTTAAGATATGAAATCGACTAGCGGGCTTTAAATCGTTGAAAATACATATCTCATCATCTTCATAGAGAATTTGGGTGTCCTCGAGTTTGTTCGCGATGTTGCAAAATAAGCACGAGGACTTTTCCGCGAGATTCGACGACATTTTAGCAAAGAAACGGAGAAATTCCGTTTTGTAAATACAGAGCACAGAGTACATATACAGAGATAACCTAACTTTTTTGCGCTCATCTGTCAAAGTCAAAAGCAAAACCATAGACTAACTAGCTAGACGGGCCATAAAAAAACCGGGAAAAGAGCGAGATACGAGCGATAAAGAGCGCACCAAGGTTTCCGTCCCAGCGTCCCACCCACTTCAAAAATATTGAATTAACGCTCACAATGAAAACCGTTTCTCCAGTTTGGGAGTGTAAGCCACTTTCAATAATGAAAAGGTTTGCAATAAAGAAGCAGTGTCTGTGCCTGTATGTAAATGTTCATGTTAATTACAATCTATCAGGTATGTTTTCTCCTCATTTCGTTTACAATCTTGACAAACGTGGTTAATTTCAATGAAAATTTAAATTTAATTAACTCTTCGCTTAGTTTGGGTCGTGAACTCGCGAGTGATAAACCTATACTCCGTGTTTTTTTTTTTAATGGTTTAGTGGCAACATATAACTCTGCCAACGTCAGGGTTGCATAAAGTAACAGCTCAGGGAATGGTCAGTTATTTAATTTAAGTTTCACTCTGTTGAGCTATTGACCTGTGGACAAACACGAACACACATATAAATACAAATATTTGGTTAGTAACACGTCACAATTTTATATTGTTATTGGTAAAGAACTTAGTGATAAATGTGATAAACGGTGAACGGACTAGTGACTTAAAATTTATGGGTTTGGGGATATCTGGAGGAAGGTGGTCGTATAGTGATGGTAGGTAATTTAGGGCAGTTGAAAAACAAATGATCAACGGTGCCCTCTTCAAGTCCACACTCACAGAGGGAGTGGTCCCGCACCCTTAATTTTGCAAGATGTACCGGTGTACTAGCGTGGCCAATTCTTAATCTGCATATCGAAGAAGTGACGCGTTTACTAGCAGATCTAAACTTGAAAAACCATGGTCTTCTTGGAATTGAGGGCTGAATGTCTCCATAATATTTCCCGACAATTTTACGAGACCGATCCCAGATTTCTGTCCAAGAATTCACTAAGTTTGTTTTTGTCTGCGCACAAAGATCATGGGAACAGATAGTGTGCTTTTCTACGCCGGTTCTGATGGCAAGCCTCGCCGCACAATCTGCAGTTTCATTACCCGGAATATTACTGTGACCTGGAATCCAAACTAGTACTATATCAAGACCTTTTTGCTGGCATCTGAAAAGTGCTTCTTTGATTTGAAAAATGCAGGGAAACTTTACTTTCGATTTGAAAGGCCTTGCTAATAGGGCTTGCAGGCAGCTTTTGGAGTCTGACAGGATAACGGTCTTAAGAAGATTATGAACTTCCGCAAAAGCTATGGCCTCAAGAATAGCGTGTGCTTTGCCCGTGAAGATTGAAGTTGAGGGCGGAACTTGAACTTGAACTTGAAACTAAGTATGATTCTGCTGCTCGGGAACCATACCGCAGAGCCTACCGAATCAGTGTCTGATAATCTCGAAGCATCCGTGTAGAAAGTGGCGAATCCCTTCCAGTTTCTATCTAACTCTGTTCTAAGTTGCACATTGGCGGATGGGGAATCCTTCTCTATACCAAGGTCCAGAACAACATTGGGTTTGTACAAGAGAACCTCGTAATGGGACGCAAACAATGGGTTTAGATTGGTCTGGAAAATGGGATAAGGAAGTGACATGAATCTCCTAAAGCTGGTGAGAATCCGAGGTGAGTCCTTGTGTGTCCAGTAGTTGGATGATGAGATTTTCTCTGATAGGAGACGAAGTTTGTCTATCAAAGGGTGATTAGCGGACTGTAAGACTTTAGCCACAAATCTATCCGAGAGCATTTGTCTTCGCAACTCTAGTGGAGGTTCGGAGCATTCAACCTGGAGCGCGTTAATAGGGGAAGATTTCATCGCACCTAGGATAATTCTCAAACACTTGTATTGAATTTTGTCAATTGACTGCAATGTTGCTTTGCTACATGGTTCGAGTAAAAATGTGCCGTAATCCATGTGACTTCGAATAATAGCATTGTACAAGAACTTTTGAGAGTACGGATGAGAGCCCCACCATACACCCGAAAGAGCACGAAGAATATTAAGGTTTGTTTCGCACTTGTTTATTACTCTGCTCAAGTGTCGAATTCCTGTCATTCTACAGTCTAGAGTCACCCCCAAGAACTTGACTTCCTCATGGATTGGAATGGTCTCTTCATTGCATGAGACTGAGATGTCTGGTATATTTCGTTTTCGGGTGAACACTACCTGCTACCTACCTGCTTTTGGGAATGGATAGAGACAGACCATGTGAAGAGAGCCAATGCGAAAGGTAGAACATAGCAGAGTTCAATCTGGTTTCTGCTACGCTTGGGTCAGACACAGATATATTTAAGGCCAGGTCATCCGCATATTGGAGAACAGAACAGAATGAGTTAACAGAGAGCTCCAGATCGGAAGTATAAATGCTGTATAGTAGAGGACTTAAAACTGAGCCTTGGGGGAGACCTTTCCAGATGTTTCTAGGTTGTAGATAATCTTCTGACGTGCGAACAACTACGGACCTACACAACAACAGGTTCGTAAATAAATGGACTATCCTCGAAGGGATACTCAGCTGAAGCATTTTCTGCCTGAGTAGAGGAAGTAACACGTTGTCGTACGCCGAGTAGATATCCAGGAAAACACCCACGAGATAGTCATTATCCGAGAAAGTCAGGCGGATGTCTGTTATAAGGACGCTCAAACTGTCCATTGTGCCTAGACCTTTTCGGAACCCAAATTGGCTTCTTGCCAACATACCCTTATGTTCAACAAACCATTCCAGCCTATGTTTGATCAGGTGTTCCATGATTTTCGCCAAACACGAAGAAAGAGCTATGGATCTATAATTTAATGGGTCACCGCTCTGCTTTCCTGGTTTCAAAATAGGGATAATTATTTGCGAGCGCCATTCTTCCGGCGGTGAACCCGATAATAAAACTTTGTTAGCTAGCTTGAGGAAAAGATTCCTAACCTGTGTACCACCATGTACAACAAAGGAGTACGGTATTCCATCAGCACCCGGTGTAGAATCTTTGAGTCCTTTCAACGCCAAGTCTAACTCTTCGGAAGAAAATAGGTCGTCGAGCGGATGGGAGGTATTTGCCGCAGTCGAGTTTAGAATGCACTCTTGAAGCGAGGGGACTGAATCTGGGGCCAGTTTCCGGGCGAAGTCCATGTACCAATCTGAGACGACATTGGTTGTTGGATTGGTGGTGGTGTAGGCACCGCGAAATCTTTTTATATTTGTCCACACGAGTGTCGGATGGGTATCAGGAGAGAGGTTTTCGCAAAATTTAGACCAGGACTCAGACTTCTTTTGAGCTAGTAATCTTTTTGTTTCCGCGCAGCACCGCTGGTAGGTTATGAAGTTTAAAGCATTCATTTGAAGTTTGTACTTTTGCTCAGCCTGTTTCCTATTGTTAACAGCCTCCAAACAGTCCGAATCCCACCATGGTGGTGCTCGAAACCTATTCCCCTTTATTTTCTTTTTCTTAAAACACGAATCAGCAGCTGAGTTAATGGAATCCTTTAAGAGGGTGTATAAATCTCGGACTTCTTCTTGGACATTCGAAGAGGAGATTAACTTGCCCAAGCATTCAGAGAATTTATTCCAGTCTGCGTTGTTTAAGACATACTTTAGCACGGGAGGAGGAGATTTCCTGAGTATTACTTCCTTACCCATGAACTCTACCAGGATTGGGTAATGGTCACTACCTCGAGAGTCAGGTAACACCTGCCAGTTTATACCGGACGCTAGAGAGCTACTTACTAGAGATAAGTCTACTGCGGATTTGGGGTTTTGCGTGGGGTAAACCCTTCTTGTTGGAGATCCGTCATTCAAGATTGTAATCACTCTCGAAAATAACGAACACCTTTTAGATTTAGAAAAGTATATTTCACGATTACCACGGATTTACATAAATTCGTAACATAGAAAACAATCGCAACTAGTCACGTCTCTTCGGTTTCACCGTCCGACCGGGAGTGCCCTCGTGCCAAAACGCGTCCACCCCACTCAACTCCCACCGCCGCGTCGGTTATGACGTCACCAGAATGGTCAGTTCAGCGACTTTTAATTTCCATTTTATTCGTAAATATAATAAACTTCGAACTAAAAATAATAAAACCTTACACTCGACCATCCTGATGACGTGCATGTCCTCAGGCACGTATCGGGTGAACACCAAAACCTTACACTCGGCGACCAAGGACACTCCCACTCAGTACAGATTGTGTAAATATCAACCATTTATTATGCAACTAAATGAACCAATATGCTTACAAATCTGTTTTATAAATATCAAATTTAGCAAAGCAGGGTATACATTAGATAATCATACGTAACTGTGATCTAAAATGTTAACTATGCTTTTTGTTTATGTACTTGATATTAGTATTTGATTCTTACTTTTCTTAAAACACATTACTTGTACGAAACTAATTATATAGTCATAAACATCATATTGATATAATGTTCTTAACAGGTGATTACAAAATAGCTAATAATTAATATCTAATAAGCAGTCACGCGACCATACATGTAACCTTGTAACCAAGAAACCTGACTACCTTGTAGTCACATCACTTTATTCATATGACCAAATAACCTTGTAACAAAAATAATATATATATATATATATATATATCCTTATAACCAAATAACCTTGTAACCAAATAACCAAGTAACCTTGTAACCAAATAACTTTGTAACCAAGTAACCTTGTAGCCAAGTAACCATATATGCAATGAAGCATATATAAAAATCCAATTGTCTCGTTCCAGGTCAAGCTAAGCCCGCCAACCATTTCCGCGTCTTCTAGCACTTGACCTGGAACAAGATTAAAAAAAAATACATTTTGGATACCTAACTAATTTTCAGGATTGTCCACATCATCATTGTCATATGGACAATCATTATCACTTTCATCATCAATCTCTAGAGAAGCTATATGAATCCATGGACGCATTCTGTCCGCGGCCACAGTGGTCTTTCGCTTATTTTTCATCCCCTCAAAACCAGAGACAGGGGCCACCTTATACCGGTCATTACCTAGTACCTTTACAACCTTAAAAGGGCCCTCGTATGAAGGCATAAGTTTGGTGCTCTTGCCATTATTTTGAAATGCCACCTTAGTGATCTTAACTAAATCGCCGTTATTATAAGAACGCGCTGGAACTCTACCCTGATCATAACGTAGTTTTTGAACATTCTGAGCCTTATCAATTCTGTCTTTAACCTCACTACGGATGGACGTTAGGGAAGATTCAGTTTGTGACTTATCTGTAACTTGATTTAATACGGGGTTATATTCGCTTGTCATCTCAACACCAAACATAACTTCGGCTGGTGACCGGCCGATCGTCTTTTGTATCGTATTATTCAGTCCCCACTGAATCCTCCCTAGTGTCCTATCCCATTCCCTTTCATCCGATCCAAGGCCCTGGGCTGTAAGCGAGTCGAGGATGGTTCTATTGTATCTCTCGACTTGCCCGTTGGACCTTGGGCTCGCCACCGCATTCAGCACATGCTTAACGCCTCGATCTAGGCAGAATCTTCGAAATGCGTGAGACGTGAAACAAGAACCCCGATCGCTAATTATTCGTTCAGGGGCCCTAAAATCGTCAAATATTCCCTGCAGTGCGTTTATAACATTCTGAGTCTTTGTATTTTTGGCTGGTCTTATAAATAGAAACTTTGTAAACGCATCTACGATAGCTAAAATGTGGGTGTTACCTAACTTTGACCTAACGAAGGGCCCAAGATGGTCTATATGCAGTGTATGGAAGGGTCTTTCAACCTTTTCAATGGGATGCAAGAGTCCTTCCCGTGTGCCTGTAGCCTTTTTGGCATATGCGCAGTCAATACATGCCCCTACGTACTTCTTTACGAACCTTTTCATCTTAGCGAACCAGTAATTTCTTTTTATTCTGTCCAAAGTTTTCTCCAAACCAACGTGACCAATATCGTCATGATTACGCTTGCATATCTGCCATCTTGCGCCCTTCGGAACCACCCACCTCACACATTCCTTATCACCGCCTATGCATCGAAATAACTTATTATCCCGTAAAACGTAATTGGATCTTATATATTCCAGGCCTTTGGAATCTAGATTACTACTTATAACATCGCGGATACGACTTAACTCCGAATCACCCATTTGTAGCGTAAGAAGCCAGTCGTCATCGCTAATTGTCATAACGGTCGGATATTGTTCCGGACATTCTGTCTCAGGATCGGAAATCGGGTTTCTAGATAAGGCATCGACGTGTCCCATTTTAGTTCCAGCCCTATACTCAACTGTACACTGAAATTCTTGGAGTACCAACCACCATCTAGCAATCCTCGGTATAAGATCGCGTTTTTCAAAAGTAGAGCGTAACGCACTACAATCAGTGACTATTTTAAACGGCTTTCCTAATAAATACACCCTTAGCTTTTTAAGCGAGCATATGACCGCCAACGTTTCCAATTCGTAGGAGTGGAAGTTCCTTTCCTCCGGCGTAGTTTGGCGACTGTAATACACCACTGGATGGAAAGGACCACCACTCCCCGCAGAACGCTGCAAGAGTATCCCGCCAACCCCTAACCTACTTGCGTCCGTGTGGAGTTCGGTCTCCGCTACAGGATCATAAATTGCCAGCACGGGTCTATCAACCAGCTTACGCTTCAAGGTCGCGAAAGCCTCCTCCTGATCTCTTCCCCACTCCCAAACGGCGTTCTTTTTGAGTAGTTTTGTAATCGGCTGAGCTATTTGGGCAAAACCTTCTATAAACTTTCTAAAATAGCTCACAAGTCCAAGGAATTGTCGAGCATTATGCACATTTTCGGGTCGGGGAAATTCCTCGACGCTCTGAATTTTGGTTTTACCAGGTCGCATACCCGCAGAACTAATTTCAAAACCTAAGTAGCTAATTTCATTCTGCAAGAAACTACATTTACACAAATTAAGCTTGAGATTGGCCTTTTTTAGCAATAAAAGGACTTCTTCTAACCGATTTAAGCATTCCGCGGGGGTTTTACCAAAAATGAGCAGGTCATCGATATACACGGTAGCTTTGTCGAATCTGGCCGGACCCAGAACATGGCTCATCATGCGTTGAAACACCGCTGGCGCGTTCGCCAGGCCAAACGGCATGCGATTATACTCGTACTGGCCGTCTGGCGTGACGAACGCTGTTAAGTGCTTACTACCTTCCGAGATTGGTACTTGATAATACCCGGACATTAAATCTAGTGTGATGAACCACGCCTGACCGGCCAGACGAGCCACTTCATCTTCTATCACCGGTATAGGATAGCGCTCTTTTATTGTGACAGAGTTGAGCAACCTGTAATCGACGCAAAGTCGTACGCCACCATCCTTCTTACGCACGAGTATAATGGGACTGGCGTAATTAGAAACCGATTCCCTAATGATTCCAGCCTGTAACATCTCATCTATCATTGTACGGACCTTTTCGCGTTCGTGATATGACAATCTGTAAGGTCTATAGACGACCGGTCGCTCGCTACTCAACTCTATCTTCATTTCGGTTGTATTCGTGCAACCTAAGCTAGCCAAATCATTAGCAAAGCAGTCTCTGTAACGATTGAGAAGGTCAACTAACTTAACCCTGTCATCTTTGGAGGCATTTTCACCTATGCGTAGTTGGTTTTCATCAAATCGTGATAGCAGACTTTCTTCTATAGTTATTTCGTCTGCGTGTCGGCTCAATTCAGTGCCTAGTGTACCTACATCCGATAACCTATACACTGCCTGTACACGCTCTGCGCGCGCAAAGACAAAGTTCTCTTGCAAGCAACATGATGCCGCACACGGCATTATCATAACAAAAAGGCTACCTCTTTTTACTTCGTAAACCCCACCGCACACTATGTATTGGTCGTTATTGGTCGTTGGGTTTTCCCACGACTTTGGTATTTAGAACTATGCTTCCACTAAATACTGTCCTCGTGGCAGCTCTTACACTGGCTACGCCACATATACGGCTTCGCTCTACGACCCTAACTGTCTCTAACTCCTCATTATCATTATCAAGTTCTTGCAAGCTAGGGAGCTCGCTGCCAAGATGTAAGAACTGCAACTTATTTGCATCTTTGTAAACTACGATATGTGGTTGCTCGGTGTAAGTCTGCCCTATGAGCATCGGTTTCTCGAGAAGGCTATCATTAACTATTCTACAGGTAACGTCTGCTGTCACATCATCAATTGTTATTGTCAACTCTGCGGTTCCCATGGAGGATACAAGGTTATTTCCGAACCCTTTCATTGTGAAAGGAACATGGTCATGAGAAAGCCCGAGACGAGTGAAACTGGATTCACGGATAAGAGTGACCTCACTACCCAGGTCGACAAAGGCTTCCACTGTCACCCCATTAACTTTTACTGGCTTTATAAACTTGTCACATGGGTTTGACCCTGCTATGCACATGGCTTTGGGCACAGTATCAACCTTTGCTGATCCCGTGTCTGGCTTTTGTTTACACATCTCGGATTTATGTCCCACCTTTTGGCAAGTACTACATTTAACCAAAGGTCGGGGACATCGAGAAAATATATGTCCCTTCTCCTTGCAATTATAGCAATATATGTTAGGATTCGTTCTCATACTGGCTTTACTATAACCTTTATCATCAACTCCGGCCATATTTCTATCTCTGGTTAAAGGTAATTGAATATTAGGTTCTTTATTATTACTCATCAAGAATTTCAATAGCTGGTCGGGTTCCTCACATCGTAACGCTAAAGCACTAGAACGCATTGTCCTATCTACTATCCCATGAATCAGGCAATCGACCGCTCGCCTACCTGTGATTTCGCACTGATTGAGCAATGCTAATTTTTCGTAAAAGTATACCTCAATAGGTTCCTGATGCTTACTTTTCCGTTTCAACATATCTTCTAATAATTGCCCATAATTTTGTTCTGACGGAAACGCGTTAACCAATTTAGCCTGCCACTCGTCCCATGACAATAGGATAGTATCAAGGCTTTCAAACCATGTTTTAGCTAACCCGGTAAGTTTTTGCATTGCAAAATGTATCACAGTCCTTTCGTCCCACCCGTAAACTTTTGCGCACTCGTTTACTTTCTTTAGCCAAACTTCAATTCTCTGGTTTTTGCCGGAAGGGTTAAACTCTGGAATTATGTTTTTATTGTCAAGGCTTCTGTTAATAGAAATTGGGCTGGGAGTTGACGGCTGAGACGGTAGGACTTCTTTGACAGACTTAATAATTTTGACAATATCATCAGAAGAGAAGGAAGGACTACATGACCTTTTCGAACGTCGATCGATGCTCGTGGAGTCTCTCCCTGCTCGGTTGCGTCTCGCTCTGGCGCCGTCATCTCGGCTGCGGCTGCGGGGCTGGCGGCTGGTCGCGGCTCTCGACCTCCGGCTCCGGCTGCGGCGCTCGCGGTTCTGCCTTGGCGAGCTGAGGCGTTCACTCCTCCGTGAGCGACGCTCAGCATCCCGTTCCCTCTGCAGGTCCTCTTCCATCTGTCGAACCCGCTGCTGTTCCAGCCTAAGAGCCAGCTCCCTTTCTCTTAGGCGGCGGCTGTGGCTGCGACTGCGGCTTCGGTGTCGTGTACTCCTGCCGCTTCGTCTTGACCTGGAACGGTCGCGCTCGCGCCTTGGAGTCTCCAAACTGCGGCGTACTCCATCCTCTCCATCCATTATCTGAAACCTCGTCGCACATAGCAGTATTAGTCACGTGTCTAGAAAGCTAACACGTAAAGAAAGGGAATGAAAAGAAAGAATAACAATGATGCCAAGTAAATAGCAAAATGATATGCAGATTTTCTTCAATATCTTGAAAACGGTGCGTCCTAGCGCAAAAATAACAAAGTTTTGACCCCCCTTTGACACCCCCGACACTTGTAAACTAATAGAATGGTAAGTCAAAAAAAAAAATGTATAAAATAGTCCAAAGATTTAAAACGCCTTGTATCTCGGTAGCAGTGCGTCCTAGCGCAATAATAACAAAAATTTTGGCCCTTCTGTTGTTATTATTTAGTAAACTTTATCTAATGGGATCAGAAATAATATCAATAATAAAACATTCAATTTCATGTCGTTATTATTTAGCTAACCTTACTAGATAGAATTAGAAACGAATGCAGAATCGTAATAAAACAAACTGATCAGTATCAAACATGCATGTCCATCTCCAGGGAGTACCCTGGCAAGATAAACATGCATGGTTAACCATATAAACCTCCGGACTGGCTCCGTTACGGTAAATACAGTTTGATCACTTTCAAATTTCTAACCAAAAACATCAAACATGCCCATCTCCAGGGAGTGCCCTGGCAAGATAAACATGCAATAACTTAGACATGTGGGCGAGTACTTACGGAATTTCGTTATCCCACTGGCTGAAATGTAATCACTCTCGAAAATAACGAACACCTTTTAGATTTAGAAAAGTATATTTCACGATTACCACGGATTTACATAAATTCGTAACATAGAAAACAATCGCAACTAGTCACGTCTCTTCGGTTTCACCGTCCGACCGGGAGTGCCCTCGTGCCAAAACGCGTCCACCCCACTCAACTCCCACCGCCGCGTCGGTTATGACGTCACCAGAATGGTCAGTTCAGCGACTTTTAATTTCCATTTTATTCGTAAATATAATAAACTTCGAACTAAAAATAATAAAACCTTACAAGATGCAAAGATTAAGCTCATCACAAAGGTCCAATAAAAGAGAGCTGAAACCATCACACTTATGTGAGCCCCATATAGTATTGTGACAGTTAAAATCACCGAGTAAAACTAAAGGGCCTGGCACAGAAGAAAGAAGACGTCTAAGCTCTGTGTAAGCAGATTGAGAGGGGTGTGGGATGTAAATAGACACGAAAGAAAAATTAAATGCTCTAACAGCAACTATATTCAGTAAATCCGAATGATGAGGAAGTGGAATTAGAGAATAAGTAATTTGACGACTGCATAATAATACAGAACCAGCATATCCATCCATTCTGTCATCCCGCAGACATGAGTAGCCAGAGACTCTAAAAAGAGACCCAGGCCGCAACCACATCTCCTGGACGGCCAGAATAGATGGACAGTTCTGGTTTATCAGATTGATTAGTTCATTCTTCTTATATCTGACACTCCTACAATTCCATTGTATTATCTTCAGGTGGGGAGGACCTGCCATGTTCGGGAACTAATTGTGCAAGAATTTGCTTCACGTTGTACGGTAGTTCAATGCCTTCAAATCGGGAACAAATGTTGACCAAACATGAGGCCAACAGTTCAAGTAAGTTGTCGTTGGGGGTAACGGGGGAGATTTGAGAGGGAGTTTCCACACCGGGTTGGTGTGAACAGGCACAGCCATTCTTTTGTTGAGAGGTGGGGATCCTGATGATTACAGAGTAAGCTACCCTATCATAACCCTGTGAATGTGCTGTAGATCTAACCTTCACTGGCGTAAACACAGTTTTCCTATAAGAGGAGGATTGAGTTGGGGGCATAGCCTTATGTGGGGTAGTCAATGTCGAATATTGCTGAGAAATGACAGACGCTGCGCGAGCAACATCACCATATGGACGGCGTACACTAGAAAAGCGAGCTGAAGCCTCATGGTAGGATACATCCTCCTGAGACATGGTGATTTTTATCATTTTTTGCCTTGAAAATTCTGGACATGATTTATCAGTGGCCATGTGGTGACCAGAGCAGTACAAGCATGTTGCTTCAGCTACCTTGCATGAATCGCCAGAGTGGGGTTGGGCACATTTAAAACATCTGAACTTTGAACGGCATTGTGCTTTAATGTGTCCAAAGTGGCAGCAGTTGTTGCACTGGATTGTGGGCAGAACATAAGATTCCACTGGCAAAGAAGTGTAATAGCACCTGATGTGGGTAGGGAGCGTCTGCCCTGAGAATGTAAGGACTACTGTCTGAGTAGGCACCCAAAGCGGAGCCTCACCAGAGCGTAAAACCTTCCTGTTGAAGCGCCTAGCTTTAATAATCACCGTTTGGATACCAGGTACAGCAATTGCTTCAACCAGCTCCTCCATGGAGTAGTCAACTGGCACATTGCGAACAATGCCCATGCGAGTCACTGCCTGGGAGGGGATGGTTGCAGCATACTTGTTTGCAGTAATTATTGGGTCGGTAACAAATGTATTGGCGGTATGAGCAGACTTAAATTCGACTGCGATGCGGTTCCTACCAATGCTCTTGACCTCCTTGACTCCCTCAAAATTGTTTTTCGACAAGAATTGGCCAAACTTAACTGCTCTGATGGAAGTTCCAGATGCAGGATCAGCCTCCTGCCTGTGAATGTGGACTATGAAAGGGGGCGCGTCTTGGTCGTTGTATTGTTTTTTATCGTAATCCGGACTTATGTAGACGGATTGTACCGACGGCGCAGCCGTGTCAGGGTCAGTAATTAACTTTTTGGGGACATTTGCACTGTGATTCGGTCTTGAGGCCGAACTAGCCCGTTTTCGCGAAGGATTTTGATTTTCAACCTGACTAAATAGGGGTGCTGACGGTTCGATGTCACCAGACCAGTCATCTGGTGGAACATCTGGGGGATCGGGTGGGTCCTTACCCATTTTCTTCCTCTAACCTAAATTGTTAGGTAAACAAACACTTACCGAGAATTTAAACCCGTTTAAACAAAACAAACACTTAACAGATCATGCAAATCACCATAAACAGCACAACAGAGAACGAACTCTGAAAATTGACTCAAATATTTGAAGAACAAAACCAAATTCCACTTATAAGCGTGCACAGAACACAATTGGGTATTTGACAGGAAGTCAAATGAGTTACTTTTAAAACGGAATTTTGTATGAAAATACTTGCTTGTGACGTCACAATTCAGAGCACTCTTTTTATGTTTCATCTATTTAAAAATTGTAATAACTAGTAAATTGTTAAAAGAAATACATTTTCCGAATCATTTTGTAATTTTTGTTTTGATCGAGCATCTCAAATAATTTATTGTTGATAGTGTCAAATACCGTATTACCTAAAGGTAAGCGTGTGACTATTCTCACCCGTCCAAAGCGAAAAAAAAAAAACCTCCTGATTTTTAATTTCGTGTACTAAACTGACAGCTGCAAGCGCTCTTTCTTTTTTAAAATGTTGCTAGCTCAAGGAGTCACGACCGAGTTCTCGGTCTCGGTCTCGATCTCGACATTGTCAGCTAAAATTCTACTTTTTATTTGCTTATTGATAACTAGGTACTGCGTTGCAAACTTACCGTAATGAAAAAAATAGGATCGTATCAGCTGAGTGATCAAGTCGTTTCTTGTTGAAATTTACTAAAATAAGTAATTTTAGAATATTAATTTACGTTGATCAGTAATAAAAGTAGCATTGATTTCTATCTACAGTGACATTTTCAAAATGGTTAAATTAATTTAAGGAACAAAATCATAAATGTAACATCCAACTTTTTTTTCAAATTACCAAACCGAATACTAGTTTGGCTTTCGAATCATATCTCGTTTCAATATCTCGATAGTCTTCGAGTACTTTATTGTACAACAAAATCCAAAACTGGCAACCCACCAAATGTCAGTTTGGTACACGAAATTAAAAATCGGAGTATAGTTTATCTATTCCATAAGGCTATTGATTTATGCCCGGTTTCTGAGGTTCACAGTTAATGGTTCATTAGCTATAGAATCAATAAAGTTATCAGTTCAATAAACGTCAGTTAATTGTCAATGCGTTTCTGAGTACACGCAGGACGGTCGTAGGGGAGAGTGGGTAGGATTCATACACCAGGAGCATTCGTACAACGGCCATAATTCGAATACGCAAAATAGTGGTGCATTCGTATCTGTGTATGTGATGCCCACTCATACGCATAATCTAACCGCGGAGTGGCTCGCCCGTGCGGCTGCCGACTTCGACGTGATAGGACGTTACGTGTTTTCGCTTCGCGTAAATAATTTTTCGATGCAACTTAAACGTTAAACGTGTTTTTCTTCTATAAGTTTTGCTGCCATTGTTAAACTGATTCTTTATGGTTTTTGAGTATACATATTTCAGTTTATTATTTTGACATTTACTTCAAGATAATCTCAGCAGTTATTTTTATTTTCAATATATTAGTAAAATTTCTTGGTTGGGGTAGCTTCGTACAGGTCTGAACGGGGTGGATTCGTACTGTACGAGTGTACCCCAAGTATGATATACAATCTTTATTGTCGTAACTGATCGAGCTTGATTTGCCATCGACATCTGCTCAAGGATTAGTAACGCCAGAAATGATCCAACCCTACCCTAAAGTGACCAAAAAGTCCAAAAAAGGTAAACAGCAGATACTCCCGAAAAAAAATTCGCTAGACGAAATAGAAAAAGCAAAAAGTTGAAGAAGCAAGAGCAAGAGATAAAACAAAGAGATGAAGAGGGCATTAAATTTGATATCGGGTAAATATCTAATCTCTTTAAACGAGCAATTCTTGTATATATATATTTATATATAATCAGAATCTCGGAAACGGCTCCAACGATTTTTACGAAATTTTGTAGGCTGATGCCTTCGGGGGCGTTTAATTGATTTAACTAGGTTAAATTTTTAGAAAACGTTGTTTTATCCGTGTTTTAAGGATATTGAAATTTGCTAACATACAGAGGTAAATTTCGCGTTTATCCGCAAGGTTGGGATAGTTATGACGGGAAAACGGGCGACCCGTTTCGGGCCGATTTCAAGAGACCCGGTTCGAGTCATGATGTTTTTTTTTCAAGTTCTTTTTTTGTTGAAAAAGGATTATTTTAATTTTATATTACATATTTTATGTCACCCAGGTACTATATTAAATGAACCAAAAAGGAAGAGGCAAAGTTCCTGTTCTCCCATTGAAGAGATTGTTGAAGGATCTGATGTGGAGAACGAAACTCCAGTTTTAACTGAATTCGTGAAAGAGAAAGGCTTTATTCTAGTGAAGTTCGAGAAGAAAAAATCTGTCAAACACTATGTTGGTCAGGTGATTACGAACACAAATCCGGGCGCCTGGAAATTTGTTTTTCCCAATAACACAGACGAAGGGACTGTTTATATATTGCCGGAACCCAAATCTGCTTCTACAGCAAGAACAGCTAACATTTAGCTTTCATAAAGATCTGTCTATGTACAATGTGCATTAAGTAGATTCATAAAAATATTATGACTCTTGTTACCCTAATGGTAAATATTATTGTTGATTCATTCCTATAGGACATAAGAAGTTAAATAATATTAAAACAAAAAGGTTAACTAATTATTGTATTTAAAACTATTTTATTATTAAGTACTTAGGCGACCCAAGGCTGATTCTGTGAAATTTTGATCTCAATAAACGTTAAATTTTCTATAAATACCAATATTAATCATGATGTACGGAGGTACCCCACCATGTACGAAGGTACCCCAACACATGTACGAAGCTACCCCGTGAGTGGGGTACATTCGTACGACTTCCACTTTTTTTTTAAATCGTCATAGCTTGGCCACACTTCTTTCTATGAACAAGTCGTGCAAGGGAATATGGTAGCCAAATATACAGTGTGGCCCTGGATAAAGTGCAATCCCGAAAGGGGATGAAACTAGACCATGAATCATTGACTAGAAAAATATAAAAAAAAATTATAAAAAATTATTGTAGGATTTATTGGTATTTTAAGATTTTCATGTTTCATTAAGGACTCTATGTACAAAAGTATTGATTTCTTCCAAAATAATGGGTCTATTTCTTTGAAATAAAAAAAAACAGTATGCCTAATACCTGGCGATGACCATGAAATAATAAATAGTCCGCAAAAAAGTAACTATCTTGCGTAAAAAATGTATTTTTATGAAAAAAATTATTTTTTTAGAAGTTTATTTTAAAAAACTTCAAATTACTAAAAAAATGTGCCCTATAACTATGTAATTTTATAGCTTACTTTTATTCTTTACCATTTTAGCTTCCAAATAAAAAAAAAACAATGTTCTAACAAAAAAATTGGCTAGGTAGGAGTTATTTACATTTTAGTAGGTAATAAAAGTCAGACTTTAATCACAACTTTATTAATAAAATTATCCGTAATTTACAATTTTGCATTTTTATTTAATGCATTAAATGTTCAAAATGGCCTCCTCGATTTTGCAAGCACATTACTGCACGAATATTAATTTGGTTAGTGGCTCTGCGAATCATTCTTGGATCATTTTTAATGTCATTTGCGCACTGAATTATTCGGTCGTGCAACTGTGCCTCGGTATTTATTGGCGTGCTGTATACTCTTTGCTTCATGACACCCCATAAAAAATAATCTAGGGGTGTCAGATCAGGTGAACGCGCTGGCCAGCCTACTGGCCCTCCTCGGCCAATCCACCGGTTCGGGTAATTTTCGTTCAAAAAACGCCGCACCTCCCGCCCATAATGTGCAGGACATCCATCCATTTGGAGATACATACGCCCACGCCGTCTCGTAGCCAGGGGAACATCTTCCATCAACATGGGTAAATTTTGTAGTTATTCTAAAAAACGTTCAGCATTTAGGGTTCTGGGTAAAATGACTGGACCAATTAAAATGTCGTCGATTAAGACTGCCCATACGTTTATTGAAAATTTTACTTGAAAAGTAGATGCCCGCTTCAATCGTGGATTTTCGTGAGACCACTGGTGCAAATTTCCGCAGTTTGTAATGCCGTCTCGGGTAAATGTTGCTTCGTCCATCCAAAAAATGCGTTTGGGAAAATTTGGGTCAGCTCTAATTTTTCTTAGAATCCACGTCGACATTACGCATCTTGGACGATTATCTACATTTTCGTGTAAATGTTGTACTCGTTGGTAATGGAAAGGATGCAATCCCTCCTTTTTCAAAATTCGCCAGACAGACGTCTTCAGTCCGAGCGACTGTTGTGCGACCATGTGACATGCCATAATAATAATGCATGTCGGCTATTTCTCGAGGTGAGAACTCTGTCAATCGCGGCATTTCGTCAACACTTAACAGCAGAACAGGAACAGTCCAAACGTAACGAACAGTAGAAAACGTAACAGTCAACAATGTAACAAAAACTTAATAACAAATCAACGAGAACACAATGCGAGAACGAGAACAGTAGTAGCAGCGGCGAGAATATCGGAGCGACTGTGTAAGTCCTGTTTCGAACCCCCTGCCTCCCCTCCCCTCGCCTTCCCTCTACCTGAGTGTAGAACAAAAGGACTGCGACTGCCGAAGGGCACAGAGTAGGACGGAAACAATGGAAAAAACGGTCTCTACCTGCACGGTAACACGATTAGGCTCCACTTTAAAAGTTCGTAGATAGCGTGTTTTTTTAGTTAGAACATTGTTTTTTTTTATTTGGAAGCTAAAATGGTAAAGAATAAAAGTAAGCTATAAAATTACATAGTTATAGGGCACATTTTTTTAGTAATTTGAAGTTTTTTAAAATAAACGTCTAAAATAATTTTTTTTTTTAATAAAAATACATTTTTTTACCCAAGATAGTTACTTTTTTGCGGACTATTTATTATTTCATAGTCATCGCCAGGTATTAGGCATACTGTTTTTTTTTATTTCAAAGAAATAGACCCATTATTTTGGAAGAAATCAATACTTTTGTACATAGAGTCCTTAATGAAACATGAAAATCTTAAAATACCAATAAATCCTACAATAATTTTTTATATTTTTTTTTTATATTTTTCTAGTCAATGATTCATGGTCTAGTTTCATCCCCTTTCGGGATTGCACTTTATCCAGGGACACACTGTATAAGCAATCTAGCATTGCTCAAATTGTTTTCAAATAGCGTTTAGTTTTTCTGCTATAGGGCTCGAAGTGAAAAGTTTGCGAATCCTACCCACTCTCCCCTATAGTTATCGAACCGATAAGTAGTTCACTATCCGCCGCTAGATGGAACTATTTTGAAGCCTACTCTTAACATACGCATTTCATCTGTATTCTACTGCAGATTCAGGTTTTTCATACGTAAAATAATAGTTTTAAATCAACTTACAGTAAGATTTCATTTTTTTAAATAGATGAGAAATCTTTTTCACAAGCTAAACCTAATGTATCTTAACCACTGTCAAGAAAAAAAAAGTCAGATGTTAGTTTTGTTTTCTGCGGCAATTTTGTTTATCAGTTCCTATTTGTCCAAACTTTAATTGTGTGTTAATTATTATTATTAATTATTTATTCTACTCACACTAGTCTTATGGACGTTGATATAATCACCAACAACAAACTGTCTAATGTCACTTGAAACGTCAAATAAAGTTATAGATTCGATAACCGACCAAATCCGGGCGGTTAAGTTGAACGAAGTTTAAACCAAGTTTATTTTTGCATAGGTCTTCAGAAACGTAAAATGTCAAGTTATTGAATCAATAGCGTTATGGAATAGATAAACTAGGTTTAAATGGACCTCAGAAACCGGGCATTAATAACTTGACATTTTACGTTTCTGAACAACTATGCAAAAAATAATCTTGGTTTAGACTTCGTTCAACTTAACCGCCCGGATTTGGTCGGTTATGGAATCTATAACTTTATTTGACGTTTCAAGTGACATTAGACACATGACAAAACATAACTAACATCTGACTTTTTTTTCTTGACAGTGGCTATGATACATTATTGGTTTAGGTTGTGAAAAAGTATTCTCATCTATTTAAAAAAATGAAATGTTACTGTAAGGTGATTTAAAACTATTATTTTAATTATTTTATGTATGACAAACCTGAATATCCAGTAGAATACAGATGAAATGTGTATGTTAAATAGTAGGCTTCCAAATACTTCCATCTAGTGGCGGAATGGTGAACTACTTATCGGTTCGATAACTATACGACCGTCCTGCGTGTACTCAGAAACGCATTGACAATTATTAACTGACGTTTATGGAACTGATAACTTTATTGATTCTATAGCTAATGAACCATTAACTGTGAACCTCAGAAACCGGGCATGAGTCCTGTTGGGAGTTATTATTAATTTAATATATTAGACTCGCGATGCTCACACGCAGGTATTACTAAACGGGTCTAATCGCGATCGTTTATTTGGTAAAATTAAATTTAAATAAAATACTAAATATTCATAAATGAATATTAATTAAAAATTTAAACTTCAGGAATACAAGGTTAAATTTTACCTAGTAAAAAATCTCGTTTAGAGCCGTTCGATATAAGTATAATGAAGTGATGAAACAGTTATTTCAACAGTTTTTTTTTTCATTCAGCTCTGAACTCTCAGCTAGTGTGATGTGGTGTCCCCTGGACCAGCCGGTTTTTATCATTTGTCTTAATCATACTGAAGGCTCTAATAGCTATAATTAATTATAATAACACTTGCCAGTGTTTCCTATAATTAGGTAAGTACCTATCATTTTCAGGAAAAATCATTAATAAATGTAAAAATATATATTTTGAGGAGTTTCCCTTGTTGGCTTACTGAAGATGTATTTTATTGTTTGTTGGGCGACCAGCCATAATTAACACCTAATAAAAAAAATAAAAAAAAATAATAAACTCACGCCCGTTATCCCTAATAATCTTAAATATCTTAATATATATATTTTTTTTATTGAAAATGTTAGGTTTTTTCAATACAATAACTCCGAAAGGACAAACATTTGGCTGTTGGCGTAATAGTAACTTTTGTTCAGCTCGCTGAGACCTATTCGATGATGTATCACACATCATGGCTATTGGGCTGAGGTCCAAAATTGCATTCCTTTGACAGCCGTAATATTTTTTTATTTTAGTTATTCTGAAAACGGCTCATTGTGATGTCGGAGCAGTTTATTCAAGACTTGCTAAGGGAGGTGGGTCCACTACAATATGTATTTTCGCCTTCAATTCGCGAAGTTGGTCAGGCTCCAACTCTGTAAACCTTTTCACCATTTGCACGACTACATTTTTGAAAGGTGTTACAGTATCGAATGCGCTATCCGTAAGCCAATTCTTCAGCGCCTTTTCCAAATGTTCCCATGCCTCAATCATTTCTTGGTCGTGAACCAGTATTTTATGCACAAGTTCTATTAGGTCGATACTGTAACCCAATCTTGCTTTAACACTCGATGGATGATGTAACAGTAATTTTCCTTTTTCAATGTAGTTTTTCATCTCAGTGAGTTTTATTTTTAGTATAGAAGGTGAATCAGTCACTTCTAGGTACCTCATGTTCACACGAAACTGTAGCAGCGTGTGACCTGTCATCAAATTACCGTATCCTACCATTTTGATGCTTCTTAGCCATTTGATCCACATATCTGTCAGTTTGAAGTCATCACTCTTTAACATGAGAATAACTATTTTCTTGCAGTAATCCTTAAACCCAAATAAGGGTGGGCATGTGCCATATTCTTTGCAAACTCGATCAAGTTCTGTAGACATTGCTTTAGCCAAAGCTCGACGCAAAATTATCTGTTCACTGTGAGTTACTTTTCTTCTAGTCTTCATTTCGAAAGCTCTTTCAAATAAGTTAGATAGTATAGTAAATGATGCATTCACCACTTGTGCTGGTTCTGATTTGGAATGAATATTAGAAGTATTCAACACATTAACAACAATGTTTTTATAGCGCCGATGATATGCTTTGGCAATCCTCGGAATTTTTGTGATGATCGATATATTACTGTTGTTATTTTTAGATAACGATATTATAAACTTAATTGTGTTGTTGTATACTTCTCCAAGCAATTGTACGTAATCATAACAGTGTTTCCCTTTAACGACTGGCTTTTTTCGAGCACTGTAATTTTCTGATGAAATAACTTGTGAACAATTGTGTTCTTCCGCTTCTTTAATTCTGTGACGTAAATCATTGTACAATGATCCAAGAAATTGAACTGCATGCTCCGGACTTAGTTTTTCATTGACAAGCACTGAAACTTTATTATCAGCATTTAATTTAAAAGGAACGTTTTGTTTTCTGAAGCTCTCTTGGTCTTCTTTAACTTTTGATTTTGAATGTAAATTATTGTTGTAGAATATTCCTAGAAATTGGACTGCATCATTTGAATGTTCTTTTTCATCTGTAACTAAGTAGGCTTCGTTAGTTTTGAAAATCGGATTGTCTGGTTCTTTTGTGGTTTTCTGAAGTTGTGCATTTTTTATCTCGTCTAAATAGGCTTTCCCAATATTGTGGGCTAAGTTATCGTTTAAAACTTTCACATTTGTGAGATTTAATCCGAAATTTGAAATAAAATGCAGGCCGCCGCAAGCTACACATGCTAAAAATAATGTAACTTTATAATAAAAGTTCCACAAATTATCAAGCGTACCTACCTGCTTAGTGATATAATGATACATACACAGCACAAGAAAACATGTTGATAATAATAATGTCGCCATTGCTTTTTATTAAAACAATAAAAACGTACACTTCAATCAGTATTCTTTATGAAATAAATTGAAACGATAAAAAAAAATGGTTGTCATACCTACTTACACAAACTAAGACCGAAGTACTGTGAAATATTTTATTTCATTCTATTCTATTATTTTTGTAATGTCAGTTAGTTATTTACAAAAATACAAAATACGTAACAGAATTAGATGTATACATTATCATTCAATGTCAAGGATTATCATTGTGTAATCGTGTACCTATTGCATTTTACGAAACGAACGAATTGTATTGTACAGTACTGTATTGTATTGTATTTTTCTGTCTCGATAGATCGCTCTGTGGGTCACTTGACCAGTCCCTAGTAGAAAATCAGTGCTGTGGGTAATAAACCTGCAGCAAATACTGAGCTTGAGACCGTTTTGCAGCCGCATGGACAGAACCCCTGCCAATTTCTTGTTTTTATTTTTCGTCTTGTATTTTACCTTGTCTGTTTTTTCCTTTTTTTATCTATTTAATAAAGGAAAAGCTGACTGACTGACTGACTGACCTAACAACGCAGGGCCTAAACTATAAGAGTTAGAAACTTGAAATTTTGCACAGGGGTTTCTTTCTTTTGTAATGTAGGGGAGCACTAAGAAAGGATTTTTGAAAATTCATCCCCTAAGGGGTTATAGGGGTTCAAAGTTGTTATGAAACTTTGCCGTTTTTGAAGTTATTCGAATAAAATTTAGTACGAAGGTTTTTCATTTAAAATTATGAAACACGTGTAAAATAGTTTTTTAAAAATCATCCTTTGAGGGGGAAAAAGGGGGGTGCGAACTTAGTATGAAACTTTGCCGATTTTGAAGTTATTCGAATGAAATTCAATATGAAAGTCCTTCATTAAAAGTTATGAAAAACATGTAAAATAGTTTTTCGAAATTCATCCCTTAAGGGGGTAAGAGGGGGGTGCAAAGTCAGTATGAAGCTTTGCCGATTTTGAAGTTATTCGAATGAGATTCAATATGAAGGTCCTTCATTAAAAGTTATGAAAAACATGTAAAATAATTTTTCGAAAATCATCCCTTAAGGGGGTAAGAGGAGGGTGCAAAGTTAGTATGAAACTTTGCCGTATTTGAAGTTATTCGAATGAAATTCAATACGAAGTTCCGTCATTAATGAAATACATGTAAAATAGTTATTCGAAAATCATCCCTTAAGGGGGTAAGAGGGGGTTGCGAATTTAGTATGAAAGCTCTTTCGCATGCGCTAAAAATATCCCTGTCTTATTTGCAAACACTTTATTCAACTAAAGCCCACGCGGACGTAGTCGCGGGCAACAGCTAGTGTTAATATAATAAGTAGGAAGAATGAAAATATTATCACTGATGTCACCTCTTTAATAATATTATGGTTCCGCACCCCAAAGGGTTATGGGGACCTATTACTATGACTCCATCGTCCTTCTGTCCATCCGTCATGAAATTATAATTGAGCGTGTGTGTGTGTGTAATATACCACTGTGCGTTATATTATTTTATCATAGCTAATAAAGTGCTTGGTACTTTTGTTCAGTAACTACAAAGATTGTAGGAGCTATGAGCCGTTGCTAGCTGTAATCTTGAAATGTAAATTGAATTGCAACAAAACACCAATAATAAAGCACCTACTAACGCTTTAAAAATTTATGGATTCGCTAAAATTTTATTAGCTTCATAGTTTTATCGGGAGAAAAAGTTCGTATTTATTTAGTTTTTTAATTTATTTGTTTTTAGTCAACACTACTACCCTATACAACAAATAGAAATTGTTGATAATCTCGAATTGATATAAATTAAGAAATAAAACGATTTTTATTCATTTATTTTAGCATATACATTGAAAAATCATGTTGAGTTATCAAGTCACTATACTTTTATGCAAGTAATACCAAATTATATATTTTTTATATTGTAATGTGCATAGACATAATATGTAGTTGCAGGATACCTATGCCTGATAATGGTATTGTACCATTGTCAGGCATAATTCAATAAAATGAAAAAGTAACTTCGGAGTTACCAAAGATTTTATATGGTGTTAACGAAGTTATGTTATATAATAAATGGAAATTAAGTTAAGAAGAATTACCTACAAAATTGGTCACTAATCAATATTCGATGTTAATTTGATTTATTGCAGTTAGGTACTTAAATTAAATTAAAAGTGCAAATAAAATACTTTTTTACAATTTATTGTGAAAAGCCACAAATACCTTCTAATTCGCTTATCACAATAAATTATATAAATATAAAAGCGTTTTATTCACACCTCAAACATTAGGTATGATTTATTTTATTTTATAGGTATTACCAGCAAACGTTATTTTGTCATATTCATTTGACCTTCTCTCAGACTTGCCAATTATATGAAAAAATATATAAAAATTGGTGAAGTCTTTTCAGAGGGGTTTATAAGCAACGCTGTGACATGAGATTTTTGTACTTATATCACATCTGTAATGAAGCTTGTTGTGTTTTAATAAACTTTATTTTCATAAACTTTGTTTTGTTTCAGGTTATAGATTATCAAGCTGTGTTGGCTTAGATGTAAACTATCTACGACAACTTCAAACTAAATGGCAAGGTATAACACTTACAATGACGAAAATATTTGAAAAAATATTAGATTTACAGAACAAACAAGGTTTTGGAAATAACAAAGACCTAAATAATGTTAATCTGAATATTGAACCCACAAAAGATATTGGTCAAGAAAACGAGGTTTCAAATGAAAGAGCAGCTGACGTGATTGAATTTATACACAACCGCACGATACTATTTTTAAGGTCATTAGTAAATAAAAAATACTATAATATAGCATTTCGAAGAAAGTTAAAAACTGTAGCCAAGTTTTACCACGAGAAGTTTAAATTAAATGTCGATAAATTTCTCCGACGCAAGAAAACTTTGCGTGCAAAGTACACATTTTTTTCAAGGCTAATTAAATATTCTACGAATTTATTGAACGGTCTAGTAAGGCAAGCATTTGAGTCAACCGTGACTACTACCAAAAAAATTGAACGTCTCCATTTATCACACGATCTAAATACGTTAAGAGACTCAAATCAAGACAAAATATGCCAATTATTCAATGTCTGCCCTCCCAAATTCGGTTTTAAATACTTTAGCCTTAAAATCGCAAATTTTCTGTTGTCAATTCATGATCCACTCAGACTACAAATACTTTGGCACAAATGGTTGACCGTGATAAAGAAGACCAACTTTGATGGCTTGGTCTCTCGATTAACACAGTTACAGCTACGAATCAATATGAAAGAGTTACAAATGACAGACAACTATAATGAAATTAGAAAGAAACTTACTGGAGTTAAACTTTATGTTGAACACGGTAAGCGATTGAAGATAGAACCATACATACCATACCTGAATGAAATATTAAAAGCCTACGAAGGATTTTTAGATGTCATGAATGACTTATTGACCGGCTCTGACGAAAGCTGGAAAGTATGGAATAATTTAGAAGCAGCAATCAAAGGCTACTTTAAAGGTGAAAAGCAAGATACTAATCCCGAGCTCAGTGAATTCCTTAAAAATATGATAGATACAGTGAATGCAGCAAATGGGACTGATCGAGAGCGGTTCAAAAAACAACTAAAAATATTGGTCCATGGTCTTATGCTACCTCTTCTGGAACTGCCCAGTGCAGACGGATGATTCTCATAGCTGTATTTTTAACTATAATTTTCACAAGAACATTCATATTCTTGTGAATCAGTAGGTCAGTCGACAGCACGTCAATCTTCACAATTTAGTTGCAAAGTCGCCCGTAATGCAACGGAGGAGAGTGCATCGGTGTACCTATACCATGATGTGCTGTCGACTGTACCTACCTACTCCACAGTATAATAAATTGTATCAACTGATTGTATCTATCGTGTTTACTTACAAATTATAGTTTTCTATATGAAAAAGCTGGTCTAATTTCCGAAACTATAAAAACTATATTATTGAAACGTGGTAAGTAGATATATTCTGTGAACCACATTAAGATTTTCAAGCAAAAATAGAAAATAAAACAATAAACTTTGGGGGTTCCCATACTTAGAACTGAAACTCAAAAATTTTTTTTTTCAATAAATCCATACGTGTGGGATATCTATGGATAGGTCTACCCCTGTAACTTCTAAAATAAGAGAATGATAAAACTATAAAAAATATTTTGATGTACATTACCAAGCAAACTTCCACCGAAAATTGGTTTGAACGAGATCTAGTAGTAGTTTTCTTTAATACGTCATAAATCGTAAACCGCAATTTACCTTTTATTCAATCAACTCAATGTATAACTTAATTTAAAAAAACCCTATTATTAAAACATAGATCAAATGTACAACGAACTACAAGAACTTTTATGTTACTTGCTGCTACGGAACCCTTCATGGGCAAGTCCGACTCGCACTTGGCCGCTTTTTTTATGATTATGTAAAATTGCTACTATTTATATCAATATCGAGGTACATAAATCAGATCACTTAAAAAAACTAACATTGTCTTCAAACAATCCTGAAACGCAGTTTAGTCTGTGGAAAACTTTACCGTTGCTTATTTAAACTGCATTTGGGAGGTGTTTCAGAGGAGTGGTGTTTTTATAGATTTAATTTATTTTTAGAAGACCTTTGATACTTTATAATGATAACAATAACTCCCACACAATACAATCACCTGACCTGGTCCAAAACGAGGATACCCTGTGCTATGGTAATCATGCAAGGACATTACAAACATCGAAAAGCACCCTGACTGAAGCTATTTGTACAAATGTACGGCAGCCCCCAGTGGGAAATAAACCCAAGACCTCATACTCTGTAGCTAAGCGACTTAATGGCCGAATCAACGAAGTAGCTCTTTGATATAGTGATGAATTGATATAGTATACTAGCTGACCCAGCAAACGTTGTTTCGCCATATTTTTTTTTCACTTAGGGCTATGAAATATAGATAACAACCTATTCTCAGACCTAACTAATATACCTACATATAAAATTTCATCTGAATCGGTCAAGCCGTTTCGGAGTTTCGGTGCGCACTAACACGGTGAGTGGTGACACGAGAATTTTATTTATTAGAAGATAGAAGAAAATATTGACATAGTGAAGAATAAGACAAGGTTATTTTATTGCGTCGTAATTATTATTTATTCCTTATTATTTTGTTCACTTCCCTATGACTTTTCTATAAATGGTTGTATATTTTTTATACAACACAAACATGTGGACTAGACAAGTTTGTAAGTAACATTTTAATGCTACGCCAATGAAGACGCAGATACTACAGACACCTACTGTCAGTGTATCAATACAAAATGAATTTTTATTCGCATGGAAATAGTCTTAGTAAACAGGATTTTATTACATAAGTCAACGAAATTAAACAAAAATATTTTCCCGTAGAAAAAAAAACAAAAAGTCATACTTACTGTAAAATTTGTTCAAATTTCGATTTGTCTCACAGTACTATGCAATTTATATTAAATTAAATTAATTTGAAAATTCTATTAATCCTTTAAATTAAATTAATTTGAAAATTCTATTAATTATTCTATTAAATTATTAATAATTGTAAGCTGTCTGTACACAATCGATCGACTATCTCTAAAGTTACATAGTTACAACACTACAACTGTCAAATCTCATGCGACTTAGTGATGACCAATTTCAATTGTTAGCACCGGTATTTGGTACTTAATGGGCGTTTTTACTTTCTTTTTTTTCTTAGTTCCTTGAGATACACTAGATGGCGTCATTTGTTTCTTCATACGAATTTGTGAATCGTAGCAATCAATGTCAAAGTCAGTCCACAGATTACTAAACAAGAGAAGGAACCAGGGTTGCTATTCGGACGAGGTTTCTCGTAATAAAAATAAAAATTCAAACCCACCATCCATAGCAGACTCCAAAGTATCCAAAAGTGCACTTATCACCAAACGACAACAACATTTTTTTTTCGGTAACCAACCATCACAAATTCCACAGAACCATAGTACTATTTTTTGCTTTGACGTTTATTATTACGGTACGGCAGCGCCACCTAGGGATCCTTTTAAAACTAAATTTGGCATAAGGAAAAACGCTCATTCATTTTCGATTTCGATCGAATTTAGAATTTAAGCTAATTTTTTGGTTTCAAACCGGCTTCTTTTTGTATTGATTTCAAAAATTCTTAGTTTGTAACGCTTATCGCATTATCGAAATGAAGTTGATAATGTTTTGTACGTAATTAAAACATGAAATCAATATTTTTAGGGTCAAAATAGATTAATTTATATTATTTACCAACTTGCATAACCTTGCATAACCATTGCGTTCCTGAAATACATAAATATGTTTTGAATTGTTCTGGATAGAATAATCGTTAACGCCCACCTTATTTTATAAATAAAAGGTTAATCCCAAAAATTAATGAGAATTTTCTAGTGGTTTCCGTTCGCACTGCAAAAATTACAAAACAAAGTAATTAATTACGGCACTGATTTAACGCGGCAGTTGTGTAGGTACCTATAGTACTTTCGGTAAGTTGAAATTTACAAAATGCACAGTAAGTTAAAAATTACAAAGTGAACAAAAAAGTGGCGTAGAAAATAATAAAATGGGTCATTATAATAAATACTATAGCTAAATGGGCACTGTGGGCAGTTCACAAATCAAAATTCGAAGTTGGTAATGCCAGCTACTCACATAATGATAATATATCGTAGCGCTACGTGTGTAGCCGGCATAAGACATATCATTCTAAGCAGTTCTATAAACAACGAGGTGGTAAAATGTAGTTTTCAGTAAATTTAAATTATGAAAAAAGAAATGTCTTTTAATTAGACTGATGGAATGAAACGACACAAGGGTACTAATGCCAGGTAGTATATAGCATCTTAAATATTTTACCTAACACGCCCCTACGCGCTCCGATACGCCACACGCTTCGTCGCACCTATATTTTTGTTGATGCAGGTTGAAATTATTAAAATCGGTACAATCGGTACTTTATTATTTATTACTTTCGGCTTTTCAACAATCGGCATTTATCTTGTGATTAAGTACTTTCGGTTTTTAGAGCATTTGTTACATCAAAACTCGGAATTTTGGCTATCGGTAAATCGGCTATCGACATTTAGTTCGATCGGTTTCTTGATTTTGGGTATTTTGACTATGGGTATTTAAACTGTATTAATAATGAACTTTCGTTATTGTGATAGGTACGTACCTGCAGCTCCCGCATCGCGCACTTTAGGCTACATCCTTCTAACGAAAATCTACCTCTCTTTTCAATCGGTTCGGATTCGTGTGTCTCCACTCCCTGCGAACTGCCGAATTATTTATATAACTGCCCATTCCGTAATTTTTACCAGCCATAATATGGCTGGTAAAAACAAATAAATAAATATATTACGTATATTTATTAGTCTGCTGACGTATTTTTGGTACTGACATTCTAAGACGAAATATTTTTTTTATCACCGTCTATGTTTTACTGTTGCACTACAACCAGTGATAAAAAAATAACTGCTCATAATTTTTTTCAACGGATCACCATTACTTCTCAAATATTTAAATAACAGTTCAAAAAATTCGTTCCCAATTTTATTTCCCATTACTCTTGAAATAACCGTTTATTTTCAGTTTTGTACAACCGGTTTTCTTCCAGTTTTCATAGAACCGACTACATCACTAATGCAAAAGTGTTGCGTGCGTGCGTTGCGTGCGTGTGGTGGTGATTGAGCTTGTATTTGTACCGGTCAGTTTTGGTGCGAAGTAGCGATTTTTACTATAATAGAAGTATAATTCAGTGTTAGAATATTTTTTGGTGGTGGTATCCATTTATGGAATTCGTTTCATGGGTGAGTTTCTATGTTTTACCTAACTTTGACCTCCTAGGTCGCTGAACATTCTGTAGTGCCAGTATCTGACAAACTTGAAAAATGGCACAGCATCTCAAAGTAGGTACCTACATAACCTTCCTTCGTCAAGACAAATGAAAAATAAAAACTGTTTTTGCAAATACCTCCTTTCATTTTGCATCGAAAATAACCTGAAAATGTTCCGATAGTCGCGCTATACAAAGTTTTTATTGTTATTGTTGACATGCTAACCTCAAATTAATACTAAACCCTCGGTATGACTATTGGCAAATAATATTGCGTAATTTCATTTCACATACAATGTTATTATCATGCAATGCAACCAAGGGCATACCTACCTTATTAGTCACCCCCTGAGACTAATTTTATTTAAAACAAGCAACCCTTCAGTTTTAATGATTATTGTTCGGCCGCTGGGAGTATACGATCCTGACACATATGACTAGTGATGGGAGAAAATCAACGTTATCATTCCTTACGTTATTCTTAACTAGCTTTTGCTACTGACTCACGATTAAGTAGTTTTGTTTTTTAGACGACCTTCACTCAGTCATCTCTTGTGCCATTTTCGCAGGCATTTTAGAAGGGTCATCATCTTTTTTGTGCCGAATGGCAGTGCAGTGTTGTGGCGAGCTGTGCGACCTTTTATTTGAGCCCAGATCAGCTCAATTGCTTTGTACGGCAGTGGTACTGAGAAATTCTGAGAACGCGATGATCATTTTCTAAAGCCTGTTCATCAACTTCGTATTGTTAAAGGGACCGTTATTATTTTTGTTTTTTTTTTAATCTTCTTTATCTGCTAATAGCAGAATTGGCAAAGGACTTTCGTCCGTGCAGCCAGGTCTAACGTTTTTTAGGTAATTCTTTGTAGAAGGCCGAAGCCAAATCTTTGTAATGTTTTTTAGATATCTTTTTCGTGTTAAGGCCGAGGCCAAATCCTTGTAAAAAAATTTAAAAGTCTTTTCCGTGTTAAGGCCGAGGCCAGATCTATGTAATTTTTTTTTTAATTTGTCATTCCTTGTTACGGCAGCTGCCAAGTCACATTTTGTTAACATTCACATTCACATTTTGCTCACATTCACATTTACATTTTGTTCACATTCACATTTCGATAAAATTTTGTCAATATTTACACATTATATTTATAGGTCTTTATCAGCGTACATTTCACTATTTACATTATGTAGTTTATTTACAAATTTATTTTACAGACTCTCCACAGTAGTGGAAATGTACTCATATAGTGGTATAAATTTCTCGAATTTAATCAGTGTCAGAGTGTCGCGCGGGATGCTTTCAGGGTCTTTATAGATGTTTAGAAGTTTTTCTATCAATATTAGTCTTTGAAGGTTGTAAGCAGGGCAATGGAAAAAAATATGATCTAATGTCTGGTCAGCGGATAAATTGCAATCATTGCATATAGGGGATGATACGATGTGCATTCTATGAATATGATGATTAACAGTTTCCAAACCGTAGACGATTTATAATTGAGTAGAACTTTCTTGACATGTAGATTTTTGAGTATGTAAACCAAGGAGCACATCCAATCTTTGTGTTAATTTTAGCATACCAAGAGCCTTTAGTTTGAAGAGTGTTTTGCCAATCTGCTTGCCAATCTTGACGAATGTTTGATTTTAAAACACTGTTTATGTCCGAACTAGGAATGGCAACACTTTTGACGTGTCGATTGTCGATGTTTACATTTTCTGTTATTGTTCTTGCTAAATAATCCGCATTTTCATTTCCATTTACTCCTACGTGAGATGGAGTCCACATTAAAACGATATCCGTATCAAGAGAGAGTTTGGCATACAGCTGTCTAATATTATTTATGAAGGGATTTATGTTGGCATCCAGCTTATTCATTTCAAGTGCCCGAAGTACACTCATGCTGTCAGTAACAATAAGCCCATGATTGTGTTCATGCTTGTGATCCGTGATGTACTCCAGAGCCGCTAATATTGCTAAGGATTCTGCCGAAAAGATGGACAATTCCTTTGGTAGGGAAGCACCGAGACCTAACTTGTAGAAAGGTATGTAAATAGCCATTGATACTCTTGATTCATTCATAGAACCATCAGTAAAAATTGTGCGATGATCAGGATGAAGCGATATAAGATGATAAACTTCTTCCTTTCTTTCCAAGGTACAGTCAATCAAAATCTTCATGGAAGTGAAGTGTGCTTCATAAGATCCAGAATAACATGGCCAATTGCTGTTTTCCGCAATCTGATATTGCTGAATAAGGCTTTGGAATCCGGAAAAGTCATGAAGAATGAAAGGGGCGTTAGAGGAACTCAACAATTGTTTATAAGATGTAAGTTTCTCGAGTAAAGGTTGATTGGTGATGGAAGATAGCTTCACAAGAAGCTTTTGCTTTAAATATTTAAACCTAATAGGTAAGGGTGGAATGTTACATTCTACTTGTATGGAATTAATTGGAGTGGTTTTCATTGCTCCTGTAATACATCTTAAATGATTATTTTGCAAAATACTCAGCTTATTGACTAACCTATCGTCTGATGCAAAGCAAAGGAAACCATATTCAAAGTGGCTATGAATTAAGGATTTATACAACATAAGCAAAATCTTTGGATCACTTTTAATTAGCATTTTAATTACATTGAAAGCTTTAGAGGCTCTTGCAATTATGCAGTCAACATATTTATTCCATGATATATTGTAAGTAAAGATAACTCCCAAAAACTTTACTTCAAGCACCACAGGTAATTGTGAATTGTTGTAATAAATCTGAATATTTTTCTTTGCTTTACTGAAGACTACCACTTTTGTTTTTTCTGCATTAACATCAAGATTAAGAAAATTAAAGTAGTTACATAACTTTGTGAGAGCATTATTTATTTTACCCTGCACATCAGTAATATCAGCGCCAGAAGTATAAATTACTAAATCATCTGCAAATTGTAAACTGTTTACTTTGGATCCTAGTAAATAATTTAGTTTATGGATGTAAAGAATGTATATTAAAGGGCTCAAGATACCACCTTGACAGACACCCTTGTAAGAATACCTTGGTCCAGTAAAGTGTTTATTCATCTTAACAAAAACCTGCCTGCCATGTAAAAAGTTGAAAATCCAATTTACTAATTTTTCAGGTATACCAAGTGAAGCCAACTCATGAGCAAGAACATGGTGATTAACATTATTAAATGCACCTACAATATCAAAGAAAACACCGACTAAATAGTGGTTGTTCTTCATAGACTGAAGACAGAAATGTCTAATTGCAAATGAGCAATACTTTCTCTTGAAGATCTACCTCTGCGAAACCCAAATTGATTTGAAGGTAACAAGTTATTACTTTCAATAAAAAACTCCAGCCTTTGCTTCAAAAGTTGTTCAAAACTTTTCCCCATGCAAGATGTCAGAGCAATAGGTCTATATGAGTCTACCAAATCCTTTTCTTTATTTGGTTTCAAGATGGGAATTAAACAATATGTCTTCCAGTCATTTGGAATTAGGATATCTTTCCAAAGTAAGTTAAAAAGATTTAGAATAATAATTTTAGAGCTAGTAGTTGCATATTTTAAGACTTTATAAGGAAGACCATCAAGGCCAAATGCTGTATCGAGTCTAGAGCTAATAGCAGATTTGAATTCTTGCAATGAAAATGGATTAGTTACATAGTTACTATTACTAGGTGAAACATAACTGTCCAAACTTAAAGGAGCTTCCACAGTATCAGGTGTATATTTTTTAAGGAAATCAGTAATCCAATTGGGTTGACTAGTGCAATGGCGGTAAATGAACTTTTTATAAAAAAAAATAATTAGATTCCAAATTTTTGAGTAGTGCGATTAAATGTCTCACACAATTTTGACCAACTAATATTTCTTTCTAATTTTAAAGTCAACTTTTTCTTAGCTTGCATTTTCTTAAAGTTTATGTAATTAATTTCAGAAGGATCCATTGAATATTATATAAGCTTCTTTAGAGAGGCCTGAACTGCTTTTGTACAATTTTCATTCCACCATGGTAGAGGAATACTATTTTTTTTACTATGCACATTTTTAATCTGAGATGAGGTTACCTTACTCTTTTTGTACATGACCATTTCAATGGCTTTGTTAATTATTACGATAAGCTTGCTATAACTATAAAGTGGGTCAGAAACATGAATTTCAACATGTTCTAATAAACTATCTAATATCATAGAATAGGCCTTCCAATCAACAAATCGCCAAAAATTAAAAATGGGGCAGTTGTTATTGTTCAGAGAATGATTGATTATATTATTAATTACTATTGTTGTTATTACAGGTAAATGATAACTGCCAAGAGGGTCATCAAAAACCTCCCATTCAGAAGCAAGAGCCACTGATGGAGAAACTATGGTAAAATCTAAAGTGTTTTGCTGCCACTTAGGAGAACCTATAGTGGTCATACTACCATCATTAAGCAAGACCAAATTATTTTCATCAATGCACTCTAACACATAACATCCACGCGCATTTATATTTCTACAGCCCCACGCAGAATGAAGGCTGTTGAAATCTCCTGCAATCATAATAGGACCTGGGATGCTACTTGTTAAATTATTTAATTTATGTTTTGTAAATGAAGGTGTGCAATTAGTAGGACTGTATAGACTAACAATAGAGAGTTCTTTGTTAGCATAAAACAATCTAATGGCTATATTTTGAATACTATCATCAGAAAAAGTACTTAAATTAGTGTATTTGAGACTATTATGTATAAGAATTGCAACTCCATTATGACTATTACCTGAATCTAATCTTTCAATGTTATAATTTTTTATTTTGAAGTAATCTCCGTCCCTCAACCAAGTTTCACAAATTATAGCTACTTGAATTGATTGTTGAGATAAAAAATGCATTAAAACATGTTTATTGCTTCTAATAGACTGAGCATTCCAATTAACAATACGCAAATGATCCATAAAGAGTAAATTAG
The DNA here is from genome assembly GCA_947310845.1 of Yponomeuta plumbellus. NCBI lineage: Eukaryota > Metazoa > Arthropoda > Insecta > Lepidoptera > Yponomeutidae > Yponomeuta > Yponomeuta plumbellus. The sequence goes on along the minus strand of OX371220.1, from coordinate 7,372,525 downwards.
GAGTGAATATCTTTAGTTTTAAAATTGTCTAAAAGTGCATCTTTGATACTACTGACTGTGATGGATTTTTCATTTGTCTTGTGTTGAGTTATTAATTTAACGAGAGCGTTAGACAAAATTGCCAGCACTGACTCTGAATTTAATAGTAATTTTAATTGTTCTGCGGGGGAGTTGTTTGTAGATGGAAATGACTTTCTGTCCAATAAAGCATCAGCATATGAGGGTTTAATGTAAGTTTATTCTGATTTTCTTCAATTTTTTGCTTTTTGACTGGGCAATCTCTTGAAATTGCTGCATGAGTCCCTTTACAAAGACAGCATTGAGGGTTCGCGGTATTTGGGCAGTCTTTGTAGTTATGATCCAGGCTGCAGATAGAGCAGCGCTCCGAATTTTTGCAGAATTTTGCTATGTGGCCATACCTTAAACATTTCAGACATTGCTTGACAGCAGGGATGTAGGGCCTCACTTCAAAACGCCAACTATTGAGGTCGACGCTTTCTGGTAATATTGGGCAGGAAAAGGTAATACTGACTGTTTTAGTGGGAGTAAAGATATCACCATTTCGTTTCATGAAACGACGCACAGCTACGATATTTTTTCCACTGCTCACTGATTGAAAAATTTCCTTGTTGGACATGTTAACTGGCACGTGTTGGATGACACCTACTGTCTCAGTTGCGGCAGCGGGTATTGAAGCTTTCAATTTATATGAATCCAGGAATTTTTTATTCATCAATGCAGCATTGGCCAAGCCAGGTCTCTCAAAAATTACACCTACTTTATACTTATTCACCCTTCGAAGCTGTTTCACGCCTTTATTGTTTCTTTTCAGATGGTTGCCAAAGCTCATGAGATCACGATCACCTAATGGTAATCCGTCAGAGCCCTCCAAGAAGACAATAAATTAAAAATTTTCGCCATCCTCCGGATAAAGTCGCCTGTAATCGGCAACCTTATATACTACATACCTCTCTTCATCATCTATTGAAATCTCGGAGTCTGAACCACTGTTGGGTTTCACTTTAACATCATCATTTTTCTTCCGCCTTTTCTTACCAGACATCTTGACGTCCTGATATTATTATGAAGACCACAGACCTTTTATACACTATTTATGTTTCATAATCAACCCATTATGTCCCCACCGAGGGGCACAGGTCTCTTCCCTGAGGAAGGTATAGGCCATACTCCACCACGGGGGCCAAGTCCGGATTGGTGGAGGCTTGTAAGACTAGTGGCTGGTCTTACTGTCAGAAGTTTTCAAGCCGCCCTAGGGCCTCTGACTTGGCTTAACGACTGCCATCTATCGACGGCAGCCGGCACCAACTGCTTAACGTGCCTTGCGAAGCACGGAATCGCTCGGAAAAATGCCACTAGCGTTAGTCATAGACGGTGACCCATCCATGGACTGAACGTGCCGTATGTTGCTTAACCTTAGTGATCGTTTAAGATCACTCAGGCAGCCCAGGCTAGGAGCGATTCTATTAGCGATTATATATTTATGTTTAATTTACGGTTATTAAAGATTTAAAATAATTTTTTTGAATTGTAATTTGAAAAATGCCGCCGCTCTTTTCCACAGTTCCCGCGCCTCCCTCAAAACCTTTTATTATTTTTGTTATTTTTGGTACGTTACTACAAAAAAATACGGTTGACATAACCTTGTGACAGCGTAGTACGGATTTTACGCACGAACATTAAATAATGATTTCTTCTTATTTAACATTTAAATCACTGCAAAATATAACATTGATTGTAAGTTTACACAATGATATAGTTTCAATGACAATTATTTGCTAGTAGGATAAATAGGACATAAAAATATTTTAATCGAAAATTTAACGCCACTTCAAGGTTACGTCGTCCGTTCTAACATGACCTGTCAGGATCGTATTCTCCCAGCGGCCGGACGGTAGGACTATCAATAACATACAGGTATATTAGAATAGGTAGGTCTATCATGTCTTTGATTTGAAAAATGGTAAATGACAGGAATTATGATTTTTCAAATATTTTTTTTTGGAAATTATGTGGGGTCACTCTTTCTTAATAGTTAGGTTATAACCTTGAAAAGAACAGCTAAGGACCCTTGGTATTGGGTATCCTAGTGTGGGGGCAGAAGCAATGTATGTGCCTGTATGTAAATGAGGCGATCAGCCCACCAAAAACTCAACAGATTTGTATCTCATATACTTTACCCACCAACCTATGTCTGCTATCTGTTTTTTCATTAAACATCACTTCAAACCGTGGGCTTTTAAGGCTTGATATTTCGAGTAACGATTCTAGAATGGTATTGTAGTGTTTTAATGATAGTTATTGGAAGGTTATTGAAACAAGGTCTCTAAGGAGTAACGTTGTCTATTGTACTGTGTCAAAAAGAGAGCATTTTACATACTTATATGACTATGAATGTGTGGGTGAGGTGTCACAACACTACATTATGTGCCTTGACTTTTGAGCAGAAAACATCCCAACTTCTATTTACTGTGCCAGTGTCGAGTGACAACTTGACGAGTTTCAGTGCTATACTTGAGCCATTACAAATGTGCGAACCGATTCATAAAAGTGTGAGCGAGAGTTCCGATATGCCTGATATGCCTACTATATCGATACCTTAATTCGCAAACCAGCCAACTCCATTTGAGTTGGAATGACATAACATTACATTTACATACAGGCACATTTATTGCTTCTGGCCCCACACTAGTCACAAACATGTAAACATCCAAGACCTGGGTTTCTTTTTTTTTAATTGTCAGCCAACTCCATATACGATTTCTGTGGCGCAGCGTTTAGCGCATCTGACTACCTAGCGAGAGGTCCCGGGTTCTAATCCCGGCTGGGGACAAAAAAAAAGAAACCCAGGTCTTGGATGTTTACATGTTTGTGACTTGTGACAGGAGTTGGCTGGTTTGCGAATTAAGGTATCGATATGTGAGAGAGAGGTCTGATACAAATGTTTATAACTCAGTTCGCACGTTTGTAATGGCTCAAGTATAGCGTCCTGTCATATGTATGTGTGTTCCTCTCTCAAGTTTCCTCTTGATGTTCCTTTCTGATGTTTTGTTGTTCTATTTCAGGAGACACAATGCAAACCGTTTGACACCAGCCAGAGTGTAAGAGAGGCAGGTGGACTAAGTGTAGCATTTGACATCGTTGTGTGAGAGGTCTCACTCAGGAGCTCTGCAGGATGTTTCAAAAACCTACTTTTGGTGCCAATACTTCGGGCTTTGGTGAGTTAATTTTTTAAAACTATAGAAGGAGGTTCTGAATTTAAAATCATAACGTGCCAGTTCTAGTTACAGCGCCTCCAAGTTATCTGTTCAGGTGGGCAAAATTGTAATGAACTAATTAATTGTAAATCCTGTTCCCCACTTTTTGGTTTTATTTATTCACTTACTAAGATTTATAGATATATTTTCATTAAAATTGAAAGCCGGGTTAAAATAATCTCATTTTTCTAGGTAGATTTCTTAAATGTTACTACTAAATTTTCCACTAGCGCCGCTATCAACTGAACAGATAAGATGGTGAGATTTCCGCACTTAGTGCCGATTTCTGAGTTGAGAATGTTTACGAAGTATGTAATTACTTAACTGTAGTGCAGTGCTGTCTCGTCAAGTTTCTTAGAAAATAGTGTGACAGCATGTTACTGAAGTATTTACCTACTAGTGGAAATTCTTAATTCAGATATCAGCCCTTAGCATCTAGTTTGACAATCTCTAACTGACTGCTCGTGGTGGACTGTATGAGAAGACTACGAAAATTGATAAAAACACTGATTAGTAGAATATTAAGTGAATAAAAAATAAAGCACAATTTCAATATCAGTACAGACAAATTTTAGCAACGAGCACAACTGACGTGACAACAAAAAAAGGAAACGTCACAAGACAGCAAGCCATCAATTAACCCGCTGGCTCGGCGGCTACCCAAACTTTGTAGCGGGTTTGTAACCAAAATTATACTTTATATTCATTAATTCATTAACCGGTCGTTCTAAAGTCCCGAAATTATAAATAAATAAAACTAGCGATACGTCCCGGCTTCGCACGGGTGGCAAAAACGTTTCCGTGAAATCAGCTATATTAGTTCCGTGGAAAATCCCTGGGTTGTATTTTTTTTACACCTTGGGTTACATTATTCAACATTCGTATGGAACCCTTATGTTTTTGAAAATACAATAACCTATGCTACTCACGAAGAATGTAGCTTTCTAATGGTGAAAGAATTTTTAAAATCGGCCCAGTAGTTTCTGAGCCTATTCATTACAAACATATACACAAAAATACAAATCTTTCCTCTTTATAATATTAGTATAGAGTACCTGGATGACCGAGCTTTGCTCGGTATTTTTTTGGTAAATATAATAGGGCTCCTAATAATAGTTTTTCACATAAAAGAAGGAACTTGAAAAAAAAGAGAAACTTCATGCTCAAGTCTCGAACCAGGGTCTTCTGTTTACGGTATCGTCCAATCTCCCACCTGGGCTACTACAACCTTACAGATTAATGCGAAATTTACGTTCTTATAGGCTAGCAGTTATTTCTTTGCCCAAAAACACGGTTAAAACGACGTTTTTTTAAAATGAAACCTAGCTGGATCAATTAATCGTCCCCGAAACCCTCTGCTTACAAAATTTCATGATATATACAAGAACTAGCTGTGCCCCGCGGTGTTACCCGCGGTTCATCGATTTTCCCGTAGGAATAAGATATTTCCCCGCGGTAAAACGTAGCCTATGTTTTAATCCAGGGTATCGGCTAACTCCATACCAAATTTTATTAAAATCCGTCCAGCCGTTTCAGCGCTAAAGACTGACAAACATATAAACACACACACAAACTTTCACGTTTATAATATTAGTGTGATAGTGTGATTGCTCGTTTATATAGAGATTAGATAGATAGGTAGCGTGCCCCATTGAACAATGCTACTGCTTACTGGCAGGCTCGTTCAACGCGGGCGCTTCAACGTCGTCGCCCTTCGGCGGGTTCAAGCCTGCGGCGGCGACCAGCGCGTTCGGCGCAGCCCCGGCCTTCGGCGCCACCGCCGCCCCGCAGCCCGCCGCCGGTGGCAGTGAGTCGACACTCGTACAATACAAACGTCAACATAATGGGCTAGTTGCCCTAAAAAATGGAATTAGTCCGTCTTTGAGATTATTCAAAAATAAGGGACACGTGTTTTTGTATTTGTAAATTAGACCGAAAATGACAAAGATACAGCCCATTAAAGTTACGTGTGACGTCACGCCGTGCTGCATTTTTAGCACGGAGTGACGTCACACGTAACTTTAATGGGATATATATCTTTGTTATTTTTTGTTTAATCGAAAAAAGAAAAAATACGTGTCCAATATTTTTTTATAATCTAAAATACGGACTAAATAGAATTTAATTATTTTGACCCTGGAAACTACCCTATTCAAATTCAAATATTTGATTCGCAATACAAACAAAATGTTTACTTTATGAACGTCAAAGTTGTTAGTTTCACAATTAACAGATTATGCGGAGAAGAAACTCCACATTTATTCGGGTTATACGACATTGGTTCTTTTTAAAACAGTCTGCCTGTTTCACAATCTGCAGATAAAGTTCCGGATAAGCTATCCGCAACCAGGGCTGCCGTTCGTTCTAAATTTAAGTAAATTTTCCTATATTGCGTGTGTTCGTTTATGGCTTCAAATTTAGATCAAACGGCAGCCCTGGTTGCGGATAGCTTATCCGGAACTTTATCTGCAGATTGTGAAACAAACCCTTAGTATAATTAACAATCTTTCAACTTAAAAATATTACACATTGATTTCGTGAACACTAGACACATTTCTCCTCTGAATACATTAAATATTAATATATTGTTTAACACAAGACATCTTTGTCTTCTAAATGAACATTTGTTTTTGCTATCATCAACCCATTATGTCCCCACCGAGGGGCACGGGTCTCTTCCCTGAGGGAGGTATAGGCCATACTCCACGGGGGCCAAGTCCGGACTGGTGGGGCTCGTAAGACTAGTGGCTGGTCTTACTGTCAGAAGTTTTCAAGCCGCCTAAGGACCGTTCTGCACTGCTCCGGTCCGGCAAACGTTAATTACCGATCCGATTTAGAAACACACAAGAATACTAATAAGCTTCTCCACTACTCCGGCATCCGGTTTTTAACGGTCCGATAATTTGCTAGATCGGAACGGTATTTTACCGGTCCGAAGAGATCGACTTACAAAAACAATACACGTTTTTGCACCGCGGATACAACCCAAAAATGTTCCCATACTATTTTATTTACATTATTAGAATCTGTGGAAAACGTCCCCTGCCTTGAATAGAAAAACCGAGGAATTTTAATAAAGCACTGCGTCACGTCCATTGCCGATTATAGTCGGATGAAGTGGAGAAACATAATCCGGCATCCGATATTTTTCTCATGACTGATTCCGGTTCCGACGCCGGACCGGAGCAGTGTAGAAAGGGCCCTAAGGCCACACACCGCCTTATTCCGACCCAAAATCGACCCCAGGCTTCTTCGGCAACACGTCGACGACGGGCGGCCTGTTCGGCGCTTCGGCCGCGCCGGCCGCGGCGCCTTCGTTCGGCGGCGCGAGCGGGGGATTCGCCTTCGGCCAGACGAGCACCGCCGGCTCGAGCCTCTTCGGCGGCTCGTCGACTGGGGGGGGACTCTTCGGCGCGTCCGCGACGCCACAGCAGACCACTTCGGCGTTCGGCGCTAAGCCAGCAGGTGAGGAAATAGGCTAGTTGCCCTAAAAAAATTGAATTAGTCCGTCTTTTAGATTATTCAAAAATAAGGGACACGTATTTTTTTATTTGTAAATTAGACCAAAAATGACAAAGATATAGCTCATTAAAGTTACGTGTGACGTCACGCCGTGTTGCATTTTTTAGCACGGAGTGACGTCACACGTAACTTTTATAGGCTATATCTTTGTTATTTTTTGTTTATTCGAAAAAAGAAAAAATACGCGTCCAATATTTTTTTATAATCTAAAATACGGACTAAATAGAATTTAATTATTTTGAGCCTGGAAACTACCCTATTATCTATGTATCTATTCAACCCGTGGCAAACACACGTCCATTGTTGGGCGTAGGCACCTTCGCCGTCACGATAACCTCGCCTTCTTTAGAGAGGCGCTAAGCCTGATGGTGAGCAAACAAAGCTAAAGTCAGTTTCTTAAAGGCCGATTTCTGATTTGAGAATTTCACTTAATTAAATACTTAAATAGAGAGATTTCTGAGGAATTTGACGAGACAACACTAGAGTTAAGTAGTTACTTAGCAAAATTCTCAAATCAGAAATCGGTCGTAAGTCGATTAAAAAAAATGACGCGGCGTTCACATCACATCATCAACCCATTGTGCCCCACCGAGGGGCACGGGTCTCTTCCCTGAGGAAGGAATGGGCCATACTCCACCACGGGGGCCAAGTCCGGATTGTTAGAGGCTGGTCTTACTGTCAGAAGTTTTCAAGCCGTCCTAAGGCCTTTGACTAACGCTAGTGGATTTTCCGGGCGCATCCGTGCTTCGCAAAGCACGTCGGACAGTTGGCGCCGGCTGACGTCGATAGATGGCAGTCGTTAAGCCAAGTCAAAGACGCGGCGCTACCGTTATAAAATAATAGGTTTACTTGGTAGATTTTTTTTACCGTGAATAGAAAGATTCGTGTGACCAAAATCCTTATCACATCAAAGGCATAAACAGGAGACGGGGATCTCTGGGCCTAAATGTAATAAGCTGAAATATGGTTTAAAAAAAGCGGTATTTTTTTCTGTTTCGAAATATAAAAAAAATCTGCTCAATTCACAATCTGGGAGACGAGAAATCTTAAAAACAAGTTTATTGCACTGATGAAATAAGGTATCGATTAGTATAATCGATTACTGGGAATGGATTCAATCAAAGTGAATAAAATATACGGAATAAATTATTATATCGTCAATAGTTTACAATAAAACAATATCAACTTTAAAATCAATTCCCGTAGATTCTTGTTTACAGATCGATTTATTACTTATGTTTGTCAAATGTATTTAATCTGTGCTGACAGTGACAACACCCGGACTTCCAATCTATGAACATTCATCACCGGATTACCTACTCGTCTTGTATCGGTTATCGTTTGCGTATTTCAATTATATTCCTCGACCAGTGCTTTCTCTCTACGGACTTCTAGTATATTGTTTAACTGATACGACTGTGGCATAGCGACTAATCGATGTAATACACTGGGCCGACGAGTTTTAGATGATGAAATGTCACAAATCCTTGTCTTTCCTATCTTTTAATCTATTTGTGAGTTTCGTTTTATTCTCCCACTCAATACAATACAATAAGAACTACAATTAATGTAATAAATAACTGTCTATCATATGGTCATTATAGTTATACAGTGTGGCCCTGGATAAAGTGCAATCCCGAAAGGGGATGAAACTAGACCATGAATCATTGACTAGAAAAATATTAAAAAAAAATATAAAAAATTATTGTAGGATTTATTGGTATTTTAAGATTTTCATGTTTCATTAAGGACTCTATGTACAAAAGTATTGATTTCTTCCAAAATAATGGGTCTATTTCTTTGAAATAAAAAAAAACAGTATGCCTAATACCTGGCGATGACCATGAAATAATAAATAGTCCGCAAAAAAGTAACTATCTTGGGTAAAAAAATGTATTTTTATGAAAAAAATGATTTTTTTAGACGTTTATTTTAAAAAACTTCAAATTACTAAAAAAATGTGCCCTATAACTATGTAATTTTATAGCTTACTTTTATTCTTTACCATTTTAGCTTCCAAATAAAAAAAAAGCAATGTTCTAACTAAAAAAACACGCTATCTACGAACTTTTAAAGTGGAGCCTAATCGTGTTACCGTGCAGGTAGAGACCGTTTTTTCCATTGTTTCCGTCCTACTCTGTGCCCTTCGGCAGTCGCAGTCCTTTTGTTCTACACTCAGGTAGAGGGAAGGCGAGGGGTGGGGAGGCAGGGGGTTCGAAACAGGACTTACACAGTCGCTCCGATATTCTCGCCGCTGCTACTACTGTTCTCGTTCTCGCATTGTGTTCTCGTTGATTTGTTATTAAGTTTTTGTTACATTGTTGACTGTTACATTTTCTACTGTTCGTTACGTTTGGACTGTTCCTGTTCTGCTGTTTGAAAAGTAGATGCCCGCTTCAATCGTGGATTTTCGTGAGACCGCTGGTGCAAATTTCTGCAGTTTGTAATGCCGTCTCGGGTAAATGTCGCTTCGTCCGTCCAAAAAATGCGTTTGGGAAAATTTGGGTCAGCTCTAATTTTTCTTAGAATCCACGTCGACATTACGCATCTTGGACGATTATCTACATTTTCGTGTAAATGTTGTACTCGTTGGTAATGGAAAGGATGCAATCCCTCCTTTTTCAAAATTCGCCAGACAGACGTCTTCGATATGCCATGACGCAACGCTAATCGTCTTATACTTGTTGTAGGGTCAGCAAACAGATCGTTTAAAATGGCCTATTCTATCGCATTGTCAATAACGACAGCTGGATGCTCACGGCGATCTCGTGCCAAACCAAGTCCAATGTTGGAGAGCCTCCTATGAATCTCTTGAAAATTTCGAGCTGAGGGTATGAGTCTGCCCGGGAAAGCATTTATGTATGCAGTCCGAGCGACTGTTGTGCGACCATGTGACATGCCATAATAATAATGCATGTCGGCTATTTCTCGAGGTGAGAACTCTGTCAATCGCGGCATTTCGTCAACACTTAACAGCAGAACAGGAACAGTCCAAACGTAACGAACAGTAGAAAACGTAACAGTCAACAATGTAACAAAAACTTAATAACAAATCAACGAGAACACAATGCGAGAACGAGAACAGTAGTAGCAGCGGCGAGAATATCGGAGCGACTGTGTAAGTCCTGTTTCGAACCCCCTGCCTCCCCACCCCTCGCCTTCCCTCTACCTGAGTGTAGAACAAAAGGACTGCGACTGCCGAAGGGCACAGAGTAGGACGGAAACAATGGAAAAAACGGTCTCTACCTGCACGGTAACACGATTAGGCTCCACTTTAAAAGTTCGTAGATAGCGTGTTTTTTTAGTTAGAACATTGCTTTTTTTTTTATTTGGAAGCTAAAATGGTAAAGAATAAAAGTAAGCTATAAAATTACATAGTTATAGGGCACATTTTTTTAGTAATTTGAAGTTTTTTAAAATAAACGTCTAAAAAAATCATTTTTTTCATAAAAATACATTTTTTTACCCAAGATAGTTACTTTTTTGCAGACTATTTATTATTTCATGGTCATCGCCAGGTATTAGGCATACTGTTTTTTTTTATTTCAAAGAAATAGACCCATTATTTTGGAAGAAATCAATACTTTTGTACATAGAGTCCTTAATGAAACATGAAAATCTTAAAATACCAATAAATCCTACAATAATTTTTTATAATTTTTTTTAATATTTTTCTCGTCAATGATTCATGGTCTAGTTTCATCCCCTTTCGGGATTGCACTTTATCCAGGGCCACACTGTATATAGTTATAAAATCATATAGTTATAATAAAATCAGCAGTTATACTTAACTGTATGGTTATTGTCAATAACAGTATAGGTTATTGTCAGTTTGTTGCATAGCCTCACTTTTACGAAATCTCTTTTAACTCTGCTCTCAGATTGCCAAAATCCACAAATTTTTTAAAGATGGTTTGACAATTATTAGGCTGTTAATTGACTCCACTCTAGTCTTTTTACATCTGGGCCCAAGAATGTATGAAAGCGTATCCGTCTCCTTTAATTACTAGTAAGAGCAAAGTAAAAATAAAGTCTTACGTAGCACACAATTTTAACTTTGAAATAAAATGGGGTTATTGGTGTATTGTAAGACCATAATTTTATATTCACGAAGATCCGCTGCCCAAATATTGTTGTCATCTTTTTTTAATCATTTTTTCTCTCTGTCATTAAGAACTCAAATCAGTTCTGTCTTGGACGACTTCTTCTATCATCCGTACTGGCATCTTTCCTGTGCCACGAATCAGGCAACGACAATGCCCTCGACCAACTGACAACATTTTACGGACGACAGAGAGAGGAACGGAGTATACGATAAGGCATTTTATCCTATAATCCGTCCCGCGTTTCGAACTCCCGGGGGACCAAATAATTGCAAGTTATTGGTCCATGCGCGCGGCTTGAGATAAGCGAAACAATAAACATAAACTACATAATTAACAAACAGGCACATACATTGCTTCTGCTCCCACACTAGGATACCCTGTGTCGTAGAAGCCAGAAACAGCGACGTCACAAACATGTAAACATCCAAGACCTGGGTTTTCTTTTGTCCTCAGCCGGGGTTCGAACCCGGGACCTTTCGCTAGTTAGGCAGATGTGGCTATCGAAGGTCAGAGGCCGTCCACAAATTACGTCACACGAATTTAATTATTTTTCGACCCTTACTCCGCTCTTGTCACAGCTGGTCACATTTGTGAGACTCCCCCACTTCCCTAGTGTGACGTCACATATTTTGCAATTTTACAACTGGAAATTATTGAATTAAAACAGCAGCTCCCATATATTTATTTTAAGAGTTGCAAATAGAGTTAAGAACACATAGAATTAAAATTTTTTTTTTATTTTCGTTAATAGATCAAAGTTCGTGTTTTAATAATTAGATTTATAATACATAAATTTGAAATGTGACGTCAAGAAATTTAGGACACCTCCCCCTTAACGTGTGACGTAATTTATGGTTGGCTCACGCGCAGTTACCAATAAGTACATGCGGCGACCACTCCGGAGTGGCAAATAGGTAGGAATTCAGGAATGCATCATGTAGGTGAATATAACGTAGCTTTTTAGCGCCGTGCGATCTGAATTGCACCTAATTGTATCGCTGCTAGAGTCCCTTTGTCTTTAATTGATTTTGCGGAGTGAGTCTTCTGTACCTGTACTATTATGTATTCTGTGGTATAAGGATGAAAATTGAAGGTTATGTATTTAAAGCCACAAAAAAAATTTAATTAGGAATTATGTCCACAAAATAAAAACAAAAACTTTGGTGTGGATCACCCTTAACACTCTGAGGAATGAAAAATAGATAACAAAAAAAAAAAACTGTGCCAATGGGCGCACGTGGGCGATTTACTTTGGGAGCACGTTTTGTGGAATGGAGTGTAGTAGCGGTCAGATTGTTTACATTATTTATCTGGTTTTGTTGGCTTTTCTTTAGTTGTTAACAGACATTGTCATTAGACAGCGACTTTGTTCCTTGATAAGCACCCGGGTCCTAGGGATCGGTGGTTCTCGAGCTGAGATTTCTCGACAACTATTTTGAGAGTAAGTGAGAGTGCAATTATAATAATACTAGCTGTGCCCTGCGGTGTTACCCTCGGTTTATTTAGAAAAATAAATTGTGTATTAAAAGTAAAGATAATCACTATTCACATTTTTTTAATCAAAATAATTTTAATTTGAGCATCGGAAAGATCAATTTACAAAATTAAATTTTCATCGATTTTCCCATGGGAGTAAGATATTTTTCCGCAGTAAAACCAAGGAGAAAGACGTAGCCTAGGTGTTAATCCAGGGTGTCAGCTAACTCCGTACCAAATTTTATTAAAATCGCTCCAGCCGTACGTGAAGAAGTAACAAACATGCACACTCACAAACTTTCGCCTTTATAATATTAGTGTGATAACTGAGATTATTACCTTTTTTCCGGATACACTTAATAGGGTAGTTTCCAGGGTCAAAATAATTAAATTCTATTTAGTCCGTATTTTAGATTATAAAAAAATATTGGACACGTATTTTTTCTTTTTTCGATTAAAGTGCTGCATTTTTTAGCACGGAGTGACGTCACACGTAACTTTAATGGGCTATATCTTCGTAATTTTTGGTCTAATTTACAAATAAAAAAATAAGTGTCCCTTATTTTTGAATAATCTAAAAGACGGCCTAATTACATTTTTTAGGGCAACTAGCCCATTGATGCACAGTCCTCAACTTTGCGATTCTTTATTTTTTTATGGCGCTATCAGATTGACCCACAATTGAGTTTGTGTCTGCAAGGCACACTATTCACCTATTTTGAAAAATAAATAAATAAATAATGTATCTTAATCATTCATGACTCTGTGGCCAATAATGTCTTGTAGGTCAAGGTGGGACAAAAAATACGAATAAAATAAAAATATAACTCGAAAACTACAAAAAATCGCGGAACATACATGGGGGTGATTCAGTTACCCCTAGAGGTGCATGCATGATTATTAATTGAATTAAATATTCCAATTGTAAGTTAATGTAATGCATACCTATTTCAAATAGCACTTTAAAATGTTGCGTGCCCTACAGGGTCCACAAAGATCTCATCAAATAACTGTTAAGTTAAAATGTAACAACCCTACAACTTGTGGAATGCGATAAAGTATTGAGTATTGGGTGCTCTATCTCTGGACTTCCGCTTGACACTATTTTTTGGGACACCCTGTATATCATGTAATGGTTGTGGGTGATTCTCAGAACTACATAATTTCTTTGGCGCGTTTTTTTTTATATTAACTTAATAACCCAATAAATTGTAGTAGATGCCACCAAAACCTACAAATACGTTACAATACAATCTTTAGGGGTCAATAAACCTACAATATTATGTTACTTTTTATTGAGTTAATAATATGAAAAACATGCGCCAAAGAAATTATGCCATATGAGCCATTTTCTGAAAATCACCCTTGTGATCTGTTTTTTGCAGTGTAAACCAAATAAATGTAATAAACCTTTTCCCCTTTGTGTTTTTTGCTTTTTCTAGTGTGCTATACAGAATTTTCTTTATTTTTCTTTTAATACCTAAATACTCTAATTATTATGGATCTAGGCCAGTGGTGGGCAAACTTTCTTAATGGGGGGCCACAAAGTTTAAGAAATTCTAGAGGAGGGCCAGAATTATAGAAAGCTAGCGGCTAGTTTAGCTTCAGTTATCAAGAATCAAGAATTTATTTCAACGTAAAGAATTTACATTCTGCTTGTAGAATGTCAATGTACATACAGTTATGTATAATGTTAGCCGCTGCCTTGGGGCCGTCTGTAGTGGAGAAAAAGGCAGCGAAAAAAAAAACTCCACTCTGACCATCTTTTCTCAAATCACCTTAAAGCTAATACAAATAAAACATACAAAATAATATCTTGGATGTGTTGAACACTAGACACATTTATCCTCTGATTTAATTTAATATTAAACTACTATTTAATGCCATACTTCCTTGTCTTCTAAATAATCGTTGATTTTATAATAAGCTTTTTTGCAAAGAGTGTGCTTAACACAATTCTTAAATCGCGTTGGGGGTAACTCTAATATGTCTTGGGGTTAACTCTAATATATCTTGGGGTATCTTGTTGTAGAACCTTATACAGTGCCCCATAAAGGAAGTATTAACTTTTGCAAGTCTAAATCGTGGAAATGACAATTTATGTTTATTCCTAGTATTAACGTTATGATGGCTACCAAGAGTTTCGAAGTCCTTAATATTTTTCCGAACGTACATAATATTTAATGTTATAGTGTATGCATCTAATTTTCAACTAAGTAGAATCTACTTTATACTTCTCGGCCGTCAAAACGTAGTTATAGCGGGCCATATACTTATCCATGTCGATGGACCCTCGGCGGGCCGGGTTAAACACTTTCGCGTGCCGGAGTTGGCCCGCGGGCCGTACTTTGCCCATCACTGATCTAGGCTAAGTAATTGTTTGGTACCTGCCATTTACAAAACCCTCCCAGAGGTATTGTGTAATAAGCATCTCAGAAAAGCACAATTCAAAAGTATGCTTAGGCGCTTTGTTTTAAGCAGTTTGTAAACATAAAATATTACATACTAGCTGTGCCCCGCGGTGTTACCCGCGGTTCATCGATTTTCCCGTAGGAATAAGATATTTCCCCGCGGTAAAACGTAGCCTATGTTTTAATCCAGGGTATCGGCTAACTCCATACCAAATTTTATTAAAATCCGTCCAGCCGTTTCGGCGCTAAAGACTGACAAACATATAAACACACACACAAACTTTCACGTTTATAATATTAGTATGATAATATTAGTATGATAATGTTAGTTGTGTAGAATGTAATGTTAGTTGAGTAAGTAAATAAGAACTGTTACCAAGAGCTTGCCGATAAACTGCATTAGCGGTTTGGCAAACTAATGTCATTGTAATTTCGCATTAGTTTTAGTGAATAAATAAATAAATAAAATAAATCTTATCTTATCTTATCCCTCAGGCTTCGGGTTCGGCAGTACGGCCACGACGGGCACGACGGGCGGCGGCCTGTTCGGTGCCACGAGCACGGGCCCGGGCCTGTTCGGGCAGCAACAGGCCACCACCATGGGGGGTGGGGGCCTGTTCGGGAACACCACAGGTTCGTCGGCCCACTCATTGGAAGAGAGAGAGGGAGAGATAGGGAGTGAGAGGAGAGTGATAGGGAGTGAGAGGAGAAAGATAGGGAGTGACAGGATAGAGATTGATAGTGAGAGGAGAGAGAGATATGGGGTGACACGATAGAGATTGATAGTGAGAGGGGAGAGAGAAATGGGGTGACAGGATAGAGATTGATAGTGAGAGGAGAGAGAAATGGGGTGACAGGATAGAGATTGATAGTGAGAGGAGAAATAGATAGGGAGTTAAAGGAGAGAGATAGAGAGTGGCAGGAGAGAGATTGATAGTGAGAGGAGAGAAAGTTATGGGGTGAGAGGAGTGAGAGATAGTTTTTTTTTAAATTTATTTTATTTAACAAACTTAACTATCATAGATAGTAGTGAAAAAGAAATAGAGACATTTATTATGCCAAAAAAATACACATCACAGGTATAAAATAAACAGATAAGTAACATAATAATAACATAATTGAAGGAATTAGTTGAGAAACAGTCCGTCTACTTCGCTAAAATGTACATAGAGGAAGATAAACATTGATTCAAATTAAAATTCAAATATTTTATTCACAGTACAGACAAACGGCCTTACTAATAATAACTTATACACTCTGAATAACTATTTGACGTATATCAATTTATACTGGTTTAATCGCATTTAGCGTACAAGTAACCAGTTTGTCAGACCTCGCAGAACGGCTGTATACACAGCTCATAACCTTTATTAGTAAGGCCGAAAATGTTTACTTTAGGAACGTCAAAGTTGTTAGCTTCACAATAATTAATAGATTCCGCCAATCTTTGGCACCGTGGAGTATGGCCTATACATTCCTCAGGGAAGAGACCCGTGCCCCTCGGTGGGGACATAATGGGTTGATGATGATGTAAAAGCCCAATTTTCACCCGCAGGGGGCTTCGGGCAGCATCAGCAGCAGGCGGGCACTGCCCACGTCAAGTATAACCCTGTTGTGGGCACGGATGTGATGGTCAAATCCGGGCAGTCGCAGAACATCAGCATCAAGCATCACTGCATCACTTGCATGAAGGTGAGTTGGTTTATGTTTATTTTATTTATTGCATCACAATATTGGTTCCGTGCTTCGCAAGGCACGTTAAGCAGTTGGTGCCGGCTGCCGTCGATA
Organism: Yponomeuta plumbellus; assembly: GCA_947310845.1. Classification (NCBI taxonomy): domain Eukaryota; kingdom Metazoa; phylum Arthropoda; class Insecta; order Lepidoptera; family Yponomeutidae; genus Yponomeuta; species Yponomeuta plumbellus. Next base: position 7,355,947 of record OX371220.1, on the reverse strand, counting down.
GATGGCAGTCGTTAAGCCAAGTCAGAGGCCTTAGGGCGGCTTCAAAACTTCTGACAGTAAGACCAGCTAGTCTTACAAGCCTCCACCAATCCGGACTGGGCCCCTTGGTAGAGTATGGCCAATACCTTCCTCAGGGAAGAGACCCGTGCCCCTCGGTGGGGACATAATGGGTTGATGATGATGATAATGAAAATATAATAACAGAAAACGAGAACAAAAGTGGGTGAAGATGAGGTGACAAACAGAATATTACAATATTAACGTGCTTCGCAAGGCACGTTAAGGCTGGCCGCATACATTCGTTTTCCGTTTTCGTTTTTCCTAATGCGGAATACAGATTCGTATATCCGTAAGCCTAGCGCAGACGTTAGTTTTTCTTAATTAGGAAAATTTTACAGTACGGAAAAAGGATGTTTGTATGCGGTAGTGAATGCATTTTGTATAGATTTGAGGCATTCGAGACCCCGAATACTGAAAACGAAAGCGAAAAAACGTGTGCGGAAAACGCATGTCTGCGGCCGGCCTAAGCAGTTGAAAAATAAACGGACGCGGGAGCTTCAAAATACACACGCTACTCGCTACGATCATGCGACGCACACTGAGCGCGTTCCGTACGGAATTTACGAATGTGTGATGCGACCCATACAAAATCTATGGATGACTTGCATTCGGAACGGCTTTTTCCATCCGGGATTCCGAATGCAGAGACCATCATTCGGAATACGCTACTTGCTTCCTATCAAATTTGACGCGATAAATGGATATTTCCTGTAGTATCTAATGTAAGAAACCGTAATATATGGACTTTGCTAAGTAAATATGCAGGATGCCTGCAAAATTTGCAAATAAAAAATATATTTTTCGCTTTTAAATCGGAACGGTGAATACACTATCCGCCATCTTGAAAGCACCTTTGGTTGTAAACAAACATCTGTCAGTCGTGCGTGCGTAGGTTCTATTGTGAATCATACTTCTTTCGTGGCACGAACTCTACCTATGTTGAATGTCAAACTTTGTTTACAAACGTAGAGGACTTCAAACCATAGACAAAAATGGCGGACCGCGTGTTTGACTGTTTAGCAAAGCAACGTTTTAAAATAATGTTTTTGTTGCTTTTAGGTCCTCAAAAAATATACTAAAATATTTTTTGGTCTAATGGAAGAGATATTTAGCATTTAAGACATACTTGAAAAAAGAGTCAAGTAGCGGATTTCGAACCGGAAAAAAAAACGTACGGAAAACTACTGTACAGTGTCACCATCTTATCTGTTCAGTTGATAGCGGCGCTAGTGGAGAATTTAGTACTAACATTTAAGAAATTTACCTAGAAAAATGAGAATGTTTTAACCGGTCTTTCAATTTTAATAAACTATCTATAAATCTTTGTAAGTGAATAAATAAAGCAAAAAATGGGGAACAGGACTTACAGTTAATACGGTATTTGACACTATCAAAAATAACTTATTTGAGATGCTCCATTAAAACAAAAATTACAAAATGATTCGGAAAATGTATTTCTTTCAATCATTTACTAGTTATTATAATTTTTAAATAGTTCAAACATAAAATGAGTGCTCTGAAATGTGACGTCACAAGCAAGTATTTTCATACAAAATTTAGTTTTAAAAGTAACTCATTTGACATCCTGTCAAGTATGCAATTTTGCCCACCTGATCATAATATATAACTACAGCGCCACCAAGTTATCTGTTCAGGTGGGCAAAATTGTAGCTAACCAATTAATTGTAAATCCTGTTCTCCATTTTTTGTTTTATCTCACTTACTAAGTTTTATAAATATATTTACATTAAAATTGAAAGACTGGATAAAGTATTCTCATTTTTCTAGGTAAAGTTCTCAAATGTTACTACTAAATTCTCCACTAGCGCCGCTATCAACTGAACAGATAAGATGGTGGAACTGTAGGACGCGCTGTACGTGTTCGAAATTACGAATCGATTTTCCGAAACGGGATTCCGATTCGATGTATGTGGCCGGCCTAAACGTTTTTTTTTTATATTTACCTTTTTATGGCTCCAGATACAAAACTCTTTTATTGAGTTTGCAGTAAAGAGAATGCAATGATATCCTCCATCTTAAACGACAATGCAAACTCATTTTGTCGTTCAAAACAAACATGACAATTTGTTGTGGAATAAAAAAAATGCCAAAGGTTTGAAAAAGTCAGTTCTTTCTTGGGTGATAAATGTGTCAACAGAAAATTGTTTACTATTACAATAATTACGCTTTAAATCTATTTAAAAACTCCACAATGCTAGGTTTGATTTTCAATACCTTTTGCTTTTAAAAAAATGACGCAATCCGCAACTAGAGTTTAGCCATCATTATTAAAGTCTGCGAAAAACTGCAGGCAGATGCTGGATGCAGCAAGCTAAAGACAGGGCGCTATGGCGCTCATTAGGGGAGGGCTATGTCCGGCAGTGGACTAATATAGCCTGATGATGATGATGAAGATTAAAGTTTATAGATAGATGGATGGAGAACACTTCGATGTACACAGAAATGGAGATTACACAGGTATTTCTTAATCTAACGTTTTTTAATTCGATGCAAAAAAAATGACACGGTGTTACCACTATAAAATATAAAGGTTTAATCGGTAAATTTTTAACGTGAATAGAAGGCTCATGTGACAAAAATCCTTATCACATCTAAGATATTAAAATTTAATAACTCATTTGCTCATAAGAGGAAAGTCTAAAAAAAAAACACCTACGTAGCAGACACAATTTTAACTTAGAAGTAAAATGGGGTTATTTGGTTTCTACGTACTAGCAACATTCAGACATTGACAGCCTTGTATTGATATGCTGGCTGCACGGACGAAAGTCCTTTGCCTATTCTGCTATTAGCAGATAAAGAAGATAAAAAAAAATTGTATTGCTATGTCAACAAGACAGTTTTTTTTTTGCATTGAATTAAAAAACAGACTTTAAGAGTACAGACGGCGGCCTTATTAGGAGTGATCTCTTCCACACCATCTTTATTTTTTTCGAACTGACTTATTGATTCAAACATTTAATCAACGAGTTTTTAAAATCAATTCAAAACAAAGTAAGTACATAACTAACTTTCCATCCAGATACAACAGCGTCAGGAAAAGTTTTCTTTACAGCGTTCATCAGACTTTAAGCTATAATGAAGAAGCGGTATCTATATGAATGAATGAATGAATGAAAATTCTTTATTGCACTATAAAAATAGGCGAGCTTAATACTATATATATAAAAGAAGAAGCTGACTGACTGACTGACTGACTGACTGACTGACTGACTGACTGACTGACTGACTGACTGACTGACTGACTGACTGACTGACTGACTGACTGACTGACTGACTGACTGACGGACTGACTGACTGACTGACTGACTGACTGACTAACATATCAACGCAGGGCCTAAACTATAAGGGTTAGCATCTTGAAATATTGCACAGGGATTTCTTTTGTAACGTAGGGGAGCACTAAGAAAGGATTTTTGAAAATTCATCCCCTAAAGGAGTAAAATGGGCGTTCAAAGTTAGTATGAAACTTGGCGGTTTTTAAAGTTAATCGAATGAAATTTGGTACGAAGGTTCTTCATTTAAAATTATGAAACACGTGTAAAATAGTTTTTTTAAAATCATCCCTTAAGGGGGAAAAGGGGGGGTGCAAACTTAGTATGAAACTTTTCCGTTTTCGAAGTTATTCGAATGAGGTTTAATATGAAGGTCCTTCATTGAAAGTCATGAAACACATGTAAAATAGTTTTTCGAAAATCATCTCTTAAGGGGATAAAAGGGGGGTGCAATGTTAGTATGACACTTAGCCATTTTTGAAGTTATTCGAATGAAATTCAGCATGAAGGTCCTTCATTGAAAATCATGAAAAGCGTGTAAAATAGTTTTTCAAAAATCATCCCTTAAGGGGGTAAGAGGGAGTTGCGAAGTTAGTATGAAAGTTCTTTCGCATGCGCTAAAAGTATCGCTATCTTTTTTGCATACTCTTTACTCAACTAAAGCCCACGCGGACGTAGTCGCGGGCAACAGCTAGTTTGATATAAAGCCTCAATGAGCCGGATGGGTGTGGAAGTACCAGGAGACAATACATGGCTAAGACGTAAAATATATTAATCCGCTGTCTGATAATGATATTTTTTAACACGTACGCAATAAACACTACTCGTACAACAGTTTTAATCAAAAAACGGGAGCGTTTATCTTTCCTGTGTACATATTTTTGTGGCTCTGCTAGAGAGTATGCTCCGCAGCAGAGCCACAATCAATGTAAATTTTATCATTACCACACTTTCAGTTACGAAAATGGAAAAAAATCCACATTCGTAACTGGTTACGAAAACGTGGCTGAAGATGCACAGGATTATGTATGACGCCACTTCCCGGTAAACCAACCAATGAACGTGAGAAAGAATGAATGACAGACGCCATTTTTACTAGCACGTGACGTCATCATAGAATCGGCCAACCCAGGCCGTTTTTGTTACAATGGCGCCAGATACAACTTATCAAATTTTATCTTGTGTTTTTTTACAAATCATAATTGTTTTTTTTTAGTTTAAATGCCTTAACGCGGTTTTAATACGCATAATTCTGCCAATAAACTATTATTTGCAATTTTTATCTTGTGTTTTTTTACAAATCATAATTGTTTTTTTATCTGAAATGCCTTAACGCGGTTTTAATACGCATAATTCTGCCAATAAACTATTATTTAGTTTGGCGGAAAATTAAATATTGTAAAAATTGTATTTACCTTTACGGAATAAAACTTATTATTTATTTATTTATTTTGTTAATACTGTTTTTTTAGCCTATTACGCACCTTTTTTGTACTTTGAAAGTCGTCTAAAAGATTCCATGAATCAAATTCACAGGAGTACGAAGGGAAGTCGCTGGAGGAGCTCCGGTTGGAAGACTATATGGCTGGACGCAAGGGCGGAGCCGCCACAGCCGGGGTCTTCGGCGGGGCGAAGCCTCTGTTTGGGGGCAGCTGTGAGTACTACACTTTTATATACTATAGAATCAGGCGTTACTTTGCATTCATCATCAACCCATTATGTCCCCACCGAGGGGCACGGGTCTCTTCCCTGAGGAAGGTACAGGCCATACTCCACCACGGGGGCCAAGTCCGGATTGGTGGAGGCTTGTAAGACTAGTGGCTGGTCTTACTGTCAGAAGTTTTCAAGCCGCCCTAAGGCCTCTGACTTGGCTTAACGACTGCCATCTATCGACGGCAGCCGGCACCAACTGCTTAACGTGCCTTGCGAAGCACGGAATCGCTCGGAAAAAATGCCACTAGCGTTAGTCATAGACGGTGACCCATCCATGGACTGAACGCGCCGTATGTTGCTTAACCTTAGTGATCGTTCAAGATCACTCAGGCAGCCCAGGCTACGAGCGATTCGATAACTTTGCATTAAATTGAGTAAATTACTCGTGCTTGTGAGCCTGAGGATGCCTCGTGTTAGAGGCGAAACGCGTCGCATTGTCTCACACAAGTATTGGTGTCGGCGGTGGTGCGTCCGTGTCTTGCTTCTGCTTGAAAAAGTGTGAGGGAGGGCGGTGCATTAACTAACCGCATGGTGCTTGTGGGATATTGGCGGAAATTAGCAAAGTAATTTGACTCAATTTAATGCTACTATACTTTTGTTAGCTTAGAACATAAAACACATGCACAGACACCACACGCTGTGAGACAAACTTCTACTTCTTTTTACTGATTTGGAATAATGTTTATTTAAACACTAAAATAATTTAAGTTAATTGATACAATGTAACAATGTCATACTCTAAGATAAGATAAGAAAAAACCAAATTTATAAGTAATTTCGTGGAAATTTGTAATTGGCCATGTTACGAGTATTAATCTAGATGTTAAGTATTTTGTTCTGATATTATCTAGATGTTATCGCTGTTGATTTCCCTAACATTACCATTTTATAGGGTGTTTTGGCTAAACGTGAACAGACACTTTGATCGTTAATAAATAATAGGTTTAGTAGGTTAGGTGTGTTCATCATGCTTCACAAAAACCCCACACATAATAACGTACCTCCTATTTTTACTATTCGAATCATCATCATCAACCAATTATGTCCTCACCGAGCGGCACCGGTCTCGTCCCTGAGAAAGATATAGGCCATACTCCACCACGGGGGCCAAGTCCGGATTGGTGGAGCCTTGTAAGACTATTGGCCGGTCTTACTGTCAGAAGTTTTCAAGCCGCCCTAAGGCCTCTGACTTGGCTTAGCGACTGCCATCTATCGACGGCAGCCGGCACCAACTGCTTAACGTGCCTTGCGAAGCGCGGAACCGCTCGGAAAAATGCCACTAGCGTTAGTCATGCACTGAACGCGCCTTATGTTGCATAATCTTCGTGATCGTTTAAGATCGCTCAGGCATCCGGGGCTAGGAGTGATGCGTTTTCGAATCGATAGGATGAGAATAATGTGACCTTATTTAAAATAATACATTCTATAGTCGATTATCCATACCTTTTATCAAAAATTTATTTTGTAACTCGCAGACGCCTACCCGTTCGTCCATCACATTCGAAACACATCTTCGCTCCACCCCGCTTGAACAAGAATTACAATCGCCACTCATTTATTTGCCGTGCACTAAATATGTATGATAAGAACTATTTAGATATTGATGTTTTTCATGAATCTTTAAGCTCATTTAAAGCTAAAATGTTAAGAGTACAAAGTACAGTTACGAATTGAAATAAGCTCTTGAACAGTTTCCTATATTGATTAATTGTGAATTAAACCTACGCATGTTAAAGCCTCTTAAGCTCAAAAAATTTAAAATTGTAATTTTTATTATAAGTACACATCTCGGCATTATAAGGTCTATTATTTACGTTTAAAGTATTGTGTAAATTTTTTTTGTTATTAATTACTGTTTGTTGCCACAATAAAATGAAATAAAAAACCTTTATACTACACCTGCTTGGAAAGTACCTTGATACTTTATCAAATTTACGGTAGAAAGTACGTCATTGCATATCGAACAAATATGCGGGGAGAAAACGCATCTGAGCGGGAGAGAAAAGTGTATGAAAATCCATTTCTTACGTGGTTTTTCTTTTTTAATTTTGGGTAAGACTATGCGCCGGTAACCCAAATATCAAAAGCCAAAAAGTTTTTACAGTGAGTTTTTATCTCCAAGTTCGCAAAATGACACTGGCCACTAGCAACAATTTCAATATAAATTTCAATTAGTAAAGATTTCGTTTTTTATTTTCCTTGTAGGTGTAGTATAAAGCACTATGTATCACTCGAGAGAAACTGCGATTCCCGATCTCAGGTGTTTTAAAGCCCTCGCCTACGGCTCGGGCTTCAAACGACACCCTCGACGGTAATCGGTCACTTTCTCCTCTCGGTGAACAATGTACTATTGCAGCGGCGTTCGGGCAGCCGTCGACTTCGGCGGCGGCGGCGCCCTCTGTCTTCGGCGCGAGCGGCTCGGGCTTCGGCGCGGGCGGCGCCTTCGCCTTCGGCCAGCCGCAGCCCGCCGCCGCCGCCGCCGCCTCGACTTCGCTCTTCGGCGCCGCCAAGCCGCCCTTCGGCGCCACCTCCGCGCCAGGTACTGCTATCATTTTATTGGATAGATAGATAGATAAAACATTTATTTGCGCTTTGAAACACACACACATAAAGCATAACAAAATGATCATCATAACAATGTAGAATGTAAAATAAATCATGACAATGAATAAAATAGAATTATCAGATTACACAAATAGCAATAAATCACAATAATAAATAAAAATAGAATTATCAAATTACATTCAAATTCAATCGTGATAGTCGATATTAACTTTTATAAGGCACTGACATGCAATATAGGTGAGTGGTTGACCAAACAGGGACCTGGAGGGATTGGAGACCGTTATTTTTTTATTTGAATTTTATATATTATTTATTAGTATTTTAGCTTTGTTTTGGTCTAACCAGAATATTTTTAGGTGCCGCAGTTATTTTTTTATGATTTTTTTGTGAGCCGAGCACGAGTCGAAACCTGTATAAACACGAAACTTCAAACGCGATTTTCTCGAAATCAATTATTTTCCCTTGAGGTCCCTTTTTGGTCAACCACTCACATAGGTGTTAGTTTTAAGATGCTTTTAAGGATCGCACACAATGTATGTTGTTTTCGAAATAAATGAACTATGAACTATGAATAAGAGCCATCGCAAACAGGGCGACTTGTGGCCGCGTCAGACGCGACGTTGTCATTTGCTTCTGGCGTCTTGTCGTCGCGACTCCGCGACTCTGACGCTAAGTGTGCGGAGATTCGAACAAAATATGAAAATTGACAGCCGTAGCCTGACGTCGCGTCTCGTCGCCGAGCTGTCGCCTGTCGCGTGTCGCTAGTGTGCGCTTAGGCTTAAGGGGTTTTCAACGAAAAAATTGTTTTCTAAAACAAAAAATTTAGATGAAGATGATTAAAATTTTATTGTATTACGAAGATAAAAGTTTGGCAATTTTGAATGAAAAATGATATCTGGCAAATGTCCACCACGAGCACGCTGACAGATGACGATTCTTTCATCAAAGTTTTTAATCACTTTTTGGAAAATGGCGGGTCTATTTCGGATTTTGAATTCTTAAGGCTGCAATTGATTCGATTGTGATTATACACCATTGGATTATTTTTTTGGGGCTATGTTAAGGACATAGTATGTACGGAGCCAATCGAATCGATTGTAGCGTTAACACTCAAAATCTCTCTAACTCAAAAGCCGGGTTAGATGACTTAGGGCGGCTTGAAAACTTCGGACAGTAAGACCAGCCACTAGTCTTACAAGCCTCCACCAATCCGGACTTGGCCCCGTGGTGGAGTATGGCATATACCTTCCTCAGGGAAGAGACCCGTGCCCCTCGGTGGGGACATAATGGGTTGATGATGATATACGCCCCACTAGGGCACAGCTGTCAGGATGGGATGGGTGCTGGACAAACAACTCCACATAAAAAACCGGACAAGTTTTTTTTCTGTTTTTACTATTTTTTATTTATTTCTTTACTCGACTTTTTACCGCGCGCTCTCCGCCTTCTATCTCGAAAACGGTTCACCGTATGAAAATTTTTATAAACAAAATTTGTAGAGAATTTTGTACTCTACAATATTGATTATAAATACAAACAACAAAAAACCACAGTAAATGTGATATTTGCAAAAAAAAAGCTCAAAATACCGATTTTTGTGACATTTGACCTTGAAATTTAATAGTTGCGTACACCCTACCATATGTGGGTTTTGAGACAACAATTAGGGTGTCAATACACAACTATTTACAGACTTACAGCTGGGTATCTTAAATTCCGAGGTGAACTTACTATAATGACTGGACTATTACACTCGTGTGCTTTCGGCGAAAACCGAAGCCTACTCTAGAGCCCGAGGTATATTCTAAAAGCTAACAGACTGTATAGTCTTGTATTCTTGAGATTATATTTAAATGTCCCTTCGCAGGCACGACGAGTCTGTTCGGTACTACCACGACGCAGGCGCAGGCGCCGGCTTTCGGCGCTAACACCTCGGCCTTCGGCTTCGGAGCCACCACACAGAATCAGGTATATAGAAGTAGAAATAGAAAATGTTTATTTGTCTTCAAACAAGACATTTACAATAAATCGCTTATCAGAACTAATATGGCAACATTATCATTACAAGTATTTTTTACGAGTACGAAGATAAAAAGGTCTGTGCCTCGGCTTGTAATTTATGTACACCAGAGTGCAATAAGTGGCCGATTTTCAGGCAAGGCCTTCACTTAACCTAACTTATACAACATTTACAAACAGGCACATACATTGCTTCTGGCCCCACACTAGGATACCCTGTGTCGTGGGAGCCAGAAACAGCGACGTCACAAACATGTAAACATCAAGACCAGCATCTAAGGTAATACGTTGAGGGGAGTCACGCGTTTTGTGCCGCGAAAACGAATTTGACAGTTAATGTACTGGAGAGTCGCGACTTTTGACATTATGGCGCTCGACTCGCGTTGTCGTACTACCTATAGTGGGTTTTTTTTTTACTCCAGCTGGGTTCGAACCCGGGACCTCTCGCATGGTAGGCAGATGCGCTAACTGCTGCGCCACAGAGGTCGTCGTATATTGTAGCATTGGTGTTTTGTTACCTTTTAAGAATATTAAATAATGTTTGACTTTGCAAGAATTTATTGCACTCATGTGTCTTGAGGTTCTTGGTAGATGAACATTCATACCTAGTTTGTATTAGCTTTAAGGTGATTTGAGAAAAGATGGTCAGAGTGGAGTTTTTTTTCGCTGCCTTCTTCTCCACTACAGACGGCCCCAAGGCAGCGGCTAACATTATATATAACTGTATGTACATTGACATTCAACAAACAGAATGTAAATTCTCTATGTTGAAATAAATTTCTGATTTCTATTTTTCATATAATATCTATCTAATCTCTTTAAACGAGCAATTCTTGTATATATATTTATATATAATCAGAATCTCGGAAACGGCTCCAACGATTTTCATGAAATTTTGTATACAGGGGGTTTTGGGGGCGATTAATTGATCCAACCAGGTTTCATTTATATAAAACGTCGTTTTAACCGTGTTTTTGGGAAAAGAAATAACTGCTACCCTATAAGAATGTAAATTCCGCAACCATCTGTAAGGTTGTCATAGCTCAAGTTGGAAATAGGACGATACCGTAAACAGAAGACCCTAGACTTGATAATATTTTATTTTTTTTCCAAGTTCTTTTTTTTGTGTGAAAACCTGCATACCGAGCAAAGCTCGGTCAACCAGGTACTATTTTTTAAACACAACACGATCACTTGGCTTGGTCCCAAACTAGGATACCCTGTGCCGTGGTAACCAAGCAAGGACATTAGAAACACGTAAATACACCCAGACTGGCCATTTGTGAAAACGGGGGGCCGCCCAGCGGGAGTCGAGCCAACAACCTTTATGTTGGTAGGTTGACCTTGACGGCTAGACCAATACGTCAGCAGAGTCGAGGCAGTCAAATCCTGCCCAGTCATCATCATCATCATCATTCAGCCACAAGAAGTCCACTGCTGGACATAGGCCTCCTCCATGGATTTCCAAAAAGACCGGTCGGAAGCGAATATGTAGCTTTTGGAACATGTCGGACGATAACATGTCATGCCATGTCACGACACGTCTTGTGTAATGCTCCCCTCTCCCAGCAGCAGTCGACCGGGCTGTTTGGCGCGGGCTTCGACACCACGGGGGCCTTTTGGAATATCATCATCATCATTCAGCCGCAAGAAGTCCACTGCTGGACATAGGCCTCCTCCATGGATTTCCAAAAAGACCGGTCGGAAGCGAATATGTAGCTTTTGGAACATGTCGGACGATAACATGTCATGCCATGTCACGACACGTCTTGTGTAATGCTCCCCTCTCCCAGCAGCAGTCGACCGGGCTGTTTGGCGCGGGCTTCGACACCACGGGGGCCTTTTGGAATATCATCATCATCATTCAGCCGCAAGAAGTCCACTGCTGGACATAGGCCTCCTCCATGGATTTCCAAAAAGACCGGTCGGAAGCGAATATGTAGCTTTTGGAACATGTCGGACGATAACATGTCATGCCATGTCACGACACGTCTTGTGTAATGCTCCCCTCTCCCAGCAGCAGTCGACCGGGCTGTTTGGCGCGGGCTTCGACACCACGGGGGCCTTTTGGAATATCATCATCATCATTCAGCCGCAAGAAGTCCACTGCTGGACATAGGCCTCCTCCATGGATTTCCAAAAAGACCGGTCGGAAGCGAATATGTAGCTTTTGGAACATGTCGGACGATAACATGTCATGCCATGTCACGACACGTCTTGTGTAATGCTCCCCTCTCCCAGCAGCAGTCGACCGGGCTGTTTGGCGCGGGCTTCGACACCACGGGGGCCTTTTGGAATATCATCATCATCATTCAGCCGCAAGAAGTCCACTGCTGGACATAGGCCTCCTCCATGGATTTCCAAAAAGACCGGTCGGAAGCGAATATGTAGCTTTTGGAACATGTCGGACGATAACATGTCATGCCATGTCACGACACGTCTTGTGTAATGCTCCCCTCTCCCAGCAGCAATCGACCGGGTTGTTCGGCGCCAAGCCGGCCGCCCGGGCTTCGACACCACGGGAGCCTTTTGGAATATGTCGGACGATAACATGTCATGCCACGTCACGACACGTCTTGTATAATGCTCCCCTCTCCCAGCAGCAATCGGCTTCGGCACCACGGGAGCGTTTTGGAATATGTCGGACGATAAATAAAGAAATAAAGAAACATGTCATGGCATGTCACGACACGTCTTGTGTAATGCTCCCCTCTCTCCCAGCAGCAATCGACCGGGCTGTTCGGCGCCAAGCCGGCCGCGCCGGGCTTCGGCGCCGGCACGGGCTTCGGGAACATGTCTGGCGGCGGGCTGTTCGCGCCACGTCCGCAGCAAAGCGCCGCCCCCGCCTTCCCCTCCGCCACTCCCGGTAAGTACGCTTGTGTAAGTCTGCCCTCGTAAGTACGCTTGTGTAAGTCTGCCCTCGTAAGTACGCTTGTGTAAGTCTGCCCTCGTAAGTACGCTTGTGTAAGTCTGCCCTCGTAAGTACGCTTGTGTAAGTCTGCCCTCGTAAGTACGCTTGTGTAAGTCTGCCCTCGTAAGTACGCTTGTGTAAGTCTGCCCTCGTAAGTACGCTTGTGTAAGTCTGCCCTCGTAAGTACGCTTGTGTAAGTCTGCCCTCGTAAGTACGCTTGTGTAAGTCTGCCCTCGTAAGTACGCTTGTGTAAGTCTGCCCTCGTAAGTACGCTTGTGTAAGTCTGCCCTCGTAAGTACGCTTGTGTAAGTCTGCCCTCGTAAGTACGCTTGTGTAAGTCTGCCCTCGTAAGTACGCTTGTGTAAGTCTGCCCTCGTAAGTACGCTTGTGTAAGTCTGCCCTCGTAAGTACGCTTGTGTAAGTCTGCCCTCGTAAGTACGCTTGTGTAAGTCTGCCCTCGTAAGTACGCTTGTGTAAGTCTGCCCTCGTAAGTACGCTTGTGTAAGTCTGCCCTCGTAAGTACGCTTGTGTAAGTCTGCCCTCGTAAGGAAGAACGCAGTGATAGCCATTACTGCGTTGTTACTTTGGATGCAAAATTGGGCTCCCTGGTGGTACATCTATAGGTGAAACAATAATGGTGGCTGTAGGTCTATTAGAAACCTCAAATTTCAGTAAGAAAATATGCAGTTATGTCATGAAATGATATGTCTGCGATATGTTTTTCCGCCACTCCCGGTAAAGCCGCGTTTTCACGGTCTTAGTGCGCTCGGACCGAGTACGCCATCCAAGAAAACTAATGCTTCTGATTGGACGGTTTTTCGTCACGAGACTAAAATGGCCAATCAGAAGCATGGGTTAACTCGGATGGCGCACTCGGTCCGAGCGCAGTGAAAACGCGGCTTAAGTACGCTTGTGTAAGTCTGCCCTCGTAAGAAAGAACGCAGTAATAGCCATTACTGCGTTGTTACTTTGGATGCAAAATTGGGCTCCGTGGTGGTACATCTATAGGTGAAACAATAATGGTGGCTGTAGGTCTATTAGAAACCTCAAATTTCAGTAAGAAAATATGCAGTAATGTATGAAATCCTTCTAATCCTAAGAAATAAATAGCTATTTACTCAAAACTGCGTTTTTACGATTACTGCGTAATAGCCATTACTGCGTTTTTACTTTGGATGCAAAATTGGGCTCCGTGGTGGTACATCTATAGGTGAAACAATAATGGTGGCTGTAGGTCTACTAGAAACCTCAAATTTCAGTAAGAAAATACGCAGTAATGTATGAAATCCTTCTAATCCTAAGAAATAAATAGCTATTTACTCAAAACTGCGTTTTTACGATTACTGCGTTCTTCCTTAAGAGGGCAGAAGTGGCCTCGAGTGCTGTTTTCGTACTTTAAACCTCTCTAGTCTAACATCACATTTACATACAGGCACATCCATTGCCTCTGGCCCCACACTAGGATACCCTGTGTCATGGGAACCAGAAACGGCGACGTCACAAACATGTGAACATCCAAGACCTGGGTTGCTTTTTTTTTCTAGATTCTGCTTTGTAATTTAATGAAAAAAAACTGTCACGTTGACATATCAATATTAAGCCAAAGGCTGTCTTTTTTTATGTAAGGTTTAACTCAGAAGCCTTAAGAGGCAGGGCGAAGGAAGAAGGGCGGCTTGAAAACTTCTGACAGTAAGATCAGCCACTAGTCTTACAAGCCTCCACCAATCCGGACTTGGCCCCCGTGGTGGAGTATGGCCTATACCTGCCTCAGGAAAGAGCCCCGTGCCCCTCGGTGGAGACATAATAGGCTGATGATATGATCTAGTCCAGCACTGGATTGACTCACTTGATTACTGGACTGGAATAATGACCGGGCATTAGTTGAAGGGAATTCGGCAGTGAAGGAATATTTTTGCCTGCAGCATTCGGCACTGGAAGTACAGGTTTCGGCGCTACCACTTCGACCACGGGCTCCTTGTTCAACAACACCTTCAAGCCAGCCACGGCGCCCGCCTTTGGGTTTGGGAGCACGCAGCCCACCACTGGGCTCGGTGAGTAACATGTATAGCCCACAACAGTTGCTTCGAGTCGGCGTTTGGGCTTAGGGCGACGTATCCCACCACTGGGCTCGGTAACAAGCCCACAGTTGGGTTCCTTACTCAATTACAGCTTCAAATATGACTGGCCTTTGGGTTTGGGGCCATGCAGCCCACCACTGGGCCTGGTTAGTAACATGAATAGCTCACGATTCATTGGGTTCCTTATTTAACAGCTGCTGCGAGTCGGTCTTTGGGCTTAGGGCGACGCAGCCCACCACTGGGCTCGGTGAGTAACATGTATTAGCCCACAATTTATTGGATTCCTTTTTCCTCATTCCTTCACTTAACAGTTGCTTCAATTTGGTCTTTGGGTTTGGAACCCCGCAGCCCACCAGGGGGCTCGGTAACAAGCCAAGCCCACAGTTGAGTTCCTTACTCAATTACAGCTCCAACTATGACCGGCCTTTGGGTTTGGGGCGATGCAGCCCAAATCCGGCTCGATGACTAAGATCTAAAGCCCACAGTTTCTTGGGTTTCTTACTTAACAGTAGTGTTGAGGATGGACTGCTTACAGCAAAGGAAAATGCGTCGTGTTATATTATTATGCCACGCGGGCGTCGGTGCGGCGGTGAAATATGTACAATTAAAAATTTGAATTGGTGCCGCGGTTAGAGGAAGGGCTTAGGAAAGGGAAAAAAACAGACTGACTTAAAACAATAAGGCTGCGGCGGGACACAGATTAATGCTAATCCGCACATGCGCAAAGTCCTGCTGAACCGACGCGTGTGATGTCACGCTTTAATATCGTTCACAAAATTGCCAATAGATGGCGATACGCAAACAAATGGTTTAAATTAATATTATTAAAAAATAACAATAGGCTATTTGACAAATTCTGAAAGCCATCTCATATTGTTTGTTGGTGTTCATAGAGTCCTCAGAAAGTGGTCATTTTAAATTCGTTCGTGTATTTCGTCTAAAAAAGGCAAACGAAAATTTACTTTCTAAATAAGCCGCCAAAACAATATCTTGGGCAATATGGCGCCGCACTGGTATTATGACGTCACTTCCCAATAAACCAACCAATGAACGTAAGAAAGAATGAATGACCGACGCCATTTTTATTGAATTGTGACGTCATCACAGAATCGGCCAATCCAGGCCGTTTTCGATACAATGGCGGCAGATACAAATTATAAAATTTTACCTTGTGTTTTTTTACAAATCATAATGGTTTTTTTTTTTAGTTAAAATGTTTTAAAGCGGTTCTTAGACACATCATTTATACGAATACGTATGAATAATACTGTTTTTTCACACTGTCAAATAGCCTATTCATCGTCTACAAGCCGGCTTTTGGGCAATCATGGTTGGGCCACGCAGCCCACCACGGCTCGGTAAGTAAGACGTAATGTGATGTATGAAACAAAATAGCGTTTTGGCGGCGTATTTTGAAGGCAAATCTTTGTTTGCTTATTTTACCTTATTTTGGTAAGGATCATCATCATCAACCAATTATGTTCTAGGCGGGGAGATAATGGGTTGATGATGATGAATACTAAATTGTCCTAGACGGCTGTGCCAGCCAGTTACTATAAAGAGGAATCGCTACCGTACCAGTGTGATTATTCCTTCAGTCCTCATTGCTTGTCCACAGGTATGGGTCTAGGCGGCGGGCTGGGCACCTCGTTTCAGGCCAAGCCCGGCGGTACCGGGTTCCCTTCCCTCTCCACGTCAGGACCTTCCATATTTGGCGGCGGGCAGACGGCTCCGACGCTCAACTTCAATACAGGTATTTAACATAAACTTAACATAAATAGAACATAAACATAACATAGAAATAGCATAAACACAACATAAAAATGACATAAACAATAACTACATAAACGTAACTTACACATAACAATAAGATAACATAAACATACCATAACATAAACAGAACATAAAAGTAACATATTATGTTAATTTAAGTGTTCTGTTTATGTTATGGTATGTTGTTGTTTATTACATACAATGTAAATGTTGACTATGGGACCATAAAAAGTTTTTTAAAAAATATTTTTATGAAATAACATTAACATAACATTTACAACATAACATAACATTTACATACAGGCACATACATTGCTCATGGCCCCACACCAGGATACCCAGTGTCGTGGGAACCAGAAACAGCTACGTCACAAACATGTAAACATCCAAGACCTGGGGTTTTTTCTGTTGTCCCCAGCCGGGGTTCGAAACCGGAACTAGCTAACTACTTGCTAACCGTTGCGCCACAGAGGTCGTCAATTTTATAATAAGCTTCCACATTTCGCACCCTTACAAGAACAACGTGATATTACAAAGAAGACAATTTTTATTCATAGCAATTGTTTTTTTTTTAACGCGATTTTATTGACTCCGAAAAAGCCGGAATAATGATAAAAAGAGACACTGCATCACGTTATAGCGCTACTTCTTTCGGCCATTACTTTGAAACCTTAAAAAAAATGCTCTCATGTAACGTAAGGGCTCCGAAATAACACGTTGTTCTTGCAAGTGTACTGTTTATTCATTGATGATGATTGTGACGATGATAGCATTAAATTGAGAAAATTACTTTGCTAAATTCCGCCAATATCCCGCAAGCACCATGCGGTTAGTTAATGCACCGCCCTCCCTCACACTTTTTCAAGCAGAAGCAAGACACGGACGCACCACCGCCGACACCAATACTTGTGTGAGACAATGCGCGACGCGTTTCGCCTCTAACACGAGGCATCCTCAGGCTCACAAGCAAAAGTGCTTGTTTGCACAAATATTGTCTTGCTTCTGCTTGAAAAAGTGTGAGGGTGAACATTATCTAACCGCACGGTGCTTGCGGGATATTGGCGTAATTTAGCAAAGTAATTTTCTCATTTTAATGCTATTATGGATTTCCTCGTGAATCGTTCGTAGCCGGGGCTGCCCGAGTGATCTTGAACGATCACTAATGTTAAGCAACATACGGCGCGTTCAGTCCATGAATGGGTCACCGTCTATGACTAACGCTAGTGGCATTTTTTCCGAGCGATTCCGTGCTTCGCAAGGTACGTTAAGCAGTTTGTGCCGGCAGCCGTCGATAGATGGCAGTCGTTAAGCCAAGTCAGAGGCCTTTAGGGGCGGCTTGAAAACTTCTGACAGTAAGACCAGCCACTAGTCCTACAAGCCTCCACCAATCCGGACTTGGCCCCCGTGGTGGAGTATGGCCTATACCTTCCTCAGGGAAGAGACCGGTGCCCCTCGGTGGGGATATAATGGGTTGGTGATGATGATGGATTTCCGCAAAGTAACGCCTGATTCTATACAATATGTGATGATGATGTTTATCTACAGGAAACACAACTCTGGGCGGAGGCTTGGGCGGCGGGCTGAACCTGGGCGGGTCGCTCGGCATGGGGCAACCGATGCAGGCGTGAGTTGATTGGCTTTTGGACCGCTTTTCTGACTTGTAACTACACTCAGAGGCACAATAGGGAATGGATGAAAATATCAGAAGTGCTTGATATTTTTTTTGGTAATAGGAATAACCTTCCTTAACGCGGGAAAAAAGTTTCAATTTTTTTGGCTTCGTAGTTAATTTTTAAATAATCTTAATATTTTTCCATTCGTAGTTCTGGGCTCAGTACGGCATATCAGACATATTCCTTGGTCCGCTACGTATGAAAAAAAAAACTGGTGACAATGACAGCTTTTCAAGGTGGATTTTTTTTTATACGTAGCGGACTAAGGAATATGTCTGATATGCCGTACTAAGCCCAGAACTACGAATGGAAAAATATTAAGTATATTTAAAAATTAACTACGGGGCCAAAAAAATTGAAACTTTTTTCCCGCGCTAAGGAAGGTTATTCCTATCACCAAAAAAAATATCAAGCACTTCTGATATTTTTATCCATTCCCTATTAACCGCTCACTTTAATTTTCCAACGTAACTTGAAATATTCATCAAATATTGATTCGCACTCGCCATGACCTCTCACGTAGTACCTTGATGCCGGTGGTATACCCTATCAAACACGTTTGGGACAATCTTAAAATGCGAGTAGAAAACATTCCCTAATTAATATTTCAAGTTACGTCGGAAAATTAAAGTGGGCGGTTAATTGTGCCTCTGAGTATATATTGTTCATTGTTAAGGTCATAGCCCACTTACGCGTCTCTGCTCCCACCCGGCAAAAATAATATAATTCAAGCATGGGCTTTAAATGTTGCTCTTTAGATATATTTTACACTAGCTTTCGCCCGCGACTCCGTCCGCGTGGGTTTTTAGTTCAAAATTTTGGTACACCGTTCACTCCCTTAAGGGTTAAATTTAGAAAAACGGCGGAACCTGTGTTCAATCAATTGTGTTGAAGAGTATTTATTTTAAGTTTCAAGAAAATTAAACTACATTTTTTATACCTCCATACAAATTTTATTAACCCTTTTCGCCCCCTTAGGGGTTGAATTTTAAAAAATCCGTTCTTATTCTTTGCCTATATTATACAGGAATATTTTTTCACCAGTACAATAAATGAACATACGTAATACTAAGTCCAAAATACAAATACCAACATTTTTTGTTACTACCCCGTTGGTACAAAAAAACAAAAATACCAATGTCTGAACTTATCCGCAAATCTTAAAGAAATGTGGACTCATTACGGATGAGCACAACTAAACGCACGAACTGGCAACTGCGCGCGGCTTGCGGGAAGGAAAAGAAGCGGCGAACGCCTTGTCATTAGTGCGCCCATGAGTTACAAATTGGATGAAGGGTAAATTAATGAAAATGAAAATAAAAATTTGCTAATTTTATTCGATATATGTAATCTATTATCAATACCAATGATAAGGTAAAATTTATTGTACCGGTGAAAATTTCACCCGGTATATAGACCCTCTGTGCAAAATTTCAGCTTCCTAGGTCCAACGGCTTGGCTGGGTTGATGAGTGAATGAATCAGTCAGTCAGCACTTTGAATTTATTTATATAGATCAGTCTTGTCTTGCGAAGATAGATGCCACTAGCGTTAGTCAGGGCTCTGACTTGGCTTAACGGTTCTAATTGAAAGGTTTAGTTTATGATTATTTTTGCAGGAACAGCTTGTCGGGCGCCGCGCCCATTGGGAATGTGCACGAACAGATCCTGTGCTTAGCGGCGCGGCCGTACGGCGATTCGCCGCTTTTCAAAAATCTGCTTCCGGATTCCAGTGAGTTCATCTATTCAGTAGCCAACCCCTAGCAAGAAGCTAGTTTGTTAGCTTTTAGAATATACCTCGGCTACTATCGGATAGAATCGGATATATTCGTGTAATAGAAATATCGAAACTAATATGACACTTAATTTTACTTGTACAGAGCAGGAAGTAGTATTACACTCGTGTGCTTTCGGCGTAAACCGAAGCCTACTCTAGAGCCCGAGGTATATTCTAAAAGCTAATGTTGACTGTAGGCTATTTGACAGTGTGAAAAAAACTGTATTATTTGTACTTAAAACCCGCTTAAGCCACTTTAACTCAAAAGCAATCATTATTTGTAAAAAAAAGCGCAAGATATAATTTGATAATTATGTATCTGCAGCCGTTGTATCGAAATCGGCCTGGATTGGCCCCCTAACAACTTGAGAATCCCTGTTTCCTTTTCACGTCTACGTGGACCCTCGTGTGGTCTCCTGTGGACCCCTGGGGGACCACCTGGACCAGTTTGGGAACTTATGACCTAAGTTAACGTATAAGTCTGTTGTTTTAGAATATACCTCTCCTACTATCGGATAAACCGATTATATTGCAATGAGGTAATGTTTATTTTGTACTAGCTTTCGCCCGCGACTCCGTCCGCGTGGACTTTAGTTCTAAATTTTGCAACCCTGTTGACTCCCTTAAGGGTTAAGTTTAGAAAAAACGGCGAAACACGTGTTCAATCAATTGTGTTGAAGAGTATTTATTTTAAGTTTCAAGAAAATTAGACTACATTTTTTATACCTACCATACAAATTTAGGCAACCCTTTTCGCCCCCTTAGGGGTTGAATTTAAAAGAATCCCGTCTTATTCCTTGCCTACATTATATACAGGGTGGCCTGGGGATTGACGTCAAAAAAAAAAAATTAGGTCCCTCTTGTCATGGGGTATCCGAATCACCCCCATGTATGTTCCGCGATTTTTCATAGTTTCGGAGATATGATTTTTTTTCTGAATTTTCATGAATTTTCGCCTTTTCAATTTTGAAAATTTCTAAAAAAAAAACTAGAAACTTTTTTGAATTACTTTTTTTTGTAACTGAATCTTCACAAGTTGTTCTTCTATGCATGAAATAATCAGCTTCGTAACTTTGATAAAAGTTATTAAAGTGTTGGTCTAAAGTCAAAAATTTACGTTCGGTAAATTATGACTTGAATTTTCAAAAATAAATTAAAAATCCAAACAGATGTTTTAATAGTTACTTAGTTAGCCTCAGAAATGCGCAAGACTCTCAGATTTCATAATCATAAAAAAAAAGTACTGCTTAACGAGCTACTTTGTGTACATTCGGCCTTCGAAGACAGCGAGGTGAAGAATTATTAAAATTAACAATTATTATTTTTCTGCCATTTCGTCTTTTCTTAGTTTATTAATGAACGAGTCGTCATCATCATGATGAATAAAAGTGGTTTTGTCAATAAAACACAGATTAAAATATAAAAAAAATGTTTATTATAATAGGTTTTCAAAGTTGCCACCTCCAGCAGCAATGCACATTCTACACCTACGTAGGAAATTATCTTTTAATCGTCTAAAAGCTGCTCTGTTTTCCTTTACAACACGTTCGGCTTCTGTTAATTTCTGCCTCAGCTCTTGTTCACTCCCACTTTCTCTGGCGTATGCTATTTCCTTAAAATAGCCCCAAATAAAAAAATCCATGGGGTTGAGGTCAGGTGAGCGTGGAGGCCACGATATTGGTCCGCCGCGTCCGATCAATCTATTGGGGTACGCCTCATTTAAATAATTTCGGACTTGCGTTGCGTAGTGACATGGAGCGCCGTCATTTTGAAGAACCATGGTTCGTCTTAGTTCAATATTCACGTCTTCTAGCAACAATGGAAGTTCATGTTCCAGAAAGTGTCGGTATCTTTCTCCATTTAATCTGGACGGCAATTCAAATGAACCAATGAGTTCGCCATTGAGAATACCAGACCACAAGTTAACGCTGAAACGATGTTGAAACGTCGACGCTCTCATTTCGTGTGGATTTTCAACCGCCCACGTGTGGTATTTATGAATATTGAAAATTCCAGTGCGCTCAAAACGTGACTCATCTGACCATAAAACTTTATTGAAAAATCCAGGATCTTGTTGTTCTTTTTGTAGCATTGTTTGGCAGAAATCAATGCGCAATTGGTAGTCTGTAGGCAGTAAAGCTTGGACTCGTCGGATATGGAACGCATGATATCCTTCATCGTGAAGTATGTCTTGGATAGAAGTTCTTGGGATGTTCAGAGTACGAGCCATAGCTCTGGT
Organism: Yponomeuta plumbellus; assembly: GCA_947310845.1. Classification (NCBI taxonomy): domain Eukaryota; kingdom Metazoa; phylum Arthropoda; class Insecta; order Lepidoptera; family Yponomeutidae; genus Yponomeuta; species Yponomeuta plumbellus. The sequence continues at coordinate 7,333,845 of OX371220.1, read as the reverse complement.
ACTCGTGGAAGGATTTCGTTGAACTTCTTCGAGCACAACTTCTCTGCGATCCGGGTCAACTCTAGGGATTCCTTCCCTATCGCCTCGTTGGCCAGGAATGCGGCCTGCCATTAAGGTATTGTGCGTGTTAATAAAAACGCGATGGTTGGGATAATGCTCAGGTTGCGGCCCACCACGACGTTGAAGTTGTTCGCGATACAGTCGCGCTGCTTCAAGGCCGTTTCCTTGTGCAACTCCATAAAAATAGTGCATTTCTGCGTATTCACTTAACGTGTAACTAATCTTTTACACTTCCAAGTAAACAAAGTCCAAATCAGTATGCAAGACACAGTCCAATAAACGAGCAAAGTAGTCAAATAAGTAGGCAGCAGAATCCGCGGACAAAGCGAGACATTGAGGTAAAACAAAATGAAGACACGTGTAGCAGTAAACACAAAGTGAGAACGACTGAGGTACAAACTTGTTTTGTGTTCGCTTCTGCTGCGCTGCCCCTCTCACTCTTACCGCTGAGAGTGAGAGAGATAGCAATAGTTCGGCGGCCTCCTATCCTCAAAGACTATTGTTATTACAGGTAAAAAGTTGCGTCTGCATTTACAACCCATGACCCACGAGAACGGACCGCGCAAAATTAATTACTGTAAAACGGAAAATGCCTCCAAATTTTTTAATCTGTGTTTTATTGACAAAACCACTTTTATTCATCATGATGATGACGACTCGTTCATTAATAACCTAAGAAAAGACGAAATGGCAGAAAAAAAAAAGTTAATTTTAATAATTCTTCACCTCGCTGTCTTCGAAGGCCGAATGTACACAAAGTAGCTCGTTAAGCAGTACTTTTTTTTAATGATTATGAAATCTGAGAGTCTTGCGCATTTCTGAGGCTAACTAAGAAACCATTAAAACATCTGTTTGGATTTTTAATTTATTTTTGAAAATTCAAGTCATAATTTACCGAACGTAAATTTTTGACTTTAGACCAACACTTTAATAACTTTTATCAAAGTTACGAAGCTGATTATTTTATGCATAGAAGAACAACTTGTGAAGATTCAGTTACAAAAAAAAGGTCATTGAAAAAAGTTTCTAGTTTTTTTTTTAGAAATTTTCAAAATTGATAAGGCGAAAATTCATAAAAATTCAGAAAAAAAATCATAACTCCAAAACTATGAAAAATCGCGGAACATACATGGGGGTGATTCGGATACCCCATGACACGAGGGACCTAATTTTTTTTTTTGACGTCATTCCCCCGGCCACCCTGTATAGACCCTCTGTGCAAAATTTCAGCTTCCTAGGTCCAACGGCTTGGGCTGGGCGTTGATGAGTGAGTCAGTCAGGACTTTGAATTTTATTTATATAGATTGTTATTTATAACTTTACATAACTTTTAAAAATAGTGAAGAAAAGTTTTATACAGAGCAGGAAGGCACACACTCGTGTGCATTCGGCGAAAACCGAAGCCTACTCTAGAGCCCGAGGTATATTCAAAGAGCTAACAGATTGTAAAGTGATCATCGTCATCAGCCATTTCACACCTACCGCCAGACATAGGCCTCTTGGTTTTTCAAGTCTCTTGTGGTGTGTTAATTTGTCGCAATGATCTTCTCCTAAGCTGGCATGTCAGGAGAGGACGCTCTGAAGCCGACCAATCCGGCGGCGGTCCAAGCAGTGTTGGCCGGAAGCAATTACCGCGTCGCCTCGCCCGAGGGGTCGCGGCTTCGCCTCGCCCCGCGAGCCCCCCACCACGCCACAGACAAGGTGAGTGAGTGATTGACTGAGTGAGTGAATGGCTGACTCGCCAACAGACTGAGTGAGTTTAAGTATGTTCAGAAAAATCCGGCAGCGGTACAGGCAGTTTTGGCACGAAGTAATTATAGTGTCGCCTCACCGGAGACTACACTTTTACGCCTAGTCCCGCGCGCGCCTCATAACGCTACTGAGAAGGTGAGCGATTGACTGACTGACTGACTGGCTCATCGAGTGAAAATAAACGTGAAATTGAAAAAAAAAAAACATTTATTTCAATTGTAACACCATAACCCAAAAAAAATTACAATAATACTATCATGCTGAGTAGAGAACATCGAGTCATCGATAGACTGAGTGAGTGAGTATGTCCAGTAGAATAATATGTTATACTTGCCTCAGATTATGGTCACATTTGGGTTAGAGGACAACAACAAAACATAACCTCAACTCATACTCAAAAGTTTTTATTCAAGATTCAAGCATTATTAACGTTCACAATTTATAGATTATGCGAAGAAGAAACTGACAAAGAAACTCCACACTTATTCTTTTCAAAACAGTCTTAGTCTAATTAACAATGGTATTTACTTTTAACGATCAACAATCATACTACTAGTTTTGAATCACCAAGGAACAACAATTATGTATTCCAAAACCATTGAATGAGGATTCCTACAGCTGCAATCAGATTAAATTCACTGCCAATTACAAAACTTTACTTGCGAAACAATATTCAAACAAAACCTGGAATTATGCATTCTAACACAGCCACAATTAACCTTTGAACAAGATAACCAATGTTTTAGACTAATACTTAGCTTTTCAACAGATGGGAAAGGATTTTTCCTTTTATTTTTCAATTTTTCCGAACCACCAAAATCCGAGGAGAAAATCACAGAGTTATGGAATGACCCCCATCATTTGACAGCTTAAAACGCGGTAACAAAATAATGATCACAGATTAAAACAAGTTTAGGTGGTTTAGACATTCAATACTAGTAAACAATTACGTGACTTTAAACAATAATTCAAAATGTTCGAAATTGTCTGATGATTTAACTGTGAAAATCAACGTGGAGTAAAAACGATCCTCTGATGCGTGTCCGTCAAGTCCGAGTCGCGGCCGCCCACAGCCGCTCTACCTCCAACAAATATAATAATAATTTCAAAATTTACTATACTCGAGTAATTGGCAATCAAAATTTGATCTTTTAGGACTGTAATGGTTTTTAGTAATTAAAAAATAAATAAAAGGAGTGTTCGAGATTTTCGTATACTGCACTAGATTGGAGCGGTCTAGAGCAGTCTATTTTGAAACCTTTGGTGTAAAAAACTGGATATGTTCCAGTACTGTCTCCGATAGACCCTATATCCAATAAATTATCTATGCCAATAATTCATTATTATTGTTAGCTACTGCTTCTTACAGGAGGCATTAGGAGATTATTCTCAAAAAAATATTCTGTGACGAAACATCTGACGGCCATTTTGGTGCCATTTATGTCTTATTTATGGTAGTAAGTACTCTAATTAGAACCTAAGTCATCTGCACGTTAAACCATTATTGTTTTTATTTTTATTTTGATGAATGAATGAATGAAAATTCTTTATTGCACGATAAACAGTATTCTGTACAAGGGCGAGCTTAATACTATACAGTATTTTCTTCCAGCTAACCATGGGTGATGTGGAAAGAGTAAAGGGTAGTGCTATAGAAGATTAAAAAAGATAATTACCTACTTGCAAATTCGCAAACTTCTAATACATATACTACACACTATATTATGATACTTCATAAATATGTCCTTTTGGTCCGGTTTGGTTTGATCTTGTTGGTACCAAATTAACGTTTTCTCTTCTAATCTATTCTAAACATATTTTTTTAAAGACCACCCGACCTTGGTCTGACGCGTCGCTGAACCAAACTCCATCTTCCCCTCCGCAGAAGTCGCTGTTCGACGGTCTGGAGGAGTCTGACCCCAGTCTGGAGGACCGGCTCAGTCTGCGGCCAAGTCGCAAACGCCTCGTGTTGCGCCCGCGGCCGGCACAAACCGACGGACACCCCACGTAAGCTCGTCAACCCATTACGTCCCCACCGAGGGGCACGGGCCTCTTCCCTGAGGAAGGCATAGGCCATACTTCTTCAGGGCCATTTGACATAGGCCACATACATAGATAGGCCATTTGACGACCTCTGTGGCGTAGCGGTTAGCGCAACTGATTACCATGCGAGAGGTTCCGGGTTCGATCCCCGGCTGGGGACGAAAAAAAACTCCAGGTCTTGGATGTTTACATATTATTTGTGACGTCGTTGTTTCTGGTTCCCACGACACAGGGTATCCTAGTGTGGGGCCAGAAGCAATGTATGTGCCTGTACGTAGATGTTCTCATGTTCTCATACTCCACCATGGGGGCCAAGTCCGGATTGGTGGAGGCTTGTAAGACTAGTGGCTGGTCTTACCGTCAGAAGTTTTCAAGCCGCCCTAAGGCCTCTGACTTGGCTTAACGACTGCCATCTATCGACGGCAGCCGGCACCAACTGCTTAACGTGCCTTGCGAAGCACGGAACCGCTCGGAAAAATGCCATTGGCGTTAGTCATCCATGCAATGAACGCGCCCTATTCCACGGAAAAGCACTGGCGTCTGTCATTCATTCGTTCTTACTTTCATTGGTTGGCTTACGTCACTGGAGAGTGGCGTCATAATTCATGTGCCACGCCATATTGCCCAAGATAGCGTTTTGGCCGCTTATTTCAAAAGTAAATTTTCGTAAACGTTCTTAAAATTACCACTTTCTGAGGACTCCATGAACCAACAAAAAATATGAGATGGTTTTCCGAAATCCGTCGAATTGCCTTTTGTAATGCACTAAATTATAGTAGCGGTTAGCGCATTAGCGGTTAGCGCTTACAGTGCGAGAGGTGCCGGGTTAGAACCCCGGCTGGGGAAAAAACTCCAGGTCTTGGATGTTGACATGTTTGTGACGTCTTCTGGTTCCCACGACACAGGGTATCCTAGTGTGGGGGCAGAAGCAATGTACAGGCGGGGTCTGAAAATGACCAGTTTTCAAACTTGATTCTTTGTCACAATGATGTGCATGTGCAGATTGTGCAGTATAGTGTATAATGCTTTAACAATATACTTATTACCTTTCAAAGTTCAGAAGCCTCGATTCTAACAAGTATCTAAACTCGTTTCTTAATTTAAAATTATTGCATTTCTTAAAATGATACGTACATCAAAAATCTGTCAAATTAGAGGGTTTTTTTTCTATATATTATTATAAAACCTCCTTGAGTGAGCGAAAAAGTTTTGCTCTAAACTGTGACAGGTTGGTACTCTACTCTTTGTTCTGAGCTCTTTATCTAATCAAATCATACAAGTATCGACCTTGTGTCGTATAATCGTCAGTACAATAATGAACCTTAAGGTGGTAAACATTTTCAGACCCCGACTGTATGTGCCTGTATGTAAGTGTTATGTTATTTACCACCCCATCCCCGCCAGGTCCCCAGAAGACCCCGCGCCGGGACGGGACGAGCCGCGTCCGCCCCACGAGCCTGCCAACGGGTCTTTAGGCCCTAAGTCGGCCGACGCGGCTGCGGCGGACACCCGGAGGCGTAGCGGCGAGTTTGCCGAGAACACTAGGGGCGTCAACACAGGTATTTTTGTTGCTTGATCAGTGTCTAAGGAAGGGATGAGATAAAATAAAATGTATTCATAAAATCATACGAGTCCGTATGTAACTATGTATGTATGTACAGTCGGGGTCTAAAAATGTTTACCAGTTTTCAAACTTGATTCTTTGTCGCAAGATGTGCATTATAGTCTATAATGCTTTAACAATGTACTTATTACCTTTCAAAGTTCCGAAGCCTCGATTCTAACAAGTATCTTAATTCATTTCTTATTTTATAATTATTACATTTTTTTATATGACGCAGATCAAAACTCTGTCAAAATAGAAAGTTCGAAAATGTATTGAATACTATTTTTACAAAATAAATAACATAAAACCTACATGAGGGAGCGAAGAAGGTTTGCTCTAAACTTTGACAAGTTGGTACTCTACTCTTTATTCTGAGCTTTATGCTCTAACTAATCAAATCAATACAAATATCGACCTTCTGCCGTATAAATTGTCTGTACAATTATGAACCTTAAAGTGGTAAACATTTTCAGACCCCGACTGTAATAGCATAACATTATAACATAAAATGACTACCCGTCTCACTTTCCCTTCAGCAACTCCCCATCGTCGGTTGTCTGGAAGAAATTGCTTTTAGCAATAAGGCCGCCAATGGTACTGTATCTTTGTAAATGTAATGAATATTCTTATGTTATATTATATTTAGAAGAAGAAAAAATTATTATAAAAACAGTACACATGTCACAATAGCAAAACAAATCCAAAAGAAAACAGAAGTAACATAAAGGTCACTGCTGTTATAAATGTTAAGTTATGTTATGCATTTTTGTGACGTCGCTGTTTCTGGTTGCCACAACACAGAGTATCCTAGTGTGGGGCCAGAAGCAATGTATGGGCCTGTTCGTAAATGTTTACGTTCTGTTATGTTTGTTTCAGACCTAGAGGACAGCTCGGAAAGACACGGCAGCTGGCTGGGCTCCTCCAAACTGTCGTGGAACGATTCCAAAGAGAAACATATCGAGATTCAGCCCACGCCGAAATTGTATCCTGAATTGGGTGAGCCATACGTTTTGTGTTGAAATATAAATTCGTACCTGTAAATTATCAATGGGAAAACCGATTTAAGGCATTTGAACTAAAAAAAAAGGATAATTTATCAAAAAAAAAAACAGGTTTAATTCGATAATTTTGTATCAATTCAATTCAAATATTTTTATTCAAAATACAAACTAAATGTTTACTTTACTAGAGTACGCGGAGAAAAAACTACTTCACAACGAAACTCCACATTTATTCTTTTCAAAACATTCTTAGTTTAATTAATAAACTTTCAAACTTAAAAATATGGATGGATGGATGTGTTGAACACTAGAAACAATTATCAATATTAATTGAAATGAAATTTAAAATATTTTTTAAATACATTTGAATATTAATATCAGTAGCCAACTTATCGAAAACGGTCTGGATTGGCCGAATCTATGATGACGTCACAGGTCAGCAAATATGGCGTCGGTTATTCATGTCGCTCTTACGTTCATTGGTTTTGTGGTACTGACCTATGACGTAATGATTCCTGTGCGACGCCATATTGTCGAAGATAGAGTTTCAACGGCATATTTTAAAAATTAATCAATATTTGCCCTTTTTTGGGAGGAATACACGGAACAATTAAATATTACCTCTTTCTAAGCACTAAATGACCTATACTTTCCTCAGGGAAGAGACCCGTGCCCCTCGGTGGGGACTTAATGGGTTGATGATATCGATGATGATGCACTCAATGAACACGGACTTAAAATCTGAGATGGTTTTCAGAAATCTGGCAAATAGATAAGATAAGATAAGAATATTATTTATTGCACATAAGAAACAAGAGACAAATAAGAGTTACAATTAAGGAAATATATACAATAGACGGTCTTATTGCTTACAGCAATTTCTTCCAGACAACCTTGATATTAATAGCCTATTGTTACCTTTTTTTCTTAGCGTTTTTTTTTTCACCTTTGAGTGTTGATAACGATTTTTTTGTTCCAGACAAAGAGCTACCCGAAGAGAACTCGGAAAGGCGATCCAGTTGGTAAGTTAAAAAAAGATGTATTATTTATTTACCCTACGTTATCTCTCATTCATTATTAAAATAAAATAAACAAAAAATATTAAATTTTATGTTAATATAATAAATATTAGTTAATTATTTCTGCCTTATTATTTGTTAAATTTTCACACACTATGCATTCATATTGCCGCTGTAACGACAAAAACTAGGCGGTTAGCGCATCTGCCTATCATGCGAGAGATGCCTTGTTCGAACCCCGGCTGGGGACAAAAAACGACACCAGTTCTTGGATGTTTACATGTTTGTGACGTCGCTGTTTCTGGTTCCCGCGACACAGGGTATCCTATCCTAGTGTGGGGCCAAAAACAATGTATGTGCCTGTATCATCATCATCACCAACCCGGCTGGTCTTACTAGCAGAAGTTTTCAAGCCTGCTCTAAGGCCTCTGACTTAGCTTAACGACTGCCATCTATCGACGGCAGCCGGCACCAACTGCTTAACGTGCCTTGCGAAGCACGGAACCGCTCGGAAAAATGCCACTAGCGTTAGTCACAGACGGTCACCCAACCATGTATTGAAAGCGCCCTATGTTGCTTAACCTAACATAACTGTGGCGTCCTGCACGCCGACGTTGAGTTAATTTAATTGTAAATAAATATTATGAAATTTTAATTTTACTTTTACACTTATAATTTAATTTATTGTTTTATTCAATTATGTCAAATGAAATTATTTACGCAGTCAACGATAATGAATTTGTTTATTTTGATATTTATAATTATGACAATCAATGATTATGTAAAATAATTACAGTTGTCAATTTTAATATCAACTCATAAATTATTACAGCTAATCAAATTGAATTATAATTATTAATCGATTTGTTTTTATCAAATGTTATGTACAAGCAATTTTAATCTAATTTATTAATTTTAATTATTATAATAAAAGCTAAGTTAGAATCAACTATTTATTATATACACTTAAAATCAGATATTAATTAAATACTATGTTTTGCATGAGAAAATTGTATGTTGATCGGACAAGACGACTGCATTTTATTAGTAGATGCGCGCGGGAACTACGTCACCGCGCCTGGACTGGTTGATCAGACACGAAACGCATGTCGCTTTGCGCCACCCGCTCGCTTATGTTTTACTCGCTCACCTATAGTAATGAGTGCTTCCACATATATGCTTGCATCTTTTCTTCTTCTGTAAATTATCTCGTACTTGCTTCTGGAGGTGTGTGCTTGGAATAAACGCTTAAGTGCATCGAGGACTGGATGTTTTCATTGGTTAAAACCAACATCGCTGCTTAACGTAAGTTGAGGACCACAACATCGTTTTGTATAGCTGCATCCATAAACCTACATAGCAATTACATACAGGCACATAACATAACATTTTACATACAGGCACATACATTGCTCCTGGCCCCACACTAGAATATCCTGTGCCGTGTGAACCAGAAACAGCGACGTCACAAACGTGTAAACATCCAAGACCTGGGTTTCTTTTTTGTCCCCAGCCGGGATTCGAACCCGGGACCTCTCACTTGGCAGGCAGATGCACTAACCTCTGCGCCGCAGAGATCGTTCGAGATCGAGATTTATAATTTTATAATACTAGACGAAAACCCGGCTTCGCTCGGGTAAAATGTAGACGCAAAATAATATTCCACTATGTTTTTTTATATGGTGACGCCTCTGTATTTATCAACCACCAGGAGATATAAATCTCTTAATACATTCAGATACATAAGCTCACACCTGTATCCCAGAGGGGTAGGCAGAGACCACGGACTGTCACCTGCCACTATCCTGACAAATCACTTTCGCTTCATCGACATCCATTAGTCGTTGCATGTACCCACATTGGTTCCGGGTACTTTTAATCTTGCCCTTTGCTAATACATCCCCTATTTGGTCGAAGTATGTCCAACTGGGGCGTCCCTTACCGGCCCTTCCACTCACATTCGCTCGATATATTTGCTTTGTCAGTCTTTCTTCGTTCATCCTCTCCACATCTCCAAACCAACGCAACATTCCTTTTTTCAATTCTAGTCACTCACTACATCCTCTTTCTCTACATCCTCGGTCTCTGATCACACTATTGCGTATTCTGTCATTCAAAGTAACACCACACATATTTCTTAAGGATCTCATTTGTACTGCACTAATCCTACTTTCATGATTCTTCTGCCATACCCAAATCTCGCTACCATGCTTACATCAGTATTGGAACCAGCACACTATTACGGATAGCCAATCTTGCTCTTTTGGACATGTTCTGGCTACTCACGAAGGAATGCAAGGCGAAAATCGGATACTTATCATAACTTTGTCATGGGTACCTCATCACAAATTACTAACTAAATGAGCTTCCTTCATAAACTTAACAGCCAGTGAATCTAATGACGTATTCAATGAGACGTAGAATCCACTTGGCTAATCAACTAAAAACAGCTCCCTCTCTTTGGCTTTACAGCTTTTAGTTTTGTATTGACCACATGTTTTTTTTCATCATTTTAATTTTTGGTATTTTTCTTATCTAGTGGCTTTTTCATTTCAATAAGTTTATTGGTACCTAACTATGCAAAACGATAAAGATCAATTTATGATCAACCTTCCAAAACTCAATGTCAATTATTGTCTTCCCGCCAATGAAAAACACCACAGATTACTTACTACACCTTCTCAGTTGGCACAGATAATAATAACCTTCTAGGATGCCACGGTATTCCACACACCATGGAGTTAACAAATTAGATCAAAGGGCCGGTTTAGATTATCTTAGTGTTTAGGAGAGTGCTTTACTTTACACTCTGTTGCAACATTATGCTGAATCGGGCCCATTTTGGGGGCTCAACCTTTAATGTATTTTATTATTATTTTCATGTTGTACAGTTTATTTATTTTTACGCTTTTTATGCTTTCTGTGTTATTAATTTTATTATGTGTGTTATTATTTTTATTATGTTAAGTATGTGTTTTTTTGTTTGGTTTTGTGTATCAAATAAATAAATTTTCTTTTTTTCTTTCATTTCTTTATTTCTTTCTTTCTTTCTTAAGGAGAGTGCTTTTGTAGAAACGTGTAAGCGCCACTTGCTTTAGTACGTTTTACGGTATAGTACGGTTCTAGTTTCTAGCCTTTCAATTAGAATCAAAATAAAATTGGTTTCTATTGTTCTATCCAGTAACACCTGAGCGCGTTACTATCCTCGTTACTTATCTGTGTATAAACTAAAAATTTAGTGAGAACTTTAGGAGAGTGCGCAAGTGACCCGTGACGGGTGCGTGTTGTTTTCAATAACTCGAATTATCAAACTTACCTACTTATGTGTTCCATTAAAACTCATAGTATTTTGAGTAGGATAGCGCATATTTCGCGACGTCGACGAAGTGACACTCTACTGGAAGAAATATAAACGTTCACTCGAACGTCTAGTAATGTACTAATGCACTTGCCTCTCTAATTGTATTATAGCACTCTCCTAAACACTAAACTAATGTAAACCGGCCAAAACAGTTCACAATGAAAACTTGTGACACTAACACAACAATGATGACATTGACATGTTTACTTAGCAACGCCATTGTTGAATTTAATAATTTTTATATTGATGCTGCTCGATAATACGAATTTTCCGCCCATATGTTGTCGACTCAGATCAACTATTTTATTACGCTCTTTCATTTGGTGTGCATATCGTTCGAGTCTACCGTAGACCCGAACGAAATTATTAATATAGATAATTAATATTATAATGTGATCGACTTATGCCGTATCAATATAAATATTATATGAAGATAGCCCTGGGTAATCCTGTACATGTGTGAGCGTGAATTTCAGAAATATCTTGATCCTGCCTCAGACTCCCTGCATAGGTATTCTGTAACTAGCTTGTCTATGTAACTACGCGTGCGCAGTACGATCTGCCTACGAGCATGCTAAGTGGATTGTTGCTATGCGCATATTTCTCAGGCTACCCTCAACTCAAATGTACATAACCCAATATTGTCATACGAAATGTAAGCTTAAATTAGTAGATATTATATCAATTACCTAGCATGTTAACTATATAAGTTTTAAAAGGCTATGCAACTAGCCTGCCAAACAATAATGTTAATACATACTAGTTTTGCCCAGGATATTATATACACTGGGTTGTAAACATACTGTTACTTAATTAAATAAAGAACTTTTGAAACTGAACTGAACTGATCGTTTAAGATCACTCAGCCAGCCGGGGCTATGAGCGATTGTAATTGGACGTATTTTAGCAAAAAGGATCCAATCCACTCAAACTAGGTCTTGAGACGTTTGAGTTTTTAGGTTTAAGCTGATTCACGCTCTCCATACATGTGGGTTGGTTTACCATGTGCCATAACTATCCATACACTCATCGGATCGCTAAATATAGAGGTTAGCGCACATTTTGGTATAGTCAACTCAAATAATTATGACCATGTTGTGGGTTGGAATCTTTTTGCTAAACTACGCCCAATTGTTTATCATGCTTGTTGTTGACATTTGCCAGGTTGACGACCAAGCCTCTCCGCAAGAAGACCGTCCAAATGTCGACGGTCCACCAGGACAGCGTACGGGAGCTTCGGTCGGAAGTGGGCTCCGACTCCCGAGTCATTGAGTCGCGTCTCAGCGAGTCGCGAGTCACTGAATCACGAAGTGTCCACGACAAGGAGAATATTGATCATCTGACGCGTGAGTCTATCCTCAATCTATATAAATAAAATTCAAAGTCCTGAATGACGGATTCATTCAGTCATCAACGCCCAGCCCAAGCCGTTGGACCTAGGAAGCTGAAATTTTGCACAGAGGGTCTATATATAATGTATGCAAGGAATAAGACGAGATTTTTTGAAATTCAACCCCTAAGGGGGCGAAAAGGGTTGCCAAAATTTGTATGGAAGGCATAAAGAATGTTGTCTAATTTTCTTGAAACTTAAAATAAATATTCTTCAACACAATTGATTGAAGTGCGTTCAGTCCATGGATGGCTCACCGTCTATGACTAACGCTAGTGGCATTTTTCCGAGCGGTTCCGTGCTTCGCAAGGCACGTTAAGCAGTTGGTGCCGGCTGCCGTCGATAGATGGCAGTCGTTAAGCCAAGTCAGAGGCCTTAGGGCGGCTTGAAAACTTCTGACAGTAAGACCAGCTACTAGTCTTCCAAGCCTCCACCAATCCGAAATTGGCCCCCGTGGTGGAGTATGGCCTACACCTTCCTCAGGGAAGAGACCCGTGCCCCTCGGTGGGGACATAATGTGTTGATGATGACTAAAGTGAATCCCAACTAAAGTCCGCCCCCACTAGGCGGGGAGCGTCTGCAGTTCTGCCCCCATCGCTGGGGCGTCGCCTTTGAACAGTGCTCGCGCTGTGAGAAGATTGCACACCAGATCCGCGGAGTTTACGGTCTTTATTACACTCTCTATAATGTAGAGACTAGATAGATAACACAGAGAGTCGACATACAGTAGAGACTAGGTAGATAAGAATAGTACATTACTGCAGCGGCCAGCAAAAGAGGCATTCATGGACAAACGTGGAAATACGTGAGTCCATCAATGCCTAGTTGTGGCCAAGGCTTGTATAAGATTTTTCTCAAACAATGCGCGGAAATTAAAACTCGTTCTGTTAAATTCAATAAATTTTCAAAATCAGACGAAACAGGAACGAACAACGAAATTTTTTCCCGCGTTAAAGTGTTCTTTTTTTTTCAATAGGTATATCCAGCTTTCTATCGCAAGCCAGTTCGAAATTTAAATAAAAACGTCTGATAAGTTACCTCCTTGGTTGCAATTGTTCGGAGTAAAAGATCGTTCCATTTTTAAATAACACGACTAATTTATTCGGCCGCAAAACACGACAGTTATGAATTTTAATAGAACTTTTTCCGGCCACTGCTCGCGTGTAATTGGCCAGTACAGCAATTTCGATTTATCTCGAAGAAGGTTGTCGCAATAATGCTCACATTTCCAAGCATGTTTGAGAAAAGATAATAGACATATATACATATTATTATACAGTAGAGACTAGATAGATACAGTCTGTTAGCTTTTAGAATATACCTCGGCTACTATCGGATAGAATCGGATATATTCGTGTAATAGAAATATCGGAACTAATATGACACTTAACTTTACATAACTTTTGAAAATAGTGAAGAAAAGTTTTATACAGAGCAGGAAGTAGTATTACACTCGTGTGATTTCGGCGAAAACCGAAGCCTACTCTAGAGTCCGAGGTATATTCTAAAAGCTAACAGACTCTAAGACAGATAATAGACTTATAGTAGACTACAGTCCGTTTTTTAATTCGATGCAAAAAAAAAAATGACGCGGTGTTACCGTTATAAAAGCTATAGGTTAACTCGGTAGATTTTTTTTACCGTGAATAGAAGACTCATGTGACCAAAATCCTTATCACATCAAAGACATTAAAATTGAATTACTCGTAAGAGCAAAGTCTAAAAAAAACACCTGCGTAGCATACACAATTCAACTTGGAAGTAAAATGGGGTTATTTGGTTTTTACGTACTAGCAACATTCAGACATTGACAGCCTAAGAATTGTATGGAGATGTCAACGTGACAATATTTTTTTTTTGCATTGAATGAAAAAACAGACTGTAGATAGATAAGACAGACAATACATATACATGAAGTAGAGACTAGGTAGATAAGACAGAGAATATTTTTTTCCTGGTTTTGTTCGATATTGATATCGGCAACAGGTGGACGCTTGAAGTACATATTTACAGAATATTTAGTCAATTATATTTACTTTAAAAATGAATTAAAATAAAACAAAAATTTAAGGGGGCTCCCGCACAGACATGGTTTTTTGCCGTTTTTTTATAAATAATGTTACGGAACCCTTTGTGCGCGAGTCTGACTGGCACTTGGCTGGGTTTTTTTTTAGTAATGTTTTAGTAAATTACCTCTGGTTTTTTCAATGCAGCCGTTTGACGACCTCTGTGGCGTACCGGTTAGCGCATCTGCTTACCATGTGAGAGGTCCCGGGTTCGATACCCGGCTGGAGAGAAAAATAAAAAACTCCAGGTCTTGGATGTTTACATGTTTGTGACGTCGCTGTTTCTGGTTTCCACGACACAGGGTATCCTAGTGTGGGGCCAGAAGCAATGTATGTGCCTGTGTGTAAATGTTTAAGTTTATGTTATGTTTTATGTTTTTTTTTTTGTACGCCGATGGCCTCCATTGCGTCCCTTAGCTTACAACACTGCTCAAGTCGAAAATTGTCGGTTTTCACATTTGAATGCCATTAGACGGAGCTGCTCATTGCGCGTCTAACCATTGATCACACCTATAAAGTTGGTAATAATGACTTAATCGGTGTTGTAAGCTAGGGGACGTTTGGGCTGTGTGGAAGAGATTTTTTAAGTATTTTTAGACGCATTTCAATAACAATTACTTACCCAACAGTGTCGGAGGAAGAGCACGTCGCCCCAACCGACGCGCCGCCACACCCGGCCGGCGTCAAGCTCACAAGACCCGGCTACTACACCATACCATCGCTGGACGATATGATCGGTAAGCCTACATCGTGATTGAACTGTTAACTTGTTACGGCCTAGCCACGGGGATCGGCGGTGCGAACGGCGGTGCGACAAACTGAAACAAACTCATACAAATGTACGGAGCAAGCCACGCGGAGCGGCGAACGGCGGCGCGACTGGCGAAATGTAACGAGCGGCGAGCGGCTGGCGAATGAAACAAACACATGAACAAACAGCTGACCATATTTTGGAGAATGTTAGTAGTTATCAATGAATTTTTTTTATAACTACATTTTTTAAGAGTGGAGTTTTTTTTCGCTGCCTTTTTCTCCACTACAGACGGCCCTAAGGCAGCGGCTAACATTTTACATAACTGTATGTACATTGACATTCAACAAGCAGAATGTAAATTCTTTACGTTGAAATTAAAAATTTTGTATTTGTATTTGTATTTGTATCGCTGCTAAAATATGGTCATTTAATGAAATGTTACTCTCTATATTAATGTTTCATGAAATTAAATAACTTTTAGGTAATTATGTTCTTTATCAAAGTAACAAATATACCCCATTTTGTTAGTATTTCGTGGCTTGCGCACGGCGTCGAGCGGCAGTCGCGGCGACTAGTGCAGAGATCAAACGAGTTTAGTCGTTTTCGCTGCGAATAATAAATACCGAGACGGTTATTGCTGAAATACTCACAAAATGGGGTATATTTGTTACTTTGATAAAGAACATAATTACCTAAAAGTTATTTAATTTCATGAAACATTAGTATACAGAGTAACATTTCATTAACTGACCATATTTTAGCAGCGATATTTCTGAAAAAATGTAGTTATGAAAAAAATTCATTGATACCTACTAACGTTCTCCGAAATATGGTCAGCTTAATTAAATGGCACCTATGTATTAGATCAATTTTTCAGCGGCACTTAAAACTCTAGCTGCATTGACTTTTTTTCCAGCCCTGAAGAATATAATTCGACAATAATTCTAGTAGACTCGAAAAATGTTTCGGTGGAAAAATGTGGATTTCTCCATAGTATACCTCGATTCCTATTCAAATCTGTAGAGTAGATTACGCTCTTCCAAATATTATGTATTGAACAAAAAAAAATATTACTTTGAGATAAAGACATTTGGGTCAATATACGCTATTTGAATTTCCATGGTCCATGGACAAATATTATGTTAAACTTATTATATTATTGCATCCGTATGCTTAAGCATTAAAGAATATGGTCTTTTATTTGGCCCACATAGTCTATTCACGATAATTGTTTAATTTAAGACATAATCGTTAAAAATAGTTGTAAATGTATACTCCTCTGGCCTCCCCATTTCTAGATTATAATGATTTTATGGCGAGATATTTTTAAATACGTATGCCATTATGTTTTTTTTAATATGATCATACGCTTTTATAAACATCGAAACATATTTCATCAAAATATACAGTAAAAAGTTTTATTAATATAAAGAAAAATAACTTACTTTGAGGACACGTTACAATAATGTGGCGAAACTCAAAGAAGTAAAATTTGACTTAAAACCGCAAAGGTATGTTTTTGTCCATGAACTACGCGCATACAATAGTGTTAAGTTAGAAACAAGCTAATGACGTTGAGCGAAATTCCTATAATATAGCGTCAATTTGCGATTCACTGTAGGAAAGCGTGTCGTTGGAGTATTTCCTCTTTCAAGTCTATGTTTTTGTATTTTATAGTTACGAAATTGTATATTTGCACAATGCAATGCTTATTGTGTGTAGATGTCATGTATTACGTTATACGGTGATCAGAAAAGCGAGTGATATGTTTTTGTAGGTTTTGTGCGATTTTGTCACTCCTGTGGGCGTCACTCCTCTGGCATATTTCATATTTTATTTAATACGTGTCCCCTTTCTTAGATATAATCAATGGCCTGTTACTTCCCTGCTTTCATTTGTGACTACTCGGCCAATAGTGTCAGTCCTCTGGTAACACATTTTCCTCTGGTGCTTATGAAATTCAAAAAAATGGAAAATCTCCTGGCCCTCATC
Source organism: Yponomeuta plumbellus (assembly GCA_947310845.1). NCBI lineage: Eukaryota > Metazoa > Arthropoda > Insecta > Lepidoptera > Yponomeutidae > Yponomeuta > Yponomeuta plumbellus. The sequence goes on along the minus strand of OX371220.1, from coordinate 7,316,801 downwards.
ATTAAACATTTAAAAATTGTGTCAAATAGAGAAATTATCAATATTGAATGGAACAGATTACATTTCCTTCTGGGACACAAAAAAAAAAATCCCCTAAAGGGGTAAAATGGGGGTTCAAAGTTAGTATGAAACTTTGCCGTTTTTGAAGTTATTCGAATGAAATTTGGTACGAAGGTTCTTCATTTAAAATTATGAAACACGTGTAAAATAGTTTTTTAAAAATCATCCCTTAAGGGGGAAAAAGGGGGGTGCAAACTTAGTATGAAACTTAGCCATTTTTGAAGTTATTCGAATGAAATTCAGCATGAAGGTCCTTCATTGAAAGTCATGCAACACAGGTAAAATATATTTTCAAAAATCATCCCTTAAGGGTGTAAGAGGGGGTTGCGAAGTTAGTATGAAATCTCTTTCGCATGCGCTAAAAGTATCCCTATCTTATTTTCAAGCTCTTTACTCAACTAATGCCCACGCGGACGTAGTCGCGGGCAACAGCTAGTACCGTATATTCACCCGTTTCGCTCTTGACCGGCCTGCTCTACTCAGCCCTAGTAGTCGCGGCGCGCCGCAAAGGCGCAAGCGAGCCATTTTGATGCTATTGTTTGGAGGGACTACCTGGCTTTTAGAAAACAAAAGCGAAGCGAGTGTGGATCCAAAATAAAAAAATGCATTGTAAGCGTTTTTTAGCGCCCAAATACCAGTCTGTGCGGCGACAAACCGCGCCGCGCGAATTTTCGTCCCGCTTGCCGCTCCGCCGTTCGCGCCGCCGTTCCCCGTGGCTAGGCCGTTACGTGGCGCAACGATTAACGCCTCTGCCTACCTGGCGAGAGGTCCCGGGTTAAAGTCCCGGCTGGGGACAAAAAAAAAACCAGGTCTTTGACGTTTACATGTGTGTGACGTCGCTGTTTCTGGTTCCCACGACACAGGGTATCCTAGTGTGGGGTTAGAAGCAATGTATGTGCCTGTATCTAAATGTTCGTTTATCTATCTATACTAATATTATAAAGAGGAAAGATTTGTATTTTTGTGTGTGTGTATGTTTGTAATGAATAGGCTCAGAAACTACTGGGCCGATTTTAAAAAATCTTTCACCATTAGAAAGCTACATTCTTCGTGAGTGACGTAGGCTATATTGGATTATCGAAAAATTTAGGGTTCTGTAAGAAATCTTGAATAATGTAACCCAAGGTTTAAAAAATTACTACCCTGGGAATTGTCTACGGAACTAATAGCTATTTCCATGGAAACGTTTTCGCCACCCGTGCGAAGCCGGGGCCGATCGCTAGTTAATAATCTATGTGTTAAAACACGAACTTTGATCTATTAACGAAAAAGTCAAAAACATTTGCTACTATCTGTTCCTAATTCTATTTGCAGCTCTGTCTGAAATAAAACAAATTTCGGAACTGCTGTTTCAATTCAAAGTCCACTGCTGGACATAGGCCACCTCCATGGATTTCCAAAAAGACCGGTCGGAAGCGGCTTGCATACAGCGTCTTCCCGCCACCTGGATGAGATCGTCTGTCCGTGAAATAAAATATGCTATTTGACAGTGTGAAAAAAACAGTCTTATTTATACGTATTCGTATGGATTTTAAGTCTTAAAACCATTTTAAGGCATTTTAACTAAAAAAACAATTATGATTTATAAAATAACACAAGATAAAATTTGATAATTATAAATCTGCAGCCATTGTATCGAAAACGGCCTGGATTGGCCGATTCTATGATGACGTCACATGTCAGTAAAAATGGCGTCTATCATTCATTCTTTCTTACGTTTATTGATTGGTTTTCTGTGTTCGGATGTGACGTCACAATGCCTGTGCGACGCCATATTGCCCAAGATAGCGTTTCGGCGGCTTATTTTAAAAGTAGATTTTCGTTTGCCTTTTTTAGAAGAAATACACGAAAGAATTTAAAATGACCACTTTCTGTGGACTCCATGAGCACCAACAAAAAATATGAGATGGTTTTTATAAACGGTCAAGTAGCCTATTTCTGTGACGTAATTTATGGATGGCCCCTTAAAGCAAAAAAACCTCAATTATCTTTCCACCGAGGGTTACATCTGGCTAAGATTCTCCGTATTGGTTTTAGGAAAACGTACAAGCCAATGTAACCTCTATGCCCTTCTGCCTACAGGCTACATTCGGCCGGACGGCCGCTGCGTGGTGCCCCACCTGACAATCGGCCGTTACAACTACGGGAATGTCTTCTACGATGGGGAGATCGACGTAGCGGGTCTGGATTTGGACAGTCTTGGTGAGTTTTGGACCTTATTCGCCTGCGTTTATGGTGGTATTTGGAATGACAAGTTCATCATCATCATCAACCCATTATGGACCCACTGGCCCAGGCCTCTTCCCTGAGGAAGGTATAGGCCATACTCCACCACGGGGGCCAAGTCCGGATTGGTGGAGGCTTGTAAGACTAGTGGCTGGTCTTACTGTCAGAGTGCGTATACTGAGTTTTGTCGTTCACTTTCGATAGCGAGAGCGTTTGCGTTTTGCATAGGAGTGACAAAGCGCGCCATCTATTTGTCTCTTTGTTACTCCTATGCAAATCGCAAACGCTCTCACTATCGAGAGTGAATGAAAAAACTCAGTATAAGCACTCAGAAGTTCTCAAGCCGCCCTAAGGCCTCTGACTTGGCTTAACGGCAGCCGGCACCAACTGCTTAACGTGCCTTGAACGCACTGCATGCACTGAACGCGCCCAATGTTGCTTAACCTTCGTGATCGTTTAAAATCATGCGATTCCATAACATAATAACAAGTTATCAGGTTGTAAACGTGACGTTATTTCTTTTTCAAAATAGGTGACGTAGACTGGAATTTGGACAGCCTTGCTGGGTTATGATCTTTATCGGCCTCCTTTTATGGTTGGATTTGGTATAAATAAGTCTGTTAAACGATGGCTCAGATCAAGTCAGGTCAGATCAAGTAGGCAGATGCGCTACCGCTGCGCCACATCATCAGCATCATCACCATTCAGCCACAAGAAGTCCACTGCTGGACATAGGCCTCCTCCATGGATTTCCAAAGAGACAGGTCGGAAGCTGCGCCACAGAATTCGTCAAATATTCTTATCTCAGCTCAACTTGGTTCAACGGAGACAGTCATCAGATCCTTGGCAGTAAACCAATTCCAGAACGAGCTAGTCGCTGGTATTCCGTAGATAATTATTTAATAGGGGTTAATAAATTTTACACCTTAATGTACACACGCTGTGATTGCACATCAAAACTATGCTATTATTATAGATCACTGACAAGAACTTTATCACACAAGTTTGCCAAAGGCCATGCGAATGGTGGCGCGGTGGCCCGGTCGCCTATTTCCCTCTAATATGGTTGAGACTGGCGATGGCTGACCCCTGCGTTATGCTCGTGAACGGGTGCCGTCCGTGTGTCTGGCCGCAGCATTGGCGTTTTAATCGTTGTTTGACATTGCGAGTATTGATTGCACTCATGGGTCTTTAATTTTAATTTTGACCTCCTTAAAAGTAGATGGACATTTAATTTTGTACCAAATACTAGCTTTCGCCCGCGACTCCGTCCGCGTGGACTTTAGTTCAAAATGTTGCAACCCCGTTCACTCCCGTTAAGGGTTAAATTTAGAAAAACCGTGAAATACGTGTTCAATCAATTGTGTTGAAGAGTATTTATTTCAAGTTTCAAGAAAATCTGACAACATTTTTTTATACCTCCATACAAACTTTAACACCGCCGTTTACCCCTTTAGAGGGTGAGTTTAAAAAAATCCTTTCTTAGTGCTCCCCTAGGCTCCCTAAGGAACTCCCATGCCAAATTTCAACCCCCTAGGTTCAGTAGTTTGGGCTCTGCGTTGATTCTAAGTCAGTCAGTCAGCTTCTCCTTTTATATATATATAGAAGATAGATAGATAGAAGATATAGATTTTATTAGACTTAAGTTGACTTACCTTCCTCAGGAGAGAGGGTCTCTACCCGTGCCCCTCGGTGGGGACATGATGGGTTGATGATGAAGTTGATTTGAGAAAAGATGGTCAGAATGGAGTTTTTTTAATGCTGCCTTTTTCTCCACTACCCTCGGCCCCTAGCCAGCGGCTAACATTAGCATTATAAGTACATTGACATTCAACAAGCAGAATGTAAATTCTTTACGTTGAAATAAATTCCTGATATCTGCTTTGATAAACTCTAAACTCTACTTGCTATATTCCAGTCCATTTCCTGAACAAGGAAGTGATAGTGTATCCGGAGGACAGCGACAAGCCTCCAGTAGGCGAGGGCCTCAACCGGCGCGCCGTGGTTACACTGGACCGCGTGTGGCCGCGGGACAAGACCGCGCGCCGCCCCGTCACCGACCCCGACAGGTGAGTGGGCGAGTCCGGAAATTTGGGTGGATGAGTCCGGAAAATTAATGGATGAGCCCGGAAATATGGATGTGTCATAAAATTGTTTAAGAACAGGTAGATAGAATGAAAATAGTGGATGATTATTTAGTGGATGAGTCCATAAATTTGAACACAGTCCGGAATATTTTAAATACTATATTTACATACCCAGCAGTGGGCAGCGGTGGACTGATAATGATGATGATATTTACGTACAGGCACATATATTGCTCTGGCCCCACATTAGGATACCCAGTGTCGTGGGAACCAGAAACGGCGACATCACAAACATGTAAACATCCAACGTCCGGGGATGTGTTTTTTTTTTCAACTTATTAAACGGCTATTCTTTTTGATATGTAGCTATTTTAATGTCGTTTTCACCCGCAGGCTGATGAAAATGGACTACGAGGGCAAACTAAGACGCGTCTGCGACAAACATGACACCAAGTTCATAGAGTACCGCCCGCAGACCGGCAGCTGGGTGTTCCGGGTGAGTGGGTCAGATAAGACAAGGCAAGGTTAGATACGACAAGGAAAGTTAAGACAAGGCAAGTTCATATATGACAAGGAAAGTTAAGACAAAGCAAGGTCAGATATGACAAGGCCACGTAGACAGACAAGGTAAGAATAGATAAGACAAGACAAGGTTAGTTATACAGTCAATGTAAGATTAGAAGCTCTCCACACTAGGATACCCTGTGTCGCAGGAACCAGAAACAGCGACGTCACAAACATGTAAACATCTAAGACCTGGGGTTTTTTTTAACTTATTAACTGAGGCGCGTCAGCAACAATCACGACCCCAAGTTCATAGAGTACCGCCTGCAGACAGGCAGCTGGGTGTTCCGGGTAAGTGGGTCAGAAGACAAGGCGAGGTCAGATATGACAAGGCAAGGTAGACAGACAAGGTAAGAATCGGGGCGAAACCTGGTAGGAGTCTTCCGACAAAAGATTAAGTGAGTGTATACGGTAGAAAGTTAATAATGTAAGATTAGTTAAGACAAGGTAAGGTTAGATATGACAAGGCAAGATATGATAAGACAGGACGAGGTAAGGTGAGACAAGGCAAAGCAAGATAAGACAAGGCGGGGTTTGATAGTGGTGTCTTAACAAGACATGTTGAGATAATACATAATGTGACGAGACAATATAAGACAGTTGAGGTGAAAAAAGAGATTCTTCATATTAAATATCATTATTGTAATAATACTAGTCTTACAAGCCTCCTCCGTGGATTTCCAAAAAGACCGGTTGGAAGCGGCTTGCATCCAGCGTCTCCCTGCCACCTGGATGAGATCGTCTGTCCATCTTGTGGCTGGTCGTCCTACGCTGCGCTTGCCGATATGTGGTCTCCATTCGAGCACTTTCCGGCCCCATCGGCCATCAGTTCTTCGTGCAATGTTCCCCGCCCACTGCCACTTCAACTTACTCATCCGCTGGGCTATGTCGACGACTTTCGTTCGTCTACGGACCTCATCATTTCTGATTCGGTCTCGTAGAGAAATTCCGAGCATAGCCCTTTCCATAGCTCGTTGCGTGACCTTGAGCTTTCTTATGAGGCCCATTACTAAAATCAATTTCTTCAACACGACCTTCATTATCATCATCAGGCTATATTAGTCCACTGCTGGGCACAGCCCTCCCCTAATGAGCGCCATAGCGCCCTGCCTTCAGCTTGCCGAATCCAGCATCTGCCTGCAGTTTTCCGCAGATCGTCATCCCACCAGTGGGCTCATTATGTAATTTTCGCAACGGATATTCACACGTCTTAAAAAGTCACGTCAACACAACAACCGACGTCGTACGGAGTACTGTCTCGCTCTAACATAGGGTCTTAAAAGAAGATAGTGCTATACAGTAGTGGTATACATGACTTTTTAAGACGTATGAATATCCGTTGCGAAAATTACATAATGAGCCCACTGGTTGGAGGGCGTCCTACACTACGTTTGCCGAGTCGCGGTCTCCACTCGAGGACACGTTTACCCCAGCGGTTGACGGTTCATCGCGAAACACGACCTTAGGATGGAATATTTCTGTGAGAAATGTAACTTATTTTTGTTTTCTGTCACAGGTGGAGCATTTTAGCAAGTACGGCTTGACAGATTCGGATGAGGAAGACGACATAACGCCCGACGTGCTTAAGAGGCAGATTGTCAACCAGGCCCTCCAGAAGAACGCTTCTCCAGGTCCGTGGGCCGTCAGTCTTGTAGCGCGTTTGTTTCATCATCAGCCCATTGTGTCCCCACCGAGGGGCACGGGTCTCTTCCCTGAGGAAGGTATAGGCCTCCACCACGGGGGCCAAGTCCGGATTGGTGGAGGCTTGTAAGGCTAGTGGCCGGTCTTACTGGTTTGTTTAGAAAGAAGGAAAGCATTATTAACTTAGACACAAAAGCACACATGTCTTAATAGTTAGTAGCCAAGTAGCCAAGGGCTGTAAGGCATCAATTGCAGCCCGAGATATTCGTCTCTATAGTTCGAGGGTGCAATTGATGCTTACACCCGAGCTAACTACTCTGCTTTACATCTCGATTGTGAGGTAAATAGAAAAAAATTAGTCGTTTTTCTTTTCGCCACTTCATGAACTCGTCGTAAGTTTTCGAATTTTCCTCTTTAGAACTTTCAGGCAAAATATTGTTTATATGGCAGCTTATATCTTCATCACTTGCAGAACTCATGTTTTTTTCCTAATTAGCACTTAATTATAAAAATATCCAAAAACAAACAATATTTAAAGTAAAAGTTTTCTATTCCCCCCTTTTTCGTCTTTTTTTTAATAATTTTTTTCAAGAACGAAATTGAGCTTCGCCGTTCGATGTTTAAAATTTATGACTATTATACTCATACGAAGACAAGGCTGAATAGCGAAGCGACCTCTTTTGTCATTGGGCTGAATGCATGATGTCTATTGCCAGTATAGGTCTGTTATCTAAAGCTGGCACGTTTACAGTACTCACACTTATGCAATTTCACTATACAGGATGGTTAAAAATATATGATTTTGATTCAAAATGCGACTCTAGTTTAAGTGTAGACTAGAGTTAGGTTTTAGTAAGATAGGTGCGTTGTAGATAAATAAATACAAATATATGGGTTACTTGTTATAACATATTTTTAGCAAATTCGAGCGAAAAGTATTAAAAACAAGTCGGAATCAATGGTCACAAAATAGTTTTAAATTTCAATAAATTTTCACATGAACAAAAATAATTTCACCTAAGAAAATCTTTACCAAAACAGAAAATAATTATCCCAGAAATCCTCAACAATTTAATTATGTAACAAAGGGTAACGGACGCTCAGTGGTCAGTTACTGGATGAATTACCCTACCTTTTTTCTAATTGCTTGCCACAGATAACAACTTTATTACTGTTCTGTAATTTCATCAACTGGAAGGAATCTGTGATCAACTGAGCAACATCATTCGGTTACTATTGTGGTTACGCGAATGTTCTGTTCTCCTATTCTTCTTCTTTTTCTTCAACGTTTTTTCTATGATTTTAGCACCAGTAGCAGTTGTTCGAAGTTCAATCACAATCAAATGCAAGAGCCAAAAAAAAGAGGAAAGACCACAGAATAAACTGGCAATTCCCATTAGAAAAACAAAAACCCTCTCTTAAAAATGCCTTCTACTGACTAATGAGCCGTTTTAAGAAGAAAAAAAAAACTAATGGCTGTCAAAGGAATGCAGTTTTGGACCTCAGCCATGTGTGATGTATACATGTTATTTTTTTGAAATTGAATATGTTAGTTTTTTTTTCAATACAATATAACTCCGAAAGGACAAACATTTGGCTGTTGACGTCATAGAGTGCGACAAGTGAGTCCTGGCACAAGCCTTTGGCGGGAAATTTAAAAATCTTTTAGTTGATAACCCTGCATCTATATGCCATAAACCATCTTGATACGTTTGCATAAGTTTATTATTTGTTTAATTAGTTTGGAGTCTCCAATGAATTTTGTCCAAACATAAATAAATATAAGCAAAACGAAAACATTAACTACATCAAAACCAACATTTCCACTCCACCAAAAACAGGGATAATAAAGATGCACCACATAAACTTATAAACATTTATTAATGCTGAACCATTATCAAAATCTGATTCATATCTTTTTTCTCCAACATCTTTGAGTTCTTTGACTAAGTCTTCGATCTGACGTTTAAAATTTTCGTCATCCGACAGACCTTACAACAAGAAATAATTCATGGTTGTTTTAAAACATTATTACTCATATGTATATACTAAAACATAGGTAAAATTATGTTGAATAGAAACAAAAGTTCTTGTTTAAATCTAGGACGAGTATCAAACTGTGTGGGCTGTACTACTTGCAGCTGAAATACCTAAGTTTGACAGTCGGAGTGTGGCCATATGAAGAATTCGAAATAAATTGCGTCCCAGGACTCGCTTGTCAGACTCTAGTAACTTTTATTCAGCTCGCTGAGACCTATTCGATGATGCATCACACATGGCTATTGGACTGAGGTTCAAAATTGCATTCCTTTGACAGCCATTCGTTTTTTTTTTTAGTTCTTCTGAAAGCGGCTCATTTGGAACTACTTTTCTTAGCTGTCAGAAAAATCCCTCGTTGAAACGCACATACGGTTGAATACCAAAAAGATCACGCTGTATATATAAGCAGTAGTTGAAGTAAAACTATAACTGTCCCCTTCACACTCATAAGCTAGACCGCGCGCAAGAGAGACGGGCAGACTTTTCATGATGCGTATGGAGTACGACGTCACGCCGCGCGCTATTCACAGACACTACACAAGCGCAACGTGTAAATGTGTAGAACGTGCCAGCTTTACTTAACTGACCTATATGATAGTTAGAAGTAGGCGAACTTTTTGAAAGACTGAAGAGTTTTTTAAAATTTAATTACTTACCGCCCTAGGGCTTTTCTAGCTACATTATTACCCTAGAGCGCTAATTGGTCACCTACAAGCCCCATTTGGGGGTAATAAGGACGTACTTACCGAATATGAGAGATGTAAAAAAATTATACAGTGACAAAAAAAAGATACATAGTGTACGTACAGCAATCCGATACTAAGTCAGAGGCCTTAGGGCGGCTCGAAAACTTCTGACAGTAAAGCCGGGTCCGCTGCGCCATGTTACGCGTGTTACAAAAAACGTAACACGTAATTATAATAAAAATGGGGCGTGGTATAACACTTTACGTGTTACATAACGTTACGTTACGTGTTACGTAACACGTAAAGTGTTAATAACACTCCTCATTTTTGTTTTAATAACGTGTTACGTATTTTGTAACACGCGTAACATGGCGCAGCGGACCCGGCTTAAGACCAGACACTAGTCTTACAAGCCTCCACCAATCCGGACTTGGCCCCCGTGGTGGGGTATTGCCTATACCTTCCTCAGGGAAGAGAACGGTGCCCCTCGGTGGCGTCAGTCTAAATAAACAATCATCATTCAGCCACAAGAAGTCCACTGCTGGACATAGGCCTCCTCCATGGATTTCCAAAAAGCCCGGTTGGAAGCGGCTTGCATCCAGCGTCTCCCTGCTACTTGGATGAGATCGTCTGTCCATCTTGTGGCTGGTCGTCCTGCGCTGCCCTGAATGATGATGATGATGAATAAGGTTGCCAATAGGGTAGTTTCCAGGGTCAAAATAATTAAATTCTATTTAGTCCGTATTTTCGATTAAATAAAAAACAACAAAGATGTAGCCCATTAAAGTTACGTGTGACGTCACTCCGTGCTAAAAAATGCAGCACGGATTGACGTCACACGTAACTTTAATGGGCTATATCTTTCTCATTTTTGGTCTATTTACAAATAAAAAACACGTGTCCCTTATTTTTGAATAATTTAAAAGACGGACAAATTACATTTTTTAGAGCAACTAGCCCATTGTTCTATGAGCCTTTGTATATATCCTGGGTTTTTATAATTATATCTATATTATAATCTATTACTTACGACATTTGAATCAAGTTCCCTTGTCCACAGCACAAAAGGGCCAGTCGGTGATCCAACCAGCTCCGGGTTTGGGCGGGCTGGGGGCACCAGAGGACAGTCTTCTGGCGATGCAACAATCCACACTGAATCTGCTGAATGGGGCTGGAAGGGGTGAGTTCCTATCCTCCTCATTAGGCTCATCCATTACATAAACATGCCATCATCGTCAACCCCTTTATGTCCCCACCGAGGGGCCCGGGTCTCTTCCCTGAGGAAGGTATGGGCTATACTCCACCACGGGGGCCAACATAAACACAAATATTTACATACATGCGCATACATTGTGTTTAATCGTCATACCTAATAGTTTATTATAATATCTATCTCATGCTGCGCTCTCATCTCCCTTCCTTTGTGACATTTGGACTGACCGACCGGTAGAGGGCGTGTGTGTGTGTGTGGCAAGTGTGCGTGACACTTGCTTCGTGAGCTCGGACGAGAACGGCGAACCTAACCTAACAAGTGAGAAGAAAGTGCCAATTTCTTCCTCCCAGTGTCGTACTTTCTGTGAACATTACTTTTCTCTGTGGTGGTGTATTGTGTGTGCTTCCTATCAACAAAATCCTGGCCATTCAAACGGCCCAGGATCGGATTGCCAACCTCGTGTCACGACGACCTTCACGCAGGTATTTACTTATCGCCTATTTCTACCACCGACTGTTTACTGTTTTAGTTTTTCCCCTTTAAACGTCTTTACCAGCTTAAACCCCCCTTAATTCCCATACATTTTGGTAGCAGAGCGTGGTTACGTCCCCTCTCATACGTAGTTTGATTCCCTTTCATACATATATATTCGTTCGCCTTGACCCTGTCTATGTATTTAAAATATAGTTCACACAAAATATATATTTTTTTTCTTTCCCATCGAAGTGTTTGTATTTTGAGCACCTAAATAAAGCTGATCCTTATCAGAACCCCGTACCTTACCCCATACAAGGTTGTTAAATAAACCTACTTTTACTTGTTCACCTATAAACTGTCTCAGTTTTATATAAAATTCACCTAGTACCGCGCCAATTATTATCTGTCGACGCGCCTTTGTTCGCGGCTTCGACCGGGCCGGGCCTACCAAACCGGTTTGCTATCTGTTGCACTTTTATAACGTGTTGTTTTGCCAATTCAATAATTTACTATCATGTCCACCGGCGATAACACAGTAAGAATGCGAAATGATTTGTTTACTGAATCCAGTGAATACCGACGTGCTATGGGTGCGTTTAGGTTTCTCAGCGATTGCATAGACGACGCTCATACCTTGTTACATACCGAAAGTTCTTCTAGGTTGTTAGTAGTTCTTGAGGAGGCCAACGAACATTGCCGTAATTTTAATAATGCTTGCGCGACTTTGTTAGGCGGCTTAGATCCGTCTATTGACGAACAGGAGTACGCCGATGTTCGTAGCCGGGCGAGGTCCAAAGCCTTTGCCATTAAGCACCGTCTCCAGGAGATCCGTCCACCGCCTCACTCATCGGAACCGGCAGCTTTTAGCACTCCCGTTAAGGATCTAAGGTCCACTGGATATTCTCTTGGCAGTCTAGATAGCAAGTTGCCCGACTTACCAATACCTAAGTTCGACGGCCGTGCAGATTCATGGATAAGCTTCATTGACCAATTCGACAGCGTCGTGGATTCACAGTCCAATCTAGCGCCCACTATTAAACTTCAGTACCTAGTAGGTGCCCTGTCAGAGGAGCCCCGCCGCCTATTGATGCATTTAAAAATTGAAGGCGCTAATTATCAGGTTGCCCGCGATCTTTTAAAACGCCGTTACCACAATGCTAGACTCCTTGCCGATACCCACATAAATCAGATACTGACCCTACCAGATATTACAAGTAAACTCGCGGGCCTTCGCGCCACCTTCTTGAACCCTTTGTTGACAGCCTATAGATGTCTGGAGCGGCTTGATCTGCCTGTAAAATACTGGTCATATATGTTGGTCCATATTGCCCTCACCAAGCTCCCTCAGGACCTTAAGTCAAGGTTTGAGCGACGTTATGGAGGAGATCTGACCGAGCTTCCCAAGTTTGACCAGTTGATTTCCTTTTTGGAGGACGAGTGTCGTTATCACGATAACGTGGGGAACGCCTCGCTTGTAGACGCCGTGACTCACAAGTCGTATTTGCGATCTATCCCTGCCAGACATGCTTACGTCTCCGTACCTCGGCCACCGTCTCCACCTGAACCCAGGTCCACTTGCCCCAAGTGTTACTCAAGCTCACATTACCTGCGAGAATGCGCGGAATTTCTTCGTTTGTCTCCACATAATAGGTCCGCCTTTGTCAAATCCGCCAACCTATGTTATAGGTGCTTAGACAAGCACACTATATCGTCATGCAGGCGCGATTACCGCTGCAGAACCTGTGGCCGCTCCTCACACCACACATTGTTGTGTTTCAATGACAGCCGCAACCCTGAGTACCCTGTTCCTCGCCGTGTCACATTTCATACGCAGCCCAATGACCAGCCGTCCCGCTCCCCCTCACCCCGAACGGGCGGGGGCGATCGCCGACATCTGAGCCCGCGCACCCGCGTGTACCATGCGACTTACACACGCCGCTCCCCTCCGCGCACTTCTCCCTCACCTCCGCGTCGCTCCTATTCTCCCTGCGAGCCCTCCTCTAATGAGCGTCGTCGCGCTCGCCCGTCTCCGCCTAGAAGAGATTATGCAGAGGTTGCCCGAGGCGCCCACAACCATGATGACCAATTACGGTACTCCCCTTCCCGTGACTCGACATATTCCCGTTCTCGTGAGAATACGAGAGACCAATAGCTAGTCCCTGCCTTACCGACTTCCTTACGTACCGTGACCATCCCACAAAATTCCCTCGTATTGCTTCCTACTGCCATTGTCCAAGTTCAAACCGCCTCTGGGTATTTTATAGAAGTCCGTGCATTGTGTGACACCGGAGCACAGGGCAGTCTCCTTACAACGAGTATGGCAATAGATATAATGAACGTTGCTGTTTCACCTTCCTGCGTTCCTGTGCGAGGTATAGGTAACATCCAAGCTGTTCAAACTCGCGGTACCATTTCCCTATCATTTAAACCTGTGCGTGGTACTTGCCCTATAATCACCACTTCTGCGATGGTCGTTGATGTCATTGCCGGCTTGCACCCAGAGATTGAACTTCCCGAACCCGTAGTGTCATCTACTGCCCACCTTCCTTTGGCTGACCCTTACTTTTATAAACCTGGCCCTATTGATTTATTATTAGGAGCCGATGTGTTTGGTGCTTTAATAAAGTTAGAACAATCCATTTACCTTCCCGACGGCCTAGTAGCCCTTTCCACTATTTTTGGTTACGTTATATCTGGTCCTATAAAAAGTACCTTCCATATATTAGAGTCCCCTATGACAGGTGTATCATTGTCCCGAATAGTAGAGAAATTTTGGAGAGTCGAAGAAGCGCCTGAGGCTCTACCGCCTCCTAGCAACCCTTTAGACGAAAGGTGTGAGGATTTCTTTGTCAACACGACCATTCGACTTCCTGATGGACATTTTCAAGTCCGACTACCTTTTTTGCCCGATCGACCATCACTTGGTGATTCCCGTAGCGCAGCCGTGAAGCGCTTTCTTAATTTAGAAAAACCCATTGCACAGTGAGCATTATTTTATCCCCCACCATGGTGTTTTTAAAACCACTGGTGACACATCAAAAATAAGAGTGGTTTTCGATGGCAGTAATCCTACTACTAGTGGCGCTTCACTAAATCAGTGTTTACACACAGGTCCAAAATTACAAAAGGACATTTCCCTTATCCTGCTTAACTTGAGACGTCACGCGGTTGTGTTTGTTACTGACATCAAGATGATGTTCCGAATGTCCTGGGTACACCCAGAAGATCGCCGCTTCCAACTTATTCTATGGCGCGAGTCCCCTTCCGATCCCCTTCTAACCTACGAATTGAACACCACTACGTACGGTCTTCGTTCTAGTCCTTTTATCGCGATCCGTGTCTTGTTAGAGCTCGCCAAACGAGAGCGAGATACCTTCCCTAGAGCTGCGGCTGTACTTGAAAGCGACATTTACGTCGACGATTGCTTAACTGGCGCGTCATCACTTGAAGAAGCTCGCCTCCTTAAAACTGAGCTGGAGGGTATCATGGGATCCGCTGGCTTCGAACTGAGAAAATGGATTAGTAATGTACCTGAACTTCTTGATGATCTGCCCGCTGATCACCTTCAGCTACCTCACACATTTCACGACCCTGGAAACCCACAGACTATTGCCGTTCTTGGTGTACAATATAGCCCTACTACAGATTCGTTTACCTATCGTACTTCATTTAACTCTGAAGAAAGTGTTACGAAACGGAAGGTTCTTTCACTCATCGCTAGAATGTATGACCCTTGCGGTTGGATAGCACCATTAATTTTCAAGGCTAAAGTATTTATTCAGCGCCTATGGCTATCTGGCCTTTCCTGGGATGACCCTCTTAACCCAGACCTCGCATCAGAGTGGTTTGCTTTTACCAACGACCTCATCAACGTGTCCAAATTTCAAATATCTCGAATGATATTTCCCTCTGGCCTTAATACATTCACACTTCACGGTTTTTGTGATGCTTCTGAAGCTGGTTACGCCGCGGTTGTCTACCTAAGGACTGAAGATACGCTTGGCAATTGCTCCGTCCACTTACTCATGTCCAAAAGCAAAGTTGCCCCCGTTCGGACCCACTATACAATTCCCAAGTTGGAATTATTAGGAGCCTGGCTCTTGTCAAAATTAATCCAACACGTGGCCCTCTGTTTACAGAAAACCATAGTGTTAAATAAAATATATAGCTGGACGGACAGCAAAATAGTCCTTGCTTGGATTCGTACACCCACACACCAACTTCAGACCTTTGAAGCAAATCGTGTATCCCAAATTGTGAATTCTAGTATCATTTCTGAGTGGCGACATGTCCCAGGTCTGCTGAACCCAAGCGATTGTGCTTCTCGTGGCCTTTCTGCATCCGCCTTAGCTAACCATGCCCTGTGGTGGTCCCCCGCATGGTTGAATGATCCTCCGAGTTCCTGGCCACCTCAGGAATCGTATAATGTCAACGAGCTGTCTAATGTGCCGGGCTTACGTTGCCTGGTAGTGTCTTTACCTCCCCCTAGCCCTGAGCCAACATTTCTAATGGAGAAGTATAGCTCTTTCAACAAATTGATTGCCGTCCTGGGTTACATTCGTAGATTTATACATAACACCCAAAATTCTAATAACCGTGTATGTGCCCCTTTTCTTACCTGTAAAGAGCGCCGAGACGCTACTCTCCATTTAGTGCGTTTAACGCAACAATTTTCATTCGCAGATGATCTCATCTCCTTGCAGCGAGGTGAATTAATAAAATCCCCACTGAGACGTCTCAGTCCATTCATTGACACTCAAGGTCTCATTAGAGTTGGAGGTCGCTTGTCCCATTCTGACCTACCTTATTCAACTAAACATCCCCTACTTCTCCCTAAAGATGGTCATTTTGTGAAGCTCCTTATCTCCTATTACCACGTAGTCAACTGTCATGTTGGGGCGAATGCCCTCCAGGCTATTCTAGGTCGAAATTACTGGATTTTGTCCGCACGTAGAGTTATCCAGCATGTGATTTTTAAATGCCTGAGATGCTACCGACTCAAGGCAATCACCTCTCAACCCCCTATGGGCGACCTTCCCCGTGACCGTGTTAGTTCAGGTAGAGCATTTGACGGCGTGGGCACTGATTTTGCCGGACCTTTCTATACAAAAATACAGGCGTATAGAAATAGAAAGATTATAAAGAGCTACCTATGTGTGTTTGTCTGCTTATCCACGAAGGCTGTCCATCTTGAAGTGGTATCTGACCTGACCACTGACGCGTTCATAGCAGCCCTTACCCGGTTCGTATCCAGACGCGGTGTGCCCAGTCTGATCCGCTCGGATAATGGGAGAAACTATGTAGGTGCGAATAACTACCTGAGAGAATTATATTCCTTCCTTTCTCAAAATGCGACGACGATCGGCTCCGAACTATCCAAACAGGGCATCACCTGGACCTTTGACCCACCAATTTGTCCTCATTGGGGTGGCTTATTTGAAGCCGCCGTCAAGTCTGCCAAGACCCACCTTAAGCGCGTAGTCGGAGAAACACCACTTACGTTTGAAGAGTTGACGACGGTTTTCACAAAGATCGAGGCCGTACTTAACTCGCGACCCTTGTGCCCGGTGTCATATAGAGACCCTAATACCCTAGAAGTGCTTAGCCCGGGCCACTTCTGGAACCGATGGCGGTCAGAATATCTGTCCACGCTCCAGGCAAGAAACAAATGGACTACCCCTAATAAGCCTCCTTCGATCGATGAGTTGGTTCTATTGAAGGACGACAACACACCCCCTTTAGAATGGCGTCGCGGTCGTATCGTCCAACTCTACCCAGGTCCAGATGGTGTTGTGCGTGTTGTCGATGTGAAAACTCCTTCTACCACCCTCAAGAGATCACTCACTAAATTAGTTCGCCTCCCTGTCGAGTAGCCTATTGTTTGTCATCCTTTCTCTATTTATTGCCTTTCTCTACTTCTCTTATCCTAAACATTTTTACATGTTTAGGGCGGGGGCTGTGTTTAATCGTCATACCTAATAGTTTATTATAATATCTATCTCATGCTGCGCTCTCATCTCCCTTCCTTTGTGACATTTGGACTGACCGACCGGTAGAGGGCGTGTGTGTGTGTGGCAAGTGTGCGTGACACTTGCTTCGTGAGCTCGGACGAGAACGGCGAACCTAACCTAACAAGTGAGAAGAAAGTGCCAATTTCTTCCTCCCAGTGTCGTACTTTCTGTGAACATTACTTTTCTCTGTGGTGGTGTATTGTGTGTGCTTCCTATCAACAAAATCCTGGCCATTCAAACGGCCCAGGATCGGATTGCCAACCTCGTGTCACGCCGACCTTCACGCAGGTATTTACTTATCGCCTATTTCTACCACCGACTGTTTACTGTTTTAGTTTTTCCCCTTTAAACGTCTTTACCAGCTTAAACCCCCCTTAATTCCCATACACATTGTTTCTGGCCCCACACTAGGACACCCTGTGTCGTGGGAACCAGAAACAGCTACATCACAAACATGTAAACATCCAAGACCTGGGTGGTTTATCCCCAGCCGGGGTTCGAACCCGTGACCTCTCGCATGCTAGGCAGATGTGCTAACCGCTCCACCGCAAAGCTCGCCGTTTGTACAGTCGACAGCACGTCAACCTTCACATTTTAGTTGCAAAGTCGCCCGTAATGCAACGGTGTAGAGTGCATGGGTGTATAGGATGATGTGCTCTCCGCTGTACTTTATGGATCCAGGTCTTGGATGTTTACATGTTTGTGATGTCGCTGTTTCTGGTTCCCACGACACAGGGTATCCTAGTGTGGGGCCAGAAGCAATTTATGCGCATGTATGTAAATATTTGTGTTTATGTTGGCCCCCGTGGTGGAGTATGGCCTATGCCTTCCTCAGGGAAGAGACCCGTGCCCCTCGGTGGGGTTTACTAATGTATTGCCAAAAATCGTTTCCCAAAGTATTACTTCCCAAACTATTTTCCGCAAATTATCACTTGGCAAAAAAACATTTCTCAAAACAACTTAAAGCAAATAAACAGTTAGCAAAAGTTATTATGGCAAGTTATTGTTTACCAAATAAATACTTGGTCAAAATTCATTTTACCAAAGAGGCAACAAGAGGCAAGGTAAGAACGCATCAAAGTCGAGTCTGTTTTCGATCTTACATAGAGAACCTAACGCTCCAAGAGTCGCACCTATATTTCTGTTGTCACGTATTCTTTACATCGCCGACCCCCCGTTCCATTATTTGAAAATAACACTTGCCAAAATAAAACGTTAGCATAATAAACGTTTGTCTTAATAAAACTTGACGCAGTAAAATTATGCGAAATGATAATTTGACCAAATGAATAAAATGCAAAATGAAAACTTGCTAAAGTTTCATTTGGGAAATGAAACTGATGCCATAAGTTTATTGGGAAGTAAAATTTGGCGAAAAATACTTTACCTAAACGGCGGTATCCCCCTCGGTGGGGACATAATGGGTTGATGATGAGAGTCTTGGAGAACAAGACCTTTATTCAAAGTGCTAATCCTGCTTAAACAAAAACGCGGCACTAGTTAGTACATAAGATAAGAATATTCTTTCTCGTGTACTGGAAAATTGAACGTAATAAACTATTCCTCGACAGCCTTCGAAATGGACACGACGGAAGACAATGCCGAGATACCTTCCCTCTACCCGCAAGACTCATATCGCGCGTACCAGGTGAAGAGCCCCTCGAGCGAGCTCGCGAGGCTGGAGCACCGGCGCAGCCATAACGTTCAGCTGATGAAGGCTTCCCTCTACACCGATATGGGTAAGTGAAGAGCACCCGTTTTCCAAGAGCACCTAAAATGAAGAGCACATAATGTGAAGAGCACCTGCGGTGGCAAAGGTAAGGCATTTTATGTGACTCGCGTTACATCATAATAAAGTAGGGTACTTTTAATTAAGAGCACCTGTACTGAAGAGCCCCTCTAGTGAACCGGTGAGGCTGCAGCATTTTTGCAGCAACACAGATATGGTAAGTGTAGAGTACACGTTTTTTCCAAGAGCACCTAACACGAAGAGCACCTGAAGGTGCAAAGGTGAGGCGGGAAGCCTTTTGTGTGACTCACATTAAGTTGACCCACGAATAAATTAAGAGCACCTAGATTCAAGAGCATCTGCATTCCACATCCAAAACTTAGTATGGAGTTAGCAGACACCCTGGATTAACACATAGGCCGCGTTTTACTGCGGGGAATGCTCAAATTAATTAATTTGCTTCTAAAAATGTGAATAGTTATAAGTTATACTTTCAATACACAATTTATTTTCCCTAATAAACCGCGGCTAACAACGCGGGGCACAACTAGTAGTGTCATAAATTTGTCATGTCACCAGTTAGGGCCTTTTTCCACTGCCCCACTGTTCCGACTTAGAAACACACAAGAATACTAGTAAGCATCTCCACTACTCCGGCATCCGGTTTTTAACGATCCGATAATTTGCTAGGTCGGAATGGTATTTTACGGGGCCGAAATGATCGACGTACAAAAACAATACACGTTTTTGCACCGCGGATACAACCCGAAAATGTTTCCATAATATTTTATTTACATTAATAGAATCTGTGGAAAACGTCCCCTGCCTTGAATAGAAAAACCTTGAATTTAATAAAGCACTGCGTCACGTCCATTGCCGATTATAGTCGGATGAAGTGGAGAAACATAATCCGGCATCCGATATTTTTCTCATGACTGATTCCGGTTCCGACGCCGGACCGGAGCAGTGGAGAAAGGGCCTCAAGGTTAAGTTCCGATTGTGCCTTCCAGACATGGAAGACGACGTGTCGGTCTCCACGGGAGACCAGTTGGTCCCGCAGCCATCGGGTCTCCTCACGGTGTCGCCCCTCGCCTCGCCGCCGCCCGTCGAGGATATGGAAGAGAGCGAGGAAGCGCCGGTGTTCATTACTGAAGGTAAGTGGCATTTATCTTCTATCTTATATATATATAAATAAAATTCAAAGTCCTGACTGACTGACTCACTCATCAACGCACAGCCCAAGCCGTTGGACCTAGGGACCTAGTCTATATATAATGGAGGCAAGGAACAACACCGGATTTTTTGAAATTCAACCCCTAAAGGGGCGAAAAGGGTTGCCAAAATGTGTATGGGAGGTATAATGAATGTTGTCTAATTTTCTTGAAACTTAAAATTAATACTCTTCAACACAATTGATTGAACACGTGTTTCGCCGTTTTTCAAAATGTAATCCCTAAGGGAGTGAACGGGGTTGAAAAATTTTGAACTAAAGTCCACGCGGACGGAGTCGCGGGCGAAAGCTAGTCAAATATATTACTACTTGTGGGCTATTTATCTATATTTATTTCATTTAGCTATATAATCTCTACTAAAGTTTGATTTTTTATTCCGTAGAATTCTGACATTTCATAAGTGTTGCTACTAAAAAAGCTCTCCGCCGAAAAAAGGAAAAATTTGGCCCATTTTAGTGCGATCAATAATCAGCAATGCGCTAGATATTTTTTATGTTTTACGTAGAAAAAGATAAATCTAAATATTGACTTACTCAAGTGAACTAATATAAAAATAACAAATATTTCAATATCACGATCAATATATCGAATTAAATTTAATTACCTTATTTTATTCATTAGCTGGCATCACTCCCTACTTAATTCAGGTTTTAATACAAATTTAATACAATCCTGGTGTGTACAATAAAGAGTTCTAATCTAATCCTTTTCCGGCGAACTAGGTCGCCTGTGAACTAGTTCATTCAAGATGAACTAGTCGAGTGACTTTTAAACGCTCATTGCAAACATAGAATAGTGACGTTATTTCCGAAGCAAAAAGGTAGTTTTTCTTTTGCAGAGTTGTCTATGAAGCCGCTTATAGTGCGTCCGCATACGATCGTGCTAGAATATCACAGAAAAGTTCCACCCTTCAAGGAAACCATTGCAGGTAATAATTTTATTTAAAATTCTCTGTTGTGGATCCTAAAATTCACTACTATGTTTTAATTTCTGTATTATAAAATGCCTGAGTGATCGTAAACGATCACGAAGGTTAAGCAACATAGGGCGCGTTCAGTGCATGAAAAACTGCGTTTCGTAACTGGTTGCGAAACAGGAATGTTTATTCCTTGTTCGCAACCAGTTGCGTCAAGAAAACTTTTTCCTTAGCCGCAACTTGGATGCGAACGAAGAAAACGATCTTCCCGAACTTACGGAGTTGCAATGGGAGAAATTCATTTCCTTTTTCGCAACCAAAGGCTAACATAATAATTCAGAAAGATAGGAAATTAAATTTTAAGAAATGTAACATACGGCGCGTTCAGTCCATGGATAGGTCACCGTCTATGACTAACGCTAGTGGCATTTTTCCGAGCGGTTCCGTGCTTCGCAAGGCACGTTAAGCAGTTGGTGCCGGCTGCCGGCGATAGATGGCAGTCGTTAAGCCAAGTCAGAGGCCTTAGGGCGGCTTGAGAACTTCTGACAGTAAGACCAGCCACTAGTCTTACAAGCCTCCACCAATCCGAACTTGGCCCCCGTGGTGGAGTTTGGCCTATGCCTTCCTCAGGGAAGAGACCCGTGCCCCTCGGCGGGGACTTAATGGGTTGTGATGATGATGACCATTTAAATTAGGTCAGTAAATGAATGTGCAATAAAGAATATTCTCATCTTATCTTAACTTCCCAACAGGTCGCCTCGACGCGGCTTGTCTCGCCGACATGTCAGTTTGTCGCGCGCGACACAGCCGCGTGGGCTTCGCGGCCGGGAACGCGCTCGCCTTTGTCACGTCGCGCGATGCGCACGCGCACCTGCCGGCTGGTAAGCGGACTGCGGTTTTATTTTTAATTCATTTCATTTACAGATTGTTTTACGGATAAACTTCATCATCATCAACCCATTATATCCCCACCGAGGGGCAAGGGTCTCTTCCCTGAGGCAGGTATAGGCCATACTCCACCACGGGGCCAAGTCCGGATTGGTGGAGGCTTGTAAGACTAGTGGCTGGTCTGTCTTACACAAACAGACACACACAGATGAACTCTCTCTGTCACACACATACAGCCTGTCCATAAAGTCTAGGAAAGGGAAGTGAAGTGTAACTATATATTGTACGAACTTTTCAGGCCATCTTCTATTCTAATATAAGCACAATTATTGTAACTGAGACCAAGGTTAATAGGCTAGTTTCCTAAAAAAATGTAATTAGTCCGTCTTTTAGATTATAAAAAAATATTGGATAAGTATTTTTTCTTTTTTCGATTAAACAAAAAATAACAAAGATATAGCCCATTGAAGTTACGTGTGACGTCACGCAGTGCTACAAAATGCAGTTTCATCGAAAAAAGAAAAAATACGTATCCAATATTTATTTACAATCTAAAATACGGACTAAATAGAATTAAATTATTTTGACCCTGGAAGATTTCAACGCCAAAGTGGGAGTACAGAATTGCAGCGAATCGGTAGTAGGATCCCATGGTTATGGAAACAGGAATCATAGGGGGCAAATGCTAGTCAACTTCCTCGAAAGGGAGGGGTTATTCTTGATGAATTCATTCTTTAAGAAAAAGCCACTATAAGACACTATGACAAAAAATGAGATCGATTTCATCATAACGGACAAAAAGCGTATATTCAGAGACGTCTCAGTGATCAATAGGTTTAATACCGGAAGCGATCACCGACTTGTGCGAGGCTCTCTGAATATCAATGTTAAGCTCGAACGTGTCCGTTTGATGAAATCCAGGCTCCGACCAACCCTGCACCAAACTATAGTGGGATCTGAAAAGTTCCAGTCTAACCTGGAGAACAGATTCGCTGCCGTGGAAACCACAAATGACGTTGACATCGACCAGGCCCTCGAGAATGTAGTCGGAATTCTCAGGGAGGAAGGTGTGAGATTTTGCGCAATGCGGCATAAAGGGACGAAGTCTAAACTTTCGGAAGAAACACTCAAGCTTATGGAGGAACGACGTGAACGCCCACCAGTCACTGCGTCAGAAAGGCATGCTCTGAACAGGAGAATTGGCAAACTAATTCGACGCGATCTCCGACGCTCCAACACTCGTTCAATAGAACGAGCAATCGAGCAAAATCGGGGATCGAAAGTGTTTGTCCAATCTCTTGGGAGAAGCCATCTGACAAAGTTGACCACCACGGATGGAGTGGTTGTTTCCTCCATACCAGAGGTTCTTTCGGAAGTTGAAAACTTCTACGGCCAGCTGTACGCTGCGCATGCATCTCGGCCAGATCCCGAAAATGAGGATTCCAGAGCTACATTGACACGCCACTATACTGAAGACTTGCCAGAAGTCAGCCTAGACGAAATCGCGATGGCTCTTAAACAGCTTAAAAATGGAAAAGCCCCTGGAGAGGACAGTATTACTACTGAGCTCTTGAAGTCCGGCGGTAAACCCGTAATGAAGGAGCTCCAGAAGATCTTTAATGCTGTCCTCTTTGATGGGAGAACTCCGGAGGCGTGGAGTAAGTGTGTTGTCGTGTTGTTCTTCAAAAAGGGTGATAAAATCCTCCTGAAGAACTACCGACCCATTTCACTCTTAAGCCACGTCTACAAGCTGTTTTCAAGAGTCATCGCGAACCGTCTTGCGAGGAGACTCGATGAGTTTCAGCCACCTGAGCAGGCCGGCTTTCGGTCGGGTTACGGCACCATAGACCACATTCACACAGTGCGGCAGATTATACAGAAGACCGAAGAGTATAATCGGCCCCTGTGCTTAGCGTTTGTGGACTATGAAAAGGCCTTTGACTCGGTCGAAACCTGGTCTGTTCTGGAATCTTTGCAGCGATGCCAAGTCGACTGGCGATACATCCAAGTGTTGAAAGGTCTATACAACGCCGCTACTATGGCCGTCCAAATCCAGAACCGGCAGTCTGAACCTATCCCCATACATCGTGGTGTGAGACAAGGGGATGTTATTTCCCCCTAATTGTTCACAAATGCTATGGAGGATATGTTTAAGACGCTGGACTGGAAGGGGTACGGCATTAATATTAGCGGCGAGTACCTTTCACACTTGCGGTTTGCAGACGATATTGTCATCATGGCGGAAACGCTGCAAGATTTACAACATATGCTGAGTAGCCTAGCTGATTCTTCTCAACGCATTGGTCTCCGGATGAACTTGGATAAAACCAAGATTATGTTCAATGAACACGTAAATCCGGAGCCAATTGCAGTTCAAGGCAGTACTCTCGAAGTTGTAAAGGAGTATGTTTACCTCGGGCAAACCATGCAGTTAGGTAAAAACAACTTCGAGAAAGAGGCCAATAGAAGAATTCAGCTGGGCTGGGCAGCTTATGGGAAACTACGTCGAGTCTTCACATCGCCAATCCCACAGAGTCTAAAGACGAAAGTCTTCAATCAGTGCGTCCTACCCGTCATGACATACGGTGCCGAAACGTGGACACTCACGGTGGGGCTGATCCACAAATTTAAAGTCGCTCAGCGTGCTATGGAAAGGGCTATGCTCGGGGTTTCTCTGAAAGATCGAATTCGAAACGAAGTCATCCGACAGAGAACCAAAGTCACCGACATAGCCCACCAAATTAGCATGCTGAAGTGGCAGTGGGCCGGCCATATCACCCGAAGAACTGATAACCGATGCGGTAGAAGAGTTCTTGAGTGGAGACCGCGGATCGGTAAACGTAGTGTAGGACGTCCTCAGACTCGGTGGAGCGATGATCTTCGAAGGGCGGCTGGCAAGAGCTGGATGAGAGTAGCCGAGGACCGTGTTCAGTGGCGTGCAATGGGAGAGGCCTATGTCCAGCAGTGGACAACCATAGGCCGATGATGATGATGATGATGATGACCCTGGAAGCTACCCTATTCTCCTAGCTGAGACTATGTCTTTTAGTAATAAAAGTTTGAGACTATGTGTTTAAATACTAAATGGACAGTCTGTACACATTTACACACACACACACACACACACACACACACACCCTCTCACACACACACACTGTGTGGATTATATACGGTATTTGACACTATCAACAATAAATTATGTGAGATGCTCGATTAAAACCAATTTATCTGTATCTCCTTTAATCATTTACTAGTTATCAATTTGTGAATAGATGAAGCATGAAAAGAGTGCTCTGAAATGTGACGTCACAAGCAAGTATTTTCATACAAAATTTCGTTGTTGTAAAAGTAACTCATTTGACATTTTGTCTAATACTCAAATGTCATATAAGTTACTTTTAAAACGGAGAATTTTGTATGAAAATACCGGTTTATGACGTCACATTTCAGAGCACTCTTTTTACGTTTCATCTATTTAAAAATCGTAACAACTAGTAATTGACCAAAAGAGATACATTTTCCGAAATATATTTTGTAATTTTTGTTTTAATCCAGCTTAACAAATTAATTTATTGTTGGTCGTGTCACCGGCCGTATTATGGAGGCCATTATTTTTCCGCAGTGGCCGTCATGTCTTCCCTGAACGCATACGTGTCGGGGCGCGGGGAACACGACTGGAGCTCGCCCGTGGTCGCGCGAATGACTCTGAGCGCCAGTGAAAATACGCAGAACGTACAGGTCTGTCTTAGGGCTTGTTTACGACTTTGAATGAATGAATGAATGAATGTTTATAGTCACAGCATGCTTACAGAATAATGAATATTAATAATAGTTAT
The DNA here is from genome assembly GCA_947310845.1 of Yponomeuta plumbellus. NCBI lineage: Eukaryota > Metazoa > Arthropoda > Insecta > Lepidoptera > Yponomeutidae > Yponomeuta > Yponomeuta plumbellus. Next base: position 7,291,195 of record OX371220.1, on the reverse strand, counting down.
TATATAATATACAGCGTGTGACAAAGGGGCTATTTCAGCGTTTGCTGTTTCTATTTGAAACAGCGCTGGTTTTCAAATAGCACCTTCTTACAATATAAAAAAGACACACCATGCAGGTAGGGCGATAAATCAATACAATTTAACTACAATTTAGAATAAATAGTACGAATTAACTACAATCATTGAATTGGGTAGTTGACAACATGTCAAATAAGTTACTTTTAAAACGGAATTTTGTATGAAACTACCGGTTTATGACGTCATATTTCAGAGCACTCTTTTTCTTTTTCATCTATTTAAAAATTGTATAAACTATTTTGTAATTTTTGTTTTAATCGAGCATATCAAATAATTTATTGTTGGTCGTGTCAACTACCGTATTGTACTATGTTACTTTGAGAAGTTTGCTGTGGTCTAGAACTATAGAATTCTACGGAATAAACATAAACAACATAAACATTTACATACAGGCACATACTTTGCTTCTGGTCCCACACTAGGATATCCTGTGTCGTGGAAACCAGAAACAGCGACGTCACAATCATGTTAACATCCAAGACCTGGTGTTGTTTTTTCTCCCCAGCCGGGGATCGAACCCGGGACCTCTCCACAGTCGGCCACAGAGGTCGTCGAATAAAAAAAAAACCCTTCAGTGACGTTCCGTGACGATCTTTTCTGAGAAATTTGACGAGACAGCACTAGAGTTAAGTAGTTACTTGGCGAACTTGTTAATTCGGAAATTGACTTTAGTCACATAATTATTAATCATCATCATCAACCCATTTTTGTCACCACCGAGGGGCACGGGTCCCTTCCCTGAGGAAGGTATAGGCCATACTCCACCACGGGGGCCGAGTCCGGATTGGTGGAGGCTTGTAAGACTAGTGGCTGGTCTTACTGTCGGAAGTTTTCAAGCCGCCCTAAGGCCTCTGACTTGGCTTAACGACTGCCATCTATCGACGGCAGCCGGCACCAACTGCTTAACGTGCCTTGCGAACCCCTTTCATATTTCAATGCTATTATGGATTTCCGCTAAGTAACGCCTGATTCTATACAATATCTAAAGAAAGATAGTTTTAATTTCATCCCTATTTTAGTAGCTGTAATTATTATAGTAGCATAATCTCACGCCCGTATCCCATGGATGTAATTAACAATGTAAAACTGATAAGCGCGCGAACCTCTGCATACGTGTTTTTATTCTCCTTTCCTCACCTCCCCGCTCATTGGCAGGACGCCCTGGCCGGGCACCTGGAAGCAATGCTGGACTTCTCCACCCTGGAGGAGTCAGGGCCAGGGTCAGGGCCAGGGTCGGGCTGCCCGCGGCTCGTGGTCAAGCGCGAGCCCTCGGCGCGGAGGGAACTGTTGGAGAGACACCTTCGGGAGGCTCGCCGCACTCTGAGGCGGAGAGCACAGGTTGGTGGTCTGTTGGCGATCAGTTCCTAAGAGCCTTTTCACACGTACAGTCGGGGTCTGAAAATGTTAATAGGGTAAAAGGGGGGTGCAACGTTAGTGTGAAACTTTGCCGTTTCTGAAGTTATTCGAATGAAATTCAATATGAAGTTCCTTCATTAAAAGTCTTGAAATACATGTCATGTAAAATAGTTTTACGAAAATCACCCCTTAAGGGGGCAAAAGGGGGGCGCAAAGTTAGTATGAAACTTTGCCGTTTATGAAGTTATGCGAATGAAATTGAGCTTTCAATGAAGAACCTTCATCCTTCATTGAAAGTCATGAAAGACATCTAAAGTAGTTTTTTTTTTTTCAAAAATCATCCCTTAAGGGGTAAGAGGGGGTTGCGAAGTTAGTACGAAAGCTCTTTCGCATGCGCTCAAAGTATCCCTATCTTATTTGCAAACTCTTTACTCAGCTAAACCCCACGTGGACGTAGTCGCGGGCAACAGCTAGTTTCATATACTGTCGCTGTCGCGAGTCTAGATAAAAGTAGAATGACGTTTACGTCCATCCAGTTTGGAAGCTGAGGATTATCTGGGTCAGCTACGTCCGACCACTGTGGCAAATGTCGAAAAATGATTAAATTTGGAATAGTTAAAGGCTAAAATCAAATAATAAAAAGCAACGAGGCGAATTGCACCTCGTTACACTACCTCATATTTGTTGTTGGTGTTCACGGAGTCTTCAGAAAGTGGTAATTTTAAATTCTTTCGTGTATTTCTTTTAAAGAAGGCAAACGAAAATTCACTTTTGAAATGAGCCGCCAAAACGCTATCGTGGGCAATATGGCGTCGCACAGGAATTAGGACTTCAATAATCTCTTCACTTCAATAAACATTTACATACAGTCACATATATTGCTTCTGGACCCACACTAGGATATCCTGTGTCGTGGCAACCACAAACAGCGACACCACAAACATGTAAACATCCAAGACCTCAAAGATTAAATTCCGGAAAATATTTTATCTCTGCTATATTTTTTTTATTAAAAAGGCGCTATGTAAAAAGGCCTATTATAGAATTGACGACTGTATACGGGGTGGCCAATCGGGTGGCGTTATTTTTTTTTTTAGATATTCTAGTTTAGAATCAGGGTATCCTATCCTATCCTCTTTTTCCTCATGTACAATAAAGAATATTATTAGATTAGATTAGAACTCATTATTGTACACACCAGAAAAACAAACAATAGTACATTGTTCACCGAGAGGAGAAAGTGACCGATTACCGTCGAGGGTGTCGTTTGAAGCCCGAGCCGTAGGCGAGGGCTTTAAAACACCTGAGATCGGGAATCGCAGTTTCTCTCGAGTGATACATAGTGCTTTATACTACACCTACAAGGAAAATAAAAAACGAAATCTTTACTAATTGAAATTTATATTGAAATTGTTGCTAGTGGCCAGTGTCATTTTGCGAACTTGGAGATAAAAACTCACTGTAAAAACTTTTTGGCTTTTGATATTTAGGTTACCGGCGCATAGTCTTACCCAAAATTAAAAAAAAAAACCACGTAAGAAATGGATTTTCATACACTTTTCTCTCCCGCTCAGATGCGTTTTCTCCCCGCATATTTGTTCGATATGCAATGACGTACTTTCTACCGTAAATTTGATAAAGTATCAAGGTACTTTCCAAGCAGGTGTAGTATAAATACATTATACATGTTTACATGTTTGTCACGTCGCTGTTTCTGGTTCCCACGACACAGGGTATCCTAGGCCAGAAGCAATGTATGTACCTGTATGCAAATGTTAAGTCATGTTATAAGACTTATCTTATCTTCTTATCCTAGTTTAGGGTGCTTCTCTCGTGTCGAAGTTACCACCGTCTCCCTGTCTACAGTTCGGCGTGACAGGCGCCTATCGCTTGGAGGTATGGGGTCTGTGCGAGGCACTTTGGGCCGCGGAGCTTTCCACCGGGGGAGTCCCCGACGAGGGCGAGGCCGCGACCGTGGGCCGGCACCGCGCGCTTTTGGCTTGGCTGGCCTCGGCTGGTGCTGACGGGACGGACGCCGAGCTGGCCAGGCCGAGGACCGGAGAGGACGAGGACGGTGAGTGCCGGAACTGTGAAATGAGGAGAATAGGCTAGTTTCCCAAAAAAATGTAATTAGTCCGTCTTTTAGATTACTCAAAAATAAGGGACACGTATTTTTTTATTTGTAAATTAGACCAAAAATGACTAAGATATAGCCCTTTAAAGTTAGGTGTGACGTCACGCCGTGCTGCATTTTTTAGCACTGAGTGACGTCACACGTAAGTTCAATGGGCTATATCTTTGTTATTTTTTGTTTAATCGAAAAAAGAAAAAATACGTATCCAATATTTTTTTATAATCTAAAATACGGACTAAATAGAATTAAATTATTTTGACCCTGGAAACTACCCTATTGTGGATGGAAGTCGGGGATGAATAAAGTGGGATGAGGAGTTAATCAGAAGGTTAGACACGCAGATACAAAGAGGACCGGGGGGGATGAGGACGGTGAGTGTGGGGGAATTGTGAAAGGACAGACGAAATAGTTATGGACGGAAGTCGAGGGTGAATAAAGGGGGGATGAAGCTAATCAGAAGGTTAGAGACGCAGATGCCCAGAGGACCGGGGAGGACGAGGACGACTTTGGGGATGTATAGAAAAAATAATCATCATCAACCCAATATGTCCCCACCGAGGGACAGGGGTCTCTACCCTGAGGAAGGTATAGGCCGTACTCCACCACGGGGGCCAAGACCGGATTGGTGGAGGCTTGTAAGACTAGTGGCCGGATTTACTGTCAGAAGTTTTCAAGCCGCCCTAAGGCCTCTGACTTGGCTTAACGACTGCCATCTATCGACGGCAGCCGCCACCAACTGCTTAACGTGCCTTGCGAAGCACGGAACCGCTCGGAACAAATGCCACTAGCGTTAGTCATAGATGGGTCACCCATCCATGCACTGAAAGCGCCCTATGTTGCTTAACCTTCGTGATCGTTTAAGATCACTCAGGCGGCCGGGGCTACGAGCCATTATTTTTTTATAAATTAGATTCTTTTTTTATTATTCAAGAAATTTCACAAAAATACCTACATTTTATAATACAAAAAACTGTCACTCAAACCTTTGTAGGTTTATCTGTAAGGTCAGTTACTCTTTGTTACAACTACATTTTAATCAACTCAAGAAGTAATTTTTTAGGGCATTTCGGCACTCATTTGTGTATTAAATGTGTATTATTTTGTTTACAGAGGCAGATGGGCACAGTGCGCAAATATGGACTCTCCTGCTGGGCGGACGAGTAATGGAGGCCTGCAAAGTGGCCAGAGACGCCGGAGACTTGCACATGGCAACACTGCTGGCTCAGGCTTCGGGTGAGTGTATGACGTCAAATAGAAACTTTGGCCGGGAGATCCGATCAGCACCATATTCCGGAACGCAATGGCCTCCCGCCGCCAGCGTGCGACGTGAAGCCATTTGCAAACCCCTCTTTAGTTTCCGTTTCCTTTTACAACTACCCTTCAATATTTTTACTATTTAATGCTTGTCAATGTAATGTTCACATACCCCACGATTCACGATTCTCTTATTAAATGGTGACGGATGGGACCATTCTTATGATAAAACTTACTTAAATATACGCATCTACGTGTAAAGTTAGATATATTTCAATAAAATCATGACAATAGGACAGAATGAATGACGACGCCCGCGCGTGGAACCCTCATGGGACAGGCGCTGACTGAAAATCAGTGCCGAGGAGTAATACCCTCGGCAGTATGCTGAGTCAGCTGCCTATTGCAGCAGCAGAGACACACCGTGACGATTGTTTGTAAATGTTTTCTTAAGTAATTTATTTTGTAGTGTCTCAATGTATTAAATTGTCAGTATGTCTAATGTTCTGTGTAACTGTTGCTGTAATAAAAGGGTTTTCTTCTGCTTCTTCTTCTCCCTTTTTTACTGACATGTGGCGTCCTCACAGAATCGGCTAATCCAGGCCTTTTCGATACAGTGGCGGCAGATACATAATTATCAAATTGTATCTTGTGTTTTTTCACAAATAACAATAGGGAATGGATGAAAATATCAGAAGTGCTTGATATTTTTTTTGGTGATAGGAATAACCTTCCTTAGCGCGAGAAAAAAGTTTAAATTTTTTTGGCTTCGTAGTTAATTTTTAAATAATCTTAATATTTTTCCATTCGTAGTTCCAGGCTTAGTACGGCATATCAGACATATTCCTTAGTCCGCTACGTATAAAAAAAATCCACCTTGAAAAGCTGTCATTGTCACCAGATTTTTTTTTTCATATGTAGCGGACCAACGAATATGTCTGATATGCCGTACTAAGCCCAGAACTACGAATGGAAAAATATTAAGTATATTTAAAAATTAACTACGGGGCCAAAAAAATTGAAACTTTTTTCCCGCGTTAAGGAAGGTTATTCCTATCACCAAAAAAAATATCAAGCACTTCTGATATTTTCATCCATTCCCTATTGTTTTTTTTAGTTAAAATGCCTTAAAGCGGTTTTAAGACTCATAACTTATACGAATACGTGTAAACAATCCTGTTTTTTTCACACTTTCAAATAGGCTTTTGAAGCAATTATAGCGGCATTTAGAATAAGAATAAAGAATTTTTATTTACTATAAAGAAATTTTCGAAAATTTCGCAGCTAAGTACTTAGTACTTAGCTGCTAAATTATAGACCAACTAACCCCCGGTTTGTCGTACGCTAACAATCAACCGTTAGCAGTTGTAAGTTGGCAATTTCGACTTATCTCGAAGAAGGTTGTCGAAATAATGCTAAAATTTCCAAGCATGTTTGAGAAAAATTATTTATTTCATTATTTCAATAGCTACTGTATGAAGTGCGCTATCGTAGGTTTCCGCAGCACTTTTCTCTTGGTAGTGTCCGGGTTTTCACATAACATAACATAACATTTACATACAGGCACATACATTGCTTCTGGCCCCACACTATTATACCCTGTGTCGTGGGAACCAGAAACAGCAAGGTTAATTCAGATTTTATTTGACTTTCTCCTCAGGAGACCCAGCCTTTCGCGCTTTGGTCGCTCGCCAGCTGTCCGTGTGGCGGGAATCTGGCGCTGACGGTCTGGTCTCTGCTTCGAGGAGAGACGCCCTCTCTCTGTTAGCAGGGGAAGCCCCCGTGGCGGCTCTGAGCCGGACGGATTGGCTGCACAGCCTCCACGCTACTGCCAGGTGAGTCTGACTCTCTTGGAGAGAGGAGAGAGCGAGTGACGGTATACTTTTGCACTAAAACGTTCGTAAGCACTACACTTTTATCAGCAATGCGGCCACCCTCGCCGGGGACTCCCCGCCCGCCACCATGGCTTGTAAAACACGTGTCGCGGCGTGACGCGCCGTGCTGCAAGGGAATAAAGTTACTATAAGATAAGAATAAACGAGGCTATGTAAAAAAAAAGATAAGAATATGAAGCGCGCGTAGCCCCGGTCCCCTGAATGATCTTAAACGACCACGAAGGTTAAGCAATGCAGGGCGCGTTCAGTGCATGGTTGGGTGACCGTCTATGACTAACGCTGTGGCATTTTTCCGAGCGGTTCGTGCGAGGCACGTTAAGCAGTTGGCGCCGGCTGCCGTCGATATATGGCAGTCGGTAAGCCAAGTCAGAAGCCTTAGGGGGGCTTGAAAACTTCTGACCGTAAGACCAGCCACTAGTCTTACAAGCCTCCACCAATCCGGACTCGGCCCCTGTGGTGGAGTATGACCTATATCTTTCTCAGGGAAGAGACCCGTGCCCCTCGCTGGTCACATAATGGGTTGATGATGATGATGCCGCAGAATTGGTGTTTTCATACTTGTTTAAGAAAATCAATCGATGTTTGACATTGCGAGTATTGATTGCATTCATGGGTTTTTAATTTTGACCTTCTTATGTAGACGGAAATTTGTACCAAATATTGTACTTGACGTAAGTTGATTTGAGAAAAGATGGTCAGTGTGGAGTTATTTTTGCTGCCTTTTTCTCCACTACATCCGGCCCCAAGGCAGCGGCTAACATTATAATTTTATGTACATTGACATTCAACAAGCAGAATGTAAATTCTTTCATCACCATCACCATCATCATTCAGCCACAAGCAGTCCACTGCTCGACATAGGCCTCTTTCATGGATTTCCAAAAAGACCGGTCGGAGTTCTTTACGTTGAAATTTCTGATTTCTGATGAAATTAATCTGAGTTAATTCCAAGTCTTCCTCGTCACCACAGATATCTCTGCGCCCAAGTGCCAACGCTTGAGCAGGTCATCCAGAAGTACGAAGGCCTATTCAAGACCTCAAGCAAGGAATCTGAGGACGTGGATCTGACTGTGGCCGACGATGACCAAGGCAACGATATGCAGTACCCCCTACCGCCATACCAGGCGGATTACGACGCGAGCGTTGAATCGGTAAGTTCCGGCTATTTGACAGCGTGAAAAAACAGTATTATTTATACGTATTCGTATAAATTAAGAGTCGTAAAACCGCTTTAAGGCATTTAAACTAAAAAAAATAACATAACATAAACATAACATTTACATACAGGCACATTGCTTCTGGCCCACACTAGGATACCCTGTGCCGTGGGACACAGAAACAGCGACGTCACAAACATGTAAACATCCAATACCTGGGTTTCTTTTTTTTTATCCCCAGCCGGGATTCGAACCCGGGACCTCTCGCAAGGATTATATAAAAAAGATTATATAGAAAAAAAACAGGATAAAATTTGATAATTATCTTTGATATGATAGCCAGCGTATCGAAAACGGCCTGGATTGGGCGATTCTATGATGACGTCACAGTTCAGTAAAAATGGCGTCTGTCATTCATGTCGTTCTTACGGTCGTTGGGTTTTTTAATGACCAGTGACGTCATAAAGGTTATTTTACAGTGTGAAAAAAACAGTATTATTCATACGTATTCTTATAAATTATGTGTCTTAAAACCGCTTTTTAACTAAAAAAACCATTATGATTTGTAAAAAAACACAAGATAAAATTTGATATTTATGTATCTGCAGCCAGCGTCTCGAAAACTGCCTGGATTGGCCGATTTCGTCACATGATGACGTCACATGCTAGTAAAAATGGCGTCTGTCATTCATTCCTTCTTACGTTCATTGGTTGGTTTACCGAAAATTTTGGCGATACGAAGTTTGCTGGGACAGCTACTACTAAATACTGTGCCACCATCTTATCTGTTCAGTTGATAGCGGCGCTAGTGGAGAATTTAGTAGTTTAAGCATTTAAGTTTACCTAGAAAATTAGTGTTCTAACCCTTCTTTCAATTTTAATGAAAATATATCTACATTTGTTTGTACAACAACACCATTCGCTGATAAATTGTGCCCGGATAACGGCGACAGGCTTGCCACTTGTCACGTTTGGGACCTAATAAACTCGGCAAAACGTGGGTCCAGTTCTAGAGACTGGTGCCTCTGCCTACCCCTTCGGGGATAACGGGCGTGAGTTTATACATATATCTATAATTAATCTTAGTAAGTGAATAAATAAAACAAAAAATGGGGACTAGGATTTACAATAAATTAGTTACAATTTTGACCACCTGAACAGATACCTTGGTGGCGCTGTAAAAATAGAATTACCGGCATCATAAAAGTCAACGATTATTTAGAAGACAAAGATTAATATTATTCTGTATGCATGTTTGTTTTCATTCATTCATTCATACTAATTAATGTTGAACCGAAAGAGATCTGCCAGGATCGTGGCAACTGGCAGTCTATGTTTCATATGCTATGTTTCATCTATATAAAGCAATGCTGAACAACCCTTTTGTCTTCCGAAACAGAACGGCAGAAAGCGTCGCATTCAGAAGTTTTCAAGTCGCCCTAAGGCCCCTGACTTGGAAGAATAGATTTTTAGAAGAATGTATTTCTTAAAAGAATTAAATTCTTTATAAATGACCACTTTCTGAGGACTCCATGAACACCAACAAACATTATACATAACTGTATGTACAGTCCCTGTTCTCTGCCCTTTCGGGACACAGGCGTGAATTTATGCTACGTTTCATCTACATAAAACAATGCTGAACAACCCTTTTATCACCCAAAACAGAACGGCAGAAAGCGTCGCATTCTGGACCTTCGCTACGAGTTGATCCGCGCTCGAGCACTGAATTCGCGGCCCAAACTGCAGCCCGCTTCTTACACGCCGGATCCGATGGACTACAGCCTTTGGTGAGTTTAAGTACCTTTTGACTGACCACCTTTTGAGTGAGCCTCCCAAAAGCTTGTCAAAGAGGTTGGTAGTCATTATATTCTTTATTGTACACAAGAAAGAAAATATGTTACAATTACAATCGTATTAGTGTACAGGAAACTTCGGGGTTTGGGGGAGATTTTGTACTATAATATGTGTGGCCTCCACCAATCGATGCCCTACCGCGCCGAGGGGCACGGGTCTCTTCCCTGAGGAAGGTATAGGCCATAGATATCTGAATAGTAAAGAGATTGGACATACCGTCCCAAGGCTTGAGAAATAAGCTTCCACAGGGTGCAAACACTAACCTCATTTGGGACATCTAAGCGAGCGCGTCAGACGTGTCAGAAACAATTTCGTTTTGTTAGAAATGCCGGCCTGTGCGATCGTTTTTTTGCAAAAGACACAGTGACAAAGACAACATCCAGACCGATGGAACTTCATTTCACAGGTAAATGCCTAAAACACCACTTATTTCTAATAAAATAATATTTTGGTCGTAATGATACAACAACGGATAGATAGAGTAACCATGGAGACACTTCTTTGTTTCTTTCTCATTCTAAACGGATGAGCGTGAGAAAGGCAGAAACAATTTGTGACGGAACTAGTGAGGAGACAATTATGTAGGAAGTCAATATCGATAGTTAAATATGTACTTCCGCCGCCGGCGCCGCCGCCGTATCCAGATTCATTGTGTATGATGTATCCCATCAAAAACATAAATGTGAATGATATGAGAGCCAAGTTCAATAGGTATTAAGAATATACGTCGTTATCGACTTCGCCGACAAAAGAATTGAGATCTTTATGGGTGCTGCCAAGTTCTCTGAAGAAAATCATGATTAATTTTAGTTACAAGATCACTGAGATGTAAATTGTAATTCAAGCTCAAGATTTGACTGCTAGTTTTTACCAACAACCAATTTCAGAAAAGTTACATAGGTATGATATTGTCGCGGTCCTATCCCGAACCATCTAGAATAGAGCCTTCTAGAAGCCTATCGAATAGTCGCCGCATGCTGCGTTTTAGTAAACAATAAACGCTGCAAGCAATAATGACTCGTATGTCCACTAGCGTAAGGTTCAAAACATTTGAATGGGTTACTGTTCGAGCGACGTTGCCTCGAGTAGGCACGTAGGTACGGGAATGTTCTAGAGCCCTTGCGGCCGGATATAAATAGCGGCCGCCGCGGCGCGCAGTCAGTTCCGTTTGGAATAGCGAAGAGTGAACTTCGAGCGAATATACCTGCGATACGAGCGATAACCTACGACCTCAGCGATACTATTGGACTTCGATTGGGCCTGCGATTGGATTCTACGTGTGGACTTCGTGTCGTGAAGACCTGCAGACCAGACCCTGCGTGAATAAATCCTAAGAAGTTGTCATTGGCGTTTTACATCCAAATCCAGAACCCTAGCCGTAACAATATCAACCTAACAGCATAAGTACAATACAAACAGAAAGTACACTAACCTCCGTATGACTAAACTAAATTGCTTTTTGTTTCTGGTGTAGTCACTCTATAAAGATAAGGCTATACTGAGACAAAAATGTATAATTTAACATACTTAATTATTTGACTTTATTGCGTGTTTTGATAAAATTTTGCCATTTTTTTTGGAAGGATTATTATTTTTCGTTCTAAAATAGTTAGCCAGAAATCACTCACGCAATTCTTGTTAGATTTTTGGCGCTTGAAGGAGGTACTTTAGAGCTTAATAATGTATGAGAATTACAATAAACAAGTTGATTAATTATTTTCGCCCAGTTTTTCGGTGATTTCGGTGTAGTCTGATTTCAGTGATTTAAATATTTCGTTTTATAGCCGAGAATCTGACTGAGAATCCCAAAATATATCATGTTTTACAGTGTTTAGCCCTTTATCCAAAACAATCGATAAAATTCCTGAAAGACGAAAAAAAAACGACCACCGAAGTCAGCCATTTTTGCCTCTTCTGGAGAAATGCCTAGACGTGTTATTTATTTTCAACCTTTTGCCACATATTTTTCAGTTCTAACATAGGCGCCACGCACATATTTTATGTTTGCACAAACAATTAAATTTCTCGTGACTTCAGACACACAGAAATTAGCTACTAGATGCACCTAATTATCGACAACTTATCGACTAAAATCTGTCCCAGCTAGAGTGTGGTTGTGTGGGTGCGTACCATGAAGTGTGCGCACATCTCGTAGCGTTGTGTGAGTAACTCGGGCTTGCGACACCCGGTTCTCATACAAATTCGGCGATAGGTCCGGTCTCCTTTACTTCAGATGTCTGTGGTATAGGCCGTACTCCACCACGGGGGCTACGTCCGGATTGGCGGAGGCTTGTAAGACTAGTGGCTGATCTTACTGTCAGAAGTTTTCAAGCCGCCCTAAGGCGGTGACTTGGCTTAACGACTGCCATCTATCGGCGGCAGCCGGCACCAACTGCTTAACGTGCCTTGCAAAGCACAAAACTGTTCGGAAAAATGCCACTAGCGTTAGTCATAGAACGGTCGAACATGCACGGAACGCGCCCTATACTGCTTAACCCCACTCAGGCAGCCGGGGTTACGAGCGATTTAGGCATATCAGTATCAAGTATCAGTCATCATCATCATTCAGCCACAAGAAGTCCACTGCTGGACATAGGCCTCCTCCATGAATTTACAAAAAGACCGGTCGGAAGCGGCTTGCATCCAGCGTCTCCCTGCCACTTCGATGAGATCGTCTGTCCATCTTGTGGCTGGTCGTCCTACGCTGCGCTTGCCGATGTGTGGTCTCCATTCGAGAACTTTCCGGCCCCATCGGCCATCAGTTCTTCTTGCAATGTGCCCCGCCCACTGCCACTTCAACTTACTCAACCGGTGGGCTATGCCGACGACTTTCGTTTGTCGAGTATCAGTATCAAAAAGTAAATGAATATAATTTAGTTGTATTGTAATATGTTCCAGCTTCGTAGTGGGCGCTTGGCTGGGCGAACCTTCCGTTGAGAGCATTTGTGGCGCAGCAGAGCAATTGGAAGCGATCGGGGCGTGGCACTTGGCCGCCGCCGCCCTGGCTTACCATCCCGACGCTAAGGCGTGAGTATACACGTACAGACACATACATTGCCTCTGGCCCCACACTGAAGCCTAGTTTACATTGGCTTTATTTTCATGGTTTTTTTAGCATGCTTTCCATAGAGCTAGAACAGAATAGAGACGCCAATTGGATGTTTACATGTTTGTGACGTCGCTGTTTCTGGTTCCCACGACACAGGGTATCCTAGTGTGGGGCCAGAAGCAATGTATGTTCCTGTATGTAAATGTAAAATATAAATGTAAAAAAATTCCTTTCATAAGTACATAAGCAAATAATAAATCGGTAATGGTTGGTTGTGTACTATGTATTTACGATTTTTTTAAAGCACTTTTATGATAAGGTGCGTAATAAAAGCTATGGATTGGCATACGTTTTTGCCGTCTCTATTTTATTCAATCTCTATCGAAAGCATGAAAATAAAGCAAATCCTCGTTTATATTGCAATTTGTTTTATGTTAAAAAAATTGTTATTTTTTTATTTCGTTTAGAACAATTTGCCGTACGCAATTTCCTGCTGAGTTGATCATGTGACATATTGCAAGTTACAAAATATGCCGGTTTTCTATTGGCAGATGACATTGAACCTTTTTTTGGTAGCGTTCAAAATAAAATTTAAAGCACATTTTTTTAATAAAAAAATATTTTTTTTTGAAATGTGAACCAGGCCTTAGACACCCTGTGTCGTGGGAACCAGAAACTGCGATAGAATTTATTACGTGGCTATAATAAGCCCGCGCTACAAGCCTTTTGGTCTACAGATTGAATATGTAATTAAAAAAGTGGCAGTCTCTGGTTCCCGCCTCCTCCTCTGGAATACAGGCGTGAGTTTATGTATGTATGTATGTTTTATTTTCAGAGATTTACTTTAACCCTTTACAAGGCAGTGGTAAAATAGTTCCGACTAAAAATTGAACCTTTCATCATCATCGACCCATTATGTCCCCACCGAGGGGCACGGGTCCCTTCCCTGAGGAAGGTATAGACCATACTCCACCACGGGGGCCAAGTCCGGATTGGTGGAGGAACCTTATCACTTTGAAATAAAGTCCAAACCCAATGAAAAATTTATACTAGCTCTGCCCGTTAAAGGGTCAAACATAAAGATTTACATACATGCACATACATTGCCTCTGGCCCCACACTGGGGCACCCTGAACCCCACTGAGTGCTTATACTCAGTAGAGTTTTTTCATTTCACTTTCTATAGCGAGAGCGTTTGCAATTTGTATAGGAGTGACAAAGAGACAACTAGGTGGCGCGCTTTGTCACTCCTATACAAATTGCAAACGCTCTCGCTATCGAAATTGAAATGAAAAAACTCAGTATAAGCACTCAGATCTCTAACCTTTCCACGATTTAGACTTGCAAAAGTTAATACTTCCTTTATGGGGCACTGTATAAGGTTCTACAACAAGATACCCCAAGATATATTAGGGGTCCATTAGACGGTCATGCAAGCGTCAGTCAATTCCATCAATCATGAATTACGTTTGATTGTTGGTGACTGACGGAATTAATATAGACCTTAGACGGTCACTCTGACTGATCGTCAGTCATACCCAAAGGATACAAGGGATACCACGTATTTACGCAAGATAATAATGGATTTTCTTCTATGGAAGAAAAGCCTGTGTTGGAATTTCGACTGCGATGTTGGATCTGACATCTGGCATCAAATTGGAAAACTAATACATAAAACAGTAGTCAATTATTGGCTTTAGAACCTACTAATAACCGAAAGCCACCAGCAGATGCAAAAATAATAAGAGACAATTTTTGTTATTATGATTTCAATAATGAGGGTAAAATATAATTATTGTATTATGTATGTGCCTGTATGTATATGTTATGTCATGTCATGTCATGTCATGTCATGTCATGTCATGTCATGTCATGTCATGTCATGACACGTCACGTCACGTCACGTCACGTCACGTCACGTCACGTCACGTCACGTCACGTCACGTCACGGTCACGTCACGTCACGTTATGTTATGTTATTGTAAATGAAGTAGCTATTATAATTTTTAAAACCTATTTAGATGCTAAAAATTGCACCCATGCCTCTAAATAGGTTTTTAAATTGTCCTTAGCACGGGTTAGTGCAACAAAAAGAATAAATTATTATAATCTTACTGAGTTGTGATAGTAATTTTTAAGTAAATAAACAAGAGTTGGGCGGCGGCGCCGCCTTTTCGAAGTGTTCCGTGTCCGACTCCATCGCTGTCTGCGCGCTGACTGACGCGTGATTGACGAAATGCCATTACACGTTCACTCAAAATTCATGACTGATAGTTGCATGATGCAAAAATCAAAATATCCAAATATTCATCAATCAATTTCAGTAGGTTATTTGTCAGTCACAGCCATGACTGTGTAAAACTGACAGCAAAACCTATCGTGTAATGGACCCCCTTAGAGTTACCTCCAACGCGATTTAAGAATTGTGTTAAGCACACTCTTTGCAAAAAAGCTTATTATAAAATCAACGATTATTTAGAAGACAAGGACGTATGGCATTAAATAGTAGTTTAATATTAAATTTAATCAGAGGCTAAATGTGTCTAGTGTTCAACACATCCATGATATTATTCTGTAAGTTTGATTTGTATTAGCTTTAAGGTGATTGAGAAAAGATGATCAGCGTGGAGTTTTTTTTTCTCTGCCTTTTTCTCCACTACACACGGCCCCAAGGCAGCGGCTAACATTGTACATAACTGTATGTACATTGACATTCAACGAGCAGAATGTAAATTCTTTACGTTGAAATACATTTTTGATTTCTGATTGACCAACCCGCGTTGCAGCCGCGAGCATCTAATCCGCGGCGTGTTGTCTCGCCACGCGCCGTCTTCGGGCGCTCAGACTGAGGCTGCCTTGCTTCATAGACTGGGAATCCCCGCACAGTGGCTGCGGGCCGCACAGGCTGCCAGGGCCAAGTACGAGGTGAGATATATATCTATACTAGCTGTGCCCCGCGGTTCATCGATTTTCCCGTAGGAATAAGATATTTCCCCGCGGTAAAACGTAGCCTATGTTTTAATCCAGGTTATCGGCTAACTGCATACCAAATTTTATTTACATCCGTCCAGCCGTTTCAGCGCTAAAGACTGACAAACATATAAACACACACACAAACTTTCACGTTTATAATATTAGTGTGATATCGACGGTTAAAAGGTAATAGGGCATAAGCGACATTTTTTTTTAAGTAAGATGGCATTCAAAAGTCATTTTGGGCCAAAAATGTCGCTTATGCCCTATTACCTTTTAACCGTCGATATACAGGATGAAATTTCGTAATGCCACCTGAAGGGGAAGTACTCTTAATACTGTAGATAGAAAATTTTACTCAAAGATAATAATAATAATAATAAACTCACGCCCGTTATCCCCGAGGGGGTAGGCAGAGGCACCAATAACTAGAACTGGGCCCACGTTTTGCCGAGTTTATTAGGTCCCAAACGTGACAAGTGGCAAGCCTGTCGCCGTTATCCGGGCACAATTTATCAGCGAATAGTGTTGCTGTACAAACAAACAAATGTACGTAACTAAAAGTCATTGGTACATGCGTGGTTCGAACCCAGACCCTCATGATCGAGAAGCAAGGGTCAACCCCACTACGCCACCACCGCTTCGAAGATAACATTCCTTTATGTTTGAAAAGAAAGAAAACTGCATTCAAAGATTTTTAAAAATTCGCTTGCCGCACCCGGTAATCGAACCGACTGAAATCTGTAAAAGTTGCACCCTGTACTTTTATTGCAGCGATCGTTAGGGTCAATTATAATATTTGTTTTATCACCAAACAGAAATTTACACTGTGACACGTCAGTTAAGAATATAAGTGTTACAAAAACATGATTGTAGTGTACTATCTACGAGCAGGTGATCACAGCACGCATCATTATTGTTAGGATAGTATTTAGTACGGAATCTAACATAGTTTTACTTATTAGGTACAAACAAAGTCTTAAAAATAATAACAATAATGGATAAAACAATAAACAAATTCTTTATCTAACTAGTGTCGAAAGGAGTATCTTTAATTGAGTTGATAATTAAAGATAAGATAAGTAGATACCTAATAGAAAGAAAGAAAGAAAGAAACATTCCAGCAACAAGACTGTTGACGAAAGCCCTTCAGGATCCAGGAAGCACGTTAATTTAGTTTAAAAACAGATTTTATTCGATCTACGTGTGTCAGCCATTGGTTTTACAAGAAGAGAGAGAAACAGTACAAAACCATAGACAAGCCAGACGATGATAGCGCCATCTGTTGGAATCGATATAAATTAAATCAATGCGTCATCCTTGCATAAATGGCACTGTCATAATTTACACCGCAACCTTGTCTTTAAACAAAGACACACCACTGAAACAACCTTAAAAGTAGATAGACATTTGTACCAAATATTGTATTAGACTTAAGTTGATTTGAGAAAAGTTGGTCAGAGTGGAGATTTTTCTCCACTACACTCGGCCCCAAGGCAGCGGCTAACATTAGCATTGTAAGTACATTGACATTCAACGTGTCTTGCGAAGCACGGAACCGCTCGGAACAAATGCCACTAGCGTTAGTCAGGGACGGTCACCCATCCTATTTCCCCATTACTCTAGATCAATCTATAACGGTGTGTGATTCCTCCCACAGCACAATCCCCGACTGGAGGCCGAGCATCTGCTGGCTTCGGGCCAGTACAGCGCCGCACATCGGGTGCTTCTGGACGAACTTCTGCCCACCACCGTCTTGGCTGGTGAGTGATACTTACGACCTAGACTACTGTGTGCTTATACTGAGTTTTTTCATTCACTCTCGATAGTGAGAGCGTTTGCGATTTGCATAGATGTGACAAAGAGACAACTAGATTGCGCGCTTTGTCACTCCTATGCAAATCGCAAACGCTCTCGCTATCGAAAGTGAACGACAAAACTCAGTATACGCACTCTGAAAGTCTAGACAGGCCTGCCTGTTTCACTACGCGTGACGGTATCGAACGCGTACAGTCACGAGCAACGATATATCGCACACTTGCAAGAACAACGTGTTATTTCAGAACCCTTACGTTACATGAGAGCATATTTTTTAAGGTTTCGAAGTAATTTTTTTTTATTTTATTTTATTTTATTTTTATTTATTGAAAGAAAACAAACAATTGTACAATATGGTTAAATACATAGAATAATTACATTTACACTATGTAATTGCACAACCAGCAGCGTTTTCTATAGACTAAATCAAAGACATAAAAGAGAAAAGCTCATAGCTAAGAGGTAATTTCTACAACTGTGTAAAGTTTCACAATAATACTTCAACATATTTAGGTATGCACAATAAAATGTTATCCATCCATCTATTAGCAAGAGTCAACTCAAGACTTCGCTTGGAAGACAAGTACTACTGATTGAAATTGAAATAGGAGTCACTCGCCAGGAGGTGGGCGCGCATTCCGATCGAGTCTCAAGTTAACTCCCGCTAGCTGTAATAGATAGATAGATAGATAGAGAACACTTCATTGTACATAAAAAAGGAAATTACACAGGTATGTAATAATGGAACAACAAAAAGAAAAAAAAACACACATTTTTTTTGTTCTGTGCATGTGCCTATCAATGTGCCAAAGCCCAACCAACGAACAAAAAATCGAAATATAATTGTCGTAAAAATTTAAAATTAGAAAATTTTAAATTTTAAAGACAATCTTAAAGAAAATTTCAAATTCTAAATCTTAGATTACCCACGTTGAATTTAAACCAAGTTGGAAAGTGTACTAATAACAGACTTTCTAAATAATCCTGGAGAAAGATAAAATATATCAATATGGTGTAGATGTTCGTTATACTAATAATGTTATACTAATAAACTAATAAAGTAATGGCCGAAAGAGTGTCTATTTTGCTCATTGTTCCGGCGTTTTCGGAGTAAATGAAATCGCGTTAACAAAATTAAATTTCTATGAATAAAAAATGGTTTTCTTCGAAATATCACGGTGTTCTTGCTAGGGTGCGATATACACACTGTCACATTTTCTAAAAGTCTTAACTTAAAACAATCTAGAAACAAGTATACTACAATTTGTCCTAAATTGACGACCTCTGTGGCGTAGCGGTCAGCGCATCTGCTTACCATGCGAGAGGTCCCGGGCTCGATCCCCGGTTGGGGAGAAAAAAAAACTCCAGGTCTTGGATGTTTGCATGTTTGTGACGTCGCTGTTTCTGGTGCCCACGACACAGGGTATCCTAGTGTGGGGCCAGAAGCAATGTATGTGGCTGTATGTAAATGTTATTGTTATACTAGCTGTGCCCCGCGGTGTTACCCGCGGTTCATCGATTTTCCCGTAGGAATAAGATATTTCCCCGCGGTAAAACGTAACCTATGTTTTAATCCAGGGTATCGGCTAACTCCATACCAAATTTTATTAAAATCCGTCCAGCCGTTTCAGCGCTAAAGACTGACAAACATATAAACACACACACAAACTTTCACGTTTATAATATTAGTGTGATGTGATGTGATTAGACTCGGTCGGCGCACCGACGATAGGCTGCTTACTACGTTGATGTGCTCAATGAATTAAATAACCCCTTTGTCCGACAGATGAGCTGGAGAGCATAGCGCCAATAGTAGACCAACTGAACGAGGCAGCCCAGAGACACGAGGTCGCCGGTTGGGAGAGCGGGGGGCAGGCCTTGCATCATTACCTCCACGTCTGCGCTGAGGTAATAGTTCGTCCAACATAACATAATGTCGCGGTCCTACCCCGAACCATCTAGAATAGAGCCTTCTAGAAGCCTACCGAATAAGCCGCATGCTGCGTTTTAGTAAACAATAAACGCTGCAAGCAATAATGACTCGTATGTCCACTAGCGTAAGGTTCAAAACTCTTTGAATGGGTTACCGTTCGAGCGACGTTGCCTCGAGTAGGCACGTAGGTACGGGAATGTTCTAGAGCCCTTGCCGCCGGATATAAATAGCGGCCGCCGCGGCGCGCAGTCAGTTCCGTTTGGAATAGCGAAGAGTGAACTTCGAGCGAACATACCTGCGATACGAGCGATAACCTACGACCTCAGCGATACTATTGGACTTCGATTGGACCTGCGATTGGATTCTACGTGTGGACTTCGTGTCGTGAAGACCTGCAGACCAGACCCTGCGTGAATAAATCCTAAGAAGTTGTCATTGGCGTTTTACATCCAAATCCAGAACCCTAGCCCGTAACAATAACATAAACATTTACACAGGCACACACACTGCCTCCGCCCCCACACTAGGATACCCTGTGTCGTGGGAACCAGAAACAGTGACGTCACAAACATGTAAACATCCAAGACCTGGAGTTTTCTTTTTCTCCCCAGCCGGGGATCGAACCCGGGACCTCTCGCATGGTAAGCAGATGCGCTAACCGCTACGTCGCAGAGGTCGTCATCATTCCTGCATCGCGCAAGCTAAATTTCTCCGTGGCGCTATAAATATCACGTCCGACGAACTGCAGCAGTGTTGCCATGCCAACGCTACTGTTTTTACAATATGTAGATTTACGGGTTTCGCCACGACTTCCCCGTTTTCTGTTTTAGTTCGTTTTTCTACTGTTTTTCGTTGATATATCGTCGGTCGGAATCATTACCCGGAACATTTCCAAAAACACGATTTTGCGAAATCATGAACATAAACATTTACATACAGGCACTTACTTACATTGCTTCTGGCCCCGCACTATTATACCCTGTGTCGTGGGAATCAGAAACAGCGACGTCACAAACATGTAAACATCCACGACCTGGGGTTTTTTTGTTTTAGTATGTGACTAGAGCAACATGTCGCACCCCTAGATGAAAACCCCACTAAGTCGAAATAATATGTGACAGTTTATTTAGCTATTTCTTCGACTTCCTGACCTTATACCGGACCGGACAATTGAAATTGAAATTATTGAAATTAAATTTATTTGGCAAAGAGAGACCTGTAACATACTTTTAATACATTATAGATATTTTAATCTTTAAAAGATAAGATACATCATGTAGTTTAGGTTTCAGTAGTAGGATTTCAGCTGTTATCTAAGCTAGACAGGGTCTGTAATATAGATATCAGCTTCCATCGAAATTATGGTCTGAGCCTACACTATTGTAGATTTTAAGAGAACCTGAAGGGCGCATCAAATGGTTTATTTTTACTTTGTAAATATTCTGTTTCAATATTTTTTTTACAGGTTACTATAAATATTGTTCTTATCTTATTTTAATGATTTATAAGTTTCAATATAACTCCCAAAACGTCTCCTTCAAGTTGAAGGTATCGTTATGGGAGTTATATTGTCCAGTCCGGTATAAGGTCAGGAAGCTGAAAAAGTAGCTAAATAAACTGTCACATAGTATTTCGACTTAGTGGGGTATAGGGCTATGTGATTTCAGCTTGCCAGAATTTTCAGTTTAACGCTCCTTTCTTTGGGGATGAAGGCCTTTCCAATGAAGCTTTGTAATTTAGGCAGATATTAATGATTTAATTTGAAATACAAAAATATAATAATGCAAGTAAAGAGATAGTGGTCGTCCAACCGATCGAATCGTTCTAGTTGTGTGTCGCCGCTAGATGGCGTTAGTTGTCGCTCGCTGACATGGGGTTTTCATCTAGGGGTGCGATGTGTCTCAGGAGCAATGCGATCCTGCCTTTTGGTATCATCGGTGGATGATTCTAAATGCTCGCCTTTCTGTTCACAGATCCGCTCGCTCGTGTCGGGGGCGGGGGCGGGAGCGGAGGCGGAGGCGGAAGCGGAAAGTCGCGCCGGACTGGCCGGACGGTTGGAAGCGTTGCGGCCGAGATTACGCGCCGCTTGTCGAGCGCTCGCTGCTTTGCCTACCACGTGAGTCTTATCTAATCTCTTTAAACGAGCAATTCTTGTATATACTTGTAAATATATAATCGCGCGTAGCCCAGGCCGCCTGAGTGATCTTAAACGAGGACAAAGGTTAAGCCAAATAGGGCGCGTTCAGTACATGGATGGGTGAAAATCGTTGGAGCCGTTTCCGAGATTCCGATTAGGTATGATCATCATCAACCCATTATGTCCCCACCGAGGGGCACGGGTCTCTTCTCCGAGGAAGGTATAGGCCATACTCCACAACGGGGCCCAAGCCCGGATTGGTGGAGGCTTGTAAGACTAGTGGCTGGTCTTACTGTCAGAAGTTCTCAAGCCGCCCTAAGGCCTCTGACTTGGCTTAACGACTGCCATCTATCGCCGGCAGCCGGCACCAACTGCTTAGCGTGCCTTGCGAAGCACGGAACCGCTCGGAACAAATGCCACTAGCCTTAGTCATAGGTCACCCGTCCGTGCACTGAACGCGCCCTATGTTGCTTAACCTTCGTGATCGTTTAAGATCACTCAGGCGGCCGGGGCTACGAGCGCTTCATATTGTTGTTACACTTTATTGCTCAAAAAAAACATAATATAACTTAAATAACAGGTTTGTGATAAAAAATACTTGCAAAGGCGGACTTATTTCTAAACAACTCATTCTATCTAAATATAAGTGGCAAAAATTTTTTATAAAATAAACTACTTACTAATATACATACAACTTACATAAATGTTATCTTCATCATCATCATCATCATCATCAGGCTATATTAGTCCACTGCTGGACATAGCCCTCCCCTAATGTTATCTAAATATATAAAAGAAGAAACTGACTGACTGACTGACTTAGAATCAACGCAGAGCCCAAGGGTTGAAATTTGGCATGGGAGTTTCTTAGGGAGCCTAAGGGAGCACTAAGAAAGGATTTTTTGAAACTCACCCTCTAAAGGGGTAAACGGCGGTGTTAAAGTTTGTATGAAACTTTGCCGTTTTTGAAGTTATTCGAATGAAATTTGGTACGAAGGTTCTTCATTTAAAATTATGAAACACGTGTAAAATAGTTTTTTTTTAAATCATCCCTTAAGGGGGAAAAAGGGGGGTGCAAACTTAGTATGAAACTTAGCCATTTTTGAAGTTATTCGAATGAAATTCAGCATGAAGGTCCTTCATTGAAAGTCATGCAACACAGGTAAAATATATTTTCAAAAATCATCCCTTAAGGGTGTAAGAGGGGGTTGCGAAGTTAGTATGAAAGCTCTTTCGCATGCGCTAAAAGTATCCCTATCTTATTTTCAAGCTCTTTACTCAACTAAAGCCCACGCGGACGTAGTCGCGGGCAACAGCTAGTCTTATCATATATTTATTCCCTTTGCAGCACGGCGCGTCACGCCGCGGCCCGTGCGGAGATGGGTGCCCGCGTCTTACAAGCCATGGTGGCGGGCGGGGAGTCCCCGGCGAGACTGGCCGCTTTGCTGCAAGCGCTAAGACTGCCTCCCGACTGCACCTGGCACATTCAGCTCAAGGTTGGTGACGATTTAGCCTCTTTAAAAGAAAGAAAGAAAGAAAGAAAGAAAGATTTTATTAGTATTGTCACAGAAACACAATGAAAACAAAAGTGCATAATAAACAAAATACACAAGAGTCAACAAAACAAGAAAAATAAAATAGAGACAAAGGAAAACAAACAACCGTTTCTTAAATCTACGGCAGCAGGGCTCCACACAGTAGTGTATGGTGCCCAGCCACCCCCAACTCCAAACGCCTCAGGTGCTCCTGTGACAATAAAAAAGGGCTCCAACTCAGCATACTTCACTGGTGTGTGCTATGGATAGCACAACACCAGTAAAACTGATTTTCAGTTGGGACCATAATTTTTTATGGAATAATTAATTAATTTTAATTTTATAATTTTTTTTATTTTTATAATTTTGCAGGTGTTGTAGGAGGGAAATCTTGACCCTTTTAAAGGTGCACGAACGAGTCTCTTAGGATTCTATTGATACCCAGCCACGATCCACAAACCAAAGGTTAACTGGTAGAAAATGCTATTTAGCATTAAGTACGCCTTTGTACCAAACATTTGAGTCATCTAATATCAAAGGCGGCAATATCCATTTCGTCGGTTATCACACTAATATTATAAACGTGAAAGTTTGTGTGTGTGTTTATATGTTTGTCAGTCTTTAGCGCTGAAACGGCTGGACGGATTTTAATAAAATTTGGTATGGAGTTAGCCGATACCCTGGATTAAAACATGGGCTACGTTTTACCGCGGGGAAATATCTTATTCCTACGGGAAAATCGATGAACCGCGGGTAACACCGCGGGGCACAGCTAGTTTGTTAATAATGCTTTAATAAGGCCATATCCGTAGCAGTGGTCAATGATCATTCTCATTGTAGATATATTATATATTTAAAAAATATCTAAGTTGAGTGATGAATAAAGGACAATGACAGGCTTCAGTGGAAGTCTCGTACACCTACATAAAGTCTTGTTGAAACATGAAATATTTACATTTAATAAATCATTGTATTAGAATTCGTTCTATTAATTTTCTTTTTTTTATAAAGTTGGGAGTCCTAAATTAAGGTTGTTTTTTTAAGAAGTTTGGAGGTTATGTTACGACCCCGTTCGCTTGACTGTTAGAGATAAATACCTACACAAATAATTGAAACAAAATCATTCTAATATACACACACGTACATACCTATGCACATTTGGTCGCGTCACTCCCTCTTGGCGAGCATAGCCCAGGTACCAGATGATACTCATCACATGGGAGCAACACCCCACAGCTCTCAGCCCTACAATGCAGTTGCAACAATAACTTATTATTGCTTCTCTGCCACGATTAATTCTTTCAGTTGCAATAAAAACGAAGTATGTTTTTTTCCTGAAGAGTGACGAGACTTAAATTCAATTAAATTATTTTATAGTAGCACCCCTAAGATTCTGCCATGTCAAGTTTGTTGTTGAGATGGCAAGTATTTTTTTATTTTTATTTTTGCCCGAAGCAGTTCCACAGAACACCTAAAGATCGTTTCACCAAACAAGTCCCACGGTAAGATCCTTAATAATATAAAAATAAAAGCCAAAATTCATTAACTCGTGGGACTTCTTTCGTGAACCGAACTGTTCTGATTTTGACTTTGACAACGCTTTGACATGACAGTTGTTTTTTTCTTGGCTTGAATACATAGATTATTCTGAGCTTGCAAGATAAAACAATCGATGGGGCGTTCCGTTTCTGTTTCTAAATTGCGTTTTATTAAATTATTTTCTTATTTTCTTCCCCCAACTTTAAAAAATTATTTGAAAAACTGAAAAAAGAGCCCGTTGCGAAATACTAAAGTTGGGAAAATGTAACCACAAAACATTCTTTTAATAGGGCGGTACACCATTTCACGTTGTCCTTTCACAAGACGCGTTTTTATCGCTTTACACAAAATCCAACAAAATGGATATTGCCGCCTTTGATATTAGATGATTCATTTGTTTTGTGCAATAAAGAATTTAATAATAATAATAGATCCAAAAAAAATTCTCATTATTCTGTCTAACCACTCACACGTCCATGGGGACTACAGTCCCCAAACGAAAAATTTCTTCAACTGTCCATGGTGACTACAGTCCCCAGCCCGATTATTTATTTTGCGACCACGCCTCTCCTTCCACAGATAACATCGGAACTAGCGCAGCAAGCCTCGGAGTCCTGCATGGAATCCGCCAACAGCTCTCCCATGTCGCACCATCACGCCGTGCCCGTCAAGGGTGAGAGCTGAGCCTCTAAAACACTCTAAAATCCCTCCTATCGTCCAAAAAAACTTGTGAAGCTGTGTCGGAACACACGGTGTTATATAAAAAGTCGATTCTTGAAAATACTCCAAAAAACCCGATTAAAATTGTTTGTGGTGGAGATTATACAACGAAAAATTCTAAACAATGATTAAAAAAAAATTGTAGATCTGTGTCTCGATTCTGTTAGTGCATTATAGTTACATCGCACCCTTGCAAGAACAACGTGATATTTCGAAGAAAAGCATTTTTATTCCTAGATTTTTTTTAACGCGATTTTATTTACTCCGAAAACGCCGGAATAATGAGCAAAAGAGACACTGCATCACGTTATAGCGCTATCTCTTTCGGCCATTACTTTGAAACCTTAAAAATGCTCTCATGTAACGTAAGGGTTCCGAAATAACACGTTGTTCTTGCAAGTATGCGACATGGGCGGGTCGTGTGACATATTTTTTTATTTGAAATTCCATGCGCGTCTACAATAGGGTAGTTTCCAGGGTCAAAATAATTAAATTCTATTTAGTCCGTATTTTAGATGATAAAAAAATATAGGACACGTATTTTTTCTTTTTTTCGATTAAACAAAAAATAACAAATGCCCAAAAATGCAGCACGGCGTGACGTCACACGTAACTTTAATGGGCTATATCTTTGTCATTGTTGGTCTAAATTACATATAAAAAAATACGTGTCCCTTATTTTTGAATAATCTAAAAGACGGACTAACTACATTTTTAGGGCAACTAGCCCATTACGCGTCGATTGAATGCGGCAACGAAATTAAATTTAATCGGCAAAGTCATTCAACTGTCTTTAAACTACAATAGCAGGATCTAGGCAGTGTTTTTACATAAAAGACTAACCCCCGGTTTATCGTACGCCAACAATCTGTTAATTGGCTTGAGGGGTTAATAGCTTAAAAAAAATTACATTGGGCACCATTAAAATTATCCTAAATGATATGATAACACAAAAGTAATGATGTAAGAGGATTAGAGTTATGGCTACTTTGCTCTACTCTAAGATATGTAAATAAATTGATAAATAACCGCGACATGTTTTCGTTGCGTTCAAAAGGACGTTTCACGTCAAAAGATTGTTTAAAGACTGATTTACACTTGCTTTATTTTCATGCTTTTAAGCATGCTTTATCTAGAGGTGGATAGAATAAAATAGGCTATTTGACAGATTCTGAAAACCATCTCATATTTTTTGTTGGTGTTCATGGAGTCCTCAGAAAGTGGTCATTTTAAATTCTTTCGTGTATTTCTTCTAAAAAAGGCAAACGAAAATTTACTTTTGAAATAAGCCGCCAAAACGCTATCTTGGGCAATATGGCGTCGCACAGGAATTATGACGTCACTTCCTAGTAAACCAACCAAAGAATGAATGACAGACGCCATTTTTACTGACATGTGACGTCATAATAGAATCGGCCAATCCAGGCCGTTTTCGATACAATGGCTGCAGATAAGATAAGATAAGATAAGAATATTATTTATTGCTCATAAGAAACCAGAGACAAATAAAATTTACTTAAACGCACATTAGCGACACGCGACAGGCGACAGCTCGGCGACTAGACGTGACGACAGGCTACGGCCGACAATTTTCATATATTTTGTTCGAATCTCCGCACACTTGGCGTCAGAGTCGCGGAGCCGCGACGACAAGACGCCAGATGCAAATGTCGCCCTGTTTGCGATGGCTCTTACTATGATGTGGTGCGCAATAAAAACTATGAATCGGCATATAACATAACTAACATTTACATACAGGCACATACTTTGATTCTGGACCCACACTAGGATACCCTGTGTCGTGGGACCCAGAAACAGCGACGTCGCAAGCATGTAAACATCCAAGACCTGGGTTTCTTTTTTTTTGTCCCCAGCCGGTATTCGAACCCGGGACCTCTCGCATGGTAGTCAGATGCCCTAACCACTGCGCCACAGAGGTCGTCAATAGAGATATTCGATAGTCTCTACAGAGGCAATTTTTTTATGGCGTCACTAGTTTATTTTACGTCTATGAAAAGCATGAAAATAAAGCAAAGCAATGTAAATCAGGCCTTACAGTTAAATTTTGTTGAGGTTAAATTTAATTAAACTGTTTGGAGTCTAAATGAATATCGGAATGTTAATATACAGTCTCTGTGTCTACCATCGGGCAGAGGATAATGTTGTTCCTTTTATGGATAGAATAATGAAACTTGTGTTAGGTTATATTAAACTAGACCACTAGGGTTCGACGTGAAACTTATAATGGGGAACTTGCGTCTGTCTTAGATTGGTGTGACATTGCCTTTATTTTATAGAACACATTCATATAAAAACGTACGATTTTTTTTTAAAATAAAACTAAACAAATTTTTTCTCGGTTTTGGGACATGAAATTATTTTTTTCTGGGCTGAAAGGAAAATTCCCAAAAAAATATTGATCTTTTTCTTTTTTAATATTTCTTATGCAATTATTTGTCTTTACTCCGAGAGCCCGAAAATAAATATAAAGAAAATGTCTTATTAGTTTTTTTCATAATTCTGAAAGTTTTCTTATAAGCGTGCAGATGCATAAGAATGAGAAAACATAAAAACATTATTTTACAAGATAACTCAAATATTGATAAATGCTTTATACATTACAAGGCTTTACGTGAGGGAGTGACGTCCCAGTCTAAGCCCGATTTGTACGGCGCCTTTTTGTGCCACGACTATATTGACTTTTCGGGTGGTTATGATATTATGAAAAATATTAGTCGTAAAAAAAAATACCACATTAATTTTTCTTATAACGTGGTCTTTATTTAAATATTTTTAGTGCAAGTTCCCTATTGTCTTGTGTACCATCAAGTGGAAGAAAATATTGTTTAGATGATAGTATAACTTTAAGGTTTTATTGTTAAATTAATCTAAACTATTAAGAGTCAAAATAAACGTTGCAATTGTTTGCGTGTAGTTTGTACGCTCGAGCACAGGAAAATGCTCTTTTTGTGAAAATGTGATATTCTACCTTAAGCCCAAGGCGTTAGTCTGTTGTAGTGTTTTAATCAGTTCCTTGTTTCTCTGTGGCCGAATGTACAAATTGAATTTTCGTAACTCGTTCCAAATTAGATTTAACACCTCAGTCCTAGAACAGTTTTTCTTTCACAGCTGAGTTAGTTATTCACAGAGTAATATTTGAAATTTATCACAGTCTTCAAAGAATAAAACATGCTCATACAACTGTGGTCAGTATAATCTTCAAAATTCGATTCGAATTGCCGTTGCAAGCCCGGCCGGACGGCGGGTCTCTGGGGTCCGACGGAATGCGCCCTAGTTTACATCGGACCCGCCGGCGGGTCCTCGGGGCTTGAGAGGTTCATCATCAACCCATCATGTCCCCACCGAGGGGCACCGGTCTCTTCCCTGAGGAAGGTACAGGCCACACTCCACCACGGGGGCCGAGTCCGGATTGGTGGAGGCTTGTAAGACTAGTGGCTGGTCTTACTGTCAGAAGTCTTCAAGCCGCCCTAAGGCCTCTGACTTGGCTTAACGACTGCCATCTGTCGACGGCAGCCGGCACCAACTGCTTAACGTGCCTTGCGAAGCACGGAACCGCTCGGAAAAGTGTCACTAGCGTTAGTCATAGACGGTCACCCTTCCATGGACTGAACGCGCCCTATGTTGCTTAACCTTCGCGATCGCTTAAGATCACTCAGGCGGCCGGGGCTACGAGCGATTCGAGCTTGAGGGGTAAACAAACTTTATACTTGGGCTGTGGCAGCGGAAAGGTAAAACGCCACTTTCTCATTCAAGCGGTATCCGGTTCGAACGGTTATCTTAAACCACTGTCAGTGGTGTATACTTATCATTTGGAACGAGGTGTGACTTAGTTATAAGATTTAGTGTAAAATTGATATTTTTTTAGATTCTCCTAAAGTCTGTTTTTTAATTCAATGCAAAGAAAATAAACTGTCATGTTGACATATCAATACAAGCCAAGGGCTGTCAATGTCTGAGTGTTGCTAGTACGCAAAAACCAAATTCCCCCATTTTACTTCCAAGTTGAAATTGTGTTTTTTTAGACTTTCCTCTTATGAGTAATTAAATTTTAATGTCTTTGATGTGATAAGGATTTTGGTCACACGAGTCTTCTATTCACGGTAAAAAAAAAACTACCCAGGAAACCTATATATTTTATAACGGTAACACCGCGTCATTTTTTTTTGCATCGAGTTAAAAAACGGACTTTACATAAATGTACTGACTGTCTTATTAAAAAAAAAACCGGCCAAGTGCGAGTTGTACTCGCGCTCGAAGGGTTCCGTACCATTGTCTATAAAAACGGTTAAAAAATAATAGTTTTCATCATTCACCGATTATGTCCCCACCGAGGGCTCGGGTCTCTTCCCTGAGGAAGGTATAGGCCATACTCCACCACGGGGGCCAATTCCGGATTGGTGGAGTATGGTATGGAGTACTTGTTTTTTTTTATCTAATTATTTTCGAAGTGAATGTAGAACTATATATTCTGTGAATATTTCTAGCGTCTAGCTGTTGCCGTTATCAATATCGCGCAAAAACGAGCAAAAAATATCATGTTTGTTATATGGGAGCCCCCTTAAATATTAATGTTATTCTCTTTTTTGTTGTTATAGCGGCAACAGAAACACATCATCTGTGAGAATTTCAACTGTCTAACTATCACAGTTCATGAGATACAGCCTGGTGACAGACGGACGGACGGACACCGGAGTCTCAGTAATAGGGTCCGTTTTACGCCCCGTTTCCTGGTGATCATACTAATTTGTCATATCAGTATGACTTCGAGGATATACATGTCCTCCTGGTCATACTGACTTTTCTGAACATTCTGTAGAGGGAAAATCAAATGCCAGCACATAAAACTACAAGTAAATACTACTTAATAATAGAAGTAGAAGTATTTACTACTTTCTTTATTTACACAGAAAATAATTTATATTACGCAGGAGGAAGAAAAAACATTTTTCTAAAAATATCGTGTTACAGTATGACCAGTGGGCTCATTATGTAATTTTCGCAACGGATATTCACACATCTTAAAAAGTCACGTCAACACAAAAACCGACGTCGTACGGAGCACTGTCTCGCTCTAACATAGGGTCTTAAAAGAAGATAGTGCTATACAGTAGTGGTATACATGACTTTTTAAGACTTATGAATATCCGTTGCGAAAATTACATAATGAACCCACAGGAGGACATGTATTGTATATCCTCGTAGCCATACTGATATGACATATTAGTATGACCACCAGGAAACGGCGGTTTTACGCTATAGGTACGGAACCCTAAAAATTATAGCTGTACCAATAAAATTCTTTGGAACAAAAATCAGACTACAGTTTGGTTTAAACGAATCGTGTTTTTATAGATAAGACATATCCCCGGTTTCTGGTGCGTGAAACACAGTTTCTCGTTATACTAAGAATATATTTATCTTATCCGAATGAAATGTAATGGAATTCATTATTATTATATACTACCCTGAAGTTGGCGGGCGATCTTTGTAAAGCTGAAATTGTAATAGACTTAATAAGCTGACATTGTGTACAATAAAATACTTACTTCCTGAAGTTAATTTTTACTTAAAAACCATCCACAACCAAATTAGGAGAATATCCAAAATCATATGTTCTAATATCTAATATATAAAATTCTCGTGTCACAGTTTTAGTGCGCATACTCTTCCGAAACGGCTTGGCCGATTTTGTTGAATTTTTATATGTATTCGACAAGTTTAAGAATGGGTTGTTAACTTCTTTTCATACCCCTATCTGGCAAAACATTGGCCGTTTCCACGGCTTGACCGATTTTGATGAATCTTCATAATTATGTATTATGTATTCGATAGGTCTGAGAATAGGTTGTATCTGTTTTTCATACCCCCTAACTGGCAAAACAACGTTTGTCGGGTCATCATCATCAACCCATTATGTCCCCACCAAGGGGCACGGGTCTCTTCCCTGAGGAAGGTATAGGCCATACTCCACCACGGGGGCCAAGGCCGGATTGGTGGAGGCTTGTAAGTCTAGTGGCTGGTCTTACTGTCAGAATCTTTCAAGCCGCACTAAGGCCTCTGACTTGGCTTACCGACTGCCATCTATCGACGGCAGTCGGCACCAACTGCTTAACGTGCCTTGCGAAGCACGGAACCGCTCGGAAAAATGCCACTAGCGTTATTCATAGACGGTGACCCATCCATGGACTGAACGCGTCGTATGTTGCTTAACATTAGTGATCGCTTAAGATCACTTAGGCAGCCCAGGCTATGAGCGATTCGGGTCAGCTAGTACAAATATAACATGTAGGTAAATAAATAACCAGCGTGCGTGCATGCAAAGATGCAGTATAGAGCCCTTCCTAATGGGAGCAAATTTCCAAAGAAAAAAAAAAACTCCATCCTCTTAAAAACTGTCCTGGCTGGTAAACTAGCTACTAGCTCAGAAATGAAGCTGGTTTTGTCTACACAAAGCCAGAGGTACTAGCTTGCTATCCTAGCTTGAAACCGTTCCTTCTTCGTGGTCTAACTTAGTAGTCAAACGGATTTGAACACGAGGAATTTAACATTATTTGTGATCAAACTGTAATAACCTCTTTGAACATACTGTATATGACGTAGTCGTAATGTACAGGAAAAATTAAACTAAAATAACTGTACAATTTTATTTCACGACACAGGCTGTAATTTTTTAATAAAGGTCACTGGGCACTATAGTATGGAATCCATACCTACGTCGTGCAGACATAAAATAGGGTGAGATAAATAGATAAATGTCTTTATATTACGATATTTTGGGTTGCATTATTGTGGGTAGGTATTGTCTGTCTTGTCAAAAAATAAATTAAAAAAAAAATATTTTTTTTCGTTCTTTATTACCTACATAGTTAGTATCGTTCAAGTATTCTTAAGTAAATTGTGGGAAATCGTCAAAAGATTCATTATTGGTATCTACTCTTACATTATAGTTTGACCGCGAAGTATGTTAAAATTCGTCGTGGTCAAATCAGTTTCACTACTAAGTTTGACCACGAGGAAGGAAGGCTTGAACGTTCCTCGTGTAACTGGCTTGACTTAGACTTAGCCGCGACCATGAATCGAATCGACTATGAATCGGCATATAACATAACTAACACTTACATACAGGCACATACTTTGCTTCTGGCCCCACACTAGGATACCCTGTGCCGTGGGAACCAGAAA
Organism: Yponomeuta plumbellus; assembly: GCA_947310845.1. Taxonomy (NCBI): domain Eukaryota; kingdom Metazoa; phylum Arthropoda; class Insecta; order Lepidoptera; family Yponomeutidae; genus Yponomeuta; species Yponomeuta plumbellus. The sequence continues at coordinate 7,258,557 of OX371220.1, read as the reverse complement.
CAGCGACGTCACAAACATATAAGCATCCAAGACCTGGGTTTCTTTTTTTTGTCCCCAGCCGGGATTCGAACCCGGGACCTCTCGCATGTTAGGCAGATGCCCTAACCACTGTGCCACAGAGGTCATCAATAGAGATATTCGATACAGTCGATACAGACGCATATGTTTTTGGCGTCACTAGTTTATTTTACGTCTATGAAAAGCATGAAAATAAAGCAAAGCAATGTAATCAGGCCTTCATCATCATCATCATCATCGGCCTACGGTTGTCCACTGCTGGACATAGGCCTCTCCCATTACACGCCACTGAGCACGGTCCTCGGCTACTCTCATCCAGCTCTTGCCGGCCGCCCTGCGCAGATCATCGCTCCACCGAGTCTGAGGACGTTCTACACTACGTTTACCGATCCGCGGTCTCCACTCAAGAACTCTTCTACCCCATCGGTTATCAGTTCTTCGGGTGATATGGCCGGCCCACTGCCACTTCAGCATGCTAATTCGGTGGGCTATGTCGGTGACTTTGGTAATCAGGCCTTAGGCTCTAATTATATGCGTTCGCGCGACCGAGCGGGCCGGCCGCTAGACCACGAAATTACAAGCAATTGTGTGTAACGATTTATTTAAATAGCGGCGCGGTCGCGCCTTCGAGCGGCGTGGTCGCGCGGCCCGGCCGCTCGTACGAGATTCAACGTGTTCACTTGTATGTATCGGTGCATTTGAAGCGGACGGGACGCTCTTTTGTTGTTTGTGAGAACGTGTGGAGAGCGGAGACACTCGGGCCGCTTCATATAAATCAAAAAGCGACTTGGCCGCGGTCGCTGGAATCTGCGCCCAAACCGCTCGGTCGCGCGGACGCATATAATTAAAGCCTAAGAGCGCGTCTGTAAAAACATCTGCCTCCAGTTTCGTCGATGCCTACTTGAAAGTATGTCTCTGTATTTACATACCCACCCACGTATTTTACGCCTAATTAGCCAATTCAGTGAGTTGAACAAATTAACAATAAAAAATTTGGGTGTAAAGTATCATTGCACTGACGTGGTTAGCGTGAAAAATACTAATAATTATCGAATATATGGTTGACCTTTACACGATACGGGGTGGAATTTTGTACTGCCACCTGAAGGGAAAGTACCTACCCTTAATACTGTAGATTGAAAATAGCCCTCTGTATCAGTAGTCCGGTTATTTAGTCCGGTCGCCGGACTGCTGAGACTTTTATGTCTCAGCTATTCGGTGATCTAATACGACCGGAGTACTGAGCCTGATAGATAGTTCGGTGTCGATATCGATATAGGACATGGACTAGTAGCATAAAGCACTTGACAAAGGTTTTCTCTACAGATCAACACACGTAAGGGCGTAGTTGTCATTATTATGAGATAGTTTAATACCTACTTTTAGATCTCTAGAGTGCTGCAAGATCTTATATCGATACCGAACTATCAGTCTCAGGCTCAGTAGTCCGGTCGTATTGCATCACCGAACTACTTAGACAAAAACTCCGGGAGCGAACTAAATAACCGAACTATTGATACACGGGGGAAAATAGTACTCAAGTATAAGGGCCCTGCCTCACCGGGACGCCATGGCGACGTTGCCAGCAACCGTATCCAGCAACTTGGCGACGGTCTGGCAACGTCGCCATTCAATACAAACTGCTTGGATACGTAGCCAGCGACGTGGCCATGGCGTCCCGGTGAGGGAGGGGAGGGCACTAACATTCCTCGGCTCCCTGCTCGCGACAGCCCCTCACAGTGACTTGTCTGTGGATGGTATAAAAGGTTTGATGTAGGTATGATAATGTTTAAGCAATTCTTGTGTGTGGTTGTCTTTAGTTATGTAACGATTTGGTGTAGGTATAGGTACTGTTAAGCTACAAGAACTTTGTAAATAAATAAATACATAAATTCCTTTAATTTTGAAAAGAAAGAATACTACATGGTTTGTCCGGTTGGTTGTCCTTGCATTTGAGGGAAAATTAGACGGGAACTTAATCGAATTGTTCAAGATTTCTTTTAGAAATTGAAATCTACTTCGGAGGCAACTTTATAGTCATCATCATCATCGGCCTATGCTTGTCCACTGCTGGCCTCTCCCATTGCACGCCACTGAGATGCCACGCCACGCTTCCAAAATTTCTAGGCTGGCTGGAAGAAATTTCTGTAGAAATAAGTCCGCCTTTGCACATATATTTTATCACAAACATGTTATTTAAGTCATTTCATGTGTTTTTTCTTTGTGCAATAAAGTGTAACAACAACAACAACTGAGCACGGTCTTGGCAATTCTTAAGGTCACAGCACACATATCAACTCGGAAAGGGATCGTCACCGTATCGCCTCGAGCCGTTCAGCATTGTTTGTATGGGACTCCCTACTGCAACGCACACTAATCGGAATCGTAACGTAATCGCCTCGCCCCGGAACTGGCTCCGAACCGCGATGCGGTGCGTGGTCAACTTGCAGTTCCCGCGCTTACGGCCAGTCGTCCCCGCGCTTACGTCTCTCCGTACCCGAGCTAACGTCTCTTCGTCCACCCCAAGCATTACTTTAGAGCAATCTGGTAAGTACCAGTGGTCGGCGAGCTGTAAGCGCGGTGTCGCCTAGCCGTAGCCGAGTTGACGTACAGGAGCTGCTGATACGCGTTGGTTACGATGCATACGTCAGGTTGACGCCTGGTTGACGGCGAGGAGAAAGGCGATACGGTGAAGATCCCTTTCCGAGTTGATATGTGTGCTGTGACCTTTATCCAGCTCTTGCCAGCCGCCTTGCGAAGATCATCGCTCCACCGAGTCTGAGGACGTCCTACACTACGTTTACTGATCCGCGGTCTCCACTCCAGAACTCGTCTACCCCATCGGTTATCAGTTCTTCGGGTTATTTATTTACATAGAGTGCGATTATGTATTGCATTGAAATTAAAGACAATTACTTTATTGATCGCACGAAATCCTGTCGGGTTCCGGACCTTTTCGATAGGGCTGGACGATTGGGATCGTCGTGCCCTATCATATTCGTACATATTATTACCCTCGTCATAATCATCATCATCAACGCATTATGTCCCCACCGAGGGGCACGGGTCTCTTCCCTGAGGAAGGTACAGGCCATACTCCACCACGGGGGCCAAGTCCGGATTGGTGGAGGCTTGTAAGACTAGTGGCTGGTCTTACTGTCAGAAGTTTTCAAGCCGCCCTAAGGCCTCTGACTTGGCTTAACGACTGCCATCTATCGACGGCAGCCGGCACCAACTGCTTAACGTGCCTTGCGAAGCACGGAATCGCTCGGAAAAAATGCCACTAGCGTTAGTCATAGACGGTGACCCATCCACGGACTGAACGCGCCGTATGTTGCTTAACCTTAGTGATCGTTCAAGATCACTCAGGCAGCCCAGGCTACGAGCGATTCGTCATAATACAGCTCCTGTATTATGCGGATCAAAGCCCGACCCATTCCAATCGGTCGTATATCGGACGTATAGGTATATCGTCTAGCTGTCAAAACGTAGGTGGTTAGGTACAATAAACATAAACATCATCATAAACTCATTATGACCCCACCAAGGGGCACGGGTCTCTTCCCTGAGGAAGGGAGGCCATACTCCACTACGGGGGCCTAGTCCGGATTGGCGGAGTCTTGTGAGACTAGTGGCTGGCCTTACTGTCAGAAGTCTTCAAGAAGCCCTACTTGTCCTAACGACTGCCATCTGTCGACGGCAGCCGGCACCAACGTGCTTTGCGAAGCAGGGAACCGGAGCTCGGAAAAATGCCACTAGCGTTAGTCATAGACGGTGACCCCATCCATGCACTGAACGCGCCCTACGTTGCTTAAAGATAAAGATAAAGATTATTTATTTGTCAAACATGAGTTAAAAAGGTTGTTTCATTATAATAAATATGTCCTGTGCATGTTTTGTCCTTCGGGACTTACAAAATTCTTGAGAGAGCACCTTCCATTAAATTTATGTAAAAAATTAGATTATAATCATAATAATATTAATTCATTAGTAAATACAAAAATCAATAAAAATAAAACAATTTTATAGTCAAGATGATTTAGTACACACAAGGTCAATCAAAATAATAATAATAATAATGTCGGAGTTGTAGTGAATAATTAAATTAATTCTATATATTCATTCAGTCAGGAATTCAATTAAATTATAATAACATTTTTCCAACAACATTTTTTTCAATTTAAATTTGAATTGGTCTATGTTTAATTCTCGTTATGATCTTGGTATTTTATTGTAGATTGTAGGCCCCATACAAAACACGCTCTTTTGCATAAGTGCAGTGTTGGCTCTACGAATATAAACTCTACTTTCGTCCCGTTGTAAGCGAGTGCTGACGAGCGAAACTGGTTGGAAAATATCAGGATTGGATTTAACAAATAGTCCCACCTCTAGAATGTACATTGAGGGAAGTGTCAGAATATTGTTGTCTTTAAAATAGGATTTACAACTGTCAGTCTTTTTTAATCTAAACATTGCTCTTAGACACCTTTTTTGCGCCTTAAACGCTATATCTCTATCAGTTGAGTTACCCCAGAATATTAGGCCATACCTTAGCACTGAAGCAACAATACCATGGTATGCAGTAATTAGAGCATCAGTATTAGTAACAGGATAGAGGAGGTAGGCCGATGAGCTAACTTTTTTGCAGAGTCCCGCAATATGCGCTTTCCAATTTAGATTTTGATCCACCGTCAGTCCTAAAAATTTTGTAGTCACTACTTGTTAAATTTTGCTATCTTCATAATTTATGTCTAAATTTACTGTTGGTAGCCTTTGACTAAATTGCATTAAATTAGTTTTAGTTAAATTTACCTTTAAGTTATTATTATTTAACCAATTTATGATAGATTGAAGAGTCTGGTTTGGTGGTGATCCTTTAAGATCACTCAGGCGGCCGGGGCTTTCTAGATTCGATAGGTATAGTATACTGAGCTAATTTCCAAATAACAATGATTTGTGAAACGACCTCACAATTCGCCATTTTGTAATTTTATTTTCATTGGCGTCTGTATCAAAATAAATATTCGTTCAATACGGACAGTGAAGCCTTTCTTTCTTGTTCTATTATAGCACTTATGTCAAAGGCACAAGGGCGTCCGGATAGCAGCTTCGCTTCTCGGCAACGCCACCAAACAACAGTTGTTTCAATATTTGTAAAACTCAATAAATGTTAACGAAGACGGTGCGTCAGCCACTTAGTAGTTTTTGGTTAGTTTTTTTGCCACGAAAAATATCCTATTTATTTGATTATTAGCCACCTAGTTAATGACGTATTAGGCTATTTGACAGATTTCTCCAAACCATCTCATATTCTTTGTTGGTGTTCATGGAGTCCTGAGAAAGTGGTAATTTTAAATTCTTTCGTATATTTCTCCTAAACAAAGGCAAAAGAAAAGTTACTTTTGAAATAACATAACATAACATTTACATTGCTTCTGGCCCCACACTAGGATACCCTGTGTCGTGGGAACCAGAAACAGCGACGTCACAAACATGTATAAACATCCAAGACCGGGTTTCTTTTTTTTGTCCCCAGCCGGGATTCGAACCCGGGACCTCTCTCATGGCAAGCAGATGCACTAACCACTGCGCCATACCGTTTTGGCGGCTTATTTCAAAAGTAACTTTTCGTTGGGCAATATGCGTAGGCATTGAGACGTCACATCCGATCCCAGAAAACCAATCAATGAACGTAAGAAAGAATTAATGATAGACGCCATTTTTACTGACATGTGACGTCATCATAGAATCACAACAACAACAGAATCACTACAAACATACACACACACAAAAATACAAATATTTATTCTTTATAATATTGTAGGTATAATAAAAAGTTATGATCTAATCTATTGAAGCGAAAGAGGTTTGTCAAGGGTTTGTCAAGTGACAATTTTTGTTTCTGACTACCTACCCCTCCAAGGTACAGGGTACGTGTGGAAATAAAGCCGATGCCAGACAAAGATTGTTTGATTTATTAATTGTTTATTTAAGGTGAATCATTCATAGTCCTCCCTCGACTGCGTTATCTTAAACGTTCACGAAGATTAAGCAACATAGGCGCATTCAGTGCATGGATGGGTGCCCGTTCTACGACTAACGCTAGTGGCATTTTTCCGAGCGATTCCGTACTTCGCAATTGGTGCCGGCTGCCGTCGACAGATGGCAGTCGTTAAGCCAAGCCAGAGGCCATAGGGTGGCTTGAAAACTTGTGACAGTAAGACCAGCCACTAGTTTTACAAGCCTCCACCAATCCGGACTTGGCCCCCGTGGTGGAGTAGTTATGGCCTATACTTCCTCAGAGAGACCCGTGCCCCTCAGTGGGGAGATAATCGGTTGATTATGATGAATTGTTGATTTACCTATAATAAGCTACTTTAACTGGGCACATTAGTAGAGTGTATACACTATAACAGATCCTAAGTTAGGTAGTTGTAAATAAATAAAGCGATGGGTAAGTACTTCATTATTAAAGATAATTGAATGAAATAACATAACATAACATTTACATACATTGCTTCTGGCCCCACACTAGGATACCCTGTGTCGTGGGAATCAGAAACAGCGACGTCACAAACATTTAAACATCCAAGACCTGGGTTTCTCTTTTTTACTGTCCCCAGCCGGGATTCGAACCCGGGACCTCTCGCACGGTAGTCAGATGCGCTAACCGCTGCACCACAGAGGTCGTCAAAATCTAGTTCCTGGAATAAATAGGTCCTGGAATATGCTAATTATGACTGCCTTGTTGGTCTAGTCGTTAACGCGCTAACTGCCAAGACAGAGCTTGTGGGTTCGATTCCCGCTGGGGTCCGCCGTATTTATCACCTTAGGTAATAACACCCAGACGAATGGCCTCAGTCGGGTGTTTTTTGATGTTTGTATGTCCTCCGTTTCCTGGTGGTCATACTAATATGTAATCCCATCAAAAACATAAATGTGAATGAGAGCCAAGTTCAATATAAAGAACAGACGTCGTTATCGACTTCGCCGACAAACGAATTGAGATCTATATGGGTGCTGCCAAGTTCTCCGTAGTAAATAATGAAATTTTAGTTACAAGATCACTAGAGATTTAAATTGTAATTCAAGCTCAAGATTTGACTGCTAGTTATTGATATATATATATATATATATATATAGTTATTAAAATGCCGGTTTTTAAACGTTTGAGGTGATACGGGGTTCTATTTCAGTAAAACAACGCGTTCACCACATATTATATATAATATTGTTTTTGCTATTGCTTCGTGAAAAATAATTGATGTTGCAGGGTAGGCCAAGTGACGGTTCGGCCGCGCAAGAAGGCTAGAGGTGCTTGAGCCGTGGTGCTGCGTCACCACACGTTAATATATCAATAACTGTTTGAGCAACGTGACATTTTGGATTCTAGGCAAGCTAGGGGACTTTAATAAATGTGCCAAATTTCATATACGTAGGTTAAATAGTTGTAGAGTTGTGAGGGGTCAAAAGTAGCTCGAAGTGGTTCCTGTAATATTACACACGGCTGCTGCGTCGCCAGTTCCTTTTTCTCGAACTTGGCTGGACTCGCTGTCGCGTGTCTAGATATCAGTATGACTACGTGGATATACATGTCCTCCTAGACATGCTGTAACACGATATTTGTAGAAAAAGGTTATTCCTTCCTCCTGTATAGTAATAACTGCTATTCTGTGTAAATAAAGAAAGTAGTAAATACTTCTTCTTCTATTATTAAGTAGTATTTACTTGTAGTTTTATGTGCTGGCATTAGTTTTTCCCTCTACAGAATGTTCAGAAAAGTGAGTATGATCAGGAGGACATGTTTATCCTCGTAGTCATACTGATATGACAAATTAGTATGACCACCAGGAAATGCGGGTAAAGTCCTTGCCTGGTTACCATAGCACAGGGTATCCTAGTTTTGGACTAGGTCAAGTGATTTTGTCGTGTTTAAATTATTGTTATTATTATATCAAGCGAATGTGGGTGCAAAGACAGGCAACGACCGCCCACGACCCTGTTTTCTCGTGGTCCTACTGATTTGTCCTACTATTAGGACCACGAGGGAGACCTATTTCTGCCTGTCCTACTATGTACCTACCTACCTTAGTAGCTGTTGTCAATTATTTGACACCGACTGTTTTTAAATAAATATATTCAAAATTAGGTACCTCTTGTTTTTTTTTTGTATCCCTCTTATGTTTAGTTTTAGTGTAAACCATTGCGAATCGGAACCATTGAATATACAGGTGATTTAAATAGTTGACAACGGCTACTAGGGCACATAGTAGGACAGGCAGAAATAGGTCTCCCTCGTGGTCCTACTAGTAGGACAAATCTGTAGGACCACGGGAAAACGGGGACAAACGATACTGTGAAATCGACGCTTTGTTTACATTAACGGAACTACATTTTGAGACAGAGTATCTAACTCTGTCGTAGGACTTCCGTCAAAACTTCAACAAGCGACTCTATTTGTACAGTTGTCACAATTTTCTATCCCAAGGTGTCAACTATCACGAAATTAACTGGATCAATGTTGGCCCTTATGTCTCCCTTAATAAGAACCATATTGACGTAGAACGAATACAGTCCCTTTGTGAAGATGTTCTATAAAAGGCTCGTCATTTGGTGTTAGACAAAAGTTAACGCCATGAGGTCGCTGATAGGTCTAGTTGTGGTTGTCGTGAGTATTCGATTTAATTTTTAATTTTGTATCACTTATGAGTCTCCTGAGGGTAACATCGAGGAAAAAAGAATATACAGGGTGTTTGGTGTATCGTTTGCCAAATAGGCTACTGATCGTTTTCTAAAAACCATCTCATATTTTTTGTTAGTGTTCATGGAGTCCACAGAAAGTGGTCATTTTAAATTCTTCCGTGTGTTTCTTGTAAAAAAGGCAAATGAAAATTTGCTTTTGTAATAAGCCGCCAAAACGCTATCTTGGGCAATATTATGGCGTCGCACAGGCATTGTGACGTCACATCCCAGAAAACCAACCAATGGGACGTAAGAACGAATGAATGACGCCATTTTTACTGAAATGTGACGTCATCATAGCATCAGCCAATCCAGGCCGTTATCGATACAATGACTGCAGATACATAATTATCAAAAAAATTTTGTGTTTACTTACAAATCATACCTAACTGTTTTTTTAGTTAAAATGCCTTAAAGCGGTTTTAAGACTTATAATTCATACGAATACATATGTGAGTGGTGGACCAAAAAGAGACCTGGACGGATTAGAAACCGTAATTTTTGTATTTGAATTTTTTCATCTATGGTATTTTAGCTTTGCTTTAGTCTAACCAGAATATTTTTAGGTGCCGTAGTTATTTTTTTAAGATTTTTTTTGTGAGCCGAGGACGAGTCGAAACCTATAGAAACACGAAACTTCAAACGCGATTTTCTCGGAATCAATTATTTTCCCTTGAGGTCCCTTTTTGGTCAACCACTCACATATAAATAATACTGTTTTTTTTTCATACTGTCAAATAGCCTATTGAAATGGTGGATCAGGGAGGTCTTTATCTGTCGTCCCAGGCCCTATAAAGAGTTCTTGGGCCAACGGAAATAATTTATATGTAAATACATTTAATTTTTTTTTAAATCTAAAATTCGACATTGAAAGCTTATTTGAAATTCAAATTCATTTTTTTTTATTCATACTCCAAATAGAATATTTACTTAATGAACGTCAATGCTGTCTTAGTAAGAAAATAAAGAAAGAAAGAAAGAAAGATTTTATTAGTATTGTCACAGAAACACAATGAATACAAAAGTACATAATAAACAAAATACACAAGATTCAACAAAACAAGAAAAATAAAATAGAGACAAAGGAAAACAAACAACCGTTTCTTAAATCTACGGCAGCAGGGCTCCACACAGCAGTGTATGGTGCCCAGCCACCCCCAATAACTAAACAGTATGTACTTTTATTTTGTCTCTTGTTTCTTGTGTGCAAGAATAGTACATTACTGCAGCGGCCAGCAAAAGAGGCATTGATGGACGAACGTGGAAATGTGGGCCGAGGCGAAGCCGAGGCACACATACGTAAGTCCATCAATGCCTAGTTGTGGCCAAGGCTTGTATATGATTTTTCTCAAATAATGTGCGGAAATTAAAATTAAATGTTTTTGCCGCGTTAAAGTGTTCTTCTTTTTCAATAGGTAGCTAGGTATATCCAGCTTTCTATCGCAAGCCAGTTCGAAATTTAAATAAACCTCTTGGTTACCTCCTTGGTTATAAATCATTGTTCGAAGTAAAAGATCGTTGCATTTTTAAATAACACGACAGATATGAGTTTAGTATGTAATTTAAGTGGCCGCAAAACACGAAAGTTATGAAGTTTCATAGAACTTTTTTCCGGCCGCTGCTCGCGTGTAATTGGCCAGTACAGCAATTTCGATTTATCTCGAAGAAGGTTGTCGCAATAATAGTCAAAGGTCACTGGCCACTATAGTATGGAATCCATACCAACGTCGTACAGACATAAAACATAGTGAGATAAATAGAATAAATGTCTCTATTTTACGATATTTTGAGTCGCATTATTGTGGGAATTGTCTGTCTTGTCGAAAAAGCGGTTAGCGCGTCTGACTAACATACAAGAGGTCCCAGGTTCGAATCCTGGCTGGGGACAAAATAAAACTCAGATCTTGGATGTTTACATTTTTGTGACTTCGCTGTTTCTGGTTCCCACGACACAGGGTATTCTAGTGTGGGGCCTGTGCCTGTATGTAAAAAAATAAAATTAAAAATTGTTCGGTATACATACCTACTGTCCTCGTAAGGGCGTCAAGTTGCGTTAAATGATTGCCGCCGAAATTCTGAAGTCGGTCATCATGTTTGGCAAAGACATTAAAATATACGTGGCGAAATATTTTAAAGTCTTTTTTAAATCGACCAACTACCGATCGTACCATTGTGATAAGTCCCGACTTATCCTCATCTGTTGTCTTCAACGGTTCTCTTCGAGAAAAGTAATAGTAAGTAATGATAGTAACAAAATAAACGCGAGATAACACACAGATCGCAACGATACTATTAAAACACGTTGGTTGAGTTAATGACAAACACTTTTTTATTCAAAGCATAAACAACTTCAGAAAGCATAATATACTTCTATTCTATCATTATTATTAAGATTTAAAGAATGCACAATTTACAAAAATAAAAGTACAAAGGCGAAATTAATGCTGAAATGATTATCTTCCAGTTAACCTTCCTCTTCTTAAAGTGCCTCTCCATCACTGGCGGTTGGCAGTCAGCTCTTTACAATGGCAAATTCTAAATTGGAGTTACATTTTTTTTTCACTTACTGAAAAGTTTGCCTTATATTAAAAAAAACTACATGTTGCTGGCTAGTATTAATCCGTCTTGGATCAGTACATTATTGTATGTTAAAAAAAAAATCAACATTACTTGTTCATACAGTTTAATTTTTTTTTAATGTCGAGTTTTGTATTTTTGCAAGAAAAACTAAAAAACTCTACGTAATTGATTCCGTTGACCAAAGAACTCTTTGTAGGGCCTGGGATGACAAACAAAGACATCCCCATTCCACCATTTTAAAGCCCATTACACAATGAAAAAAATAAGGTATAAGAATAAGGAATAAGAAATAGGGAACCAGGAATAAGGAATAGCACAGAAATTAATTATTTTCCTTATTCTTGAATTGTGTCTTGCTCAACGGTGCTGCCATTGCTGGATTCCGCTATTCCTTATTCCTTATTTCATATTCCTTATTCTTATATCTACCTTATTTTTTCATTGTGGAATGGGCTTCATTTGGCAAACGATGAATCGTTTAAGAACCCAGTAGGGATATCTCTTTTACAGATCGAACTTGTCAAAAGTGTCTATCAAAAAGTGAGGCATATAGAATCAAAGGCTGCAAAGTACCACAAAGTAAACTCTGCCACTTTGCCGTATTTGATTCCAACGCGGTAACACTTAGCAGCCTTTGAACCCAATATGAGATTTGTATGAGGTTTTAAGAGGTCTTTTGCCGATTTTGTTACTAAATTGAAAAAATGCATATAGTTTAAACTGGAAATACACTAGATAGCCCATGTTTGGAAAGTATGGCTCTTAGCTGCCTTTGATTCTATAGGCCTCAAGTGTAAATACTGTCTTTCTTCCTAAGACACTTGCTAGCTTCTTTCCTCGGGCTCTTTTGTATCCGGAATAAAGTTGTGTCACTCACAACGTAAGTAATGGGCTAGTTGCCCTAAAAAATGTAATTAGTCCGTCTTTTAGATTATTCAAAAATAAGGCACACGTATTTTTTTATTTGTAAATTAGACCAAAAGTGACAAAGATATAGCCCATTGTGTGACGTCACGCCGTGCTGCATTCTTTAGCACGGAGTGACGTCACACGTAACTTAAATGGGCAATACGCAAAGTATTGCTTTTTAGTTTATTTAAAGTATTTTTTGTTTAATCGAAAAAAGAAAAAATACGTGTCCAATATTTTTTTATAATCTAAAATACGGACTAAATAGATTTTAATTATTTTGACCCTGGAAACTACCCTATTGTGTCTTCTCTCTTTCTAGTGCTTAGGGGCTATCCATAAATTACGTCACACGAATTTTATGATTTTTTCGACCCCTCCCCGCCCACAGCTGGTCACATTTGTGAGACGTCTCAATCGACTCCATATTGCCCAAGATAGCGTTTTGCCGACTTATTTCAAAAGAAGATAGATCATCTGCTCACCATGCGGGAGGTCCCGGGTTCGATCCCCGGCTGGGGAGAAAAAAACAAACTCCAGGTCTTGGATGTTTGTGACGTCGCTGTTTCTGGTTCCCAACTTCCCACGACACAGGGTATCCTAGTGTGGGGCCAGAAGCAATGTATGTGCCTGTATGTTCATTAAAAAAAAATGACCACTTTCTGTGGACTCCATGAACGCCAGCAAAAAATATGAAATGGTTTTTAGAAAACGGTCAAGTAGCCTATTGATCAAAGTACCTTCTTAACTAAGCATTTTATCTCGAATCTGTTTCAGGCCCTGGCGTCTGTAAATACGTTGCCGTGTAAGTATCCAATCTTACCACCATGCGCATCTAACTACCATGCGAGAGGTCCCGGGTTCGAATCGGCTGGGAACAAAAAAAAAGTAACCCAGGTCTTGGATGTTTAAATGTTTGTGACGTCGCTGTTTCTGGTTCCCACGACACAGGGTATCCTACTGTGGGGCCAGAAGCAATGTATGTGCCTGTATGTAAATGTTTAATAAAAATGTTTATGTAAATGTAAAAGTTTAAAAATTAGAGTTGATGAAGCGAAAGTGAGATTAGTGGTAGTTCCTGATCCCTGGTCACCCTATTATGTATTTTAGGATGAATAATTATTGTTCTTCAATCCCCAGCCTAGGGAGCACGGCCACCCCTACATACCTAATGTTATCGAATATTATTCTTAATAGCTGACCCCGCGAACTTTGTTCCGCCTTAGACGCCATAAATGAGCAGATTTTTTATTTTATTATATTGTTTATCAATAATAATAAGATTGACAGAAGAATCGGTTTTAAACGTCATTTTTTTTAATCCTCTTTGACTATATTTGCAGCATTTGCAGCAATTGCACATTCAGTCAATTCTATGTCAAATGTCTTAAGGTTACATTAAAAAAGTTTAATAATTTAATATGGTGGTTAAGTAATTTTAAATTTTCTAATTTTCCGCGCAATTTCCTTATTTTTTTCTTTCATAAGAACCTTCTCCTGATAATAACGAACAGAACAAAAAAACAATTAGCGAAATCGGTCCAGCCGTTCAGGCGTGATACCGTGACCAAGGGAAATAGGGATTCATTTTTATATATATAGATAGATTTGGTTTGACATTAAGCCCCTGTCTCACAATGTTCAAATAAAGTTCCAGATAAGCTATCCGCAACCAGGGCTGCCGTTTGTTCTAAATTTAAATAAATTTTCCTATATTGCATGTGTTCGTTTATGGCTTCAAATTTAGAACAAACGGCAGCCCTGGTTGCGGATAGCTTATACAAAACTTTATCTGCAGATTGTGAAACAGACCCTTAAGCTAAGATAATAATAAGTACCTGGATGACCGAGCTTTGCTCGGTATGTGGGTTTTCACACAAAAGAAGGAACTTGAAAAAAAAAGAAAAAATATTATCAAGTCTCGAACCAGGGTCTTCTGTTTACGGTATCGTCCTATTTCCCACTTGAGCTATGACAACCTTACAGATGGTTGCAAAAAGTACCTTCTTGTAGTGTAGCAGTTATTTCTTTGCCCTAAAACACGGTTAAAACGACGTTTTATAAAAATGAAACCTAGTTGGATCAATTAATCGCCCCCAAAACCCCCTGTACAAAATTTCATGAAAATCGTTAAAGCCTTTTCCGAGATTCTGATTATATAAAGGGTGTCCCAAAACGCGACGTCAACCCGAAGCCGGGTGAAAAGGCAAGTCAAGCTGGTTGTCAGAAAAATAAAAAAAAATCTAAGTTGTATGGTTTCAAAATTATAGGCATTTTTTTAAAAATCGCAAAATTACACATCCTGTGACAGTCTTTTTACTCCTGTTGCCACAAATCTTTACTTTTTCCAATTATTTTTTTTGCTGTGTAACCCTGAATAATGCTTCTCTAAACTGTAATCAAAATTTTGAAACCAGCTGCTCTAGCTTGCATAAAAAATAGGACTTATTTCCTAGAAAAACTATCAAAATAAAAAATTGCCTAGTTTTAACTGACTGTATTGAAAAAAAAATCATACAACTTTGATTTTTTTTTATATTTTTCTGACAACCAGCTTGACTTGCCTTTTCACCCGGCTCCGGGTTGACGTCGAGTTTTGGGACACCCGGTATAAATATATATACAAGAATTGCTCGTCGTTGCTCGTTTAAAGAGATTAGATTACTAATCCACATTTCTAATCCATAGTCGGCGATTCCGGCCATGGCGGCGATCAAGGCCCTCGTTTGGAAGACCGAGGAGGCCCATCCAATGAAGGCCGAGGTGGCCCATCCAATGAAGGCCGAGGTGGCCCATCCAATGAAGGCCGAGGTGGCCCATCCAATGAAGGCCGAGGTGGCTTCGGCGACGGCCACAGAGGAGGTCATAAAGGTAAGAAATTTGACTCAATTATTTTTACCACTGTCAGAAATGATGAGGTCCGTAGACGAACGAAAGTCGTCGACATAGCCCAGAGGATTAGTAAGTTGAAGTGGCAGTGGGCGGGGCACATAGCACGCAGGACTGATGGCCTATGGGGCCGAAAAGTTCTCGAATGGAGACCACATATCGGCAAGCGCAGCGTAGGACGACCAGCCACAAGATGGACGGACGATCTCATCCAAGTGGCGGGAAGACGCTGGATGCAAGCCGCTTCCGACCGGTCTTTTTGGAAATCCATGGAGGAGGCCTATGTCCAGCAGTGGACGTTTTGTGGCTGAATGATGATGATGATGATGATTTTTACCTGTCGGGGGCTAAGGGCCTTCCTAAAGGTTCGACACCAAGATTCCCCAATAAAAATAAAAACACTAAGAAAATAAGCCGCCCCGAGACCCATAACGCTTGCGGCGTTACCTCGCTGCATCCTGCTGCAGGTATTAGTCCACTGCTGGACATAGCCCTCCCCTAATGAGCGCCATAGCGCCCTGTCTTCAGCTTGCCGCATCCAGCATCTGCCTGCAGTTTTTCGCAGATCGTCATCCCACCTGGTCGGAGGGCGTCCTACACTACGTTTGCCGAGTCGCGGTCTCCACTCGAGAACACGTTTACCCCAGCGGTTGTCGGTTCTTCGCGAAATATGGCCAGCCCACTGTCACTTCAGCTTGCTAATTCTGTGTGTTGATAAACAGTAGGAAGTTTTAATTCGATGCAGTGCTACCACTATAAAATACATGACTACTTAGGTTTACTCAGTAGACTTTTTCTTATCGTGAATAGAAGACTCATGTGACCAAAATCCTTATTACATAGAAGACATTAAAATTTAATTACTCATAAGAGCAAAGCCTAAAAAACAACACCTACGTAGCACACACAATTTTTACTTGGAAGTAAAATGGAGTTTTTTGGTTTTTACGTACTAGCAACATTCAGACATTACAGCCAAATTACAGCCTTTGGCTTGATATTGCGTCAACGTGACAGTTTTTATTTTCATAAAAAACAGACTTTATAGTACTGGCACGTCGAATTTCTCGGAAAAGAGCGAGACAAAACGATATGTCAGTTGAATTCATTAAAAAAAACCAGATGGCGCTGCAAGAAGAGCAAAATGTCATCATGTTCTTAGATCTGTGGTTAATCGTTATTAATCTGTGATAGTCTAAACATCTCTTTGTAGTCTGTGATCTAAAGTAGACTTTGTTTCAAACCTGTTGAAACTTGAAAGTTATCGAAGTATTTTTACTTTGTTCATTACATACGTACGTGCATTGTGTCTTTGCTCATGACTAGCCCATGCATTGTGCATTTTTGTAAAAACATAGTCCAGGAACCACAGAGAAGGTACAGTGATGTCATGTCAATTTTGACGTAGGTATTAGACGACGTCAGCACCATCTTTCGGTAATTTGCGGTACTATATATTTTTTAATGACGCTTTGAAAAGCCCTTATTCAGAGACCGGCTCTAAAGTATAAAAATGTTGTTACAGGAAAGAGCGAGCTAAGCTACGTTCATAACGTTCACAACGTAGCCAACTCAGCGCCTCACAGGAGCCACGTCAAAACAGTCGTTAGTTATTCAGATAACGATGAATCTGGTGGAATCCTTGGTGACGGCTTGAATGGGCCTCTTACTCAAGTAATCAACCATAAACAACATACTGGACTTCTCGGAAATATCTTAGGAGGCGAACAACATCAGGGAAGAATCCTTGGCAACATTTTGGAAGGAAATCACCAAGGGATATTAGGAAAATCCGGTGCAGCCATCACTCAAGTGCTCGGCAGACACCACAAACACGGAGATTATCACGGCAATCATGAGAACAACGGAATGAAACATGGACACACATGGGGCCGCAGAAAACATCACCGTGGAGGCTTTATTGACAGTGAAAACCAATTTAATGAAGACAGTGAAGAGGCAGAAGACAGACAGTATGGAAGTGAACAAAGTCAGTACAGCAGTCAGCAGACTGAAAACCAACAGAGGGAAATTCAACAACAATATTACAACAGTGAAGCGTCTAGTAACCAGCAATACGGTAGTCTACGAGACTATAGCAGTCAAGCATCGACCAGTGATCAGCAACAGTACAGCAGTCAGACAACTGGTAGTCGACAAACTGACAGTCAACTGAATCAAAATCAGAAACAACAACAGACCAATCAAAACACCGGAAGTCAAAGTGAAGGGCAATCATCCAACAGTTTTCAGTCTGGCGACCAAAGACAAGAACAGTCGATAACTCAAAGGAAAGGCAATAAACTATCTCAGAGTCAAGAGCAAGAACAGTTTAGTTACACATCTAGCAGTACCAAGCAGTCAGACCAACGACCATCAATCAACAGCCATCACTCTAACCAGCAGCTAACTAGCGACAGTCAAGAGGAAATTAACAACAGCCAACAGCAAACTAGCAACAGTCAAGAGGAAATTAACAACAGCCAACAGCAAACTAGCGACAGTCAACAATCTAACCAGCAGCAAACTAGCAACAGCCAACACCAAAATAGGAATAATCACGAGGAAACTAGCAACAATCACCAGCAAACTAGCAATAGCCAACAGCAAACAAGCAATAGCCAACAGCAAACTAGCAATAGCCAACAGCAAACTAGAAACAGTCAAGAGGAATCGAGTAACAGCCAACAACAAACTACCAAAAGTCAACAATCTAAACAACAGCAAACTGGCAACAGCGATCAATTCCACCAGCAGCAAACTAGCAATAGTCAAGAGGAAACTAGCTCAAGCCAACAGCAAACTAACAACAGACAAGAGGAAACTAGCAACAGCCAACAGCATTCTAACAACAGTAAAATATCTGACGAACACAAAACTGATAACAGCCATCGATCTAACCAGCAGCTAATAGGCAACAGTGAACAATCTGATCAACAGCAGACGAAAACTAGCAGCAGCGAGCACTCTGACAAGAAGAAATCTAGCAACAATCAGCAATCTGACACGAAGGAATCTAGCAGCAGCCAGCAGTCTGACATGAAGCACAGTAGCATCAGCCATCAGTTAGCAAAACAACAATCTAACCAAAAGCAAACAAGCAACAGTCAACAGTCTGACAAGAAGGAATCTAGCAGCAGCCAGCGTTCTGACAAAAAGAAATCTAGCAGCAGCCAGAAGTCTGACAAGAAGGAATCTAACAGCAGCCAGAAGTCTGATGACAAACACAGTAGCAACAGTCAACAATCAGAAAAACAACAAATTAATCAACAGCAAACTAGCAATAGTCAACAATCTAACCAAAAGCAAACAAACAACAGTCAACAGTCTGACAAGAAGGAATCTAGCAGCAGCCAGCATTCTGATGACAAGCACGGTAGCAAAAGTCAACAATCTAACCAAAAGCAAACAAGAAACAGTCAGCAGTCTGACAATAAGGAATCTAGCAGCAGCCAGAAGTCTGATAACAAGCACAGTAGCATAAGCCATCAGTCAGAAAATCAACAATCTCATCAACAGCAAACTAGTAACAGTCAACAGTCTGACAAGAAGGAATCTAGCGGCAACAAGCGTTCTGACAAAAAGGAATCTAGCAGCAGCCAGAAGTCTGACAAGAAGGAATCTAACAGCAGCCAGAAGTCTGATGACAAGCACAGTAGCAACAGTCAACAATCAGAAAAACAACAATTTAATCAACAACAAACTAGCAACAGTAAACAATCTAACCAAAAGCAAACAAGCCACAGTCATCAGTCTGACAAGAAGGAATCTAACAGCAGCCAGCATTCTGACAAGAAAGAATCTAGCAGCAGCCAGAAGTCTGACAAAAAGGAATCTAACAGCAGGCAGCATTCTGATGACAAGCACAGTAGCAATAGTCAACAATCAGAAAAACAACAATCTAACCAAAAGCAAACAAGAAACAGTCAGCAGTCTGACAATAAAAAATCTAGCAGCAGCCAGCATTCTGATGACAAGCACGGTAGCAAAAGTCAACAATCTAACCAAAAGCACACAAGAAACAGTCAGCAGTCTGACAATAAGGAATCTAGCAGCAGCCAGAAGTCTGACAAGAAGGAATCTAACAGCAGCCAGAAGTCTGATGACAAGCACAGTAGCAATATTCAACAATTAGAAAAACAACAATCTATTCAACAGCAAACTAGCAACAGTCAACAGTCTGACAAGAAGGTATCTAGCAGCAGCCAGAAGTCTGACAAAAAGGAATCTAACAGCCGCCAGAAGTCTGACAAAAAGGAATCTAATAGCAGCCAGAAGTCTGACAAAAAGGAATCTAACAGCAGCCAGAAGTCTGACAAGAAGGAATCTAGCAGCAGGCAGCATTCTGATGACAAGCACAGTAGCAATAGTCAACAATCAGAAAAACAACAATCTCATCAACAGCAAACTAGTAACAGTCAACAGTCTGACAAGAAGGAATCTAGCGGCAACAAGCGTTCTGACAAAAAGGAATCTAGCAGCAGCCAGAAGTCTGACAAGAAGGAATCTAACAGCAGCCAGAAGTCTGATTACAAGCCCAGTAGCAACAGTCAACAATCAGAAAAACAACAATCTCTTCAACAGCAAACTAGCAATAGTCACCAATCTAACCAAAAGCAAACAAGCAACAGTCAACAGTCGGACAAGAAGGAATCTAGCAGCAGCCAGCAGTCTGACAAAAAGAAATCTAGCAGCAGCCAGCATTCTGACAAGAAGGAATCTAGCAGCAGCCAGAAGTCTGACAAGAAGGAATCTAACAGCAGCCAGAAGTCTGACAAGAAGGAATCTAGCAGCAGCCAGAAGTCTGATGACAAGCACAGTAGCAATAGTCAACAATTAGAAAAACAACAATCTATTCAACAGCAAACTAGCAACAGTCAACAATCTGGCAACGAGGAATTTAGCAGCAGCAAGCATTCTGACAAGAAGGAATCTAGCAGCAGCCAGAAGTCTGACAAAAAGGAATCTAGCAGCAGCCAGAAGTCTGACAAAAAGGAATCTAACAGCAGCCAGAAGTCTGACAAGAAGGAATCTAGCAGCAGCCAGAAGTCTGATGACAAGCACAGTAGCAATAGTCAACAATTAGAAAAACAACAATCTCTTCAACAGCAAACTAGCAACAGTCAACAATCTAACCAAAAGCAAACAAGCAACAGTCAACAGTCTGACAAGAAGGAACCTAGCAGCAGCCAGAAGTATGACAAGAAGGAATCTAGCAGCAGCCAGCATTCTGATCAGAAGAAATCAAGCGACAGTCAGAAGTCTGACAAGAAGGAATCTAGCAGCAGCCAGTATTCTGACAAAACGGAATCTAGCAGCAGCCAGCATTCTGACAAAAAGGAATCTAGCAGCAGCCAGCATTCTGACCAGAAGAAATCAAGCGACAGTCAGAAGTCTGACAAGAAGGAATCTAGCAGCAGCCAGTATTCTGACAAAACGGAATCTAGCAGCAGCCAGCATTCTGACCAGAAGAAATCAAGCGACAGTCAGAAGTCTGACAAGAAGGAATCTAGCAGCAGCCAGCATTCTGACAAAAAGGAATCTAGCAGCAGCCAGCATTCTGACCAGAAGAAATCAAGCGACAGTCAGAAGTCTGACAAGAAGGAATCTAGCAGCAGCCAGTATTCTGACAAAACGGAATCTAGCAGCAGCCAGCATTCTGACCAGAAGAATTCAAGCGACAGTAAGAAGTCTGACAAGAAGGAATCTAGCAGCAGCCAGTATCCTGACAAGAAGGAATCTAGCCGCAGCAAGAAGTCTGACAAGAAGGACACTAGCAGCAGTCAGCAGTCTGATAACAAGCACAGTAGCCACAATCAGCAGTCAGAAAAACAACAATCTAATCAACAACAAACTAGCAACAGTAAACAATCTAACCAAAAGCAAACAGGCCACAGTCATCAGTCTGACAAGAAGGAATCTAACAGCAGCCAGCATTCTGAAGAGAAAGAATCTAGCAGCAGCCAGAAGTCTGATGACGAGCACAGTAGCAACAGTCAACATTCAGAAAAAAAACAATCTAATCAACAGCAAACTAGCAATAGTCAACAGTCTGACAAGAAGGAACCTAGCAGCAGCCAGAAGTCTGACAAAAAGGAATCTAACAGCAGCCAGAAGAATGACAAGAAGGAATCTAACAGCAGCCAGAAGTCTGACAAAAAGAAATCTAACAGCAGCCAGAAGTCTGACAAGAAGGAATTTAGCAGCAGCCAGCAGTCTGACAAGAAGGAATCTAGCAGCAACCAGAAGTCTGACAAAAAGGAATCAAACAGCAGCCAGCATTCTGATAACAAGCACAGTAGCGACAGTCAGCAGTCAGAAAAACAACAATCTAATCAAAAGCAAACTACCAACAGTCAACAATCTGGCAACGAGGAATTTAGCAGCAGCAAGCATTCTGACAAGAAGGAATCTAGCAGCAGCCAGAAGTCTGACAAAAAGGAATCTAGCAGCAGCCAGAAGTCTGACAAAAAGGAATCAAACAGCAGCCAGCATTCTGATAACAAGCACAGTAGCGACAGTCAGCAGTCAGAAAAACAACAATCTAATCAAAAGCAAACTACCAACAGTCAACAATCTGGCAACGAGGAATTTAGCAGCAGCAAGCATTCTGACAAGAAGGAATCTAGCAGCAGCCAGAAGTCTGACAAAAAGGAATCTAGCAGCAGCCAGAAGTCTGACAAAAAGGAATCAAACAGCAGCCAGCATTCTGATAACAAGCACAGTAGCGACAGTCAGCAGTCAGAAAAACAACAATCTAATCAAAAGCAAACTACCAACAGTCAACAATCTGGCAACGAGGAATTTAGCAGCAGCAAGCATTCTGACAAGAAGGAATCTAGCAGCAACCAGAAGTCTGACAAAAAGGAATCAAACAGCAGCCAGCATTCTGATAACAAGCACAGTAGCGACAGTCAGCAGTCAGAAAAACAACAATCTAATCAAAAGCAAACTACCAACAGTCAACAATCTGGCAACGAGGAATTTAGCAGCAGCAAGCATTCTGACAAGAAGGAATCTAGCAGCAGCCAGAAGTCTGACAAAAAGGAATCTAACAGCAGCCAGAAGTCTGACAAAAAGGAATCTAACAGCAGCCAGAAGTCTGACAAGAAGGAATCTAGCAGCAGCCAGCATTCTGATGACAAGCACAGTAGCAATAGTCAACAATTAGAAAAACAACAATCTATTCAACAGCAAACAAGCAACAGCCAGCAGTCTGACAAGAAGGAATCTAGCAGCAACCAGAAGTCTGACAAAAAGGAATCAAACAGCAGCCAGCATTCTGATAACAAGCACAGTAGCAACAGTCAACATTCAGAAAAAAAACAATCTAATCAACAGCAAACTAGCAATAGTCAACAATCTGGCAACGAGGAATTTAGCAGCAGCAAGCATTCTGACAAGAAGGAATCTAGCAGCAGCCAGAAGTCTGACAAAAAGGAATCTAACAGCAGCCAGAAGTCTGACAAGAAGGAATCTAGCAGCAGCCAGCATTCTGATAACAAGCACAGTAGCAATAGTCAACAATTAGAAAAACAACAATCTATTCAACAGCAAACTAGCAACAGTAAACAATCTAACCAAAAGCAAACAAACAACAGTCAACAGTCTGACAAGAAGCACTCTAGCAACAACGATCACTCTGATAAAAAACACTCTAGCAGCAGCCATCAATCTGACAACAAGCACTCTAGCAACAGCGAGCACTCTGACAAGAAGCACTCTTACAACAGTGATCAATTTGACAACAAGCACTCTTACAACAGTGATCAATTTGACAAGAAGCACTCTAGCAACAGTGATCACTCTGACAAGAAGAACTCCAGCAACAGTGATCACTCAGATAAAAAGCATTATAGCAATAGCAAGCACTTTGACAAGAAGCACTCTAGCAACAGTGATCACTCTGACATGAAGCACTCTAGTAACAGTGATCACTCTGATAAGAAGCACTCTAGCAACAGTGATCACTTTGATAAGAAGCACTCTAGCAACAGTGATCACTTTGATAAGAAGCACTCTAGCAATAGTGACCAATCTGACAAGAATCACTCCAGCAACAACGAGCACTCTGATAAGAAGCATTCTAGCAACACTGATCAATTTGACAAGAAGCACTCTAGGAACAGTGATCACTTTGACAAGAAGCACTCTAGCAACAGTGATCACTCTGACAAGAATCACTCCAGCAACAACGAGCACTCTGATAAAAATCACTCTAGCAACAGTGATAACTCTGATAAGAAGCATTCTAGCAATAGCGAGCACTTTGACAACAAGCATTCTAGCAACAGTGATCACTCTGACAAGAAGCACTCTAGCAACAGTGATCACTCTGATAAGAAGCACTCTAGCAATAATGACCACTCTGACAAGAATCACTCTAACAACAACGAGTACTCTGACAAAAAGCACTCTAGCAACAACGAGCACTCTGACAAGAAGCACTCTAGCAACAGTGATAACTCTGATAAGAAGCATTCTAGCAATAGCGAGCACTCCGACAACAAGCATTCTAGCAACAGTGATCAATTTGACAAGAAGCACTCTAGCAACAGTGATCACTCTGACAAGAAGCACTCTAGCAACAGTGATCACTCTGACAAGAAGCACTCTAGCAACAGTGATCACTCTGATAAGAAGCACTCTAGCAACAGTGATCACTCTGATAAGAAGCACTCTAGCAATAGCGAGCACTCCGACAACAAGCATTCTAGCAACAGTGATCACTCTGACAAGAAGCACTCTAGCAACAGTGATCACTCTGATAAGAAGCACTCTAGCAACAGTGATCACTCTGACAAGAAGCACTCTGGCAACAGTGATCACTCTGACAAGAAGCACTCTAGCAACAGTGATCACTCTGATAAGAAGCACTCTAGCAATAGCGACCACTCTGACAAGAATCACTCTAACAACAACGAGTACTCTGACAAAAAGCACTCTAGCAACAACGAGCACTCTGACAAGAAGCACTCTAGCAACAGTGATAACTCTGATAAGAAGCATTCTAGCAATAGCGAGCACTCCGACAACAAGCATTCTAGCAACAGTGATCAATTTGACAAGAAGCACTCTAGCAACAGTGATCACTCTGACAAGAAGCACTCTAGCAACAGTGATCACTCTGACAAGAAGCACTCTAGCAACAGTGATCACTCTGATAAGAAGCACTCTAGCAATAGCGACCACTCTGACAAGAATCACTCTAACAACAACGATTACTCTGACAAAAAGCACTCTAGCAACAACGAGCACTCTGACAAGAAGCACTCTAGCAACAGTGATAACTCTGATAAGAAGCATTCTAGCAATAGCGAGCACTCCGACAACAAGCATTCTAGCAACAGTGATCAATTTGACAAGAAGCACTCTAGCAACAGTGATCACTCTGACAAGAAGCACTCTAGCAACAGTGATCACTCTGATAAGAAGCACTCTAGCAATAGTGACCACTCTGACAAGAATCACTCTAACAACAACGATTACTCTGAAAAAAAGCACTCTAGCAACAACGAGCACTCTGACAAGAAGCACTCTAGCAACAACGAGCACTCTGACAAGAAGCACTCTAGCAACAGTGATAACTCTGACAAAAAGCATTCTAGCAACAGTGATCAATTTGACAAGAAGCACTCTAGCAACATTGATCACTCTGACAAGAAGCACTCTAGCAACAGTGATCACTCTGATAAGAAGCACTCTAGCAGTAGTAATCACTCTGACAAGAAGCACTCTAACAACAACGATTACTCTGAAAAAAAGCACTCTAGCAACAACGAGCACTCTGACAAGAAGCACTCTAGCAACAGTGATAACTCTGATAAGAAGCATTCTAGCAATAGCGAGCACTCCGACAACAAGCATTCTAGCAACAGTGATCAATTTGACAAGAAGCACTCTAGCAACAGTGATCACTCTGATAAGAAGCACTCTAGCAATAGTGACCACTCTGACAAGAATCACTCTAACAACAACGATTACTCTGAAAAAAAGCACTCTAGCAACAACGAGCACTCTGACAAGAAGCACTCTAGCAACAGTGATAACTCTGATAAGAAGCATTCTAGCAATAGCGAGCACTCCGACAACAAGCATTCTAGCAACAGTGATCAATTTGACAAGAAGCACTCTAGCAACATTGATCACTCTGACAAGAAGCACTCTAGCAACAGTGATCACTCTGATAAGAAGCACTCTAGCAGTAGTAATCACTCTGACAAGAAGCACTCTAACAACAACGATTACTCTGAAAAAAAGCACTCTAGCAACAACGAGCACTCTGACAAGAAGCACTCTAGCAACAGTGATAATTCTGATAAGAAGCATTCTAGCAATAGCGAGCACTTTGACAACAAGCATTCTAGCAACAGTGATCAATTTGACAAGAAGCACTCTAGCAACAGTGATCACTCTGACAAGAAGCACTCTAGCAACAGTGATCACTCTGATAAGAAGCACTCTAGCAATAGTGACCACTCTGACAAGAATCACTCTAACAACAACGATTACTCTGAAAAAAAGCACTCTAGCAACAACGAGCACTCTGACAAGAAGCACTCTAGCAACAGTGATAACTCTGACAAAAAGCATTCTAGCAACACTGATCAATTTGACAAGAAGCACTCTAGCAACATTGATCACTCTGACAAGAAGCACTCTAGCAACAGTGATCACTCTGATAAGAAGCACTCTAGCAATAGTGACCACTCTGACAAGAATCACTCTAACAACAACGATTACTCTGACAAAAAGCACTCTAGCAACAACGAGCACTCTGACAAGAAGCACTCTAGCAACAGTGATAACTCTGATAAGAAGCATTCTAGCAATAGCGAGCACTCCGACAACAAGCATTCTAGCAACAGTGATCAATTTGACAAGAAGCACTCTAGCAACAGTGATCACTCTGACAAGAAGCACTCTAGCAACAGTGATCACTCTGACAAGAAGCACTCTAGCAACAGTGATCACTCTGATAAGAAGCACTCTAGCAACAGTGATCACTCTGATAAGAAGCACTCTAGCAATAGCGAGCACTCCGACAACAAGCATTCTAGCAACAGTGATCACTCTGATAAGAAGCACTCTAGCAATAGTGACCACTCTGACAAGAAGCACTCTAACAACAACGATTACTCTGAAAAAAAGCACTCTAGCAACAACGAGCACTCTGACAAGAAGCACTCTAGCAACAGTGATAACTCTGATAAGAAGCATTCTAGCAATAGCGAGCACTCCGACAACAAGCATTCTAGCAACAGTGATCAATTTGACAAGAAGCACTCTAGCAACAGTGATCACTCTGATAAGAAGCACTCTAGCAATAGTGACCACTCTGACAAGAATCACTCTAACAACAACGATTACTCTGAAAAAAAGCACTCTAGCAACAACGAGCACTCTGACAAGAAGCACTCTAGCAACAGTGATAACTCTGATAAGAAGCATTCTAGCAATAGCGAGCACTCCGACAACAAGCATTCTAGCAACAGTGATCAATTTGACAAGAAGCACTCTAGCAACATTGATCACTCTGACAAGAAGCACTCTAGCAACAGTGATCACTCTGATAAGAAGCACTCTAGCAGTAGTAATCACTCTGACAAGAAGCACTCTAACAACAACGATTACTCTGAAAAAAAGCACTCTAGCAACAACGAGCACTCTGACAAGAAGCACTCTAGCAACAGTGATAACTCTGATAAGAAGCATTCTAGCAATAGCGAGCACTTTGACAACAAGCATTCTAGCAACAGTGATCAATTTGACAAGAAGCACTCTAGCAACAGTGATCACTCTGACAAGAAGCACTCTAGCAACAGTGATCACTCTGATAAGAAGCACTCTAGCAATAGTGACCACTCTGACAAGAATCACTCTAACAACAACGATTACTCTGAAAAAAAGCACTCTAGCAACAACGAGCACTCTGACAAGAAGCACTCTAGCAACAGTGATAACTCTGACAAAAAGCATTCTAGCAACACTGATCAATTTGACAAGAAGCACTCTAGCAACATTGATCACTCTGACAAGAAGCACTCTAGCAACAGTGATCACTCTGATAAGAAGCACTCTAGCAGTAGTAATCACTCTGACAAGAAGCACTCTAGCAACAGTGATCACTCTGATAAGAAGCACTCTAGCAATAGTGACCACTCTGACAAGAATCACTCTAACAACAACGATTACTCTGACAAAAAGCACTCTAGCAACAACGAGCACTCTGACAAGAAGCACTCTAGCAACAGTGATAACTCTGATAAGAAGCATTCTAGCAATAGCGAGCACTCCGACAACAAGCATTCTAGAAACAGTGATCAATTTGACAAGAAGCACTCTAGCAACAGTGATCACTCTGACAAGAAGCACTCTAGCAACAGTGATCACTCTGACAAGAAGCACTCTAGCAACAGTGATCACTCTGATAAGAAGTACTCTAGCAATAGCGACCACTCTGACAAGAATCACTCTAACAACAACGAGTACTCTGACAAAAAGCACTCTAGCAACAACGAGCACTCTGACAAGAAGCACTCTAGCAACAGTGATAACTCTGATAAGAAGCATTCTAGCAATAGCGAGCACTCCGTTAACAAGCATTCTAGCAACAGTGATCACTCTGATAAGAAGCACTCTAGCAATAGCGACCACTCTGACAAGAATCACTCTAACAACAACGAGTACTCTGACAAAAAGTACTCTAGCAACAACGAGCACTCTGACAAGAAGCACTCTAGCAACAGTGATCACTCTGATAAGAAGTACTTTAGCAATAGCGACCACTCTGACAAGAATCACTCTAACAACAACGAGTACTCTGACAAAAAGCACTCTAGCAACAACGAGCACTCTGACAAGAAGCACTCTAGCAACAGTGATAACTCTGATAAGAAGCACTCTAGCAATAGCGACCACTCTGACAAGAATCACTCTAACAACAACGATTACTCTGACAAAAAGCACTCTAGCAACAACGAGCACTCTGACAAGAAGCACTCTAGCAACAGTGATAACTCTGATAAGAAGCATTCTAGCAATAGCGAGCACTCCGACAACAAGCATTCTAGCAACAGTGATCACTCTGATAAGAAGCACTCTAGCAATAGCGACCACTCTGACAAGAATCACTCTAACAACAACGAGTACTCTGACAAAAAGTACTCTAGCAACAACGAGCACTCTGACAAGAAGCACTCTAGCAACAGCGAGCACTCTGACAAGAAGCACTCTAGCAATAGTGACCACTCTGACAAGAATCACTCCAGCAACAACGAGCACTCTGATAAAAAGCACTCTAGCAACAGTGATAACTCTGACAAGAAGCACTCTAGCAACAGTGATCACTTTGACAAGAAGCACTCTAGCAACAGTGATCACTCTGATAAGAAGCACTCTAGCAATAGTGACCACTCTGACAAGAATCACTCCAGCAACAACGAGCTCTCTGATAAAAAGCACTCTAGCAACAGTGATAACTCTGACAAAAAGCATTCTAGCAACAGTGATCAATTTGTTAAGAAGCACTATAGCAATAGCGACCACTCTGACAAGAATCACTCTAACAACAACGAGTACTCTGACAAAAAGCACTCTAGCAACAACGAGCACTCTGACAAGAAGCACTCTAGCAACAGTGATAACTCTGATAAGAAGCATTCTAGCAATAGCGAGCACTCCGACAACAAGCATTCTAGCAACAGTGATCAATTTGATAAGAAGCACTCTAGCAACAGTGATCACTCTGACAAGAAGCACTCTAGAAACAGTGATCACTCTGACAAGAAGCACTCTAGCAACAGTGATCACTCTGACAAGAAGCACTCTAGCAACAGTGATCACTCTGATAAGAAGCACTCTAGCAATAGCGACCACTCTGACAAGAATCACTCTAACAACAACGATTACTCTGACAAAAAGCACTCTAGCAACAACGAGCACTCTGACAAGAAGCACTCTAGCAACAGTGATAACTCTGATAAGAAGCATTCTAGCAATAGCGAGCACTCCGACAACAAGCATTCTAGCAACAGTGATCAATTTGACAAGAAGCACTCTAGCAACAGTGATCACTCTGACAAGAAGCACTCTAGCAATAATGACCACTCTGACAAGAATCACTCTAACAACAACGAGCATTCTGACAAAAAGCACTCTAGCAACAGCGAGCACTCTGACAAGAAGCACTCTAGCAATAGTGACCACTCTGACAAGAATCACTCCAGCAACAACGAGCACTCTGATAAAAAGCACTCTAGCAACAGTGATCACTCTGACAAGAAGCACTCCAGCAACAGTGATCACTCTGATAAGAAGCACTCTAGCAATAGTGACCACTCTGACAAGAATCACTCCAGCAACAACGAGCTCTCTGATAAAAAGCACTCTAGCAACAGTGATAACTCTGACAAGAAGCACTCTAGCAACAGTGATCACTCTGACAAGAAGCACTCCAGCAACAGTGATCACTCTGATAAGAAGCACTCTAGCAATAGTGACCACTCTGACAAGAATCACTCCAGCAACAACGAGCTCTCTGATAAAAAGCACTCTAGCAACAGTGATAACTCTGACAAAAAGCATTCTAGCAACAGTGATCAATTTGACAAGAAGCACTCTAGCAACATTGATCACTCTGACAAGAAGCACTCTAGCAACAGTGATCACTCTGATAAGAAGCACTCTAGCAATAGTGACTTTTCTGACAAGAATCACTCCAGCAACAACGAGCACTCTGATAAAAATCACTCTAGCAACAGTGATAACTCTGATAAGAAGCTTTCTAGCAATAGCGAGCACTCTGACAACAAGCATTCTAACAACAGTGATCATTTTGACCAGAAGCACTCTAGCAACATTGATCACTCTGACAAGAAGCACTCTAGCAACAGTGATCACTCTGATAAGAAGCACTCTAGCAGTAGTGATCACTCTGACAAGAAGCACTCTAGCAACAGTGCTCTCTCTGACAAGAAGCACTCTAGCAACAGCGAGCACTCTGACAAGAAGCACTCTAGTAACAGCGAGCACTCTGATAACAAGCAATCTGGCAACAACGAGCACTCTGACAAGAATCACTCTAGCAACAGCGGCCACTTTGACAAGAATCACTCTAGCAACAGCGAGCACTCTGAAGATAGCAGCCATCATTCTGACCAACATCAAACTAGCAAGGAAGACTCCTCCCTGAATGAATTCAGTCAGAGTCAGGCTATTAGTAAATCAGAATCCACCAATAAGGGAAAATCCCTCAAAATATCGGAACAAAAAAGCCAGGCCAACTTGCAGTCTCAGAGCGGTCGAAGCGAATCAAAATCGTACGAGATTACTGACAAAAATGGGTCTTATTCAGAAGAGACCCACGAGAATCAGCAGAAAAGTAAGCAGTTTGAGCAGAAAAACTCTTCCGTGGAAATAGAGTCTGTGAGCTCGAAGGGCGCTGTGATGAAGTCTGCAATTAGTTCTAACGAGTCTTCGAAACGGAGTCAGGAAAACGCTTCGAAGTCAGAATCGTCTAGTTACAAAAGCGCTGATGGTTCTACTGTAGTCAATGCTCAATCCTCAGCTTCGGAATCAGAATCAGAATCGTCATCCAGTTCCAGTTCTAGTTCCAGTTCTTACTCTAGTTCTTCTCAATAAGTGATTTGTTAAATACTAAAACAAAACGAAAAATAGGTACTGCGAGCGAGTTAAAACTTACAAAACAGAGTATTTCAAAGAAGTCATGTTTAATTGATTTATGCTATTGTTGAGTTAGGTATAGAAACGTTTGTTTCAAATGTCCTGAGTATATTTCTAACTGTGAAAACTTGTTATTGGCTCTTTGTCTTTATTTCAGTTGATATGTATGTGTTTTTAGCTGTAAGTTTTCCTAATAAAATAAAATAAAATAATAATGTTTCGTTATTCTGAGAATTAAGTACTTAGTTAATTCCAAAATTGACATAATAATAAATGGATGTGATTTACACCACGATGACTGTTTTTAACATATACTTTTAGACTTTCACAGCTCGTATATCTCCGTTGTTTTCAGAGATATCGACATGGCTGTCTTTGCAAAAAATCCGTGATGTCGAAATTATTATGGCTGCTTTCATAACTCATTTTTGTACACATGGCTGCTTTCTGCATAACTATGTCCAATTGCTTGTTTAATTCTTAAATGAATAGTTACTTAGTTAATTATTAAATTAATTTACTTTGATTTTCATAATTTCAAATGTCCTTAGTATAATTTTTCATTATTCTGCGAATTAAGATACTTAGTTGATTCTACAATTGACCTAGTTACTTAGTTAATTCTAAAATTAACCAAAGTTACTTGGTTAATTTTCAGTATAACGAGAGAAAAAAGAAGATTGAATTAATTGCAGAAACGATTCGAGTCTTTTTTAACGTTATTAAAACTGCCAATACCAAAGTTGCCATTTAATTTTTATTGATTGCCTACCTCTAAAGTTCTTCCATCCCCTCAGTATATCTCTTGCTCATCCACTGTTTCCCGTACGCTGAAAGACTGTCAATAATCACAATGACTACCATACAACACAATCACTGGACTGGCCCCAAACTAGGATAAGATAAGATAAGATGAGATGAGATGAGACGAGACGAGACGAGACGAGACGAGACGAGACGAGACGAGACGAGACGAGACGAGATAAGATAAGATAAGATAAGATAAGATAAGATAAGATAAGATAAGATAAGATAAGATAAGATAAGATAAGATATGATAAAATAAGATAAGATACTTAATAATAAACTTACATAAATCTTACTTAGATAAAATGTTATAAAAGGATACCCATTGCTATGGTAACCAGGCAAGGACATTACAAACATGTGCGGCGGCTCCTAGTGGGAACCGAACCTGCAACCTCTTTCTTGCAAGCTAAGCGCCTTAACTTACAGTTAAACTTAACAAAACTAAGAATTTAGTAAATAACAAAAAGATAATTTCATTTTCATAATAGAGACTTTAAGTTAAGTAGGCTGCCTGTGTGATCTTAAACGATCACTAGGGTTAAGCAACATACGGCGCGTTCAGTCCATGGATGGGTCACCATCTATGACTAACGCTAGTGGCATTTTTCCGAGCGGTTCCGTGCTTCGCAAGGCACGTTAAGCAGTTGGTGCCGGCTGCCGTCGATAGATGGCAGTCGTTAAGCCAAGTCAGAGGCCCTAGGGCGGCTTGAAAACTTCTGACAGTAAGACCAGCCACTAGTCTTACAAGCCTCCACCAATCCGGACTTGGCCCCCGTGGTGGAGTATGGCCTATAGGTACCTTCCTCAGGGAAGAGACCCATGCCCCTTGGTGGGGACATAATGGGTTGATGATGATGATGATGATGATGAAGCATGATTTACTTACCTGTAAAAGGTAGGTATCAATTTAAATGCCGTTACCTACTCCGCTGCCTCAGTTTGCATTACCTAATTATGCCGAAGACCATAAATTAGTCTAAAGACAGCGTAAACAACGGTTTTGTAAACATACGTAAGAAGGCGCTCGACTAATTTATAAATTTTTTCGCGATTTCGTTATGTGCGCAGGCGCAGATGCTTTACCGTGGAAAATCAAAATTTAAACATTCCCAATGTAATGTATCTTCCATGCCGCGAGGAGAGCTTCCTCTTCTTACATTTTAATAGTTTTTTGTATTCATTTAGGAACCGCGGATAACACCCCGGGGAACAGCTATCCCCGCGGTGTTACCTGCGATTTATTACGGAAAATAAATAGTGTAAACAGTAAAAATAATAACTATTCACATTTTTCGAAGCAAAATAATTTAGACCATCGGAAAGATCACATTACAAAATTTCATTTTCACCTGCTTTCCCATTGGAATAATATATATTCCCGCAGTAAAACGTAGCCTGTGTGCTAATCCAGGGTGTCAGCTAATTCCATACCAAGTTCTATTAAAATCGCTAGAGCCGTTTAGACGTGAAGAAGTAACAAACATACACACTCACAAACTTTCGTATTTATAATATTAGTGTGAAGTGTGATAGCGTGATTAGTGTGATGATTTAAGGCCCGTTAGTGACTCGCGAATCAGAGCGAATAATGGTCGGACGTTTTGCCTCCCGTGCGAAGCCGGGGCGAGTCGCTAGTCTATAATAAAGTGTACTATCAATATTTTATTTTATTTTATGAGGTAAATTTACGGACGGCTAGGGCGGCTTGAAAACTTCTGACAATAAGACCAGCCGCTGTCTTACAAGCCTCCACCAATCTGGACATGGCCCCCGTGGTGGAGTATGGTCCAGGTATATCTTCCTCAGGAAAGAGACTCGTGCCTCTCGGTGGGGACTTAATGGGTTGATGACGAAATTCGAGCATCGTTTTCTATTTAAATCAATTTTTTGAAATAGTTATTTACTAATTCCCGTACCCAAATTAATTTTCAACGATTATCCCATGGGAATAAGATATTTCAAGACATGGGAGTAAAACAAGCCTATGTGGTAATCCAGGGTGTGAGCTAACTCCATACAAAATTTTATTAAAATCGCTCCAGCCGTTTAGACGTGAAGAAGTAACAAACATACACACTCACACACATTCGCCTTTATAATATTAGTGTGATAGTGTGATGCTAAGATATATTAATAAATGGATATATGTACAAATAATTAAACCACCTGCCCCAGCAAAGGTAGTACAGTCGACAGCACATCATGGTATACACCCATGCACTCTACTCCGTTGCATTAGGGGCGACTTTGCAACTTAAATGTGAAGATTGACGTGCTGTCGACTGTACGAGGACGCGAGTCGCGCGCCACAACGTCAAAAGTCGCGACTTTCCAGTACATTAACTGTCAAATTCTGACGTTTAAGCGCCACAAAAGGCGTGACTCGCATCATCGTACTACCCGTACAGGTCACTATCCCGAGGTAAAGAGCCCAGAACGCTGGCGACGCTGCCTCTTTGGATGGCCAGGCTTATCCTGTAACAAACATACACACTCACATACTCACAAACTTTCGCATTTGTAATAACTAATAGTGTGATAATTTAGTGATTACAATTTTCAATTATGTGCTCTCTGTGTTCAAATGTTCATGTACCACACTAAGCCCATTTCTCGTAATCAGTTCTACATACGGAAGACCCAGAAAGCGACGTCAATTTATTGTTCTCGCATCATATGATATTGTTTTTTATTGCCACCCTGGGCCATTTGTGATGTTGTTGTAGGGCAAACGCCCCTATTACCGAAGCAGGGTACAAACATAAACATTTACATACAGGCACATACATTGCTTCTGGCCCCACACTGGACCCTGTGTCGTGGGAACCAGAAACAGCGACATCACAAACATGTAAACATCCAAGACCTGGGATTTTTTGTCCCCAGCCGAGGTTCAAACCCGTGACCTTTCGCATAGTAGGTAGTTGCGCCAACCGCTGCGCCACAGAGATCGTCATTTAATAATAGTAACTAATGTCTAAAGACGAAGATGAAATAGTATTTTCTCATCAATATGAAATTTATAATAAAATAGCTGTTGCGCGCGACTTCGTCCGCGTGGGGTTTAGTTGAAAAAAGTGTTTGCAAACAAGTCAAGTATACTTTTAGCACATGTGAAATAATTAAAACAAAATATGTGTATTAACATTCATATTTGTTACCTACACATAATTTACATTTTATTGAAATAATTTTGAAAATCAGAGAACTTACATATTAAACGTTGTACCCCATTTTACCCCCTTAAGGGATGATTATCAAAAAATATTTTACTCGAGTTTCATGACTTTCAATGAAGAACCTCCATGCTGGATTTCATTCGAAACACTTCAATAACGGCAAACGTTCATATTAACGTTGCACCCTCGTTGGTGTTCATAGAGTCCTCAGGAAGTGGATATTTTAAATTCTTTCGTGTATTTCTTCTAAAAAAGGCAAAGGAAAATTTACTTTCCAAATAAGCTATCTTTAGGCAATATGGCGTCGCACAAGAATTATGACGTTACTTCCCAGTAAACCAACCAATGAAGGTAAGAAAGAATGAATGACGGACGCCATTTTTACTAACATGTGACGTCATCATAGAATCGGCCAATTCAGGCCGTTTTCGATACAATGGCGGCAGATACAAATTATCAAATTTTATCTTGTGTTTTTTTACAAATCACAATAGGGTAGTTTCCAGGGTCAAAATAATTTAATTCTATTTAGTCCGTATTTTAGATTATAAAAAAATATTCGATACGTATTTTTTCTTTTTTCGATTAAACAAAAAATGCTACAAAATGCAGCACTGAGTGACGTCACACGTAACTTCAATGGGCTATATCTTTGTTATTTTTTGTTTAATCGAAAAAAGAAAAAATACGTATCCAATATTTTTTTATAATCTAAAAGATGGACTAATTACATTTTTTTAGGAAACTAGCCTATTGTTTTTAGTTAAAATGCCTTAAAACGGTTTTTAGACACATAATTTATACGAATAAATAATACTGTTTTTTTCGCACTGTCAAATTTTAATAGCCTATTGCTCAGGATTTTCATGCGCATTAGGCCTCTGAGCGCTGCGTGGGTCGTAACCGGCTCTTTCACCCCACTGAACCCCCAAAGAGAGCCAAGGGGCCAATGAGACAATGCAAGTAAGTAATTATTTAATTTACGTTTCTACCAGACGTTCGCCAAATCGCTGTTTGAACAGTTTGCAGCGAGACAGAGGAGCGGGTATAAAATGTTGTCCCCTTGCGTTGGTAAGCCATAGAGCTTAACACCATGAAATCAGCCATAGGTCTTCTGGTCCTCGCGGTAAGAGACATTAATAATTAATCTTATGTTTAAAACTTCGTGTCACAGTGTCTGTTTTTTATATAAGCCAAAAGTGTATATATATATCGGGTCTGAGCATAGGACATAAAGCAACGTATCATCATCATCAACCCATTGTGTCCCCACCGAGAGGCACGGGTCTCTTCCCTGAGGAAGGTATAGGCCATACTCGACGGGGGCCAAGTCCGGATTGGAGGAACGTATGCCGCTCCTAAATGAAAAATCACTCAAGTCTAAACATGATGTACGGTGAATTTGTTAGTAGCGGTGATGAAACTTAAATTGGGTTGACATAGCTATATTGACATAGTTTAAATACCTCAATTAGCGCCTCAGGCCTAAAACATTTTTCTCTCACAGCGAAATTAGTTATTCACGGAGTAATATTTGAAATTTATCACAGTTTTCAAAGAATAAAAGATGCTCATGCAACTGTGGTACATGTATCATCTTCAAAGTTCGATTCAAAGTGCCGTTGCAGACCTACCCACCGGCGGGTCTACGGGGCCTGGTAGGCCGCACTGGACCCGCCTGAGGGTTTGAGGGGTTAGCTTAGAAAATTTGAGCCCTAGTAGAAAAATAACCGCAATAATTCTTTAACTAAAGCTTTCGTAAGCACTAAACATTATTAATTTAACTCAGGTCTTGGATGTTTACATGTTTGTGACGTCGCTGTTTCTGGTTCCCACGACACAGGGTATCCTAGTGTGGAGCCAGAAGCAATGTATGTGCCTGTATGTAAATGTTATGTTATTATAAATACTTAAATACTTAAAAATAAATACTTTTATTATTATTATTATTATTATTATTATTATGTTATGTTAATTCCGGATACACTTACTTGAGTTATTGTCTGAAGAGCCCGACCAGGTTTCGGTCTGATTAGCAGAGCCCGTCGTCGACGAGCAACCGACGACACGAGCTCCGTCTCTGCTCACCCTTCATTTGGCGGTAATGAGCCGTTTTCAGAAGAACTAAAAAAAAAACTAACGACTGTCAAAGGAATGCAATTTTGGACCTCAGCCCAATAGCCATGTGTGATGCATCATCAAATAGGTCTCAGCGAGCTGAACCAAAGTTACTATGACGCTAACAGCCAAATGTTTGTCCTCTCGGAGTTATATTTGTATTGAAAAAAAAACTAACATTTTCAAAACAATATAACTCCGAAAGGACAAACATTTGGGTCATAGTAACTTTTGTTCAGCTCGCTGAGACCTATTCGATGATGTATCACACATGGCTATTTGGGCTGAGG
This sequence comes from Yponomeuta plumbellus, assembly GCA_947310845.1. Lineage (NCBI taxonomy): Eukaryota > Metazoa > Arthropoda > Insecta > Lepidoptera > Yponomeutidae > Yponomeuta > Yponomeuta plumbellus. The sequence goes on along the minus strand of OX371220.1, from coordinate 7,221,338 downwards.
TCCAACATTGCATTCCTTTGACAGCCGTTAGTTTTTTTTTTAGTTCTTCTGAAAACGGCTCATTAGCATAACAATAGTTAAACAATGGCCGTGTGCTCGCTGCGGGCATTTGCCAAGCGAAGGGTTAAACTCTGTGAATCAGAGCAAAACCCGAGTGCTTATACTGAGTTTTTTCATTTCACTTTCGATAGCGAGAGCGTTGGCAATTTGTATAGGCTTTGTCACTCCTATACAAATTGCAAACGCTCTCGCTATCGAAAGTGAATGAAAAAACTCAGTATAAGCACTCTTCCGACAAAAAGTCAATTGAGTGTATCCGGAATACAGTTTCTCAAAAAGGCGGTATATATTTCACATTAAAAATACAATTTCTTAGAAGGATGTCTAGTAGATTTCTAGTCTAGTATTTCACGTGATGGTTAAAAAATACAGTGCACTTTGTGAGCACGATTTGTATGGCTCGTTTTTTAACAAACAAAAAAATATTACGTTAATAGACTTATATTAAAAAAAGTATGATAATTAATATGATAAGATATGAAAGATATGATAGGGCACATGACATGAAAAAATGAAAAATAAATTCAAATAAATGTTTTATTCAAATATCAAAGAAACAAAACAAGAAATGAATCGAATATACAGTATAATTGGCGCCCATATTAGTTATGATGAAAAAAAACATGCTTATATAAGCATATACCTATATAGGTACCGTTTAATGTGGCTTCTCAATGAGGGCTTTTCAATGACAGCTGTCAGTTGAGTTTATAAAAAAAAACTAGATGGCGCTGCAAGAAGACCAAAATGTCATCATGTTTTTAGGTCTGTGGTTTTTATAGTTATTAATCTGTGATAGTCTAAACATCTCTTTGTAGTCTGTGATCTAAACTAGACTTTGTTTCAAAACTGTTGAAACTTGAGAGTTAGGGACTAGTCATAGAAAACGCCCGAGGCGCGCGTACGATACGTTGCGTGTCGGACGCTCTTTAAAATTGTATGAAGTTTTATGCAACGGATTACATTTACATCAAGCGTCCGCGTCCGTGGTGCGCGCGTCATACGAGGGTACTTCGCGCGCCCCTCCTTCGCGGATTAGAAAAGTGTGCTCGATAGGCGTCCGACGCTCGCTCGACGCGCGCCCAAAGCGCAGCGTTACGGGCGCGCGCCCCGGGCGCTTTCTATGACTAGTCAATAATCGAAGTATTTTTATTTTGTTTATTACATACGTACGTGAATTGTGTCTTTGCTCATGACTAGCCCATGCATTGTGCATTTTTGTAAAAACATAGGACAGGAACCACAGATAAGGTACAGTGATGTCATGACGTCAGCACCATCTATCGGTAATTTGCGGTACTATTTTTTTTAATGATGCTCTGAAAAGCCCTCATTGAGATTAAATATTTTTTATGCATGTTCTAGTCTTGATATTATAAAAAAAATATTAGGCAATAAATTTCATATTAAGTATGGAGTTTTATCCCGCGACCTTTTTTCGCAGCGTTTATTTAACCTCTTTTCTTCTTTACGTTCAAATACAATTTTTCGGTTGATTGGTTGATACAAATTGTAATATTTTATACTAATGAACTGTTCTTGACTTAATGGACGTTCTCCAGGCAAAAAAATATCAAGTCATGTAATTAAATTAATGCTTGTCAGTCATAACATTATTACTTATGCAATCTAAGATAGATAAATATATAGATAGAATATTCTTTAAGTCTAAGAGCGAATTTTTCAATAGTCAGATAACTTTTATCTGAGGAATAAAAATGGCGGGATGACAGCTTATGTATGAAAGTTATGTCAAACCGCCATTTTTATTCCTCAGATAAAAGTTATTTGACTATTGAAAAATCAGCCCTAAGTCCAGCGCCACCAAGTTATCTGTTCAGGTGGTCAATTGTAACTAACTTATAAATTGTAAGTCCTGTCCCCATTTCTTGTTTTATTTATTCACTTACTAAGATTGATAGATAGATTTTCATTTAAATTGAAAGACGGCTTAAAATATTCTCATTTGTCTAGGTAAATTTCTCAAATGGTACTACTAAATTCTCCACTAGCGCCGGTATGAACTGAACAGTTAAGATGGTGGCACTGTAAATAGTACTTTCTGAATGTCTAATATGATTATTTTTCTTTTTTAGGTGACGTTGGTGTTAGCCAATGCTATGCCCTGTAAGTATAAATGACATATCTAATAATAAATTAGACACAACACCATCACTTGACCTGGCCCCAAACTAGGATACCCTGTGCTATGGTGTCCAGGCAAGGACATTACAAACATAGGATCCCTAGCCTGATCCCCTAGGGGGTCTTCGTGAACCCAGGAGTTCATCAGAATCCCCTTATGGTAAAAGTATGTGAAGTTGCATTCACAGTGCTGCGGTAATAAACATCTACTTTAAGCCTATGCGCACACTAGGCGACACGCGACAGCGACAGTTCGGCGACTAGACGCGGCGACAGGCTACGACCGTAAATTTTCATATATTTTGTTCGAATCTCCGCACACTTGGCGTCAGAGTCGCGGAGTCGCGACGACAAGACGCCAGAAGCAAATGACAACGTCGAGTCTGACGCGGCGCTAGACGCGGCGATAAGTCGCCCTGCTTGCGATGGCTCTAAGGGTTTTCTTGTTTTGTTTTCATATGTAACCTTTATTGACATAGCTACCGGTAGCGACTGGCTAGAAAATAAAGATCAGGCATTAATAAAATAAAAAGGTTCTGAAATAATAAAAATATACCTATTAAGGCAAAGCCTCGCCATACAGCGAGGCAATGCCGCCAGCCTTCTTGGAACTCTACCGGGCGACAGCGATCTGGCTCCAATATTTTATTTAAATTAGAAAATAGCTTTAGTTTAGTTTTTTAATATTATTATTAGTTTAGTTTTGTAAATACTATGTAATTACTTTTCTGTAATGTTATATTTTAATATTTGATTTGTTGAAAAATATAAAAGACCCTATTATGTAATAGTAAATTATTACGTTTTTTGTTTTAAAAAAATGGCGGCCCCTAGTGGGAGACGAGCCTACTACCGCCAGCACGGTGATCAGACGTGATACCGTGATACCAAAGAGGTAGCCGTTTAAAGAGACTCATTTAAGGGTGTTTAAAAACATTGAAATCATTATAAAAATAATGCAGGTACACAGATGTCGATCTGTACCCAAATTACAAACATTAGCTTGTATCCCAGAGGGGTAGGTAGGGACCAGAGACTAGTGATGAAAGGAATCGAGGCTTTATTTTAATTTAAGGCTTTATTAGCCAGCCTTAATTTTGGGGACTTGAGCTTAGAATAAGGCTTGAGGTTTTTATTACAGAGCTAGAGTCTTTTAGGAAAAGACTCAAGCCTCAAGCCTTTTCTTAAACGAAACGACTCGAGTCTGAGGTGTAACTTCATAAGGTTTTATACGATGAAAGCTGAAGCTTTAAGCCTTTGCTGTAACTTTTTAACTGTTATTTTTTGTTTTTTTATACTGTTATTATTGTTATTTACCTGTAATTCCGAAAACGCGGAAAACTTACTATGTAAATCGATGTTAACACGTCAATGTATCCTCGGCCGCGATTCGAGAGCCATGTAGGTACGCCTCTCGGCTCAGAGCTCCTGAGGCGACTCGATTCTAAAAAGCTCAAGTCTTCTTCTTTAGGCCGAGTCTTTAATAAAAACGAGCTAAAAAACTCAAAGGCCAGCATTAAAGGCTCCTTAGAAGGCTAAGGCTGACTTGCACCACCGACTATTAAAATCCATTTAACTTTAAGTCAACAGAATTTTGACAGTTTCGCCATACACTATCCGTCAAAATTCTATTTAATTTAGAGCGGACACACTAGGCGTTTTGAAGCGCGCGCTTTTGTAACGCGCGTTGTAAGAACTATGAGGTCCGATTAAAGTGTACCTACACATGCACGCTTACAACGCGCGTTACAAAAGCGCGCGCTTCAAAACGCCTAGTGTGTACCCGCTCTTGGGGCTGATTTTTCAATAGCTTTCAATAACTTTTATCTGAGGAATAAAAATAGCGGTTGACATAATTTTCTTTACATAAGCTGTCAAACCGCCATTTTTATTCCTCAGATAAAAGTTATCTGACTGTTGAAAAAACAGCCCTTAACGCTAAATGGATTTCAGTCGGTGGTGCAATTCGGCGTTAAACGCTTATTCTCAGGGCTCAAAGCCTAAAAAACTCGAGTTAGTATTGAGGCGTGAAAGTTGAGGCGAGTCTCTCTTAAAAGGCTTAAAAGACTCGAGTCGTTTCATCACTACCAGAGACTGCCACGATCCCGACAAATCACTTTCGCTTCATGGACATTCATTAGTCGTTACAGTGCCACCATCTTTTCTGTTCAGTTGATAGCGGCGCTAGTGAAGAATTTAGTAGTAGCTAGGTAACATTTAAGAAATTTACCTAAAAAAATGAGAATATTTTAACCCGTCTTTCCATTTTAACGAAAATATCTATAAATCTTAGTAAGTGAATAAATAAAACAAAAAATGGGGAACACAATTTACAATTAATTAGTTAGTTACAATTTTGCCCACCTGAACAGATAACTTGGTGGCGCTGTAAGGTGGGGCCCGAAGCAATGGCCGCATTTAGCAGAATATATCGATGAGTAGGCAATGAGCCGTTTTCAGAAGAACTAAAAAAAAAATATATGGCTGTCAAAGGAATGCAATTTTGGACCTCAGCCCAATAGCCATGTGTGATACGTCATAAAATAGGTCTCAGCGAGCTGAACAAAAGTTACTATGACGCCAACAGCCAAATGTTTGTCCTTTCGGAGTTATATAGTATTGAAAAAAAACTAACATTTTCAACAAAATTGCATTCCTTTGACAGCCGTATTATTTTTTTTTAGTTCTTCTGAAAATGGCTCATTGATTACAAAGTTTCTGCTGAACGCACACAAAAATCAGATGACTGACAGCGATTTATAGTAATCGGACGCCATTTTTTCTATCGGATTTGAATTCCGATGAGATGAGAAGTTCGTTCACAGAAAAAAGTTGCTTTCAAACGTAATTTGTGTTTGATGCTGTCAATAATACAACTTAGACGGCCAAAACACTTTAAATAGAAAAAAAAACATGGTACACAATATACCTAATGAAGCACAAAATAAAACACTAGATACTCTTCATCACTCGAAGTGTCCTCAGAATATTCATCTCCACCGGAATTTAGAATAGGTACCTACCTAAGTGATGCAGGATCGTTTCGTTATAAATCCATTCTAAAATACTGATTGATTTAATTCTTTAATTGCGTGATCTACATAATATTAGTAGAATGAGACGAGCTGCGAGCCAAATAAAATTCACTGGCGTATTTGCACCGCGTCGGCTTCCTTTAATTTCTTTTGTTAAAAGCCGCCATGTGCCGAGGCGGTAAATATCAAAGTGACACTATGATAGCGAACAGACTTTACTTGAACTTTACTTTTACTTTCATAGTTTGTTTAAAACGTAAACGATACTAACTAGAGATGTCAAAACAAAACAAGCGCAAAAGCGCGTTCAGCAGAATCCATCGAAAATTGTAATCGGACGCGTAATCGATGACTTTACCGTGAGGCTGACATGACTGCTCAATGGCAGTAAAAGCCTCGTTAAAAATAAGAAAAAATAAATCAATGACTTAGCGATTACTCATCGACGTGTTAAGCTAAATGCGGCCGTCTGTGGGAGCCAAAATTAAACCGCGTGAGCATTTTTACAGTCTTCCTTTTATTTGCAACTTCAATGTACACTTCTTTTGACGGTAGACTTTTCTATCCGTCCGCCATTGTTTCCCTCTCCCTTGCACACCGTCCCCTCTCTTTTCTTTCTCTTGCGTTCCGTTTCTTACGTCCCAATCCCACATGTATGTGCCTGTTAATGATTATAAAAATGTTTATGTTCAGATCCTGGCGGAGACTGCGAAGAGGAGGTCTCCGCTTACGAATCCTCTTCATCGTCCAACTTCTCGTCCGCATCAAGCAGCAGCAGCAGCAGTAGCAGCAGTAGCAGCAGCAGCAGTGATGGCGCCGCGCAGGTGGAGTCATCGAGTTCCAGCTCAGTCCAAAGCCAAAGTGAATCTGAGAACAGCGAGTACAAATCCGAAAGCTTCGAATCGGGTGGCAACTCTGTGAGGAAGTCATTGTCCTCGAGCTTCCAAGCGGCTCAGTCAGAGAGCGAAAGTGAATCCAGCTCATCGAAATCAGTCAGAAAGGGCGGAAAGACCTCAGCCAGTAAGAGTGCTGCTTCGCAGAAGCAAAGTCAGCACCAAGCAAGCAGTGCAGAGAGCTCCGAATTGTCCCAGAGTCAACGTCAGGGGCAAACGCAGTCTGGCACGAACTCAAAGCAAACTCAAAAACCGATTCAGGAGCAATCTAGCAAGGACTCAAATCAATCTCAAAAAGAGATTCAGGAGCAATCTAGCAAGGACTCAAAGCAAAGTCATAAACAGATTCAGGAGCAATCTAGCAAGAACTCAAATCAATCTCAAAAAGAGATTCAGGAGCAATCTAGCAAGGACTCAAAGCAAAGTCATAAACAGATTCAGGAGCAATCTAGCAAGAACTCAAATCAATCTCAAAAAGAGATTCAGGAGCAATCTAGCAAGGACTCAAAGCAAAGTCATAAACAGATTCAGGAGCAATCTAGCAAGGACTCAAAGCAAAGTCATAAACAGATTCAGGAGCAATCTAGCAAGAACTCAAATCAATCTCAAAAAGAGATTCAGGAGCAATCTAGCAAGGACTCAAAGCAAAGTCATAAACAGATTCAGGAGCAATCTAGCAAGGACTCAAAGCAAAGTCATAAACAGATTCAGGAGCAATCTAGCAAGAACTCAAATCAATCTCAAAAAGAGATTCAGGAGCAATCTAGCAAGGACTCAAAGCAAAGTCATAAACAGATTCAGGAGCAATCTAGCAAGGACTCAAAGCAAAGTCATAAACAGATTCAGGAGCAATCTAGCAAGAACTCAAATCAATCTCAAAAAGAGATTCAGGAGCAATCTAGCAAGGACTCAAAGCAAAGTCATAAACAGATTCAGGAGCAATCTAGCAAGAACTCAAATCAATCTCAAAAAGAGATTCAGGAGCAATCTAGCAAGGACTCAAAGCAAAGTCATAAACAGATTCAGGAGCAATCTAGCAAGGACTCAAAGCAAAGTCATAAACAGATTCAGGAGCAATCTAGCAAGAACTCAAATCAATCTCAAAAAGAGATTCAGGAGCAATCTAGCAAGGACTCAAAGCAAAGTCATAAACAGATTCAGGAGCAATCTAGCAAGGACTCAAAGCAAAGTCATAAACAGATTCAGGAGCAATCTAGCAAGAACTCAAATCAATCTCAAAAAGAGATTCAGGAGCAATCTAGCAAGGACTCAAAGCAAAGTCATAAACAGATTCAGGAGCAATCTAGCAAGGACTCAAAGCAAAGTCATAAACAGATTCAGGAGCAATCTAGCAAGAACTCAAATCAATCTCAAAAAGAGATTCAGGAGCAATCTAGCAAGGACTCAAAGCAAAGTCATAAACAGATTCAGGAGCAATCTAGCAAGGACTCAAAGCAAAGTCATAAACAGATTCAGGAGCAATCTAGCAAGAACTCAAATCAATCTCAAAAAGAGATTCAGGAGCAATCTAGCAAGGACTCAAAGCAAAGTCATAAACAGATTCAGGAGCAATCTAGCAAGGACTCAAAGCAAAGTCATAAACAGATTCAGGAGCAATCTAGCAAGAACTCAAATCAATCTCAAAAAGAGATTCAGGAGCAATCTAGCAAGGACTCAAAGCAAAGTCATAAACAGATTCAGGAGCAATCTAGCAAGGACTCAAAGCAAAGTCATAAACAGATTCAGGAGCAATCTAGCAAGAACTCAAATCAATCTCAAAAAGAGATTCAGGAGCAATCTAGCAAGGACTCAAAGCAAAGTCATAAACAGATTCAGGAGCAATCTAGCAAGGACTCAAAGCAAAGTCAAAAACAAATCCAGGTTCAGAAAGACTCCAAGAAAGGTTCTTTATTCCAGTCGCAAGGACAATATCAGACCACCGCTAGTTCAAGCGGATCTTCAAACCAGTCGCAAGGTCAATCTCAGAGCACCTCTAGCTCGGGGGACTCTACATCCCAGTCACAAGGTCAATCTCAGAGCACCTCTAGCTCGGGCGACTCATCCCAGTCGCAGGGTCAATCTCAGAGCACCTCTAGCTCGGGCGACTCATCCCAGTCGCAAGGTCAATCTCAGAGCACCTCTAGCTCGGGCGACTCTACATCCCAGTCGCAAGGGCAATCTCAGAGCACCTCTAGCTCGGGCGACTCTACATCCCAGTCGCAAGGGCAATCTCAGAGCACCTCTAGCTCGGGCGACTCTACATCCCAGTCACAAGGGCAATCTCAGAGCACCTCTAGCTCGGGCGACTCTACATCCCAGTCGCAAGGCCAAACTCAGAGCACCTCTGGCTCGAGCGGCTCTTCAAACCAGTCGCAAGGGCAATCTCAGAGCACCTCTAGCTCGGGCGACTCTACATCCCAGTCGCAAGGGCAATCTCAGAGCACCTCTAGCTCGAGCGGTTCTTCAAATCAGTCGCAAGGGCAATCTCAGAGCACCTCTAGCTCGGGCGACTCATCCCAGTCGCATGGTCAATCTCAGAGCACCTCTAGCTCGGGCGACTCTACATCCCAGTCGCAAGGGCAATCTCAGAGCACCTCTAGCTCGGGCGACTCTACATCCCAGTCGCAAGGCCAAACTCAGAGCACCTCTGGCTCGAGTGGCTCTTCAAACCAGTCGCAAGGGCAATCTCAGAGCACTTCTAGCTCGGATGACTCTTCATCTCAGTCGCAAGATCAATCTCAGAGCACCTCTAGCTCGGGCGACTCTACATCCCAGTCACAAGGTCAATCTCAGAGCACCTCAAGCTCGGGCGACTCATCCCAGTCGCAAGGTCAATCTCAGAGCACCTCTAGCTCGGGCGACTCTACATCCCAGTCACAAGGTCAATCTCAGAGCACCTCTAGCTCGGGCGACTCATCCCAGTCGCAAGGTCAATCTCAGAGCACCTCTAGCTCGGGCGACTCTACATCCCAGTCACAAGGTCAATCTCAGAGCACCTCTAGCTCGGGCGACTCATCCCAGTCGCAAGGTCAATCTCAGAGCACCTCTAGCTCGGGCGACTCTACATCCCAGTCACAAGGTCAATCTCAGAGCACCTCTAGCTCGGGCGACTCATCCCAGTCGCAAGGTCAATCTCAGAGCACCTCTAGCTCGGGCGACTCATCCCAGTCGCAAGGTCAATCTCAGAGCACCTCTAGCTCGGGCGACTCTACATCCCAGTCGCAAGGGCAATCTCAGAGCACCTCTAGCTCGGGCGACTCATCCCAGTCGCAAGGTCAATCTCAGAGCACCTCTAGCTCGGGCGACTCATCCCAGTCGCAAGGTCAATCTCAGAGCACCTCTAGCTCGGGCGACTCTACATCCCAGTCGCAAGGGCAATCTCAGAGCACCTCTAGCTCGGGCGACTCATCCCAGTCGCAAGGTCAATCTCAGAGCACCTCTAGCTCGGGCGACTCTACATCCCAGTCGCAAGGTCAAACTCAGAGCTCCTCTGGCTCGGGCGACTCTTCAAACCAGTCGCAAGGTCAATCTCAGGGCACCTCTGACCAGGGTGATTGTTCAGACGAATCGGAAGAACAATCCCAGGGTTCCAGTTCATCCAGGTCATCCTCATACAAATCTTCGAAGGCTGCCGCGGCCTCTTCCAAATCAAGATCTTCGTTTAGCTCCAGCTCTGGAGGCAAAAGGGTCGAGAGGAAATCTGAGTCCACCGAAGCTGAATCAGCATCTTCTGAGAAAGAAGCATTGTCCAGTTCCAGCACCTCCAGTGATGGCTCATCATCTGAAAGCTCATTCAGTTCCAGTTCATCCTCGAGCTCTGATACTTCTTCGTCCTCTTCATCATCATTTGAAAGCTTCAGCAGCGATAACTGATTCCATAACGCCCGCTTCTTCAATTGGACTCCGATTGTGCATTCAGGACACCGATTTTCATTTGTATAAAATTTTACCGGCTTACTAACACATGAAATATGAGCGAATTTGTAGCGTGCCTCAACCGACATCTTAGAGTAAAGCGTTGCCAATGGTTAGTGGAATTATGTGAATGGTTGTTCTAATGTGTTGGTATGTTAGTATTGTTTTAATATTATTTAGTACTTACTCAGCAACTTTGTTATTATACCCAATAAATATCAATTGCAGCATTAAAAGTTGATTTGTTTACTACCCCTAAGATTGTTATGAGTATAGGTAGCGTCACGAGGAGGCATATAGAATCAAAGGCTGCTAAGTGCTATACATTCAAAATTTGACCCATCTAGTGTATTTCGAGTTTAAACTACTCATTTTTTCAATTTAGTAGCATAATCAGCAAAAGACCATAAGACCCAATATGAGATTTGTATAAGGGTTTACCCTCATACAAATCTCATATTGGGTTCAAAGGCTGCTAAGTGTTACCGCGTTGGAATCAAATACGGCAAAGTGGCAGAGTTTACTTTGTGGCACTTTGCAGCCTTTGATTCTATATGCCTATATATAATACACAAGAACATGCCAAGCGCCACGCGTGTGACACGTAAAATTCTTATAAAATCACCCCATTTTTCAGTTTCAAATGGATATTTAAGCAATTTATTTTATAAAATATTGGATACTATTGATAGGCCTCAAAACTACATTAGTTAAGTAAACTTTTAACTGTGTTCATTTAGTTTGGTATATTGTATATTATATAACTTAAATATTACGCTGTGACCCTCAAAATCATGTGTCTCAGGATTTATCATGTGTCTCAGGATTTACCCACGTTCAGGTTTACTCGGTAGATTTTTTTTTACCGTGAATAGAAGACTCGTGTGACCAAAATCCTAATCAAATCAAAGACATTAAAATTTAATTCCTCATAAGAGCAAAGTCTAAAAAAACCACCTACGTAGAACAAACAGTTTTTACTTGGAAGTAAAATGGGATAATTTGGTTTTTGCGTATGTACTAGCAAGATTCAGACATTATAATTGTATTGAGACGTCATCGTGACTGTTTTATTTTTTTGCATTGAACTAAAAAACAGACTATAAACTCAAAGATTGTAACTATTTTTCTCTGATATTCATCATCATCATCATGTCCCCACCGAGGGGCACGGGTCTTTTCCCTGAGCTAGGTATATGCCATACTCCACCATGGGGGCCAAGTCCGGATTAGTGGATTAGTAGATTCCCTGATGCTACACTCATTTTATTGTTCAAATGGTTTTCTATAACATTGTTTTTAACGGTCTTTACAAAGGAATGAGTGTAGACTTTATAGCAGATTGGCGTGCAAATAGAAGGCGAAAATATGGAAATAGGAAATATAATCTAATAAAATGTACAAAGAAAAGAAGACTTTACATGAAGTGACAAGACACAATATGTCATAGAAAAGTATTCGAGGCCTGATTTCGAACTCTTAATGCTGGCAGTTACGTAAACTAAGGAGTTCTAAGAGAGTTTGTGAAAAATAATCTCTATCAAATGTGCTAACAAGAGTTGCTTGTATCGATGAATATAACAGGCCTCCGTGGTGTACGGCAGAATCTGTTTTCGGCAGATTCTTGATTGGACAGCCATAAGCCAAAGCCGATGCTTTGGACAGAATCGTCTTATGGCAGAAAATGTACAGTCAAATGAAAAATAATATTGTCACGTGGAAGATTTTAATGATTAGATAAGATTTTACAATGACAGCCGTATTATTTTATTATGCATGTCTATCATTGATAAAAAGAGGTCATTATCTATGATAAACAAAAGAGGTCTCATGCACTTGCACTTCAGTTGGTAGTTATAAATATAATTTAGGAACCTACGTGTTTTATTTCAAGCCAACAAATACCTCAAAGGTACTTTCCTGGTTACCATAATAGCGGTATCCTAGTTAGGGACCAAGTCAAGTGATTGTTTTGTGTGGAAGTTATATTATTATGTGAGTGCGTTTGGTGACTAATATTAAAATCGGCTGTAGGTATACTACGTGTATAAAATGATAATTTACAGGCAAGCCAATTTAATAGGCCACATTTGACATGTGTCTGTCTTAGCTTCATAGTGAGGTGACATGCTAAAAAACATCGATTAAATCGAATGAATCGATACGGACTTCAAACATTTGTGAATCGAATGCAGTTATTGTGAAAAAGTACGTATAGCTACTGTAATTTTCATTGAGTTCCATTGAAAATCAAATCAAATAAACAATTATTAATTAAAACCCTGTCCCATTATTGTCTAACATAAAGTTATAAAACAAAATAAGACACGTATATAATTTAACCAAGAAAAAATGCATTTAGTCACTAAAACTAATAGAATTATAACGAAAGAGTGTTGTCATCGTCGTCACTGCTGTCTACTCTCATGCTGGGACCGCACCTGCGTCTATCGTGACAAAGCTTCGCGCCACAGGCATTTCAGTCACTACATTCCACAGAGTACTGGCACGAAGCATGCTGCACTGGATGCTGCGGCTCCAGCATCAAAGATATAATTAATTCTTCTTCGATAATGTTGACTATTCTCACATCTTGTTCAAAATCATCGAATAGTAGATTAGTAGCCAAGGGCTGTAAAGCATCAATTGCAGCCCGAGATATTGGGGAAATAGGGTGCAATTGATGCTTACACCCGAGCTAACTACTCTGCTTTACATCTCGATTGTGAGGTAAGTAGAAAAAAATTACTCGTTTTTCTTTTCGCTACTTCATGAACTCGTCGTAAGTTTTCAAATATCTCTCTTTAGAACTTTCAGGCAAAATATTGTTAATTGCTGCTTCAGCTGCCATTTTCATTGAATCGGGAGAGCAGCTTATATCTTCATCACTTGCAGATCTAATTTTTTTTCCTAATTAGCACGTTATTATAAAAAAACCCAAAAACAAACAATATTTAAAGTAAATAAAAGTTTTCTTATCCCGCCTTTTTTTATCTATTTTTTTAAATATTTTTTTTCAAGAACGAAATTGACCTTCGCCGTTCGATATTTAAAATTGATGACTATTATATTCATACATAGACAAGGCTGAATAGCGAAGCGACCTCTTTTGTCATTGGGCTGAATGTCTATTGCCAGTATGATGGTTAGAGGTACGCGAACTTTTTGAAAGAGTGAAGAGTTTTTTTTTAATTACTTACCGCCCTAGTGCTTTTCTAGCTACATTATTACCCTAGAGCACTAATTGGTCACCTACAAGACCCATTTGGGGGTAATAAACTTACCGAACATGAGAGATGTAAAATTATTTTGTTTGTCTTCTCGACGACGTTGCCAAGAACATCCTACGAGTTTTTTTTTGCCCAAAAGTGTAATAATATAATGAAACGGGCCTCGGCCTAAACAAGAAAAATACGTCAAATAAATTTTTACAAAGATTTGGCCTCGGTCTTAACATGAAAAAGATATTTTTAAACACAACAAAAATTTGGCTTTGGCCTTCTATAAAGGATTACCTGTATTAACAAGTTTTCTTCGGATACAGAAAAAGGACAAACGTTAGACCTAGCCAAGTCAAATCAAATCCAGAATCAAATGAAACCAAATTTGAATGCTAGATCAAATAGGCAAAGGACTTTCGTCCGTGCAGCCGCACGGACGAAAGTTCTTTTGCCTATTCTGCTATTAGCAGAAACACAAGATAAAAAAAAAATATAATGAAACGGATTTTGTTTCTATTCAATTATTTTTGTATTTTTTAGATTATTAAAAGAATAATATAATAATGTTTTACACTTCTCATGCTATAAAAGTAAAGTTCGTCTTTATGTGATGCGTACTAGTTGTACAATCTATATATATAAAATTCAAAGTCCTGACTGACTGACTGACTCACTCATCAACGCCCAGCCCAAGCCGGTTGACCTAGGAAGCTGAAATTTTGCACAGAGGATCTATATATAACGGATTTTTTGAAATTCAACCCCTAAGGGGGCGAAAAGGGTTTCCAAAATTTGTATGGGAGGTATAAAGAATGTTGTCTAATTTTCTTGAAACTTAAAATTAATACTCTTCGACACAATTGATTGAACACGTGTTTCGCCGTTTTTCTAAATTTAACTCTTAAGGGAATGAACGGGGTTGCAACATTTTGACTAAACTCCACGCGGACGGAGTCGCGGGCGAAAGCTAGTCTACTAATAAAATAATCACAATGTGGAATCATGTTATGTTAGTATGGCTATACATTCCTTTACAGGTAATCATTGCACTCAATTCAACTTTTTGACTCGTGATTCCTTTGATTTTTACGGTAACATCCCTAGTTTTTAAAAACAGAAAGGGTTGACTGACATAACCTTGTGATGAAGTTCAGTTTTTTAGGACAAATATTGTTTATTAAGTTTAGAATGGTTTATTAGTCAAAGTAAATTGTAATAATGCCTTCTTTGGACATTATTAGGTACAATAAATATGTATTATTAACTGAAAAAAGTGAAGCAATTGTGCAGTTCTAACTTTGAAAAAATTTATAATATTGTGTGCCCTGCGTTACAAGGCGTTACAAGGTTACTTTGATGCATTTTGATGAAGTGTCAAATGTGACCTATTATCACACAACACATTCTGGAAAGATTCGCGTATTTTAGGCAATAAAAGTTTTTTTTCCTGGTGACGTTCCATGATCCAATCTAAATACTCATTGGCGCCTTCCGGGCGATTGTCGCGCCCCTATCGGCGACGTGACACATTGACGTGACGTGACGGCCCGGCCGCTCGTACGAGTTTCAACGTGTTCACTTGTATCGGTGCTTTTGAAGCGGACGGGACGCTCTTTTGTTGTTTGTGAGAAAGTGTGGAGAGCGGAGACGCTCGGGCCGCTTCATATAAATCAAAAAGCCACTTGGCCGCGGTCGCTGGAATCTGCGGCCAAACCGCTCGGTCGCGCGGACGCAAATAATTAGAGCCCGGTGTGCTTTACATACATTTTCTGAATTATCGTATTTGTAATGTTTTGTATTTGTTTTTCCTGGTACAAAAATAGTTATTTGTTATGCAAGGCTGCAAAGTGGTTATTTGGCGCGAGTGTTGAAATTGAAAGCTGAGCAATCGAAGGAATCTAAGATTGAACCATAAGCGAAGCGAATGGTTCAAAAATAGATTCCTGAGCGTAGCGATGCTTTCAAGACACGAGACGACAAATAATTTTGCAGCCATGCGGAACACACACTTTTCACCTCACTACAGCGAGGAAAACGCGAGAGGCAAGAAAAACAATAAAAATAAATACTTATCGCGTGATTTTTCATTTTGATAAAATATGAGGTTTTCCGAGCGAGTTGAAAAAAATGAGAGGGCTTTCTGAAATCGGTCAAATCGGGTGTCCCAAAAATAAACACAGTAAGGGACAAAATACATTTTTTACAGGAGAGCGAAAAAACATATTTTTTGCCAGCCGTAAAAAAGTACGTAACATTTTAACAATCAATCAATCAATCAATCAATCATTTATTGTTATGTCATGTGAATATTACAGCTGGTAAATATAATTTGATAAGGTACATGACACCCTGTAAGGGCACTACAATACTATTATACTATACATCTAACTCACTTAAAAAGATGTTGACATTAAAATTCTAAAATATTAAACGTAAATTAACGTATATAAATATATTATAAAAAAGCGGTGGTGGCGTAGTGGGGTTGACCCTTGCTTCTCGATCATGAGGGTCTGGGTTCGAACCACGCATGTACCAATGACTTTTAGTTACGTACATTTGTTTGTACAGCAACACCATTCGCTGATAAATTGTGCCCGGATAACGGCGACAGGCTTGCCACTTGTCACGTTTGGGACCTAATAAACTCGGCAAAACGTGGGTCCAGTTCTAAAGACTGGTGCCTCTGCCTACCCCTTCGGGAATAACGGGCGTGAGTTTATTTATTTTTATTTTTATTTTATAAATATACCTATTAGCTTTCAAATAAATAGGTGCTGAGAACTGTTGTTATCAATATTAATCTAAAATAAAATAAAATCATTAAATTCATAAAATTAAAAATAATCATTAAATTCCTCATTAGTCCTGGTAAATTACATTACATTATTCATTACATACATTTTTATATACACCTCATTAGTCCTCATTATTCCTGGTAAATTACATTATTCATTACATACATTTTTATATACACGCTTACATAACACCTTCTTGGAGCTCTAGTACTTATTCATTAATTTATTATGTCGGTAATGTCTATCTATCATCGTAAAATTCTTGTAGTGAATAGTAACATTTTTTTGCTAGGTATTTATTTAAAGTAGTTTTGAAGGGTTTTATTTTATCTAAGTTTTTGATCGAGACTGGTAGTAGATTATATATTTTGGCTGCCATTGCGTGGGGTCCTTTATTAACTAATTCTAATTTTGACGTGAATGTGGCTAAACGTTTTTGGGGCCTGAGGTTTTCATGACGGGTATGTTGAGGAAATTGGGTCATATTATTTTTTACAAAAATGCACAACTCTGCGATATAAATAGATGTAACTGTAAGAATTTCATATTCAATAAAGTGGTTTCGGCAACTTGTCCTTGAGTCAATGTTGGCCAGGACTCTAATACACTTTTTTTGAAGAGTAAAGAGTTGTTTTGCGTCCGTACTGTTTCCCCAGAGTATTATCCCGTATCGAAGCCAGGCTTGAGCGTAGGCATAGTATGCACATGTAGCAGTTTGTAAATCTGTTGTTTTTTTTAATTCAGACAGAGCGTAAACGAAGCTAGATAATTTACCTGATACCTTTCTTATGTGCATCTTCCAGTTTAAATTGCTGTCTATTGTTATGCCTAGAAGACAATGTGAGCTTACAGTTTCTATTGTTGTTTTATGGTATTGGTAGCTTATGCTTAAGGGGCGTTTCTGCCAAGGTCCAAACTGCATGAGTTTTGTTTTCTTGAAATTAATCTCAAGGTTATGGTCATCAAGCCATTTTGTTAAGCGAGTTAAATTAAAATTCGAAGAAGCGTCTAGTTCTGCTGTATTTTCGCAGGAAAGCACAAGCGATATATCATCCGCGAAAAGGGTACAAGGTATGTTCACTATATTAGGCAGGTCATTTATATAGATTTAAAAGAGCAAACTTCCGATTACACTTCCTTGAGGTATTGAGTTGCATAGATGGTTTTTTTTAGATCGTTTTTTGGTGATCTGTCCGGTCGAAAAGTCACGGTGTTCCACATCTACGTATTGTACTCTATCGCTTAAGTATGATTCAAACCAGCTGTGTGCCATACCCCGCACTCCTATACCCTTGAGTTTTTTCAGTAATATGTCGTAGAGAACTCTATCATAGGCTTTACTCATGTCTAATAGGACGCCTATGGCGTACTTTTTTTCATTTATTATTTTTAATATGTCATTAACAAAATTAATTACAGCTAGTGTTGTGGATCGCTTTTTTCGGAATCCGTTTTGGCATTCACTGAGTATTTTAAACTTTTCGCAAAAGGAATAGATACGGTTGGACATGGCGGCTTCAAATAATTTTGAAAACGTGGGAAGCAGTGCTAGGGTCGGTAGTTGTTACAGTCACTTTTTTCATCTTTTTTATGTAATGGCTTAACTATTGCTATTTTTGACAAGTCTGGAACGACACCTTCTGAGAATGACTGGTTTATCAAGTCCGATAGAGGTTGTGCCAGCTGATTTGCACATCTTTTAATCAATGTCGTTGGAATTTCATCGAATCCGCAACTTCGTTTATTCTTTAGCTTTCGTATTAGCGCAACAATCTCAGTGGGGTTTGTAGGATTTATGAAAATCGAGTTTTCCCTGGGGGCTAGCACTTGTCGCCCAAGCGGCCGCTGTCCACGGTGTGTGGGTGCACCGACTGACGTAAAGAAGTCATTAAAGTGGTCTGCAATTGTAGAAGGGTCTTCCGTGTAAGTGTTGTTTATTTTTAGTTTGATGTTGTTTTCATTTTTTTGTTTATTTTTATTAGTTCGTTCCCTTATTATTTGCCAAATAGTCCTTAACATATTGCCGGAATTCATTACCTTCTTTTTGTAGTAAATTTTCTTTGCCTTAGCTACACCTTTTTTCAGTATTTTTTCGTAGTTTCTGTAGTAACCGTGAAGTGTACTATTATCTGTTTGCGATATAAATTGCTTGAGTAATTTCTTTCTACACGATATTCTTAGGCCCTTAGTTATCCATGTATTTTTGGTTTTATTATTAATTTTTATTTTTATTTTTGGAAACACTTGTTCTAAAAGGTCTGTAATTTTTTTATGGAATAGGTTATAAGATATATTTACCCCTTGTTTCTCGTTTATTATGTTATTCCAATCAATTTTACTTAATTCTAATTGAAATTTCTGAATATTTCGCTCTGAATAAATCCTCTCAAGGGGTACGGGTTTGTTCAGGGTTCTCATGGTTTGGTATGTTGACTAATACTCCCTTGTGATCGGAAAAGCCATAATCCTTTACTTCTATAATAGGTTTGTCCCTAGGGTTATGAATGTTGCTGAATATTAAGTCGATGCAGGTGCTAGTGTTCGACGTCACTCTAGTTGCTTCTTTTACTAATTGCGTAAAGTTGAAGCTCTTCATAAGATTCAACAGATTTATAGTTAAATTATTTTGCTCTAATATATTAATATTAAAATCTCCGCCTATAATTATATTTCTATTTTTGTCTTTGATTGATATAAGCTGTAAGAGTTTAGTTAGTGAGTCATGAAATATTTCTGGTTGTCTGTTTTTATCGGGCCAATATAGAGCTATTAGCAATATGTTCCGTTTAGGTAACTCTACTGCACAGACCTCAAAAATAGATTCCATGGACATTGACTCAAGTTCTGGTCGTGATTTAAAATCAGAATTGTTTTTCAGCAATATACAGACACCTCCACCTTCCCGGGTGGATCGACAGTAGCATGATTTTAGTTCGTATCCTTCAACGCTTAGGAGATCCTTTTTTTTAACCGTGATCCAAGTTTCTGTTAAACAAATTGCCTGGATATTATCTTGATTTTTTTCTGTAGCAGCTTCTAAGAGGTGACGTTTGTTTTTTAGACTTCTCATATTTTGATAGAGTATGCTAAATTTATACTTTTTAGAATGATCGTGTATTTTGTTAGCTTCGAAAAAATGTTTCTGTGTTTGTTTGCCCTGTTTGGAGTATGGTTGAGTATTTGTTGTCCTTGTACCAGTTGTTAATAAATAGTGTTGGTTGTTTTATGTCCTGAAATATCTGCCTTAGCCCATTATTATTTATTTTACCATTGCTACGTAGGAACATGGTGTAGTTATAACTTAAATTTAGGTTAGAGTCAATCAAGAAGGCGTGCTTGTGAGTGTTAACATCTAAGCATAACAGGTTGTTGAACGACTCCACTCGCGAGTTAAATAAATCCATGCCCTCTCTGCCTTGTTTATAAGTTGGAAGGCATAGTATTACATTGGTATAGTTTATTTTTAGAAGGATCTCTCTTACGCTAAGAACTAAGTTGTAGTAATTGTTAGTATGTTTGAAATCTTCTTCTCCTATATAAGTATGAGCATAAAATCTTCCATGGAATACTCTTCTACTTTTACTTCAATTCCAGCCAGTAGTTGTGGTAGACCTCTGTTGGGGAGTAAGTAGTGGCAAAGTGCTATATTTAGAGTGTTGTTGTCTCTATTTGTGCTAATGATGCACATTCTGTTTCTCTGTGCTTTAAACTTTGTTGTATTGCATTTTTCTATGGGAATGTGATGGGACATAGTAGAGTCGATCTTACCGGTCGGCACATGTTTGTCAGTTGTCGTGGGGGAGACGGGGGTGGACTCTCTGTGCTTGTTGTTGTGGCAAGAAGTCAGCGAGGTCGGTGTTTTGAACAGCGTTTCCGAAGCGCCATGTGTACTCTGTGTCGTTTCGGTGTCTGACATTGAGTTTTCCATGTTTTTTGTGGCTCGGATATTGGATTTTCTATTATGTTTTCCGCTGTCGGTCAAAGGGTCCATTGGTGTGCTAGTATTTGAAGGCTCGTGTAGAGTAGGGGTAGGGGTCTTCGTTATCTGCCTGTCTTTTCTGGTATTGTACTGAGGTGTTGATCGGCATATATGTAACAGCTGATTTATTTTGGAGTCTCTTTTTGCTATGATCTCTTTCAAAGAGTATATCTCAGCCAATGAGCCGCTTTCAGAAGCACTAAAAAAAAAAAAATTACGGCTGTCAAAAGAATGCAATTTTGGACCTCAGCCCAATAGCCATGTGTGATACATCATAAAATAGGTCTCAGCGAGCTGAACAAAAGTTACTATGACGCCAATAGCCAAATGTTTGTCCTTTCGGAGTTATATTGTATTGAAAATGTTAGTTTTTTTTTCAATAGGGGAGAGTGGGTAGGATTCGTACACCGGGAGCATTCGTACAACGGCCATAATTCGAATACGCAAAATAGTGGTGTCTTCGTATCTGTGTATGTGATGCCCACTCACACGCATAATCTAACCGCGGAGTGGCTCGCCCGTGCGGCCGCCGACATCGCTGTGATAGGACGTTACGTGTTTTCGCTTCGCGTAAATAGTTTTGCTGCCGTTTTGTGGTGTTTGAGTACATATTTCAGTTTATTATTTCGACATTTTGTTGAAGATAATCTCAGCAGTTATTTTTATTTTCAATATATTAGTAAAATTTCTTGGTTGGGGTAGCTTCGTACAGATCTGAACGGGGTGGATTCGTACTGTACGAATGTACCCCACGTATGATATACAATCTTTATTGCTGATCGAGCTTGATTTGCCGTCGATATCTGCTCAAGGATTAGTAACGCCAGAAATGATCCAACCCTACCCTAAAGTGGCTAGAAATGTGACCAAAAAGTCCAAAAAAGGTAAACAGCAGATACTCCCGAAAAAAAATTGGCTTGACGAAATAGAAAAAGCAAAACAGTTGAAAAAGCAAGAGCAAGAGATAAAACAAAGAGCTAAAGAGATGAAGAGGGCATTAAAATTTGATATCGGGTAAAGATATATTAACCCTTTCGTTCGCAGTGACAACCGTGTACAACATAGTAAACAAAAAAATATATTACAAAAAGTATTTAAATTTATTACGTACAAATGAATTCATATCAAAGCATAAACAAAACGCAATTACTAAAAAAAATAAGCAGGTGAAAGTGCATGTCTTCTTTCTCTTTTTAGCAAGATGGCGTCACGGTTAGGAATCAAGCGCGGATCGAAGGTAAATATTTTAAAATATTGTACTAAAACTTAAAGTTTTTGGGTGTTGCGATTCCGTATTTTATTAGGATATAATAGGTGTATTGAATCATCATCAAATGATTTAATTTTATCCATAAATTATAAATTTACGAAGGTGTAAATTGACATGTTGTTTGTGACCAACACTGCGAAGTAACCTAAAAAGTAGTCTGGTTTTTATATGTTGTCCTCATACAACACTGCGATGCTTGTAGTAAAGTACTTGGTATTTTTATGTTGTTACTATACAACACTGCTCACGACAACTACCTTTCCTAACAAATAACTTTGTCTGGATTGTGGCACAAGCTTTTGCACTAACTGCATTTATTTAAACTATGAGTGTATGTTTTAGGCTTCCTTCGAAAAAAATAATTATCAGGTTGTTATTTATTGTTTGCGCATGTTTATTTTTTGCTTTGGGTGGCTTTTGGAATGTGTTTTGGTATTTTTTGCTTCAGATTAAGCCACAATGGCAACGGACTCGTGCTATTATGGCACTGGTTCCTCCTGAAAATGCACCTTCATCAGACAGCAGCAGTTCCTCAGAAGATGAAGTAATTATACAGGATCCTAACCCAAGTAATTTGGACGATGATGACGTTACCTACTGCAGTTCAGAGCCAAGGTCTTATCCTTCCTCTCTAATGACCTAGACATTAGTGACAGCGATAGAAATCCCACAACACATAACGCGTTTCTATCAGATGAAGAGACTATTCCATTGTCACCTGTCATCACTGAAATGTTTCCTACTGGTCGCCCGCAACAACAACTTCCATTCTTAAATTCGGTGTCATCTGTCTTGTCCCCATCAGCAAACTCACCGGTCGAGAGAACCACAGCTACCACTCGGTCAAAGAGAAAAGCAAAAATTGCACCAAGGATTGTGACCAAAAAACGAAAGAAGTATGTTAGAAAACCACTAAAATTCAAATTCAAAAATGCCAAGTTTGATCACGCAGCTACAGTAGAATCTCCGCAACTTCAGCATTCTTCCAACGGAACCCTCAAATCTCCTCTTAGTTACTTTCAGCAGTTCTTTTCAGAGGATATAGTTGAACTAATCATAAGCCAAACGAACTTATATTCTGTTCAAAAGAAAGAAGGTGCCAAAAATATCAACGTCACGAAAGATGATATAACCGATTTTCTGGCCATAACTATTATGATGGGGGTTATTCAAATGCCAGCCTACAGGGATTATTGGAGCAGTTCTTTAAGATGCCCCCAAATTGCTGATGTCATGACTTTGAAGAGATACGAAAAAATACGGCAAATTCTCCATTTTGTGGACAACACTGATACGAATGATGACCGGTACTTCAAAGTGCGACCTGTGCTAGAAAAAGTTCGTCGCAATTGCTTGCTCCTCGAAGAAGAAGGCCGCTATAGCGTAGATGAAATGATGGTTCCCTACAAAGGAACAAGAGCTGGTAGCAACCGTCAATATTTACCAAAGAAGCCGAAGAAGTGGGGATTTAAGATCTTTGTTCGTGCAGGAGTTTCTGGATTGATATACGATTTTATCCCATACGGCGGTGAAGATACTTTCAGAAACTGTTCATTCACTGAATACGAAGATAGCCTGGGCCTTGGAGCTAAAGTATTTGATTGCTCTTTGCAAAACTATACTCGGAAAACCAGCGACAGCCTATTTTGACAACGTTTTCACATCGCTCGAGCTCATCCACCATCTGCGTAATGAGTATGGCATTTTTAGCCTAGGAACGATTAAAAGTAATAGACTGAGAGGCTGTCAAGAAATGCTAATCCCAGATAAAGCGTTTGCCAAGAAAGCCAGGGGTTCAAGCCAACAAGTTGTCTGTAACGACCAGAAGGTGGTTGTGGTCAAATGGCTTGATAATAAAGTAGTCACTCTAGCAAGCTCTTTTGTTGACTCACATCCCAAAGAAAAAATCAAGCGATACTCAAAACAAGAAAAAAAAAAGGTAGACGTTGAGTGCCCCCAAATTGTGAAGCAATATAATGCTCATATGGGTGGCGTTGATTTAGCTGATATGTTAGTATCACTGTATTATTTTTTTTTTTTTTTTTATTAAAAACTGACCAACGATTGACCCCGATCTCACCTGATGGTAAGTGAAGATGGAGCCGACGATGTTCCTCGTTGGTTCAGTAAGAGCCTATTCACTCTAGCCTTAAAGGCACCCAAATTGTACCTTTCCGGAAAAACAGAGGAAGGGAGCGAATTCCATTCCTTAGCGGTGCGCATTAGAAACGACGAGGCGAAACGCTTCGTGCGCACAAAAGGTGTCTGTACCACATAAGGATGAAGTCGCTCCCCTCTCCTGGTTGTCCGGTGATGGAAAGGAGATGGCGGGATAAGATCGTGTAATTCCCGTGCGCACTCTCCAAAATGTATCCTGTAAAATACCGCCAAACAGGCTACCTTCCGTCGGTGTTCGAGGCTTTGGAGTTTGGCCTCTACCAAAGGAGCATCACCAATTAGCTTGCGCGCTCGACGTTCTACGGAGTCCAAAGCAGCCAACTGATATTTGGCCGAGCCGTCCCAGAGGTGACAGCAGTATTCCACACACGAGCGGACTTGTGCTTGGTAAAGACTTAAGAGCTGTCCCGGTGTGAAATACCGCCGCACTTTAAACAGGATCCCCAGCTTCTTGGCAGCAGTCTTCGCTTTGGACTCAATACAACGGCCGAAGTTTAGGTTAGAACAAAGGTCCAAACCCAGCAGCTCAAGGTGATTGGTTAGCGGTACGCATACACCTTGAAAAGTAGGAGTCGATGTAAATGGACTCCTCTTTGCAGTGAATAAACACGCCTGTGTTTTGGTGGCGTTGAACTTAACCAAGTTGGCATCGCCCCAAACGGACACGGCCCTCAAGGTTTCGTTCGTGCGCTCTACCATGGCTTCCCTGAGAGACTCAATCTCGGCGTTACTGGTTCGTGCGTTGGATACGTAACTCTCCGTGACTGTGCTGTCGTCTGCGTACCCAAATGTACCGGGCTTCAGCAGATCGTTAATATGCAGCAAAAAAAAGTGTCGCGGAGAGTACTGACCCCTGAGGAACACCCGAATCAATAGTCATCGAGTCCGACGAACAACCGTCCACAACAACACGAATTGACCGATTCCTCAGAAAGTCGGAGATCCAAGAACACAGACCAGACGCGATTCCGTACGCAGGTAGCTTGCTAATGAGGCTGTCATGCCAAACCCTATCGAAAGCCTTGGAGATATCGAGCGACACAGCTAGAGCCTCTCCGTGCTTTTCCATGGCTTCGCCCCATATATGCGTGGCGTACACCAGAAGGTCCCCAGTAGACCGATTCCGGCGAAAACCATATTGTCGGTCACTAAGGAGATCGTTACCTTCTAGGTACGCGAGGAGCTTGGTGTTCAATACACGCTCCATAATCTTACACAGTATGGAGGTGATTGCAATTGGTCGATAGTTCGACGGGTCGGCACGACTACCTTTTTTGGGCACAGGCTGCACGTTAGCAAGTTTCCATGACTCCGGAACTTGATTTTTCATCAGGGAAAGGCGGTACAGGCGTGTTAGTACAGGAGACAACTCAGGTGCACAGGCCTTTAGCACTATTGCTGGTATACCGTCGGGACCACTGGCCTTATTCACGTCAAGACAGCGTAATGCTTTAAGGACCTCTCTCTGGTGGATACGGAATTCAGGCATCCGAGTTTCGCATCCACTTATCGAGGGAGGTACTGCACTACCAGCATCAAGACGTGAATTTTCCGCAAAGAGAGAAACGAACAAATTTGCCTTCTCTTCCGCAGTGTGGGCAAGCGAACCGTCAGGTTTCAGCAACGGCGGCAATGATGGGCGACAGAAATTCGCCTCCACCGACTTGGCGAGGGACCAGAATGCTTTACTCCCCGAGGGGTACGAAGCAAGTCTAGCTCCGATACGACCAACGTGGAGGAAGCGAGCTTTCTGTAGAACCTTCTTGCAGGACTTGGCGAGCTTGTTAAACGTCTGCTTCTTAACGTGTACATCCGGAGCTTTGCGATTCCGAGCATCAGCCCAAGACTTGTAAGCCGAATGCTTTAGCGCCTCAGCGCTGGCACACTCGGCATTAAACCATGGGCGAGCTTTACCACTAAGTGCGACATCAGAGAATGGGATAAAGTACTCCATGCCCTGACGTAACACATCGGCAATGGCTATCGCGGTGCTCGACGGATCATCACCAGAGAAGCAGACTTGCTGCCAAGGATAAGAAGCGAAAAAATGGCGCATCTCATCCCAATCTGCTGACTTGTATCGCCAAACTCGCCGGGAGCCTCTCGGGCTAAGATCGGGCGGAGAATGTGTTGACACAAACTTCACCAGACAATGGTCAGAAGTGCCCAAAGGGGACGATACCGACACATTGTACCTGTCTGGATCAGTTGTCAGCAGAAGGTCCAGGCAATTAGGTGTATGGCCAGCGACATCCGGAATGCGAGTTGGTTGGTCGACCAGTTGGGTGAGATCTAGCGATAACGCAAACTTGCGCGCCTCTCTCCCCGCATGGTCGGTGATCCGGTATGGGAACAGCCACTCCTCGTGGTGGGCGTTAAAGTCCCCCAGAAATACCAACTCTGCACGCGGGTACCGTTGCTGAGCCATATCCGCCGCATCACTGAGATGTTCAAATAGCCTGGTTGTCTCCTGATCGCCACTATGCGACCGGTAGACTAAGGCATAGACAATTTGGTCCAAACCCGTGTCCACCAGGAGCCAAAGGGTGGAAAAACTGGGAGCCTCAAGGTTACGGAGACGCCGATAACAGATGTCATCACGAGCATATACACAGACTCCAGCGTGTGGTGTAAACTTGTGCTCCAGGGTATACCCTGGGTAATGCAAATATGCCGTGTCTGACGGACATCCGATCTGCGTCTCGGTGAGGCAGAGTAGGTGAGGCTTTTCAGTCTCGAGGTGGTGGTGGACTGTAGCGAGATTTGAGTGCAGACCTCGGATGTTTGCGAGGTGCACTTTGCGTGCGAGGAAGTGCATCCGCTGTTGAACCTTGCTCTTTTTCAGTTTTTTGTTCATTTTTTTTTTTGAGAGTGAATAGGCGGAGTGAACGGAAGTTGAACAGATGCCATGCAGCTCACCCAGCAGTTCGTAGAAGTGTACCGCACTTATGGGAGCCTGACCCGGAGACCGCGGGGACGCCCGAACCCCCCTGAAAGATGTCTATCGGGTCCTCGCATCCGGTCGCCAACCGGCACGATAGCGCATCCCAGGATTTTTCGCTAGTTGGCGGGGCAGCCTTTCGTGATTGGCTAAACCACTACTTGGGCCCCCTACTAACTGCGGTCGGCCAGCGGATCAACCGTGCTTCGGATCCCGCTGCCCTCCGTGGCCAGGCACCCAGTGCAGTACGACCCACGATACTTCAAACCGGTTTGCACACACGGTAGTTCTGTTCAGACCCGTTCTCTCTTGTGGCTGCTCCCAACTTCATGCCGGAACACGACTGACGCCGCTTTGCGACATGGCTTAGTTGGGAGGGTGGTGACAAGCCGCGGCCGAAGCCTACCACCAGATATTGCTGCTCATTTAGCACTACCCAAGGGGCACGTGCGGGGTATCTAGAGTTAAAGCCCGCGGACGCGAGCAGCTTTGCCCCTCAACTGTATCGCTCAAACTTTAAAACCAAAAGATGGTATATGGCCTTATTTGCCCAGGCACTTGACATTTGTATTAACAATGCCTGGCTGCTATATAGAAGACATAATCAAGATGCCAAAAAAACACTGACTTTGAAAAAATTTCGAGTAGAGCTGGTAGCAGAGCTGCTTCAAAAAAATCGCATTCGGCAAACTGAAACGAATGAAAATCAGGCGGCATTAAAGATTAAAGCTCCAGTTGCTCCAAGACCACCTGATTCAGTCAGATATGACAATTTAGGACACCTACCAACATTTGTAGCGCAAGGAAGGTGTAAATATTGCAAAAAAGGCTACACTAGTGTTTTTTGTCAGAAATGCAATCTACGGTTATGTTTGTTAGAAAAAAGAAATTGCTTTTATCATTACCATGCTAATCAATAAGTCTTATTTAAGTTAAAAGTGTTATTTTGTTATTTGTCTTTAAATAAAGTCTGATCCAACAAGTATAATTTGTCATTTTACTTAATTACTAGCTGGCCCGACGAACTTCTTAGTACTTCATACCGCCTCTTACCCTACCCTACCCTATCCCAACCCTACCTACCCTACATACCCTACCTACCCTACAGACCCTACCTACCCTACCTAACCCTACCTACCTACCCTACCCTACCCTACCTACCCACCCTAAACTACACTACTCTACCCTACCATACCCTATCCTACCCTACCCTACCCTACCCTGCACTACCCTTCTTACCTTTTAAACCTTTTAAACGTTCTCGAGTTTTAAGCAGACTAACGAATATCAATTCATTTATATTATATAGTTTATAACTCTATGCACGCCGCAATGTTGGTGGCAAACAACATACATAGACACATGTTCTTATTAGAAAGCTTCGCAATGTTGTATGTCACCAACATATGTTTTTTTTATAGTTAATAATGAATTTTTTTTTTTTGCATTTTTCTAGCATAATTTATACCTAGATAATACCATTAAAACTAATAAAATATAAAAAAAATGATTTTTTTTCTCCTGCGAACTAAAGGGTTAAATAAACCAAAAAGAAAGAGGCAAAGTTCCTGTTCTCCCATTGAAGAGATTGCTGAAGGATCTGATGTGGGGAACAATACTCCAGTTTTAACTGAATTCGTGAAATAGAAAGGCTTTATTCTAGTGAAGTTCAAGAAGAAATATCTGTCAAACAAAACGTTGGTCAGGTGATTACAAAATATAGTCCCATCACCAACCCATTATGTCCCCACCGAGGGGCACGGGTCTCTTCCCTGAGGAAGGTATCTAAGGCCATACTCCACCACGGGGGCCAAGTCCGGATTGGTGGAGAAATATAGTCCCACTGGGTACAAAGTTTCATTTTCAAGAAAGAAATCCGGCGCCTGGAAATTTGTTTTTCCCTATAACATAGACGAAGGGACTGTTTTCATACCAGACATCGTATATTATATTGCCGGAACCAAAATCTGCTTCTACAGCAAGAATAGCTAACATTTACCTTTCGTAAAGATCTGTCTATGTACAATGTGCATTGAGTAGATTCATAAAATATATGACGGCGCGTTGATAAGTTGCCAACGTCAAGAGTGACAGACCGCTGTCACTCTAGCGGAGCGTCGTGTTGCTGGTAGCGAGGCGGCCATCTTAAATCTTCACTTTTGAACGAGAAGGCGCCCGCGCACCACGTTTACGACGAATCGCTATATATCGCGTTCATCTAACTGTCTTAGAGCTAAATAACTGCTGATTATATTACAAGAAATTATTATAAACGTCCTAGAATCCTTATTTTGTGCGTATTGGAATTATTTGAAGAATTACATTATTTTTGTTAAGAAAAGACTAAGTGTTCAGTTTGCTACCTTGCCTTTACGCCCACGCCATAGACAATGAATTCTGACGAAGGCCCTCCTGCGCCTTCATCAGAAGTGGGATCGAACGAGCTGCAAGATGAAGCCAAGTTACCAGATGTAACATACGCTGAGAAACTTTTAAAGAGTATGGAAGCGTTGCTCACCCGAGTCTTAGCAGTCCAGCAGACGTCAACAGGGAGTACTAGCACTAACCAATCGTTACTTTTGAAGTTTGACCCAGATGAATCTGATTCAGATATCGACGATTGGTGTAAAGTGACCGAAGTAATTGTGCAAAATAAAAACCTGGATGGAGTAAACTTACTTGTCACCCTAACGGGTGCGTTGAAAGGTCGTGCAGCTACATGTCTCACCAAATTGAACTTAAACGAAATAACATGGAGCTCGGTTAAAGAGATTTTAATCGCGAGATTTTCGAAACCCAAGCTTATTCAGGACTACTTTGACGACATCTTACGATTCCAAATAAGCACTAAAGAGACGGCATCTGAATCTGCCCTTCGATTGTGGAATTTAATTGAACGAATCCCGAAATCTACGATGTCTGAAGAAATAATTACTGGTTTCGTTATATCGGTGTTGTGTCAGAAAGATAACCTGATACGTCGTGAACTAAATGCACAGACAGTCACGAGTCGGGCTCAACTATTTCGAATCCTTGGTGGAATATCACTTAAGAGACGTTTGGATGTTGAAGCCCAAGAACCTGAAGCCAAGCGCCCTCGTACAACAGATAAATTTACTGGCAAGTGTCACTATTGCGGAATGACTGGACATCGTATAGCTGAATGTCGCAAGCGACGTAACGACACCGAAACGAAATCGCAGGAGATTCCAAGTCCATCACGTGCTTCGGAGAAGAGGACAGCTGTAACCTGCTACACATGTGGTCAGCCTGGGCACGTGGCGACTGCCTGTCCGGATAGGAAGAGCGGAGGTGGAGCTGCGGTCAAGGAAGTCCGCCAGTGTGAGCACCGCCCTTCCAGGGGTACTTTGATAACATCTTCCGGTGAGCCAGTTTCTTTTTTATTTGATAGCGGATCATCTTGTTCTCTTTTGAAAGAAAGCTTTAGTGACAAACTTGTAGGTACTGTGCGTAAGAGTCTCGTTTATCTTAGTGGTATAGGCGGTGATGATTTACAATGTACAACCCAAATTCAAAGTGATGTGACGATTGATAAACTTACAGTAGGTTTATTATTTCATGTTGTCCCTGATAGTCATATCTCGGATCCTATAATAATCGGGAGGGATATTTTTGATCAGGGAATATGCGTAAAAGTTGACAATGATAATCTTAAATTCTTTTCTATGGTACGAAGTGATTTCTGTGATCTAAAATCAAACAACCCGGACTTTACAAAAATTGACACGAATTTGCAAGGACAGGATAGGGAATCCCTTATAACATTACTAAACAAGTACTCCAATTATTTCACCGAAGGCATTCCCTCCCGTCGAGTTAAAACAGGAGAATGCGAAATTAATTTGATCGACCCAAACAAAGTAGTACAGCGATGCCCGTATAGATTAGCACCAGTTGAGAAACAGATTGTCAGAGAAAAGGTACAACAACTGCTCGATGCAGGAGTAATTCGGGAAAGCACTTCCCCCTTTGCCAGCCCAATACTACTAGTTACTAAAAAGGATAACTCATACAGAATGTGCGTAGATTACCGGGAGCTAAATTCTAACACACAGCCTGAGCACTATCCCATGCCACGAATAGAAGAACAAATCGATCAGCTTGCTGGAGCTAATCTTTTCTCGTCATTAGATATGTCATCAGGGTTTCATCAGATCGTGATGCACCCTGATTCTGTCCAGAAGTCAGCATTTGTTACACCTGAAGGGCAATATGAGTACCTAGCTATGCCTTTTGGACTTCGAAATGCGCCCTCAGTGTATCAGAGGTGTATCACTAGAGCTCTGAGCCATCTAAATGATAAACCACTCATTTATATGGATGATGTTTTGTGCTACTCTGCTGATGTACCTGGAGGGTTGGAGCGCTTAGACAAGGTGTTAGGTGCTTTAACAAATGCAGGCTTTACTTTGAATCTTCAGAAATGTAAATTTATGAAGCAGAAAATAGATTATTTGGGTTACTCACTTCAATCTGGTGAAATAAGGCCAAATTCTCGAAAAATACAGGCGCTAGTAGACTCTCCTCAACCAAAAACTGCTACTCAGATTCGGCAATTTCTTGGCCTTGCCTCGTACTTCCGTAAATTCATTCCCGATTTTACGCGAATCGTAGGACCGTTGTATCCTCTGACTAAATTGAAGGGACCTATTACGTGGACTAGAAAACACGAAGAAATTCGTGATGCCGTAATACGCGTCCTTACGTCTGAGCCGGTGCTAACAATATTTGACCCAGAGCTACCAGTAGAGCTGCATACAGACGCAAGTTCCGAAGGATATGGGGCGATTCTTATACAAGTGAAAAATACTTTACCACACGTGGTGGAGTATTTTAGTCGACGCACGTCGGAAGTAGAATCGCGATATCACTCGTATGAATTGGAGACGTTGGCAGTAGTACGAGCGGTAGAACACTTCCGGCATTACCTTTATGGTAAGCGTTTTGTAGTTTTTACAGACTGTAATTCACTTAAGGCTTCTAAAACAAAAAAAGACCTTACGCCTCGTGTTCATCGTTGGTGGGCTTTCTTGCAAGCCTATGATTTCGACATTGTTTATCGTGAAGGCCGGGGGATGGAACACGCGGACTTTTTCTCGCGAAATCCTCTTCCCAATGTTGATGTTGCTAGTAGTTCCTCTGTGACTCAGACTAAGAAAGTTCAGTACGTCGAGCTTCATCAAGATTGGCTTTCGGTTGAACAAAAGCGCGATAGCGAAATACAAGATCTCATCACGAAACACAATAACAATGAGTTTCCTGATTCAATCGCTCAGACATACGATGTAAGAGATGGCATTCTCTACAGGAAAATTGTCCGAAATAAAACAGTGTCTTGGTTGCCAGTAGTCCCACGGTCATTAATGTGGACTTTAATCAGCCATACCCATAATGAGATACAACATTTAGGTAAAGATAAAACGTTAGATAAACTTTATGAACAATACTGGTTTCCACAAATGTCGAAATGTGTGCGTCAGTTTATAGACTCCTGCATTATTTGCAAAGCATCGAAAGGTCCATCGGGAGCACAACCTGTTCAGCTTCACCCAATCCCAAAAATCGGTGTGCCGTGGCATACAATACACATCGATTTTACGGGAAAGCTTAGCGGCAAGAGTGATCGCAAGGAGTACTGCTCAGTGATAATCGATGGTTTTACCAAATATGTCTTGCTGGAACATACCTCTTCTCTCGATGCCAAGAGCGCTATATACGCGCTACAGAGAGCAGTATGCCTATTTGGAGCGCCAAAGCGAATAATTGCTGATCAAGGTCGCTGCTATATTAGCTCTGATTTTAAGAACTTTTGCGCTGAGCATAAAATACAACTCCATTTCATTGCAACGGGGTCTAGTAGGGCAAACGGGCAAGTAGAGAGGGTTATGCGTACTCTCAAAAGTTTGTTGACCATTGTTGAAAATGACCCCAATAAAACATGGCGCGAAGAATTAGGAAACATCCAACTCGCACTCAACAGTACTAAATCTACAGTAACAAAGTACTCACCCACAGAACTTATGTTAGGTATTCGATCACAATCTCTAGGTATGTCTAGACTTAACTCAGAGGTGCATGGAGAACAGAATCGTTTAGACCTCGACACCATACGGAATGATGCGTCGGCTAACATTGAAAAGGCAGCAAAATCAGATGCTTGCCGATTTAATCGGGGCCGTGCTGTAATAAAGCCATTCTCAGTAGGTGAATTTGTGTTTCTTAAAAATAGCGAACGGAACCAAACTAAGTTAGACAGAAAGTTTAAAGGTCCATTTATTATAACGTCTGTACTGGACAACGATCGGTATGAACTTAAAAGTTTAGGTGGTTCTCATAGAATGTATAAGTACGCTCACGAGAATTTGCGCTCAGTACCTCAAGGACACAATGGCTTACTTGAAATCGCGACTAATCTTTTAAATTATGACGAGGCCGAGACGGCGCCGGATGATGTAGTAGATGTAGCTTTAACTGAACAAGACAACACGGTGGCTCCAAATGGCAATGACGACTTGACCGTATGCTGGGATACTTTATCTGACAACTCCCGTACTTTATCAGCTGCTTCGGACACTCTCAGTGCACACTCAGATCCTGAAACATGGGGTGTACAAAATGAAATTGAAATTTACGCTGATGAAGATGACCCGTCATCATAGGTACCTATGTCGTAATTATGTTACTATATGTCGTGATTGTGTTTGTCAAATTGTCGATCCTGGTCAGGATAGTGACATCCGATCTCGTTGGAAGGATTCACTAGTCCAGTCCAGAAGGTGTCCATAGTTTATCCTGGTTGAGAAGTGACGTCCGGGCCACACCTGAAAGGGTTGGTTGAAGGGATGCACAGGCTCAGTCCAGATGTATTGCGTTGGTTAACTGGTCGAAGGGACAGAGTCGTCCGGGCCATACCCTAGAGGGGTTGGTTGGAGGGATGCTCTCGTCCGGTCCAAGTTATTATGGTAATGTTCCCTACAGGCATTTGCTACTGCAGACGATAATCAGTTTAGTAAGGTCACTTAACTGACAGGATGGACGAGCGAATGTCCTAGTGATTGAGATTTCGTTGTTCCAGAAACTAATTTACGCCCGAGGACGGTCGTATGTCAGTCCGGCCGTGACGGCGCGTTAATAAGTTGCCAACGTCAAGAGTGACAGACCGCTGTCACTCTAGCGGAGCGTCGTGTTGCTGGTAGCGAGGCGGCCATCTTAAATCTTCACTTTTGAACGAGAAGGCGCCCGCGCACCACGTTTACGACGAATCGCTATATATCGCGTTCATCTAAGTGTCTTAGAGCTAAATAACTGCTGATTATATTACAAGAAATTATTATAAACGTCCTAGAATCCTTATTTTGTGCGTATTGGAATTATTTGAAGAATTACATTATTTTTGTTAAGAAAAGACTAAGTGTTCAGTTTGCTACCTTGCCTTTACGCCCACGCCATAGACAATGAATTCTGACGAAGGCCCTCCTGCGCCTTCATATATTATGACTTGTTACCCTAATGGTAAATATTATTGTTGATTCATTCCTATACGACATAAGAAGTTAAATAATATTAAAACAAAAAGGTCGACTAATTATTGTATTTAAAACTATTTTACTATTAAGTACTTAGCAGTCAAGGCTGATTCTGTGAAATTTTGATTTCAACAAATGTTAAATTTTCTATAAATAGCATTATTAATCATGATGTACTGAGGTACCCCACCATGTACGAAGGTACCCCAACACATGCACGAAGCTACCCCGTGAGTGGGGTACATTCGTACGACTTCCACTTTTTTTTTAAATCGTCATAGCTTGGCCACACTTCTTTCTATGAACAAGTCGTCTAAGGGAATATTGTAGGCAAATATATAAGCAATCTAGCATTGCTCAAATTGTTTTCAAATAGCGTTTAGTTTTTCTGCTATAGGGCTCGAAGTGAAAAGTGTACGAATCCTACCCACTCTCCCCTACAATATAACTCCGAAACGACAAACATTTGGCTGTTGGCGTCATAGTAACTTTTCTTCAGCTCGCTGAGGCCTATTTTATGATGTATCACACATGGCTATTGGGCTGAGGTCCAAAATTGCATTACTTTGACAGCCGTAATATTTTTTTTTGTGCTTCTGAAAACGGCTCATAGACTTTCAATTTCAGTGTTAGCACTTTCCAGAGTCATCTCGAGATGTGAAATTCTCTTTCGTTGCTCGTCTAACTCTTCCTTCTCGCTTTCCCTGTTTCTTTCATGACTTTCTGGGCAACTTCTGTTAAGTGTTGCCCAACTCAAAGCAACTATTTTAAGATAAGATTATTGCCTGCATTAAGGTATACTCAAAACATGTATTTATTTATTTGTGCATGTTTTATGAGCCTTACTAACTTAGAAATGGTTATAATAGACCTTTCTACCGCGTCTCCCCGGCCCGGAACTTAAAATGGCACCGGGTTGGATCTTTCCCGCCAATTGTAACTGAACAATATGTCTTGTTAAACGTTGACGTGCGTGTGCTATGCTGTGAATTATGTAGTAAAAGTATTTAGTTGAGAATCAAAATCCCCAAATAGAAAACCTAGCAAGACAATCAATTTACAAAATAAAACACAGCAACTAAATGCGGCTTGCTGTGTTTTGATTTGGTAACTGACCCTTGCTGTTTTTTCAAGTTAGAGATTGTGTATCAACCCGTGCCCTTACTGTGTTTTATTATTTTGTATCCTTGAAACTACTGCGTCTTTTTGAAGGGGTCTTTGCATATTGTGGGGAATTACTTGGTTATTAGCGTAGTGTAAAAATATCGATTTTGAAAAAAATGCACCGCGATACCTAGTTAGGGACTTCACACACGGCTGCTATAATATACATTACATCCCAGGATGTATAGCTTAGAGACCGCTCAGTACCTTTAAGATACGAAGATGTAAAGATGTATATTATAGCTGTCGTGTGTGGTCTCCTGACGATTTCTATGGAAAGATGTAATGAGATATATCGTGCTATAATATACGTCTTTACCTTATAGCCGCCGTGTGTGGAGTCCCTTAGACAGTTGAAATTTTTACAGATGATGTATTTCTGTTGCCGCTATAACAACAAACACTATAGTCTGTAAAACATAGCTTGAGCTCCGCGACAGCTGTCATCGAGATTGCGTCCATGAAGTTTTGAATTTTTTCACAGAATATTTGTACTGTGATAACTTCGTACTTACTGCACACTATTCGATGTCTAAGCAATATCGTAACCTAGCCCTGTCAGTATGACAGCTGTCGTGGAGCTCAAGCTATGTTTTACCGACTGTTAAAATAGAATAAAATAAATATTTAAGCTATATATATATTTTAGCTGGATGAGAGTAGCCGAGGACCGTGCTCAGTGGCGTGTAATGGGAGAGGCCTATGTCCAGCTGGACAACCGTAGGCCGATGATGATGATGAAATATTTAAGAGGGTTACATACAACAAACGTGATTTTTTTGCTCGTTTTCTCGATATGGATAACGGCAACAGCAAGACGCTTGAAATATTCACACGATATTGAGTTATATTATTCACTTTAAAAATTAATCATTAAATTGAACGAAAACAAATATTTCACGGGGGCTCCCATACAACAGACATGACTTTTCGTGTGCGAGTACTACTCGCACTTGGCTGTTTTAAAAAAAATACTGTTACGATTGTTTATTAAACCAAAATAAACTAATAAATAATAATTATTATATAATAACTAGCTGACCCCGCAAACGTTTTTTTGCTAGATAGGGATATGAAAAATAGATAACAACCTATTCTCAGACCTACCAAAACATAGGTACATGTAAAAATTCATCAAATTCGGCCAAGCCATTTCGGAGGAGTATGCGCAAAAACACGGTGACACGGGAATTTTATATATTGGAAAAAAGAAGAGAGATTGTACGGAATCCTTCGTGTACGAGTCAACTTGCTCATAGCCGTTTTTTTTATTAATAAATACTGTTAGTTAGATACTATAGATAGACTAGCTGACCCAGCAAACGTTGTTTCGCCATATAATTTTTGTTCACTTAGGGCTATGAAAAATAGATAACAACCTGTTGGGGAAAGATGATGGGAAATGAAGCCTGTGACTGACCTGCCTGACACTGCTCTTGCACGCTGGTTCTTGGCTGCGGCAAACGGTCGAAGTCCTCAGGGTTGTGTCTTCGAGATGATGCACAATATGATAGTTGCGATCGCGGTAAAAACGTTGATGATGATGGTTTCAAGGAAACGCTGATTTTCGTCACTAATCGGCTCGGGACGGAAGCTGGGTCGTGAGCTTGACCGCCGGCGCAAGTGGTTTTCGACGTAATGGCCGAGTCACAGGCCAAAAGATAGGGAAAGCGGGTAGGAGAATATAATGGTATGATAAATGAGGGTAGAATTTCGCTAGTCGATATGGTTGCGTTCACAAATATCCATCATAACCGCCCCCCAAGGAGCTATCCAGCTCATTGACGAATAAAAAATAAAGATGATTTACCGGAAGATGATTTACTGAAAGATGTTTAACCGAAAGATGATTTACTGAAAGATGATTTACCAAAAGATGATTTACCGAAAGATGATTAACCGAAAGATGATTTACTGTTGAAAGTTTAAACTTAAAACTAAGAG
Organism: Yponomeuta plumbellus; assembly: GCA_947310845.1. Classification (NCBI taxonomy): domain Eukaryota; kingdom Metazoa; phylum Arthropoda; class Insecta; order Lepidoptera; family Yponomeutidae; genus Yponomeuta; species Yponomeuta plumbellus. The sequence goes on along the minus strand of OX371220.1, from coordinate 7,184,248 downwards.
CGGAGCAAAGAGCTCGCTAACTCTAAGGCTGCAGATTAGAACTTGGGAGCAAAGGGCACAATTTAACAATAGGCCTAAGCAAAGTTCCAGTAGATGTTTTTTAATTCTACGACTCTAATAACGCCATCAGCGCCTGGACAAATGCGAATCACCCTAGCTTTTCGCCATTGAAGAGGAGGCAATCGAAGATCCTTGATTAGGACCAAGTCACCAAGTTGAATTGGTTCGGTCTTAGCAAGCCACTTGGGGCGCTGTTGAAGGGTGTGTAAATATTCGGATTGCCACCGCTTCCAGAAATGCTGGGTGATTTGGCGAAGTAGTAGCCAACGTTTGAGTACGGGTATGTTAGAGTCTGTAAGATCGTGGTCGGGTGCTGCGAGAAGTGGCTGACCGATGATGAAGTGACCGGGCGTTAATACCTCGAGATCATTGGGATCATTGCTGAGTGGACATAACGGACGAGAGTTTAACGCGGCCTCAACCTTCGTGAAGATGGTAGCCATTTCTTCAAAAACAAATGGCCGGTCAGAAATAACACGGGCCAAGATGAGTTTCGCAGAGCGAACTGCGCTCTCCCACAAGCCGCCCATATGTGGACTTGCCGGAGGATTGAAATGCCAAATGACCTGTTGAGCTCTCATGTGCTGGTGGATTTCGTCACTAGAGTTTCTTACAAATTCAGAAACTTCCTTTAGGCGTGCGCGAGCGCCTACAAAATTGGTGCCACAGTCGCTAAAAATATCGCTCGGAAGACCTCTACGAGACACGAAACGATCAAAGCAAGCCAAGAATGCGTCAGTCGATAACTCTGAGACTATCTCTAAATGAACGGCCTTTGTCGTGAAGCAAACGTAGATGCAGAGATAAGCCTTGACTGACTTAGCGTTGCGAAGATGAGAAGTTTTCAGCAGAAAAGGGCCAGCAAAATCGACACCAACCTTTTGATAGGGTCGGCACGGCGTGACTCTATCGACGGGCAAATCCCCCATGAAGGGAGCAACAGACCTTGGACGCAGGCGATAGCAGCGATGACACTGGAATATGACGTGTCGAATCACCCTACGCGCGGACATGATCCAGAATTTTCGTTGCATTAAATTGAGCAAGGTGCTCAATCCTGGATGCAGATAAATGCGATGATGATGCTCAATAATAAGCCTTGTAACGTGATGAGACTTCGGAAGCAGCAGTGAATGCCTCACGGATTAGGCCAGGCTAGACTTAACAAGTCTTCCGCCGACTCGTAAAAGACCTTTAGGATCAAGGAAGGGATTCAAGCGCATTAAGCTTCCTTTAACAGGTGTTCCTGCGTGCAGCGATTTGACAGCATCAGGAAACGCCACAGATTGGACCATGCCAACGATGGTATGTAAACTTGCATCGAGTTCAGCCACGGACAATGGGCCGGAAAGTCGAGATGCAGGATCGTGTTGCTTGCAATTATGGACAAATCGCTTGCACCATCCTATTACGGATTGAAGCTTGGAAAATGTGCTGAACTTTTCTAGGATTACAAATTCTTCAGGATCTTGAACCTGAGCGATGTTTGAGGTCAATGGAGTGGGTTTGATACCTGGTAAGTTTGCTTCACTCACCACTTGAAATTCTCCAGGCCATGTCGAAGAATCACCTTCCAGCCATGCTGGAGACCACCAAAGATGATTATCGACTAATTCAGACGGAGTGCAACCTCGACTCGCTGAATCAGCGGGGTTAGACAGCGAAGGTACGTGCCTCCAAGTGGCAGTCGGAATCGAGGACTGAACTTGGGACACTCGATTTCCTTCGAAAGTTTGCAGTTTATGCGGAGATGTGGCAAGCCACGACAAAACAATGCTGGAATCACACCAGGCTGATACAGAATTAATGTTTGTTTTGGGGCTTAGCACATCGAGAACATGCTCAAGCAAACGGGCTAACATGAGCGCACCGTTTAGTTCCAGCTTGGGAACAGTAAGCTTTTGTTTTAGCGGTGCCACACGGGACTTGGCCAAAAGGAGTTGCACCAAGGTGTGACCGCTGGAATCTACAGTGCGAAGGTAGACGCATGCTGCGTACCCTCGCTCAGATGCATCACTGAAACCATGTAGCTGACAATCTACAGGTTGATCAGTGAGCACTCGACGAGAAATGCAAACATTGTTGAGTTGGCAGAAGTCACAGACAAATGTCGACCAACATTGCAGAATATCGGCAGGGAGAGGATCGTCCCAGCCACATTCGATGGACCAAAGCCTTTGCATGATGTGCTTGGCATAGAATGTAACGGGAGCCAAAAAACCACAAGGGTCGTAGAGTCTAGCGATGTTCGACAAAATGCCACGCTTAGTCATGACACTACTCATCTCGGAGACGTGATAGACGAAACTATCAGTGTTGGCGTTCCACTGGATGCCCAAGACTTTGAAGACGTTATCTCCCTCGGGTTCAAACCGGAAGGGAGATTCGCAATGGTCGGTCGGAACGGACTCTAAGAACTCCTGAGAGTTGCTGGACCATTTGCGCAATAGAAATCCGCCTTGGGAGAGGACACCAATAAGTTGCTGCTGCAGATCTTTCACAGAGGAGAGGCTGGCAGCACCACTGACGACGTCGTCGACGAAAGTATCTTCCAGAAGGGCTCTGGAAGCCTCAGGATGTTTCTCCGAGTTGAGGTAGGCTAGTTCATGTACTACACGAATCGCCTGATACGCCGAACTTGTAACCCCATAGGTGACGGTGGTTAGCTCAAACTGTTTAAGCGGCTCATCAGGAGATTCGCGCCAAAGAATAGTCTGATACTTGCAGTCTTCATCAGCTATGCGAACTTGGCGGTACATCTGTTTTATGTCGCATGTGAACACTACTACGTGTAGCCTAAAGCGTAGGATAATATCCTCGATATTTTTCTGCAATTTGGGACCCGATAAAAGAACCTGGTTGAGTGACACTCCGGATGAACTGGGAAACGTGGCGTCGAAGACTGCGCGGAGTTTGGTCGTGCTGCTGTGCTCCTTGAGGACGCCGTGGTGAGGTATAAAGTAGCGATCATGGGAGGCAAGGGAGTTGACCTCGCGCACATGCTGCTGGTCACATGACCAGCCTCGAGATAGTCGCGCATGAAGGCGATATAAAGCTCGCGCAGTGCCGGCTCACGGAGCAGCCGACGTTCCAGATTGTAAAATCGCTTAGTTGCGTTGACGTGTGTATCACCCAAAGGTTTGTGATCGACCTTGAATGGTAGACGAAGTATGAATCTACCAGATTCGTCTCTAGTATGTGTGTCAGAAAAATGTTTCTCACACTGAACATTCTCGGGATCTTGGATGAGCAGCTTAGGCGGCTCTTCAACCTCCCAAAACCAATTGAGAGCAAGATCGAGAGTGGCGGTGCAGGCCATCGACGTGGTACAGCTGTTGCCGTAACGAGATGCTGCGGGAGCTTTGCCCATGATGACCCATCCGAAAATAGAAGAATAGGCAGTAGGCATGTTTTCACCTAGACTGTACCTTCTACCATCAAAGATCTGGTCATACAGGTCGATACCTAAAAGTAAATCTATTGGTCCGGGAGTAATAAAATTTTTATCCGCTAAAACCAAATAGTCACATGCGTTCAATACTGATTGATCAACGAGCACAGAAGGAAGGTTGTTGGTAACGCGTTTCAAAATGATGAAGTCAGCGTCTAAAACTTGCTGTGAAAAGAATGGCTTGATGTTACAACGCACCGTGCCTCTTGTCGACTGAGTAGGTGAAGCACCAAGACCATACAGGGTTCCAGAGACTGAACGTTGAAGTCTTAGTTTCTGAGCTAGGCTCTCCGTCATCACTGACACTTGTGATCCACTGTCAATAAGTGCTCGAGCAGAATGGTAATGACCATCCACATCCTGAATGCGAACTAAGGCTGTCCCAAGTAACATGGTTGATGATGTGTCAACGCTATGAAGGGATTGAGGTTGCTTGGGAGCACTGCATACCGCTTCAGGTCCTTTGGCAACAGTGGACTCTACACGAGGTGGCTCATTAAGCGGTGCGGGTTGAACGTGCAGCTTAGAGTGATGACGACCTTGACATACCTGACATATCGACCGAGAGGAACATTTTGATACTTGATGTGTGCGTAAACAATTAAAACAAAGCCTTTTGTGAATAACTAACGTCTTCCGTTCCTTTGGTGTCATTGAATCAAATTTTGTACATTTATAAATTTGATGATTTTCATTGCAGCAGGGGCAAGTTGATTTGCTTTCTGACTTATTGTCAGGTTCCATAATATTGAAAGAGTTGCTAGGTGGGGGTTTAGATGATGAACCAGAAATGTTCTCAAGAATGCGAAGTTGATTTTCTAAAAATTGTAGAAGTTGTTTGAATGACGGAATACTCGTCGATTCGATGATTGACTCAAACTTACTCCTCATGTCGATTGAAAGTTTTTTAAGAATGATATGAAGAAGTAGGAAACTCCACGAATCTACATCAAAATTCAAAGCGGTGAGCGCCTGTGTATGTTCCTTTATAGTGTTCAAGAATTTATTCAATGCTTTAAAGTTAACTGAAGAAAGACTTGGCAGACCAAGAATTGCCTCGACATGCTTGTCAGCAATGATCCGTTTGTTCTCGTACCGCTCGACCAGTAGGGAGTAAGCAATGCTATAATTTTCGTTTGAAATCGTCAAATGTTTAATTAATGAAAGTGGCTCTTTGTCCAACACGCTGAGTAAGTAATGCATTTTTTCCACTGGGGTGATGCCGGCATTGTTGTGTATAAGACTGTTGAAAATTGCAATGAAGTTAGGCCACTCAACATGCACACCAGTGAATCTGGCTAAAGTTATCTTTGGCAAATGGAAACTGTGGCTAGAAGTTGGCTGGTTGACAGCACTCTTTGTAGTAGGCACAGATGAATGCAAAACCTGGATAGAATAATAAATATCCTGGAACTTGGTGTAAGTGTCATTTATTTCCTTTCGCTTTTGTTCATTAAAAGTGTCGCTAGACAAAAGGACTAAATACGCTTCCTCTAATTGCTCTCGAGTTCTTTCCACGTCCTTATGTTTCGCAAGATACATGCTGATGCGATCACTGTCGCGTTTACCTTGCGTGCATTCTACCGCGAGATTGTATAAGTCGGTTAAGCGGCCAACCGCCAGTTCAAATACTAACACCTTCCGCTTGACCTCGGAAGACATTATTATTAAAGGCTTTTGAACAAATACTTTGTAAAAACCTTAAACGCTTTTTGCTTGAAGTACAAAAACAAACCAAATGGTCGTTCACAGATGATTCGACAAATTGACGTTTGATTGACCACAGATTTGCGTTCTGCGCCACAGATTAAAAACCGTTTAAATAGTGCTGGGCAAAGTTTACCGATTTTATGTTGTGAACCCAACCATAGACAACTTTGCGTTTACGAAGTTAGCCAGTATGTATGGCCACAAATAAAATAACAAATATGAAGGTAGATGAATTTCAAAAATGGTGATTTGCTTTAATGATGATAAATACTTATTTAGAGATGAGGATCGGGCTAGAAGGACCAGGAAATGTTGGGGAAAGATGATGGGAAATGAAGCCTGTGACTGACCTGCCTGACACTGCTCTTGCACGCTGGTTCTTGGCTGCGGCAAACGGTCGAAGTCCTCAGGGTTGTGTCTTCGAGATGATGCACAATATGATAGTTGCGATCGCGGTAAAAACGTTGATGATGATGGTTTCAAGGAAACGCTGATTTTCGTCACTAATCGGCTCGGGACGGAAGCTGGGTCGTGAGCTTGACCGCCGGCGCAAGTGGTTTTCGACGTAATGGCCGAGTCACAGGCCAAAAGATAGGGAAAGCGGGTAGGAGAATATAATGGTATGATAAATGAGGGTAGAATTTCGCTAGTCGATATGGTTGCGTTCACAAATATCCATCACAACCTATTCTCAGATCTACCAAATGTACATATAAAATTTCATCAAAATCGGTCAACCCGTTTCTGAGGAGTATGCGCACTAACATTGTGAGAACCTTTTATTATATACGAGCTGCCTCGGCAAACGTTGACCTACTGAATGTACATATATTAGAGTGGGTCGAAAAATTTTTTTTAAGTAATCGATTTCCAATAGCAAAAAAAGGTGACGTGGGGTATCGTTATAAACCCTGTAAAATATTATTGAATTATTTCAAGTGGAACAGCCCGCGCAACGCCATTCAAGTTTTGAAAAATAAAGTTCAAGTTCCCACTTGTACACCTTAAGTTACGCGTTTGACGTTGGGTATATTTTAATGTTTTGATTAGTATTAATTGAAATACACGTTACTTTTGTTATAAAAACTGTGTTCTTCATTAAAAGAAGATTTTTTTGAGGTAAGCACATTCAGAGAATTCATGTATAAATGTGACTAGTTTCGGGTGAAATCTTATGAAATTGTAAATTGTGTAATTTTAGTTTCAGAACTTGGAAGTGAATTTTTCTATCATGTCAAATGACAGACAGTATTATAAGTGCTCTATAGTTGAAACTATAGAAGATATAAGAGAAAACATACCAGGATGTCATGAAATGTTACGAGTGGTATAGACTACAGGTGAAAATTAAAAATAGCAGTAAAAAAGAGCCCCCGTTTCCAGAAATTGTAACCCAGAAAGTTGAAGGAGTATGATAAAAGGCATCAATCCCTGTAGTCTTGCATATAAGAGTAATTCAGCTCCTGAAAGCTTATCATTCCAAATGCAAAAATATTATCAAACTAGCTGTCCCGGCAAACTTCGTGCCGCCAATGTTTTCGTAATTTTTCCATATTTTCTCACCATTTAAACCTTCCCTGGAATTCTAGAAATATTAAAAACCAAAAATCAGCCAAATCGGTCCAGCCGTTCTCGAGTTTTAGAGAGACTAACGAACAGCAATCCTTTTTTATATATAAAGATCACTGAAAAGGTTGTCAACTGAGAAAAAACTAAGTTCTTGCAGCAAAGCAAAATTTCGTTCGACATTTGTTCATGCAAATGTAGGTTATTAAGTCAGTGAATGGTTCCAAACAAGTTAAAGTTCCTGAAGAGGAACACGACTATTTGATTGATCAACGGGGTGAGAGAAAAAGAAAATCAGCGGCATTGATCGCAATGGAACAAAAAGTTTACAAAAAAAGTTTGTTCGAAAGCAAGCTTCAACAAAAATCTGTCTGAAGAGCGATAACAACCCATCCAAAATGGCAGAACAAGAATTAATGTTATCAACACGTAGTGATTCTGATACAAGTGTTTCATTTCCGGAAAAGTTACACAAAAATATAGAAGAGCCCTTACCTTCCACCTCAGGAACCTACATCTACACCAACACCTGGTGTTGTAACAAATTTGGAGTATGGAGTATCCAGGAGAGCTGATGCTGCGACAACTTTAATCAGATATCGTTATAAATAATTATAATCCACCTTTTCTAAGAAATCAAACGTATGACGAACTTATTCAGATAATAGAGTAAAAAGGAGACGAAAGGATGTAGTTTTATAGGTTGCCTTGCCATACATAAGCGGTTAAACGAAGTGTAAAGATAGTGACAGATGCTACACTGTCAACATGTGGTAAAAAAAACAAGAGACGACATGATTTATGCAAAACTTGCTTCAAGAAAAGTTATGCTGTAAGCGGGATTTTTTGTATAAAAATAGATATTTTTTTTGGTAACCTTCATGTGTATTTGCTTAAGTATTTTTGTTTTAAACGTTAAAGTATGTCTTTCACAAAATATTTATTATGTTTCAATAATATTTTAAGTCATTTCTAATAAAGAACAATGTCATTTAGTAATAAGTGTTTTTTTTTTTTCAAAAACGTATAATTTTGCAGCGCATGCGCGGCATGAAGATGTATGTTTAATAATCCGTTTTTTAGCTAAAATAATGTCCTTTACTATTTAACTATTTAATAATGTCCTTTACATGGATTCTCTTTCCAATAACTATGCAGATATACTGGATTCAAACTTTGATCTTTATTATGACGCAATGTTTGACTGGCTTAGTGGAGAGTTAAACAGTTCAGGATTAAGTAACATCTTTCAAAATGTTAAGAAGCTTATAATTAATAAGCGCCCTTCTACACATGAATCAGAAAATAATTTGTTTCGTGAATAATCTGGAGCTTTCTAAACTCACAATATTCCATCAAAACATAGCTGGACTTATAAGGAAACGAGAAATGATTGAAGTAGGCTTGAATGAACTAGAATCAAATAATGAACAATGTGACGTGTTATGCTTTAGCGAAACTTTCATAAAGCATGGTAATGAGACCAATGCGATGATTCATGGGTACAAACTAGGGTACTTTTACTCTAGGGATCAAAAAAGGGGTGGAGTTTGCATTTTTATAAGACCGAAAATTAAAATCAAAGAACTTTCCTTCCTCAAAGATTTATCCATAAGCTTCTCGTTCGAAGCATGCGGTATTGAATTGATTGACTACAAAACAATTGTTATCTGTATTTACAGGACACCAAACTCTTTGATTGACATATTTTTTGAGAAATTACAAATAGTATTATCTAAATTAAATTTAAAAAAAAGTATGATATTTATTATTGCGGGTGATTTTAATGTTGACGTTTAAAAAAAAAAAACAAATGTATTACAATCAATACTCGAAAATTATAATATGAAATTACATATCACACAACCGACAAGACGACAAACATGTATTGACAACATAGCGTCTAACCTACAAAACGTCGAGTCAAGGCTTCATCAAATGGAACTCTCTGACCATAACACTTGCCAAACTATTAGTATTCAGGTTGAAGAAATAAAAAAAAACACAAGATTCTTACTATACCGTAAAAAGAGACATTTCTGATGAAAATATAGAGAAATTTATGACGAGTGTATCGAATATATCGTGGTCAGAAATAATAAAATGCAACTCGCAAGATGACATAAATATACCATTTAATAATTTTCTCGAAACTCTTCAGATGTTGCATAACCTGTGTTTCCCTAAGATCAGACAAAAAACTAAAACTGGAGAAACGAAACTAAAATGGATAACCCCGGGTATAAAAAAATCTTGTCAAACAAAGATATATTTAAGATACAAATGCTATATAACTAAAAATACTGAACTACGTCTTCATTACATGAAATACTCAAAAATCTTAAAACAATGCATAAATAAAGCTCAAAAAATGGCTAATAAAAAGTTCTTAATAAATGCATAAAATAAAAGTCGTGCAGCTTGGCAACTAATAAAAGATGGAAATAGTGACAACAACAGTAGAATAATCGAAGAGCTATTAGTTAAAAACAAACTTATAACAGACCCTAAATCCATAGCGGAAACATTTAACGATCAGTTCATTGATGCAGCTAATAAAAATAAATTTAATAATAATAATTCAAATAATACTAATTCAAATAATAATCAAATCAACCAAATAGAATGTAATATTATATAAAAATATAATATAATAGAAATTAATAGAACCTTTAAGAGAATCAATCGAACCATCGAGAATACATCGAACCTTGTAGTAATCAGGAAATACTTAATGTAATAAAATCATTAAAATCTACTAACTCCGTTGGACACGATGAAATTTCCACAAAGGTTTTAAAATCGTGTGCCGGTACTAGCACCAGCTATAGGTGATCTAATAAATATTTCGTTTTCCCAGGGAATCATACCAGATAAACTAAAAACAGCGATAGTGAAACCTATATACAAAAAAGAGGAACGCAATTGCGCAAATAATTACAGGCCAGTCGCTTTAGTACCCATTATATCAAAGATATTTTAAAGGCGATGCACACAAGAATTTACAAATTCCTAATTAAGCATTCCATTATCAACCACGAACAAAATGGTTTCCAAAGGGGAAAATCGACGAGTTTAGCAGCTTTCTCTCTTGTAAGACAAACAGCACATTACATAGATAAGGGAAAACATACTTGTGTTCTTTATTTTGACATGACAAAGGCCTTCGATTATGTTGCACATAAAATCCTACTAACTAAATGTGATAAAATGGTCTGCGTGGGATATGCTATAATTGGATAAAAAGTTTTCTAGAAAATCGTTTACAATTGGTTGAAATATGCAACATAAATGAAAATAATGAAATGGAGCATTATAGGTCTGAATTACAAAAAAATGAATATGGGGTACCACAAGGCAGTGTCCTTGGACCATTATTAATTTTGTTGTACATAAATGATCTTCCGGCAATAACACATCATAAATGTATATTATTCGCGGATGACATATCTTTAATAATACCCTATCAAGCTTTACACTTCGAAGAAGAAATAAACAGGACAATTGAACGCATTTGCATGTGGCTAGACAAAAACAACTTGCAAGTGAACCTAGAAAAAACAAAATATACCCTATTTAAAAACATAAAAATGAAACATATTGACTTAGAACTAAAATGTAAAAATGAGGAAATAGAAATAACAACGTGTGCAAAATTCCTAGGCATTAATATTGACGAAAATTTGAATTAGTCACGACATATAGATCAGGTCGTAAGTAAATTAAATAGCAACATTTATTTAATATATAGACTTAATAATATAGCAGGCAGGAAAACCGCACTTCTTGCTTATCACGGATTTGTGGCTTCCATAATACGTTATGGCTTGATCCTATGGGGTAGCTCTACGGAATCAAACAGAGCATTCATAATACAGAAAAGATGTATACGCGCCATAGCGGCCGCTAAGCCACTAGACTCTTGCAAACCGCTTTTTAGAAAATACAACATACTCACCTTACCTTGCATGTATATATTTGAAGCAGCTTGTTTTGTAATGAAACGCAAAAGTTTATTCACAACAAAAAAACAGGCATTAAACTTTAAAACACGTTACGAAGATAAACTAATACTACCAGTATGTAAAACGACTTTGCACAGTAGAAACTGCGGCTCTATGCTTGCAAGAGTCTACAACAAAATACCTGACGAATTTTTAAAATTAAGATGGACGATGTTCAGGAGAAATCTATGTAATTGGTTGTGCCAAAAGTGCTACTACTCTCTAAACGAATTCTTGACAGATAGAGTAAAGTAAATATTGACATATTATTCTGACATTACAGCTATTTCAATTTTAATTTCTATTGTAATTTATTTTAGTTAAATCGATGTATCTAACTTTATAATTAATTTATTTAGACATTGTATTAACTATAAGATGAATGTTGTAGATTTAGCACATAAGAGAACTGACATTTGTATAACAATGGTATTTTGACATTTTAATTATTAAATTCAAACTAAATATTTGCATGTTAGTACATAGCTAACAGAATGTGAGATCATATTTACCTCATATAACCTGTCATCAAAATGTACCACTTTGTAGGCAAATAAATTTATTTTACTTTTATTTTTATTTTAAAAATTCTTTTTATAGTACACAACAACTTAATATCACTATTAGAATTTGATTCATTAAAATTATTTTTTTTCCATACTAGAGCGCCCACCCTATTGTATACAGGGTGGAATTTTGTAATGCCACCTGAAGAGGAAGTACTCTTAACACTGTAGATAGAAAATTTTACTCAAAGATAACATTCCTTTATGTTTGAAAAGAAAGAAAACTGCATTCAAAGATTTTTAAAAATTCGCTTGCCGCATCCGGTTGTCGAACCGACTAAAATCTGTGAAAGTTGCACCCTGTACTTTTATTGCATCGATCGTTAGGGTCAACTATAAGGATGAAATCTCTCTAACAAACTGCATAAATTAAATGAAAGGAAAACAATGAAATCTTAAATTATTAATTCAATGGGTCAAGTTAGAGCACTTTTACTCAAAGATCCGTTTCTTTATGTTTACTTATGTTATTAATTAATAATTATCATTGACGTCATTGATCCATTAAAATGACGAATTACTATTAAGATAAGACGATTGCAATTTGCACGATCACCAGATCTCATCCCTTTAGATTTTTTTGTTGAGAGGATATATAAAAAATCAAATTTACATTAAATCTTATGAGAATGTAAACGAGTTGAGAGTTGAGGTTCAGAATACGATTTATAACATTCACCACAACACGTTATTAAAGGTTACTAGAAATGAATTCGTTGGAAGAATAAATTTGTGTATCCAAGAAAATGGAGCCCATTTCGAGCAATTAATTAGTTAGTTTACCATTTTTTGAAAATAATTAATACAATTTAAGATTTCATTGTTTTCTTTTCATTTAATTTATGAAGTTTGTTAAAGAGATTTCATCCTTATTATTGACCCTAACGATCGCTGCAATAAAAGTACAGGGTGCAACTTTCACAGATTTTAGTAGGTTCGATTACCGGGTGCGGCAAGCAAATTTTAAAAAATCTTTAAATGCAGTTTTATTTCTTTTCAAAAATGAAAGAATGTTTCCTTTGAGTAAAATTTTCTATCTACAGTATTAAGAGTACTTCCCCTTCAGGTGGCATTACAAAATTCCACCCTGTATACAAAATTTGATCAATATCGGTCAAACCTTTTCGAAGGAGTAGGTATGCTCACTAACATTGTGACACGAGAATTTTATATATTAGACTAGCTGCCCCGGCAAACGTTGTTTTGCCAGGATAGGGGTACAAAAAATAGATAACAACGTATTCCCAGACCTACTGATTATACATATTAAATTTCATCCAAATCGGTCAAGCCGTTTCGAAGGAGTATGCGCACTAACATTGTAACACGAGAATTTAGAGAAATGAAGATTAGAAGAAGATAAGCCACCCTCACCAACCCTACCTGCTAAGATAGTAAAAGCGCAGATTCACGTAGAAGACGAGTATTCATGTAGATTAAAACGTAGTCTCTGACTGACTGAAACTGCAGTCTATAGGTAAGCACTTAGTTTGTTTTTTAAGGCATGTTTTTCCAACACGCAAACAAAGTAATTATTGAATAAGTACTCTTAGCAAACAAATATAAACATAGACATACGCGGGTTGGAACAAACGCAAGTGTTTGACCAGCTTTCGCCTTTTCAGTGCAGTTGCAGAAACAAAAGGGACATTCTGGAGGCCCTTCGAAGTCTCGAGTATAAAAATGGCCGACTTTGAAGAGGAAAATATTCTTCAGCGGCAACCGACATCAGCGACACCATGCAGTGGGCTTTCGTAGGACTCGTGGCTTTTGTGGTAAGAAAATCATCGTCATCATCATCATCATCATCATCAGCCCACTATTGCCCTGTGGCGTGGTGGTTAGCGCATCTGCTTGCCGTGCGATAGGTGCCGGGTTCGATCCCCGGCTGGGGAGAAAAAAAAACTCCAGGTCTTGGATGTTTGTGACGTCGCTATTTCTGGTTCCCACGACACAGGGTTGGCTAGTGTGGGGCCAGAAGCAATGTATGTGCCTGTATGTACATGTGTTGTTTAATGGGTACAGGGCTTGTCCCCATCAGGGGATGTTTAGTGGTTCTATGGATTTATTAATTTAGGTCTTAGGTATATCATAGCTAGAGCTTTGCAGATATTAAGACTTGCGGGTGTTAAGGCTAAAAAAGATGTCAATGTCAGATTTATAATGCGATATGTTATGATTAGGGTTGTCAACTCTACTATACTGGGTGTTAATTTGTACAGCTAAATCCGACCAAGGGGTGGTTATTACATGATACTGAAGCAAAAAATATATGTATTTTTTTAATTATTCTTTATATTTAAAAAAAATTAAATATAAATCAAAATCAAATCAAATCAAATCATTCATCATCATCATGATCAACCCATTATTTCCCCACCGAGGGGTACGGGTCTCTTCCCTGAGGAAGGTATAGGCCAGGGGTGGCCAACTTGATTAGACCCAAAATCTCCTGTTTACTGACGAAACCCAGCGCGATCTACCAATTACATACCTCTTGAAACCTTAAATGAAACAGCATAAAGTCTGATTTTTAATTCCGTAGAATTCTGACAGTTATAATTTTTTGACATATCAGAAATTAGAAACCTTTTTTGGCCGGGCACATTTTTCAATTTCAATACGAGTGTGAACATCTGAGTCTACACATTTAATTTGTTAGTGAATGTATCCATTTTAAAAAGTGTGGAGCTCCAAATTAAAAGAGAATTTAAGGCGAGTGACAATTGTGTCCCTTTTCACCACACAAACAGTAAAAAAGTACAAGTAAAGAAAACATATTTTTACTATAATATCTAATCATCATTAATACCTACTAATATCACTATCATCATCATCATCATCGCTGACACGAATTATTAAGAGAGCTAACAGCGGCATAGGTACTTCACTTTTCTAAAAAGGTTTACGAAACGTTGAATTCGTAGACAGTGATGCCAGGTAAAGAATAACACAAAGTAATTAAAGTTGATTTGATATATTGTTGGTGATATTGAAATATTTTTTATTTTTGTATTAGGTCACTTGAGTAAGTAAATATTTAGATTAACCTTTTTGTAAATATAATATAAAATATAAAATATAAAATAAAATATAAAAAATACGTAACATTATATTTTTTATTGCGCTCAAATGGGTCATTTTTGTCCCTTTTTCGGTGGAGTACTTTTTCAGTAGCAACACTTATGAAATGTCAGAATTCTACGGAATAAAAAATCAGAGTATAGTTCAGTACACAATCATGCATCAATCATGTGTGGGGCCAGAATCAATGTATGTGCCTGTATGTAAATGTTATGTTATGTTATTTTGTTATGTAATATTTTTTATTTTATTAAGACAAAAAATAAATGTGAAAATTATTCTTATCAACTAGGTACTTATTTACCTATATATTAGTGTGAGCGTTGCGTCTGAGCATCTTCCAATAGTTTAGCATAGTCAGGTTTGTAGTTAAAAATTGCCAACCTTAAAGAATCCAATGTATGAGCGTCTATCAAGCGAGAACGGTGTTTATTTTTTGTTTGTTTTAAGTAGGAAAATGCTGACTATGTTGAACCAAAACGCGAATAAAGTTGTTCAACACATTTCTTCAGGATATTTTTCGTGGGAAACCAATGCCCAGAAATCTTGAACTGAGGATGACCTTGCTTTTAGAAATATGTCGCAGCGCAGAGTAATAATTTCGTTTTGTAACATCATGGCTCCATTTGAAATGTATTTGCAAATTTTGTAGCCAATTCATAGGGGCCGTCCATTAATCACGTGATCTTTTTTTAAGCATTTTTTAACCCCCCCTCAACCCTTGGTGATACATAGTGAGGTTTAAGACTACCCCCCACCCCCCACCCAACATCACGTGTATTTTTCGTATCTACAAAAAATCTTAAATTTTTTAGAACTAGCATTGTCTTGCGCGCGCAAGCGCGCGTGTTGAATTTATATATTAATTTGGTATCGTATTTGGTGTCATGATATTTTTGTGTCGTCTTACTATAATACACAAGGTCACGCTACACGCCGCTTTTCGATTTAAAAATCGCGCAAATAACGAAAAAATAAATACACGCGATATCTTACTACACCCCCCTCCCCCCTTGTGACATTTCGTGATTTTTGTCAAACCGCTCCCCCCCTTTCAAGCCTCGTGTGTCACGTGATTAATGGACGGCCCCATAGATATCTCTATGATCAATGGAATCATTAAACGGATAACTGATGAATTGAACCAACTTCTCAATTTTTCTGAAATCACTAAAGCGAATTTCAAAGTCTGCTACCACTGTCCTAATTTCTGTCGTGTACTTCTCAGAAATGAAATTGTAGTTAGGATATTTTTCCATAATTATGATCCTTGATGTTCACAAATTTATTCTTGCCTTCTAGATTCAGATTTAAAGTACTCAGTTTTCCAGTAAAATCTGCCAAAAAAGATAAATCACATTGCCTGGTCTACTTATTTATATTTTTTGCCTTCCCAAGATCGACTGGACTAACAGTCGCGATCGACCGGTCGATCGCGATCGACCGGTTGGCCACCCAGGGTATAAGCCATACTCCACCACGGGGGCCGAGTCCGGATTGGTGGAGGCTTGTAAGACTAGTGGCTGGTCTTACTGTCAGAAGTTTTCAAGCCGCCCTAAGGCCTGTCTGACTTGGCTTAACGACTACCATCTATCGACGGCAGCCGGCCGGACTGAACGCGCCGTATGTTGCTTAACCTTAGTGATCGTTTAAGATCACTCAGGCAGCCGAGGCTACGAGCGATATGATATAATATGATATGTGATATGATATTAAAGCTAAAATTACTATTTCCAGGCTATAATGTGTTCGAACGCATTGCCACGTAAGTACATTTCACTTTATAGATTAGTTTAGATTAAGTAGATTCGAATGCGTTTTATGATGTATTAAGCGGATGAGCGTTTTTCAAGATGTTCTTCCAAACAAAGAAGATTTTTTTAAGATGTTGTAAACAAAACAGCATTTTTGAATACCTATATTTTTCCAAACAAACAGCATACTTGAAGACATTGTTGTATACAAAACCTTACCCTAGAAGATTGTTCTAAACGTAGCATCTTTGAAGATATAAAACAAGCAGCATTTTTGAGAACAATATTCCATGGGGCCATAATAATGTTGTTCTACCTAAACAGAACAATTACTGAAGATATTGTTGCGAACAAAACTCAACTTTAATAGCAGCAGTTAGGGACTTTGTTATTCCTCATTCCCGATAGAAAGGGTTGTGTCACGTACAGTCGACATCACGTCAACCTTCACATTTTTGTTGCAAAGTCGCCCGTAATGCAACGGAGTAGAGTGCACGGGTGTATAGGATGATGTGCTGTCGACTGTACCCACAATATCAATTCGTTTATTAAGCAACATAAGATGATTAAACGTAGGATTATCATCGCAACATAAATATCTAGCTAAAATTACAGGTTCGTATTAATAGAATACTTTTACAACTTAGATTAGTCTTGAGCGCACTTTTAAATATGTTCTAAGCAGACATAATCTTACAAAAAAGCTCTTATTTGACGATGATCCGGAATGATCAAAGTCAAAGTCAATCACAAAGTCATAGTCAAGCTCAGAGTCAGAGTCAAAGGCAAGCTCAACCTCAGAGTCAGTAGTAAATTTTCTTATTTATCACCATGCTGTTCTAAACAAAACAGTGTTTTTTAAATGAAATTAAATTATATACACTCACTCCTAAATAATTAACTAAACTGGGCCTAATGGGGGTTGAGCAGTTGTTTTTAATTTTTTCTTTTCTTTTTCAATTAAATACTATAAAACATACAAAAAGAACGAAATACTTTAACAATGAATAAAAGCAAATAACTCTATTTTCAGATCCATCATATGAACTAGGACCTAGGGTGGGGATTGTAAGAATTATAAACTATGGCAAAGAGGAATCCTCCGAGACCGCAGAAAGTAGCAGCAGTTCCAGTAGTTCCAGCTGGAGCGAGGTCGAAAATGAGAGCTCCAGCAGTCAATCGGAATCTCAAAGTCAAAGCCAATCTCAGAGCCAAAGCCAGTCTCAGCAAAGTACAGAAAGCTGCAGCGACGATTCGAGCGTAGAACAGACTCAGATTCAAAGGCAAGTACAAAGTCAAAGAACAAGCAAGAGTCAGGAAGAAAGTCAGAGTCAAAGGCAATCTAAAAGCCAAATCCAGAGAAATGAAAAGTCAGAAAAAGACGTCTGTGATGATGATGCCTGGAATGATCAAAGTCAAAGTCAATCACAAAGGCAAAGTCAGAGTCAGGGTCACAAAAATAACAAGAACAAGAAAGTAACACAGAGCCAGAGTCAAAGCCAAGCACAGAGTCAGAGTCAAAGTAACGCAAAGAATCAAGAGCAATCACAGAGTCAAAGTCAATCTCAAAGCCAAAGTCAAAATAATGGAGATAAATGCGATGATGGTACCTCAAACGGTCAAACTCAAACTCAATCACAAAGTCAAAGTCAGACTCAGGGTCAAAAAAATAAAAAGAACAAGAAAGTAACACAGAGTCAGAGTCAAAGCCAAGCACAGAGTCAGAGTCAAAGTAACGCAAAGAATCAGGAGCAATCACAGAGTCAAAGTCAATCTCAAAGCCAAAGTCAAAATACTGGAGAAAAATGCGATGATGGTTCCTCAAACGGTCAAACTCAAACTCAATCACAAAGTCAAAGTCAGAGTCAGGATAAAAAAAATAAAAAGAACAAGAAAGTAACACAGAGTCAGAGTCAAAGCCAAGCACAGACTCAAAGTCAAAGTAACACAAAGAATCAGGAGCAAACACAGAGTCAAAGTCAATCTCAAAGCCAAAGTCAAAATACTGGAGATAAATGCGATGATGGTTCCTCAAACGGTCAAACTCAAACTCAATCACAAAGTCAAAGTCAGAGTCAGGATCAAAAAAATAAACAGAACAAGAAAGTAACACAGAGTCAGAGTCAAAGCCAAGCACAGAGTCAGAGTCAAAGTAACGCAAAGAATCAGGAGCAATCACAGAGTCAAAGTCAATCTCAAAGCCAAAGTCAAAATACTGGAGAAAAATGCGATGATGGTTCCTCAAACGGTCAAACTCAAACTCAATCACAAAGTCAAAGTCAGAGTCAGGATCAAAAAAATAAAAAGAACAAGAAAGTAACACAGAGTCAGAGTCAAAGCCAAGCACAGAGTCAGAGTCAAAGTAACGCAAAGAATCAGGAGCAATCACAGAGTCAAAGTCAATCTCAAAGCCAAAGTCAAAATACTGGAGATAAATGCGATGATGGTTCCTCAAACGGTCAAACTCAAACTCAGGGTCAAAAAAATAAAAAGAACAAGAAAGTAACACAGAATCAGAGTCAAAGCCAAGCACAGAGTCAGAGTCAAAGTAACGCAAAGAATCAGGAGCAATCACAGAGTCAAAGTCAATCTCAAAGCCAAAGTCAAAATACTGGAGATAAATGCGATGATGGTTCCTCAAACGGTCAAACTCAAACTCAATCACAAAGTCAAAGTCAGAGTCAGGATCAAAAACATAAACAGAACAAGAAAGTAACACAGAGTCAGAGTCAAAGCCAAGCACAGAGTCAGAGTCAAAGTAACGCAAAGAATCAGGAGCAATCACAGAGTCAAAGTCAATCTCAAAGCCAAAGTCAAAATACTGGAGATAAATGCGATGATGGTTCCTCAAACGGTCAAACTCAAACTCAATCGCAAAGTCAAAGTCAGACTCAGGGTCATAAAAATAAAAAGAACAAGAAAGTAACACAGAATCAGAGTCAAAGCCAAGCACAGAGTCAGAGTCAAAGTAACGCAAAGAATCAGGAGCAATCACAGAGTCAAAGTCAATCTCAAAGCCAAAGTCAAAATACTGGAGATAAATGCGATGATGGTTCCTCAAACGGTCAAACTCAAACTCAATCACAAAGTCAAAGTCAGAGTCAGGATCAAAAACATAAACAGAACAAGAAAGTAACACAGAGTCAGAGTCAAAGCCAAGCACAGAGTCAGAGTCAAAGTAACGCAAAGAATCAGGAGCAATCACAGAGTCAAAGTCAATCTCAAAGCCAAAGTCAAAATACTGGAGATAAATGCGATGATGGTTCCTCAAACGGTCAAACTCAAACTCAATCGCAAAGTCAAAGTCAAACTCAGGGTCAAAAAAATAAAAAGAATAAGAAAGTAACACAAAATCAGAGTCAAAGCCAAGCACAGAGTCAGAGTCAAAGTAACGCAAAGAATCAGGAGCAATCACAGAGTCAAAGTCAATCTCAAAGCCAAAGTCAAAATACTGGAGAAAAATGCGATGATGGTTCCTCAAACGGTCAAACTCAAACTCAATCACAAAGTCAAAGTCAAACTCAGGGTCAAAAAAATAAAAAGAACAAGAAAGTAACACAGAGTCAGAGTCAAAGCCAAGCACAGAGTCAGAGTCAAAGTAACGCAAAGAATCAGGAGCAAACACAGAGTCAAAGTCAATCTCAAAGCCAAAGTCAAAATACTGGAGATAAATGCGATGATGGTTCCTCAAACGGTCAAACTCAAACTCAATCGCAAAGTCAAAGTCAGAGTCAGGATCAAAAAAATAAACAGAACAAGAAAGTAACACAGAGTCAGAGTCAAAGCCAAGCACAGAGTCAGAGTCAAAGTAACGCAAAGAATCAGGAGCAATCACAGAGTCAAAGTCAATCTCAAAGCCAAAGTCAAAATACTGGAGATAAATGCGATGATGGTTCCTCAAACGGTCAAACTCAAACTCAATCACAAAGTCAAAGTCAGAGTCAGGATCAAAAAAATAAACAGAACAAGAAAGTAACACAGAGTCAGAGTCAAAGCCAAGCACAGAGTCAGAGTCAAAGTAACGCAAAGAATCAGGAGCAATCACAGAGTCAAAGTCAATCTCAAAGCCAAAGTCAAAATACTGGAGATAAATGCGATGATGGTTCCTCAAACGGTCAAACTCAAATTCAATCACAAAGTCAAAGTCAAACTCAGGGTCAAAAAAATAAAAAGAACAAGAAAGTAACACAGAATCAGAGTCAAAGCCAAGCACAGAGTCAGAGTCAAAGTAACGCAAAGAATCAGGAGCAATCACAGAGTCAAAGTCAATCTCAAAGCCAAAGTCAAAATACTGGAGATAAATGCGATGATGGTTCCTCAAACGGTCAAACTCAAACTCAATCACAAAGTCAAAGTCAGACTCAGGGTCAAAAAAATAAAAAGAACAAGGAAGTAACACAGAGCCAGAGTCAAAGCCAAGCACAGAGTCAGAGTCAAAGTAACGCAAAGAATCAGGAGCAATCACAGAGTCAAAGTCAATCTCAAAGCCAAAGTCAAAATACTGGAGATAAATGCGATGATGGTTCCTCAAACGGTCAAACTCAAACTCAATCACAAAGTCAAAGTCAGACTCAGGGTCAAAAAAATAAAAAGAACAAGAAAGTAACACAGAGCCAGAGTCAAAGCCAAGCACAGAGTCAGAGTCAAAGTAACGCAAAGAATCAGGAGCAATCACAGAGTCAAAGTCAATCTCAAAGCCAAAGTCAAAATACTGGAGATAAATGCGATGATGGTTCCTCAAACGGTCAAACTCAAACTCAATCACAAAGTCAAAGTCAGAGTCAGGATCAAAAAAATAAACAGAACAAGAAAGTAACACAGAGTCAGAGTCAAAGCCAAGCACAGAGTCAGAGTCAAAGTAACGCAAAGAATCAGGAGCAATCACAGAGTCAAAGTCAATCTCAAAGCCAAAGTCAAAATACTGGAGATAAATGCGATGATGGTTCCTCAAACGGTCAAACTCAAATTCAATCACAAAGTCAAAGTCAAACTCAGGGTCAAAAAAATAAAAAGAACAAGAAAGTAACACAGAATCAGAGTCAAAGCCAAGCACAGAGTCAGAGTCAAAGTAACGCAAAGAATCAGGAGCAATCACAGAGTCAAAGTCAATCTCAAAGCCAAAGTCAAAATACTGGAGATAGATGCGATGATGGTTCCTCAAACGGTCAAACTCAAACTCAATCACAAAGTCAAAGTCAAACACAGGCTCAAAAAAATAAAAAGAACAAGAAAGTAACACAGAATCAGAGTCAAAGCCAAGCACAGAGTCAGAGTCAAAGTAACGCAAAGAATCAGGAGCAATCACAGAGTCAAAGTCAATCTCAAAGCCAAAGTCAAAATACTGGAGATAAATGCGATGATGGTTCCTCAAACGGTCAAACTCAAACTCAATCACAAAGTCAAAGTCAGACTCAGGGTCAAAAAAATAAAAAGAACAAGGAAGTAACACAGAGCCAGAGTCAAAGCCAAGCACAGAGTCAGAGTCAAAGTAACGCAAAGAATCAGGAGCAATCACAGAGTCAAAGTCAATCTCAAAGCCAAAGTCAAAATACTGGAGATAAATGCGATGATGGTTCCTCAAACGGTCAAACTCAAACTCAATCACAAAGTCAAAGTCAGACTCAGGGTCAAAAAAATAAAAAGAACAAGAAAGTAACACAGAGCCAGAGTCAAAGCCAAGCACAGAGTCAGAGTCAAAGTAACGCAAAGAATCAGGAGCAATCACAGAGTCAAAGTCAATCTCAAAGCCAAAGTCAAAATACTGGAGATAAATGCGATGATGGTTCATCAAACGGTCAAACTCAAACTCAATCACAAAGTCAGACTGAGAGTCAAAAAAAGAACAAGAAAGTAACACAGAGTCAGAGTCAAAGCCAAGCACAGAGTCAGAGTCAAAGCCAAGCGCAGAGTCAGCGTCAAAGCCAAGATCGTCAGAGTCAAAGCCAAGCACAGAGTCAGAGTCAAACCCAAGCTCAACGTCAGAGTCAAAGTCAAGCACAGAGTCAGAGTCAAAAACAAGCACAAAGTCAGAGTCAAAGCCAAGCACAAAGTCAGAGTCAAAGCGAAGCTCAACGTCAGAGTCAAAGCCAAGCGCAGACTCAGAGTCAAACCCAAGCTCAACGCCAGAGTCAAAGCCAAGATCAACGTTATAGTCAAAGCCAGGCACAGATTCAAAGTCAAAGCGAAGCTCAACGTCAGAGTCAAAGTCAAGCACAGAGTCAGAGTCAAAGTAATGCACAGAGTCAGTGTCAAGCGCAGCGTCAAAGTCAATCTCAAAGCCAAAACGATGGCGACAATTGTGATAACGATTCTTCAAGCCAGTCGCAGAGCCAAAGCCAGGCCCAAGGATCCTCCACAACCGTGGTTTCAAAGTCTTTGTCAAGTTCTTCGTCGGCTGAATCAAGCAGCTCCGCATCAAGAACCGAAGAAACGGAGTCCTGTAATGGAAACGTAACGAGGAGCGAAACCTCAGAATCATCGCGCTCTGATTCGGAAGAGAATGCTTCGTCGTCTTCTTCATCGTACACTGAAAGCAGTGCCGACGGGAGCTCTTGCGAAGAAAGCGAGTCGTCTTCGTCCGAGTCTTCGTCTTCATCTTCGTCTTCGTCCTACGAGTCTTCGTCCAGCTCGTCCACCGAAGAGGGATCTTGTTAGATAGATATATGAGCGAGTCCCGTGTGTATTTTTTGTACCAGGAAAGAGTTCACTAGATTTAACCCTTTAACCGGCATAGCTAGTATAATTTTTTCATTGGTTTTGGACTTTATTTCAAAGTGATAAGGTTCAATTTTTGGTGGGAACTATTTTACCACTGCCTTGTAAAGGGTAAACCTTTGAAAACCTTTGAAAGCAAACAAAAACTTACCCCTGTAAAGCACTTCCCGATTGACATGCTCCTGCCTGACAGGCTCTTTCATTGTCCATTATTAAAACCTTACCCTTTTCCAAAGCAATACATTCGTAAGCGATATTATGTTGGTGATATTTAAAAACAATGTTTACTTGTATGGAAAAATTATTTGGATCAAAATAGAAGCATGCTTTGTTTGTATTTGAACGAGCTTTTGAGGTACATTGGCTCCACGATTGTATTAATTGCGATGTCTAGGAAACAGACAATCATAACGACAAATCGAACGAATAATGGTTATACGAAATATAATTTAAGTTGCAATTCGAACTGTGGTTTTTATTTTATTTGCGGCAATATACCTAGGTAGGAATCGCTCGTAGCCCTGGCCGCCTGAGTGATCTTAAACGATCACGAAGGTTAAGCAACATAGGGCACGTTCAGTGCATGTAGGTGACCGTCTCTATGACTAACGCTAGTGGCATTTTTCCGAGCGGTTCCGTGCTTCCCGAGGCACGTAAAAGCAGTTGGTGCCGGCTGCCGTCGATAGATGGCAGTCGTTAAGCCAAGTCAGAGGCCTTAAGGCGGCTTGAAAACTTCTGACAGTAAGACTAGCCACTAGTCTTACAATCCGGACTTGGCCCCCGTGGTGGAGTATGGCCTATACCTTCCTCAGGGAAGAGACCCGTGCCCCTTGGTGGGAACATAGTGGGATGATGATGAAAAATACCAAAAATCGAATGCTGAACAAAAATATGTGGTCGATACAATGTGGTTGTGGAATATCATTGGTAGGTGTGATGATGGCGATGATTTCCTCTTATCCCTTACCAGGGACACAGGCCTCGTAGAAGGGATCTACATTTTATAGGTATAATTTATCTTCTAAAACATGTTTTGCTAAAAGGGAACTCGTTACGATGTTCACTTTTTGAGACTTAGGTATCTCATCTCATGAAGCCATTCTATCTCATCATCGTCAACCCTGTTATGTCCGCACCGAGGGGCACGGGTCTCTTCCCTGAGGAAGGTATAGGCCATACTCCACCACGGGGGCCAAGTCCGGATTGTGGAGGCTTGTAAGACTAGTGGCTAGTCTTACTGTCAGAAGTTTTCAAGCCGCCCTAAGGCCTCTGACTTGGCTCAACGACTGCCATCTATCGACGGCATCCGGCACCAACTGCTTAACGTGCCTTGCGAAGCACGGAACCGCTCGGAAAAATGCCACTAGTGTTAGTCATAGACGGTGACCCATCCATGGACTGAACGCGCCGTATGTTGCTTAACCTTAAGGTAAGCGTCGGCAAGAGGCTGCCGCGACCCAGCAGTCGCTGCCGGGCAGTCACCGCACTGCGCCATAGGGATTTGTATGACACACCGTCCGATGCAGGCGGCTGAGCGGCGCGGCCGGGGGATGTGGCTTGCGTGCTACGCAGCAGTTACGTTCGGCGGCGGCGTTCGGTCGCGGCGGCCGGGTCGCGGCAGCGTCTTGTCGAATGCTATCTTTTGTGATCGTTTTTTAAGATCACTCAGGTAGCCAGGGCCACGAGCGATTCTATTCCATTCTATCTATTTAGGGAAAATCTGATGAAATTAATGTAAAATTTAAATGACTATTAATTAATTTTAATCAACATTCGATATAATCTATTTAACTCAGACTTTTCTGAACTTTGTTATTTATTTTTATTTTTACTAAACACACAGTTTTGAAAAATTTATACTCCTTCAAAGGTGTTTCAAACTGAATTATACATAATTAGAATAAGTAGTTGTGAAAATACTGTTGGAGTGTCTAATAAATAATAATAATAATAAACCGAATCAAGAAAAAAACACCAAAGTAATCGAGCCCTAAGCTCCATAGATTTCAATTATTAATGTCTATCCTACACAAATGGCTGATGATATTATTTGTCAAAACATTTTGCGAGTTAATCAAATTACCAAAATATCACAGCATGGCGCCGTAGGGCTTGTAACAATCGCTTGTTCGAGTATTCGAGAGAATCGAAGTTT
Organism: Yponomeuta plumbellus; assembly: GCA_947310845.1. Taxonomy (NCBI): domain Eukaryota; kingdom Metazoa; phylum Arthropoda; class Insecta; order Lepidoptera; family Yponomeutidae; genus Yponomeuta; species Yponomeuta plumbellus. Next base: position 7,159,184 of record OX371220.1, on the reverse strand, counting down.
CGAATGTTTGCTATTTTATGGAGTAAATTTATTTTGTCTTTAGGTAACAATTTTGTAGTTTCGGAATGCTCATTTAACAGAAGCAGTAGTTATTTTGTGTTTCATATCGTAAAAAAACACTCAACTGTCGCTTTTAATTTTCGAATAACGCGATGGTGTGCAGAACTACCACTCCATTGTAAAAACAAATTAAAAAAATAAACTCACGCCCGCTATCCCCGAGGGGTTAGGCAGAGGCACCAATCACTACACCACTCCATTGTAACGTAGAATACTAAAATTTTTTTTGTAAAGATATTTTGTTTACAAAAATTAATGACGATGACGTTGACGAATTGATGACGATTGTATGACGACGTCTGTGGCGCAGCGATTAGCGCATCTGCCCACCATGCAAGAGGTCTTGGATTCGATCCCCGGCTGGGGCCCTAAAAACCTATGTTTGTGGGGCCAGAGACAATGTATGTGCCTGTATGTAAATGTTTATGTTTCTTGAATTTGATGATGACGGTAATTTTACTTCTGATGTTATAACAGTTCTAAAACATATACATAAGCACACGCCAGTATTTCAGCGGAGTAGGCAGAGACCAAGGACTGCCACGTGCGATGATATTGACAAAACACTTTCGCTTCATCGACATTCATTACCGTTGCATGCACGTAAGCTAAAAGACATAAAAAAGTATTAAACTCACGCCCGTTATCCCCGAGGGGGTAAGCAGAGGCACCAATCACTAAAACTGGGCCCACGTTTTTGTTTATTAGGTCCCAACGTGACAAGTGGAACGTAAAAAGACATAATAAAAAAGTCGAATACTAAAGTCAGAATTATTCGAATAATTTACAGGCCGTTCATCGTCCAACCTAAGCTGTGTGGCGGTTAGTCTCCCCAACCGATAATATCGCAATTATCTAAGCGAAAAGGGGCGTTCCTCATAATGGATTTCTAATTATGTTATTTTTATTGTTTGGTTAGTGCATAGCATCGTTTTGGATTGGATTTCAGTAGAATGGACAATGCCGCGTTATTAATGATAATTAGGTAACTCCGACATGTTAGTGAAATAGATAGAATAGATAGATAGATTGAATATTCTTTATTATATGAATGCACACCAGGAATTACACATGAAATTTGACAATAACTTATTACAGTACAATTGGCGGCCTTATTACTAAAAGTAAATTCTTCCAGACAACCATTGACGGAAAAAAACAGTATATAATGAAATAGTTACTTTTTACTTTTAATATCATCATCAACCCATTACGTCCCCACTGAGGGGCACGGGTCTCTTCCCTGAGGAAGGTATAGGCCATAATACTCCACCACGGGGGCCAAGTCCGGATTGGTGGAGGCTTGTAAGACTAGTGGCTGGTCTCACAGTCAGAAGTTTTCAAGCCGCCCTAGGGCCTCTGACTTGGCTTAACGACTGCCATCTATCGACGGCAGCGGCACCAACTGCTTGACGTGCCTTGCGAAGCACGGAACCGCTCGGAAAAATGCCACTAGCGTTAGTCGTAGAACGGTCACACACCCATGCATTCAACTCGCCCTATCTATGTTGCTTAACCTTCGTGATCGTTTAAGGCTGTAACAAGGGCGAATGACTTTGAGCATTTGACCTCTGAGTTATAGAATGATAAACTAGCGCAATCTCTTGAATGTTTGTTGTACTTCTTCGGCGAATACTTTAAAGGCTAATCCATAATCCAAAGATTACACAGATAAGAGATGTGGCGGATGTTCGATGGCGATTGTTCCCTGCGCTAATTAAGAAATCGTACAATTTTGTACTAATCACGCTTAATATTAACATTAAAAAATATATGAGCAGTTAGGATTGCAGATATTGATGTGGCCGATATTTGCATGAAAGATTTAAATGAAAAGCTACTACCGATTTTCGTTTCGTTTCGTTTTCGTTTACCAGCGAAATTAGATTTTGTGGAAAATAAAGCTTTTGGAAATTTTTTTTTTTTTGCCATCTATACAGGTTAAATGCAATTTTTTTTCCGTACGAATTAGTCACTGATATCCTTTATTACCAAAGATTTTATTCAGAATTTTTTAGTGCGTACTTTTGCCTAACATTTCAGTTAAAGCTAGCCAATTTTGCAACATTTACCCTTGTTACACCCTTAAGATCACTCAAGCGGCCGGGGCTACGAGTGATTTTACGGATCAGTTTCACACTTCACGCGCCGCCCGACACAAAAAAGGCGGATAATTGATAAATTAGGAGCTAAAGCGCGTCCTGTCCCTAATTTTGACGTAATTTGACACTGGTTGTGCTTTTTGTGTAACGTTGAACTCGGTGTCTATTTTGGCTATGCACACACACATCTTCTATCTTCTATATTATTATAAATTCAAAGTCCTGACTGACTGACTCACTCATCAACGCCCAGCCCAAGCCGTTGGACCTAGGAAGCTGAAATTTTGCACAGAGGGTCTTTAAATAATGTAGGCAAGGAATAAGAAAGGATTTTTTGAAATTCAACCCCTAAGAGCGCCGAGCTGCTTACTACTTTATCTCCAGACGGCCAGCGCCGCGCCGAGCCGCGAGCCGCGCACCGAACCGAGAACCAACGCATTCACACGCAGATTTCTCTGCAGACTTGTCGCCAGCGACAAATCCAGCGGATGGGCGCGCCTGTGAATGGTAGCCTTTATTTATTTATTTATTAATACTTTTATTGCACTTAGAGCCTGGCCACGGGACATTTGCCGGACCGTGCGGACCGCCGGACATTTGACATTGTGCGACCGGCGAGGCGTCTTACCGCGTGGCTTGCTACGTACATTTCTATGAGTTTGTTTCAACGGCGAGGCGTCTAGCGACTGAACCGACCGGCGAGGCGTCTTACCGCGTGGCTTGCTACGTAAATTTCTATGAGTTTGTTTCAACGGCGAGGCGTCTAGCGACTGAAACAAACTCATAGAAATGTACGTAGCAAGCCACGCGGTAAGACGCCGGTCGCGCCGCGCTATTTTTCGCGCGGGCGAATATCCCGTGGCCAGGCCGGGTGCATATAATTTGTTTTGGAATAGTTTTCTGTTTGAAGTTGGTTTTTGTGTACCGTGTAGGTACTCGGTGTTGCGTATTGTATCTTGTACCTACACATACATACATAAAGGAAGTTACCCGAGCGAAACATGATCGGAGTCTTCCTACAAAAAGTCAAGTGTGTACCCATTCCGGAATATAAATCATAATATAAATATTTACATACAGGCACAAGCACATTCATTGCTTCCGGCCCCACACTAGGATACCCCGTGTCGTGGGAACCAGAAACAGCGACATCACAAACATGTAAACATCCAAGACCAGGGGTTTTTTTTGGTCCCTAGCCGGGACTTGACCCGGGACCTCTCGCATGTTAGGTAGAGGCGCTAACCGCTGCGCCACGTCGAGAAATATTTTTTTTTCCTAAAACAATGTTTTATCCGAAACGGAAGTCCCCAAATAGAATGCTCTACTTAATTAAGAAAAGACAATAATAATAAATCAATGAGCTAAATCGTGCGCACGCGACCTCTCCCAACGGATTTCTTGTTGACATCTCGACTTCAGAGACGTCTGGTGACCGCTCGTTGCATACAATTTACCTTAAAACGAAAGTAACCGGAGATTGAGTATTAGTACGTTTTTTACGTCGACAGATCAGATGACACCCTTGTCCAATTATACAATTAAAAACCGGCTAAGTGCGTGTCGCTCGTAGCCTGAGCTGTCTGAGTGATCTTAAACGATCACTAAGGTTAAGCAACATACGGCGCGTTCAGTCTATGGATGGGTCGCCGTCTATGACTAACGTTCGTATGACATGCGTGCTTCGCAAGGCACGTTAAGCAGTTGGTGCCGACTGCCGTCGCTAGATGGCAGTCGTTAAGCCAAGTCAGAGGCTTTAGGGCGGCTTGAAAACTTCTGACAGTAAGACCAGCCACTAGTCTTACAAGCCTCCACCAATCCGGACTTGGCCCCCGTAGAATATGGCCTATACCTTCCTCAGGGAAAAGACCCGTGCCTTCGGTGGGGACATAAAGGGTTGATGATGAATGATCACAAACATGGAAATACATCCAGACTGGTATTTTCTAGAGATGCGTTTAACAGTGACTTAACAACTGAGAATAATCTAGAATGATCCAGCCACTTCATAAGATCCATTCATCGTCACTACTAAGAATCAATCTTCGATCAAAGGTAAGTTATTTTACCTCCCACTAAATATACGGGCTATAAAACGAATTATACTGAAGTATTTTTGTTCGTTTAGTAGGGTGAACATGAGCATGGTGTTGCTTTGGGACTTTTTTTAAGGTAGTCTACAGTGAGTAGATTCTATTCAATTTTGTATGCTCTCGACGCTTAAGCCTGACAAAAACTTTTGTTACTAAGGGCCGATTTATGAATTGAGAATTTCACTAAGTTAACTTAAGTAACGTTCCGTCACGCTCTTTTCTGACTAATTTGACGAGACAGCACTATAACTCAGTGTTGCCACTTTAGCCACTTTATAGCTAGATCTAGCCACATTTCCGAAATGGTTAGCTACAAAAAAAATGTTTTGGTAGCTAAATATTTTAGCCACCATTTTTAGCCACTTTCATTCATTTTGTAAAAGTTATAATATTTCACTAATTTATAATGCAAAGAAGTGTACCTATTTAAAATTTAATGATTTCTTGTAAGTTTATTTATTATGACACCGTAGTTACTTTTTTATGTTTTTGAACGCAACTCTTTACTAACAGATGGGGATTTCGTTCATCCAATCATTCATTCATTGTGTCTTTCTTGGTTTGGTGTCGCTCGGTCATTTTTTGTGCTTTCATTCAATCAAAGAGCAGGAACCAAAAAAAATAATTTAGGAGAAACATCTGATCGAAACGTAAAGGGAGCTCATGTGCGGATCGAAAAGAAGTGAAAAAAGAGGTTAGCGTGGACTTACATATCAAAAAGAAAAGTATTATTTTGTTTAGCTACTTTAGGCCTTAATTTATTGGTATCTGGCCACTTTTTTACTACGGTTTAGCCACTTTCTCCATGGGCAAGGTGGCAACACTGCTATAACTGTTAAGTAGTTACTTAGCTAAATTCTCAATGCAGCAACTGGCTTTACCTTTCCCCTTCTTTCCAGAAAAGCAGCGGTCCTATTTGTTTTTTTTTTCGTTTTTTTTAGGGAAACCTTGGAAAATGCCCTTTGTATCAGTATTCCGGTTATTAAGTCGGGTCTCCGGACTGGTGCTGAGTTATTATCAGGCGTATAAGTTCAATCAGATTTCAAAATTGTCTCCATAGATATTTCTTGAAAAATGTATCTCGTGAAAACTTTCTCTTTCATCCCTTACTAGCTTTCGCCCGCGACTCCGTCCACGCGGACTTTAGTTCAAAATTTTCCAACCCCATTCACTCCCTTAAGGGTTAAATTTAAAAAACGGCGAAACACGTATTCAATCAATTGCGTTGAAGAGTATTTATTTTAAGTTTCAAGAAAATTAGACAACATTCTTTATACCTCCCATACAAATTTGGGCAACCCTTTTCGCCCCCTTAGGAGTTGAATTTAAAAAAGTCCGGTCTTATTCCTTGCCTACATTATATATAGACCCTCTGTGCAAAATTTTAGCTTCCTAGGTCCAACGGCTTGGGCTGGGCGTTGATGAGTGAGTCAGTCAGTCAGGACTTTGAATTTTATATAGATAGAAGAAGATAGAAGATTGTCTCGTCGGTAGACCCGCTAAGGCGCTTAGCTACCAACAAATACGACGTGGGTTCGATTACCCCAGAGGGCCGTCGTACAATTGTACAAATGGCCTCAGAGGTGTTTTCGATGTCTGGTTACCATAACACAGGGTACCCTAGTTTGGGACCAGATAAAGTGCTTGCGTTGTATTGCGTATCCTCTCATTCAAAGTAACACTTCATTAGGCAGATTTTTCTTCATTTGTACGCCTCAGGCAGAGCATGTATAGAACTAATATCTTTTTAACCATCCTATTCATGAACTCATCCTTCACAAATAAATGTCTTTTGTCTTTTTGTCTTTTTTTTAGGTCTTTTTTTTGTCTTTTCTTTTTTTTACGACCTCTGTGGCGTAGTGGTTAGCGCATCTGCTTACCATCTGAGAGGTCCCGGGTTCGATCCCCGGCTGGGGAGAGAAAAAAAAAACTCCAGGTCTTGGATGTTTACATGTTTGTGACGTCGCTGTTTCTGGTTCCCACGACACAGGGTATCCTAGTGTAGGACCAGAAGAAATGTATGTGCCTGTATGTAAATGTTTATCTTTATGATTATCTTTATCTTTTGAAAAAAAAACACCACACATACTTCTTAAGAACATCACTGAAGCCCTAGAAATCTGACATGATTGACAGATTTCTAGATGTAGTGTAGGTGGACGGTAGTCCCTGGCGTCTACCTACCCTTCAGTGATACAGACGTAAGTTTATATTATGTAGGGTCTGAATGGCTAACACTATAAGTACTTACATTCATATTCAACAAAGAGAATGTAAATTCTTTACGTTGAAATAAATATCTGATTAGTGATTTTTGAATGAGTCCCAATAAACCCAGCTGCCATGGTCACCGTGCGCGCACACGCCAGACCCGCCACATGGCCTGCGCGCGCGCAGATAACGGAAGCGCGCCGTAAACTGTTGTCCGATGTGTTTACAACCTGCTTTTTTGGGGAAACATGCTGAAATTGTAACGTTTTGTGAGTTATTGACTGTGTCGACGGGATCGTTTGGTTCAAATCCCTACTCCGCTCAAAAATGTCTAATTACATTCTGAGAATTATTAACTACATCTTGTTGTTCAGCACACACACACACACGCACTCATTTACTTTAATATTTTTGCATTCTCCACTGCCTCCTCTAAACAGTGTCTTATAACTGAATTTTATTATATTCTTTCTCAATAACTTAAACCTTGTTCAAATGCAAAAATTTGATACTGTTTCCTAACCGTCGCTCAATGGTGAAATCGCTTGCCCTGGGACGAAGTCGTAATAATACCTAAAAACAACTCGGCTGGACAATTTCAAAACCTAGCAAGTGATACATCATCATCAACCCATTATGTCCCCACCGAGTGGCATGAGTCTCTTCCCTGAGGAAGGTATAGGCCATACTCCACCACGGGGGCCATGTCAAAGCATCGATCTGCATTTTTAAAAGGTATAAAAAGACCTTAAAGTTGCATTTTGAATTTTGAAAAACGTAGCAAAGGCACAAGTGCCCTTGCTGGGCCTTGCTACGTTTGGACGCTGGAGGACGCAAAAACCCATATAAAAACCTAGTAACTAGTATTAGGTTCTTAATATGGTTTTTCGCCTTGCTAGGTTTCTGAAATTATCAATGACAGTTGGATTTCGCACGCCAAAACATAGTAATGGCCTTGATAGGTTTTTAAAGTTGACAGTCAGACATGCATATCTTTAGTAAGAGCCATAAAACGTGATAATATATTCTACTAACGACCCGCCCCGGCTTCGCACGGGTGGTAAAAACGTTTTCGTGAAAATAGGAAATAGAATTAGTTACGTGGAAAATTCCCGGGTTAGTAATTTTTTTAAACCTTGGGTTACATTATTCGAGATTTCGTACGGAACCCTAAACTTTATGAAAATTCATTAAAGCCTATGTTACTCATGATGAAAAATGATGAAAGAATTTTCGAAATCGCCCCAGTAGGTAGTTTCTGAGCCTATTCATTACAAACATACACACAAAAATACAAATATTTCCTCTTTATAATATTACATAGTACGTGGCCATACTGAAAGTTTCTGGATTCTGGTAAATAAGACTACCTATTATCTTTATAACACATTTATTGTTTTTCAGAGTTTAAACCCTCACTATTTACGCATTTTTGCTTTCGCTGGAACTATTGTGAAAAGCAGTGGGTCCAGTCTTCCTTAGGGACCTCTTCGATGGCTTTGTGAAAAGCATTCACCGCCATTTCCGGGCTTGTGAAACGTAAACCTCTGAGTTTATCTTTAATATTCGGGAGCAGAAAGAAATCACAGGGTGCTAGATCTGGACTGTATGGCGGATGAGTTATTAATTCTACTTTTAAAGCCTTCAAATACGCATTCGTTGCCTTAGCGGAATGTGCCGACGCGTTGTCATGATGAAGGACTATTTTGCTCAGGGGACGCTTTTCGCGTATTTTGTCAAACACTTCAAGCAAACACATATTAACATACCAATCTGTAGTTACGGTTCTTTGGTTTTCAAGCGATACAGTGATGTAATGGCCTGATTTTCCGAAAAACGAAGCAACCGTTTTCTTGCCAGTGCTGCGGCTTTTTTTGACTTTCGTTGGCAACTCTTCAAAAGGAAAGACCCATTCCGCCGATTAACTTTTCCTTTCTGGTTCAAAGCAGCACACCCAAGTTTCATCACCTGTTACAATGTTATACACAGCCATTGATTGTCCTCCGTCATATTTTTTTATCATTTTACGGCACCACTCTACACGCAGTCGTTTCTGATCTTAGGACAAATCATGCGGTATCCATCGAGTGCAAAGTTTCCGAACCTTCAGATGCTCATGCAATATCTTTTGCACTTGGCTCATTCCAATGCCTAAGGTAGTGCGGATTTGCTGACAGGTAATTTTTTTATCCGTTTCAATTAGTTGTCGCACAGTATCAATATTAAAATCGGTAACCGCGGTCGCCGGCCGGCGTTCACGTTTAACGTCATAGAGATGATCACGTCCTCGTCTACACTCACCAAAGCACGAATAAATAGAGCTACGACATGGGACTTCATCACCAAATGCTAATTGAAGTCTTTGACAACTCTCTTGCTAACTTAAGCTATAGCGAAAATCGTAAAAAATCATAGTACGGAAATTTTCTCGACTTAAATTCATTGTAATAGCGACACACTAATTTCAAAACAACGCCACGATGAAAAAACAAATGACAGACTCACAATTTAAAAATAAATGTACTGACAGAGAGTTTCTTGTTCAACCCCTATCAGTGTTTTTTTTATTTTCCTTTTGTAACTAGTCCGTTCCAGAAACTTTCAGTATGGCCTAAGTACTATCTATCTAATCTAATCTCTTTAAACGAGCAATTCTTGTATATATATTTATATATAACCAGAATCTCGGAAACGGCTCCAACGATTTTCACGAAATTTTGTAGGCAGATGCTTTCGGGGGCGTTTAATTGATCTAACTAGGTTACATTTTTAGAAAACGTTGTTTTATCCGTGTTTTAAGGCAATTGAAATTTGCTATAATAACATACAGAGGTAAATTTCACGTCTATCTGCAAGGTTGGGATAGTCCAGACGGGAAAACGGGCGACCCGTTTCGAGCCGATATCAAGAGACCCGGTTCGATTCATGATGTTTTTTTTCCAAGTTCTTTTTTTGTTGGAAAAGGATTATTTTAATTTTATATTTCATATTTTATATTACAAAAAAAGTACCGAGCAAAGCTCGGTCACCCAGGTACTATTTATTTATGACAACTCTTAAATTCTGTCTAAAGCCAAGGATATTGATCCAACTCTCATGTCTTTAGCTCTTGTACTTATTCTCAGTAAGGCGAGCTCTCGAAGTGACCAACTCGTTTTTTGGCTCTCCTGTACGATTGTCTCTCAGGGCACTTACTAGGTTTTGAAATTGTCCAGCCGAACTTTTGTCAGGAAAAATAAAAGTAGGTAATTTGATTTGACTAGGCTCCTAATACCTTTTGTAGGTAACAAAAATAGATTTTTTAACAACCTAATCTCAGACCTACCGGATAATACAAAATTTCATCGAAATCTGTCAAGCCGTTTTGGAGGAGTATGCGCACTATCACTGTGACACGAGCTTGAGGACTCAAAAACTACAAAAAGTCGGGGAACATACCTACATGGGGGTGATTCGGGTACCCCTAGGAGTGCTCTATCTCAGGACTTCCGCTTGACACTATTTTTGGGACACCCTGTATAAAAATATCATGTCACAGTATTTATTATCGTCACTGAAACGGTTTTACAAGTATGGTTATGATTTTTGTAGGTTATGTATTTAGGTAGGTCTCAGAATAATAGGCTAGTATTTGACAGATTTCTGAAAGCCATCTCATATTGTTTGTTGGTGTTCATGGAGTCCTCATAAAGTGGTCATTGTAAATTCTTTCGTGTATTTCTTCTAAAAAAGCAAACGAAAATTTTCTTTTCAAATAAGCCGCCAAAACGCTATCTTAGCCAATATGGCGTCGCACAGGAATTATGACGTCACTCCGGGTAAACCAACCAATGAACGTAAGAAAGAATGAATGACAGACGCCATTTCTACTGCCATGTGACGTCATCACAGAATCGGCCAACCCAGGCCGTTTTCGATACAATGGCGGCAGATACAAATTACGAAATTTTATCTTGTGTTTTTTTACAAATCATAATTATTGTTTTATAGTTACAATGCCTTAAAGCGGTTTTTAGATACATAATTTATACAATTACGTATAAATAATACCTACTGTTTTTTTCACACTATCAAATAGCCTCATCATCAACCCATCATGTCCCCACCAAGGGGCACGGGTCTCTTCCCTGAGGAAGGTATAGGCCATACTCCACCACGGGGGCCAAGTCCGGATTGGTGGAGGCTTGTAAGACTACTGGCTGGTCTTACTGTCAGAAGTTTTCAAGCCGCCCTAAGACCTCTGACTTGGCTTAACGACTGTCATCTATCGACGGCAGCCGGCACCAACAGCTTAACGTGCCTTGCGAAGCACGGAATCGCTCGGAAAAATGCCACTAGCGTTAGTCATAGGCGGTGACCCATCCATGGACTGAACGCGCCGTATGTTGCTTAACCTTCGTGATCGTTTAAGATCAGTTAGGCAGCCCAGGCTACGAGCGATTCTCAAAATCAAATAGCCTATCGTAGGCTAATTAAAATGGAATACAAACGCTTGCCGGGTCAGCTGGTAATCTACAAGAAGTTGTTTTCAAGAAATGCAAATGAAGCAAATAATGACGTTCGAAAGTATTTATTACCTTTTAAATAAACTAACAATTTGCGTCTTAAATTTTATTCAACTAGTCTATACGAATATCTTATTATGATACACTTGCGCAAATAGACTCACACGTATAACAGCACATTTTCACTTGTTTTCATTCCCTACAGACACAATGGGGAACTTGCATGGAACTTAGATTGGCGTGACACTGCCTTTATGGCACAGAAAAGGTAGACAAAATTAGGAAAAAACTAAACCGCATAAAATTGGGCTTAGAATAACCCAATTTTTATGCGCAATTTTTATTTATATATTAATAATTAATTTAACTAATTTACTAATTATTTTAACTTGCGTTGTCGGCGAATTCAGTCATTAAGGGCCAGTTTTTGAATTGAGAATTTCACTAAGTAATAATTTAACTGTAGTGCTGTCTCCTCACATTTGTCGGAAAAGAGCATGACAGTACGTTACTGTCACACATACTTATACTTAGAGATATCCTCAATTCCATTTTACGCATCAAAACATTAACTTAAATTGAGAAACTGGCCCTAAGCCGTTTGTATGGCAAGAGTGATTTAAATCGCTACTTATTGGAGTATAAATCGGACTTGCCTAAGCCGACAGATTGAAAAGTCATATGATACAAAGGATGATGTGAAGTCATAGTTGGACCCCTATTTGTGTAGCGCGTTTTTGTACCACGTGACCAGCATGAGTTTCCGACAGGTTATAGATATAATAAAAAGTATGCGCCGTAAAGAAAGAAATAAGAAACGTAACGTATCTTTGTCTCTTTCTTTGGCCGCGGCCTTTGCAACGCGACAAAACAATTTATTTGTGCAAGTTCCCCATTGATACTCGTCATTGTATTGCTTACAAGTTGACTGAGCGTAAATTATTTAACATTATCGCGTACAGTTTTTATACTAGACTAGTGGTTGTATCAGGCTTATTAACCAAAAAGAGAAATATTATTGTTTATAAGTAATAAATATATAATATGGAGAACAAAATATTAAATATGGAGTCCTTATATTTTTATATTCATTCCTCAAAGTAACTACATAACTGGACGTAGGTAATTTAGCAAAAAAGGTTCCTATCCACACAAAGAGAATTTTGAGATTTTATTTGAATTTTTCATCGGATCGCTATGAAAGTCTTTGATTCTTAAAATATAGAGCAAATAAAATATATGACAAACTTAACATAACATTTACATACAGGCACATGCATTGCTTCTGGCCCTACACTAGGATACCCTGTGTCGTGGGAACCAGAAACAGCGACGTCACAAACTTGTAAGCATCCAAGACCTGGGTTTTTTTTTGTCCCCAGCCGGCATTCGAACCCGGGGCCTCTCGCACGGTAGGCAGATGCGCTAACCACTGCGCCACAGAGGTCGTCGAGGTCGTTGGTATATAGTTATCTATCTAATCTCTTTAAAGGAGCAATTCTTGTATATATCACACTAATATTATAAACGTGAAAGTTTGTGTGTGTGTTTATATGTTTGTCAGTCTTTAGCGCTGAAACGGCTGGACGGATTTTAATAAAATTTGGTATGGAGTTAGCCGATACCCTGGATTAAAACATAGGCTACGTTTTACCGCGGGGAAATATCTTATTCCTACGGGAAAATCGATGAACCGCGGGTAACACCGCGGGGCACAGCTAGTATTTATATATAATCAGAATCTCGGAAACGGCTCCAACGATTTTCACGAAATTTTGTAGGCAGATGCTTTCGGGGGCGTTGAATTGATCTAACTAGGTTACATTTTTAGAAAACGTTGTTTTATCCGTGTTTTAAGGCAATTGAAATTTGCTATAATAACATACAGAGGTAAATTTCGCGTCTACCTGCAAGGTTGGGAAAGTTCTAACGGGAAAACGGGCGACCCGTTTCGGGCCGATTTCAAGAGACCAGGTTCGAGTCATGATGTTTTGTTTCCAAGTTCTTTTTTTGTTGGAAAAGGATTATTTTAATTTTATATGACATATTTTATATTACAAAAAAGTACCGAGCAACGCTCGGTCACCCAGGTACTAACTAAAAAATGACCATGTTGTTGGTTGGAGCCTCTTTGCTAAACTAAGTCCAACTCTAGTGCTGTCTCGTCAAATTTCTCAGAACAGAGCGTGACAGAACGTTACTTAAGTATAAACTCTGCGGCGCTGCGGTTTGCGCTTCTGCCTACCGTGCGAGAGATCCCAGGTTCGAATCCCGGCTGGGGACAAAAACCCAGATCTTGGATGCTTACATGTTTGTGATGTCGCTGTTTCTGGCTCCCACGACACAGGGTATCCTAGTGTGGGGCCAGAAGCAATGTATGTGTCTGTATGTCAATGTTTATGTTTTTATGTTTAACTCAGTGAAATTCCCAATTCAGTCAGATTCTACAGTCAGATATTTTATATTCTTCATCATCATCAACCCATTATGTCCCCACCGAGGGGCACGGGTCTCTTCCCTGAGGAAGGTATAGGCCATACAAGACCACGGGGGCCAAGTGCAACTATATTCTTCATTTAGCGAAGAATTATCACTAGAACTAATATTCCATTGATGCTAGTCTTAAACGTATGCTAATTTTAACGCTATTTACATAACAAATTACAAATACTTAATAAATAAAACTTTGGTAGTGATGCTGATTAGAAAAAGAACGAGGATGAAGTATTTTTCAACTAAAACGTAAAACGTTTAGTTGAAAAATACTCAAAATTATAATAAGTACTTTAAATTCTACTAGGTCTGAACTCGGACGCTGCAGTCCCTGAGAAAAATCTAAGTTCTTAAAAATCTACTAGGGTTGAACTCGGACGCTACAGTATCTTTACGTACTTAAAATTCTACTAGGTCTGAAGATTTTGCTCGTTTTTCAGCTCAAGCGCCCAAACGTGTTGCGGCCAACCTGTTCGCCCTTTGCTTCTCTTGTTGTCTGATGTTGTTTGCGCCTGCGGACAAAATATAAACGTTAGCCAAAGGGCTTAAATACCTTTTCAATGTTTCAATTGTTTCAAACGGTCGAAAAAACGATTTCAGTATACCTATATTTTGACAGCAATAAAAATAATTTTCTGTTGAGCACGTTGACATTTTTTTTTCTTTTGTCAAACATATTTCATTCAGAGTGAGTGATTGTAACAATGACATTATATTTAATTATAGGTCTGTTATCTAAAGCTGGCACGTTCACAGTACTCACACTTATGCAATTTCACTATACAGGATATTTAAAAATATATGATTTTGATTCTAAATGCGACTCTAGTTTAAGTGTAGACTAGAGTTAGGTTTTAGTAAGATAGGTGCGTTGTAGGTAAATAAATACAAATATATGGGTTACTTGTTATAATATATTTTTAGCAAATTCGAGCGAAAAGTATTAAAAACAAGGTGGAATCAATGGTTACAAAATAGTTTTAAATTTCAATAAATTTTCACATGAACAAAAATAATTTCACCTATGAAAATCTTTACCAAAACAGAAAATAATTATCCCAGAAATCCTCAACAATTTAATTATGTAACAAAGGGTAACGAACGCTCAGTGGTCAGTTACTGGATGAATTACCCTACCTTTTTTTCTAATTACTGATAAAACACATAAAAACTTTATTACTGTTCTGTAATTTCATCAACTGGAAGGAATCTGTGATCAACTGAGCAACATCATTCGGTTTCTATTGTGGTTACGCGAATGTTCTGGTCTCCTATTCTTCTTCTTTTTCTTCAACGTTTTTTCCATGATTTTAGCACCAGTAGCAGTTGTTCGAAGTCCAATCACAATCAAATGCAAGAGCCAAAAAAAAGAGGAAAGACCACAGAATAAACTGGCAATTCCCATTAGAAAAACAAAAACAATGCCATCTACTGAGTAATGAGCCGTTTTCAGAAGAAAAAAAAACGAATGGCTGTCAAAGGAATGCAGTTTTGGACCTCAGCCCAATAGCCATGTGTGATACATGTAATTTTTTTGAAATTGAAAATGTTAGGTTTTTTTCAATACAATATAACTCCGAAAGGACAAACATTTGGCTGTTGACGTCATAGTAACTTTTATTCAGCTCGCTGAGACCTATTCGATGATGTATCCACACATGGCTATTGGACTGAGGTCCAAAATTGCATTCCTTTGACAGCCATTCGCTTTTTTTTTTTCGTTCTTCTGAAAGCGCTTCATTTGGAACTACTTTTCTTAGCTGTCAGAAAAATCCCTCATTGAAACGCACATACGGTTGAATACCAAAAAGATCACGCTGTATATATAAACAGTAGCAAAAGTAAAACTATAGATAGATAGATAGATAGATAGATAGATAAAACATTTATAACTATAACTGTCCCCTTCACACTCATAAGCTAGACCGCGCGCAAGAGAGACGGGCAGACTTTTCATGATGCGTATGGAGTACGACGTCACGCCGCGCGCTATTCACAGACACTACACAAGCGCAACGTGTAAATGTGTTGAACGTGCCAGCTTTACTTAACTGACCTATACTTCAAAGCATGTCACAGATTACAAAAAATTAAAACAAAAATATCCCATGAGATAATAAATTAAAAATTCGAAGTAGAGAGGTCACGAAGATTCAATTAAAGTTATATTTTATTTAGAATATTCTTATCTTATCTTATCTTATATTTTAGAAGTCAGTGTTTTAATTTGGGTAGTAAATAATTTCGTATTTAGATTAGTTATCATTTTATTATCTCTAATATATAAAATTCTCGTGTCACAATGTTAGCGCCTCCTCCTCCTCCTCCTCCGAAACGGCCTTACCGATTTTTATGAAATTTTACAGATATAATCGTAGGTCTGAGAATAGGTTGTTATCTATTTTTCATGCCCCTATCTAGGAAAACAACGTTTGCCGGGACAGCTAGTTATTATATAATAATTATTATTTATTAGTTTAATTTGGTTTAATAAACAATCGTTTATTTTTAAAAAAATATTCAACGTTCAAAATACCTATACGTCGTTTTCATAATTTATAATTGAACTATTCGTTAAACTATTCGTTGTGTAACCTGCCCCTATCGCGTAACATAATAGCGCACACGAAATCCGGAGCGATTTACTTTCTTTTTTTTTAAAACAAAACTCTTGGTCTAGCCCAGATGTTCCCAAACTCTTTTTTCTCGTGGACCACTTTCAAAGTTTTATTTTCGGTAGACCCCCTGCTGCTACATTTCTACTGTGTTCCCAAAACTCCTAAAAAATATCACCCTAAATTGGGGTTGTTACGAAGAAACAAAAAGTAGCACATTTTCATTGAAGTAATAGGCTACTTGACCGTTTTCTAAAAACCATCTTATATTTTTTGTTAGTGTTCATGGAGTCCACAGAAAGTGGTCATTTTAAATTCTTTCGTGTGTTTCTTCTAAAAAAGGCAGACGAAAATTTACGTTGCCATTTATAACAGCAGTGACATGCCGTGATCTTTATTTTCCTCCTGTTTTCTTCTGATTCTTTGTTATGTACTAATTTTATGGTTTAATTTTTGGATTTATTTTGTTTTGTGGCGTGTGTTTTGTTGTTATAAACAATTTTTCTTCTTCTTCTTCTACTTTTGAAATAAGCCGCCAAAACGCTATCTTCGGCAATATGGCGTCGCACAGGCCATCCCGAAAACCAACCAATGAACGTAAGAAAGAATGAATGATAGACGCCATTTTTACTGACAAATGACGTCATCATAAAATCGGCCAATCCAGGCCGTTTTCGATACAATGGCTGCAGATGCATAATTACCATATTCTATCTTGTGTTTTTTTTACAAATCATAATTGTTTTTTCAGTTAAAATGCCTTAAAGAGGTTTTAGGTACGAATACGTATAAATAATACTGTTGTTTTCACACTACCAAATAGCGTATTGACTTTGATAGGTAAATCCAAGCCAAAATGTTTGTTCTTTATTATGAAACCAGAAAATTTTTCGTGTACCCCCACTTACAACTTGTGAACCCCTGTTTTCTTTTCACGTCAACGTGGACCCCCGTGTGGTCTCCCATGGACTTCCGGGGTCCACCCGGACCACTTTGGGAACCTATGGTCTACCCGGCAAAAAAAAACAGGAACATGAAAATTACACAGTCAGTTTAACTGTGTCTTTAGCAAACATCGGTGGCAGCAAAAAAGGTCATAATTTGTAACTTATCCTACTACCCGTTACCGGAGGGAGCAAAAAATTAGGGTTCCCTAGGTTCCACGACTAGGCCTTTGAAAGAAAACCTGTTCACGCGAGCTAGTCCATTGAAATGATGAGACAGTTTTTGAATTACAAACAGTTTTTTTATTAAAGGTAATATTTACATGGATTTTCGAATTAATGGTGTCCCGACACACTCGTTCGCGCTTTATTAGTTGCGGTAGGTGGGGCGACATCGTGCCCATTCGCCTCTCCTTCACCTCTGCTTCGCCCGCAGGAAAGTGTAGCGTTCACACGCTTCTCGCGTGAACAAAACCTTTAAAAAAACTTTGATATGATTTATTTATTCAGGGACCTCGAACTACATTATTAAAACAAACAACAAATTAAATAATGAGACTATTTTGAAACGATCATCATCATCAACCCCACTGAGGGGCATGGGACTCTTCCCTGAGGAAGGTATATTCCACTACGGGGGCCAAGTCCGGATTGGTGGAGGCTGGAAAGACTGGTTGCTGGTCTTACTGTTACAAATGGATACGATTTACATAATTAATTTAAGAAATCTAATTGTCAATTTATTGTAAACTTTTAGTCCGGATTTACTTACGGGTGTTGTTATATCGGAAGAGTCCGACCAGGTTTCGCTCCGATTCGCAGAGCTTAATAATGGTGAGCAGAGACGGAGCTCGCGTCGTCGGTTGCTCGTCTCACACTGCGGGCAAGCGCGCGGCGCGCCCGCGCCGAGGTGGAGTGGGATTTTTAGTGCGAAATGTTTTTGCTATGTCCTCCCCGGGCAACGATTGTATTAGGTTGTTGACCTTTTTTGTCACTCTAGCCGTGGGGTTGTAAGATACCTTTTTGTACGTGTTTGTATCACCCACTAAGCTGTATATCTTTTTCTCGTAGGCCGCTGTGTCAACAATCACGGTTGCGTTTCCCTTATCCGCCGGCAGAACCAACAGATTCGGGTTATCACGTAAGTCATAGAGTGCCTTCCGTTCTTCCTTTGTCATATTCGGCTTCGGCAATTTTGATCTACGCAATATTGAGGACACCCGTAGGTAAATCCGGACTAAAAGTTTACAATGTGTTGTGCTTACGAAAGTTTTAGTTCAAAAATTGTCAATTTATTCTTCATCGATTTTCTCATGAAAATAAGATATTTTCCCGCGGTAAAACATAGCCTATGTATTAATACAGGGTGTCAGCTAACTCCATACCAAATTATATTAAAATCGCTCCAGCCCTTTAGGCGTGAAGAAGTAACAAACATACACACTCACACACTCACAAACTTTCGCCTTTACAATATTAGTGTGATTATTATTTGCTACAGTCTGTTTTTTCATTCAATGCAAAAAATATGGTTACGTTGACATCTCCATACAATTCTTAGGCTGTCAATGTCTGAATGTTGCTAGTACTTAAAAACCAAATAACCCCATTTTACTTCCAAGTTAAATTGTGTATGCTACGCAGGGGTTTTTTTTAGACTTTGCTCTTACGAGTAATTCAATTTTAATGTCTTTGATGTGTTAAGGATTTTGGTCACATGAGGCTTCTATTCACGGTAAAAAAAATCTACCAACTTAACCTATAGCTTTTATAGCGGTAACACCGCGTCATTTTTTTTGCATTGAATTAAAAAACGGACTATAGGATACTACGGAATCCAAGCCAAACACCCACTCACCACCTCGGCACACGTGTCCACTTTTTTTCGCTACGGAACCAACGAAGAAATGTTTATTTTACAAACGAGTCGATTGTAAACAGGTGCCGCGATTGTTGGCAGCTTGAAAGATGTTCTGCAGCAGAGCCACCACCTTAGTATCTGATCATTTATATCTTGAAAGGATGTACGTCAAACGTACATAGCGTACGTACGCCGTTATCGGCTGTACGTGCCTTAGGTAATGATAAAACAGACATTGATTGTGTCTCTGCTGCGGAGCATACCATAGCCATGTCCCGGAACCGCTTCTGGCCCCACACTAGGATACCCCGTGTTGTGGGCACCAGAAACAGCGCCGTCACAAACATGTAAGCATCCAAGATCTGAGGTTTCTTTTTTCTCCCCAGCCGGGGTTCGAACCCGGGACCTCTCGCATGGTAAGCAGATGCGCTAACCGCCACGCCACAGAGGTGGTCGTATGTTTGTGCTATAGTGTTTTCGAAAACTTAGGGCGATTGTAGGTACAGTCAGAATAGTCCTAAATCCATCGCGCGGCGCCGTTGAGTGCTGAGTGCATCTCGAACGGTTTCAAGTGCATACCGCGCCAAGTACCCCGCAATCTTTCCGAACACATGTCGGTATATTGGGAGCGTATTTTGGAGAGATAAGATTGCGCTGGGTGCCGTCGTTCCCTCGTGAAAGGCATGGCATTGCATACCCACGCGTGTGCTTCAGACATATCTCTGACGCAGTAAAGTAGTTAAATCAGAGAGTCAATTTAATCTCTAGACAGTCAATCAAATATCGATATTCAATCAAGTCGCTAGCATTTTGATTTAAATAAAGCAGCGTCGAAAACGTTTAACTATCTGACTGACCGAAAGCCAGCATGTTGATTAAGATGGCGGTCACGACAATAGCTGATTACTTTTAGAGTCTTTCTTTTGGCAAACGTTGTGCAACGTTGGTTTGTTGTATGAGTGGTTTTTTGTTTCAAATTGTGGTCTTTGGTGAAATTGTAAACATGTTGTCGACTTCGAAACTAATATTTAATTTGTTATTGTTATTTCAGTGTCATCGTGAAGAACTGAGAGCTTGGGAATTCTGTGTTTTAATTTATTGTAAAGAAGAGTCTTGTTTTCGTAGTGAGTTTCCAATCAAATATCTTGGTCACCCTACCAAAGTTGAAATACCTAGGAACGTTTAGGAAACTCGTTAAACGTTTCGTTCACCCACTTGTCTGACGGAACTTTAGTGACTTGATTGAATGTCGATCTTTGATTGACTGTCTAGAGATTCAATTGACTCTCTGATTTAACTACTTTACTGCGACATCTCCATTGATTGAAAAATATATGTAGTCACGAGTAATAATATAATATACTCGCGGGTCGCTACCCGCCCCGGCTTCGAACGACAACAACGTTTCCGTGCAAATAGCTATAACTTCCGTGGAAAATTCACGGGGTAGTAATTTTTTTACACCATGGGTTAAAATTTTCGAAATTCAAATTCAAATTCCAATATTTTATTCATAATACAAATAGAATATTTACTTTAAATTCGGTAGGGAGCCATAAACTTTTTGAAAATTCAATACAGCTTATGTTACTCACGAAGAATGTAGCTTTATAATGGTGAAAGAATTTAAAAAATCGACCTAGTAGATTCTGAGCCTATTCATTACAAACATACACACAAAAATACAAATTTTTCCTCTTTATAATATTACACATTTTCTAAAAATCATAACTTTGAACAATCTAGCAAGATGTGTACGCCAATTTGCCCGAAATTATGTAACCAATGGTTAGATAATTTAGGACAAATTGTACACAAGGCATGTGCAGTACAAAACAAAATGTGTACAAATACGTCGTACAAACTGTGACAGTGTCTCTAAATTATTGCTCGCGTGACTGTACTTTGATTACATAACCTCACATAACTTTAACATAGAGGCACATACATTGCTTCTGGCCCCACACTAGGATACCCTGTGTCGTGGGAACCAGAAACAGCGACGTCACAAACCTGTAAACATCCAAGACCTGGGTTTCTTTTTTTTTGTCCCCAGCCGGGATTCGAACCCGGGACCTCTCGAAAGGTAGTCACTAACCGCTGCGCCACAGAAGTCGTCTACAGAATACAAAATAGTGTGATTAGAGAAAGCTATTGACTGAAAGAGGATGTAGTGACTAGAATGTTGCGTTGGTTCGGACATGTGGAGAGGATGAAGGAAGAAAGACTGACGAAGCAAATATATGTAGCGAATGTGAGTGGAAGGGACGGTAAGGGACGCCCCAGGCGGACACACTCCGACAAAATAGGGGATGTATTAGCAAGATAAAAAGTACCCGAAAGCGACGTGCGTGCATGCAACGACTAATGAATGTCGATAAGGCGAAAGTGATTTATCAGGATCGTGGCAGGTGGCAGTCCCTGGTCTCTGCCTACCCCTCTGGGATATAGGCGTGAGCTTATGTATGTATGATTGCACAAGGGGCAGCTTTATAAGATTTCATCATCTACCCAGTATGTCCCCACCGAGGGGCACGGGTCTCTTCCCTGAGGAAGGTATAGGCCATACTCCACCACGGGGGCCAAGTCTGGATTGGTGGAGGCTTGTAAGACTAGTGGCTGGTCTTACTGTCAGAATGTTTCAAGCCGCCCTAAGGCCTGACTTGACGACTGCCATCTATCGACGGCAACCGGCACCAATTGCTTAGCGTGCCTTGCGATCCACGGAACCGCTCGGAAAAATCCCACTAGCGTTATCATAGAACGGTCACCCATCCATGAACTGTACGCGCCCTTCGTGATCGTTTAAGATCACTCGGCGGACGGGGCTACGAGAGATTCTTGTTAATATTTAAGTTGATAAATTCTTTAAGTTGTAACAAATTATTTTAATTTGATTTGAATTAAAATGAACTGGCTGAATACGTATCACGGCTGTTTTTTATACTTCAACTTATAAGAGGAACACTTATAAGATTTAATTGAAAACCACTGACTGTTACTCCTATAAATGCAAGTAGAAAAAATCCTCTTTTTACGGAACCCTGCACTGAGAGTCAAAGATGTTAATCAATGTTTTACCCAGAGTACCTTTTATTGGAACAGAGTGTAAGCTCTCGAATGGAGTATCTTAATATCTTCACTTGAGATATTGAGTTATAATTAGATTATAGCCGATACGGTTCGCAGGCCGCGGAATGGCGGCCCTTGCAACGAGAAATTAAATTTGGGGTGAGCCCCTCTAGTACTGGATCGGTTGCTTCGCACCAGAAAGCCCTGGTTCGATTCCCGCCCTTGTTTTTCAAATGAGCGTTTTTCCTTTCTTTTTTTTTCTTTGTTCCTTGAGATAATCTAGATGGCGTTATTCGTTTCTACGTACAAAATTGTGATTCGTAGCAATCAATGTTTTTTTTTTTTATATATTTATTTTTACAGGGCCTGTACGAAACTTTAACCCTAACGGATGTTCGGAAAACATTTGTAACAAAAAATTGAACTTTACGCCATGATGGCTGAAAACGGAATCCGCAATCAATGTCAAAGTTAGTCCACAGATTACTAAACAAGAGAAGGAACCAGAGTTGCTATTCGGACGAGGTTTCTCGTAATAAAAATAAAAATTCAAACCCACAATCCACAGCAAAGACTCCAAAATATCCAAAATCGCATTTATCACCAAACGACAACAGCATTTTTGTTTTTCCGTAATCAACCATTACAAATTCCACAGAACGATAGTATTATTTTTTGCTATGACGTTTATTATTACGGTACGGCAGCGCCACCTAGGGATTCTTTTAGAACTAAATTTGACATAAGGAAAAACGCTCATTACGAACAATTATGATTTTTTTTAATGCGAATTTTTTTTTTAACCTTTTTGGTGGACCGATGAGCTTTGGCCGACAATGGATTTTTTTTAAACAGGAAATGTTACAAAAAAAAAAGAAGATGTTTTAACCTTCTTGGTGGACCGATCAGCTCTGGCCGACAAATTTTTAGCTTTTATTTCCAAGGTCATAACGCTAATATCTAATTACATCAACATCGACCCATTATGTCCCAACCGAGGGGCACGGGTCTCTTCCCTGAGGAAGGTAGGTATAGGCCATACACCACCACGGGGGCCAAGTCCAGATTGGTGGAGGCTTGTAAGACTAGTGGCTGGTCTTACTGTCAGAAGTTTTCAAGCCGCCCTAAGGCCGCTGACTTGGCTTGACGACTGCCATCTATCAACGGCAGCCGGCACCAACTGCTTAACGTGCCTTGAGAAGCACGGCACACATTTATGTATTCTTATAAAATAAATGAATTTATATTTTCATAAATTTCATTCTTAACATAACCGATAAGTGTGCAATCAAGTAAAGGTTGATGTGCTGCTTTCTGCAACTACCAACTTTCATTAAATAGGTAAGTACTTGTCTGAGAGACGCCTCGCGCCAAGCCAGACGGCCGGGCCATGTGGCTTGCTCTTTATTAGATTACACGGTTTATGGACGGTATAAATATCCTCATTGCAGCGGTAAAACAGGAACTGGAAATGCGCAGCTACTTGGAATATATCAAATATTATAAACTTTATTCCGGATAAACTTACTTGACTTTTGACGACGACGCCGACGACGGTTCCGCGCTTCGTAAGGCACGTCAAGCATTGGTGCCGGCTGCCGTCGGTAGTTGGCAGTCGTTAAGCCAAGTCAGAGGCCTTAAGGCCGCTTGCAAACTTCTGACAGTAAGACCAGCCGCTAGTCTTACAAGCCTCCACCAATTCGGACTTGGCCCTCGTGGTGGAGTATGGCCTATACCTTGCTCAGGGAAGATACCCGTGCCCCTCGGTGCGGACATAATGGGTTGATGATAATGATGATAAGTGTGTATATTGAAAATATTTTTCTACACGTAATCGTAGTCTATTCTTAACCTAACATTAACTGACAATATACCACAACAGCCAAAGAAAAACCGCACTAATCACCTGCGTACTAGAGTCAAGCAGAGACAGTTAAAATAATTTGGATTCCACGCATAATAACACATTTTTGTAACGCAAAATGACACATGCGCGAAATGACATATACTTAAAATGTCATATATGTGAAATGACAATTTAATAACGTTCGTGCTATTTGTAGCTTATTATTTTGGTGTAAAATTTTTGCATAGGAGCAGATTTTTTGACAGATGTCAAAATTGACATATCGCACCTCCACAACTAAAGTGACCTAACTCAAAATTTGCAACTTTTGGAAAATGAAGAAAATGTATTCGGCGCTCTGAGCGAGTTGCTCAAGAAAAAACAGACCGAAATATTTCTCTACCTCTCTCTGACCAAATAAAGTCGGTTTTTTAATATAGGCATGAAAGAGTATACTTTTTCGAGTCATTCTGAGTACTTAACTCATTTTACCCAAATTTTGAGTTAGGTCACTTTAGTTCTGGAGGTGCGATATATGTTTAATTTTTCACACATTTCTTACACATTTTTGACCAATACGCATTTAAATACAAATTAAACAATTTTGGGGAGCTGAGCCCCATCATTCGCAGTAGTTGTGAGGGAGTGTACGAGTGTGTGTGCCTATTTGTCTTCGTGTGACTTTAGTTGCAGGTGTGTAGTAATGCGTATGTGTCGTAAAGCATACGTGTCGTTCGTTATGCGTATGTGTCGTTATGCGTACGTACGTATGTCATTAAGCGTGTAATCCAATCATTTGCGCACTAGAGTCAATCAAAAACAGTTCTAATCACCTGCGCACTAGGGTCCGCACTTCTGTGCCTCCGAGGAGGCGTGTGGTGCAGCTCAGCCCGGAATCCCCCTGCTGGCTCCCCATCTGACTCCAGGACCTTCATCAGGTAGGAAATGTATGAAGTGGCTAGCCTCAGCGTCTTGATCTGGGGACAAGAGACGGAGTTATGGGACTCTATGATAAGCCTACGTTGGGCCAAGGGCGGCCAAGGTTTTGAAGATTTGCTCTTCGCAGGTAAAGTCCGTTCGATTAGATAGTGTCGGTACACACGAAGGCAATCTTGGTTTTAGTAAAAAAACATTTATTTCATTAATAAAACTTAGACGGCAAATATACTTTAAATAGAAAAAAAAACATGGCACACAATATAGCTAATGAAGCACAAAATAAAACACTACTCTTCATCTCTCGAAGCGTCCTCAGAATATTCATCTCCACCGGTATTTAGAATAGGTACCTAAGTGATGCAGGATCATCTCGTTATAAATCCATTCTAAAATACTGATTGATTTACTTCTTTAATTGCGTGATCTACATAATAGTAGAATGAGACGACCTGCGAGCCAAATTCACTGGCGTGTTTGCGCCGCGTCGGCTTCCTTTAATTTCTTTTGTGACAAGCTGCCACGTGCCGAGGCGGTAAATATCAAAGTGACACTATAATAGCGAACAGACTTTATCAAGATTAGCCAATGCTGGGCCAATGTTGGCGCCCAATGCTTTGTACTTTTTGTTCTTGTCAGAAACAAAGATTGGCATACGTTGGGACAACGTTGGTAGCAAGGTTGTGCATCTTTATTTTTAGGGTCCCGTAGGAAAATAGCAAAAAACGGAACCCTTATGGATTCGTCATGTCTGTCTGTCTGTCCGTCCGTCCGTATATCACAGCCACTTTTTTCCGAAACTATAAGAACTACCTATACTTTTGCAATAAAATAAATAAATAAATAATTAATAAATTAGACTGCGTTGGCTACGTACTATGAGGTCAAGTCCGGAAACCAAAGGACAAACCAACAACTAGCCAACTTTGGGCCTTACAGCAGTCAAGAGACGCTAATCAGCCAATGCTGGGCCCATGTTGGTGACTAGACATTTTCCACAATTTCCTTCCTCATACCTAAGGTAGTCTGGAAGAGATCACTTTTAGTGATAAGGCCGCCGTCTGTACTTTTAGATTAAGAAATACCTGTGTAATTACCTTTTTTATGTACAATAAAGTACAATAAACTATCTATCTATCTATCTATCAGTATATCAACCCCGTAGACAAAAAAATCAACAAAATAAAATAAAACAAAATGCAATAAAATCCACAGCGACAATAAAGTATTATTAGATCCTGTCAGACGCTTGCAATAAAAAAAAACCGGCCAAGTGCGAGTTGGACTCGCGCACGGAGGGTTCCGTGCCATTACCTATAAAAACGGCAAAAAAAAAACACAATCGCTGTATACGAGCCACTCTTATTTCATCATTATCAACCCATTATGTCCCCACCGAGGGGCACGGGTCTCTCGCCTGAGGAATGTATAGGCCATACTCCACCACGGAGGCCTAGTCCGGATTGGCGCACTGGGTTAAATATTTGTTTTATTTTAATTTCATTATTAATTTTTAAAGTGAATAATCAATATTCTGTGAATATGTCAACCATCTGCCTGTTGCCGTTATGAATATCAAGCAAAGCTATCACTTTCGTTGTACGGGAGCTCTGCCTAAATATTTGCTTTATTTTAAATGAATTATTTATTTTTGAACTAAAACTTTCGTAAGTCGGACTCTTCCGATATAACAACACCCGTAAGTAAATCCGGACTAAAAGTTTACAATGAATTATTTATTTTTAAAGTGAATATGTAACTAAATATTCTGTGAATATTTCAAGCGTCTACTTATTGTCGTTACAGCGCCACCAAGTTATCTGTTCAGGGGGGGCAAAATTGTAACTAACTAATTAATTGTAAATCCTGTTCCCCATTTTTTGTTTTATTTATTCACTTACTAAGATGTATGGATATAATTACACTTCTCATTACAAAAATCGAAACACTTCCGTTTTTAATTTTTTCTGTGTTAATATCACACAAAAGAGTTTTCATTCCATAAAAAAAAATAACATAATTGTATAGCTGGCAGCTTGGCCTTTACAGTGGAAGCGAAAATTCAAAATTCAAAATTAGATTTTCATTTGTTTATCCTATAATTGAAATGAATCACTGTTTTGAGACAAATGTGTGTTTAGAGTTGGAGTACATTTCACTTTTAAAACTGAAAATTATCGCCTATCTTAAAACGTTTTGATCTTTATTTGTTTACTGTGACTTTGGGACGTCTAAAGAAAAGTTTTTTTTTTAAACATATGGATACTTCGCCTGCAGAGGCCGCCCAAGTGGTGGCATTGCTGGATTCTGGGCTTAGTCAGCGTGTTGTGGCGGGAAGATTGCATCTAAGCCTATCGTCTGTTCATAGAGTCTACAAACGCTATCGGGAGACTGGTTTGTTTACGCGCCGGTCAGGATCTGACAGGAATCGGGTCACTTCTGAGCGAGATGATCGATTTATTGTCACAACTTCTTTACGAAATCGACGCCTAAACGCTTTCCAACCGCAGCAGCAGCTTCATGTTGTACGTAGGGTGGCTGTAAGTGACTCTACAATTAAAAGAAGGTTGAAGGAACGTGGACTTGTACCGCACAAACCAGCAAATGGGCCGAAATTAACTGCAGACCATCGAAGAGCGCGCCTTAACTTTGCTCGTGAGCACCTTAATTGGTCATACCTCCAGTGGAGCAAAGTCCTTTTTTCTGATGAGTGTAAAATTATGCTGTATTGTAACGACGGAAGGAACAAGGTCTACAGAAGAGATGGAGAACGCTTTGCACAATGCTGCATTGAAGAAAAGCTCAGCTATGGTGGCGGTTCGTGGACGGTTTGGGGAGGAATCAGCGCCGACGGTAAGACAGAGCTTGCCTTCGTGTCTAGGCCACGTCTGCCTGCACTGAACAGTCATTGGTATGTCGAACAGTGTCTTGAGCCTCACGTGATGCCCTATGCAGATTTTATTGGCAACGGCTTCATATTCATGCACGACAATGCTAGGCCTCACACCGCGGACGTCGTACGAGATTATCTTACTGAAGTCGGTATCTCCATTATGGAATGGCCAGCAAGAAGCCCTGACATGAATCCCATAGAATATTTATGGGATGAATTAAAGAGACGAATTCGTGCAAGAGATCCTGCCCCAGAAACACTTAGCCACCTGCAAAATGCAATCCAAGAGGAGTGGGATGGAATGCCACAACATTTGATCGTGGCTCTCATCCGATCGATGAAGAACCGTATGGAAGCTGTAATAAGAGCTCGGGGAGGGAATACAAGTTATTAAATAAACTTTTCATAGCTTTTTTTTCATTTACGTGCATTGTTTTACTGATTTCCTTCATACTCCATATAGGGCAAAAATGACTCGTTAAACAAAATTACGAAACCTATGAAAATTTAATTTGAATTTAGAACAATAACATTAGGATTTCAAATCCTCATATTATTCACTATTAAACGACATTTAACATATATACCTAAATATACATATTTTTCTAATAATCCCTACAAAACATAAACTTGCAAGGTGTTTCGATTTTTATGATGAGAAGTGTATTTTCATTAAAATGGAAAGACGGGTTAAAATATTCTCATGTTTCTGGGTAAATTTCCTAAATGTTACTACGAAATTCTCCACTAGCGCCGCTATCAACTGAACAGATAAGATGGTGGCACTGTATCAATATCGAGCAATAGCGAGCAAAAAAACACGTTTGTTGTATGGGAGCCCCCTTAAATAGAAATTATATTCTGTTTTTTAGTATATGTTGTTATGGCGGCAACAGAAATACATAATTTGTGTAAGTTTCAACTGTCTAACTATCACGGTTCATGAGATACAGCCTGGTGACAGACGGACGGACGGTCAGCGGAGTCTCAGTAAAAGGGTCCGTTTTACCCTTTGGGCGCGGAACCCTAAAAATCACCCTGTCCGAGCGTAATGCCCGGTTCACATTATTGCAGTAGAATTCCAGTCGAGCGCTGGAATGCTACTGGAATAATGTGCTATGCAGTGATCAATCCAGTCCAGCATTCCAGTCCAGCGCTAGAATGCTACTGGAATAATGTGAACCATTCCAGTGCAGGATCAATCCAGTCCAGTTCATTCCAGTCCAACGCTGGAATTCTACTGGAATAATGTGAACCTGCACTGGACTGCACCATTCCAGTGTAGTGATCCATCCAGTCCAGTTCATTCCAGTTCAGCGCTGGAATGCTACTGGAATAATATGAACCTGCACTGGTCCAGCGCTGGACTGGAATGCTGGACTGGAATGCTACTGGAATAATGTGAACCGGGCATAAGATCGTGAAAATACGGCTTAAAAACAAACCTTGGACAGCTTTGTGTCGGCCGGGACATTCGGTATGCGACCCCGCAACTCGGTAAAGGCCGAGTTGGTGCTGCGCGTGCGCTTGTGCTGCTAAAGGCAAAGGGGAGAACACACTGCATTGGGACTTGATAAATTTGAGACGGATCGCGCATTGGGACTTGACAAACTTGAGACGGATCGTGCATTGGGACGGGAGAACTGAAAAATTATTATCGCGGGAGTGGGTCGATCCATCGGTAAATTAAAGAAACCAATGCAATGTGAATAGACAGATTTGAGACGGACCGTCCAGGAAAAGCTTTGAGGAAACCTGAAAAATTACATTTGTAGCAGTGGGACAATCCACACCGGTCCTAGTTTGGCTTGAGTGATCTGATCACACAGCCCTGCTAGGTACAATGCCCCTATTATGAGGCTAACCCCCGGTTTCACGAACGCCAACAGTCTATTTATCTACAGTCTACCTGTCAGTTGTTTTTTTGGACGCTTTTTGACAACTGACAGCTAGATAACAGACTATTGGCTTTCGAGAAACCGACGGTGAATGCGAAAACTACATAGGATAGGATAGGAAATAACTACGGCCCAGTTTCCGAATAGATAATTTCACTAAGTAACTCTGAACTGTAGTGCTGTCTCGTCAAATGAGCCGTTTTCAGAAGAACTAAAATAAAATACCTCAGCCCAATAACCATGTGTGATACATCATTATATTGTATTGAAAAAAAACTAACATTCTCAATAAAATACCTATAACTCCGAAAGGACAAACATTTGGCTGTTGGCGTCATAGTAACATTTGTTCAACTCGCTGAGACCTATTTGATGATGTATCACACATGGCTATTGGGCTGAGGCCCAAAATTGCATTCCTTTGACAGCCGCAATATTTTTTTTTTTAGTTCTTCTGAAAACGGCTCATTTCGCAGAAATCCTCAATTCAGAAACCAACCCTTAAACCCAAAGAGCACTGACTGGATGTTATCCTGATGCACGATCCGAAAACCACGTAATATCTTCGATATTTGTTTTAAAGCTAAAGATATTCTGCGTGTTGTGTCCCAAAACTTCGCGAGTCTAAAACCTGTTGTCCACAAGCATTACGGGGACTGAATGACAAAATATTTCTCAAATCTTTCAAAATCATATGAAAATCATCGAAATCTTCAATTTGTAAAGGCATCTTCACGGCGTTATGGTTACAACCGCGGTCAGCGCCAGCTAATCAGCGAAACATAGTTTATTTAGTCTGTATTTTAAGGCTTTTTATGGTCTTTATCGACTTGTAATAAATAAGGCGGATAAATCCGACGACTTAAAAACTAGAAGGTTCTCGTTTCCGCATGTTTTAGTAGGCTTTTTTAAGAGAGATAATTATTTAATTCAGTGTGGCCCCAAATTAATATGGTCGAGATCTGTTGGAGACTTTGATTATAACATCCTTGGTTGGAGATCTTCTGTTGGAGAGGATAAATTGCAAAAAGTTTCCAACGAATTGACAACCTCCTTTGTTTAAAGTGATTTAAGAGAACCTGCTTTGTTTGAAGTCATTTAAAAAAAAGTCCCGATAAATTGAGAACCTCCTTCGTTTGAAGTGATTTAAAAAGTTTCCCACAAATTGACAACCTCCTTTGTTTGAAGTGATTTAAAAAGTTCCCGACGAGTTGACAACCTCCTTTGTTTGAAATGATTTAAAAAGTTCCCAACGAATTGAGATCCTCCTTTGCTTGAAGTCATTTAAAAAATCCCGACGAATTGAGAACCTCCTTTGTTTTAAGTCGTTCAAAAAGTAAGGTTATGTTACCTTGGAGAGCTTAGTGTCGGCGGGAACGTTCGGTATGCATTCCCTGAGGTCGGCGAAGGCTGTATTGATGCTCTGAGTTCTTCGTCGTTCCTTTTTGTTGGCCGTGTTGCGACGCTTGACCACTCTAACGAAGGGCGGTGCAGGCCGATCGAAGGGCCGTAAGGCCTGGAGGTCACATTCTAAGGCTGGGAGGGCAAGGAATGACACTGAGTGTTACTAAAGTATGTCATCATCATCAACCCATTATTTCCCCACCGAGGGGCACGGGTCTCTTTCCTGAGGAAGGTATAGGCCATACTCCACCACGGGGGCCAAGTCCGGATTGGTGGAGGCTTGTAAGACTAGTGGCTGGTCTTACTGTCAGAAGTTTTCAAGCCGCCCTAAGGCCTCTGACTTGGCTTAACGACTGCCATCTATCGACGGCAGCCGGCACCAACTGTTAAACGTGCCTTGCGAGGCACGGAACCGCTCGGAAAAACTAAAGTAGGTATGTATCCCGTATAAATTCCTATCCCGGAATAGGTAGTAGGTAGGCCAATTCATTTGGCAAAACAATCTAGTAGCTTTAGTAACCCATTCTTTGCTGAAAACCGGCCTTACCTAGATTATTCTGTGACACGTAACTGTGATGTATAGTGGTCTGGTACGTGTCATAAGGCTCGTTACCCGTGACAGCCATTTCGTCGTAGCCTGTGAACAAATTCATCATCATCAGAATGCGCCAATC
This sequence comes from Yponomeuta plumbellus, assembly GCA_947310845.1. NCBI lineage: Eukaryota > Metazoa > Arthropoda > Insecta > Lepidoptera > Yponomeutidae > Yponomeuta > Yponomeuta plumbellus. Next base: position 7,127,577 of record OX371220.1, on the reverse strand, counting down.
TCTGGCGCAGAAGCTGTTTAAATAAGAAACAGTTACCAATTATCTTCCTACTAACGTCCGAAACGCGCCTATACTCGTATAGCCTCGTGAGGCCCAATGTCTTCAAGTGATCACAAAATCAATTGTTATTTTCAAGGTCGAGCCTTACGAGGATATGTACAATATCCATAACTACGTAACGCAACTACAAGACCGCGCGTGAGTGCAGACGGGCAGAACTTAAATACCTACATGATGGAAAACCGAAAAATTATCTGCTAAGGCCTGACTCACGTGTGGAATGCACACCGCGGATTAAAGACACTGCTTAAAAAAGTAGGCTGCTTAATGCTGGGACCGCACCTGCGTCTATCGTGACAAAGCTTCACGCAATAACACGATCTACGCAGATGTATAGTTTGACCAGAAAGAGTAGAAATTAAAGAGTGCGATTTTGCTAATACTCTTATTTTCCATACCCAAACTTTTAGTACTAAAAGACATAGTCTCAGCAAGGAGAATTAACCTTGGTCTCAGTTACAATAATTGTGCTTATATTAGAATAGAAGATGGCCTGAAAAGTTCATACAATATTTAGTTACACTTCACTTCCGTTTTCTAGACTTTATGGTCAACCTATAACCGTCCATTACCGGCTATTGTCACGATAGTTCGGGCTGCGGACTAATCTGACCAATAAGCACGAAAACTTTTAGCGAGAGAAATTTAAAGAGTCTTCACCACGCATTGCTGCGTGCCGAGACACGCAGATGCGGCCCTAGCATTAAGGACATTTTAACGAGTTTAGTTGCGGAGGTCTCTAATGTGGCGATTTAATTACCTTTATAAATTATAATTTAGTTAAGATCTGTATAAAGTCCGACCCAAGCTTCACTAAGTGCCGTTTTATTGGAACCCTTTTTTTATAAATACCTAATACCGGTATTGTTCAAAGTTCTAAGTCCTTACCGTAACTTCGTCCGATATAAGGCGTGACATCGTGGCACATGTCCGGGTGGTCATATTCGTGGTGCTCTGTAGAGTTCTGCCAGTAAATGCCGCTGTCCATGGGAGATCCTGTTTGAGAAGAAACATCATTTTCACTCCATCTGCTCGAAATGATGCATTTTGATGCCCACGCTATTGTTGTTCAAGCCAAGATGCATCAAAGTAAATAGGTACCTTTAAGTAAATAGACTCAATTTTGAATTTATATACTAATGCACACATTTAATAAGAAGTCGGACTTCTCTTTCACTCTTGAGGATTCGTCCTATATCTATTTCGCTCCAACCCAAGCTGAACTTCCAAACTCGTGAAAAGCATACACACACACACGGGTGCAAATCATTTTTGGTTTGGTTTATTGAAGGCATAGAATTAAAGCGGCAGTTCAATATTTGAGTTATGGTAGGTAAAAAAATAAAAAACGCAAGTTTGCAAACTAGTTTAGCAGTAAAAACTGAGCAGTAAATTAAATAAAAATGAGTCACAAAATAATTTAAACGGGCCGTTCAATAAGTGGAATAGTTGAACTGGGCGGTTAGGCGCGTACAGTTAACAAATCGTAATTGGTTAGTAATATTTTTTTTTAACCAGTTCTATATATGATGAGGCTGTAAAATGTATACCTTGTGTATTTCAGTATTGAATGTCAAGAAGGGAAAAAATATGAAGCTTAATCATATTAAAACCATGCATCATATTAAATGCTGAACATGAACATTGAACACATTACCTTATGTTTTACATGGTCGGAGAGTAAAACTAAAGAACATTACGACAATCTGTAAGTATTTATAATTTGGCATTAGGATACATGTTAAAATTAGGATACAAAAACTAAGATACATGTTAATAGTCAAATGAATCAGCGACAGAAACTTATTGTATAATAAGAGCAGGTTTGGCTTACAATCTGTAAGTATTTATAATTTGGCATTAGGATACATGTTAAAATTAGGATACAAAACTTTAAATATACAAACGCTCTAAACTTCGCTCTTTTAACGAAAGTTTACCTCTCTTTTCAATCAAAGTGACGTCCAGATGCTACCGCTCACTTCGAACTGCCCATTCCAACCGTTTTACTGCTCATTAATTTTTTAAACTGCTGGAGTAATTTTTGCACTGACATTAAATGATGAAATAACAGACCAATATTTTTTTACTTAGGTACGCTTATGTTTTACTGACTCACTAATTTACTAACCGCCGAAAAATTAAATCACTGCCCATTTAATTTTTCAACTGATCATAATAACTTCTGTATTGTTTTATAACTGTTGCAAAAATTTATTCCCTTTGTTGAATCCCTCGCTCCTTCAGCGATTCTTAGTTAAAGATTCAATTTCACAACCTCGATGTAAAAATTTTGTTTGCGCCCTTGGTAAACAATCTAGTCAATTACTATGAAATTTTCTACAAATAAAAACCAATCTAAGACGTTGTTGAGAGTGGGACTCTATTTCTAAATAAAAGTGGTGCATTAATAAAATAAATTTATACCTAATAATAGAATACGAGAACAAAATGGGTGATGTTGAGGTGACAACGGGTGACAAGCAATTCGTTTTTTTTCCTACCTTTTAATTGTACAACGCAGTAGTTATGGAACTTAAAACAAATACATAAATACAATTTTAATAAATAAATAAATAAATAATTGTACATAAAATTGTGGGCCCACTTCTAGTGATTGGTGCCTCTGCCTACCCCCTCGGGGATAACGGGCTTGAGTTTATTTTTATTTTTTGTACATAAAATATTCCAAAATTATAATTTTACGTCTAAATAGCCTATTGTAACTTTTTATTTTGGCGATAAGTTTTGCAAATATGCTTTTAGAGCAATAATAAAATTTCTGATTAAATCTACCTCGGGTAAATGCGAGGGCGGTGGTGGCGTAGTAGGGGTCACCCTTGCTTCTCGATCATGAGGGTCTGGGTTCAAATCCCGCATGCACCAATGACGTTTAGTTACGTACATTTGAAGAGCCGAATTCTAAAAGTCTTCAAGTCCATTTTTTATATTTTGAACTGACACACCATCGTGTTCGGAACACGATTCCGAACATAATGGTGTTGTTAGTTGAAAATATGAAAAAATGTACTTGAGGACTTTTAGAATTCAGCCCTTCATTCGCTTGTTTGTACAACAACACCATTCGCTGATAAATTGTGCCCGGATAACGGCGACAGGCTTGCCACTAGTCACGTTGAGACCTAATAAACTCGGCAAAACGTGGGCCCAGTTCTAGTGATTAGTCCTCTGCCTACCCCCTCGGGGATAATGGGCGTGAGTTTATTTATTTTATTTAAATGCGAGGGACAATGTGAGGTGGCGTTTGGGGGAAAATGCCTATACCCAGCAGTGGGCAACGCTGGGCTGATGATGACGATGATAAGTAGAGGCTTACCATTCTGTGTTTGCGGGTGGCAGTAGAAGGGAGGCTCGTAGCGGTCGAAGCCTTCGTCAGACGGTGACATGGAGCCGTAGCTCGACATTACAGGTAACTGCCAAAACAAGACACCTTATTTAATCGCCCTATGTCTTTTAGTTTTAGTCTTAAAAAGGATATGTTCTTAGGCTTAGGCCCGTTACACACGTTACTATCTATCTATATAAAACAATATTCAAAGTCCTGACTGACTGAGTCACTCATCAACGCCTTTTTTTGGAACGGATTTTTTGAAATTCAACCCCTAAGGGGGCGAAAAGAGTTGCCAAAATTTGTATGGGAGGTATAAAGAATGTGGTCTAATTTTCTTGAAACTTAAAATAATACTCTTCAACACAATTGATTGGACACGTGTTGTAACGAGGTGCATTTGCCTCGTTGCCTTTTGTTGCCATTTTCGGCCACCTACTATTCCAAATTTAATTACTTTTTGACTTTTGCTGCAGTGTTCGGACGTATCTGGCTCAGATTATCCTCAGATTCCATCTAAGCTGCACCTAAACGTCATTCTTTTTTCTGTTTTTCACAACCCGGAGTATCTTATTTCAACGTTATTATATAAATCATCATTAAATATTTACAAAGGGCACATAATTGTAAGTGTTCCTGCTTTATTTTCTATTCCTAGTGTATTTTTATATTTATTTAGACCTTATTTAAGATTTTCTATTTGCATTGTCCTCAGGTGCCCTTTCCTTTACATTTTAAATCAAATATAATTATTCTACCGTGCCCCTGGATACCCCTCTTTCATTCAACGGATCGCACCCCTAACCTAACCCTCGTGCGACAGAGTTTCGCCGTTTTTCTAAATTTAACCCTTAAGGGAGTGAACGGGGTTGCAAAATTTTGAACTTAAGTCCACGCGGACGGAGTCGCGGGCGAAAGCTAGTAATATATATTTTTGCCTTCATAAAAATAAAATAAAATAAAATAAATTTATTTGCCTAGAATGTGGTACATTTTGATGACATGTTATATGAGGTTAATATGATCTCACATTCTGTGAGCTATGTTCTAAATGCAAATATTTAGTTTGAATTTAGTAATAAAAATATCAAAATACCATTGTTAATACAAATGTCACTTCTCTTATGTGCTAAATGTACAATATTCATCTTATAATACAATGTCCAAATAAATTAATTAAAAAGTCAGTTGCATCGATTTAACTAAAATAAATTACAATAGAAATTAAAATTGAAATAGCTGTAATGTCAGAATGTCAGTATGTCAATATTACTTTTATCTGTCAATAATTCGTTTAGAGAGTAGTAGCACATTTAATTGATGGCCGTCCTATATTACTATACGATTATAAAAATCTATATCTATGAAAGGAGAAGCTGACTGACTGACTCACATATCAACGCAGGTCCTAAGCTATGAGGGTTAGAAACATGAAATTTTGCACAGGGGTTTCTTTTATAACGTAGGGAAGCACTAAGGAAGGATTTTTGAAAATTCACCCCTAAGGGGGTAAAACGGGGGTGCAAAGTTAGTATGAAACTTTGCCGTTTTTGAAGGTATTCGGATGAAATTCAGTATGAAGGTTCTTTATTGAAAGTCAGGAAACATGTGTGCTGTGTCACTTTTCTCAACTAAAGCCCACGCGGACGTAGAGTCTGACAAGCGAGTCCTGGCACGCGATTTATTTCGAATTCTTCATATGGCCACACTCTGACTGTCAAACTTAGGTATTTCAGCTGCAAGTAGTACAGCCCAAACAGTTTGATACTCGTCCTAGATTTAAACAAGAAAAAAACTTTTGTTTCTATTCAACATAATTTTACCTATATCTTAGTAAGTACATACGAGTAATAATGTTTTAAAGCAAACATGAATTATTTCTTGTTTTAAGGTCTGTCGGATGACGAAAATGGTAAACGTCAGATCGAAGACTTAGTTAAAGAACTCAAAGATGTTGAGAAAAAAGATATGAATCAGATTTTGATTATGGTTCAGCATTAATAAATGTTTATAAGTTTATGTGGTGCATCTTTATTATCCCTGTTTTTGGTGGAGTGGTAATGTTGGTTTTGATGTAGTTAATGTTTTCGTTTTGCTTATATTTATTTATGTTTGGACAAAATTCATTGGAGACTCCAAACTAATTAAACAAATAATAAAGTTAAGCAAAAGTATCAAGATGGTTTATTCAGACGATATGCAGGGTTATTAACTAAAAGATTTTTAAATTTCCCGCCCAAGGCTTGAGCTACGACTCACTTGTCGCACTCTAGTCGCGGGCAACAGCTAGTTACGGTATAAATTGGTGACGTCAAAGTATTATTTATACGAGTAGCTGCGTGTGCGGTTACTTGAATATTTTGTACAGAAAATATATCGTAATATACCTTGCTATAATTTAAACTAATATACAGCGTGTCCCAAAAATGACACGTCAGAGTGACACCGGAGGTAGCCCTCCCCAAAAGGCATCGAACCTAACGTGACCTCAGTAAAAGTTGCACGGTTTTTGAGATATGGCCAATTTAAACTTGTTTTAAATTTTCACTTTTTTTAACAAGATTGGTGCTAGCATTAAGTTGTAGCCCTCGCGTTTGGTTTTTTTTATTTGTACTCGGTCACGAACTTACTAACTTAGCGTAAGTGCTAGAATAGCACTAAAGTTGTTAAAAAAGTGAAAATTTAGAATAAGTTTAAAATGGCCATATCTCGAAAACCGTGCAACTTTTACTGAGGTCATGTTAGGTTGGTTCGCCGCCTCTTGAGCAGGTCTACCTCCAGTATCACTGTGACGTGTCATTTTTGGGACACGCTGTATATACCTATGTATTCCTTACTACAAAACGAAAAGACATTTCAAGTCAAAAGTTCAAGTGCTCTTTCTATCTCCAATACGCTTCAGAACAGTAGCCTATTATGATTAACATACGAGGGGGTCGGTTCGAGTGGATGACGTCTCGACTCTTGAGAGGCCCTTTAAAGGGATTCTTTTAGGGACTTTTTTTAGGAAATATCTCTAGGGACAGCCGACTACAGCAAAACATATTGAGGCAATGAAAATAACCTATGGCTCTATTTCTGAATTGAGAATTTCGCCTAAGTAATCACTGATTTATACTGAATTATACAGTGTGGCCCTGGATAAAGTGCAATCCCGAAAGGGGATGAAACTAGACCATGAATCATTGACTAGAAAAATATAAAAAAAAATTATAAAAAAATATTGTAGGATTTATTGGTATTTTAAGATTTTCATGTTTCATTAAGGACTCTATGTACAAAAGTATTGATTTCTTCCAAAATAATGGGTCTATTTCTTTGAAATAAAAAAAACAGTATGCCTAATACCTGGCGATGACCATGAAATAATAAATAGTCCGCAAAAAAGTAACTATCTTGGGTAAAAAAATGTATTTTTATGAAAAAAAAAGATTTTTTTAGACGTTTATTTTAAAAAACCTCAAATTACTAAAAAAATGTGCCCTATAACTATGTAATTTTATAGCTTACTTTTATTCTTTACCATTTTAGCTTCCAAATAAAAAAAAAACAATGTTCTAACTAAAAAAACACGCTATCTACGAACTTTTAAAGTGGAGCCTAATCGTGTTACCGTGCAGGTAGAGACCGTTTTTTCCATTGTTTCCGTCCTACTCTGTGCCCTTCGGCAGTCGCAGTCCTTTTGTTCTACACTCAGGTAGAGGGAAGGCGAGGGGAGGGGAGGCAGGGGGTTCGAAACAGGACTTACACAGTCGCTCCGATATTCTCGCCGCTGCTATTACTGTTCTCGTTCTCGCATTGTGTTCTCGTTGATTTGTTATTAAGTTTTTGTTACATTGTTGACTGTTACGTTTTCTACTGTTCGTTACGTTTGGACTGTTCCTGTTCTGCTGTTAAGTGTTGACGAAATGCCGCGATTGACAGAGTTCACACCTCGAGAAATAGCCGACATGCATTATTATTATGGCATGTCACATGGTCGCACAACAGTCGCTCGGACTGCATACATAAATGCTTTCCCGGGCAGACTCATACCCTCAGATCGAAATTTTCAAGAGATTCATAGGAGGCTCTCCAACATTGGACTTGGTTTGGCACGAGATCGCCGTGAGCAACCAGCTGTCGTTATTGACAATGCGATAGAAGAGGCCATTTTAAACGATCTGTTTGCTGACCCTACAACAAGCATAAGACGATTAGCGTTGCGTCATGGCATATCGAAGACGTCTGTCTGGCGAATTTTGAAAAAGGAGGGATTGCATCCTTTCCATTACCAACGAGTACAACATTTACACGAAAATGTAGATAATCGTCCAAGATGCGTAATGTCGACGTGGATTCTAAGAAAAATTAGACCTGACCCAAATTTTCCCAAACGCATTTTTTGAATGGACGAAGCGACATTTACCCGAGACGGCATTACAAACTGCAGAAATTTGCACCAGTGGTCTCACGAAAATCCACGATTGAAGCGGGCATCTACTTTTCAAGTAAAATTTTCAATAAACGTATGGGCATCGACGACATTTTAATTGGTCCAGTCATTTTACCCAGAACCCTAAATTCTGAACGTTTTTTAGAATTACTACAAAATTTACCCATGTTAATGGAAGATGTTCCCCTGGCTACGAGACGGCGTGGGCGTATGTATCTCCAAATGGATGGATGTCCTGCACATTATGGGCGGGAGGTGCGGCGATTTTTGAACGAAAATTACCCGAACACCGGTTGGGTAGGCTGGCCAGCGCGTTCACCTGATCTGACACCCCTAGATTATTTTTTATGGGGTGTCATGAAGCAAAGAGTATACAGCACGCCAATAAATACCGAGGCACAGTTGCACGACCGAATAATTCAGTGCGCAAATGACATTAAAAATGATCCAGGAATGATTCGCAGAGCCACTAACCAAATTAATATTCGTGCAGTAATGTGCTTGCAAAATCGAGGAGGCCATTTTGAACATTTTACATTTGCAAAATTGTAAATTACGGATAATTTTATTAATAAAGTTATTGTGATTAAAGTCTGACTTTTATTACCTACTAAAATGTAAATAACTCCTACCTAGCCAATTTTTTAGTTAGAACATTGTTTTTTTTTTTATTTGGAAGCTAAAATGGTAAAGAATAAAAGTAAGCTATAAAATTACATAGTTATAGGGCACATTTTTTTAGTAATTTGAAGTTTTTTAAAATAAACGTCTAAGAAAATAATTTTTTTCATAAAAATACATTTTTTTACCCAAGATAGTTACTTTTTTGCGGACTATTTATTATTTCATGGTCATCGCCAGGTATTAGGCATACTGTTTTTTTTTTATTTCAAAGAAATAGACCCATTATTTTGGAAGAAATCAATACTTTTGTACATAGAGTCCTTAATGAAACATGAAAATCTTAAAATACCAATAAATCCTACAATAATTTTTTATATTTTTTTTTTATATTTTTCTAGTCAATGATTCATGGTCTAGTTTCATCCCCTTTCGGGATTGCACTTTATCCAGGGCCACACTGTATACACTGAATAATTTTAATATTGCGGTGGTGGTGGCGTAGTGGAGTTGACCCTTGCTTCTCGATCATGAGGGTCTGGGTTCGAACCACGCATGTACCAATGACTTTTAGTCACGTACATTTGTTTGTACAGCAACACCATCCGCTGATAAATTGTGCCCGGACAACCAGTGGCGGATTTACCCTAAAGCCCAGTAGGCCCGAGCCTAGAGCGGCAGATTTTAGGGGCGGCAAATCGTGACAAAAAAAATCGCTGATTAAGAGAGCAAAGTACCTATGCTACCTGCAACTACTACTGCTACTGCTACTGCAAAGTACCCGTACCTATTTAAAGGGCTGTGCATAATTATGGCGGGCCACACTGCACTGCAACGAATAGCAATTTTTATAGGTATGCGCCACTAAATTCATTATGTACCTACCAACAATCGTTATCTGTTTTTAATGAAAAAAAAAAAATTAAACCTAGTCTAGCGTAAATTAATTATGTACCTAGTCTATATGATAGGTGCTGCGTGCTGTGCTGAGAAAGGGGCGGCACATGGCCTGGGGCCTAGAGCGGCCAAGACTGCAAATCCGCCACTGCGGATAACGGCGACAGGCTTGCCACTTGTCACGTTGGGACCTAATAAACTCTGCAAAACGTGGGCCCAGTTCTAGTGATTGGTGCTTCTGCCTACCCCCTCGGGGATAATGGGCGTGAGTTTATTTATTTTATATTTTTTAATCACTGAATTGTAGAGCTGTCTCGTCAAATTTTTTTGGAAAAGAGCGTGACAGCACGTTATTTACTTTGTGTAAATTCTCAATTCAGAAATCAGCTGAGCTGAGTCATTTTCAAAATTAGTGTACATATTATTGTGTGGTGGTCGCTGGAAACTCTTAGTTATATCAAGTGTATCTTAGTTATACTTATAAGTTAATGTATCAAGTGTATAATTAATTTGGCAATAAACAATATTCTATTCTATTCTCATTTTTCTTCCTCAGTAAAAAATTTATTATTATGAAGAATATGTTGCCTGAAAAATAAATTATCTTCGTTATACATTTTATTTATGCCTTAACCTGGCCATTTACGCTGTTTTTAACTTGAGGTTCTTAATTAATGCGCAGATGGAAGCAATAAAAAAAAATATCTTATTTTCCTTCCCATACAATATTTTAGTGTCTCACTCTACTCTTGCAACTAAAAATATATCCCCTGATATCGAAATCTTTCAAATTTAACTATATTTAGTTATAGGTTTATCTGATGGGACATCAATTTAATCAAACAATACTAAGATCATAGAAAAACTTTAAAAAATGCTTAAGAGAATCGAATTTAAAACATGTCTACTTTTTTAATACTTTGTGTAACTCTTTTGTGTAACGACAATATCCCAGGTTATTTATTTATATTGAACGTGTCCTTAATGTTTTCTAGTAAGGCAATACTAGACGATACTAGCAAATTAACAAAAATTACAGCGTGGCCATAATTTTTCACTGATCTTTAGCCAAACGTGTGGTGTTCGAGTTTTGTCGTTATTTTTTTCCTCTTGTGTAACGTGGATTTTACGGGTAAGTGAATCTTAATAATATCAGAACTTAATTAAATGATGAATTTTGATTATGTAGAACTATAACAAAACTTAAAATATAACTGATTCAAGAAACATTCTGATTAACTTGTTTCAGGTTATGTTGACGCCATCAAATTCGTTCTTATGTGTAACGAACAACGTCACACAATTTTTTGTCTAACACTGTGTAATGTTACACAGAGGATAAAGCTGAATGCACAATGAAGTGTTATTTTATTTTAATTCCTTACTTTTAGGTGACTAATGCAAGGACTTTGGCTCAAAAACTAAAAGAACCGGCCAGAAAAAGAAATCGGGTAGAGCATATTATGTTCCCAGATATTTTTTACTATGACGTGAAACTTGCACACAAAACTCCTGAAAAACAACGTTTTGTTCATACAAACATACGAACTGTTCATACAGTTCTTTATAATTTCTTTTGTGCAACAAAGTTTCTTTTGTATTACGAAGGAAAAAAAAATCCATTGTGTTTCTTTTGTGTTACGTACACCTATTTTGAAAATAGCTCAGCTATCAATCGATGATTTAACCCATCGACATTGCGCGATCATTTTCACGACATTCGATGTGGCGTACCATCGCTTTGAATTAGGGTTGTTGAGAAACTTGTTATGAGGAAGAGGATGAGAAAGAGGAATTTTTTAAAGTCGATTTTGAGGAAGAGGGTGAGGATGAGGAATCTGGCAGACTGAGAGGAAGAGGATGAGGAAGAGGATGCTGAAGAGGAAGAGAAGAACAAATAACATTACGTAGATTAGCTACGCTAGTATTGAACTTCTTTACCTACCTACATGTTTCCATCTCTGTCTTCCTTTAACTTTTTAATACGGCGAGACTTCTCTCTCTCTCTCTCTCTCTCTCTCTCTCTCAAACACATTTCGTTTCAACAAAAATTATAACTCTCCTTCCTCTTAAAATATGAGGAAGAGGATTTTTTTTAAATCAATTTAGAGGAAGAGGAAGAGTATGAGGAACCTCAAAAATATGAGGAAATTCCTCACTTTGAGAAAGAGGAAGAGGAATCCTCATCTACCCTGCTTTCAATACCGTTCGGCGCACCGTTTTCGCTGTCGCGGCGTTAGATAACAACTTACGTAACGTAGTACCTACGTAACTGAACACAAAGTCATTGATGGGTACATGCAAGGCTGGATCTACCATAAGGCTTTTTGGACTTCAGCCCAGGGCCCCGTGGATTCAAGAGGTACCTACGTCAAAGTCGTCAAAGCTACGTCAATTCAAAGTAAAAAATAGACGATAACAAGGAGAATTCTCCTTGACGATAATACGAAAAACTCCATAATGTTATTAAATTAAACAGATCGTAAGACTTGAAGTCCTGCGAATCCTGTTTTCTTCTATAGTTTCCTGTCAAATCATCATCATCATCATCAACCCATTGTGTCCCCACCGAGGGGCACGGGTCTCTTCCCTGAGGAAGGTATAGGCCATTACTCCACCACGGGGGCCAAGTCCGGATTGGTGGAGGCTTGTAAGACTAGTGGCTGGTCTTACTGTCAGAAGTTTTCAAGCCGCCCCTAAAGGCCTCTGACTTGGCTTAACGACTGCCATCTATCGACGGCAGCCGGCACCAACTGCTTTAACGTACCTTGCGAAGCACGGAATCGCTCGGAAAAAATGCCACTAGCGTTAGTCATAGACGGTGACCCATCCATGGACTGAACGCGCCGTATGTTGCTTAACCTTAGTGATCGTTCAAGATCACTCAGGCAGCCCAGGCTACGAGCGATTCTTCCAAATACTTAAATACTAACGGCCGATTTCTGAGTTGAGAATTTAGCTAAGTAAATATTTAACTCAAGTGCTGTCTCATCAAATTTCTTAGAAAAGAGCATGACAGAACGTCACTTAAGTATATGCTTACGTGAAATTCTCAATTCAGAGGAACTTAATAGGCGTGCCAAAGTCAAAAGTGTCCATTCCTCCAGCTTATGCTGAGTCAGAGCCCTTTTGCATTTTGCACCCACAGTACTCACACTGGTAAACGAATCTCTCTTTCCATGCCTCCTTTGTTAATGTTTTTGTTTTTTCAATAGTTTCATTGTGTTTTGTATGTGTTGTTTGCTTTTCTTACTACTGTATTGTCTGCTTAATATTGTATTTATTGCGTGTGTGTGTAAATGCAACTAAATTATTTATCTATCTATCTATCAAAAGCCTTTAATAGGTAATAACTACGATTGGACCGATTAGTACGGAATTTGACAATAAGACGATCCGAACCTTTCAGGGTGTGGTGCGCTATTAGAGGCTAGTAGGTACCTACCACAGCGTCTGCTCGTCTGTTTACGTTATACGTTTTGATAGTCCAAAACGTGTCGTGCACGTGTCCCATAACATTTTGATTAGGTCGGTTTTGGAGATAAACGGGGGCTATGAACGACCGTCGACTTTCGGTAACATTGAATCGACAAGTTAAAGTCCGTTCGCTTAGATAGTGTCGGTAGGTACACACGAAGGCAATTTTGGTTTTAGTAAAAAAAACATTTATATCAATAATACAACTTAGACGGCCAAAACACTTTAAATAGAAAAAAAACATGGTACACAATATACCTAGTTAATGAAGCACAAAATAAAACACTACTCTTCATCACTCGAAGTGTCCTCAGAATATTCATCTCCACCTGTATTTAGAATAGGTTACTACCTAAGTGATGCAGGATCGTTTCGTTATAAATCCATTCTAAAATACTGATTGATTTACTTCTTTAATTGCGTGATCTACATAATAGTAGAATGAGACGAGCTGCGAGCCAAATTCACTGGCGTGTTTGCGCCGCGTCGACTTACTTTAATTTCTTTTGTCAAAAGCCGCCACGTGCAGAGGCGGTAAATATCAAAGTGACACTATGATAGCGAACAGACTTTACCTACAATAGATAAAAAACCGGTCAAGTGCGCGTTCAACTCGGACACAAAGGACTCCGTACCATTTTCTACGCAACATTTAAATTAGATTATTTTTGACGACCTCTTTGGCGCAGCGGTTAGCGCATCTGCCTACCGTGCGAGAGGTCCCGGGTTCGAATCCCGGCTGGGTACAAAAAAAGAAACCCAAGTCTTGGATGTTTACATGATGCGACGTCGCTGTTTCTGGTCCCCACGACACAGGGTATCCTAGTGTGGGGCCAGAAGCAATGTATGTGCCGTATGTAAATTCTTAAATGTATAATATTACAGTTACTAATCAGCTTGCTGACAGGCTCTCACTTAGGAATAAGTCTAGATTATACTCCAATATTGTTCATATTTAATAATATGTAATATTAACATTTACATACGGGCACATACATTGCTTCTGGCCCCACACTAGGATACCCTGTGTCGTGGGGACCAGAAACAGCGACGTCGCATCATGTAAACATCCAAGACTTGGGTTTCTTTTTTTTGTCCCCAGCCGGGATTCGAACCCGGGACCTCTTGCATGGCAGGCAGATGCGCTAACCACTACGCCACAGAGGTCGTCATCATCGTCATCAAGTTAGACAGCGGACAGACGAACGGAGGGCGGACGTGACGAAACTTCAAGGGCCGTATTTTGAATTGAGAATTTACACTAAGTAAATACTTAAGTAACATTCTTTCACGTTCTTTTATGAAGAAATTTGACGAGACAGCACTACAGTTAAGTAATTACTTAGCGAAATTCTTAATTCAGAAATCCGCTCTAAGGGTTCCTTGCCGGCTACGAAACCCTAAAAACATCTGTCAACTGTCAACAGCAAAGAACACAATCTTAGTGAACGGGAACGGGGGTCTGACTAAAGAAAAGTCACTTACCCAAAAAAATATCACGATTTCAATTTTCTATAAGAATCACTTCACGATGTCACGCGTGAACAATTCCGGTCTCAGATTTTTTCTTCACTTTTTGCACGAGCTATTTTTCACTATTCACTTTTCGCACTTTTTACATTTTCTAAGTTCAATATTCTACATATTTCACAATCACACTTGTTACCTTTTAAGTAGATACCTAATATTTTCTTACTTTTCCCAAACCAAGAAATACTGTTCACAACTAATAGGTGTCTACTGTAGATAATAATGTTAATCGGATTCTCAAATGAAATATTTAAAAATTACTTTTTCTCAAAAAATACCCAAGTATTTTGATTGCACTTTTTTTCATTCCCCTTATTTTAAATTGGGACAAAAAAATATTAGGTACTCTAAAAAGTCCTAGTATAAAACTGTTTTTTTCTTTTACAAACTATCACTAAAACAAAATTTAATGTCACCGACTCCGAGCTTCGTTTAAGCCCAAATACAATTTGATACTAACACATTTGGGAGTCATAATGAGCTCGAATCGAATCCCGTGGGAAGAAAAGGCGTGGCCTAAATGTGAGTTCTATTCCGTAAAAAAAATGGCTTTTATGCCCTTTTAATAAGAGCTATTTTCGTTTACAAGTCGATAGTTCTGAGAGGTAAATATAATCTTACAGTCCAGTTAATACGGACTAGTTTAGCTTGAAAGAGAATTATGTTGTCATTAAGATTGATCTTAGGGGAGGAAAAGGAGAAAAGTCGTAAGTGCCTTTTCAAATCGTGTGAAACTTATTTATTTTGAGCTGAACTAGCTCAGGAGTCAGCTTATACCTGAAACCTGAGCTTTAAGAGTAGGTACGACTGTCGACTGCCATGTTGGTCTTCTGAATAAATTATTGTTTGCTCGACTACCATACGCACTGCTATGGTAGGTAGTCAAGATTCAAATCTTGGTAGATATACTTCCATGTTCTCGTCTATTAGGTACCTATTTTACGACTAAAATTATATTATTGCGTAGAAGTTTGATTTTTGTGTCGCTTTGTTACAAAAACCTATGACGCAGCTTGAATTTAGTTACAATAACATCATACATAAAAAGATACAGGAAAAAGAAAGCTAATCCCATTAAAAATGTTTTCCTAGGTCCAAAAGTCACAGAAAAAATTAGTTTTTTGTGTTTTCTGAAAACAGTCTGTTTTCACATACGACTTTTTGAAATGACAGCGACGATATTACAAAGAGAAAAGTGTGTAGGTAAGTAATTAGTGGGTGATCTCAGAAACAAATACCTACATAACCGATTTCAAAAATTCTTGCACCAGTAGATATACATAATATTGCAGTATAGCGGCTGTTAGGCGACACATTAATGGTATTTTTTTTAATGCAGATAAACAAAAAAATTAATTAAAAAATTTATACATATTGCATTGTAATTAATGGTACGATAGTAGGGCGTCTCATTCAGTACCTAGCAGTAACTAAATGAGACGCATTACTATTGCTTACCTAGGTTTCTAGGTTACCCAGGTCTTGCATTGTATTCTATAGCATCTGCTAATTTACTGAGTGATATGAGCTCTGCTGTTTGTGCAGCGAGCGACGTTGTATTATTTTAAGTTTAAGATTCTTATTTTTAAATTGTTTACTATAAGTGTGAACCTGTAATTGGCTTTCTGTATCCCTACACTATATACTATTTTTATTGTAATAGCTGTTGGTTCACCATAGATCTCTAAATAAATAAATAAATAAATAATATAAAAGGTGGGCATAGGTTATAGATTATTCCGTTAACTACGCGAACGAGTTCGCGGACACTTTTAAATTAGTTATAAATATAAATACTTACAACAGCTTATCGGTATTACTTTTTGCACTTTAATCAGTTACGTTAAGGGCGAATTTTCAATAAATTGGCCAAACTTGTCTACTGAAAGTTTTATTTTTTACTTTATTTTATGGAATGGCCAGTATGAACACTACGCGCTGTAATTCTAGTACCTATTTACAAATAGGTAGGTACATACTAGCACTACAGCGCGTACCTAAGTGAAGTCACTTCTCGTTCAGTCCAGATAGTTAGCAGAAATATAAAAAAAGGCATTTTAAATAATACTTCAAACCATTACCTACTCTGTCAATCTGTCTTTTTCAATAAAAACGAGACATAATTAGTTATACTTAGTTATACCTATTTACTTAGTGAACTTCTCACTTCAGAAACCGACGATAAGTGTACTACTAACCTACTTCGACAAAAATAACAAAAAATACGACAATATTAATGACAGAGTCCAAAATACCAAAATTTTGTAAGGTAACTTACGACCTTTTTATCCCGATCGCCTTGAACTAAAAAGGGCGTAACTGGACAACTTTTTTTGTAAACTCCGCCTTCCATTTCGGAACGCGAACTCTGATTGGTTGAAATTTATCTAAATTCCGTCACCCTTAACTCGAAGGCATAAAGTCTATTATTGTAAAGTGAAAGATGCAGTCGACTTTATTGCAATAACAAGTAAGAAAAAAGGAATGTATTATAATGTACCTAATGACGTAGGTACATAAGAAAATTAAACAGTAGGTATTAGGTTCTCATTTATTTTCTTTATTAATTCCGTAGCTTTTTAATACAAAGTTCATCGTAAATACACTTGTATATTATTTTAAATCTGCTAAGTAACAACATTGTCCCTTTGCATAAGGAAAACCTTTGTGTGATGGCATGTCTTATACAGGGTGATTTTTTGGGAGGCTTTTTATGGTTTAAAATTTTATTACACTTACAACTTCTAATATAGGTACCGAGGTCTTTAAGGACTCTTAAAAAAAATACATAATACCTACGATGCTTTTAAGACGATGTCTAAGTACTTAGAAGCATTTAACTTGAAAAGTAAAGTAGGCACCTAAGATTTGAAACATGCCACCATATACATGATATTCGGACTGCAGTTTTTCTCGATTCAATTGTTGAGTA
Organism: Yponomeuta plumbellus; assembly: GCA_947310845.1. Taxonomy (NCBI): domain Eukaryota; kingdom Metazoa; phylum Arthropoda; class Insecta; order Lepidoptera; family Yponomeutidae; genus Yponomeuta; species Yponomeuta plumbellus. The sequence continues at coordinate 7,110,276 of OX371220.1, read as the reverse complement.
ATACCTACTCTAAGGACAACGCGTCAACCCACAAACCCTTTATACACGGGCACTCTACTCCGTTACGATACGAGCGATTTTGCAACAAAAATGCCAAGATAGAAGTTCAACGGACGTACCGATATTTTATATTTGTATATTTTAAACGTGGGTCCAGTTCTAGAGACTGGTGCCTCTGCCTACCCCTTCGGGGATAACGGGCGTGAGTTTATTATTTTTTATTTTTATTATTTTATATTTTTGTACTGCAACTACATACTTAGTATGCATTTAATATACCTAATTCAGTAGATGGTCCCATAAGTAGCATTACTTGAAGGTTGAGAAAAATACCACAGGTAGTCAAAGTGTCACCATTTTTAAGATATTGAGATTCTAAAAAGTAAAAAAATCTATGTTTCATAATATAATAATAGGAATATTATTATGTACCAACATTTTTTTTTATTTTCACGAATCTTTTTCTTAAAACGCCAAAAATGAAATGGAATAAATTTGCTAGGCTGCTTGTCCCATTGGCATGAATAAATTAGGTATCTGTTTCATAAAGATGTATTTTGTTAGTGAAATTTATATGAAGAATGAGATAGTGATCTCAATCCCTGAAAGCCCAGCTAAAGAAACACAAAACTATTGCTAAATGTCGTCGATGACAATTGCAAGAAAATGAGAAAGATTTCATAAAACCTATGTTCCCCTTAAGTTTATCGTGCTACTTACGGGACACCTTGTATATTTTTTGTAATATCCACTATTCAACAGGGCACACAATAACCTTAGAGTAGGTGATTGAATCATTTTCATCAGTTTTACTACGAGTAAATACCGACTAAAAGTTTTCCAAAAAATACCTACTCACATTTTTTTGTATGAAATTTGGCTTTGGATATTCTCATACATGTTATTATGTATTTTAAAATATTCTAATAAAATTTGTAACTGAGTAACAATACCTAACTATTGACGAGATAGAATCAAAACTGATCTACTTTCAAATAAACAGTGCTTTAATTTTTTTTTTTTTTTAATATGACTAGTTGTAGTTAAACCCAAACATGGCGGTATTTTACGCCTTTATTTCTATATTAATAAGGTCTATAGTGCCACAGAAATTTTAATCTTATACCAGACTGCAAATTTTTACAATGAATCTATATATCGTTGGCTTCGCCAAATTTGGTGTCTTAGTTTACCCTAATATTTCGATAATTCTGAAAATTCTTCCTTTATTTTTCTATTCCTATACCATTCCCAGTAAATGTCTACCTACCTACAACCATTTATTTATTAAATACGCTAACTAAATCACTTGTGTGGTTGACAACTGTTTTCAATATTTCTCGACATCAGAAGCATATGTACCATTTTCATATCATGTACGTGTGTGTGTCCTATGGAAATAAATCTTTTATCTATCTATCTATCTATCTAATCTGAAAATCTGGGTATTATAACTAACATCTAAGGATTAACAAAAAAATAATTTTAACTTCCTCATTATACTTGCTCCTATGATAGGTATAAGTACAATAAAAATCATTTTAGCAACTGTCTCCCCAACTACAACGATTCAGGCAAGACCTATATAGTGTGGTAGTCACTGTGCAAACATGAAGCCTCGTATCCACTAGGCAACATTTACCGAGCAACATGTTGCGCAACATGTTGAGCGACAGCGCGGGACATTTGTTGCGACGCGAAATTAGGCAGGCGTCATGTTGCGCGCCCGCTGGCAACGTCGCGCGCTGTTGTGCAACGTTGCCGAACATGTTAAGCGGCACGTGTTGCGCGTTAAATGTTGCCTAGTGGATACGCGCTTGAGTATTGTAATAATTATTTTCTGTCAAAAGAAAATACAGGAGAGCGAGCGTCCAAGAAGTTACTAAAAGCCTACATACTTAATTATGCACTATAATTATCCCAGCAATAGAATAAGACAGAAATACATTTCTCAGGCAGTTAGAAAAAGCTCCATGAGCTGAGATCGGCGGCTTAAAAAAGCCATTTTCGTCGGAATCGAACATACGAAAATCGTACATAATATGCTTTTGACGTCGAGATTTAATACCACACGGGGGGGGGGGGGGGGGGGGGGGGGTGCAGCCAGTAGGCTGATTCTCGATAGAGGCCGTCTTGCATTTGGATGGTCCAATTCGAGAAGTCCAAATTCATACAATAGGCTAGTTTCCCAAAAAAATGTAATTAGTCCGTCTTTTAGATTATTCAAAAATAAGGGACACGTATTTTTTTATTTGTAAATTAGACCAAAAATGACAAAGATATAGCCCATTAAAGTTACGTGTGACGTCACGCCGTGCTGCATTTTGTAGCACTGAGTGACGTCACACGTAACTTCAATGGGCTATATCTTTGTTATTTTTTGTTTTATCGAAAAAAGAAAAAATACGTATCCAATATTTTTTATAATCTAAAATACGGACTAAATAGAATTAAATTATTTTTACCCTGGAAACTAACCTATTGCAAAACGACATAAGTCCAAAAATGATGAGTTGGACTTACGTCGTTTTGTAAATGTATGAAATTGGACTTAGCGATTTCTCGAATTGGACCATCCATTTCGTCGGCTAAAGTCACAAATCTTTTAACTATATTTTTTTTTCAAAATTTAAGAGATTTGCTATAAGATACGGCCAGCAATGTACTTTCTAAAAATGCAAAAAACTTTTTTTTTTTAAATGGAGTTAAGACGTTTGCGACTTTAGCCGACAAATTTCTTTCTTAACTAAGGCTAAGACAGGATTTAACTAAAATTCTTCATACAAAAGTCCACTTAAACGGCGACTCAAATGAAATTTAAGAAATGGTGCAAATCGGCCTGAATCTGACGATTTTTTTTTACCTTCTAATTTTTTTTTTTACCTCACGGACCCACAGGTTGGGAACCACTGGGCTGGATCTATTTGTGAAGACGCACTCGAAGTCGGAATTGAAAATAAGTCTATCAAGGGCAGTCTTTTCACGTTGCTTCCCATCGCTAACCCTTTGCCAGGCAAGGGCTGCAAGGGGAATAATAGTTGCCACCTCAAAATTAACCTTATCACTTTGAAATAAAGTCCAAAAAATTATACTAGTTCTGCCCGTTAAATGTTTGGAATTCGATGACTGAATCACTCGCTCGAGTTCGTGTCTTCTTCTGTCGATTGGATCGTGTTACGAAAAACAATGCTAAACTCAAAATAGGATCTAGATTCTGTTAATGCATTGTAATACAATGGATTGTATGTACAACTGTATGAACATGGCAATTTAGTTTCATTGCCGCCGCTTCTATACTTCGTTTTTTTAGCATTAGAAATTTTGTAAACAAAGAAGCAGGGCTAGTGAATCCAAAAATCGGCTGCCTAATTTATAACTTTTTTTTAAATATGTGAGTGGTTGACCAAAAAGGGACCTGGAGGGATTGGAAACCGTTATTTTCTTTTTATTTGAATTTTTTAATCTATGGTATTTTAGCTTTGTTTTGGTCTAACCAGAATATTTTTAGGTGCCGTAGTTATTTTTTTATGATTTTTTTCGTGAGCCGAGCCGAGCCGAAACCTGTCTATACACGAAACTTCAAACGCGATTTTCTCGAAATCAATTATTTTCCCTTGAGGTCCCTTTTTGGTCAACCACTCACATATAATACATATGTGTATGTAAAAAAGGTATAAATTAGGCAGCCGATTTTTAAATACACATTATGTATACAGGGTGGTCCAAATATCATGGATCAAATGAAATGGGGAGTTAGCCAAGGTCATCTTCCTACACAGGGTGGTAAAATTCTCAATGGTTTTGAACTTATGATTGATTTTCGGTTTTTTTCAAGAAAAGAGTTCCTACTACTTATTAAGAGCAATAAAACAAAAAGTACTTACTTTTGGTGGTTGTTTTTTTTTTTGAGAGTGACGGTCCATGATGAGAATGTAACACAAAAAAAATTAATTGTCCCTGTCTTTATGGATCATGAGAAATTAATTAATTTTTTACGGATCTCGTATCATAATTGTTTGATCCAACATTTTCGTCATTGATTTAAAAAAAAAAGTGTACTGCGGAAACCTGCCCCAGTAGTAGAAAAACTGGACCATTTCATGAGGATTGTAAAAAGATACAACTCAAAGCCCTATCACTCCTGAGTCTTTTATTATTGACCTTTATTCTCAGCAAAGTCGCATTTTTTTAAATCAACTTTTGGTTCTAACTAATTTGAGTTACAAAGCACTGTTCTAGGACATAAAAATAAGTCAAAAATGGATTTAAAAATTAAGTTCTAACAACGGACAGGTCGTTACCATCTTTTTTCGTAGCTCTTGTCCCGTCGGTGTCACTTTTCTTGTGGTACCACCACCTAAGTGACTCCCACAGTCTGACATTACGGTCCGATCAGAGTTTGACGCTGAAGACACCGAGTCTTACGACAAGGTTCTTCAGCACTTCATTCACTGTAAGGGCAGCCCGGCTGTGGAATGATCTGCCGGTCTCAACAAGGCGCTCCCCTTCACCAGCTATATTTAAAAAACGGGTAAAAGAACTATATCTATCTCTTTAAACTAAGTATTTATCACTCAATTACTTTCCTTTCTATGTAGGTATATTATATTCATTTTATCCTCCTCTTACAAATAGGTATTATAACTTATTTATGTAGTAGTTTATAATAATTTATATAAGTAAGATTTATGTAAGTATATTATTAAGTATAAGTATGTATTATTCGTATTTGCACCAACTACCCGTTTCTCTGTTTCCTTCGGCAATCTTTCCGTCACAAGGTTGTCTGGAAGAAATTGCTGTTAGCAATAAGACCGCCTATTGTATGTTTTTAATTGTAAATTTTATTTGTCTCTGGTTTCTTATGTGCAATAAAGAATATTCTTATCTTATCTTATCTTAATAAAATAACACTAAACAAAAGCTTTGTTTGTATTCTGAGAATTTACCGGTTGGACATGGGGTCCCAGGAACAAAGAGAGGTTTACTACCTGCGCTAGCTACCTGCTAGTGACCCTTTACACGCCTCCAGCAACTTTTACTTAGTGTTCTGCTTGCTGTTCGCTACTTAACACGGTTATTCGGTTGTCACTTTTTGCGCTGCTCTTTTTTTATCGCTTCGAACTTTGCATTCTCCCTGGACTCTGTTTTGGATTTTCACCTACAAACTTGGCATTTCTTACTGGACTCTGTTTTGGATTTTCACCTACGAACTTGGCATTTCTTACTGGACTCAGTTGTGTATTAGTGAATTTGGACTATTAAAAATGGCTTACTCAGCCCGTGACTATGCTAACATGCATTTTGTGTACGGTTTTTGTGACGAAAACGCTCGTGAAGCAGCAAGAGAATATCGGCGACGTTTTCTGAATCGTGATCGCTATCCCGACTACAGAGTATTCCGGCGTGTACACAACGCTTACGTGGAGGGCCATATTCCTGGAAGTAGCGCGACGAGAACCGGGCGCCCTATGGTACATGATTTGGAAATGGAAGATCAAATTCTTCAAGAAATATCGAATGACCCGTCGACGAGTCAACGGCGAATTTCAAGAACATTAGGTGTCCCGAAAACGACTGTGCAACGCGTTTTAAAACGGAACATGATGCATCCGTATCATGTCCAGCGCGTGCAAGCACTGCTGCCGGCTGATTACGAAAAAAGACAACTTTTTTGCACAGAGATGCTCCGGCGCAACAGGGAAGATCCCGAATTTCTAAATAAAATTATGTAGTCGGACAAAAGTATGTTTCAACGTACTGGTGTTTTTAATATTCACAACCTGCACCACTACGAGTATGCGAATCCTCACATTATTCGACGAGACCACTTCCAACACAAATTCGGAGTCAACATGTGGGCCGGGATCGTCGAAGGACAGTTAATAGGACCACACGAGCTGCCTGCAAGAGTGAATGGTCAAATTTATTTGTCATTCTTACAAGAGGAACTCAACCCATTATTAGAAGACGTTTCTTTTGAAACAAGAAGCGCTATGTGGCTGCAACATGACGGCGCACCTCCGCACTTTGCTCGTGACGTGAGGAGTCACCTAAATGAAGTATTTCCAAATCGCTGGATCGGTCGCGGTGGAACTATTCAATGGCCACCGCGCTCACCCGATTTAAACCCCATAGATTTTTTTCTTTGGGGTTACTTCAAGGAAGTGGTATACGAAAAGGAGTGCAACACGGAGCAGGAGCTTCGACGACGAATATCAGCGGCCACCCACCAGGTGAAAAATAATCACCGGGCCCTTAGATTGTTAAAAAGAAATTTTATTAGAAGATGTCGACTCTGCCTCCGAGTGAGAGGTAGAAATTTTGAACATCTTCTATGAAAAAGTTTTATTTTTTATTTTTGATTAAACTGTCTATTCTAATTATCTGGTGTAATTTTTTTATCCTTTTGCGACTTATTTTTATGTCCTAGAACAGTACATTGTAACTCAAATTAGTTAGGACCAAAAGTTGATTTAAAAAAATGCAACTTTGCTGAGAATAAAGGTCAATAATAAAAGACTCAGGAGAGATAGGGCTTTGAATTGTATCTTTTTACAATCCTCATGAAATGGTCCAGTTTTTCTACTACTGGGGCAGGTTTCCGCAGTACACTTTTTTTTAAATCAATGACGAAAATTTTGGATCAAACAATTATGATACGAGATCCGTAAAAAATTAATTAATTTCTCATGATCCATAAAGACAGGGACGATGAATTTTTTTTGTTACATTCTCATCATGGACCGTCACTCTCAAAAAAAAAACAACCACCAAAAGTAAGTACTTTTTGTTTTATTGCTCTTAATAAGTAGTAGGAACTCTTTTCTTGAAAAAAACCGAAAATCAATCATAAGTTCAAAACCGTTGAGAATTTTACCACCCTGTATAGGACTTTATTGGTAGAAGATGACCTTGGCTAACTCCCCATTTCATTTGATCCATGATATTTGGACCACCCTGTATTAAAAAAAAAGTTATAAGTCAGGCAGCTGATTTTTAGGTTGACTAGCCCTGCTTCTTTGTTTACAAAATTTCTAATGCTAAAAAAAACGAAGTATAGTCTACGAGCGCACAGATATCAAACCTTCTAGGTGTCAATGGTATGAAAAAACAGGTCACGTGACTCTGTCATCGTACTATAATTCACTAACAGAATCGCCAGAGGGTTCAGTTTCTGTTTGGACATTGGACATTGGACATATTACAAATTAATATAAACCTCCTAAGCAAAAACTTGGAACTAAATAATTTATACAGTAAAAAAGCGTCTTGCCTCGCAACACAAGTGCACTTTGGATACAGATTTGAACATTTTGTTGAATTTATTTCACATGTACTAATTTGAGATCAATCTCTCAGGAAACCTTGTTATTGTTTTAGGTACATTTGTCTAAGCGATTACCAAACGACTTGTGCTAATCAATTTTGTTTCATCTATATGTAACTATTACCTACATACATTGTATTTTGTGACAGTATGTTATTTTGTGAATACTCACACATAATGTAAATAAATCTAAACACTATTGGGTTTGAAGCTCAACCGTAGGGTAGTTTTCTAAAGGTTTCTATAAATGTATAATTACCTAGATATCAATTTGGATCGCTTAGCCAGTGAGAAACATCATAAGAGAGTATTTTTTAACATAATAATGATAAACACTTACTTAGATGTTACAAACATCAAATCACTGTGTGAATTTTTTCGAATTTTTTTTAGAATTTGTGACAACATTTTTACTTACAATTTATTTTACACTAAATGGTAACTTATCTTATATAGCACACGGTTATCTACAGTTTTACATTTTACATATTTTGCACTAGTGGTTTACAAAAAAAAACATAATATACACACGTATTTCATATAAAAGGGACTGTATTTATTTGTATGTATTTTGAGAACATAATAAGTGACATTTTAAGTAAATAAATGAATGATTTACACATTAAATCATATTTAAAGTATATAAGTAAATAAATAAAGAGAGCTATTCATACCCCAATGCTATAAACGAAACTAAGATAGACGCTATTCAAACAATACAAAATTTGCACTTATTTTTAAATTGTTCATTCGATGACAGATTAACTTTTATACGGCAGCATAGCACCCACGATTTCATCATTAGAAACACTACGGAAAATAAATACACTTGTGATAAACAATAAAATAATATATACAGAAAAATGTATATAAATAAAATTCGAAGTCCTGACTGACTGACTCACTCATCAACGCCCAGACCAAGCCGTTGGACCTAGGAAGCTGAAATTTGCACAGAGGGTCTATATATAATGTAGGCAAGGAATAAGACCGTATTTTTTTAAATTCAACCCCTAAGGGGGCGAAAAGGGTTGCCAAAATTTGTATGGGAGGTATAAAGAATGTTGTCTAATTTTCTTGAAACTTAAAATAAATACTCTTCAAAACAATTAATTGGACACGTGGTTCGCCGTTTTTCTAAATTTAACCCTTATAGGAGTGAACGGGGTTGCAAAATTTTGAACTAAAGTCCACGCGGACGGAGTCGCGGGCGAAAGCTAGTAATAAATAAAGCCAAAAAGACGTGTCAAAATAAAGGGTCGGTTTCTGAATTGAGAATTTCACTACGTAACTACTTATGCAACGTTCTGTCACGCTCTTTTATGAGAAACTTAACGAGACCGCGCTACAAAACGGTATTTGACACTATCAACAATAAATTATTTGAGCTGCTCGATTAAAACAAAAGGTACAAAATAATTGTATTTCAGAAAGTACTGACCTGTTTTGTTGCTCTCTGAATGAATTCACTAAGAATGCGCTTTTTATTTTATACTTAACTTGAATGAGAAAAATCAATTTTTTATGACTGACTTCGATCATTTTTAAATATTTTATTGTTACATGTTTTTTAATGTCTTTGAATTGTTTTTTTATTATAATTTGAATTGAATTTATTTTATATAATATTAATTTTTATGGACATGTTTTAATTATTTGATTTTATTAATGATTTATTTTATTGTTTAATGGAATTTAATGTGGCTACACATAAGTAATATTGTACTTTGCTATCGCTATAGCTTAGCTTAGGTTTGTGGAAATGAATAAATAAAAAATAAAAAAAAAATCGGAAAATCTATTTCTTTTAATCATTTACTTTAGAGTGGCGAAACGCATCTTCTATTCTGAACTAGAGGAGGGCAAGCGGAATCATGGTGGTCCCCTCCTCCGGTACAAGGATGTCCAAAAGCGACATATGAAGAGATGCAACATAGAGCCCTCCCGCTGGGAACGTTTGGCAGCACAGCGGACAGAATGGCGCAGGATGGTGAACAGCCAAGTACGCGAGTTCGAGGTTCAGCGCAAAGCTGACCTGGATACCAAACGCGACCAGTTAAAGGCTCGCCCACCTGCTGCCATAACATACAATTATGAGAACGGGATTCTCACGTGCCCTCAGTGTGCACGGAGTTTCGCCGTGAAGATAGGCTACATAAGCCATCTTCGAGCGCACCAGCGCCAAATGCCTGATTAGGGGTCAAAGTGGTCGCCATGGCCGAAATCGGTGGGAACAATCATCATCAGTTATTGCAATTTTTAAATAGCTGAAACATAAAAAAGTGCTCTGAAATGTGACGTCACAAGCAAGTGTTTTCATACGAAATTCCGTTTTAAAAGTAACTCATTTGACATCCTGTCAAATACCCAATTAAGAAGTTAATTAGCGAAATCTGCAATTCGGAAACTGTCCCTTACAATATTAAAATCCTGCTGAGTAAATAGCAAAACAAAAGCTTTAAAGATAAGACAAAGAAAAAACGCTCAGGAACATAATACGTCGATCATCAGATTTTCCAGTCTCCATTCAGACTCCAGATAAACAACTGTTAAAACAAGTTAATAAATAATCTTCAATAAGCTCTACAGCAATGCGAACTAAAACTACAGCCACTCTACGAAAAAATATTAATAAATATACATTTTTACGTCCATATACATATCATAACTTGCCCCAAGGTGTCACTGACCAAGAGTGATCACTTACCCCATTTGTCACTGACCAAGAGTAACCACTTACGCTACCTGTTACTGACCTAGAGTGACCACTTACCCCATTTGTCACTGACCAAGAGTGACCACTGACCCTATCTGTCACTTACCAAAAGTGATCACTGACCCCTTTCGGACCCCGACTAAAACAGTCTTACCACAAAAAATAAAATAAACACTTGTTTAACATGCGTTTATTTAAACAATGTCTAAATATTTAATAATTGTTTAACGGTGTGTTTAGCAACCAGGCCCCTTCGTCTGTCTAACTTTAAACAATGTCTAAGCCGTATCTTTCTCTAGGCAACCGTTAAACACTGTTTTATGGTAGCACTTTTTTTAGACACGTGCTCAGCAGATGTTTTAGTTTTTTGTAGTACCTACGACTGAAAGTGTCTATTTAGTCCATGAGCTAACTTTCTAATGCCAATTGTAATATATGATCACTTTTGGCAAATGTTTAACTCTAACACTTAACTTGAGTGATGAGATGATTTGCGCGCGTTATTGCCTCACTCGTATGAGAGCGATTCAAGAAACTTTTCATATGTGTATTGGCATTTGGCACTCTTAGAAAATTGACACGCGGAGTGGCGTCAAGTGATCATCACTCTTGGTCAGTTTCAAGAAGTCTTTTTAGTTTTTATTACGACATCAAATGCCACCATATGTCATTCTAAATTAGTTAGCGAATTATAGCATACTAAAAGGAAATATGGTATTTCCTTCATCATCATCATTTTACACCGACGTCAGCAAACATAAAAAATTAAGTACATTATTCTTTTACCCAAATACCCAAAGCATTACTAGTGACGACTAACGACGATGGAAGATATTGGCTTGTGGGTGTCACTTTTGAAAATTCGCGAAAATAAAAAACTTTATGACACAAGTTGACACAACTATTTTTTTTTCGTATTTGGCTTTTTCTTGTATATTTCTCGCAAACATGCAAAAGGACGTCATAGGCCTTTTACCTAGGAAGCAACTTAGATTAAAAACTTCTAAAAGACTAGTTACTCTAACAAACGCCGTATCAAATGAAATCATGACCTAAAAACAATACTATTTACATTTCAAAGGATACATAGGTACTTACAGAATAAATTTGTTTCTAAGTATTAAAAAAAAACCAAATAAGAACTTAAAACTTACTTTGTGTCCTTAATCAATAGTCCAGAAATACAAACGTACATACGTTTTTAATTTTTTTTTTATATTATGACACCAAAAATTTTCTCATAGAAATCAAAAAATGTCGTAACCGACAAACCCATAGGTAACACTGCCAACTCCTCCGAAGTGCAGGCGTAATTTATTCAATTGTTATAAGTTAAAACTTCCTGTCTTTTTCTAACCCTTGGGCCGCACTCGATCGCGATAACCCGAAGATTCGGGCTATCGTGATGTGTGTAACCAAGTATTCGCGTATACTTCGGAGCTTCGTCAGGACTTCGCGTAGCTGTCGGTAAACTTTCACAGATCAAAGAGTTTTATCGCGATGAACTTCGCTTGAGCGGCCACACTTCAGTCAGCGTGCACCTGTCAAACGTGGCGGACGTGTTATTTCACAGAGTAGGTGCACAAGCTGAAGCGTAACATGGATTGGAGTAATGATAAAATTATAGAATTTATTGCAAACTACGAATAAATAAATAATAACTACGACATAAATGTAAAAAATCATTATTTGCTGCCATAAAATACAGAGCAACCGCGGCGTCCATTTTGTTTTTTTGCATTTGACATCGCTTGCACATCGCGATAAACTTTACATCGCGCATTGTGTGGCCGCGGGAATTCGCCGTAGACCGAAGACGAAGTTTATCGCCCGAATGTTATCGCGATGAGTGCGGCCCAGGCAAAGAAACTACGAAATCTTGTCAAAAGGACGGGTGTTTTTTTTTAATTCGCTTTTCACAGCAGGCAAAGGTCAATGACCATGCAGCCTTTTTAATTATAATTTGTGACAGGTGACAGCAAATTTAAAAAATAATGTCAAAAAATAAAAGAAAAAAGAAGAAAAATATATAAATACAAAAACATGCACCGTTAGATTTGTCTTTTTTTTTAATTCGTCAATAAATTAAATTAAAGAAGATACTTGGGTAAATGTAAAGTAGGTACATTCGTTTCAAGCTATAAGAATGAGCGTTATCATTATGATGGTTTGCTACAAAAAAAAAAGTTATAAGTGCCATATGAAAAAAAAAATTAAAAATTTAATTTTTGCATTTTGCTGCGCGTGAAAAAAGTAGCAGCCCTAATATTTCCAATAATATTTATCATCATCATCATCATCATCAACCCATTATGTCCCCACCGAGGGGCACGGGTCTCTTCAGAAATAAATCTAACCAAAATCTCATGGAACAAAATTTATCTCAATTCCAATAGATGTTTGAGTGGCAGATCATTTATGTAATACTGTTTCAAAGCCACAGCCGCGATCCAAGTAACTGTAATGCCGATGACGATTCATTTTGACACTTTTTACATTTGCACGGTTACTCGAAGTCGTGGGCACATTAAATTTTCAATGGGACAAAGGGGATACAATCTATACTTAATATTATAAAGAGGAAAGATTTGTATTGTTGTGTGTGCGTATGTTTGAGATGAATAGGCTCGGAAACTACTGGGCCGATTTCAAAAATTCGTTCACCATTAGAAAGCTACATTATTCATGAGTAACATAGACCATATTGGATTTGAAAAAGTTTAGGGTTCCGTACGAAATCTCGAATAATGTAACCCAAGGTGTGAAAAAATTACTACCCCGGGAATTTCCCACGGAACTAACATAGCTATTGTCACCCGTGCGAAGCCGGGGCGGGTCGCTAGTATGAAATAAAATAATAAAGTAACAAAACGTAACATGAAATAATACACAACTTTATAATCAAGGTACCTAATGCTATCATGATTAAAAGACGCCACCCTGTCCAAGTCACCTTGTAGATTGAAATGTCACCGTCATTCTGGAGCGGTCCTCCACAATATACACTAGATTCGATCCTTAAGTATAGTAGAGATACTTCTTCGCTTGCCGCCCCACTCGGGTCATATTTGCGCAGAATTCGTGATCTCTGTTGGCAAGAGAAAATACATAAGAATAAACATTTACATACAGATGTTACGGCAACAATAAATTTTCTTTCACTTGCAGACCTCTCACGCATTCCCGCCAGGCATCCAATGCCTCTCCACGTTAGAAAAAGCAGTCGTATTACCACACGATACTATCAACGTAGACCGTTCCTTTGAGGTATTAAAAGAGGAGGCCTTGGATCAAGATTTTTAAGTCAAGCAAGTCGCAATTTGGGGTTGAGGAGTGCGGCCGTAGAAGTTAAGAGGGGTATCCAGAGGTAGCAAAAGTTTATAATTTATTTAAAAGAAGAAGAAGAAAATTCATTTATTTGACGACACAATACTCAAAACAAAAAAAAGAAAATTTATCACTCACTATCAATACAAGATGCCTACATTTTTAACAAATTAACACAGAAAGGTTACAAAAAGTAAAAAACGTAAAACGTAAAGTAAAACGTAAAAGAGAGGCACATAATGTGCCTTTGGAATTTTGTATCATTGTAATTAGATAATAACGTTGAGAATAAAGCAATCCGGGTCAAAGTACAGGTAGAATGTGGTAAAATATGACCTATGGTAGACGTCATAGGTCCAGCTAGAATCGCTCGAAGCCTGGGCTGCCTGAGTGATCTTAAACGATCACTAAGGTTAAGCAACATACGGCGCGTTCAGTCCATGGATGGGTCACCGTCTATGACTAACTCTAGTGGCATTTTTCCGAGCGATTCCGTGCTTCGCAAGGTACGTTAAGCAGTTGGTGCCGGCTGCCGTCGATAGATGGCAGTCGTTAAGCCAAGTCAGAGGCCTTAGGGCGGCTTGAAAAATTCTGACAGTAAGACCAGCCACTAGTCTTATAAGCCTCCACCATCCAGACTTGGCCCCCGTGGTGGAGTATGGCCTATACCTTCCTCAGGGAAGAGACCCGTGCCCCTCGGTGGGGACATGATGGGTTGATGATGAAGGTCCAGTTTGGATGGAAGCTGAAGATTATTTGGCTCAGCTACGTCCGTCCACGGTGGCGAATCTCAAAAACTAATTAAATTTAGAATTGTTAAAGGCCGAAAATGATTAAAAAGCAACGAGCCGATCACATCGTTACAATGTTACCCTGCAACGGATGATAGTTTGAAGAACGAGGTCGATAGGCTGACTGAAGAAGCGGCAAAGTGTGATATTAATTTTAACCACTCAGGTCTACAATATTTTTCTTTCACAGCTAATGACTAAGTACGTGGGTGACCGAGCTTTGCTCGGTACTTTTTTTTTGTAATATAAAATTAAAATAATCCTTTTTCAACAAAAAAAGAACTTGGAAAAAAACATCATGACTCGAACCGCTCTTCAAATCGGCCCGAAACGGATCTCCCGTTTTCCCGTCGGAACTAGCCCAACCTTGCAGGTAGATGCGAAATTTACCTGTGTATGTTATTATAGCAAATTTCAATTGCCTTAAAACACGGATAAAACATCGTTTTCTAAAAATGTAACCTAGTTAGATCAATTAAACGCCCCCGAAAGCATCTGCCTACAAAATTTCGTGACAATCGTTGGAGCCGTTTCCGAGATTCTGATTATACAGTGTGAGTCTTCATAAAGTGCACATATCAAAATCAGGGAAACTACACCCCATTTCATCGACGGAAAAAAAAAAAAAAAAAATAAAAAAAAAATATTTGTATTTTTTATGATTTATTAAAAAAAATCATCAAAAATCAGATTTTCTTCAAGTTTCACTTAATTATAAATTTATAGGGTTAGTTTTCTTGGATATTTTTACTTTATGGGTACGGCTTATTATTAGACATCATCACAAAATTTATTTCACTGCGATAACACACTTAGTTTAAAAATTATGACGATTTATCTAAATAGGGTCAACAGGTGCAACTCATAATTTTTAAAAAATCATAAAAAATAACAATTTTTTTTTTATTTTTTCCGTCGATGAAATGGGGTGTAGTTTCCCTGATTTTGATATGTGCACTTTATGAAGACTCACACTGTATATAAATATATATACAAGAATTGCTCGTTTAAAGAGATTAGATTTAGCCAAATAGCCTACACAGACATTGGCCCAAACTCACCTCACATCGCCCCAGCCGCCGTTCCCCTTGACGAGTTTCTTGTTATGCTTGGCGCCGCCGTTGGTGACGGTGGCGACCAGCCGGGACGGGTACATGTACTGTCTTACAGTCTGTAGGAGCTTTTGCACCTTGTGGATGACGGTGGACGCGTTGCAGTTAGATTTCTTGTGGTGGATGCCGCTGGTGGACGAGGGTGGTCGGAGATTAGAAAGTGAAAGAGAGGAAATTTAATCACATCGCGCCTGAAACGCAGTACAGTCTGTTAGCTCTTAGAATATACCTCGGGCTCTAGAGTAGGCTTCGGTTTTCGCCGAAAGCACACGAGTGTGATACTACTTCCTGCTCTGTATAAAAATTTTCTTCACTATTTTGAAAAGTCATGTAAAGTTATAAATAACAATACAAAATAAACCTTACCTTATTGCAATATAATCGGTTTATCCTATAGTAGCCGAGGTATATTCTAAAAGCGAACAGACTGTAAGTGGGTCATTTCATTTTACTTAAAATTCAATGAACATACAGACACATACATTGCCTCTGGCCCCACACTTGGATACCCTGTGTTGAAGACTCCTTGGAACCATATTTTTGTGTTTTATATTTTTGCTTTTATGACTTTTATCGCATGTCGATCATCGTTGTAATATTATGTTTGTCACCTCATCATCACCCACTTTTGTTCTCGTTTTCTGTTATTATATTTTATTTAACCAATTTCACCCTTTCCTTTAAAATACAGTCCACTCCCCAACACCCAGTGTCGTGGGAACTAGAAACAGCGACGTCACAAACATGTAAACATCCAAGACCTGGTGTTTTATATGACGGTGGACGCGTTGCAGTTAGATTTCTTGTGGTGGATGCCGCTAGTGGATGAGGGTGGTTGGAGATTAGAAAGTAAGATAGAAGTAATTTAATCACATTGTGACTGAGCCACTGAAAGTAGGTAGTTCGGTAAATTTTACTTGAAATTCAATAAGTAGAGAATCGCTCGTAGCCCCGGCTGCCTGAGTGATCTTAAGCGATCACGAAGGTTAAGCAACATAGCCGCGTTCAATCCATGATGGGGGACCGTCTATGACTAACGCTAGTGGCATTTTTCCGAGCGGTTCCGTGCTTCGCAAGACACGTTAAGCAGTTGGTGCCAGCTGCAGTCGTTAAGCCAAGTCAGAGGCCGGCTTGAAAACTTCTGACAGTAAGACCAGCCACTAGTCTTACGAGCCTCCACCGATCCGGACTCGGCCCCCGTGGTGGAGTACGGGCTATGCCCTTGTAAAGGGTTAGAGCTATTTGTTATGTTTGCCTGGAAGTCACAACCACTGTCTGTTCTTTTCTTCAAATAATTTTATTGTTTTCCTTGGATGCCTGAATACGCGCCCAGTATCGACGGGCCGTTATTATGTGCTAAAAAAGCTTAGGTTAGCGGCGGGCCGCGTAAAGGGTGTTCGGTTACTCCGTACAGCCTTCCTCAGGGAAGAGACCCGTGCCCCTCGGTGGGGACGTAATGGGTGGACGGTGAAACCCTTCCTGCGCGGGTCCGACACGCGTTTGGCTGGTTTTATCTCTACCAAGGCGACTTACCACTCTCCTATGTGAAAGACCCGAGGCCCTTTGCACAGCATGACCTTGAACTTCTCCCGTTTAGGGCGATTCTGGGAGAGGTGAAGCAGCGAATAGTCCCAATTGTAGTCGTCGTACGCGCAGAACTGTTCCTGTGGAGGACAGAGCAGATCAGATCAGATTAGATAGAATAGATTTACACATACTACTTATTTTTCTATACTACTACTGTCTGTTTTTTCATTCGATGCAAAAAAAAAATGTCACGTTGACATCTCCATACAATACGCTACTTGACTCGTATCAAATTTGACGCAATAAATGGATATTTCCTGTAGTATCTAACGTAAGAAACCGAAATATATTGACTTTGCTAAGTAAATGTGCAGGATGGCTGCAAAATTAGCAAATAAAAAAAATATTTTTCGCTTTTAAATCGGAACGGTGGAAACACTATCCGCCATCTTGAAACCACCTGTGGTTGTAAACAAACATCTGTCAGTCGTGCGTGCGTAGGTTATATTGTGATTTGGATTAGATTTAGTGTTTTTGCAAAAACTCTTCTTGTGCAGTTATTGTCATTTTATTGATAAGCGCAATCATGGACGCTGGATTCGTGGAAGCTGATAGTACCTATTTGCCAAAACCAAACCAAATCAAACCAAGCATTATTACAGCTAAAAACAGTTTCTGTGTACATTGATATTACAGGACTTACATTAAAGTGATCTTCACATAAATACACCCAAGTTTCAGTCGATAAAGAATCGGGGTCTCTCTTGGCAAGTTTGAGCCAAGTTTTTCGTATGTTTATTTCACTGGGCACATGAATCCGCGACTTCCCGGCGGTCTTTATTGACGTGTTTTTGCAGTCTCGAATAATGCAATAATGATAATTGATATATTTTGCATGTAAACTCGATGAAATCATGAATGCGCTGTTGTTATTTCACTATGCTCACAGATCACTAACAGATTTTAGGACTAGGTAAAGATCGTTTCACCAAACAAGTCCCACGGTGAAATCCTTAAGGAACTCATACTTCTTTCGTGGCACGAACTCTACCTATGTTGAATGTCAAACTTTGTTTACAAACATAAAGGACTTCAAACCATAGAAAAAATGGCGGACCGCGTTTTTGGCTGTTTAGCAAAGCAACGTTTTAACATAATGTTTTTGTAGCTTTTAGGTCCTCAAAAAATATACTAAAATATGTTTTGGTCTAATGGAAGAGATATTTGAAAAAAGAGTCAAGTAGCGGATTCTTAGGCTGTCAATGTCATATGTTCCAAGTACTTAAAAACCAAATAACCCCAATTTACTTCCAAGTTAAATTGTGTATGCTACTCAGGTGTTTGTTTTTAGACTTTGCTCTTACGAGTAATTCAATTTCAACGTCTGATGTGATAAGGATTTGGTCACATGAGTCTTCTATTCACGGTAAAAAAAATCTACCAAGTTAACCTATAGCTTTTATAGCGGTAACACCGCGTAATTATTTTTTTTGCATCGAATTAAAAAACTATAGCTGACCCGGCGAACGTTTTTTCGCCGTGTAATTTTTTTTTTCACTTAGGGCTATGAAAAATAGATAACAGCCTATTCTCAGACCTACCGATTATACATATGAAATTTCATCAAAATCGGTCAAGTCGTTTCGGAGGAGTTTGCGGACTAACAATTGTGACACGATAATTTTATATATTAGATCTATCTATCTAAGATCTATGCTTCTATACTAATATTCTATACTAATAGATTAATGAATGACAACTAATTTGATTTTCTAAATGTATTCTCATCAAATGACATAACAAATTATTGACATTATTATTGAATTATAATTAATAACCATTAAGTGACATGTCTTTATAATACACAAATGTAATAATTGTATAAGTTCTGAATTACTGCTCATGTGTACATCTGACATATAAATCTTATACCATAATTAATTTATTAGAGGACCATAAAATCTTAGTTAACCTTGTTCAAACTATGCTTTGTAAATATTAACATGCATGCTCCAATAATGTAATTAAAATTTGCTACACCCTTACAGGGTCCATGTTAGTACTTAAGAAACTGTTCATGGTTTTGCAATAAATAAATGAAATGAAGTATTATAAAGAGGAAAGATTTGTATTTTTGTGTGTGTATGTTTGAAATGAATACGCTCAGAAACTACTGCGCCGATTTTAAAAATTCTTTCACCATTAGAAAGCTACATTATTCGTGAGTAGCATACGCTATATTGGATTTTCAAAAAGTTTAGGGTTCCGTACGAAATCTCGAATAATGTAATGGTGTAAAAAAATTACTAACCCGGGAGCTTTCCACGGAACTAATATAGCTATTTCCACGAAAACGTTTTTACCACCCGTGCGAAGCCGGGGCGGGTCGCTAGTTATTAATATAGAAAAGAAATTTTTATTTTTTAAGAAGTTCTAGTGATTCGTGCCTCTGCCTACGCCCTCGGGGATAATGGGCGTGAGTTTATTTATTTTATTTTATTTATAACAAATTTTTTGAAAATATTTAATATTTTAAGAAAAACTGCAGTAATTTTGAGTTTTATTTTATTAAATTGTGTCAAATTTTAATGTTTTTCTAAAATTCACAAATTTAAAATCCATACCTGCAACTCCATTATGTTGTTCCACACAGTGCGATTGAACGCGAATCCCATATTGTGCATACTCGAATGCCACGGGGTGATCTCCACCTGAAAAACATGGCCAAAGATTAGTTTGAAAAATTTGAAAAGTGAAAACTAAGAAAGATTTCATCTAGACTCACTAATAAATGATTACAGGCTACAATTTCTACATGATTTTTCAAACACTTCTATAAAGTAACAAAACTGTTTTTTTTTAAATATTTAAACCTTTTTTTATATTTTTGACACATTTTGACAACTCAAGTGTCTAAATTAAATATGAAACGGCCGACATAAACTTTTTCATTAAGGAGCGGTTTCTGGAATGAGAATTTCACGAGGATTTAGCTTCCAGAGCTAGAAAATAAGATTGTATTACTCTTTTCTGAAATAAACAGTGTTTTTTTTTTTTTTTTTATGTAACGTTTTGTCACGCTTTTTCGAAAGATTTTTTACGAGACAAAACTATAGTTAAATAGTAAAAAAAAGAAGTAAAATAAGATCAGAGAAATAACTCAGTTACAGCATTTGTTGTTAAGTACCTACATAATATTTTTGTTTAATAGTATTATTATTTCAGTGCATGGATGACTAACGCTAGTGGCATTTTCCCGAGCGGTTCCGTGCTTCGCAAGGCACGTTAAGCAGTTGGTGCCGGCTGCCGTCGATAGATGGCAGTCGTTAAGCCAAGTCAGAGGCCTCAGGGCGGCTTGAAAACTTCTGACAGTAAGACCAGCCACTAGTCTGACAAGCCTCCACCAATCCGGTCTTGGCCCCCGTGATGGAGTATGGCCTATACCTTCCTCAGGGAAGAGACCCGTGCCCCTCGGTGGGGACATAATGGGTTGATGATACAGTATTATTATTTTATTTTTTTATTTTAGTTACTTAGCGAAATTTTCAATTCAGAAACCGGCACTAAATGTTTTTTTTTTTAATAAGTTACTTCGATATGAAGTATTTTATTTCACAATAACAGATCTGTACTAAGCGAGGTTAATATGTACTAAAAAGTATTTTCATCCAGCTAACCCTGCTAAGTTATGTTACATGTTTCCTATCATGTCGGCCGTTCATATTTCATTTTGACACTTGCGCTTCTCTAGGATATCAACACCGTACCTACTGTGTCAACAATAGGTACAACTACCAAAAGTTTATTAGGTTTGCACTCGGCAAACATCTTGACCAAGAAGCTGTGCGCAAGGGTGAAAGATTTGTGCTGCGCGGGATGCAGGGATGCCCCACCACCTACAGTCCAGTAAAGCCCCGAAAACTGACCACTCCGCATCGGTCAAGATGTTTGCCGGCATCTGTACAGGCTAATTCTTGAATAGACAAACAGCTTTATTACTATCATGCAACTAAAATTACATGCAAAATAATTATAATAGTTATAAATAACAATTGACGAAGCTTTATGTGAATTTTGATTATGTTTGTAATGAATTATTTTTTTAATGTCCATGTAAATAATTTAGGTATGTCTATTGTGTTTTGACCTAACTATAATTAATGTTTAAATTGAATTGAATAAATTATGATCTTTTAATAACAATTAACAGTTATAATATGTAATTTATTAATGACTAGGGGTCGGAATAGGCAGTTAAATTTTATGTACTTGCGATTTTGTGACATCATAGTATGGATATGCCTGAGGGATCCAACGGAACTGTATATTTTCAGAGATTGTAAATTTTATATTGAACTTTCAAAATAGTATTTCATCTTTTAGCTTATAAAATTGTAAACTAAATATTTTAGAATGAAAACGGGAAGAAACAGCAAATAAATAAAATAAATAATCACGCTGATTCCCGGGATTTTAGGTCTTATTCGTGTTACAGTCTATTAGCTTTTAGAATATACACAACTGACCAATCAAAAACCGATTATATTGCAATAAGGTATTTATAACTTTACATAACTTTTCAAAATAGTGAAGAAAAGTTTTATACAGAGCCGGAAGGAGTATTACTAGAGCCCGAGGTATATTCTAAAAGCTAACAGACTTATGCTTACGTTGACTTTCTTTCTGCAAGTACATAAAATCGATCTGCCTATTCCGACCCCTATTAATGACATTTTAAATTTCTCTTGGGCTGGGGGCCAAGTCACTAAAAGTCGCTGGCTCCGGAGAATAAAATGACACATGCAAAACACAACTTTACACGAAAATTATAGACCTTTTTGATGAGATTACTCCTTGTGGGTCCTAGGTAGGACTCGGGAGTTAGCTTAAAGCCGCGTATCCACTGGGCAACATTTAGCGCGCAACACGTTCCACAACATGTTGCGCAACATGTTGAAAGTCAGCGCGGAACTTTTGTTGCGTCGCGGAACTAGGCGGGCGTCATCATATTGCGCGCTACCTAGCAACGTCGCGCGCCGTTGTGCAACGTTGCCGAACATGTTGATTGGCACGTGTTGCGCGCCAAATGTTGCCAAGTGGATACGCGGCTTAAATTAGGAGCAGATTTGTAGTGTTATCTTTATACTTCCTGTCATGATATTCTACAATCTACGAACTCTACAGCAATGTCAATAATCTAATATTATGTTAATTATCATTGCTTATATTCTCGTTTGGCCATGCTACTTATTTTTGATATGTTTTTAAAATTTATTTTGTAAATATTAATATTTTAAGAAATAAACTTCGGCATTTTTAAGTTTTATTAATGGGCGTTTTTCCTTTCTTTTTTTTCTTAGTTCCTTGAGATACACTAGATGGCGCCATTCGTTTCTTCATACGAATTTGTGATTCGTTGCAATCAATGACAAAGTCAGTCCACAGATCACTAAACAAGAGAAGGAACCAGGGTTGCTATTCGGACGAGGTTTCTCGTAATAAAAATAAAAATTCAAACCCACAATCCATAGCAAAGACTCCAAAGTATCCAAAAGCGCACTTATCACCAAACGACAACAGCATTTTTTCTTCTAGGTAACCAACCATCACAAATTCCACAGAACCATAGTATTATTTTATGCTTTGACGTTTATTAATACGGTACGGCAGCGCCACCTAGGGATCCTTTTAAAACTAAATTTGACATAAGGAAAAACGCTCATTAGGGCTTATTTTTAATATTTTTCTAAATATTTGGTGTATTTGACGTCAATAAAGCACGATTAAAGAGTTAGTCTTTGCCAATATACAAAAAAAATGACATTTGTATTATTATTTTTTTAAGCTAGGCAAAGGATTCATAGGTACACAACACATACTGTGTTTGCTGACGTCAGAGAAAAGTCATTTAAGGTCAAGGCTTTTTACTGAATACCTTAAAAAATATAGACTTATTTACAAATCTGATAAATAGAGATTGTACTGAAAGCATAATTCTCGAAACGGTTTTGAGATTTCCGTTCATGTTCAAAAATTAAGCATGGCCAATTGAGGAAAAAAAATAAAGTGTATTGTAAACCTTTTGGCTTTTAGCGTACAATTCCTTCGGATCGACCACTATTTGGAATCTCATTAAAAACCTTTGATACAACGGTATCGTCTCTTGTTGTCTTAAATTTAGTTTTATTATCTTCATTCGTGGTTTTGGCTGCAGATTTAAGCAAACTGTCAGGGATTCGAAAAATAATATTGTAAAAATTAAATAATAATATATACAGGGCGTCCCAAGACTATGAGACACGAACACACTTAATTTATTTACGAGTATTTTATTAGTACCTTAAATAAAGATACTAATAAAATAAATAAATAAAGATTTATTTATTTATTTATTTATTTAGAGTAAAAATATAGTGCTATAGCTACCCAAACCATATTACGACTACAAAGATTATATTTACATGGTGTAACATTCAGTTTTGTAAACCACAAATAAAAAATAAAATAAAAATTTACAAAAACAAAGACGCCAACTTCTTGAGCGAAAAGCGACACAAAGCGGGAAAGAAAGGGCAGGAACAGACTTTGGAACCAATCACGTGACCGAAACGATAAAACGGTCGCCATGGAGTCCCGAAAATCGACTACGGCGCTTCACTACCTTTTTATAATGTTGTAGATAGACGGTATAGTCGTCTAGAGTTTGAATTCTTCTAAAAGAATCGTTATGTTTTGCTTAGATGTCAGTCCAACCCTAGGCTAGGCGATGCACAACGAAAATATAATAAAAGTTATATCTAGTTTCTGAAATATTATTATGCATATTAATATATTAAATCATTACAGCACCTAGGATTTAAGGATAGCGCTAAAACTACTCAAACCATGCTTACAGTAAAAGAGGTATTTTTAATTCCAAAGACTAATTTTAAATTTCACGACAGAGTAAAATAATTCGTACAGAGATGTAAATAAAGTACGTTTTCGCATATTAGCGACTGACAGTAAAAAAAATATTTTAATTAAATTACGAACCGACTTCAAAATGACTACAGCACTAAAACTGCAGAAATAATTTAAACGAATATGCTCTGGTCTCTGGGCTCGTGGTCTGGAACTTTATATTAATTTATTTCTGCGATTTTAGTAAGGTCGGGTTTTGTTATAAAAAATAAATTTTGACTGCCAGTTCGGTATAATTACAGGCTAGTACTAAAATTCTAGTTTCTAGATATATAAGTTCAATATTTACAATCCAATTCCCAAATTAAGAACGCACTCAGCTCATACAGGGTGTATAGAAATCTCATTAACTTCCCTAAGAGAAATTTAATTTCCGAAATTGCGATTTTTTTTCTATAATAAATAAATAATAATATAAAATAATGATAATAAACGATTTCTTTCAGGCTCTACTTGTTCTGTTCTCCTTGTCATTGCGAACAGACGCAAAAGCAACAAGAAAGAACTTGCAAAACAATTTTTTTGTAAAAAATAAAAAAATAAAAAAAATAAAAATATATTAATAAAAAAAAATATTAATAAAAAAATATCATCTCATTGGTCGCTTTTTGAAACGCGGGTTTAATTGTTAACTAAGGTTAGCTGGGAGAAAATGCTGTGTGGTATTAAACTGTTTTTTACAAAAACTTGTTTTTAGTGCAATAAATAATATTTCAAATTTCTTCAATCATTCGTTTCAAGATTCGAAATTTAGAAGGCCCTAAAGTAAAAGATTTTTTTTAACACATTTCGACAAATAGAACCTGATTTCTAAGGAAGGGGATATTAACACACCCTGTATAGTTTATTTAGGCGTGCTAAGCATAAAACCACTCGACATGCGCTTGCGCAGAGCGAGACGGCGCGTAACTTATTGCTTATAAATCTCATGCTAAGCATGCTGAATGCATTAGAATATCTCGATTTCAGAAGCATTTGGTCGGATTTGTCATTTTAATACTTTACAGGAGAGCGAGCCTACAAGTTACTATAAGCCTACATACGAGATTATGCACCTGAATTATCCCAGGAATAGAATAAGATAGATATATGTTTTTCAAATGGTTAGAGAGAGCTCGACGAGCTGAGATTGAAGGTATAAATTCTGTTCGGAATCGAACATACGACCATATGCTTTTGACGTCGAGATTATAAGGTCCGACGTCCACTCTTAATAAACTTCGAGCTTATTTTGACAAATTAAAAAATTTAACAGTATTTTAATGTCAAGTGATGCTTTTACGGCGTTATACATTTAAAAGGTCTAATGGCGATGGACTTTAGGTGCTTACCTTTAATTACCTTTAAATCGTGATGTCGGAAAGGTAATTAAGTTTACCTTCGTTTAGAATACCTTAGTTAAATTATATTATAACTATTTTTAATGTAATGGAATATACATTTTTTTTTTTATTTCAGTAATTAAAAAAGTTGTTACTTTATTAGTTTAGTTATTAGCGTTTTTTTTTTGTTATTGTTATAGCTCGTTTTGTTTGTACCTGTTATCTAATATATAAGCAAAGTTATCATTTTTCTTTTCACTTTGACGAGTAAAAGCGCCACCGTCTTATAGATAACAGGATGTATTACGCCCCGTAAGGTACGGAATGGACGAAGGACCTTAAAATTACTATTATACAAAACCTACGTAGGCAAATACTCTTTTTAACAATCTGAAACTTGAATATTTTTAGATATACACGGCCTTACTAATAAATAAGTTATACACTCTGAATAACTATTTGACTTATATCAATTTATACTGGATTAATCGCATTTAGCGACAAACATCCAGTTTGTCAGACCTCGCATAACGGCTGTATACACAGCTCATAACCTTTATTAGTAAGGTCGACAGAGTATTAACAAAATTTAAAATTCATTTTCTGAAAGGAAGCTTGATTTCTATACATGGTTCCCAAAAACAAATGAAAGAAAATGCATTTTTGCAAAGGTTCATGCTGAAAATACATTGACAGAAAATAATTATTACAATAGTTATGTTTGCATAGTGATTACCATATACAGATGCATTCAAAGTTGAAAGTCGCAAAAAAGAGTATTTGCCTACTAACATACCACACTGGAAAACCGCGAGCAATATCTACAGGGTGTCCGAACCCAAATCGAAATAAACAACTGTAACGGGTGGTTCAAAAAGGTCCTATTTCACTTTAGGGGTTTTTAGAAAACGGTTCAAAGGTTTGCAGAAAAAGTCCCCTACTCATTGTTCTAGGTAAAAGTGGCAAACGATATAAATCTGTAATCAAAACATAATAGGGATCAGTATTCTCTAACTCAAATACTTTTTTTTAATCTTATTTATTTAGGGGCTTTGTTCGCAGAACGAGCATGTCAGCCCCAGAACTCAAATACTTAAAGCCCCTCGTTGTACTTTTTTTTTCTATAATTTTACAAATACATACAGTCTGTTTGCTTTTAGAATATACCTCAACTGAGCAATGAAAAACCGATATTGCAATAAGGTTAGGTTTTTTTTGTATTTTTGTTTATAACTTTACATAACTTTTCAGAATAGTGAAGAAAATTTTTATACAGAGCAGGAAGTAGTATTACACTCGTGTGCTTTCGGCGAAAACCGAAGCCTACTCTAGAGCCCGAGGTATATTCTAAAAGCTAACAGACTGTATCTTGTTATTATAGTAAAAAACTTGAATTTTTTATTTAAGAAGTTTTTTTACTTTTATTTTATTAAACTAAAATTTTCGTAAGCACTATCGCTTACGCTATTATATCCGGAATAATGTTGATAACAAGATATTACAACCTCCGCGGCGCAGCGGTTAGCGCATCTGCCTACCGTGCGAGAGGTCCCGGGTTCGAATCCCGGCTGGGGTTTCATACACCACGCGCCATGGTCACTACATTTTTAGCGAATCCGCCCATCATCCCGGATAAGCAAAAGAACCACGCCCGCGTCTCAACAGGACATGTTTGAACCACCCTGTATACACGCTGAAACCTGGGTCGTTTGTAGGTCGCGGTTTTGTAATTACCAATGAAAAATGTCATATATTTAGACTATTACAGTTTAAGTATAGGCGTAAAAAAAATTGTCGAGTTGTTTAAAAAAAATATTATTTTAATTTAATACTTTAGTAATGTTTTGGTGTTTGTGACGACATCAGAGGATGATTAAGGAGACAGTCTTTGCCTTAAACTTTACACTTAAAAAAAACAAATGTCACTAGCGTCAGTTGATTTGGTTTGGTATTTTTTTTAAGTAAGGCAAAGGATGAATACTCTTAGGGCCGATTTCTGAATTGAGAATTTCGCTGAGTAATTACTTAACTGTAGTGCTGTCACGACTAATTTCTTTAGAAGAGAGCGTGACAGAACGTAACTTAAGTACCTAAAGTCCGTTTTTTAATTCGGTGCAAAAAAAAATGACGCGGTGTTACCGCTCCAAAATATATAGGTATACTCGGTAGTTTTTTTTTACTGTGAATAGAAGACTCATGTGACCAAAATCCTTATCACATCAAAGACATTAAAAATTTAATTCCTCATAAGAGCAAAGTCTAAAAAAAACAAATAAAATTTAATCAAAAAACTTCTTTGAAGTAAAATGGGGTTATTTGATTTTTTCGTACTAGCAACATTCAGACATTGATAGCCTTTGCATTGTATTGAGATGTCTGGCTGCTCGGACGAAAGTCCTTCAATTTGCCTATTCTGCTATTAGCAGATAAAGATTTAAAAAAATGTATTGAGATGTCAACGTGACAGTTTTATGTTTTTGCATTGAATTGAAAAACAGATTTTACTTAGTGTAAATAGGGAATGGATGAAAATATCAGAAGTGCTTGATATTTTTTTTTTGGTGATAGGAATAACCTTCCTTAACGCGGGAAAAAAGTTTAAATTTTTTTGGCCCCGTAGTTAATTTTTAAATATACTTAATATTTTTCCATTCGTAGTTCTGGGCTTAGTACGGCATATCAGACATATTCCTTAGTCAGCTACGTATGAAAAAAAAAATCCACCTTTAAAAGCTGTCAATGTCACCACAGATTTTTTTTAATACGTAGCGGACCAAGGAATATGTCTGTTAAGCCGTACTGAGCCCAGAACTACGAATGGAAAAATATTAAGATTATTTAAAAATTAACTACGCAGCCAAAAACATTGAAACTTTTTTTCTCGCGTTGAGGAAGGTTATTCCTATCACCGAAAAAAATATCAAGCACTTCTGATATTTTCATCCATTCCCTATTGTATAATGTATTGTTCATTGTAGACTTTTATTATTCAGAATAGGCTAGTTTCCCAAAAAAATGTAATTAGTCCGTCTTTTAGATTATTCAAAAATAAGGGACACGTATTTTTTTATTTGTAAATTAGACCAAAAATGACAA
Organism: Yponomeuta plumbellus; assembly: GCA_947310845.1. Lineage (NCBI taxonomy): Eukaryota > Metazoa > Arthropoda > Insecta > Lepidoptera > Yponomeutidae > Yponomeuta > Yponomeuta plumbellus. The sequence goes on along the minus strand of OX371220.1, from coordinate 7,082,092 downwards.
AGATATAGCCCATTAAAGTTACGTGTGACGTCACGCCGTGCTGCATTTTGTAGCACTGAGTGACGTCACACGTAACTTCAATGGGCTATATCTTTGTTATTTTTTGTTTAATCGAAAAAAGAAAAAATACGTATCCAATATTTTTTCATAATCTAAAATACGGACTAAATTGAATTAAATTATTTTGACCCTGGAAACTACCCTATTGTTTTTTTGTTCATTGTTGTAAGCTTATCTATTGAATTAGGGACTCCCTGTAATGTTAGTTAAGTTTAAAAAAAAATACAAGCAGCATTCATCATCAACCCATTATGACCAGCCACTAGTCTTAAAAGCCTCCACCAATCCGGACTTGGCCCCCGTGGTGGAGTACGGCCTACACCTTTCTCAGGGAAGAGACCCGTGCCCTTCGGTGGGGACATAATGGGTCGATGATGAAGTGTATCCGGACCATACGTGACTTTCGACTTTCTTATGACTTTCAAACGACCCAGATTTCACGGCGTAGTCCTGTAACCTTTTGCGTGCTCCCGTATAAGTTGGGATACAGCTGAAAGTTCCACAGAGTGGTCTCCTGTAGTTTCTTCCTCCTCTCCTCGGTGGCCGCTCTCACTTGCTGCAGGTAGTTCAACGTCAGCTGCTTCTTACGCTGCTCGTGAAGACGGGTGGTGTTTGTAGAACATAACATAACATAACATTTACATACCGGCACATACATTGCTTCTGGTCCCACACTAGGATACCCTGTGTCGTGGGAACCAGAAACAGCGACGTCACAAACATTTCAAATTACGAGGTTCTACCACAGAACATAAAAAAAGAGTAGAAGTCGTAAGTGGGCGGTGCCCGCGTGCCTCACATTAGCAATGTATTGCCTATGCGTAGTCTATGACAGTTTTTCTTACCATAGATGCCGTGCGCTTCTAGTAAGGAAAACAATGTTGAAAACCCTACTAAAATGCCTTATTGTGCTGTGTTAGAGTGCAAAAATAAAAGTTGGGGACCAAAATATACCAACTATGCCGTAATATTTCATATGTAAATCGTATTTAAATTGTATTTAATTAAATTTGTAATGACATGAACAAGGAAACCCATCCGAAAGTGAGAAAGTGAAACCACCTTTATTTACTGGATGTAAACCTTTTCAGAATTGCCTTTATTTACCAATGGCAGCTTGGCAATCATAGTGTGCGTTTGATTTGTGTGTGTGAGTTAGTTACACTGGTTTTCCTACTCATAGGTCATGTCACTACTTCTACTCTTTTTTTATGTTCTGTGGGTTCTACGGTCACGTAACGAATGCATGACGTAAAGCCGGGTCCAGACGAGTGTAACGTGTAATGTAATCCACCGTGTAATGTAACACGAATTCTACGTGTGGACGGCACTACGAGAGTTACATGTAATGCTTGTAGTGCCGTCCACACGTAGAATTCGCGTTACATTACACGGTGGATTACATTACACGTGACACTCGTCTGGACCCAGCTTTATGAATTCACGTCATCACGTAATGAAGGTCACGTAATAAATTGTGTGGGTAGGGGGGGGGGGTCCCCACCCAACTGGGTTGGGGGGACGTCTCCCCCTCCTTACTCACCCAACAATGAATAGCATAAGGTATGTGGTCAACCTTATGCTGCACAGTCACGCACGAGCAATAATATACAGGGTGTTGATTTGTGCACTTTACTCCGACTCAGGGTTGGTTATTTACATGATACTAAAAAAATATATATAAAAAAAATTTTTTTTTTTGTGAAAATCACCTAAAATCCCCGGTTTTGCGGGGCCGGAGGCGAGCGCGCGGGCGCACTCTCCAGCCCCGCCCCGCGAAACCCCCGCCGGACCCGTCAAGTGCAAACGATACAAGCTAAGCCATATAAATTTGTGATTTTTAGGTGATTTTCACTAAAAAAAAATATTTTTTTATATTTTTTTTTTTTTTGCTTCAGTATCATGTAAATAACCATCCCTGAGTCGGATTCAACTCTCGATCATGAGGGTCTGGGTTCGAACCACGCATGTACCAATGACTTTTAGTTACGTACATTTGTTTGTACAGCAACACCATTCGCTGATAAATTGTGCCCGGATAACGGCGACAGGCTTGCCACTTGTCACGTTTGGGACCTAATAAACTCGGTAAAACGTGGGTCCAGTTCTAGAGACTGGTGCCTCTGCCTACCCCTTCGGGGATAACGGGCGTGAGTTTTTTTTTTTTTTTATTATTATTTTTTCACTAAAAAAAAATATTTTTTTATATTATTTTTTTGCTTCAGTATCATGTAAATAACCATCCCTGAGTCGGAGTCAACTGTACAAACCAACACCCTGTATGAACGGGTGAACGAACTCACATTTTTTACTACCTACACATTTTGTTTTGTACAGCAAATGTGTACGACCATTTGTCCTAAATTATCTAACCATTGGTTACATAATTTAGGACAAATTGTCGTAAACTTCTTTCTAGATTGTTTTAAGTTAAGATTTTTAGAAAATGTGGCATTGTATATATCGCACCGCCTCTAGAAAACTGTCATATCACAAAAAACATAGTTTTGTGAAAAACGCAAATTAAGTGATTTCGGTCTTATATTATTTCCCATTGTAGTAAATATTATATTTACCACAATGTAATATTATAATATATTTACCACAATGGCAAAAAATATAAGACCGGAATCACTTAATTTGCGTTTTTCTCAAAACTATGTTTTTTGTGATATGACAGTTTTCTAGACAAGGTGCGATATATTATTGCTCGTGACTGTACACTGTATATGGCTTGTACACATGTGTTAAGTGATTGAAATGTTAGACACAGAATCTCAGACACAAGTTACTATTTATAAGAATTGTAATATAGATAAATGGGATATTTTTTTGTACAGTTTATACCGGGTGTCCCAAAACTCGACGTCAACCCGGAGCCGGGTGAAAAGGCAAGTCAAGCTGGTTGTCAGAAAAATATAAAAAAAAATCTAAGTTGTATGATTTTTTTTTCAATACAGTCAGTTAAAACTAGGCAATTTTTTATTTTGAAAGTTTTTCTAAGAAATAAGTCCTATTTTTTATGCAAGCTAGAGCAGCTGGTTTCAAAATTTTGATTACAGTTTAGAGAAGCATTATTCAGGGTTACAAAGCAAAAAAAATTATTGGAAAAAGTAAAGATTTGTGGCAACAGGAGTAAAAAGACTGTCACAGGGTGTGTAATTTTGCGATTTTTAAAAAAATGCCTATAATTTTGAAATCATACAACTTAGATTTTTTTTTATATTTTTCTGACAACCAGCTTGACTTGCCTTTTCACCCGGCTTCGGGTTGACGTCGAGTTTTGGGACACCCGGTATACAGTGAGCGCTACTTAAATTGCTCTTTCTCTTTCTTTTTGTTTTAATTTCTTCCTGTAAAATATTGTTAAAACCATCGTTCCAGTGTGGGGCCAGAAGCAATGTGTGTGTCCGTACGTAAAAATGTTTATGTTTAATATCCCTTCTTATGTTCTTTATACTGGTATTTGTATTTTAGTTTCTTTTTCTTTGTTTGTGCCGTAAATGGTAACCGCTGAAAATCAGCGTCGTGGTCGCTATCGGCCACGACATGATGCTGAGCGGAGACCAATTTGATGCCAAATCTAACTCAACTATGTTTCAAAATTGTATTGTTAGATATAGGTCTGTTATCTAAAGCTGGCACGTTTACAGTACTCACACTTATGCAATTTCACTATACAGGATGTTTAAAAATATATGATTTTGATTCAAAATGCGACTCTAGTTTAAGTGTAGACTAGAGTTAGGTTTTAGTAAGATAGGTGCGTTGTAGATAAATAAATACAAATATATGGGTTACTTGTTATAACATATTTTTAGCAAATTCGAGCGAAAAGTATTAAAAACAAGGTGGAATCAATGGTCACAAAACAGTTTTAAATTTCAATAAATTTTCACATGAACAAAAATAATTTCACCTAAGAAAATCTTTACCAAAACAGAAAATAATTACCCCAGAAATACTCAACAATTTAATTATAATTTAATTATGTAACAAAGGGTAACGGTCGCTCAGTGGTCAGTTACTGGATGAATTACCCTACCTTTTTTTCTAATTGCTTGCCACAGATAAAAACTTTATTACTGTTCTGTAATTTCATCAACTGGAAGGAATCTGTGATCAACTGAGCAACATCATTCGATTTCTATTGTGGTTACGCGAATGTTCTGTTCTCCTATTCTTTTTCTTTTTCTTCAACGTTTTTTCCATGATTTTAGCACCAGTAGCAGTTGTTCGAAGTCCAATCACAATCAAATGCAAGAACCAAAAGAAAAGAGGAAAGACCACAGAATAAACTGGCAATTCCCATTAGAAAAACAAAAACCCTCTCTTAAAAATGCCATCTACTGACTAATGAGCCGTTTTAAGAAGAAAAAAAACGAATGGCTGTCAAAGGAATGCAGTTTTAGACCTCAGCCCAATAGCCATGTGTGATGTATACATGTTTTTTTTTTTAAATTGAAAATGTTAGTTTTTTTTCAATACAATATAACTGCGAAAGGACAAACATTTGGCTGTTGACGTCATAGAGTGCGACAAGTGAGTCCTGGCACAAGCCTTTGGCGGGAAATTTAAAAATCTTTTAGTTGATAACCCTGCATCTATATGCCATAAACCATCTTGATACTTTTGCTTAAGTTTATTATTATTAAATATAAGCAAAACGAAAACACTAACTACATCAAAACCAACATTTCCACTCCACCAAAAACAGGGATAATAAAGATGCTCCACATAAACTTATAAACATTTATTAATGCTGAACCATAATCAAAATCTGATTCATATCTTTTTTCTCCAACATCTTTGAGTTCTTTGACTAAGTCTTCGATCTGACGTTTAAAATTTTCGTCATCCGACAGACCTTACAACAAGAAATAAAATCTGATTCATATCTTTTTTCTCCAACATCTTTGAGTTCTTTGACTAAGTCTTCGATCTGACGTTTAAAATTTTCGTCATCCGACAGACCTTACAACAAGAAATAATTCATGTTTGTTTTAAAACATTATTACTCGTATGTATATACTAAAACATAGGTAAAATTATGTTGAATAGAAACAAAAGTTCTTGTTTAAATCTAGGACGAGTATCAAACTGTTTGGGCTGTACTACTTGCAGCTGAAATACCTGAGTTTGACAGTCAGAGTGTGGCCATATGAAGAATTCGAAATAAATCGCGTCCCAGGACTCGCTTGTCAGACTCTAGTAACTTTTATTCAGCTCGCTGAGGCCTATTCGATGATGTATCACACATGGCTATTGGACTGAGGTCCGAAATTGCATTCCTTTGACAGCCATTCGTTTTTTTTTTTAGTTCTTCTGAAAGCGGCTCATTTGGAACTACTTTTCTTAGCTGTCAGAAAAATCTCTCATTGAAACGCACATACGGTTGAATACCAAAAAGATCACGCTGTATATATAAACAGTAGTAAAAGTAAAACTATAACTGTCCCCTTCACACTCATAAGCTAGACCGCGCGCAAGAGAGACGGGCAGACTTTTCATGATGCGCATGCAGTACACGTCACGCCGCGCGCTATTCACAGACACTACACAAGCGCAACGTGTAAATGTGTTGAACGTGCCAGCTTTACTTAACTGACCTATATTAAGATTTGAGTGTCAAATAAATAGTTTACTTACTTACTTACTAATTATTATTATTATAAGGTATACCGTTAGTGGGAGTTTCCAACGTAAGGCAACCAATTGGCACGCTTAGGGCTTCTTCACACGTACCACAACCACACCACGTCGCAACGACAAAATGCGGTCAAGCAGTGGTTACGTGTGAATAGTGTCGCTGCAGCTTTTTGTACGACACACGACACAGGGTATCCTAGTTGGGGCCAGAAGCAATGTATGTGCCTGTATGTAAATGTAAACGTAAACGTAAATGTAAATGTAGTTGCGTTGTGGTACCGTCAAAATGTCGATGTGGTTGCGTTGTCGCCAGTAGTTGCGTTGTGGTACTGACAAAATGTTGATGTGGTTGCGTTGTCGCCAGTAGTTGCGTTGTGGTACTGACAAAATGTTGATGTGGTTGCGTTGTCGCCAGTAGTTGCGTTGTGGTACTGACAAAATGTTGATGTGGTTGCGTTGTCGCCAGTAGTTGCGTTGTGGTACTGACAAAATGTTGATGTGGTTGCGTTGTCGCCAGTAGTTGCGTTGTGGTACTGACAAAATGTTGATGTGGTTGCGTTGTCGCCAGTAGTTGCGTTGTGGTACTGACAAAATGTTGATGTGGTTGCGTTGTCGCCAGTAGTTGCGTTGTGGTACTGACAAAATGTCGATGTGGTTGCGTTGTCGCCAGTAGTTGCGTTGTGGTACTGACAAAATGTCGATGTGGTTGCGTTGTCGCCAGTAGTTGCGTTGTGGTACTGACAAAATGTTGATGTGGTTGCGTTGTCGCCAGTAGTTGCCATGCGGTTACGTCGTGTGCAGACACAGTACGATTCCGACATTAATATGTTGCGTTGTGGTTGCGATGTGGTCGCGATGTGGCCGGTATGACACACACGGTCGATAACGACTTCAAAATGTGGTTTGTGTGAATAGTTCTATTCATTTTCCATACAAAATATACGCCCGGCCACGTGGTGGTAATGAGGTGTATATAAAAATGTATGTAATGAATAATGTAATGTAATTTACCAGGACTAATGAGGAATTTAATGATTATTTTTAATGTTATGAATTTAATGATTTTATTTTATTTTAGATTAATATTGATAACAACAGTTCTCAGCACCTATTTATGTGAAAGCTAATATATTTATATACGTTAATTTACGTTTAATATTTTAGAATTTTAATGTCAACATCTTTTTAAGTGAGTTAGATGTATAGTATAATAGTATTGTAGTGCCCTTACAGGGTGTCATGTACCTTATCAAATTATATTTACCAGCTGTAATATTCACATGACATAACAATAAATGATTGATTGATTGATTGATTGATTGATTGGTGTGGTTGACGTGTGGTGGTTGTAGTTGTGGTGTGGTTGTAGTACGTGTGAAAAGGCCCTTAGCGCTGCCGGTGGTCGTGTTGCCTTATCTTGTTTGATCTCATATATTGGTTTGATCTTATTTTCATAAATGTATGTTATATTGACCAATAAACAATGATTCTTAAAAGTAATTATTGGTTTCATGGTAATTATTTACAAAAGCAAGTTGAAAAAGATTTTTTTTTTCTGCAAATAACTCTGCAACGTGACGTTTTCAGACATAGTGACCTAAGTATTTTTTTGTTTGTATAAGTGTCCCCAGTCGATGCGAATAGGTATTATGGTGCGCCGCCATTTTGAAAAAAAAAAACAAAAATGGCAGCTGGCCATTTTCAAACCCCTTTACTTCAAAAATAAAATAAAATAAATAAACTCACACCCGTTATCCCCGAGGGGGTAGGCAGAGGCACCAATCACAAGAACTGGGCCCACGTTTTGCCGAGTTTACTTTCTAAATATGCAAAAAAAAATGATAAAAATAATTTTGTTAAAAGGTTTTCGAATTAAGCCGACGTTATGTTACTTGTCTGTTTATTTTTGTTTCTGTGATTTCTTTTTTTTTTTTTTTTTAATTAAGGTTTTTTTTCTTTTTTTCTTTTTTCATTCATTTATTTATGTAGCACTGGATCACCCCTTAACAACTCAAACACTCAAAACGTACAAACAGGCCATAAAATTCAACAAAACAATCTCACTTTACGAATAGGAAAAAGCAAAGAATCTGAAGTGAAAACAAAGCATGACATATTATTATCATGATAAAGAACATGACTAAGGACCATAGTACACTAGGCCCTTGGTACGATACTAGGTCATGTCCGTTGCTGGTGTCGACACGTGTCTTGGTTCTTATAGTCCAGTCAAAATAGACATTCCAGTTTGCATTAATTCCCAACAAGCTGGATTTTTGTGCAGGCCTTGAATACGTCATTACAAACGATATGTCAAAAGTCCTCATCGATCCCGCTAGTGCGTTGTTTTTTATTCGAGGTCAAAGGTCACAAATTTGCGTTTTTGCGTCTATCTCTGAAACAACGAGAGCTATTGAAAAATGGTTCAGACAAAGTTTGTAGATCGTATAATTGTCCACAAAAAATATTTTAACACTTTTTCTTCTACAAAGCATCGCTTTCGAGATATCGTGACTTTAGACAGCAGGATAATCGTATTTTGAATCGGCTGATATTTTAGATATGCAGTTAAACTTTCTGAAGAATATGTTTTCGTTTGAACTTGAGCTCTCCCAGGTTTTAAAAAGTAAATGATCTTATCACTAGGTGTTCGTGCAGTTAATATTATTAACAAATCTACATCTTCTCCAACAACGACAGTTGGATTGGTGCTACTGAATTGTTCAATTGCGGTTTCAATAATGAGGACATCAGCGTCATTTTGAGCTGGTTTCACAACAATATTGGCAGCTGCAAATTCTTAACATAATATCGAAATCAAACGAGATTTATTGTGAGTATTAGCAAGAAACTGCTGTTGGTTTGTCGGAACAGTCATTGATCGATCAAAAACGATATCAGACGATGAAGATGTTTGTTTAGCTCGACGACGTTGTTCTGCAGCTTTGATATTTTTTGTATAATCAGTGTAACCGTAAAATAGCCATAATTCGAGAACAGAGCCCCGTAGAAGAAGTGTTGATATATTTTTTGTAGACAATTTTACGATCTACAAACTTTTTCTGAACCATTTTTCGATAGCTCTCATTGTTTCAGAGATATACGCAAAAAACGCAAATTTGTGACCTCTGACCTCGAATAAAAAACAACGCACAAGCGGGATCGATGGGGACTTTTGACATATCATTTGTAATGACGTATTCAATGCCTGCCCAAAAATCCAGCTTGTTGGGAATTAATGCAAACTGGAATCATAATTTAGTCTATTTTGACTGGACTATTAGGTACCAAGTTAAACCAGCAATGTACATCACCTGTGGTCAAAGTCTTATGATAATGTAAGGATTCACAAATTAATGATTTTGTAACTAAAAAAAACTGTTCTCTGTAAAAAAAAAGGTTTAGGAATGAACTCTCGTAGTATGAGACGATGGTGTAGTAATGTTGATAATGTTGCGGGAATTTATCAAATTGGCGGCTCGTATGAAAACTAAATCAAAACAGTCCTGAGTAATAATATTCAAGTTTAAAACTTTGTTGTTAAGCTACAACTGTTTTGAAAAGAATACGTGTGAAACATGCAGAACTGACATGTATATTGCACCGTCTCTTCATAGTTATATTTCACAAATTAATATATTTTATATTTAAAGATTTTTTTGATAAATTCCCGCAGAATTATGGTCACCACTGCCACTACGCCTAGAGATATGAACCCCCTTAAAGACAAAACCCTCAATAGATTATCCCATTCTTAAGGCTGGTGTTACGTCTAGCATGTCGTCTCGCTAGCTCTGTTTATAACTTTTAAAGATCGTAAAAAATAAAAAATAAAAATGTGGTCTCAGATCTTGCCAGTTAAAAAAATACGGGCGTTTCAAATCTTACTTTTTTTTTTTAAAGAAAAACTGTTTTAAATTCGCACATTTGCAAGAACAACGTGTTATTTCAGAATCGTTATGTTACATGAGAGCATTTTTTGAAGGTTTCAAAGTAATGGCCGAAAGAGATAGGGCTATAACGTGATGCAGTGTCTCTTTTGCTCATTATTCCGCCGTTTTCGGAGTAAATGAAAAAGCGTTAAAAAATATATATCTATGAATAAAAAATGGTTTACTTCGAAATATCACGTTGTTCTTGCAAGGGTGCGATTATCATTAATTTTAATTTCAATTAAAACTAGGTATGGGACATCATAAATACGCTTAAGAAGCCAGTATAGTATGATATAGCAAAACCTCAGAAGACTTTATGAAAGGCACATATTCTTAAAGTACAATCATAAAAAATATTAAAATGTATTTATTTATTGATCATTTCTCTGCACTTAGATTGGAAAATAATACAAACAGACGAGCTGAAATCACACAAGCTGCCTCAAAAATTAAGTTTCTTTCGTTGCTGACATAAGGATTTTCTACCAGACGAGCGAAACGCTTGCCAAACGTAACAGCTAGCAGTGTCATTCATAAATTACGTCACATGTTGAGGGGAGGGAGGGGGCCGACCAAGTGTGATACTGTGTGACAAGGGGGTGGGAGTGGTCCTACATTTCGTGACGTCACATTTCCAAATCTATCACAGGGTATCCTAGTGGTTACCGTTTCGATTGCGCGGCCATGCTCTGTTTTCAAAAAGTGCTTATGTCAGGATTCTGTCGAAATTTGTCAAAACTGACTGGTGAAAACCAAAAATTTGTCAAAGCAGTATTAAAGAAGTTATTGAGGTTTGAAGATGGCCGCGCGAACCTCCCGCGGATAACTGCGCGGCCATGTCAGATCTCGGCATCTACAGGGTCTACAGGCCTGGTTTTTTTGTCAATGCATGTTTGAATTTGTCAACAAATGTCGAAGAAAGAAAATTCGTTCTATCACCATTACTTCCGAAGATATCGACGCCTGAACGCCATGGCCGCGCAATCCTCCGGTTCCGATTTCTTTAGGTTGTTTTTTTCGTAATCAGGCTTATCTAAATTAGTCAAGAGCGATGTTCAGAGCTTGGTCTGAATTTGTCAAAGCCGATGAGGTCTGAATTTACACTCGTTTTCTCATCAGACAAACAAAATTACTAAAAAACCTAAGGACGCTGGCCGCGCAATCGAAACGCTTTTTCATATGCCGATATCTAGTAAACAAAAGAAGTCTGCGATATGATTTATGTACCAAATTCTTTGACATTTTAGGCTCCTTCGATTAACATATCGTTTCACCACAAAAACCTATCGTAACGAGAGTTATTTAAAAAAATATAACCTCTCACACAATGTTTGGATAGGGTGACCATAATATCAGGTTTAATTTTAACCACGGAACCATACAATTTGCCTGCAACATTATATAATAGAATATATGACCAGTTTATATAATCATTTAAGGGTCCATTTATTGCTCAGTTCCTCAAATTTCATCCAGCTCGCTTAGTACTCACGGAATGCGTTAGATCAAAAGATTTTCTAAGATTGAGTTCCATTATGGAAAAAAAATTAGGATTTTTAGCTAGATTAGGTACTCTTTATTTAGCCACATGCAGTTTTTTAAACAAAATACTTCTGAGAAATGTACCCTAACCTTTACAAAACGTCCCATAAAAATGTCACCGAAAACAAACCTTTTTGTGTGATGCACCCCACTTCGTTCTGTGCTAGCACATGTAACCTAACGCACCCATAGCCGGCAGTAATAATCCCTTTCGTGAGTATTACTGCCAGGTTGTAACTTGGCAGCAGCCGCATGGACACTGCCTCCACTACCTTTTTTGTACCATGGTTAAGCTAAGTATTTAAAAAAAACGAGACGTTTAAAGTACACACTAGTAGCTAACATATACAAAGGAAGGACTTTAAAGGTCACTGTACCAATGAGCGGTACGTGAATTTACGTGAAACCTGATATTATGGTCACCCTATCCAAACATTGTGTGAGAGGTTATATTTTTTTAAATAACTCTCGTTACGATTGGTTTCTGTGGTGAAATGATATGTTAATCGAAGGAGCCTAAAATGTCAAAGAATTTGGTACATAAATCATATCTCAGACTTCTTTTGTTTACTAGATATCGGCATATGAAAAAGCGTTTCGATTGCGCGGCTAGCGTCCTTAGGTTTTTTAGTAATTTTGGTTGTCTGATGTGAAAACGAGTGTAAATTCAGACCTCATCGGCTTTGACAAATTCAGACCAAGCTCTGAACATCGGTCTTGACTAATTTAGATAAGCCTGATTACGAAAAAAACAACCTAAAGAAATCGGAACCGGAGGATTGCGCGGCCATGGCGTTCAGGCGTCGATATCTTCGGAAGTAATGGTGATAGAACGAATTTTCTTTCTTCGACATTTGTTGACAAATTCAAACATGCATTGACAAAAAAACCAGGCCTGTAGACCCTGTAGATGCCGAGATCTGACATGGCCGCGCAGTTATCCGCGGGAGGTTCGCGCGGCCATCTTCAAACCTCAATAACTTCTTTAATACTGCTTTGACAAATTTTTAGTTTTCACCAGTCAGTTTTGACAAATTTCGACAGAATCCTAACATAAGCACTTTTTGAAAACAGAACATGGCCGCGCAATCGAAACGGTAACTCCTAGTGTGGGGCCAGAAGCAATGTATGTGCCTGTATGTAAATGTTATGTTATTATAATCTAACGGCCTTACTAATAAAGGTTATGAGCTGTGTACACAGCAGTTATGCGATGTCTGATAAACTGGTTATTTGTACGCTAAATGCGATTAAACCAATATAAATTGATTTAAACGTCAAATAGTTATTCAGAGTGTATAACTTATTATTAGTAAGGCCGTAAGTGTTTAAAGACAAACTTTGAACTATTAACGAAAAACTCACAAACATTTGCAGCTCCCTGTTCGTAACTCCATTTGCAACCCTATCGGAAGTAAAACTAATTTTGGAATTGCTGTTTGAATTCAAGAATTTCTGGATGTAAAATTGCAAAATATGTGACGTCACACTAGGGAGGGGGAGTCCTAAAATATGACCAGCTGTGACAAACCATGAATTTCGTGTGACGTAATTTATGAATGACCTCTACCTAAGTATTTAATATTTACCCCCGAACCTTTTCCACCGCACAAGGATTTCACACACAATACCCCAACCCCATTGAGTATTTACCCACACACTTTAGGTATTTACCCCCACACTTTTATTTCCCCACACAATGGGCTAGTTGCCCTAAAAAATGTAATTAGTCCGTCTTTTAGATTATTCAAAAATAAGGACACGTATTTTTTATTTGTAAATTAGACCAAAAATGACAAAGATATAGCCTATTAAAGTTACTGCATATTTAGCACGGAGTGACGTCACACGTAACTTTAATGGGCTATATCTTTGTTATTTTTTGCTTAATCGAAAAAAGAAAAAATACGTGTCCAATATTTTTTTATAATCTAAAATACGGACTAAATAGAATTTAATTATTTTGACCCTGGAAACTACCCTATTTCGGTATCAACCAACGCGTTTTGATTATTTCTCTACACAATTTGGGTATTTACTGTACTAACCTTGTCTCCGTGTGCGTGGTACTGATAGGTCTTCAAGTAGGTCCCAAGGCAGAGGATTTCGCACTGGGCGCAAGTCTTGTCCGCCGTTGTGCGTAAAAGTGACAGCATGTGTAGAAAGTCTTCGGCCACATAATGGTCCTCTTCTAGGAAGAGGACTGTGCCTGAGAACGTCATAGTCAGTCAGATTTTATTCTACAACCAACACAACATTCCTTTCTTAAGAGGCTATTTAACCGATTTCTGAAAGCTATCTCATATTGTTTCTTGGTGTTCATGGAATCCTCAGAAAGTGGTCATTATAAATTATTTCGTGTATTTCTTCTAAAAAAGGCAAACAAAAATTTACTTTTCAAATAAGCCGCCAAAAAGCTATCTTAGGCAATATGGCGTCGCACAGGTTTATGATGTCACTTCCCGGTTAACCAACCAATGAACTTTATTTTATTTTATTAGACACACAAAACAGTATTACGGACATAAATTACAAATAAAAAAATACATAGAAACACTCAATTCAAACCATAATACCAATACATGTGTATACAGCATGATGAATTACATTAAAGTTACATTATTTATGATAAAGTTACAAAATTATACTTACAAATTTAAAAATTAATAAATTGAATAAATTGGATAAATTGAATAAATTGAAATTAATTAAATTACATTGGAGGCAAGGATTTTTGCCATTTTGTGTTTAAAGCATGCGAGTGAGTCGTGATGGATGTCAGGCACACTCTCCGGATTATTCAGAATCATTTTGTTGTAGCAAGAACACATTCTCCGAATCGGGTTATTGGCAGTCATATTTAGACGGCAAGGCGGGATAGCAAAGTGCCGCTCAAGGCGAACGGATCTTGTAGGTACGCTAATGTAAATGTCGGATAGAACAGTCGTGGCTACTTTATTATTTACTAGCTGTGCCCCGCGGTGTTACCCGCGGTTCATCGATTTTCCCGTAGGAAAAAGATATTTCCCCGCGGTAAAACGTAGCCTATGTTTTAATCCAGGGTATCGGCTAACTCCATACTAAATTTTATTAAAATCCGTCCAGCCGTTTCAGCGCTAAAGACTGACAAACATATAAACACACACACAAACTTTCACGTTTATAATATTAGTGTGATTATCTTATGCAAGTATAGAAGATCCTGGAGTTTGCGCCGCTTGTTTAGAGAAGCCTGCCCGAAGTAGGAGCACCTATCGTCGTATGTTTTGATAGAACGCCTCAGGGCAAAGCGAGATGAAAGCATTCGTAGGAATTTCCTTTGTACTTGTTCTACGGTGTCGCTGTGAGTGCTGTAAATAGGAGACCAGATGACAGTTGCGTACTCGAGTCTACTAAACCAGTGAATTGTAGAGCAACAGTAGGCTTCTTGCGTTCTTGAATCCCTTTGTTACACGAAGAATAAAGCCAAGCATTTGGTATGACTTCTGCACGATCATGTTGATATGGTCAGTAAAAGTCATTTTGCAATCAAATAGTACATCTTTTGCTATACGTTTTCGATGCAGCCTGCCATCCATCAAACCATAGTCGTAATCAATTGGGTGGAGGGACCGTGTGAACGTAAGAAAGAATGAATGACAGACGCCATTTTTACTGGCATGTGACGTCATCATAGAATCGGCCAACTCAGGCCGTTTTCGATACAATGGCGGAAGATACAAATTATCAAATTTTATCCTGTTTTTTTTTAAAAAGCATAATTGTTTTTTTTAGTTAAAATTCCTTAAAGCGATTTTAAAACACGTAATTTATACGAATACGTGTAAATAATACTGTTTTTTTCACACTGTCAAATAGCCTATTCTAGTCACTACATCCTTTTTCAGTCCACAACATTGTCTAATCACACTATTGCGTATTCTGTCAAAGTAAAACCTCACACACATATTTGTCAAGAATCTCGTGGTGAATCGCTCGTAGCCCCAGCTGCCTGAGTGATCTTAAACGACCACGAAGGTTAAGTAACATAGGGTGCGTTCAGTGCATGGATGGGTGACCGTCTCTGACTAACGCTAGTGGCATTTTACCGAGCGGTTCCAAGGCACGTTAAGCAGTTAGTGCCGGCTGCCTTTGATAGATGGCAGTCGTTAAGCCAAGTCAGAGGCCTTAGGGCGGCTTGAAAACCTCTGACAGTAAGACCAGCCACTAGTCTTGCAAGCCTCCACCAATCCGGACTTGGCCCCCGTGGTGGAGTATGGCCTATACCTTTCTCAGGGAAGAGACCCGTGCCCCTCGGTGGGGACATAACGGGTTGATGATGATGAAGTACTTTTATCTGATCTATAATTTCGTCTCGAGCCCTGGTTATTAAGTAAGGTTCACTAGTATGTGAGGAGGTCTCTTGAAGCTGGTTGAAGACTCTGTCCGCTTTCCAACTTCTGGTCTGAGTGTATTTTGGTTTAAGCTGGAGGTCAACTTATACTAGACGTTATTAGGAGTTTTATCAACAATTTCGACTTGAGCCCCGGTTTACAAGACTCACCAGTATGTGAGGAGGTCTCCTGAAGCTGGTTGAAGATTCTGTTGGCCTTCCACCACCAGTGGTGCTTGGTCTGAGTGTATTTTGCCTCCCTGTAATGGCCGTGAACGTCGGGATGCAGCGCGTTGTTGCATTTGAGCTTTATTGCCCTGCGTAATAAAGACTAGATTAGACTCAAAGAGTTAAGGGGTAATGGATTTGGACAGGGGTGAACAGGGTTGCTGGTAGCCCCGGGGCTGAGGCGGCCGGCCACCTGAGTGATCTTAAACGATCACGAAGGCTAAGCAACATAGGGCGCGTTCAGTGCATGGATGGGTGGCGTTCTATGACTAATTAAAAATTCCACTTCACATTACTAAGATGAACTTGCCAGTGTTTAAATTTAATCTGAATAAGCTGTTAATTGACAAATGTTATTATTCGATACAAGACTTTTTAAGCGACTCGACTATATAATTGTATTATTTTTAATGACTACCTACTCTATTGAATATGCGACATTTTTTATTATCTATTGACTACTTAATCTTGACATATTTCTAAACGTGTTGACTATTTAATTTTAATTACAAATTCTATTTGACATATCTTAACATTTTTTTAAACAACATTGTAAACTTAGACATTTTCAGAATTTATTTGAAATTATGCCCTAAAAATATTTGTATGCCCTGTGGGTAAAGCATGGAGATCTAAATGACCCTCAAGACCTGTACTCAATACCTATGCTTATGACAAATAAATGTTTTGATTGATTTGATTTGATTTGATTGATTGATTGAATGCTAGTGGCATTTTTCCGAGCGGTTTCGTGCTTGCGAGGCACGCTAAGCAGTCAGTAAGCCAAGCATTAGAGCGGCATGAAAACTTCTGACAGTAAGACCAGCCACTAGTCTTACAAGCCACCACCAGTCCGGACTTGGCCCCCGTGGTGGAGTATGGCCTATACCTTCCTCAGGGAAGAGACCCGTGCCACTCGGAGGGGACATAATGGGTTGATGATAATGATGTGAATGTAATATGTGTATAATAAATATTATTCTATATATTTATCTTTCTATGAACGCCAACTTGCTGTCACGGTCGCACAATAATATTTCAGATGATTGTAAAGAAGAATATAGTTTTTATGATCATGTTCTGAGGCTATAGCTTTGTTATGGCTCCTACACACCATGCCGGCGGGTTTCGCGGCAAGCCGGCGGCAGTTCGCTCCCGGCATTCGATTGAAAGTGTTGTGCTAGAAAATGATGCCAATAGGGTAGTTTCCAGGGTCAAAATAATTTAATTCTATTTAGTCCGTATTTTAGATTATAAAAAAATATTGGATACGTATTTTTTCTTTTTTCGATTAAACAAAAAATAACAAAGATATAGCCCATTGAAGTTACGTGTGACGTCACTCAGTGCTACAAAATGCAGCACGGCGTGACGTCACACGTAACTTTAATGGGCTATATCTTTGTCATTTTTGGTCTAATTTACAAATAAAATTAATCTAATATACGTGTCCCTTATTTTTGAATAATCTAAAAGACGGACTAATTAAATTTTTTTGGGAAACTAGCCTATTATACTCTGCGGCACCAGCGGCAAATGCCGGCGGCCTAAACATGCAGGCGACATACCCGCGCGGCCGTGCCGCCGGCATAGTGTGTAGCAGCTATTAGACAATATAATTTATACTACACCTGCTTGGAAAGTACCTTGATACTTTATCAAATTTACGGTAGAAAGTACGTCATTGCATATCGAACAAATATGCGGGGAGAAAACGCATCTGAGCGGGAGAGAAAAGTGCATGAAAATCCATTTCTTACGTGGTTTTTCTTTTTTAATTTTGGGTAAGACTATGCGCCGGTAACCTAAATATCAAAAGCCAAAAAGTTTTTACAGTGAGTTTTTATCTCCAAGTTCGCAAAATGACACTGGCCACTAGCAACAATTTCAATATAAATTTCAATTAGTAAAGATTTCGTTTTTTATTTTCCTTGTAGGTGTAGTATAAAGCACTATGTATCACTCGAGAGAAACTGCGATTCCCGATCTCAGGTGTTTTAAAGCTCTCGCCTACGGCTCGGGCTTCAAACGACACCCTCGACGGTAATCGGTCACTTTCTCCTCTCGGTGAACAATGTACTATACTGAGATATTAGTCCGAGACGAGCAACCCACGAACTTAAAAACTTTGTTAATTAAAACTGTTTTGAAAACAATACACGTCGAGTTTCTTTGTGAGATTCTTCTCCATATAATCAGTCGATTGTGAAACTAATAACTTTGACGTACATAAAGGAAACATTTTGTTTTTTATTATAAACTAGCCCCGGCTTATCACGGGTGGCAAAAACGTTTCCGTGGAAATAGCTATATTAGTTCCGTGGAAAATCCCCGGTTGGTATTTTTTTACACCTTTGGTTATTCTTTGTAACCAAAGGTTTTGGTTTTGGCTATTCTATTCGAGATTTCGTACGGAACCCTAAACTTTTTAAAAATCCAATATAGCCTATGTTACTCACGAAGAATGTAGCTTTCTAATGGTGAAAGAATTTTTAAAATCGGCCCAGTAGTTTCTGAGCCTATTCAGCCATTTGCTAATACATTCCCTATTTAGTCGAAGTATGTCCGCCTGGGCATCCCTTACCGACCCTTCCACCCTGACTTGATTTAGATTGCCGATATCAAGCGCTGACGTAGGTAAACTCTACAGGCACACAGGTGTCTAAATAAATCTACTGTAGAGACGACTAATGATAGGCATATTTCGTCTTCCGCAAGTGTCCTTCTACTTTTCATGGTCTACGCTAATAATGTTTCCTAAAAATAAAACAAAAAAATGCATAAATAACACTTTATATCAATAAATCAAAAGAATCAAGCAACACTAAAAGTTGCATATAAGATAACCATACGCCTCGCGAGCGCATAAAAACTAATAACTTCAAAGATTGGTACTTACCGTTTAGAAACAGCAGTCATTCAAAAGTCATTCAACTGAGTTGGTTGAGAAGGACAAGGTAATACCTACACGCGCTGAATGAAAAATGACAACACGTTTGCCGCGCGGGCGCCTCTGCGGCGTAGGTTATCTTTCTAGGGTTAAATAAACATCAAAAAAACATCTTACTGTTCAAACTTGGCGTCCCTGGGACAATCGCCAGGATCGACACCCGGGAACTCGTCGGGATGCGTCTGAATCGAGTAAGGGTAGAATATCTGCATCACCTGGAATGCATAAATCGCTCAATGAATCACAATAACATAAGAATAAGAATATTCTAGTCGTACAACCCTCCACCAATCCGGACTTGGCCCCGGTGGTGGAGTATGGCCTATACCTTCCTCAGGAAAGAGACCCGTGCCTGATGATGATATTTTTATATTTTTAACAGATTTAAAAAAAACAGTAGGATCACGATTCACCAAACGAATGCCAATTCTTTAAATTGAAATACATTTTTGATTTATTGATTTCCGATTTGATACGCAATGATTATTACTCTCGTCATAGAATACATGCTAGTACAGGTACAGAAGATTCACTCCACAAAATCAATTAAAGAAAAAGGGACTCTAGCAGCGATACCATTAGGTGCAATTCAGATCGCACGCCGCTAAAAAAGCTACGTTATATTCACCTACGTGTTGCCTCTCTTTCTACCGCGTACCTGTTACCTCTTCTGGCGCATGAATTCCTACCTATTTGCCACTTCGGAGTGGTCGCCGCATGTACTTACGCAGGCCTGCTCTAGTGTACAATACAGAATATTCTTAACTTATCTTATCTTACCTTGGTGAAGTCAATACTGCGCACCAGCTCGTTGATCTGAGGCGAGTAGAAATCGTGGGAGAAGATGAGCAGTGTCCTGTCTATGTCGCGGGCCTGCGCCAAGGAGACAATCAGGTGTCGCAGGTACGTCAGACGAGTGTGCACCTTAAAGGACAAGAAATAAAGGTGTTATTTGTATGGCAAAAGATTTTGGATGTGGGTCAGTCGATTGTGGACTTAAGAGTCAAGAGGATAAATGTGTTATTTGAGTGGTAAGAAGTTATAGGAGAAAATTGTCAGCATCCAGGCTGCTTTGCAGTTTGGCGTAATTGTGTAATTGAATAAGGTTTTTGTTTTTGTAAAATAAATTTAAAAAAAAGGGCGTGAGGGAGATTACAAGGTATCGTACGTACGCCAGACGAGTGTGGACCTTCGAAGATAAGAAATAAGGATGTCATTTGTATGGCAAAAGATTATGTATGTGAGTAGAGTGTGGACTTTAAGACATGGAGATAGACATGTTATTTGAGTGGTAAGACGTTATAGGAGAAAAATGTCAGCGTCCAGGCTTTGTCGTGAGGGAGATTATATGGTGTCGTAAGGACGCCAGACGAGTATGGACCTTAATAGGCAAAAAACAAAAGGTGGCATTTGTATGGCAAAAGATTTTGTGTATGGGTCAGTCGATTGTGGACTTAGAGTCAAGGGGATAAATGTGTTATTTGAGTGGTAAGAAGTTATAGGAGAAAATTGTCAGCATCCAGGCTGCTTTGCAGTTTGGCATAATTGTGTAATTGAATAAGGTTTTTGTTTTTGTAAACTAAATTTAAAAAAAGGGCGTGAGGGAGATTACAAGGTATCGCAGGTACGCCAGACGAGTGTGGACCGTCGAAGATAAGAAATAAGGATGTCATTTGTATGGCAAAAGATTATGTATGTGAGTCGAGTGTGGACTTGGAGATAGACGTGTTATTTGAGTGGTATAAAGTTATAGGAGAAAATTGTCACCGAAAATTGTCGTCAAAATTGTTGAAAATTGTCGCAGGTACGCAAGAGGAGTGTGGACCGTCGAAGATAAGAAATAAGGATGTCATTTGTATGGCAAAAGATTATGTATGTGAGTCGAGTGTGGACTTGGAGATAGACGTGTTATTTGAGTGGTATAAAGTTATAGGAGAAAATTGTCACCGAAAATTGTCGTCAAAATTGTTGAAAATTGTCGCAGGTACGCAAGAGGAGTGTGGACCTTCGAAAACAAGGAATAAAGGTGTTATTTGTATGGCAAAATTGCTCAAGGATGCGTCTTTCGAGAGTAGACCTAAGGGGAAACCGAATAAAAAGTTTGCAAACTTTTGTAAAAAGTCCACAAACTTTTTAGTCAGTACCTAGACATAAAACTGTAATTTTTTGACAACCACGTCACGTGAACATCACAAATGACATCATGAAATCCAACGTCAATGTAAACAATCAGAAATGAATGATTATTTTACAAGCGAGGCGTATTCGCCCGTATAAATCAATTTATTCAAATAAATATTTCATTTTTCTATTAGTATTGCTGCATCATGTCAGTCGACGATTCCAAAGTAAGGAATAATGATTTAAGAAGAAGAACTGCTTAACGTGCGTTGCGAAGCACGGAACCGCTCGGAAAAATTCCACTAGCGTTAGTCATAGACGGTCACTCATCCATGCACTGAACGCGCCCTATCTTGCTTAACCTTCGTGATCGTTTAAGATCACCCCGGCGACCGGGGCTACTGTATAGCTATGACTGGTGGTACCACCTAGCAGTGGGACCACGAGTCAATGTTTTCAGGATTAGTGGGACCACGAGCAATAGTGGGACAAAGACAGTGGGACCACGAGTCATGAATCAGCGATTCTTATGACCAGACCATCGTCAACCCATTACGTCTCCACCGAGGGGCACGGGTCTCTTCCCTGAGGAAGGTATAGGCCATACTCCACTACGGGGGCCAAGTCCGGATTGGTGGAGGCCAGGTGGATGACCAGATACGCGATTTCAATTAGTATAACACACTGTATGCATCAAAAATAAATCACAAATATTTATTGAGCAGAACAAAACCTATCAATATGTCGCGTAACTCTTAACCCCAAACTAAATAGCTATATTAAACATTATTTACACGAATTCTAGGTCTTGAAATAATAATTTAAACTCTGTTAAAAACGGTTGGTCCGTTTTTAACAAAGAAAACTCCAAAGTTTTCAGAAGAAAACTTTGGAGTTTTCTTTGACAATTCAAACCAAAATAAATCTAAACAAAACAATCAAATTTATCATTCTCCAAAACAATATAAATCTTGGAATATATATCTTTTACTTTTCAATGTATTTACTTGCGCACGGAGCTCAGACGAAGTAACACAAGCGTAAATTATTATCTACCAGGAGGGGATAAAAGCGCCGTCAGCAGAATCGCTACCCCCGTTGAAGCTGCGCAAACCGAAGCAGATCAAGTTCCCGCGCCGCACACCCTCCGTGGTCGAACCACCGCGCGAAATAGTCTACGTGACGGCGGACAAGACCACGTGCGCCCGGTGTGACTGCTACAACCCGCGGGACTCGCCTTACGTCAAACCACCGTGAGTAAAGATGAAAACAAGAGTAGGACCCAATATGATACCTGAGTGACACCAATTATAACTGTTAGTTAGTAAATATGAGAACGAGAGTAGGACCTAGTGTGATACCTTGAGGAACATCAGTTTACACAGTAAGGAGTCAGATAGCTAAATAGACTGAGAGAAAGATAGAAACATCATCCAACATGCAATGGAGACGAACAGACCAACGAATAGGCTCTGACGAGGAGATCTGATCTTGAAGAGAGGTTGCTAGACGAATATGTAGAAAATAGAGGTAAAGAAAGAAGGAAGAATATAGCTACAAATAAGTTATCTTCCCTTCTTTTTTTTTTAAAAGAAATAGATCAGGATCAAACAGAGAGCAAGCTACAGGAGATAAAGCTATTCCTTCTGTGCAATAGCAAACGAGACCGTGCGATGTGCACCCAATATGACTGCTAAAAGATTAAAGACAAATAGGTACAACACAACAAGTATTCATTCAAATAACTACGAATTAAATGGCACATGAGTGAAAGTAGCAATATTAGAAGTGGTTCCACAGATAGAAGCGAATAGGATATTCGTGGAACCACAAATTTTAATACTACTTTCACACGTGACATTGACGTCGAACATCTCATCGTCCTAGAAAACTCGACCCATGTCGTCACACGCCGGTGTCACTCTACGAACTGACAGCTGAGGTTGTCGACAAACTGCCCTTGCCTGAAGCCTTCAAATGGAGTGTGGAAGACGTAGCCAGGTGGATGTGCGATGACGTGGGCTTGCCTCGATACAAGGTAATTGAGCATGCATCTTAAGGGGTAAGGCTACTGCCACTGAGAAAAAGATCATTTTTGCAGATCGATTTTACAAAAATTGTCATTACAATCAGGCCTGTTTCACTACGCGTGTCGGTATCGAACGCGTAAATACATGCGGCGACCACTCCGGAGTGGCAAATAGGTAGGAATTCAGGCGCCAGAAGAGGTAAGAGTTACGCGGTAGAAAGAGAGGCAACATGTAGGTGAATATAACGTAGCTTTTTTAGCGCCGTGCGATCTGAATTGCACCTAATTGTATCACTGCTAGAGTCTCTTTTTCTTTAATTGATTTTGCGGAGTGAATCTTCTGTACCTGTATTCTGTGGCACAATTTATCAGCCATGTTCACAGTGACCGAGCACCGAGGATAATGCTATCTAGTTGAACACCGGACTGCGTGTGACCCGAAGCTCAGCGAGATCTCGTTTCATTGGTATATGTATATTGTGTAGGGGCGTTTCGGACGTTAGTAGGAAAATTGGTAACTGTTCCCATTTAAACTGTGCCAAAGCCCTGCTTTGACACTGGTCGATTTTTGACTACTTTCTATGTGTAAGGTTCGGGTAGGATATTTAATTTTGCTAAAATTTGTTCGGTGGTTTACTTCATTATGTATGCAAGGTTCTTATGTGAAGTTGTTAAATAACGTTTATTTTTTATCTTTCCGCGTAAACCGACACCGCTTACCAGCTTTTTCTCTTTCACAGAAATGCATAGAAGACAACTTTATAGACGGCATGCGTCTCCTAATGCTGGAAGATCCCTCCAAGCCGCCATTGATAAACATCCGCGACTACAATCACATTTTGGTGAGCAATATTATACTTCAACTGTCGTCGTAACTGCGTTTTGGTGAGCGATATTATACTTCAACTGTCGTCGTAACTGCGTTTTGGTGAGCGATATTATACTTCAAACTGTCGTCGTCACTGTGTTTTGGTGAGCGATACAACTGTCGTCGTAACTGCGTTTTGGTGAGCGATATAATACTTCAACTGTCGTCGTAGCTGCGTTTTGGTGAGCGATACAACTGTCGTCGTAACTGCGTTTTGGTGAGCGATATTATACTTCAACTGTCGTCGTAGCTGCGTTTTGGTGAGCGATATTATACTTCAACTGTCGTCGTAGCTGCGTTTTGGTGAGCGATATTATACTTCAACTGTCGTCGTAGCTGCGTTTTGGTGAGCGATATTATACTTCAACTGTCGTCGTAGCTGCGTTTTGGTGAGCGATATTATACTTCAACTGTCGTCGTAGCTGCGTTTTGGTGAGCGATATTATACTTCAACTGTCGTTGTAACTGCGCAGAGAAACTTACCGCACAACTAGAATAGAGAATATGTTGAATATGTTGTTTCTAGTTTCCACGGAAAATCCGCTGTACATATCAGATGGTCTCATCTGTGTTGTACAACACGCATTTCATTCATTTAATTATTTTAACCCATCATTTTGAGCTCTGCACAATCCGTGGCTATTTATACCAAACTCATCATCATCAACCCATTATGTCCCCACCGAGGGGCATGGGTCTCTTCCCTGAGGAAGGCATGGGCCATACTCCAGAGGAGGCTTGCAAGACTAGTGGCTGGTGTTACTGTCAGAAGTTTTCAAGCCGCCCTAAGGCCTCTGACTTGGCTTAACGACTGCCGTCTTTCGACGGCAACCGGCACCAACGGCTTAACGTGCCTTGGGAGCATACCAAACTCAAAAAAACCGCTGTACATTTCAGATGGTCACATCTAAAGTTCGCGAGCTGTATAGTACGGATTTAATTTCGTTCGCGCGAAGCATCGGACTGCCGCCACGGCGGCCCGGAGTCCACTGTACATGGTTCAAGTCCCGGACGGGGCCTAGTTGGGGCATCAGGCAGAACTGGACTCGGTGAGTGTATATAATACGAGTACTAGCGACCCGCCCCGGCTTCGCTCGGGTGGCAAAAACGTTTCCGTGGAAATAGCTATATTAGGCTGCGTTTCCACCAGAGATGTGCGAGGATGCGTAGCAAGGGATGTGTTTGTAAAGAACCAATAGAATCGCTTCATTTACCTCGCCTCGGTCAGCACACCTGTGGTGGAAACGAGGGTTGTTTGCGAGGGATGTGTTGCGAGGAATGTGTGTTGAGAAGGATGTGTTGCGAGGTTTGCGCATACTACTACCCCTGTTGACACATTTCACAGCTTCGCAACGCATCTTCGCACCACACATTAATGCCCATTTTCACAGCTCCGCTACAGATCCTCGTAGGCACATTTTCATCGCACAGCTTTGGTGGAAACCCCCACACATTTTCACAGCACAGCTAGACATCTCTGGTGGAAACGCAGCCTTAGTCCCGTGGAAAATTCCCGGGGTAATTTTTTACAGCTTGGGTAATTATTATACGAGATTTCGTACGGAACCCTAAACTTTTTGAAAATCCAATATAGACTATGTTACTCACAAAGAATGTAGCTTTTTTAATGGTGAAAGAATTTTTTAAATCGGCCCAGTAGTTTCTGAGCCTATTCATTACAAATTCGATTCGAATCCCGGCTTGTTTGTGACGTCGCTGTTTCTGGTTCCCACGACACAGGGTATCCTATTGTGGGGCCAGAAGCCATTGTTTCTGTATGTAAATGTTTATGTTTATGTTCATGTTTATAAGAACATTTAACGTGGCTATATCAGCGAGCAAAGAGCACTTTTAAGTCCTATGTGAATTGCAAAACCCTATTATCTATTATTGAATGAATGAATGATGTCTGTGGCATAAATCATTCATTATTACATTCAATTTGCTTACAGTATAATATTAATAATATTTTATATTATATATAGAACGTGTGACAATGATGCTATTTCAGCATTGTTTATTGGCTGCATGTAATAATGATTAACAATCTATTGTTGGTTGTAAGTTGATTTCTGTTAAATAAATAAAATTCTACTTACCCCTGGTTTACAACTGACGGCTGTTAAGAATAGATTAAAGTATGTTTTTTTATTCAATGCAAAAAAATTTAACTGTCACGTTGACATCTCAATACAATACAATCCAAAGGCTGTCAATGTGTTGCTAGTACATTAAAAACTAAATAAACCAATTTTACTTCAAAGTTAAAATTGTGTGTGCTGCGTAGAGGTTTTTTTTAGACTTTGCTCTTATGAGCAATTAAATTTTCATGTCTTCTATTCACGGTAAAAAAAACCTACCGAGTAAACCTATTATTTTATAGCGGTAACACCGCGTCTCTTTTTACATCGAATTAAAAAACGGACTTTGGCAGACTGCTAGCGTTCAAACCGGCGGTAAGTTTTCTCTTTTCAACCTGACAGATGCGATATACTCCGATGGATGAAGATATTGGATCCAGCCCCGGTGCACCGGGACCACTGGGATTTAGTCTGGTTAGCTTACCCTCAGACAAAAACAAAATTATACAACCAGAGCGTGTTACCAGTGATGACTTATGGCACTGAAACGTGGTCTTTCACTATGGGCCTCATAAGAAACCTCAAGGTCACGCAACGAGATACGGACAGGGCTATGCTCGGAATTTACGAGACCGAATCAGAGATGATGAGGTCCGTAGACAAACGAAAGTCGTCGACATAGCCCACCGGATGAATAAGTTGAAGTGGCAGTGGGCGGGGCACATAGCACGCAGAACTGATGGCCGATGGGCACACATCGGCAAGCGCAGCGTAGGACGACCAGCCACAAGATGGACAGACGATCTCATACAAGTGGCAGGGAGACGCTGGATGCAAGCCGCTTCCGACCGGTCTTTTTGGAAGTCCATGGAAGGCCTATGTCCAGCAGTGGACTTCTTGTGGCTGAATGACAGCTTACCCTCAACTATAGAGATCGTGGATTCTATTCCCACATTGTATGCAGCACATCGAATCTGCAGCATATGCAGCGAATCGCTCCGGCCACCTGAGTGATCTTAAACGACCACGAATGTCAAGCAACATAGGGCGCGTTCAGCGCATGGATGGGTGACCGTCTATGACTAACGCTAGTGGCATTTTTCCGAGCGGTTCCGTGCTTCGCAAGGCACGTTAAGCATTGGTACCGGCTGCCTGCCGTCGATAGATGGCACTCGTTAAGCCAAGTCAGAGGCCTTAGGGCGGCTTGAAAACTTCTGACTGTAAGACCAGCCACTAGTCTTACAAGCCTCCACCAATCCGGACTTGGCCCCCGTGGTGGAGTATGGCCTATACCTTCCTCAGGGAAGAGACCAGTGCCCCTCGGTGGGGACGTAATGGGTTGATGATGATGGGTTAGTTCCTTGTTCTACAGAACCCCACACACATGGCCAGGTTTTTTTAACAAAGCTGTCTGTTTTCACAGGTATTTGAAACTGAATTTCCCGAATACCAAATTTGCCCGGATAAAGGAACGGGTATTGGATTCCGAACAGAGGATTCCGCACTATATGAGACCGGACGACAGATGCGATGAATATACGGTAAGTTAGATAGCTTTCTACTCGGTCCTTGAATTCTTAAAGGAGCGTAGGGTTTCAACGGGGTACTTGCGTCAAACGAGACAGATCATTTAATTAAAACCATAAAACGATTTTTTTTCACTCTTCATCAGCCCTTTTCAGGTCAGCTTTTTTGAGACCTGTCAATTGGGTTCACCAAAATTAATAAGATGGTCGATAGATCGCAGTCGTTAAGCCAAGTCAGAGGTCTTATTGTGGCTTGAAAACTTCTGACAGTAAGACCAGCCACTAGTCTTGCAAGCCTCCACCAATCTGGACCTGGCCCCCGTGGTGCAACCCATTATGTCCCCACCGAGGGGCATGGGTCTCTTCCATGAGGAAAGACTAATGGCTGGTCTTGCTATCAGAAGTTTTCAAGCCGCCCTAAGGCCTCTGACTTGGCTTAACGACTGCCATCTATCGACGGCAGCCAGCATCAACTGCTTAAAGTGCCTTGCTAAGCACAGAACCGCTCGGAAAAATGCCATTAGCGTTAGTGCCCTGCCTCACTTGGACGCCATGGCGACGTCGCCAGCCACGTATCCAGGCAGTTTGTATTGAATGGCGACGTCGCCAACAGTCGCCAAGTGAGGTAGGCAGGCACCATACATTTTAATACTAACTGCTTGGATACGGTCGCTGGTGACGTGGCCATGGCGTCCCGGTGAGGCAGGGCCCTTAGTCATAGACGGTGACCCATTCATGGAGTGAACGCGCCGTATGTTGCTTAACCTTAGTGATCGTTTAAGATCACTCAGGCCGCCCGGCTACGAGCGATTCAATACTGATTAGCAACTGAACCTTTTTTTTCCCCTATTCAGACTCCACGGAGGTTTCGTCTTCTGAACCTGCCAGAAGATTGCCAACTCATCTGGATGGAAAGACGACCTCCGGAGGAGAAGAGGCCGAAAAGGAGGCGGGAGAAGAGAAGGAAGAAGGATTCGACCCTGATCCCAAAGCCGGTGGACGCGAGCGGACTCACCGGCAAAGAGTTTATACTGGCCAGGCGACTTATGCCCAGGAGAAAATTCTTTAGTTAGTTCGTAGTGTAGTGGACGCGTTCTTGTTTTTACGCGACTAACAGGCCATGAGTTTATATTGGTCAGGCGACTCATGCCTAAAGAGAAATTCTTCTGTCAGAATATAAAAGGAACTTAGTGAAGGCAATGTTGTTATTTGATTTTACCCGACTCACCGGCCGCGGCCAAGAGTTTATACTGGTAAGGCGACTCATGCCCAGGAGAAAATTCTTTAGTTAGTTCTTTAAATAGGAGCGTAGTGGACGCGTTATTGTTTTTACCCGACTCACCGGCCAAGAGTTTTATTGGTCATCCGACTCATACCCAAGGGAAAATTCTTCAGTCAGAATATAAAAGGTTCTTAGTGAAGGTGATGTTGTTACTTTATTTTACCCGACTCATCGGACAACTTATACTGCTCAGGTGACTCATGACTAGGGGAAAATTCTCCAGCTAGAATATTAAAGGGACGTAGTCAAATGCAAAAGCAAAGGAGGGTGGTTTTTCGCGCGTATATAATAAATTCATGTATGCATGTAAGTAAATGTGTAAGCGCCAAAAATGACTGATATTAGCGGAGTATTTTTAATAAAAGTTCACTAAAAGTATCAAATAAAAAATAATTGTTATATGTATAACTAAACTCCTGCTATAAAGTATTGATTTAGGATAGTGTTACGTATAGCATTCTGCGACGCCCGCAATTTCTAAAACGTTTAATGATCCCTTAAACAGTACACCGTTGCCCAGTAGTAAGACGTACGTAGGCCATCTCACACTAAATGCTGCGGGTTTCCTCACGATGAAATAACTAACCTGTATCGCGATGATGACCGTGTCGTTCTGTACTGGTCCGAAGATGTCTTCGTTGTAAATAGTTTGCAGCTCGTTGCTTTGCTGTATGAGGCGGCGGATCTCTGAAACGTTGAGTGGCGGCGGCTCGGTCGTGTTCGCACCTGGAGGCAAGTCAGTGAGACAATGAGTCAGAGGCTCAGTTGATCAATTACTCATGTAATCAGTTGATCAATTATTTATTCGGTCAGTTAATTAACGACTCAGTTTTTCGGTTAATCTAGTTATTAATCAATGACTCAGATAATCGGGTAATCAATGATTCACAGCCGGTTTCTTGGGGGCTGATTAGATTAGTTAATCGCTACGATCAAATTAAACAAGGATTAACCACGATTTGGGTTTCCTGAGCGCCAATCAATTCAGCTGACCAACAGATCAAATCAGTTAACAAATGAAACGTCAAAGGACATGTCAAACTGTATTCGGGTTTCCTGGGGAATGATTAGGCACTAATCACTGGTCAAAATCAATTTTGAAGTGTCAAATCGCCTTGTTAACTAATCGGAGGAGATCGATGAATTAACTTAATTTGTTTGCTTGAAAACTGGTGATATATTGTAATAATCTGCATGTCTTCGCTTTCGGGACTCTCACCTAGCTATGGTGACGCGCGGCAGCTGAAACTAGACACTCAAGGAGGAGGATGAACCCTATGGAAGAGTTTGATAAAGAGTAGTTTCGAACTTGGTTCCGGGTCCCGAAACCAGTGATTGTGATGATTGTGGGCCTGATTGGGACTCGGATTATATGTAGGTACGCTATACAATCAGGCGTAATGCCATCAGCGTTGTGGAGCAAATTCTGCTTACAATTAGCATATAAGCAACTGGAGCCTTCCAGATAACTGTGGCGTACAATATAAGGATCCACAAGACGGCAATGCA
Source organism: Yponomeuta plumbellus (assembly GCA_947310845.1). Classification (NCBI taxonomy): domain Eukaryota; kingdom Metazoa; phylum Arthropoda; class Insecta; order Lepidoptera; family Yponomeutidae; genus Yponomeuta; species Yponomeuta plumbellus. The sequence goes on along the minus strand of OX371220.1, from coordinate 7,051,940 downwards.
CTTTTCTGCAATGATCAGAAGCATCTATTTTTCACGTTCTGTGAAGTTTTTGCGCCGGGTTGCTTTGCAATTCATTTTAGATTAGACCAACTCAATAATAACTTTTGACCAGAAAAACTTTTCATTTCGGCGCGAACCAAAACTTCAACTTCAACTGACATTACTCCTGTCTTTGGACAAAATATCTTTTTTTTTCTTTTTAAACTGTAAACTAGCATGCTAGTCATCAATGCACTCTGTGCTAGTCGTGCTAGAAAAGTGTGTTTGACAGTTCGTATGGTTAAGTTAAAATGATCGACTGATTAGTAAATTTTTGGCTAATCTGCCCTCGGGAAACCCGATTTGATTTGATTGCTTGGTCAAATTAAATGCTTTGTCAATAAATCACAACTTTGAACAGCGCCCAAGAAACCGGCTGTCAGTGAATCAGTTTATCCATGACACAGTGAGTCAGTTAATCAGCGACTTAGTGAGTCAGTAAATCAATAATCAGCAGTGGACAAAAAAAATAGGCCGATGATGATGATGATGATGATGATGAAGTCAATAAATCAGTCAGGCGTTTAATTAAGTACTTAGTGAGCCACTTAATCAGTGGAGGTAGGACGTCTTCTCGCCTGAAAGTGCCGGGAGAGTCAGTGGATCTGTGAGTAATTAAGTCAGTGAATCAGTGAGACAAGCAGAGAGAGCGCAAAAAATACCGAGTAAATCAGTAAATTAGGGAGTGCTTCAATTAGCAACTCAATGAGTGAGTCAGTGTGACGGGAGCCGTTCTTTTGGTGCACTGTCAAGTATTTGCTATCTTAGAAAGTCGTAAGAATCACGCATTACGTTCATGCGAAATCAAGTCACTTATTCAAGCGACTCAAAGAGCGAGTCATCGAGCCAGTACGTACCGGGTCATTATTTTGGTGACTATCTAGTGTTTGTGTATCAAAATAAAAAAAATCAAAATCAAGAATTTATTTCAACGTAAAGAATTTACATTCTGCTTGTTGAATGTCAATGTACATACAGTTATGTATAATGTTAGCCGCTGCCTTGGGGCCGTCTGTAGTGGAGAAAAAGGCAGCGAAAAAAAAAACTCCACTCTGACCATCTTTTCTCAAATCACCTTAAAGCTAATACAAATAAAACATACAAAATAATATCTTGGATGTGTTGAGCACTAGACACATTTATCCTCTGATTTAATTTAATATTAAACTACTATTTAATGCAATACGTCCTTGTCTTCTAAATAGTCGTTGATTTTATAATAAGCTTTTTTGCAAAGAGTGTGCTTAACGCAATTCTTAAATCACGTTGGGGGTAACTCTAATATATCTTGGGGTATCTTGTTGTAGAACCTTATACAGTGCCCCATGAAGGAAGTATTAACTTTTGCAAGTCTAAATCGTGGAAATGACAATTTATGTTTATTCCTAGTATTAACGTTATGATGGCTACCAAGAGTTTCGAAGTCCTTAATATTTTTCCGAACGTACATAATATTTTCATAAATGTATTGGCTTGCAACTGTTAAGATGTTAGTTTCTTTGAAATAATCTCTTAGCGAGTCCCTACTACCTAGCTTGTAAATAAATCGGATCGCTCTCTTCTGTAAGATGAAGATAGTCTCAATGTCTGCTGCCCGGCCCCATAGGATACCATAGGACATAATACTATGGAAGTAACTAAAATAAACAAGCCTAGCAGTTGCAACGTCAGTAAGTTCTCGAATTCTTTTCCCGGCATATGCTGCGGAGCTTAGTCTATGTGCCAATTTTATAATATTGTGATGCCCAAAAATACAGTATCTTCAACAAATTCTAGTTTTTCATTTTCAATTACAATGTTGTTTTCAACTAATTTTACGTTAGGTAGGGTGAATTTCATACATTTTGTCTTTTTTTAATTTAACAATAGATTATTTACTATAAACCAATCTAGAACGTGCGAGAGAGCATTATTTGCTTCGTCAATATTATTTTCCTGTCTCTTTATTTTAAAAACAAGTGACGTGTCATCAGCATATAGCACTATCTCACACATTTTTTGTACCAAAAACGGTAAATCATTTACATAGACTAGGAAAAGGAACGGCCCTAAGATAGATCTCTGCGGGACTCCCATTTTTACAAGTGAGCCTGACGATTTAATACGATTTATTTCTGCTTTTTGAACCCTTCCTTCTAAATATGATTTTAAAAGATCTAGACTTTTTTTTTTCCATAGTGTTTTAACTTTGAGAGTAATGTTTTGTGGTCTACACAATCGAATGCCTTTGACAGATCACAAAATACTCCTATCGCATCATTATGATCCTCCCACGCACTGAAAATATGTTTAACTAACATGACTCCAGCGTCTGTTGTATTCCGCCCTTTAATGAAACCGAACTGCTGACTATGGAGGAGTTCGTAATTACTGAAATGAATAAGTAATTGATCTAAGATAATTCTTTCAAATATTTTACTTAATACTGGTAGGACTGAAACGGGTCTAAAATTTGTTGGATCTTGTTTATCACCGCTTTTAAATAAGGGTACTAACCTACTATATTTCATGAGGTCTGGAAATACTCCTTCATCTACGCATTTATTGAAAATCTGTGCTAACGGCAAAGCTAGGATATTTATCACTGAACTAACTATTGTTACTGATATACCCCATAAGTCCTCGGTTTTTTTAAGATTTAATAATTAAAAATTCTTAACAATGTCATGGGGCTCAATGTAATTAAACGTAAAATCGTGTTCGCATGCGGTGACATTGTCCCTTAATAATGTCGCCGCACGATCAGGTGACGAGTCTAACGGTGACGAGTGTAACTTCGAATGTACGAATAATTCTAAATCACATCCCGCGTCCCCCGCCAATGAGACCCCAAATTTGGTCGTAGCGAAATCAGCCACTTGTTCAACTTATTTGTTCAAGGGTCTCAATGAGTGAGTCAGCGTGTCATTACGTAACGGCGCCATTCTTTTGGTGCCCTACCAAGTATTTGTATAGCTTCAAAAGTACGAAGAATTTTATATCACATCCCGCGTCCTCCGCTAACTAATGAGAACCGAAATTGGTCGTAGCGAACTCAAAAGTCACTTGATCAAGTTGCTTGTTCAAGCGACTCAATGAGTGAGTCAGCGTGAGTCACTTACCGGAGCCATTCTTTGGGTGCACTGTCAAGTATTTGTGGAGCTCCGGCGGCACCAGAGCCAACACCTGCTCCGATGTCTCGTTGCCGTTCATGAGCTCCTCTGAAATATAAAACATGGAACCGTTACTTCAGAACTATTGTGATTCTGCTAATGCCAAATGCGAAAGTGAGGGAGGGTATGTTTTTATGCGTCATGTTGACGTTTACGACATACTTTATGAACGACCCTTTTGGACACCACCGTAACATCGCGATACAGAAGACCGTCGGCGCCATCTATTGTTAAAACTAGCGAACTAAAGTCGGTATTGAGAGCAAATTCTGAAGGCGGTTTTTTCTTCTTATCAGATTGTTCTATCAAACGTGGGTTAGCATTGAGGCAGAATAAAGCGAGATTATGGCTGGACAACAAGCAATTACGAATATAGAGAATAATTATGACACCAGTAATCAAAATACCCAAGATAAGCAAAGCGCGGTTAAGCCCGTTTTTAACAATCGGTTATTCATTATTAACTACTAGCTTTCGCACGCGACTCCGTCCGCGTGGACTTTAGTTCAAAATTTTGCAACCCCGTTCACTGCCTTAAGAGTTAAATTTAGAAAAACGGCGTAACACGTGTTCAATCAATTGTGTTGAAGAGTATTTATTTTAAGTTTCAAGAAAATTAGACAACATTCTTTATACCTTCCATACAAATTTTGGCAACCCTTTTCGCCCCCTTAGGGGTTGAGTTTCAAAAAATCCGGTCTTATTCCTTGCCTACATTATATATAGACCCTCTGTGCAAAATTTCAGCTTCCTAGGTCCAACGGCTTGGGCTGTGCGTTGATGAGTGAGTCAGTCAGTCAGGACTTTGAATGTTATTATATATATATATATATATATATATATATATATAAGATAGATAAAGTTACATCATCAACCCATTATGTCCCCACCGAGGGGCACGGGTCTCTTCCCTGAGGAAGGTATAGGCCATACTCCGCCACGGGGGCCAAGTCCGGATTGGTGGAGGCTTGTAAGACTAGTGGCTGGTCTTACTGTCAGAAGTTTTCAAGCCGCTCTAAGGCCTCTGACTTGGCTTAACGACTGCCATCTATCGACGGCAGCCGGCACCAACTGCTTAACGTGCCTTCCGAGCGCACGGAACCGCTTGGAAAAAATGCCACTTTAGTCATAGACGGTGACCCAAGTAAAGTTACATTGTACTTTTATTACGCTTATTGATAACTAATACGTTTTCAATTTATAACAATTGTTTTATTGCAGGGTTGCGTCAAGTAGAAATAGAAATAGAAATAATTTATTTGCCAGAAAACACACATTGATCCTTAGAACTAGAACTAAAACTAGATTTAAAAATAAGGTATTAACTATTACAGAATACTTTGATTTGGGATCTTGGGATCGATTGTGGTCCCCGCACTAGGTCAAGCCTGTATCGCGGGGGCCCAGCAATGATTAACAATGAGATTTTTTTTTTTTTTTTAAGTATTTCGCTTTCCAAAAGGGTTCCGTCACCAAAAAAGTTTAGAGAATAAAATCATTTAAATCATAGAGAATAAAACAAATAATTTAGGCGTAATGTCGGACATATTAATATTGATAATATTTTAATAGCATTGCAGGCGCATGTAATCACGAACTCCATCGCAGTGTATTTAGACACTATACCCATTACCACAAATGTAAACAACACAAGTGAACGACAGTGGAGCATATTTTTTTATACCACGAAATTTGGGTGGTTTGAAAGGCATAGCAAAATAGAACGTGTCCTAACATCTATCTATAATAAACACACACTAGTCTTTTTTAAAGGCACTTTGCAAAAATGTCTCGTCACGAAAACGAATGTGTGAGAATCATTAGTAGCCAGCCAGAGCGAAGATGGTCAGAGTGGAGTTTTTTTTTGCTGCCTTTTTCTCCACTACACTCGGCCCCAAGGCAGCGGCTAACATTAGCATTTTATATACATTGACATTCAACAAGCAGAATGTAAATTCTTTACGTTGAAATAAATTTCTGATTTCTGATGCGTACGCACTATACGTACTACGTACAGGCGGTACTCAGAGCGATGTGTGCGCACCGCGGATTCGCGTGTTATTATTCTGACAGGCGGTACTAATCGGTCTCACTTTTTTCAAACAAGATATCTGATCTCGTTTTTTCAACAAACATTTTTTTATTTACATTTACACTAAAAATGTAAGTAGAGCTTATTTTTTTATTACTAATGATGTAACCTTTCAAACCATTCAGATTTCAGCGTGTAACGTGAACGAAGATGAGAAACAAACACAAAAAAATTAATAAAAAAATTAAAAAAACCTGTTTGCGCACACACTAGTGTACGGTTATTTTCTGTTGTAGCGTCTATTGTTGGGTCTATTGAAGGGTTAGTTTCTGAAAAGGCGTGCAAAACAAAACAATGGTCGTACAAAAGAGTATAATCACACATAAAATTTCGATTAACAGTAGGTACCTATGACTAAAATTGACATTTACTGACATCGACTATTTTTTTTTTTATGGCACTCCACGGCTTGTGCTTTTACCAGTGCCGAGTAACGTGGGGAAACTATTTTGTATGTACAACGAAATTTGCTAAGGAATTAAAATCAGTTTGAGAATATATAATACTAGCCGGTTCCGACTAATCAGAATTTGGCGGACGTATTTTAAAATAATTAAAAAAAAGTTGGAAATATGATTAACTGTTATATTTATTCCAATAAATTTTAGTTTCATTTCTCTCAAAGTCAATTTTATCAACGGAACAAAACACATTCTACAGTGCTACCATCTTATCTGTTCAGTCGATAGCGGCGCTAGTGGAGAATTCAGCCTAAAAAAATGAGAGTATTTTAACCCGTCTTTCAGTTTTAATGAAAATATATGTATAAATCTTAGCAAGTGAATAAATAAAACAAAAAATAGGAAACAGGATTCACAATTAATTTAGTTACAATTTTGACCACCAGAACAGATACCTTGGTGGCGCTGTAATGTAAAACCGTGCATGCAAACTGTCAATCTTAGTTCACAGACAACCTCCTGAATTTAAGTGCAATAATAAAAAAAAGTAAATTGCGAATTTATATTTTCTGAGCAAAAGAAGGTGGGGCATGCCCAGGACCTACATTCTGCTAATGCATTGTATTACAATGACAATTGAATGAACGTGGCGATTTAGTTTCATTGCGGCTTGAAGTCTACGCGCACATACAAATCACACAATCTAGGCGTCAGTGGTATGAAAAAACACGTCACGAGACCCGACCGTGTATCTGTCATCGTCCTGTAATGCACTAACAAAATCGAGGCCTCACCAAATGCAGTCGTAAACCTGACGATTGCAATAGCGATTAGTATGGAATTCGACAGTTGACGACTGGAATCGTTCAGGTTTCAGTGCGCGAGCAACAGAAGCATTACGCTTCCGGCCCTCAACGATATATACATAAACTAGCTTTCGCCCGCGACTCCGTCCGCGTGGACTTTAGTTCAAAATGTTGCAACCCCGTTCACTCCCGTTAAGGGTTAAATTTAGAAAAACCGTGAAACACGTGTTCAATCAATTCTGTTGAAGAGTATTTATTTCAAGTTTCAAGAAAATCTGACAACATTTTTTTATACCTCCATACAAACTTTAACACCGCCGTTTACCCCTTTAGAGGGTGAGTTTCAAAAAGTTCTTTCTTAGTGCTCCCCTAGGCTCCCTAAGGAACTCCCATGCCAAATTTCAACCCCCTAGGTTCAGTAGTTTGGGCCCTGCGTTGATTCTAAGTCAGTCAGTCAGCTTCTCCTTTTATATATATAGAGATAGAAGATATCTATCTTCTATCTCTAGATGAATTGCACACGACATTACTGCCCTCGAGGCGACGTGTATTGATTGCATGCGGTTTAATAAGTGACCGCCTCCACATCAAAATTTGTATACTTAGGTCCAGGCTCGACAGCCATCCGGATTTGTAGAAAAAAATTACATCTTTCTCTGCACCCTTCAAATTACGATGGGGCTGACATCATCACTTGTAGTGTACAAAAGTCCCTAATATATCGTCTATCGGAGACAGTACTGGAACATATCCAAAATTATGAAAATCCAGTTTTGTACACCAACGGTTTCAAAATAGACTGCTCTAGACCGCTGCAATCTAGTGCAGTATACGAATATCCCAAACACTCCTTTTATTTAATTTTTAATTACTAAAAACCATTACAGTCCTAAAATATCAAAACTTTGATTGCCAATTACTCAAGTATAGTAAATTTTGAAATGTTCCAGTACTGTCTCCGATAGACGATATGAAGAAAAAACAACTTCAAATTAATTTCTCGGTAAATTACAAACGTGCTTTTCTTATTTCGGATGTGTTTCCCTCTCTCACGTACTTACGTAAGTGTCGCACTGAGGTACGTGTCGTACTTACGAACGTTTCGTACTTACGTAAGTTTCGTACTTTCGTAAGTTCTGTACTTACGTAAGTGTCGTACTTACGCTAGTTCTTTACTAACGTTAGTTCAGTACTTATGTAAGTTCCGTACTTACGTACGTTACTTGCGTACGTGTCGTACTTACGTGCATCGTGGCGCCCCGGCCCTGCCGTAAGCAAGATTTGCAGCCACAGACAACATAGCGCCAAGACGATGAGGGCGCGTAGAGCGGACGCGTATTTGATACGCGGCATCGCGCTAGGCGCCTGGACGCGTCCGGAGCTGCATCGGACGCGGCTGGGTTGTTATTGGGGCTGCGGACGTAGAGACATGGGTGGATTTTTATTCGAGTTGCAGGCGAAATTAGCAATTAAATAAACGTGTATGAAACGAACCATTGTTTGTAGATAAGTAAATACTGAGAATCGCTCGTAGCCTGGGCTGCCTGATCTTAAACGATCACTAAGGTTAAGCAACATACGGCGCGTTCAGTCCATGGATGGGTCACCGTCTATGACTAACGCTAGTGGCATTTTTCCGACCGGTTCCGTACTACGCAAGACACATTAAGCTGTTGGTGCCGGCTGCCGTCGATAGATGGCAGTCTTTAAGCCAAGTCAGAGGCCTTAAGGCGGCTTGAAAACTTCTAACAGTAAGACCAGCCACTAGTCTTACAAGCCTCCACCAATCCGGACTAGGCCCCCGTGGTGGAGTATGGCCTATACCTTCCGCGGGGATGAGCCCCGTGCCCCTCGGTGGGGACATAATGGGTTGATGATGATGAAAATATAGAGCCAACACGATCAACGACCAGCCACAAAATGGACAGACGATCTCATCCAAGTGGCAGGAAGACGCTGGATGCAAGCCGCTTCCAACAGGTCTTTTTGGAAATCCATGGAAGAGGCCTATGTCCAGCAGTGGACTTCTTGTGGCTGAATAATGATGATGACGATCAAGGCGCTTAAGATGGACGTATTTGAGGACGCGTCCGGAGCTGCATCGGACGCGGCGGGGCTGTTATGCTCAAATACTTTGCTTATAAAGGGTAGACTTTGATAAAACCCTGCTACAGTATACGCCAAACAAATAACGCCATCTACCCCGAATCACTCGTAGCCCCGGCCGCCTGAGTGATCTTAAACGATCATGAAGGTTAAGAAACACAGGGCGCGCTCAGAGCATGGATGGGTGACCGTCTATGACTAACGCTACTAGCATTTTTCGGAACGGTTCCGTGCTTCGCAAGGCACGTTAAGCAGTTGGTGCCGGCTGCCGTCGATAGATGGCAGTCGTTAAGCCAAGTCAGAGGCCTTAGGGCGGCTTGAAAACTTCTGACAGTAAGACCAGCCACTAGTCTTACAAGCCTCCACCAAACCGACTTGGCCTCCGTGGTGAAAGTATGGCCTATACCTTTCTCAGGGAAGAGACCTGTGCCCCTCGGTGGGGGCATAATGGGTTGATGACTATGAACGCCATGTAGTAGCCAAAAAACAAACCTAAACTATTCTAGAAACAATTATGCCTACTAGATAATATGCTTGCCCTGACAGAAAATCATTGGCAAAAATAATTACGCAAACAATTACCTACATGCACAAATACGAGTAAATGGCTATTAAGATTCAGTACGCTGGTCATTAAAATAATCGGAAAATTACAGTTGATACAGCTAAGCAACATTACAGTTGGTATTCGGAAAAATATTGCTTCCGTTCGTTTTAGAACTTAGTACAATTCCTTTGTTTTATTCAGTGAGTGTCTGAGGTTATGGGATGAGGAGATTATGGGACATGAAGGGAAAGTACCTTAAATATCGTAGGTATTTTACTGAAAGAAGACTTTATGTTATTTTTAAAAGTTAGTAATTCTGCATTCAAAGATTTTCTTAAAATTACTTGCCTCGTCTGGGAATCGAACCGACGTAATTTAAAAAAAACACCCCTACTTTTATTATGCCAATCGAAAGAATGACCAAAAAATAATAACTCTTCTTAAGTAACATAGTATTTAAAAAGAAAGGAACAGCGTGAAATTAATCATTTTAATCAAAAAACATACACGAAACTGCCGTAGTCAATTAAGTGGGTATTTTTTTGTAAATAATTAAATAAATGCTCAAAATTTGATCCCTCTTGTCTTACGCAAATTGCCAATCTTTTAATGAGTCCGCTGCCTGTTGATTTTAATTTTTCATTTTCAACTTAATTGATTACGGCAGAATGTTTGTATGTTTTTCATGTGATAAAAGTGTGCACGTGTGCTGAATTGATGTTTTATCTACTTTTGTAAGAAAATTAGCTAATATTTTGACTTTGAAATGTATGACAAGTCATGGAATCTTATCATACACCAAGGCTCTGATGTATTAAGTTTAAAATTATTGTAGAAAAGATGGTCAGGGTGGAGTTTTTCCTCCAATACAAATACGGCCCGAAGGCAGCGGCTAACGTAGTACAGTCGACAGCACATCATCCTATACACCCATGCACTCTTTGCAACTAAAATGCGACTTTGGAACTAAAATGTGAAGGTTGATGACAGCACATTAACCTTATACTGTATATTGACATTCAACAAACTGTAGTGCTGTCTTTGACGACCTCTGTGGCGCAGCGGGTAACGCATCTGCCTACCATCATCATCAACCCATTATGTACCCACCGAGGGGCACGGGTCTCTTCTCTGAGGAAGGTATAGGGCCTATACCTTCCTCAGGGAAGAGACTATACTATATGCCATACTCTACAACGGGGGCCAAGTCCGGATTGGGGGAGGCTTGTAAGACTAGTGGCTGGTCTTACTGTCAGAAGTTTCAAGCCGCCCTAAGGCCTCTGGCTTGGCTTAACGACTGCCATCTATCGACGGCAGCCGGCACCATCTGCTTAACGTGCCTTGCGAAGCACGCTACCGCTCGGAAAAATGCCTATAGCGTTAGTCATAGACGGTGACCCATCCATGGACTGAACGCGCAGTATGTTGCTTAACCTTAGTGATCGTTTAAGATCACTCAGGCAGCCCAGGCTACGAGCGATGAGTATGTAAGTAAAGGTTTAATATGTATATTATTATTAAGTAGTATTTATATCTATGTTCTTCTTTGCACCGACTACCCGTCTCTCTTTTCCTTCAGAAACTTTCCATCGTCGGTTGCCTGGAAGAAGTTGCTTCAAGCAATAAGGCCGCCAATTGTACTGTATCTTTGCTTATGTTTTGTATGCGTTTTCATGGTACAATAAAGATTATTCTTATCTTATCTTAGTTCTTACCGTTTCAGTTACTAGATGGCGCTGTTCATCCTAAAAGATTTCGTAGCTAGTTTGATGCGTCACTTCCCAGAGTATGTCGTCACCATGGTACCTGCAATATAGACGAAAGGTCGAGTTTAGATCAGATAATATTATAACTCCTCAAATCGCTCGTAACCCCGGCCGCCTGAGTGATCTTAATCGATCACGAAGGTTAAGCAACATAGGGAGCGTTCAGTGCATGGGTGGATGACCGTTCTATGACTAACACTAGTGGCATTTTTCCGAGCGGTCCCGTGCTTCGCAAGGCACGTTAAGCAGTTGGTGGCGGCTGCCGTCGATAGATGGCAGTCGTTAAGCCAAATCAGAGGCCTTAGGTCGGTTTGAAAACTTCTGACAGTAAGACCAGCCACTAGTCTTACAAGCCTCCACCAATCCGGACTTTGCTCCCGTGGTGGAGTATGGCCTATACCTTCCTCAGGGAAGAGATCCGTGCCCCTCGGTGGGGACATAATGGGTTGATGATGGGATAACTCCTCGAATCGCTCGTAGCCCCGGCCGCCTGAGTGATCTTAATCGATCACGAAGGTTAAGCAACATAGGTGGTGTTACAACAACAAGTGCATAGGTGGGTGACCGTTCTGACTAACGCTAGTGGCATTTTTCCGAGCGGTCCCGTGCTTCGCACGCAAGGCACGTTAACCCGCTGGCTCGGCGGCTACCACATTTGGTAGCGGGTACAGTCTGTTAGCTTTTAGAATAGGTATACCTCGGCTACCATCGGATAGAATCGGATATATTCGTGTAATAGAAATAGCGGAACTAATATGACACTTAATTTCATTTAGACAGAGCAGGAAGTAGCATTACACTCGTGTGCTTTCGGCGAAAACCGAAGCCTACTCTAGAGCCCGAGGTATATTCTAAAAGCTAACAGACTGTAGTCAGAAGCGAAATCAAACCTTATAACCGTCATCCTAAAGTCCCTTGTGTGAAGGCAACTTATCATTTGCAGAGTGAGAGAGCCAAGTCGAAGGTCTACCGCCCGAACCTAATAACCAATCCCCAATCCAAGATTGAAATCAATCCCAGATTGTTCCCTATCCAAGGATCGATCTCCTATCTGCGTCCTAATAACAAAAAAAAGAGACCCAATCTTTTTTCGGGCATGGATTGCACGGCAATCTTTTCCCCCCCGTACGTTCCTTTCTACGAAAAACTAATATCAATAGTAAGATTTATTTAATACTTTTAAGCCAAATATATATGTATATAGTTAAATACGATAATGATGAACTACCCTAAACGGAAGATAATAAGGCTGTTTGGCATTTTGTCACGTCCATAATAATTTTTATTCAGATTATTTGGAAAGCGCAAATTGTTTGACTGAACGGAATGGAACGGAACGTTACTGACATTACTTGTGACACTAACACAACAATGATGACATTGACATGTTTACTTAGCAACGCCATCATTGAATTTAATCATTTTTATATTGATGCTGCTCGATAATACGAATTTTCCGCCCATATGTTGTCGACTCAGATCAACTATTTTTTTACGCTCTTTCATTTGGTGTGCATATCGTTCGAGTCTACCGTAGACACGAACGAAATTATTAATATAGATTACCCGTAATCCCAAAATATTTACTGTGATCCTAGAAAGTCGAGGGATTGGTATTTCGGATTGTTTCGTCGATCGATCGAAACGTCAAAATCGACGGATAGGTTATTGGGACGTACAAAATGCGATTCACGTACAGAGGGCAATCCGTAATCTGTGATCGGCCCTCCGAAAGATAGATTGAATTCTAAGATTGAAATTTCTATCCACGGATATGTTATTGGGACGCATAAACTGAAAAATGGTTTGATTTCTCAATCTGAGATAGGCAAAAATGGATCGGGATTGGTTATTAGGTTCGGGCGTTAGTGAAGTTCAGAAACTCAATTCACGAATCGGACCCATGACTGTAAAACTCCCTGTCAGTTGGTAAAATGCCTTCCACCGCCGATACACACACACACACACCACACACACACACACACACACACACACACACACACACACACTTACACACGCACACACACCACTAATAGACGTATACAATACACACACCACCAGACGTATAATAGGCTCCTAGAAGCGCTATCTTTTCACGAAAATGTATAGCTGCAAGGGTGTAGCTGGCAGCATCAGCTAGCATTTACGGCTAGACTTTGAAATACTCTGCAATATTTTTAATATAGCCGGGATATACGGGATATAATGCCAGAAAGCCAGCAGTGCTCTGATGTCAAGAGGCCTGCAGTGACATCAGAGCACTGCTGGCTTTCTGGAAAGAGATAGGCTGGCTGGAGTAAGCTCACAGCCGTGCTACGTACAATGGCTAAACTATGAGGCCAAGTGCAGAAATCCTAAGTCAAACTAACTAACTACAAGGCCAATTATTTTTTATATAGCCGACGATTTTAGCCGTATAGCCGAAACGATCGCTGTGTAGCCCGTGTAGAGGCCCTAAAAATGTTTTCGAGATATACATTTTTCAGCTATGTGCTGCATTAAAATGTTTTTTGTATTTTCGGGATATAGGCGGCTATGATGTAGCCACATATTTCATCAAAAGTGTAGCCCGTGTAGATGCTCCATAACACACGCACACCCTCACACACCCACACCCTCACACGCCCACTAGTTTGTTTATTTCGGCGGCTGATTGCAGTCAATTGATGCTTTATTAGTACGAAGATTAAATAGCCTTGAATGGTATTAACAGAGATGCGGTCACTACGCCAGTTTCGGGTTCTATGAACTAAAGTACACATTTTGTTTTTATTATGAATAAAAGAATGTATCATCATCATCATCATCGGCCTATGCTTGCCCACTGCTGGACATAGGCATCTCCCATTGCACGCCACTGAGCACGGTCCTCGGCTATTCTCATCCAGCTCTTGCCAGCCGCCCTGCGAAGATCATCGCTCCACTGAGTCTGAGGACACACTGCGTTTACCGATCTGCGATCTCCACTCAAGAACTCTACCCCATCGGTTATCAGTTCTTTGGGTGAAATGGCTGGCCCACTGCCACTTCAGCATGCTAATTCGGTGGGCTACGTCGGTATGGGAAAAAAAAATGCATCATCATCATCATTCAGCCACAAGAAGTCCACTGCTGGACATAGGCCTCCTCCATGGATTTCCAAAAAGACCGGTCGGAAGCGGCTTGCATCCAGCGTCTTCCCGCCACTTGAATGAGATCGTCTGTTCATCTTGTGGCTGGGCGTCCCCACGCTGCGCTTGCCGATATGTGGTCTCCATTCGAGAACTTTTCGGCCCCATCGGCCATCAGTTCTGCGTGCTATGTGCCCCGCCCACTGCCACTTCAACTTATTAATCCGCCGGGCTATGTCGACGATTTTCGTTCGTCTACGGACCTCATCATTTCTGACTCGGTCTCGTAGAGAAATTCCGAGCACAGCTCAGAAAAAATTAATGTTACTCAACAATAAAAGAAAACCAATATGACAACAGAGGCAAATAATAATCTAGTTTTTCAAGTCCGACCAGTTTTGCATCTAACTGCCGTTAGCTGCTTAACTCGCGTCTTCGCTCACGGTGGGAAGTGGACGTGGTTTCCCTAGATCTAGTTCTTGTTAGACCTGAGATTTCCGCACATAGGGTCGGTTTCTGAGTCGAGAATTTTCACTAAGTAACTACTAACTGTAGTGCTGTCTCGTCAACTTTCTTTATAAAAGAACGTGACAGAACGTTACTTAAGTATTTACAACAGAAATCTCACGCTCGAAGAACCCGGCCTTAAGGTTTACGCTTCGTTTCATTCCTATCAACATTTTTTATAGCCGATAGCCATAACCACGCAGTTGTATTAGCACAAAAAAATAGGTCACCAATTGACCTTTCCGACATCAGATGCTCTAACTGTGTTATAACATCGACCATCGTTCTGCTTACCCGACTGCGGCAAAGGCCAAGAGGAGGGTAATGTGTTTAGCTTGTATGTATGTATGTATGTATCATCATCATCAACCAATTATGTCCCCACCGAGAGGCACGGGTCTCTTCCCTGAGGAAGGTATAGGCCATACTCCACCACGGGGGCCAAGTCCGGATTGGTGGAGGCTTGTAAGACTATCGGCTGGTCTTGCCGTCAGAAGTTTCCAAGCCGCCCTAAGGCCTCTGACTTGGCTTAACGACTGCCATCTATCGACGGCAACTGGCACCAACTGCTTAACGTGCCTTGCGAAGCACGGAACCGCTCGGAAAAATGCCACTAGCGTTAGTCATAGAACGGTCAAAGTGAATGTGAAAATAATTTTATAACCAGAAATTTTAGAATAATAAACAATTACCCATCCATGCACTGAACGCGCCCTATGTTGCTTAGCCCTCGTGATCGTTTAAGATTACTCAGGCGGCCGGGGCTACGAGCGATTCGCTATTCGATCGATTCGCTCGCTACGAGCGTGCGTGTGTTAAATAACATTATGTGTGTTATATACGTGTTAAATACATTCTAAAGTATTCTCAATATCAACGTCTATCGGTTGTATCGATCAAGAAATCTTATCTTCTATTGATGTTTGGGAAATCCGTACGTAACAACAGTGATATATAAAAAAAAAACAATAAAACGCTCAGTGAGGCCTTAGGGGGCGGCTTGAAAACTTCTGACAGTAAGATTAGACCAGCCACTAGTCTTACAAGCCTCCACCAATCCGGATTTGGCCCCGTGGTGGAGTATGGCCTATACCTTGTGTTAGCGATGCAATTTTCCTTTATTGTATTTGTTTCTTAATGTAAATTCATGTTTGGTTCTAAAATACATAGTGGTGGCGTGTGTATCACTTTACGCCCGCAACACCTTCCTCAGGGAAGAGACCCGTGCCCCTCGGTGCGGACATAATGGGTTGATGATGATTGATGACACACATTGCTTCCGACCCCACGGTAGGACACCCTGTGAAAAGGGGAACCAAAAACAGCGACATCACAAACATGTAAACATTCAAGACCTGGGTTTTTGTTTTATTCACAGCCGGGCTTCAGACGTCCCTCTCGCAATAGGGCAGTTTCCAGGGTCAAAATAATTAAATTTTGTTAGTCCGCATTTTAGATTATAAAAAAATATTGGACACGTATTTTTTCTTTTTTCGATTAATTAAAAATAACAAAGATATAGCACAATTAAAGTTACGTATGACGTCACTCTTTTTGGTCTAATTTACAAATGAAAAAATACGTGTCCCTTATTTTTGAATAATCTAAAAGACGGACTCATTACATTTTTTAGGGCAACTAGCCTATTGTAGGCAGATGCGCTAACCGCTGCGCCTTAAAGGTCGTCAATATTGATAACGGCAACAGATGGACGCTTAAAATATTCAAATGTTGTAAGAAATGGTACGGAGCCCGACTCGTGGCGTGGGCCAGTGCGACGCGCTTCGCCGATCTTCTATACTAATAAGATAAGATAATTGTTTATTTGAACACAAATAAAATTAATAGTAAGCGTATAAAGAGGAAAGTTTTGTATGTTTGTGTGTGTATGTTTGTGTGTGTATGTTTGTAATGAATAAGCACAGAAACTACTGGGCCGATTTTTAAAATTCTTTCACCATTAGAAAGCTACATTCTTCGTGAGTAACATTGGCTATATCGGATTTTCAAAAAAATTTGGGATCCGTACGAAATCTCGAGTGATGTAACCCAAGGTGTAAAAAAATCCCCGGGAATTTTTCCCGGAACTAATATAGCTATTTCCACGGAAACGTTTTTGCCACCCGTGCGAAGCCGGGGCGGGTCGCTAGTTTGTAATATTAGGCTATTTTATCGACTCTTAAACAGGATTTAGCAGAGGTATGCTCAACTTAGAATCGAGACGGATATCATCTGATAAGATATAACGATACCGATGTGTGCTAAAGTGGCATGACGTCACGCAACCCTGAGAATTACAGATACTACTCTTGTATTCCGTGGATACAGTTTACATTGAGAAAAAAACCGCCAAGTGCGAGTTGGACTCGCGCACGACGGGTTCTGTACCATCATCTATAAAAACGGCAAAAAAATCATGTCTGTTGTATGGGAGCCTCTTAAATATTTGCTTTATTTCAATTTCATTATTGAAGTGAATTTATAACTAAATATTTGTACCTGTTGCCGTTATCAATATCCCATCAAAAACCTAAATGTAAATGATATGAGAGCCAAGTTCAATAGGTATTAAGAACAGACGTCGTTATCGACTTCGCCGACAAAAGAATTGAGATATATATGGGTGCTGCCAAGTTCTCTGAAGAACATCATGAAATTTTAGTTACAACATCACTGAGATGTAATTTGTAATTTAAGCTCAAGATTTGACTGCTAGTTTTTACCAACAAACCAAATTTCACAAAAGTCACATAGGTATGATATCAACCTAACAGCATAATAAGTACAATACAAACAGAAACTACACTAAACGAAGTAGAGTTCATTAAATAAATATTATTTAGCCTGTACGTGAAAACTAGCCAAGTCAAATCTTAAGCTTGAATAACAATTTACATCTCTAGTGATCTTGTAACTAAAATTTCATGATTTTCTTCAGAGAACTTGGCAGCACCCATATATATATATCAATTCTTTTGTAGGCGAAGTCGATAACGACGTCTGTTCTTAATACCTATTGAACTTGGCTCTCATATCATTAACATTTATGTTTTTGATGGGATACCACTGCTTTTTGTACAGAGATTATTGGTATTGATCACTAATAAATACATCGTTATTTATTGCCAAGGAACCGATAGCCTAGCCGATCGGTTAGAAATCGGCTACGAACATTACGACTTTTCAAAAACTCATTTACAATTCAGAGAAACGTGCATAGGAAGTCGTTTGCAGATATATAGAATCGGTTGAGACAAAACCGTACCGCGATATAGAATTAAAAAGCGCCATCTATTGGCAGAATTTGGAACTAAATACTATGAGGATATTAATATCAATAATTTTCAGTTTTTAGATTTTTTTCCTTTGTATATGCCTAATAGTCTACCTTGATGCCAAATATCAAGTTTCTAGGTCAATATCAAATCTCAAGTCAATCAACAAATATCAAGTTAGGTTTTTTATCTATAAGTGAGTCAGTCAGTCAGTCATAAAAATGCCGGTTTTCAAACGTTAATATATCTATAACTGTTTGAGCAACATTGATGAAACTTTGGATTCTAGGCAAGCTAATGGACTTTAAGAAATGTGCCAAATTTCATATACGTAGGTTAAATAGTTGTAGAGTTGTGAAGGGGTCAAAAGTAGCTCGAAGTGATTCCTGTAATATTACACACGGCTGCTGCGTCGCCAGTTCCTTTTTTCTCGAACTTGGCTGGACTCGCTGTCACGAGTCTAGATAGAACAAAAACGAGCAAAACAATCACGTTTACTGTATGGCAGCCCCCTTAAATATTTATTTTATTCTATTTTTTAGTATACGTTGTTATAGAGGCAACAGAAATACATCATCTGTGAAAATTTCAACTGTCTAACTATCACGGTTCATGAGATACAGAATGGTGACAGACGGACGGACGGACGGACAGCGGAGTCTCAGTAATAAAGTCCGTTTTACCCTTCGAGTACAGAATGCTAAAAAGGAGATAAAACAGGTATTTCACAGATACGCAATGCAGGTAGCTAAATCATAAGGGGCCATCCATAAATTACGTCACACGCTAAGGGGGAGGGAAGGGGTCGACGAAGTGTGACATTGTGTGACAAGGGGGTTGGAGGGGGTCTTACATTTTGTGACGTCACATTTAAAAATCTATTTTAATCTAAGTGTTAAAACACAAACTTAGAACTATCAACGAAAAATACAAAAACTTTTGCAACTCTATTCCTAACTCTATCGGAAATAAAACTAACATCGGAACTGCTGTTTTAATGCAATAGAAATCTACATGTAAAATTGCAAAATATGTGACGTCACACTAGGGAGGGGGGTGTCTCACAAATGTGACCAGTTGTGACAAGGAGGGGGGGGGGGTCACAAAATCATGAAATTCGTGTGACGTAATTTATGGATGGCCCCTAAGAGTATTGTATAGGACCACACAATAACACAATGGCCTATTTGTATTTGACACCAGTCGCCAGCTGACATACATGAGGTTGACGACATAAAAGGCGACGAGGTCGTCATTGGCATCGGGACGGGACAAAATGAGAACCATAGACTTAGAACGCAAAGATAGAGAGTGTCGAACAAAATCCCGCTCGAAAGCGAGGAGAGGCGAAACGCACACACTAACGAAACATATTGAAACTTCCGGTGTGGGGGGGGGGACAGGAATTCCTTTTTCACTAAGTGAGGAAGGTCGTATCAAAGTGACTTATTTCCACTTTCGGAAATAAATTAACTAAGGGTATGATTTAAGCGATCATCAATTTATTAAGTTGTGAATGTTTTAAATAATAAGGTTTGTCCGCAAAATAATACATCTGTCATCAAAGTGTAATCGCCAAACAATATAAAAACAATTTCATAATAAATCACATATAATCATCGGGATATATTATCAAGTATCAAATAAATAGGTTTGTACTTATTTTAATAGATTTGTCCTGATAACTGTATAATTAAGGAAAAACGGTCATTAAGAAAATGAAATATGTAACTTAAAAAAACCATAATCCAGAAAAATATTATTTTTGTACCTATGACTTTAACTACTATCTTACATTAGGTACTTTGTGTACTGGTTGGACCTATTGTTGTTTCTACGTCTGCCGTAGTTTTACTTACACCCTGTAAATATTTATCAATTTTGAATTATTATTTAGATATAAGTAAGTAGTATGAATGTATTAGAATAATAAATGAAACACAGAATTATTTAAAATCACAATGATTACTTTTCAATCATAAAATATAAATTTTACATAATTGTAGGTTTATTTCGTAGGCCAATTTGGCTCCGCCCCTTTGTTTTTTCATAAAATTAATGAACTGAACTATTAAATTGGTAATTAATAGTATTATTTGGAGAATTGATCGAAATAATTTGTAACTACTGTACTGATGACAAAATAACAAATAAAAACTAATCTCAATATGCGGACGATAATCGATTTATTTGATGACAGATCTACTATTCTGAGTACGGAGCTGTTTTTGGAATAAACTTATTATTTTGAGAACAAATTGTTTATTCAATGGATAAACTACGATTATATAGATAATCCATCTCTTTTTCTATGTACATATTGACATTAATTTGATAATTTGTACCTGGCGACACTTTTTATTTTTCTGAGAATGAAAATATTTCGTGGTGATAGAACTATTAATTAGATGATACAAGTTGATCACAAATGTAAACTTTGATGACACAAAATATAGTTCCCATTAACTAATGCTGGGAATCTATTTTTAGCATACGATTACACCACCATACCAAAATGTGTATTACAGAAACGCTTAATTCCTCTCTAAATTTGACTTTCAATTTACGTATCTAAAACAATTTCGCTTAATTTCACGTCATTTGCTAACAGTATTCAAGACACAAAATATGTTATTTTACAAACCAAATGTGCTAGTATTAGAATCACTTAAATACGATCACTTAGATCACTTAAAACCTTCCATGGAAACATGAAAACAAAATGTATAGGTTTAATAACGTAGAGGTTTTTGGCATTTATTTAAAAATCTGATAAGGTGGAAATAAGTCCTTTTGAAATGACGCTCCTCAAGTAGAAGAAGAAGAAAAATGCATTATAAAAACAGTAGGTACACACGCAACAATAACAAATTAAATAAAAAAAAAAAAAAAAATTGCAAACCAAAAATATCGGAAGAAAACAAGAAAAATAAAGGCCGCGGCGTGTCGCTGTTGTTATAAATGGCAGCTGACTCAGCATTATGCTGATGGACAAGCCTTCAGCGCTTATTTTCAGTAAATACGCTAAGTTAAGTAGCGTTCGGTAACGCTCTTTTCTGAGAAATTTGACGATACAGTTAAATAGTTACTTAGCGAAATCCTCAATAGGCTATTTGACAGCGTGAATAAAAAGTATTATTTACATAATATTTGTATATTTATTATGATTCAAACAGCTTTAAGGCATTTTATCATTTTCTATCTGTAGTCATTTTATCGAAAACTGCCTGGATTGGCCGAATCTACTATGACGTCACAGCTCAATAAAAATGGCGTCTGTCATTCATGTCGTTCTTACGTTCATTGTTTTGTTTACTGACCAGTGACGTCATGATTCCTGTGCGACGCCATATTGCTCAAGGCTCGTCTGACTATTTTATGCTCTAAATAAACTTTAGGTACCTAGTCGCTATCTCATGTTATTGTGTATTAATGTTCCCTAATAAGCTAATTTACGGAATTGCCTTGAATGAAAAATATAAAAAGTTAGTAGGTAGGATATTTTATTTAAAGAAATTAAATTTTTACAACTTACATTTTATTTAAAATTAAAATTTATTTGTTTGTGACAATTTATTATTACCTAGCTATGATCAGCAAGACACATCCTCATCAGAATCAACTGAACTATCTGCAGTTGTATAGCCTTGGACCTCGGATCGCTTTGGAATGTACCTATTCCCTGAAAATAAAAAAAAGATAACTTGCAAATTCGTGCGAAACCAACGAATGCATGCATCTGACAGTGTACAGTTATACCTCTCAAATATGCTAGAAATTGTAACCTAATATACTCATGTTTAGATTGTCCAATAAAAGTTTAGAATTTTAAATATTTGCTACGAAAAAGTATATATGTAAAAAGTATAAATATTTTTATTTACATAAAGATCAACATCAACATAATAGTAACCAAAATTTAATTATAAATTGTACATACTACCTTGGCAAGTATAACCCATTTTTTCTTATATTCAGAACTTCCCAATATTCAGAACTTGAATAGAACGAGAAGAAAAGAATATTTTTTCACGAACGTGTTATACCCAAATGCGGTGTTTAATTTGACGCTTTGTTTGTATACGAACTTCGACGGGTCATTAATCGCTGTCATTTGAGGATAGGTGATTAAAAAATGCATCTTTGGCGTCACTGGTTATTCCAAATGAAGTACTGACAAGGCAGTTACGGATTCTTAGTCGTCCCTTTTGCGTATCCAAAACAGTCAGACGAGCCACCGTGTAGCGTTTTGGCGTCTTAGTTTAAAAAAAAAATCATTTGCTTCTTTAAACGAAAGAATTAAAAATTACCACTTTAAGAGCACTCAACGAACACTAACAAAGAAACTGAGATGTTTTTCAGAAACCTGTCAAGTACCCTATTCAGAAACTGGCCCATAGTGCCCCAGAAACTGGCGTAAATGCGGAGTAAGTGACCTTCACCACAGAATACATAATAGTACAGGTACAGAAGATTCACTCCGCAAAATCAATTAAAGAAAAAGGGACTCTAGCAGCGATAAAATTAGGTGAAATTCAGATCGCACGGGCGCTAAAACACCTACGTTATATCCACCTCTTCTGGCGCCTGAATTCCTACCTGTTTGCCACTCCGGAGTGGCCGCCGTTAGTACTTACACGTTCGATACAGACACGCGTAGTGAAACAGGCCTGCCTTCACAAACATGCACACATTTGCATTAACTGTGTAACTATGCTAACCATGTCAATTTGCCTCACTTTGGACATGCATGCTCTGCGGTTCTGTGCCTTATAATTCCGTGGAGAAAATCATGTCGGTTTACTGTAACTAAACTTCGTGAAGACCGTCTTATGCCCGGTTCCAATATCCACAAAACGCTTCGTTTTTGCTTACGATCGTTTACAATTCCTACGAAATTCCTACGAACCGTCAATAAATTGTATGGAAAATGGATCGTAGCCGGCAGGCGTATATTAGAGGAACCGGGCTATAGCTGTTCAATATTTTGGGTTCCGTGCTTCGAGAGGAAACCCTTGAATTCTTTAGCAACCGCCTATCTATCAATACCATTTTGACACGAAACCAGAGATAGTTAATACGTACATAACCTCACGCCTGTATCGCAGAGGGGTAGGCAGATACTAGAGACTGCCATTTGCCGCGAGCCTGCCAGATTTATTTTAACATAAAGAATTTGCATTCTGTTTGTTGAATGTCAATGTATTTTTAATGTAAATGTTAGCCGCTGCATTGGGGCCGAACGTAGTGGAGAAAAACAGCAAAAAAAACTCCACTCTGACCACCATTTCCCAAATCACCAAGATAACCATGCCTTAGAAAATTAAGTGGGGTTTGTCTATACTAATATTATAAAAAGGAAAGATTTGTATTTTTGTGTGTATGTTAATAATGAATAGGCTTGGAAACTATAACTGGGCCGATTTAAAAAAAATATTTCACCATTAGAAAGCTACATTCTTCGTGAGTAACATAGGCTATATTGGATTTTGAAAATGTTTAGGGTTCCGTACGAAATCGGGAATAATGTAACCTAAGGTGTAAAAAAATTACTACACCGTCGATTTTCCACGGAACTAATATAGCTATTTCCACGGAAACGGTTTTGCCACCCGTGCGGAGCCGGGGCGGGTCGCCAGTGTTTGGATATTTTAAGATAACCGTAGCTTAGAATTTTAACTTGTGCTGTGGGTTTTGTATTCCTCAATATAAAATAAAATAAAATAAAAAAATATACGACCACATAAATAAACATAAATTGTCATTACCACGATTTAGACTTGCAAAAGTTAATACTTCCTTTATAGGGGCACTGTATAAGGTTCTACAACAAGATACCCCAAGATATATTAGAGTTACCTCCAACGCGATTTAAGAATTGTGTTAAGCACACTCCTTGCAAAAAATCTTATTATAAATCAACGATTATTTAGAAGACAAGAACGTCTGGCATTAAATAGTAGCTTAATATTAAAATTAATCAAAGCATAAATCTGTCTAGTGTTCAAGACATCCAAGATATTATTTTGTAAGTTTGAAAGTTTGTAATTTAGGCTAAAACTGTTTTGAAAAGAATAAATGTGGAGTTTCTTTGTTAGTTTCTTCTCCATGTAATCTATTAATTGTGAAACTAGCAACATTGACGTTCGGAAAGTAAATATTTGACTTTGACTTTGACATCCTCCTAATGACGTCAAGATTTTATATTCTTACAAAAGTAAGAAGACGGCACCCGTTCACGATATAACCAAGGTAAACTTTGACATTAAATATCATTTGTAACCATTGTCAATTCTTGGGACAATGCCTATTATTACCTGCTATGCCAGGGTGCGCCCAGCGACGCTTATGCTGACATTCACAGACGAAAACTAAGCAAAGACTGGTCTCAGAAATGTAAAAATCACGTACTTAGAAACATTTCGGATACAGAATCGAATCTTAGCAAGTTTAGTATGAAATGGTGCTTAGCTAAGTGTAAGTAGTCAATATCGGTGACTTTACGTGAACTTAGAACTGTCACTTCTAAGCCTTTTGTTCACAGACTACTCCAAACGTCATTTCACTGATGTTCTACGAGCATTATCTGTGGGATTTTTTTATTCACTCTGACATATATAAAATTGTATGATGTTGTCCTGCTCTCGTGTAGCAAAGTCAAATTTAAAAAACCGGTAAGAACTACATCACTAAAAAATTATAGACAATATAGATGACTTTCTTAAGTACTGTGAATACGAAAATTACGGCGCTTTCCTAAGTACGACTTTAGTTTACTTTGCTAAGACTGATCTAAGCGTGAACTTAGGATTCGTCTCTGAATGTCAGCCTTTAGTTTCATGACTTGCTCACAACGATATTAATATCGTTACTTACTCACGAAAACGTCATTCCGTGTTGGTTATTTATTTTCATTACTTTTGCGTGCCGTACAGTCGACGGAACAATAAATAAATTTATCTGTTACCCAAAGACTTCTGAACTACTAGACTAAAACTAAGTGCTGACATATATGTGACTGATGTTTTGGTTCATTGATCATCATCATCCACCCATTATGCCTCCACCGAGGGGCACGGGTCTCTTCCCTGAGGAAGGTTGTCACATTATTGGGTACGGGTGTGCGGTCATCATCAACCCATCATGTCCCCACGAGGGGCACGGGTCTCTTCCCTGAGGAAGGTATAGGCCATACTCCACCACGGGGGCCAATTCCGGATTGGTGGAGGCTTGTAAGACTAGTGGCTGGTCTTACTGTCAGAAGTTTTCAAGCCGCCCTAAGGCCTCTGACTTGGCTTAACGACTGCCATCTATCGACGGCAGCCGGCACCAACTGCTTAACGCGCCTTGCGAAGCACGGAACCGCTCGGAAAAATGCCACTAGCGTTAGTCATAGACGGTGACCCATCCATGCCCTGAACGCGCCCTATGTTACTTAACCTTCGTTATCATTTGAATCACTCGGCCGGGGCTGCGAGCGATTAAAAAATTTATAGAAATCAGAAATGTATTTCAATCAAGGATTCTCCTTGATTTCAACGTAAAGAATTTACATTCTGTTTCTTGAATGTCAATGTACTTATAATGTTAATTTAAGCCGCTGCCTTGGGGCCGAATGTAGTGGAGAATGAGGCAGCGAAAAAAAACTCCACTCAAAAAAAAATTTCAAAAATGTTTATTCAGTCCAGCAATGTCACAACATGAGGTACAGAAACTCACCAAGTAAGTTAGAGAACCTTGTCTGGTAGATCCCGCTCTTTCATTGGGTCTTAAAATACATAGGTACTAGTTGCAGCATCAAGTAAGAACTGTTATTACTGACAAATTGGTATTTTAAGTTTAAATTTAAATCTATTACATGCATTCATGCTAGTGAGTGAGTGAACCACTCTGACCATCTTTTCTCAAATCACCTTAAATCTACTACAAATTTGGTATGAATGTCCATCTACCTAAGAAACTCAAGACCCATGAGTGCATCAATAAATTACACATTCCGTAACATAGTAAGTAGATGCCAGCGGAGAATCAAACCTGGGTCTCTCGCCTCCGAGTCCATTGTTCAACCCACTGTGCCACCCACCACCGCTCGCTGACATCTATATAGATACATACACACACACAAAAATACAAATCTTTCCTCTTTAAAATAAGTGTAGTGTAGAGTATAGATCTATATATACTCTACACTTATTATAAAGAGGAAAGATTTGTATTTTTGTGTGTGTGTATGTTTGTAATGAATAGGCTCAGAAACTACTGGGCTGATTTTAAAAATTCTTTCATTATTAGAAAGCTACATTTTCGAGAGTAACATAGGCTATATTGGACTTCCAAAAAGTTTAGGGTTCCGTACGAAATCTCGAACAATGTAACCCAAAGTGTAAAACAATTACTACCCCGGGAATTTTCCACGGAACTATAGCTATTTCCACGGAAACGTTTTTGCCAGCCGTGCGGAGCCGGGGCGGGTCGCTAGTTATCAATATGCTAATTTAACGACCGTTAGAGTCGTGTCTAGCTTGATAGCAGACCTTGTTAAGTGACTTCTATGCTCGCCACTTACCGGTATAATAATATGCGGGTATCGATCTCCTACGACCGCACAGGCCCTAAATTCTAACATATCTACTATCTTTAAACGAGCAATTCTTGTATATATATTTATATATAACCAGAATCTCGGAAACGGCTCCAACGATTTTCATGAAATTTTGTATGCAGGGGGTTTCGGGGGCAATTAATTAATCCAACTAGGTTGCATTTTTATAAAACGTCGCTTTAACCGTGTTTTAAGGCAAAGAAATAACAGCTACACTACAAGAAGGTAATTTTCGCAACCATCTGTAAGGTTGTCATAGCTCAAATGGGAAATAGAACGATACCGTAAACAGAAGACCCTGGTTCGAGACTTGATAATATTTTTTTTTTTCAAGTTCCTTCTTTTGTGTGAAAACCTACATACCGAGCAAAGCTCGGTCATCCAGGTACTATCTTTTTATGTGATAAAATGTTAGAGAGCAGCGAAACTGAAAAAGGCTTATTTACAAAAGAAAGTACACATACAAAAATTACATTGGTCTCCACACTAAGCAAAATAGCCTGTGTAGTATAGTGGCGGCCTAAAGGTAATTGGGTATTTGACAAAATCTCAAATGAGTTACTTTTAAAACGGAATTTTGTATGAAAATACTGGCTTATGACGTCACATTTCAGAGCAACCTTTTTATGTTACGTCGATTTCAAAATTGTAATAACTAGTAAATTATTAAAAAGAATACATTTTCCGAAACGTTTGTAATTTTTGTTTTAATCGAGCATATCAAATAATTTATCGTTGATAGTGTCAAATACCTATTTAACAAAGAATGTTTTACAAGCGCATGAGAACGATTGATAGGGTTTTACTATAAAACTTATTTTAAAATATATTTATACACTACGAAGACTACGATGAAGTTAACAACTAATTAATTAACTACCTAGTTAACAAATAATATTATAACGAACACATAATCGATTACCGAGTCTGTAGCCGTCTGAACTAAAATAACCTTATTTCCACTAGACATGCGGGTGATAATCGAGTGCCCGCGTCTTGATTGACGTGGCACCGCTTTCCCTAAGTGCAGTCGACAACACATCAACTTTTAGATGCGGGCACCTTAGTCCGTTACGATACGGGCGATTTCGCAACGTAAGATGCATCTATAGGATAGTGCGCTATAAACGTTTTTTTTGTTTTGCTAAGTCCTTGAAAGCAGTCCCCCCCTCCCCGTCACATATTCACTGAATATTAGTTACTAGCTTTCGCCCGCGACTCCGTCCGCGTGGACATTAGTTCAAAATTTTGCAACCCCGTTCACTCCCTTAAGGGTTAAATTTAGAAAAACGGCGAAACACGTGTTCAATCAATTGTGTTGAAGAGTATTTATTTAAAGCTTCAAGAAAATTAGATAACATTCTTTGTACCCCTCCCATACAAATTTTGGCAACCCTTTTCGCCCCCTCAGGGATTGAATTTAAAAAAATCCGGTCTTATTCCTTGCCTACATTGTAGACCCTCTGTGCAAAATTTCAACTTCCTATAGTCCGTTTTTTAATTCGATGCAAAAAAGCTATAGGTTAACTCGGTAGATTTTTTTTACCGTGAATAGAAGACTCATGTGACCAAAATCCTTATCACATCAAAGACATTAAAATTGAATTACTCGTAAGAGCAAAGTCTAAAAAAACACCTGCGTAGCATACACAATTTAACTTGGAAGTAAAATGGGGTTATTTGGTTTATACGTACAAGAAACATTCAGACATTGACAGCCTAAGAATTGTATGGAGATGTCAATGTGACAATATTTTTTTTTGCATTGAACGAAAAATCGAGTGAGTCAGTCAGTCAGTCAGTCAGGACATTGAATTTTATTTATATAGATAATAATAGACAGATTTCTTTTAAAAATAAAGAATTTAATTAAAATAACAATGATTTTTGCCGTTTTTAAAGATAATGGTACGGAGCCCTTCGTGCGCGTATCCGACTCGCACTTGGCCGGTTTTTTCCCTAGCCGGGATTCGAACCCGGGACCTCTCGCATGCTGCGCCATAGAGAACGTCAACACGAACACCGAACCTAGGCGGCTGTCGAAATGTAAAACACTGAATACGCCATTTTTTTTTCGAAACTTTGTTTTCAACTGTTTTGGATATTTTGGGTTTTTCCCGATCTAAATTCAAGACACCCATGCTTCTATAGCTTATATTTCCAGTGTTATTTTCCGTCAAAACACAGAATATCCACGTTTGCAAGTCTGTTGCTAAGAAAACTTTACAAAATGTGCTCTCCTGTAAAATTTGTGAAATGGCGTATTCAGTGTTTTACATTTGTACAGCCGTAGCCTATGTTACCAAAGAAGCGCTCAACCGATAAATCAACAAACAGCCGTCTAATGGGACAGTAATTCGGTCATTATTGTCAACAGAACGTCCGCTGCATTGAATTTCATTACGAATTAACGTTTCCGCCATTTTGACTTAACCATCAAGGTTAATCAAGGCTGCATAATGTAGGCATGTACTGTGACAAATGAAATTACTACTGTATTTTTTTAGATAAGAAATATTTAACAAAACCTACCAAGTAGGTGTCAGGCCACGCGCACCGAAGATTTTAAAGAATATTCGTTATTCAGTCTATCATCATCATCATCAACCCATTATGTCCCCACCGAGGGGCGCGGATCTCTTCCCTAAGGAAGGTATAGGCCATACTGCACCACGGGGGCCAAGTCCGGATTGGTGGAGGCTTGGTAAGACTAGTGACTGGTCTTACTGTCAGAGGTTTTCAAGCCGCCATAAGGCCTCTGACTTGGCTTAACGACTGCCATCTATCGACGGCAGCCGGTTTACTAATGTATTGCCAAAAATCGTTTCCCAAAGTATTACTTCCCAAACTATTTTCCGCAAATTATCACTTGGCAAAAAAACATTTCTCAAAACAACTTAAAGCAAATAAACAGTTAGCAAAAGTTATTATGGCAAGTTATTGTTTACCAAATAAATACTTGGTCAAAATTCATTTTACCAAAGAGGCAACAAGAGGCAAGGTAAGAACGCATCAAAGTCGAGTCTGTTTTCGATCTTACATAGAGAACCTAACGCTCCGACGCGCTCCGCTTCGCTACGCGCGTCGTCGCACCTATATTTCTGTTGTCACGTATTCTTTACATCGCCGACCCCCCGTTCCATTATTTGAAAATAACACTTGCCAAAATAAAACGTTAGCATAATAAACGTTTGTCTTAATAAAACTTGACGCAGTAAAATTATGCAAAATGATAATTTGACCAAATGAATAAAATGCGAAATGAAAACTTGCTAAAGTTTCATTTGGGAAATGAAACTGATGCCATAAGTTTATTGGGAAGTAAAATTTGGCGAAAAATACTTTGGCTAAACGGCGGTATCCCACGGCAGCCGGCACCAACTGCTTAACGTGCATTGCGTAGCACGGAACCGCTAGGAAAAAGTGCCACTAGCGTTAGTCGTAGAACCGTCACCCATCCATGCACTGAACGCGCCCTATGTTGCTCAACTTTCGTAATCGTTTAGGATCACTCAGGCAGCCGAAGCTATGATATTAGAATAGAATAGATAGATATATGGATTTGTTCCGGACTGGTCGTGTTCCAGATCTGTCTACTCCAGATTTGTCGTATTCCAGATCTGTCGTACTCCAGATTCGCCGTAATACGTACAGTTAAACAGGCAGATTTATTTGTTTTTAATTTTATACTAAGTTACAAAGTGTTTTGGTTCTATCGAAGAAGAGAGTTTGTTGTTGCTTTTTATTTTATAGCTATGCTTATATGGCTTCTGTGGCGGAGTGGTTAGCGCATCTGCCTACCATGCGAGAGGTCCCGGGTTCGAATCCCGGCTGGGGACAAAAAAAAACAAACCCAGGTCTTGGATGTTTACATGTTTGTGACGTCGCTGTTTCTGGGTCCCACGACACAGGGTATCCTAGTGTGGGGCCAGAAGCAATATACGTGCTTGTATGTAAATATTATGTTTATGTATATGGTGGACTTCATTACGGCGAATCTGAAGTACGACACATCTGGAATACGACAAATCTGGAGTACGACAGATCCGTAACACGACAAGTCCGGAACAAATCTAATTATGATATTAATTTCCTTTTGCTGGCCGTAGCCAGGTAATCCTGGTCTATCCTGCTTCACTAACAGCCAATACTCTAGCTTCCATCAGACAGGCTTTAGCCAAAGGGCGACCGTTTACATTTTGTATGATTCTTTCTTCGACCGACCGAAGTTAATTGTTTCATTAAAACTAATTATTGTTACAAACTAATTATTGTTGCAACACTATGCAATAATATAAATAGCATGAGCAAATGTAAGATTAGCCGATTGGACTTATGCATGCTTTTGTATTATACAACAAAAATAAAAATATAGGTGTTGGCGATTATAGCCTTGCCTATCTACCTCTTATGTACATACTTTTTCCTTCTTATTACAGTCTGTTAGCTTTTAAAATATATATCTCGGTCTCTAGAGAAGGCTTCGGTTTTCGCCGAAACCACACGAGTGTAATACTACTTCCTGCTATTAAAACTTTTCTTCACTATTTTGAAAAGTTACGTAAAGTTATAAATAACAATACAAAATAAACCTTACCTTATTACAATTTAATACAGACTGTACATTTGTAAAAAATTGTTAAGTAATAACTATTGTTTTACTTAACAATGTTTTATCGCTCGTAGCCTGGGCTGCCTGAGAGATCTTAAACGATCACGAAGGTTAAGCAACATACAGCGCGTTCAGTCCATGGATGGGTCACCGTCTATGACTAACGCTAGTGGCATTTTTCTGAGCGGTTCTGTGCTTCGCAAGGCACGTTAAGCAGTTGGTGCCGGCTGCTGTCGATAGATGGCAGTCGATAAGCCAAGTCAGAGGCCCTCGGGCGGCTTGAAAACTTCTGACAGTAAGACCAGCCATTAGTCTTACAAGCCTCCACCAATCCGGACTTGGCCCCCGTGGTGGAGTATGGCCTATACCTTCCTCAGGGAACAGACCCGTGCCCCTTGGTGGGGACATAATGGGTTGATGACGATGATTCACAACTGGCTTATTGTTCAAATACATAACACTAATAGTTGTTACCTAATGTTAATAAAAAGACTGCTTTGAGATAACTATGAGTATAATATTTTTAATATAAATGTCATCATAGGCCTTCTCGTCCGTTACGGCGATTCAAAATTATTACATTTATCATTAGTTGTTCCATGCAAGCACACCGGTTTTGGGTACTTTTTATCATGCCATTTGCCCCCCTCCCTTATTTGGTCAAAGTATGTCCGCCTGGGGCAGTGGCGTAGAGTAGTAGGGGCGAGGGAGGAGGTAATACGTTATTTGACACTATCTACAATAAATTATTTGAGATCCTCGATTAAAACAAAAATTACAGAATGAGTCGGAAAAAGTATTTCTTTTAATCATTTACTTGTACTACAATTTTTAAATAGATGAAGTGTGGTGTTACTTTGACAGAATACGCAATAGTGTGATCAGAGAACGTTGTGGACTGAAAGAGGATGTAGTGACTAGAATTGAGAAAGGAATGTTGCGTTGGTTCGGGCATGTGGAGAGGATGAAGGAAGAAAGACTGACGAAGCAAATATATCGAGCGAATGTGAGTGGAAGGGCCGGTAAGGGACGCCCCAGGCGAACATACTTCGACCAAATAGGGGATGTATTAGCAAAGGGCAAGATAAAAAGTACCCGAAACCGGTGTGCGTGCATGCAACGACTAATGAATGTCGATGAAGCGAAAGTGGTTTGTCAGGATTGTGGCAGGTGGCAGTCCCTGGTCTCTGCCTACCCCTCTGGGATACAGGCGTGAGCTTATGTATGTATGTATGTATGTATGTATGAAACATAAAGAGAGTGCTCTGAAATGTGACATCACAAGCAAGTATTTTCATACAAAATTCCGTTTTAAAAGTAACTCATTTGACATCCTGTCAAATACCCAATTTAGATGTGACAGGTAAAAGATGAAGAAGAAGAAAAACTATTGGCGCGTTTTTCTCAAGACTTACCTTCGTCCAAATGCGTTTATTATGGTTATCGGTGGAGGAAAACATTATTAAAATTCTTTAAATGTAACTTCTATGTACAAAGTACAATATTCAATCTATCTATCTATAAGGAAACCAGCGTTGGAAGTAGTCACATACCTGTGTTTGCTAGGTACAACGGCCCAACCAACTCAGAAAAACGCGGCACTAACTACTAATTAATTCACTATCAACCGCAAGAGTCCTGTATGCACAGTTAATAAAGGAAAATAGCTGCATATATGCTAATGTTTTTAACCCAATGAACTTATATGTTAAGTACTTACATTTAAGGGCAGTTGGTATCACTTTCACTTGGTCCAAATAACCGCGTACACTTGTTATTATGTTTTCAATTACGTAAATAATGCTAATATCAGTCGTTATGTGTACAATACATAAGTGGAACACCGAATTTTTTCAGTCAAAACATTTCAATTTAAACAGTATGTATCTGGTATTG
This sequence comes from Yponomeuta plumbellus, assembly GCA_947310845.1. Lineage (NCBI taxonomy): Eukaryota > Metazoa > Arthropoda > Insecta > Lepidoptera > Yponomeutidae > Yponomeuta > Yponomeuta plumbellus. The sequence continues at coordinate 7,019,029 of OX371220.1, read as the reverse complement.
ATTAACGCTACCTCAAAAACACCTATTTTACGGAAAGGGCTTTTAATAAATAAAACAGAATCGATTGGCGAAGATCATTTTTCACCACACTTTTATCACAATTTTCACAGGAAACCTTACTTCGAAGACGCGAAACGTTTAGTCTAATTCATAAATAATGTATGTTATTAGGCCGCAGCGTCCAGTCACATGATTTTCAAGGAAAAATAACAGCACAAACAGTCGACAGAAAAAATAAATAAATTCTGAAACACGGACAATCGCAACGACGGCAGGTGGAAAATTGACATTAGTCTAGTGCAATGTTGCTGTAATGAAGCAATAAAAACTACCACATTTATATTTTTAAAAAAAACATTCGTTACAGTTTGACAAAACAAAAACACAAGAAGCCGGAAGTGAAAGTTTACTAATTGTTTTACTTAGAAGTCATAACATTTACTATATTTATTGAAACAATACTTTATTTTATGTAATAATAGCTCAAGTTTTTAATTTATATAATGCTTGTAAGCGTAAGCTATTAACAGACACAGACAAAAAGTCTGAGCAAAACCGTACTCTGTAATTTCTACTCTTTCTGGGCAAGCTGTACGTTTATTAAGGGGTCTCTAAACAGGCCATGTTTTGCTGCAATATGTGGCTGCACTTTCAACAAAATATTTCTCTGCCATCACAAAAATGATTTATTGCAGCTGACGGCCGAAAAATCTATGGCTGGGCATTGTGTTGCAAAGTCTCTGCAATAGTATGGCTCATGCATGATGCAGACTCATAAACGAGTATAAATCGGCAACAATGACTTATGAAATACGCGTCGCTGCGGCTGAAATTGAGAGAAATCTGTGATTTAGAAACGTCATTTTTAATATACAGTGAAGCACTGAAGAATGAATAAAAAATACTATGGGAGAAAGTGGTCAAAGAAGAAAAAGACTCGCTTAAGGGCCCTCGCCAACGGCGGCTTTTTGTAGCGCTGCCGTTTACGAAACGCGCGACGGCATCGCTACTAACGCGCGTAGGTCGCTTTTGCAACGCGCGACCGTAGCGCGGCTGTAGCGCTGCTAACGCGCCACCGTCGCGCGGCCGTAGCACTACAAAAAGCCGCCGTGGGCGAGGGCCCTGGATTACTCAGGCAGCCGGGGCTACGTGACGTCGCTGTCGTTGTCGGCGCTTCGGCTGCTTACGTAAAAGCAGCACCAAAGACAACGTGACTAAGGTTGCCTCAACGGAGTCCATCTTGCAACTGTGGCGATTGGAAGCGCGACGGTAGCGCGTTTGCATTGCGACAGAAGCGCTACGGCCGCGCGACGGTGGCGCGTTCGAAGCGCTACGGCCGCGCGACGGTGGCGCGTTCGCATCGCGACAGAAGCGTGGTTACGTGGGCGAGGGCACACATCTAGCGACCGCATCGCGGCTGTAGCGCAGCGAACGCGCCACCGTCACGCGGCCGTAGCACTACAAAAAGCCGCCGTGGGCGAGGGCCCTAAGAAAAACGAGACTTGGACAAACAATAGAAAATTAATAATTAGGTAATGTAATTTGATTATTTATCAAAAATCATGTTGGTTTCTGTATAAAATAAACGAAATTTGAAACGGCGACCGTTCTGTAAGCCGCAGAGTTATTCAATGAAGTAGGTGTCTTGGTATGAAATGTCAAGAATAATACTCTCCTCCGTCACACCTACTAAACCTCTGTGGGGCGCAGCGGTTAGCTCATCGACTACCATGCAAGAGGGCCCGGGTTCGAATCCCGCCTGGGGACAAAAAAAATCCAGGTTTTTATGTTTACATGTTTGTGACGTCACTGTTTCTTGTTCCCACGACACAGGGTATCCTAGTGTCGGGCCAGAAACCATGTATGTGCCTGTTTGTAAATGTTGATGTTTTATTGTTATCTACGTTCCATAATTTTCTGTTGGCTCTGGCCCCATTGGTCCAATAAACAGCTGAATTTATTTAAAGGAAGGCAGAACACTTAGGTCGTCTTATACGACCGCATACTCGTAACACTTCAATTTGTAGCTCCCACGTTGTGTGTGATTTCTAATGGTGCCTAATTGCCTATGCGTTGTAGATAATTACTAATACCGATACAATTAGTGTGCCTATGCAGATCTTCACCAAATTCAAATGGAACCAACAGGAAATGTCGTTTTACCAAAGCGAAGAAAAAATACTGTTTAAATTAGTTAAGATTTTGCAGAATATGCGCGCATGTGCGCATGTGCGCGCATATGGTAAATGGGATTAAAAATGAGCCGTTTTCAGAAGAACTAAAAAAAAAAAATTACGGCTGTCAAAGAAATGCAATTTTGGACCTCAGCCCAATAGCCTTGTGTGATACATCATAAAATAGGTCTCAGCGAGCTGAACAAAAGTTACTATGACGCCAACAGCCAAATGTTTGTCGTTTCGGAGTTATATTTTATTGAAAATGTTAGTTTTTTTTCAATACAATATAACTCCGAATATAAATCCTTTGACAGCCGTAATATATTTATTTTTTTTAGTTCTTCTGAAGTCCGACAAAATGAGGGAATTCCCTGATCGTCAATGCTCACCTTTTAGGACCGCTTAGGATGTGTTGAAATGCCATTTATCTATACCTGTCATGAAGAACATGAAGTAAACTTGAAACGACGACTATGGCTAACAACAAACCAATGGTGCAACAAGCCTTGCATAAAGGGCTTTTTCATACTCGCCCACGTACTCAGTCCCTGGGCGAAAACAGCGCTGGAAACGATGAGACGACCATAAGTGTTTCAACACATGAACAGTGGCAAACGGTAGCAAACAAAAAGAGAACCCTCAGTAGTCCGGAAGATAGACAAAAGCCGCAACCCAAACAATCCAAAGTAGATACATACTGGCTAAGTCAACCTATCACACTTTCAAATAGTTTTTCTCAACTGGAGCAAGAAGCACCATATGCTCAAAACAACCTGTAGTGGATGTAGGGCGGTAAAAAGGAAAAAACAATAGGATGGAGTTTTGAAGTCGCGGATGATAAAATAAAAGCGAAAAATATGGGAGCGTCCTTTTGACTCTACAAATTTTCACAACAGAAAAAAAAACAATGGCTACTCCCCTCGCCCGCCGGAAGTCCGAGGGGGTGAGGTGCGGGCGGGGGGAACAGTCTCATACAAACAAAAGAGGTTGGACGTGGCTCGCTCTCATTTCTTCATCCACCGTTTTATTATTGTCCAAAAAGTATTTATAAAAAAGTTTGGTAGTTACAAATAAGATTTTCGTCGCCGACATTCTCCACCCCAGTGTCGTCTCCACGACACTCATCATTGGACTGAACATTCCATTCGTTGTCACATCAGCTGGGAGCGGAACAAGTCGGGCTGCAGATCACTTCTGAACTCCTGTCTTGGATTTATCGACTGTCATTCTTACTCTCCTATGAATCGTCTTGGCTGCAGTATTCGTAAGTGCGTCTGACATTAATTAATTCCATCGTATACAGTGTGGACTTTTTCTAACACACTTTCATCTACACTCTTATCTGTTTCTGAATCAACAGTCGGCCAGTGTTCAGGAGTTTTGTGGAGGAAGGAAGGACCACAGAACCATTCGCAATCGTCAGTTAAGGTGTAATTTTTCTTCTTTGTGGCTGCGTCGGCTATATTCAAAGCAGTAGGCACATAGTTCCATTCGTTGATAGATGATAAGCTGTCGATTTCGCCTAGGCGATTGGCGATGAAAGTCTTGTACGTACGGCACTCATTGCGTATCCAATGTAACACGGTGGTTGAATCCGTCCACAAATGTCTCTCTGTTGCTTTCAGTGAGTGTTCCGTTTCGATAGTTTTGGCGAGCCGGCATCCCAATAGCGCACCCTGTAGCTCTAACCGTGGTATTGTAGTTGGATGGATGGGCGCGACGCGACATTTGCTTGCAATAAATGTCACGTTGATGGAGCCGTTATCTCTTATCAATCTCCAGTAGGCAACCGCAGCGAAAGCTGTAGGAGAGGCGTCGCAAAACACATGTAGCTGTAACGATGCTGGTGAGCTGGACGACCCATACCATCTTGGAATACGCAAGCGGCTAATAGTTTCGAATTGTTCAATCCATTCTTTGAACGACACGGCTTGCTCTGTGGGTATTACGTCGTCCCACCCAATGCTCATTTGCCATATCTCTCTCATTATTATCTTTCCAGTCACGACGAACGGCGCCAGTAAACCGAAGATGTCGAAAATCGACATTACAACTCGAAGAACCTCTCTCTTCGTGGGCTCGCTTGCTGCTGATGACTTTAAGTCGAAGCCGAAGGTGTCGCTGATGGGGTACCACAGTAGTCCGAGCGTTCTTTCGGGACGATCTTCGAATTTGAACGCTGTGGCATTAGGACATAGAGCTTCTTTTGGTATGGCGCTTAATACATCTTTGCTGTTGCTGATCCAATTTCGAATCTCGAAGTTACCCTGTCTGTGGATGTAAGTGACTTCTTGGATCACCTTCTTGGCACGTTGTTCATCATCGAAACTTGCAATGTAGTCATCCATGTAGTAATTTTTTGTGATACCATGTACCGCGTCGGGCATCTCCTTCGTGAATCTCTCCGCATTCTTATTCTTTACGAATTGAGCAATGAATGGTGAACAGTTCGCACCAAAAATCAGTGACGTCATAGCGAAGTGTTGCAAGGGCTGCGTGGGATCTTCCCGCCATAGAAAGCGCAAGGCATGTTGATCCTCTTCTCTTATCTTCACTCTCAAAAACATGTCTTTTATGTCACCGGCAATGGCGACAGCTCCTTCTCGCAGTCTGAACATGATGCCAAGTAGGGATTGCAATAAATCAGGACCTTGAAGCAGATAATCATTCAATGACATTCCGCTGCAAGTCGCCGCTGCGTCAAACACGAGTCTCAGTTTCGCTTTTCTAGGGTTATCGACCCCGAAGTGAGGTAAGTACCATATTCGCTGTGCGTTTTCGGTCTTTCGGATGGGGCGGGCATACTCATTCTCGAACAGGTGACGTACTCGGTCGCGATAACGTTGACCAAACGCGGCGTCAGCTGTAATTTTATTTTCTATATTTCTGAACCGTTTTTCTGCGTTTGCATAGTTCGACGGCATCATTGTTTCTTCATTTTTCCAGGGTAAGCCAACTATCCAAATACCATTGGAGTGTACCGCGGTAGCATTCAATACCTGTAACGCATTCTCTTCACTTTTGTTCTTTCTAATAAGTGATGCAATACCAATCGCTTCTAGTGCGAAATAGCTCTTTACTTCTTCGTGTAGCGTGGTACATAGTGCATTGACCCGCTGACCGTTGACCCGGTCGCGCTTTGCACCTGTGACGTCACGGGGTGAACTTACACTTCCGTGTACGCACCATCCTAGTGCTGTGTGCGTTGCATGTGGTTGATTTTTGCCGCCCATTATAATGTCTTTCGGTGCGAGTAAATGATAGTTATCTTGGCCGATCAGTATTTGTGGTGTTATGTCAGAATGTCCACAATATAGGCCGTCTAAGTCTCGCAAGTGTTGATACTGGGCAATTTCAACGTAGTTTTGGGTGGGTAGGTGGAGCTCTTTTATCTTGCGTGCCTGTAGTTCAAACTTATTGCCGTTGACAGCGCGGATAACGAGATCGACGATTTCTCCTTGGCTTATGATATCTCCGCCGCCAAGGGCGCCTCGCAGCCTCATAGTGTGTGGCTGTCCGCGCAAGCCAGCGCGCTCGGCGACGTCGGCCGCTATCAGTGTCACCGTGGCTCCATCGTCTAGCAGCGCGTGCGCACTTATGCATCCATTTGGACCTTCTATGCTGACATGAACCATCTTTAGCAGGACTTTTTGTGACGTCAGTGTCGTATTAGTCACTGTTTCAGGTGTTTCTGCCGACACTGCTGTCTCGGTGATTTGAGGCGCAGGTGAGTTGCTAGCCGTGCTGGTACTCGGCGACTCTCGCGTTTTCCAGTGCAAAAGAGCGTGATGTGCTTGGTGGCACGACTTGCACGGTTCAGCTTGGCACGAATCGTTGGCGTGCCTAGATACCAAGCACTGGTAACATAGTCTGTGTATTCTAGCAAACCTCCATCGATCGCGTATCATTGCCTTCTTAAATAGCTTGCATTCAGTCAGCGGATGCTTGTGTTTTCGGCAGAACTGGCACATAGTGTCACTCTCTTCACTTACAACCAGCGCTTGATGCTGGTGAACGAACTTCCTTCGTTGAGTACTGTCAGCGTGTAAGTTAATGTGGCTTAGTCCTGCCGTCGCCGTCTTTGTCGCCTCACCGAAGAGAAAATCGGATATTAATTCTATTCTCGGCCGTTGCTGGGCTTGGTGTTCGTGAAGATAGTCGGCCCACTTGGTTATGAGTGCACTAGGAAGCTTTGCGGCGATTGCACTGACTAGCTCGGGACTGTTAAGGTAAGTCGGGTCCATTGTGCGTGCAGCGACAGTGCAATTTTTTATCTTAACAGCAAAACTGACTATCTGTGAGTGATAATCCGGCGGTAGAGGCGGTATCTTTTTTATTTGCGTGACAATTTGGTGGATGACACTCTCTGGCCTGCCAAACTGTAGCTCTAAAGTTTGTATAACCATGTCGGGGGCTACTCCACCGATCAGAAGGGCTGACACTGCTTCTCTTGCTTCGCCTGTTAGACACTTACGAAGCCGCCACATGTTCTCCATGCTGGTGAAGTTACACATCGTAGTGGATTCAACATAAGCGTTTTTGAACTGCATCCACTCAAGTGGATTGCCGCTGTATTGTGACAAGTCCTTAGAGGTACCTAGGCGAGCTAAAAGCTCGTTGTAATTGTTACGCGGTGCGAACGTGTTTTCACAAGGGTTATCGTCACCAACGCCGTGTTTCCAGCCACCACTAAGTCCACAAGTATCACGTTTTAGTTCACAAAGTCCACTTTTGTTCACTGGTTTTTCTTGTCTTTTTTTTACAGGTTGCTCACTATATACACTTTGATCGAGCCAATCGTCCACTTTTCTACTGCAACTGTGAGCAGAACTATTGATTCTGTTGCCGAGCGATTGTTCTTCGAGCACTGCTATATCCGCCGCCAGCCTTGCATCGATCAAGCTCATTTCGATTTTCGCTTTTTCTTCGACGGCTTTTAGCTCTAGCAACTTCTTGCGAGCTCGATAGGTTGACGATGCAGAGTTTTTCGACGATGCCGACTTAAAAAGTGTTTTTTCGCTAACCGTATTCTGTGCCTCCATTGCTGTGCCGCTGGGTTGCTGATCTTGTTGACGACGAAGAGCGGCTCGTGTCTTTACCCCTTCGTTGACCGCGTCTTTTTTAGGCAACATGATCCGTGTGCGACGATTTCCTTTTACCGCTGGTTTTTAAGATCCGCTCGAAGTGACCAAACTTTTGTAGTGGATGTAGGGCGGTAAAAAGGAAAAAACAATAGGATGGAGTTTTGAAGTCGCGGATGATAAAATAAAAGCGAAAAATATGGGAGCGTCCTTTTGACTCTACAAATTTTCACAACAGAAAAAAAAAAAATGGCTACTCCCCTCGCCCGCCGGAAGTCCGAGGGGGTGAGGTGCGGGCGGGGGGAACAGTCTCATACAAACAAAAGAGGTTGGACGTGGCTCGCTCTCATTTCTTCATCCACCGTTTTATTATTGTCCAAAAAGTATTTATAAAAAAGTTTGGTAGTTACAAATAAGATTTTCGTCGCTGACACAACCTAACGAAACAATCAGAAAACACAGAAAAAACACCGAGACCACCTCCAATTTTTGTAGACAAAGTAAGCAATATTCAACCCTTACTTGAACTACTCAATGAACATGCCAAAGATGCCAAAGACAATGTCCTGAAGGTGCTGCGTAATGACCAAGTGAAGATTCAACCAAAAATACCTGAAATGTATACAGTTGTAGTGAAAGAACTAGAACAAAAAGGAACAGAGTTTTACACCTATAAGCCTAAACAAGAAAGAGCCTACAAAGCGGTCTTAAAAAATATTCATCAATCTACCTCCTTACATGAAATCAAAGACGCTTTAACTGAACTTGGGCACTCAGTTACAAATATCTGGAATGTCAAAGCGAAAGTGACCAAAATACCTCTACCTATATTTTTTATTGAATTACTACCAAGCGGGAACAACAAAGAAATATTCCAAATAAAATACCTCCTACACTGCCAAGTAAAAGTTAAAGAACCAAGGACAAAACGTGAGATACCGCAGTGTTCCAAATGCCAACAATATGGGCACACAAAAGCTTATTGTCGAAGACAGCCGAAATGCATTAAATGCGCTGGCGACCATTCTTCGGCAGAATGCCAAAGAAAAACAAGATCTGATGATGTTAAATGTATCCTATGCAAGGGAAACCATCCAGCTAACTACAAGGGATGTATAGTATATCAAGACCTTCTAAAAACTAAATATCCTGCACTAAGACAAAAAACAACACACGATACAGCCCAACCTTCCAACACTAAGCCAATTACCTATTCTTATGCCAAAGCTGTGAAAACTCTCAAATCTCAACCGAAATGCTACAGCGCTGATGAAGACAGTAGAAACCAGACAAACGAACTGAAGGAATTGATGACAATGATGCCGCAAATAATGCAGCAGCTAACTTCAGTAACAAACCTCTTGGTTTCAATGACGTCAAAGCTATCAAGTTCGATTCGATTAAACTAGTAATATGGAACGCCAATGGGCTATCCAAACACTTCCTTGAAGTAAAAACTTTTCCAAATCAACACAATATTGACATTATGTTAATAGCGGAGACTCACTTTACAGAAAAAAGTCACTTTGACATGCCAGGGTATAAACTCTTCCATACCAAGCATCCAGATGGAACAGCACATGGAGGAAGTGCTATACTTGTGAAAACCAACATTCGGCACTTTGAAATGGAACCATACTGCACGGAAAAGATCCAAGCTACAAACATCACAATAGATGATTGGAAAGGCCCTGTAGTAATAAGTGCTGTGTACAGCCCTCCCAAGCACAATCCTACAGTAGCTGAATACAGCGAGTTTTTTAACCATCTTGGCAGAAGATTTGTAGCCGGTGGCGACTATAATGCCAAACATACTCACTGGGCTTCAAGAATTACAACCACCAAAGGACGAAAATTGCTACAAACCATTGGGGCTCTAAAACTAAAAGTAGTAACATCCGGCAAACCTACCTATTGGCCGACTGACCGCAAGAAGGTACCTGATCTTATTGATTTTTGCATAACAAGAGGTATAAATACAGAAAAAGTTCTAAGCAGCAGTAGTTGTGAACTCTCATCAGATCACTCACCAGTTTTTGTCACGCTAAATATGAATGTTGTTCAAATGCCCCGTCCTTGCAAACTACACCACCGAAAAACGGACTGGGAGCTTTTTCGACACCTACTTTCCCTAAGACTGGATACCAAAGTTAGTCTTCAAAGTGATACAGATATAGATAACGCTGTAGAACACTTCAATCAAACTGTACAATAATCATGTTGGGAAGCTACTCCGGAACCCAAAGAGAGACAAGTTCCTCAATGTCCTCAGAAAGTTCGAGACTTGATTGCTGAAAAACGCAGATTAAGAAAAATCTGGCAAACAAATAGGTATCCTAGTAATAAAAAGAATCTTAACTACATCACGGTTAAACTAAAATCATTATTGGAGGAAGTGCGAAATGAAGGCGTTCAAAAATACCTTAGGAGCCTAGATGGCACAGCAGGTACTGACTACTCATTATGGAAAGTGACCAAAAAACTTAATCGTCCCCATCTACAACAACCTCCAATCCGAAAATCAAATGGCACATGGGCAAATGATGACATGGACAAAGCAAATACATTTGCTAACTACCTAGAACGTGTGTTTATTCCTCACCCAGACGAAGGATCTACTAAGAGACAGGATGAGGCGGACACGCTAGCCATACCACATCAGCTAGATCCCCCGATACAGAAGTTTACTAAACGTGAGATACTTGCAGCAATAAAAAACCTAGTCAACCACAAATCTCCTGGATATGACCTGATAACGCCAGCTACACTGAAGCAGTTACCTGAAGAGGGAGTTAACTTCCTCACATATCTCTTCAATGCTATTCTTTGGCGAACATAATTATATTCCTAAGCAATGGAAAGTTGCCCAAATTATCATGGTAGTGAAGCCTGGTAAACCTGCTGATGATGTGAAATCATACCGTCCCATAAGCCTGCTGCCAATTACGTCTAAACTTCTTGAGACATTATTCTTAAAGAGACTAATGCCTGTCATCTATGAAAGTAAACTGATACCAGAACATCAATTTGGATTCAGGCAAAAGCATAGCACTATTGAACAAGTACACAGACTGGTGGAGAAAATAAACGATATCTTTGAAAGAAAAGAATACTGCTCAGCAGTATTCCTAGATAATTCACAGGCCTTTGACAGAGTCTGGCACCAGGGACTACTGTACAAAATCAGGGTATCACTCCCCATCAACTTTTACCAGTTTCTCAAAGCCTACCTTAGTGACAGATACTTTCTTGTAAAGCATGGACAAGATTTGACAAACTTACACCCTATTTTGGCGAAAGTGCCTCAGAGAAGCGTCCTGGGACCGGTCCTCTACATCTTGTATACGGCGGACCTTCCTGTCAGTAGTGAAGTCGTCACAGGTACATTTGCAGATGACACAGCTGTACTTGCTTCTGATGTTGATCCCATAAATGCCTCTAAAAAACTCCAATCTAGCATAAACGCAATAGCCTCCTGGCTTAAAGATTGGAGAATCAAAGCAAATGAAACAAAGTCAGTCCAAATTACCTTCACTACCAGAAGAGACACATGTCCTCCAGTTACACTAAAAGGAAAACATATCCCACAAGATGATGACATCAGATACCTAGGAATTTACCTGGATAGACGTCTTACATGGAGGAAACATATATTTACAAAGCGCAAAGCCCTTGGTCTGAAACTCAGAAACCTTCACTGGCTCCTCAACAGTAAATCACAAATGTCGTTAGAATGTAAACTACCTATCTACAAATGTATTCTGAAGCCTATCTGGAGTTATGGTATCCAACTTTGGGGCACAGCTGCAAAATCAAATGCTGATATATTACAGAGATTTCAGTCCAAAACACTAAGATTAATAATAAACGTTCCTTGGTATGTCACAAACGAGCGCATTCACAGAGATCTAAACATGCCTACAGTGGAACAGGAAATAAAATCCAACCTTACACGGTATAGAGATAGACTGTCTAACCACCCAAATGCCTAGGCATCAAAACTGATGACAAACCCAGTCACCTTCAACAGGCTGAAAAGAAGAGCACCCCAAGATATGCTGAAAGCCAACTATAATAATAAAATTTATATAGAGAATGAGACAGTGGCCTCATTCCCTGCAAGCCCGGATAAAGGAAACAAAACTATTGCTAAATGTTCCAGATAACAGTTGCAATAAAATGAGGAAGATATAAAAAAAAAAAATATCTATACCTACTTGGCATTTTCTTCAGACTATTAAGATACTAAATCAAAAACCTTTAGCGGTAGAAAACTCGAAACAAAAAGTTATGGAAATTTAATTTTTTTATTTACTGGTAACATTACTGAGCTGTCAAATGCGTTTTGTTGCCTAGAGTTTATAGCGTTGATTCTTACTCCCTCCACGGTTTATAGTGTAATAACCAAACGTTTTAAAAGGCTGTGTTCCAGATATTATAATAACTTAGTGAACCAAACGAACCAAATCACCAAAATAAGATGTATGAACAAATTTGGAACGATACAGACTCATCGACTTAACTCAGTAGCTATAATATTAAGTTAAGTGTGACTTTCTTTCCATCAACAATGTTATTATGTCAATAAAAAAAACCTGGAACGTACTGTCCAACAAATGTCAAGTCGAGTCGATGGACGCGAGCGGAAACTGCCAAGATTGCGATTAATTCGTTTCGTCGCCGTTTTCGCAAATTTTTCCTGTTAATTACGATTTGAATTCACGGACTAACTTAATAGTATTCTACCCTGCCCACTATTGTTCCGAAACAGCTTGTGAGTACGGTGAAATGTGTCTAAAACAGCGGTAAAGATGCAACTTCAATTTGGGATCAGCTTACTTGTGTTTAATGACCCTTTGTTGAGCGCATATCTGTGTAATTCGACGTCGGATTATATCTTAATCAAACACTCCAGAGCCTAAGGTGAGTTTCATGACAAGAACTCGTTCTAAACTTAATTTTGTGGCAATTTGTCTTCTCCATTAGAATCATATGAAATCCCATTTTGCCGGTTTTTTCCTAGGTTTTTGTGTTTTTCATAACTGGCTGATCAATCTTCTTGTTGTTAACACCATCTCAGTGAGCTCCGTAGAGAAACATGTATGTAACAATATTGTTATGAAGTTCTAGCAACTACTATAACTTCAATAGTTAGAGAACACTTTATTGTACATAAAAAAGGAGATTAAACAGGTATTTAGGTCCTGTCCTGATCCCAAACTAGGATACAATTTGCCATGGTAACCAGGTAATGATAAATTACACCCAGATAAATCTGCTCGTATAAAATAAAGGAGCATCCAGTAGGAATCTAATCCATAACCCATTTAGTCTAGTTAGACTTGATAGTTCTGCAATTAAATTCTAAAAAAAATGTGATTTGGGGATTAACCTGCTGGCTCGGAGGCTACCAAATTTGGTAGCGGGTACTCTGAAGCAAAATTAATCCTTACATTCATACTCCACCACAGGGGCCAAGTCCGGATTGGTGGAGGCTTGTGAGACTAGTGGCTGGTCTTACTGTCTGAAGTTTTCAAGCCGCTCTAAGGCCTCTGACTTAGCTTAATGACTTCCATCTATCAATGGCAGTCGGCACCAACTGCTTAACGTGGCTTGCGAAGCACGGAACCGCTCGGAAAAATGGCACTAGCGTTAGTCATAGACGGTCACCCATCCATGCACTGAACGCGCCCCATGTTACTTAACCTTCGTGATCGTTTAAGATCACTCAGGCAGCTGGGGCTACGAGTGATTCTATCATAGTATTCTAGCGATAATAACTTATTTAGATTAAATTTAAACAATGGCAACTTCATTTCAGTACTATTGAAGTGGAATTAGACGTAGTTAGCACAAATGTTCCAACCCACAACACTGTCATTTTTTAGTTATACCAAAATGATCACTATGCTCTATGTTTTAAGAATAGACTAAAGCCCACCATTCACTACACGCACCGCGAGTCGAGCCCCGAGCCGTACCCATTCGTGGACAAATCCGTCATCGCCCACACACTACACGAGCGCAGAGCTGCTTACTACTTTATCTCCAGATGGCGAGCGGCGCCGAGCCACAAGCCGCGCACCGAACCGAGAACCAACACATTCACACGCAGATTTGTCTATGGACTTGTCGCCATCGACAAATCCGGCGGATGGGCGCGCCTGTGAATGGTAGCATTTAGACTTTCATAGCGATCCAATGTGTATATGTAAAGTTATGGCACATGGTAGTCCAATCCACAATATGGAGAGCGTAGCTCAGCTTAAACCTAAAGACTCAAATATCTCAAAAGTCACTTTGTGTGCGTTGAAACTTTTTTGCTAAACTACGTCCAATTGCAAGTGGATAGGAGCCGTACTACAGAATGCATTAGTGATCCTAGAAGGTTTTTTCCTTTTTTGGTACACAATTCTAAAACCTAAGATGCCTTTTTCACCTCACCTTGCCCCCCAGGCAATGGAGGCCCCGTGCCCCCGCTTCACGGCGGCGGAGGGCGGGACACGACTTGCGACCGCCGCCCGCGCCCGCAATACTATCGTCGCAGAGCATACAGCCTTCGTAGCAACGCGTCTGCTGCATGAAGAGGCTTACAGGATACGCGGGTAAGTCTTGACTTTGGATCGATTAGAACACAGACAGCCGAATGTGAGGCCGCCCGCGCCAGCGAAACTACCGTCGCAGAGCACAGTGTTCGTGGCGACGCGTCTGCTGCATGAAGAGGCTTACAGGATACGCGGGTAAGTCTTGACTTTGGATCGATTAGAAGACAGAAAGCCGAATGGGAGGCCGCCCGCGCCAGCGAAACTACCGTCGCAGAGCACACGGCCTTCGTGGTGACGCGTCTGCTGCATGAAGAGGCTTACAGGATACGCGGGTAAGTCTTGACTTTGGATCGATTAGAAGACAGACTGCCGAATGGGAGGCCGCCCGCGCCAGCGAAACTACCGTCGCAAAGCACAGCGTTCGTGGCGACGCGTCTGCTGCATGAAGAGGCTTACAGGATACGCGGGTAAGTCTTGACTTTGGATCGATTAGAAGACAGACTGCCGAATGGGAGGCCGCCCGCGCCAGCGAAACTACCGTCGCAGAGCACAGCCTTCGTAGCAACGCGTCTGCTGCATGAAGATGCTTACAGGATACGCGGGTAAGTCTTGACTTTGGATCGATTAGAAGACAGACAGCCGAATGTGAGGCCGCCCGCGCCAGCGAAACTACCGTCGCAGAGCACAGCGTTCGTGGCGACGCGTCTGCTGCATGAAGAGGCTTACAGGATACGCGGGTAAGTCTTGACTTTGGATCGATTAGAAGACAGACAGCCGAATGGGAGGCCGCCCGCGCCAGCGAAACTACCGTCGCAGAGCACACGGCCTTCGTGGCGACGCGTCTGCTGCATGAAGAGGCTTACAGGATACGCGGGTAAGTCTTGACTTTGGATCGATTAGAAGACAGACTGCCGAATGGGAGGCCGCCCGCGCCAGCGAAACTACCGTCGCAGAGCACAGCGTTCGTGGCGACGCGTCTGCTGCATGAAGAGGCTTACAGGATACGCGGGTAAGTCTTGGACTTTGGAGATAGATAGAAACCGAACGGGAGGCCAGCCGCGTCAGCGAAACCACTGTCGCAGGGCCTACAGCCTTCCTGGCGACGCGTCTCTTCCTCTATTAAGTTTAGGAAAACTTAAAAGGTAGCGTGTTCGTACCCTCTTCGTGGCGATGCGCCTGCTTCTTGAAGAGGCACAGGATACGCGGGTAAGTCTTGGACTTTGGGGTAAGTTAAATTTGGTATTCGGCTTACCGCCTTCGTGGCGACGCGTCTGCTTCGGCCGAAAACGGCCTGGATTGGCCGATTCTATGACCTATGATACGATGTCTGTCATTCATTCTTTCTTACGTTCATTGGTTGGTTTACCGGGAAGTGACGTCATAATTTCTGAGCGACGCCATATTGCCCAAGATAGCCTTTTGGCGGCTTATTTGAAAAGTAAATTTCGTTTGCCTTTTTTAGAAGAAATACACGAAAGAATTTAAAATGACCACTTCCTGAGGACTCCATGAACACCAACAAACAATATGAGATGGCTTTCTGAAATCGGTCAAAAAGCCTGTTGACAGCGACACATTCAGCGATTCATTTCGCTAAAACTTCTCCCCCACAGTCCCATGGACGCCAACTTCCAGCGCTCTGTCTACGTGACCCGGCCAAGCCGCGTCGCTTGCGTCGCGTATCACCTGGCCATCCTCACAGACTTATCGGTGCTCAGCGATGCCGGAGAGGACCCTTTGACCCTGGACAGAGATGCCCTGGATGAGAAACAGGCAGGTTTCTTTTCTAAAATGTAGTTTCGATGTTACTAATGAAATCAGCGGCTTAATTCATCATCTTTTCCCTGGGTCTCTTCCCTGAGGAAGGTATAGGCCATACTCCACCACGGGGGCCAAATCCGGATTGGTAGAGGCTTGTAAGACTAGTGGCTGGTCTTACTGTTAGAAGTTTTCAAGCCGCCCGACTTGGCTTAACGACTGCCATCTATCGACGGCAGCCGGCACCAACTGCTTAGCGTTGCGAAGCAAGTAACCGCTCGGAAAAATGCCTTTAGCGTTAGTCATAGACGGTCACCCATCCATGCACTGAACGCGCCCTATGTTGATTAACCTTCGTGGTCGTTTAAGATCACTCAGGCAGCCGGGCTACGAGATGGATGGATGGGTCACCGTCTATGACTAACGCTAGTGGCATTTTTCCGAGCGATTCTGTGCTTCGCAAAGCACGTTAAGCAGTTGGTGCCGGCTGCCGTCGATAGATGGCAGTCGTTAAGCCAAGTCAGAGGCCTTAGGGCGGCTTGAAAACTTCTCACAGTAAGACCAGTCACTAGTCTTACAAGCCTCCACCAATCCGGACTTGGCCCCCGTGGTGGAGTATGGAGTATTCCTCACCAAAGAGGCCCGTGCTCCTCGGTGGGGACATGATGGGTTGATGATGATGACATAGATTGCTTCTGGCCCCTCACTAGGATACCCTGTGTCGTGGGAACCAGAAACAGCGACGTCACAAAGATGTAAACATCTAAGACTTGGGTCCAAGAAAATTACACAGATGTGATAATAAATTATATTCTTTTCAGGTCCTAGTCTGCACCTCAAAAGTGATAAGACAAGTCTTAGAGAAAGGCATCCTTGCAATGGAGAATATAAATGTGCTAATCATTGATAGCTGCCATATGATTTGCAAGGACGAGGATCTCAAATATGTGAGTGAAGTTTGTGATTTTGTATTAGGTATATAAAAAAAATCTTGTGGCTGTGTTACAAAAGAAGGAAGAACGAGGAAGAAGAGGACTTGGAGGAGTACCAAATAAGTGATGGTAGATCTTTTTTGTTATGTCCTTTTAAAAAATAGCGTATTTTGAAGTAATCTTGAATAACTCCCATAGCTAAGCACCCGTGCCCCTCGGTGGGGACATGATGGGTTGATGATGATACATACATAGAATTGAGCGCATTCATCATTATGTCCAATTATGTCCCCACCGAGGGGCACAGGTCTCGTCGCTGAGGAAGGTATAGGCCATACTCCATCACGAGGGCCAAGACGCATCACATCACTGATCGCATTGTTAGATAATAATTTAGTAAATAAATAAAGAGATCAACAACGCTTAACAATTTTGTAATGCAATCTGTTCCTTGCAGCTAATGTCAGTCTACAAGACAGCTGAAGAAACTATAAGGCCAAGGATTTTAGCACTGACCTATCCCCTGTTCACTTCCACCAAAAAGGAGACCGCCCACGATTTTGGCCATGATATTACCGACAATGTTGGTACAACCGATAATGTTGATACAACTGATGCTGCTGATACGACTGACAATCACGATATTACTGAAAGAGGTGATAATGTTGACACAACTGACAATGATGTTACAACTGAGAACAATGATACAACTGACAAAGTTGATACAAGAGTCAACGTTTCTGAAGATGATGAAGGCATCGAAGGTGATGTCACTGATACAACTGACAAAACGGTCACTTCAGAAAATATCGACGATTCAAATGAAATAAAAACTGTTGACAGTGCGGCTGGTATTTCGTGCCGAAATCCCGTAGACACACAGACTGATCCTAAGTCTTTCAATAGCGCAAGTAATACTGCAAAATTCCAGAGCAGGATTGGTTTGTATGAGAACTATGACAACTTCAAAATGTATGAAAAACTCGAATGGAAGCTGGATGAATTGGAGAAAGAGTTGTGTTGCTCGGTTGACTTGGCTGAGGACATTGACAACGTGAAAAGGTGAGTTCTTTTGCCAAAGGATATTTGAATTGTATTGAATCCATCCCTTAGAGCCATCGCAAACAGGGCGACTTGTCGCCGCGTCAGACGCGACGTTGTCATTTGCTTCTGGCGTCTTGTCGTCGACTCTGACGCCAAGTGTGCGGAGATTCGAACAAATTATATGAAAATTGACTGCCGTAGCCTGTCGTCGCGTCTAGTCGCCGAGCTGTCGCATGTCGCGTGTCGCAAGTGTGCGCCTAGGCTTAGGCCACGTGGTCCGACCGGCTTGTTCGATCGGTCGGACGACCAATTTTGTTTTTCCTGATGGTTCGATTGATCGAACTTCCAATATCTAGTAGTCCGTGTGTCGAACTATTACGACTTTTACATTTCCTTTACGTCACACAAATTTAATGATTTTTGATTCTGTATAATAATAGTTTAAAATACATTTTGAAATGTGACGCCATGAAATATAGGACACCCCCTATATTTCGTGTATAAAATAAGTAAATACCGTGAAATGGGGTGAATATGAATAGTAAGAATATGAAAGTAAAATGAGGTAAAAGTGTGCCAGAATCCATCAAGGGAGCCATGTAATGGATCCAAGTGGACGGAGAGCATTTGATGGACTCAAGTGGAAGAAAAAGTGTAACAGGATCCATCAAGGGACCCAAGCAATGGATCCAAGTGGACGGAGGGGATTAATGATTAATTAATTAGGTCTCGGATGCTTAAATGTTTGTGATGTGACTGTTTCTGGTTCCCACGATAGAGGGTATCCTAGTGTGGCGCCAGAAGCAATGTGTGTGCCTGTATGTAAATGTTTATGTTATTAATATTTTTCTGTAAGCTTGTCTGTGAAAGTAAATCATTCATTCGTTCGTTCCCAATTCCCACAGAGTATCAGCAACGATAATCAAAGCGAAAGAGCTGATTATAGAGTTCAGTCCACAACCGGACGCCACAGCGTTGCCGGAGAGTTACGTGGAACTAGAAAGGTTTATGAGGGCGGCGGTCACTGGCGCCATGGACTTCTTGAACGATCATCGGTAAGTCTGCAGCCCGTTTGAAGGACAGAAATCAGAAATTTATTTCAACGTAAAGAATTTACATTCTGTTGAATGTCAATGTACATACAATGTATAATGTTAGCCGGGCCGTGTGTAGTGGAGAAAAAGGCATCGAATAAAAACCCCACTCTGGCCAGCTTTTCTCAAATCACCTTGAAGGTAATACAAATTAGGTATGAATATTCATCTACCAAGAACCTCAAGACCCATGAGTGCAATCAATACTTGCAAAGTCAAACATTGTTTAATATTCTTAAAAGGTACTAAAACACCAATGCTGCGGCCAGACACACGGACGGCACCCGTTCACGAGCATAACGCAGGGGTCAGCCATCGCCAGTCTCAACCATATTAGAGGGAGATAGGCGGCAGTCATTTGTCCTTGAATAACTGTCGACTGTCGAAATGAATAATGCATTTTTTCGTCGACAGTTGTCGTTCCTCAATTTAACGTTACTTTAAGCAGTTGGTGCCGGCTGCCGTCGATAGATGGCGGTCGTTAAGCCAAGTCAGAGGCCTTAGGGCGGCTTGAAAACTTTTGACAGTAAGACCAGCCACTAGTCTTACAAGCCTCCACCAATCCGGACTTGGCCCCCGTGGTGAAGTACGGCCTATACCTTCCTCAAGGAAGAGACTCTTGCCTCTCTGCGGGGGCATAATGGGTTGATGATGATGATGATGATTTATATTTTCCAAATGTGCTTTCAGATACGATCCAACGGAGATCTACGGCGAGGAAATGTACGAGGAATTCAAGAACATTCCCAATCCGGTCATCGAACCCAGACAAATGTTCAGTCAGTTCCTGTACGTCCTAGACCAATTAGGTTCGTGCCGCATACTCCATTATAGTCATCCATAAACTACGTCACACGTTAAGGGGGGAGGGGGTCGACGAAGTGTGACATTGTGTGACAAGGGGCAGGAGGGGTCCTGAATTTCGTGACGTCACATTTTTAAATGCATTATAAATCTATGTGTTAAAACACGAACTTCGAACTATTAACAAAAATGCCAAAAACATTTGTCACGCTAACTCTATTTGCAGCTCTATCGGAATTAAAACGAATTTCGGATCAGCTGCTTTAATTTAATAATTTCTAGATGTAAAATTGCAAAATGTATGACGTCTCAGTAGGGAGGTATATTCAGTATATTCGCATAGCCGCATGGCAAACTTGTGTGATCAAGTTCTTGTCAGTTATCTATAATAATAGCATAGTTTTGGGTATGCAATCACAGCGTCTGTACATTTATATAAAAATTATTAATTCCTATAGGATTATCTATGCAATAACAATAACTAGCTCGTTGTCTCACAAATGTGACCAGCTGTGACAGGGACGGGGAGTGGGGTAGAAGAATAATGAAAGTCGTGTGACGTAATTTATGGCTCCATTTCCCGAATCGAGCTCCCAACAAATTGTGCAAGTGTCAAACCTTCAAAAGACACTGCCCTATCGTTTGAAGCGGACAGAGTGCTTAGTGCGAGTTTTTTCATTCACTTTCGATAGCGACAGCGTTTGCAATTTGTATTGGAGTGACAAAGAGACAGCCATGTGGCGCGCTTTGTCACTTCTGAGTGCGTATACTGAGTTTTGTCGTTCACTTTCGATAGCGAGAGCGTTTGCGTTTTGCATAGGAGTGACAAAGCGCGCCATCTATTTGTCTCTTTGTTACTCCTATGCAAATCGCAAACGCTCTCACTATCGAGAGTGAATGAAAAAACTCAGTATAAGCACTCTGTAGAATATGAGTTTACGTTAACGCGATCGAGTAGTTAAAAAAACCCGCAGTAAGCACTCTGTCTTCGCTTATTGTTTCGCTCATCTCTAGCCGCGCGCATTGACCAATGAGATACGAGGATTTGGTTCCCTAGGAGGCCCTAGGAGGTCGACTCATGGAACGGAGTATAGTAAACATAAACATTAATAGATAGATGACAAGTTGACGTTTAACGCCCACGAGAGCTACGCCTGTGAAAAAGCTTTGAGCGTCTACCGTCAGCTATCTAGAGTAGCAAAAATCAGTTGGGGCCTCCAGCCCGAGGTCATTCGGACCATTTACACGGCGGTAGTGGAGCCGATCGAATCGCTCGTAGCCTGGGCTGCCTGAGTGATCTTAAACGATCACTAAGGTTAAGCAACATACGGCGCGTTCAGTCCATGGATGGGTCACCGTCTATGACTAACGCTAGTGGCATTTTTCCGAGCGATTCCGTGCTTCGCAAGGCACGTTAAGCAGTTGGTGCCGGCTGCCGTCGATAGATGGCAGTCGTTAAGCCAAGTCAGAGGCCTTAGGGCGGCTTGAGAACTTCCGACAGTAAGACCAGCCACTAGTCTTACAAGCCTCCACCAATCCGGACTTGGCCCCCGTGGTGGAGTATGGCCTATACCTTCCTCAGGGAAGAGACCCGTGCCCCTCGGTGGGGGCATGATGGGTTGATGATGATGATGATGAAGTGGAGCCGATCGTGATTCACGCAGCGAGTGCCTGGGCTCCGGCGACGAAGAAGTGGTGTGCCAGGAAGCAACTGAACGCGGTCCAACGGGGATTCGCGCAAAAACTGTGCCGATCCTACCGCACGGTCTCCCTAAACGCAGCTCAGAGTGCGTATACTGAGTTTTGTCATTCACTCTCGATAGCGAGAGCGTTTGCGATTTGCATAGGAGTGACAAAGCGCGCCATATAGTTGTCTCTTTGTCACTCCTATGCAAATCGCAAACGCTCTCACTATCGAGAGCGAATGAAAAAACTCAGTATACGCACTCTGGTGCTCTCGGGACTGTTGCCACTGGATCTTAGGATCCAGGAGGCGGCAGCTCTCTACGAGGCCAAGATAAGATAAGAATATTCTTTATCGTACACGAGGAGAAACACAAACATAAAATATTTACAAGATAACAGTACAATTGGCGGCCTTATTGCTAAAAGCAATTTCTTACAGACAACCCTATGATGGAAAAATTTCTGAAGGAAAAAGGAGACGGGTAGTCGGTGCAAACATGAATGTTAATATACATACTTACATAAATAGCAATACACCTACATAAACCATTACATACATACATATATAGTTATGATAAACATACATAAATATATAATAATAAATAACCTACAGGAGGAGGAAATAATAAATTACTAGCTGTGCCCCGCGGTGTTACCCGCGGTTCATCGATTTTCCCGTAGGAATAAGATATTTCCCCGCGGTAAAACGTAGCCTATGTTTTAATCCAGGGTATCGGCTAACTCCATACCAAATTTTATTAAAATCTGTCCAGCCGTTTCAGCGCTAAAGACTGACAAACATATAAACACACACACAAACTTTCACGTTTATAATATTAGTGTGATAATATACCTACAAAATAAATACACGACATAGAATAATGCACAAATATCATAGAGGGAGATAAAACTCTTTTACCTTGGTTTTAAAGACAGCGGGGGAGGGCGAGCGCCTTATTAAAGTCGGTAGATCATTCCACAGCCGAGCAGCCGTGACAGTAAATGAGTCACTGAAAAACCTCGTCGAATGCGCCGGAGTCTTCAGCGAGAGATTCTGATCAGATCGTAATGCCCGGCTGTGGGAATCACCGAGATAGGTGAAGCACTCTTTGAGATAGCAAGCGTGGAGTCCCACGACCGGAGCTTGCGGACAGGGAGGTAGAGCAAATGACCGCGTTCGGCGACACTCCTCACCCAGCTCTTCATATGAGCCTGCAATTCGTGTGCCTGGCAGACGACGAAGAAGTGACTGCCTATTTGGTGTTTTATTCCTTTTTGAGAATATTAAATGATGTTTGACTTTGCAAGTATTGATTGCACTCATGGATCTTGAGATTCTTGGTATACGAACACTCATACTTAATTTGTATTAGCTTTAAGTTGATTTGAGAAAAGATGGTCAGAGTGGAGTTTTTTTCGCTGCCTTTTTCTCCACTACAGACGGCCCTAAGGCAGCGGCTAACATTATACACAACTGTATGTACTTCAACAAGCAGAATGTAAATTATTTACGTTGAAATAAAAATTTTTGAATTTGAATAATAACACCCAGGCAGTCAGAATCTTCACCGACGGCAGCAAGATGGACGGGAAAGTGGGGGCTGCGCTGTCCATCTGGCGAGGGGAGGTCGAATCCCGTTCCATCAAACTAAAGCTGCCGTCCTACCCTACCGTCTACCAGGCTGAATTGCTGGCCATATGCAGGGCCACGGAGGAGATCCGATGCCACCACTTTTGGCATCTACAGCGACTCACGCTCGTCGCTGGAGACGCTAGTGAAAAACGGCTCTCGACATCCCCTCGCCGTCCGCGCGCGCAGCAATCTTAAAGATTGCATCGGCCAAAATAAACAAATCAGTTTGTTTTGGCTGAAAGCGCATGCGAGCATCGAGGGGAATGAGAGAGCCGATCAGCTAGCAAAGGCCTCGCTGCAGCAGAAGACACGGCCGCAATACAAGTGCCCGGTCTCATTCGTCAAGCGACAGATTCGACAGAATTCGCTTGACGAATGGAACCGCAGGTACAAGTCGGAAGAAAAAGGTGCCACAACAAAAATCTTCTTCCCGGACGCCAGAGCCGCGCACCGGATAGTCAGGAGGATGGTGCCCGACAAAGTGGTTGCACAAATCCTGACGGGGCACGGTGGGTTCGCCGAATATCTGCATCGATTCAAATGTAGGGCGGACCCATCGTGCACCTGTGACCCAGACCAACTGGAAACACTGGAGCATATTCTCTTTGACTGTCCGGTGCACGGCCGGGCACGATGTGATGCAGAAATCTCAATAGGAATAGGCATCAACATAGAAACCGCGCAAATAATAATGAGTGACGACGCAAAGAGGGATGTGTTTCTGGAGTTCTGCGGAAGGATTGTAAGAAAAGCTAATAAAAAGAACAAGTAGGTTTCTGCCTACTGTTTTTATAGAAAAACAGAGTGCAGAAAAATAGGAAAGAAAACCGAGGGATCCGCAGAGCTCCAGAAACACAGAAGTGATAAATATTTGTGATAAATAAATATATGTTGTACTTTGTCTGTTACCACGTTATGTTTGTTTTGTCCCAGTTTTACAACTTATACAATTTTAAATTTAGACGCTACTGTATTGGTATTAGTACAGTATAGATATTAAGCATTGACGAATCATGTCACGAATAAAAAACCTTTAAAATTTATGATTTTAAACCCGAAATATAAGGCCAAACCAGAATATAAGGACTCTAATCTCTGATAGAGGTAAGACCGACAAATTAAAAAAAAAATAACATAAACATTACTATAAAGTGTTTTCTATTTATCAACTATAATAGTACTATAAGACAAGTGTATGTGTGTGTGTGTGTGTGTGTGTGTGTGCGTGCGTGCGTGCGTGTGTGTGCGTGTGCGTGTGCGTGTGTGAGTATATCCATATTATCATTAATTGTGAGTGGCTGATGATGAGTGGTTGACCAAAAAGGGACCTGGAGGGATTGGAAATCGTTATTTTTTTATTAAAGTTTATTTAATCTGCGGTATTTTAGCTTTGTTTTGGTCTAACATAAGAATATTTTTAGGTGCCGTAGATATTTTTTTATGATTTTTTTTTGTGAGCCGAGCACGAGTCGAAACCTATAGAAACACGAAACTTCAAACGCGATTTTCTCGAAATCAATTATTTTCCCTTGAGGTCCCTTTTTGGTCAACCACTCACAATTGTCTTTTCCTGGTTACTCTGGCACAGGGTATCCTAGTTTGGTGCCAGGTCAAGTGATTGTGTTGCGTGGTAGTTATTTTTGTAAGAGGTTTTAGTAGAATGTATATACTTTTATATTGAATACGTTATATTGTTATGAATATTGAATGTATACTTTTATAATGTTATGTTATATTTCTTTAACGACAAACAAATCTACAACAAACCATTGGATAACCCCACGCCTGTAACCCGGACGGGTAGGCAGAGGTTAGGATTCGGATTTAGGATGCAAATATAAATTTGAGTCTATATTAATGGGTGCGCGCGAGCGCGCGTGTGGGAGTGTGGGTTTGTGTGTGTGGATGTGTGTGCCGAACAATTATATTTTCTCAAATAAGCTAAAAAATATCTGACTGAAAACGCTTACTACTCTATTGTTGAATATCTGGACGAACAAACGAATTGACAATTTACTTATTATATTATCGATTATGTATTATTAAATTATTATTATTGACTTAAATTTATTTATTATGGACTTATTGTATTACAATTATTTTTATTTAATATTAATTTGAATATGTGTGCGTGCGTGCGTGCGTGCGTGCGTGCGTGCGTGCGTGCGTGCGTGCGTGCGTGCGTGCGTGCGTGCGTGCGTGTGTGTGTGTGTGTGTGTGTGTGTGTGTGTGTGTGTGTGTGTGTGTGTGTGTAATGATTGACTGTCAGTCGGGTGGTCTAAAATCCTCCCTCGTCCTCGCAGGTCCGTACGGAGCTGACAAGGCCGCCCTCTGTCTGTTGATGAAACTAGAGAAGTTGAAGATCAAAGTGCCGTACGAGCGACATTTCCTGCTGCTCTGCCTGTGCACCAGCGTCATGTTGAAGATTCGCTGCGTGGCGGAGTCCGCGTTCGCGGTTTACGAGACCGACTGGGATCGGATACAGGCGTTCTCCACTCCAAAGGTCCTCAGGTAAGTTATTCATCCGTAATGGATGGTCTTGGATGTTTACATGTTTGTGACGTCGCTGTTCCTGGTTCCCACGACACAGGGTATCCTAGTGCGGGGCCAGAAGCAATGTGTGTGCCTGTATGTAAATCTCTATGATATTTATGTTTAATGATTTCAAATTTAACGTCACGTTAAGCAGTTGGTGCCGGCTGCCGGCGATAGATGGCAGTCGTTAAGCCAAGTCAGAGGCCTTAGGGCGGCTTGAAAACTTCTGAGAGTAAGACCAACCACTCGTCTTAGAAGCCTCCACCAATCCAGACTTGGCCCCCGCGGTGGAGTATGGCCTATTCCTTCCTCAGGGAAGAGGCCCCTCGGTGGAGACATAATGAGTTGATGATGATGATGATGATATCACGGCTGTATTAGTCGTAAAAAACATTTCTTAGATTATTTATCTTTAAAGTAGGGTCTCCAATGAGATTAAAAAAATTTTTGTGCAAGTTGTCCCTAGAATAGACGCTCAAGAACTTATAGCTGCATAACTCCCATTTCCCCTCTTCCAGATTCATAGAAATCCTGGCCAAGTTCGAGCCACCGACCAGCCCAGCAGAAGGCCCCAAAGCCAAGACCACAGAATCCAAAGGCACCACAAATGACACAAAATCCTTAGACTCCAAAAAACTGCTGACCGCCATAGAAAACCTAGACTTCTTGACACTCCGGAACAAAATTGAAGATACTGTGAATCTTCTAGAAGCTAACCTGAAAGAACTGGATAAGGATGTTAATGAACTACAGGAGAAAACAGATGGTGTTGTGAAAGGTGACAAAAAGCTGCAGGATAAAGCGGATCGCGCAGTGAAAAGTGATGAAGAAGTGCAGGATAAAACTGACGGTGTAGTAAAAGATGACAAAGAATTGGAGGGTAAATCAGACGGTGTATTGAAAGAGGTTGCAAATGAACCGGAAAAGGTGGACGGGGTTAACAGAGAGGTGGGCGTGCAAAGTCCTGTTGTCAACTTCAAAGGGTTTCCAAGGCGACTTGGTCATAGGTAAGAGTCATGCTGTCAAGGCCAAGATTGTATACTACCAAAACTACTCTCTCAATCAATAGCATTTTTGAGATTCAGAAAGAGGTGTCAACTAGGCTTCGATGTATTATTTCTATCGTATCATGTCGGATAGTGAAGAAAACAAATTATCTATATCTATACTAATTATAAAGAGGAAAGATTTGTAATTTTGGGTTTTTGTGTGTATGTTTGTAATGAATAGGCTCAAAAACTACTGGGCCGATTTAAAAAAATTCTTTAACCATTAGAAAGCTACATTCTTCGTGAATATCATAGGCTATATTGGTTTTTCAAAAAGTTTAGGGTTCCCTGCGAAATTTCGAATAATGTAACCCAAGGTGTAAAAAAATTACTACCCCGGGAATTTTCCACGGAACTAATATAGCTATTTCCACGGAAACGTTTTTGCCACCCGTGCGAAGCCGAGGCGGGTCGCTGGTTGTAAAATAAAAAAAATATATTCAGCATTTCCTACGTATGGTTCAGTAATGGTTATAATGGTAGCCTAGCGGGTCTAGTGGTATCAAGTCTGATCAAGTAAAGCTTTAACCATCCAGTTTTCAGCGTGTATTGGAATCTATCGAGTCGATTCGTCGATAGATGGCAGTCGTTAAGCCAAGTCAGAGGCCTTAGGGCGGCTTGAAAACTTCTGACAGTAAGACCAGCCACTAGTCTTACAAGCCTCCACCAATCCGGTCTTGTCCCCCGTGGTGGAGTATGGCTTATACCTTCCTTAGGGAAGAGACCCGTGCCTCTCGGTGGGGACGTAATGTGTTGATGATCATGATGATGATTGGAATTTAATCTCATATTACCATCAGGGCGCGTGGACGCGGACGGCCTCCCCGCAGCAACGCATGCCGTCAACAATATCCGCTGCATCCGGACGCACTTTGCGGCATCGTCTTCATAAGGGAGCCTCTCATGGCCAAAATACTGTTCATGCTCATCGTGGTAAGTATGCTGATCACCATAAAATGATACTATGCTAAGTATGCTGATACTGTTCATTGTAATATGTGTAGCTATAAATATGCGTCTCGGAAAAAAAATGGTTTCTAGCCGACTAGCTGTGCGTGTGATGGCTGTGCCATAAATTGTGATATAGCCGGATTAATATAGGAGCCGCTCATGGCCAAAATACTGTTCATGCTCATCGTGGTAAGTATGCTGATCACCATAAAATTGGCTGATACTGTTCATTGTTATATGTGTAGCTATAAATATGCGTCTCGGTACTTTGAAATTGTGAAAAAATTTGGTTTCTAGCTGACTAGCTGTGCGTGTGATGGCTGTGCCATGAATTGTGATATAGCCGGATTAATATAGGAGCCGCTCATGGCCAAAATACTGTTCATGCTCATCGTGGTAAGTATGCTGATCACCATAAAATTGGCTGATACTGTTCATTGTAATATGTGTAGCTATAAATATGCGTCGCGGTACTTTGAAATTGTGAAAAAAATTGGTTTCTAGCTGACTAGCTGTGCTGATGGCTGTGCCATCAATTGTGATTTAGCCGGCTTTATACAGGAGTCGCTTATGGCCAAAATACTGTTCATGCGCATCGTTGAAAGTATACTAATCACGGTAAAATTGGTCGAGATACTTGTAATATGTGTAGCTGTAAACATGCGGAAGATAACATAGAAAGTGCGTTAGCAAAATTAACTGAAATTAGGGCTTATTTGATATCACAATAGTGCCAAAAAATACATAGCAACGCCATAAATGTGACAGCGGCTGCGAAGGTTACTTAGCACATTTACGACAGTTGCGTAGTGCAGCTGGTTTATCCAGATGCACTGTGCGGTATCGACTATACGGAAAGTCGCTCATGGCCAAGATATTGATCATGATCATGATAGTCGTCAGCCTAATTGGCCGAGATACCGTTCATTGTAATATGTGTAGCTATAAATATGCGGGAGCCATTAACAAAATTACCAGAAAGAAGCGGATGTTTGTTGAATGTCACAGCAGTGCCAAAAATACATAGTGGCGTCATAAATGTGACAGACGCAGCGAATATTACATAGCAGTGACATAATGCCATGCTCATAGTGAGAAGTATGGTGATCACGGTTGAATTGACCAAGATACTGTTCATGTTCATTGTAATATGTGTAGCTATAAATATTCGGCGTGATACTTTGAAACTGTGAAAATAGTGGTTTCTAGTTATCTTTTTTCTTCTTTCTTTCTTTCTTTTTTGCGGTATCGCATTCATACAGAAGCCGCTCATGCCAAAATACTGTTCATGCTCATCGTGGTAGGTGCACTGTTGATACTAAAGTAAGTTGATACTAAATCATAAGTGTTGATTTAGGAAACTGTGTAAAAAATATCAGAAATCACCGCTTAAACATAAACATAAAGTTACATACAGGCACATAGACGACCTCTTAGGCGCAACGGTTAGCGCGTCTGCCTACCATGCGAGAGGTCCGGGTTCAAACCCCGGCTGGGGACAAAAAAAACCCACGTCTTGGATGTTTACATGTTTGTGATGTCGCTGTTTCTGGTTCCCACGACACAGGGTATCCTAGTGTGGGGCCAGAAGCAATGTGTGTGCCTGTATGTAAATGAATAGAATAGAATATTCTTTGTTGCACACTAGAAAAAACAAAAAAAAACATAAAATATGATAATATAAATGTTTATTTATTTATTTCTTTACTTACATTGCTTTTGGTCCCACACTAGGACACCCTGTGCCGTCGGAACCAGAAACAGCGACGTCACAAACATGTAAACATCCAAGACTTGAGATTTTTTTTTGTCCCCAGCCGGGATTCGAACCCGGGACCTCTCGCATGGTAGTCAGATGCACTAACCACTGCGCCACAGAAGTCGTCAAACATACATTGCCTCCAGAGTTTGCCTGGCAGGGACCAGTCCCACACTAGGATACCCTGTGTCGTGCGAACCAGAAACAGCGACGTCACAGACATGTAAACATCCAAGACCTGGGGCTTTTTTTGGGGTTCGAACTCGGGACCTCTCGCTTGCTAGGCAGATGCTCTGAAACCGACCGACTGGCTTTTCAAATCAAATCAAATTCATTTATTCGTGAAATATGCGTGTACATAAAAGTTCTTAACATAAAATAAGTTTCAGCTTATTTTGCCGTAAAGGCGTACAAATATTGACATCTTAAAATAATGAAAATTTACAAGATAATGATTTTTATAAGTAAAATTCAATTGAAATATTGAAATAAAATAATAAAAATTTATAAATTGATTGGCAATTAATTGACATGTCATATTCTAATAAATTAGCCGAGTAGCCGAGGACCGTGCTCAGTGGCGTGTAATGGGAGAGGTCTATGTCCAGCAGTGGA
Organism: Yponomeuta plumbellus; assembly: GCA_947310845.1. Lineage (NCBI taxonomy): Eukaryota > Metazoa > Arthropoda > Insecta > Lepidoptera > Yponomeutidae > Yponomeuta > Yponomeuta plumbellus. Next base: position 6,989,366 of record OX371220.1, on the reverse strand, counting down.
CAACCGTAGGCCGATGATGATGATGATTCTAATTTTAAATTCAAATAATTATTTAAATAGTAGCATCCTTTTATTATATTAAAATATCTAAAATAACTTAATAAAATTGATTGAGATTGATTGAGAGAATGTCAAATTAAAATAATCATTCAAATTGTAGCAACATTTCTTGATGAGTATAAGTTTAACCTCTCTTTTAAACACATTATGTATGTATGGTTTAAGTAGGTTTATATAATTATAAAAATATTTCTTAATTTCTCAGTTGCACGACTACCCGTCTCTAATTTCTTTCTTGTCTCCGTCTGTGGTTGCCTGGAAGAAATTGCTTATTAATAATTCCGCCAATTGTACTTAGATTTATAAAAATTTGTAAATGTTATTTATGAGTACAATAAAGAATATTCTATCTATCTATCTATTATCATTATCGTTTTCTCCCAACAGGAGCTATCCCGCCACCATCCGCAGCTGAGTTTCCTCAACGCTCAGTACACAGCCATAGAAAGGCCGGCGGATCCTGTCACAGAGCCTCGGGAGTTTGAACAGCAGAGGAAGAAACAGGAGGAGGTGCTTAAGAAGTAAGTAGAAAGATATACAGGATCAGAAAGACTGACGAAGCAAATATGTCGAGTGATTGTCAGTGGAAGGACCGGTAAGGGACGCCCCAGGCGGACATACTTCGACCAAATAGGGGATGTATTAGCAAAGGGCAAGATAAAAAGTACCCGAAACTGACGTGCGTGCATGCAACGACTAATGAATGCCGATGAAGCGAAAGTGGTTTGTCGGGATCGTGGCAGGTGACAGTCCCTGGACTCTGCCTACCCCTCTGGGATACAGGCGTGATCTTATGTATGTATGTATGTATATACAGCGTGTCCCAAAAATAGTGTCAAGCGGAAGTCCAGATATAGAGCACCCCTAGGGGTACCCGAATCACCCTCACATATGTTGCGAAATTTTTTGTTCAGTCCGTTTTTTAATTCAATGCAAAAAAAAAAAGACGCGGTTTTACCGTTATAAAATAGTACCTGGATGACCTAGCTTTGCTCGGTATGTAGGTTTTCACACAAAAGGAGGAACTTTTAAAAAAAAAGAAAAATTATTATCAAGTCTCGAACCAGGGTCTTCTGTTTACGGTATCGTCCTATTACCCACTTGAGCTATGACAACCTTATAGATGGTTGCGAAAATTACCTTCTTGTAGTGTAGCAGTTATTTCTTTGCCTTAAAACACGGCTAAAACGACGTTTTATAAAAATGAAACCTAGTTGGATTATTTAATTGCCCCCGAAACCACCTGCATACAAAATTTCATGAAAATCGTTGGAGCCGTTTCCGAGATTCTGATTATATATAAATATATACATGTCGCAGTAAAGTAGTTAAATTAGAGAGTCAATCGAATCTCTAGACAGTCAATCAAAGATCGATATTCAATCAAGTCGCTAAAGTTCCGTCAGACAAGTGAGTGAACGAAACGTTTAACGAATTTCCTAAACGTTCCTAGGTATTTCATGACGAGACATCTCGTCCATCTTAGGCGTCGTCGTAAGAATTTAGCTTTTAAAGGGGACCAAGATATTTCATTATGTAGGAAAATGAAAAAAACTAACGAAATAAACTCACAAACTTACCTTGATGTCGCTCATCATCTTCCAAAATCTTTGCAACAAAAACTCACTACAAAAACAAGACTCTTCTTCTTAATTTTGCTGAGTAACCATTTACAATAAAACAAAACACGGAATTTCCAAGCTCTCAGTGCTTCACGATGACACCATAACAACAATAACAAATCAAATAATCGTGGCGAAGTCGACAACATGTTTACAATTTCATCAAAGACCTCATAAAAAGGAACAAAAGAAAGATTCTAAAAGTAATCAGCTGTTGTCGTGACCGCCATCTTGTTTTACATTATTAATCAACATGCTGGCTTTCGGTCAGTCAGATAGTCAAATGTTTTCGACGCTGCTTTATTTAAATCAAAATGCTAGCGACTTGATTGAATATCGATCTTTGATTGACTGTCTAGAGATTCAATTGACTCTCTGATTTAACTACTTTACTGCGACATATACAAGAATTGCTCGTTTAAAGAGATTAGATTAGATATAGGTTTACTCGGTAGATTTTTTTTCACCGTGAATAGAAGACTTGTGTGACCAAAATCCTTATCACATCAAAGACATTAAAGTTTAATTCCTCATAAGAGCAAAGTAAAAAAAAAACACCTACGTAGCACAAACAATTTTTACTTGGAAGTAAAACGGGGTAATTCGGGATGCAAAAAAAAAAGTGAACTGCCTGAATCGAAAACCATTTCGAGCTTAGCATCCAAACTACAGTATTTTTTGTGTAAGAGATTTTTACCTTAAAAGATGAGCCTTATTTTGAGTAAATAATAATATTTAAATGCCCTTCATTTAACTTCTATGGTGACGTCACATGTTAAATCGTCTGTATTAGGTTATTCTGTGAAAATCTACCAATGGTCTGTCAATTTCATTTGTCAAACACATCGATATTATAGTGCCACCATATTATCTGTTCAGTTGATAGCGGCGCTAGTGGAGAATTTAGTAATAACGTAACATTTAAGATTAAAGTTAAAGTAATAAATTGTAAATCCGGTTCCCCATTTTTTGTTTTATTTATTCACTTACTAAGATTTATAGATATAATTTTCATTAAAATTGAAAGACGGGTTAAAATTTTCTCATTTTTCTAGGTACATTTCTTAAATGTTACGTTATTACTAAATTCTCCACTAGCGCCGCTATCAACTGAACAGATAATATGGTGGCACTATAATATCGATGTGTTTGACAAATGAAATTGACAGACAGAGAAAATTTTAACCCACGTGTGACGTCACGCCGAATAATATTTACTTTAATTAATTAACAATGATAAACTCGATTAATCACGAAAGAAATGAAATTAGTTTCTTAAAATTACGTCTACTATCAGAATGTAAAATAAAATCCAATCATAAAAAAAACTTTGCATCTCCAATTTGGTTTTTGCGTACCTACTAGCAACATTCAGATATTGGATTGTATTGAGATGTCAACGGGACTGTTTTATTTTTTTGCATTGAACTAAAAAACAGACTTTAGTTTTAAACCCAATTTTGAGTCTATTTACTTTGATGCATCTTAGCTTGAACAACAATAGCGTGTTTTGGACCCTAAATTTGGGCATCAAAATGCATCATTTCCAGCTGATGAACTTAAAAAAGAATTATACTCTAGAATTATACTCCACTTTACGAAACAATTAGCGACCCGCCCCGGCTTCGCACGGGGGCAAAAAAGGTTTCCGTGTAAATTGCAATATTAGTTCCGTGGAAAATCCCCGGGGTAGTAATTTTTTTACACCTTGGGTTACATTATTCGAGATTTCTTACGGAACCTTAAACTTTTTGAAAACCCAATATAGCTCATGATAATAATAATAATAATAAACTCACGCCCGTTATCCTCGAAGGGGTAGGCAGAGGCACCAGTCTCTAGAACTGGACCCACGCACAGTGTTTTATGGACCCAAAAAAATTTCCTCTTCTGGTTATTGCAGAAATGAAAAAAGTTATGCAATAGAAATGCCAGAATAAAACACCCAGACGTCAATCTAAAGCAGTTTTTGAGAAAAAAAATCATGAACTTTTCGTGACCTTTGACTGAGGAAACTGAATTTATTACTTTAAAATTAGTGTTTTAGCGTATATTTTATAAAGATATTATTTGTTGATAGTACTTTGATAAGCGCATAATAATATGAAATGTTTTTTCAAATATGTGCACTGGACTCTGAGTAATCTTTTTTTTTATTATTTTGGTTTTTATTTTTTTTCTCTTTATTACCTCAAAAGTGGAACCTGGGGCTACAATGGAACAACTCCTTAAATCAAGGTCTAAACCTCATAAAAAAACCAGGTTCCCCAATGGAAGCGTTTAGAAGATATTTATTTTACAACATTTGTACTAGGGTTGTCGCTTCAATTGACCTTGATCAAAGATTTTAATTTTCTCATGTGAAAATTGTGTTTATTACGTTAGTGCATATCACCATCATTATCATTCAGCCACAAGAAGTCTACTGCTGGACATAGGCCTCCTCCATGGATTTCCAAAAAGACCGGTTGGTAGCGGCTTCCATCCAGCGTCTCCCTACCACTTGGATGAGATCGTCTGTCCATCTTGTTGTTGCTCATCCTTTGCTGCGCTTGCCGATGTGTGGTCTCTATTCAAGAACCTTTCGGCCCCATTGGCCATCGGTTTCGTGCTATGTGCCCCGCCCACTGCCACTTCAACTTACTCATCCGGTGGGCTATGTCGACGACTTTCGTTTGTCTACGGACCTCGTCATTTCTGATTCGGTCTCGTAGAGAAATTCCGAGCATAGCCCTTTCCATAGCTCGTTGCGTGATTGAGCTTTCTTATGAGGCCCATAGTGAAAGACCACGTTTCAGTGCCATAAGTAATTACTGGTAACAGACTCTGGTTGTATAATTTTGTTTTGAGTGATTGAGGTATATTGGAGGAAAATACTTTTTTAAGTTTCCCGAATGCTGGCCGAGTTGGATTCGACGATTGACCCAAAGGTGTTTTATGGACCCAAAAAAAATTCCTCTTCTGGTTATTGCAGAAATGAAAAAAGTTATGCAATAAAAATGCCAGAATAAAACACCCAGACGTCAATCTAAAGCAGTTTTTGAGAAAAAAAATCATGAACTTTTCGTGACCTTTGACTGAGGAAACTGAATTTATTACTTTAAAATTAGTGTTTTAGCGTATATTTTATAAAGATATTATTTGTTGATAGTACTTTGATAAGCGCATAATAATGTGGAATATTTTTTCAAATGTGTGCACTGGACTCTGAGTATTCTTTTTTTTTATTATTTTGGTTTTTATTTTTTTTCTCTCCATCAACTCAAAAGTGGAACCTGGGGCTACAATAGAACAACTTTTTAAATCAAGGTCTAAACCTCATAAAAAATGGACGCGTTTAGAAGATATTCATTTTACAATATTTGTACTAGGGTTGTCGCTTCAATTGACCCGGATCAAATATTTTAATTTTTTCATGTAACAATTGTGTTTATTAAGTATAAAAAGGTTTGTAAATACGTATTAGATATGCAACGTAGCTTTAGTATACCTCAGCATTTATCTTTAGTATACCTCAGCATTTATTTTTTTGACGTTTCATTATTGGCAAAAGTAGCGTCCTGTAATATTTTTCATTCACACTTCACACACGGCAGCTATAATATACATTACATCCCAGGATGTTTAACTTAGAGACCGCTCAGTACCTTTAAGATACGAAGATGTAAATATGTATATTATAGCTGTCGTGTGTGGTCTCCTGACGATTTCTATGGAAAGATGTAAGGAGATATATCGTGCTATAATATACATCTTTACCTTATAGCCGCTGTGTGTGGAGTCCCTTAATATTCCGGCAACTTCATACCTTTTTTCATAATAAAATGATTATTTATTAAACTCACCACTAGATGGCGTTGCGCTATAAAGCTACATCGCGCAATCAGAATATTTTCATGGTGCATATATATACAGTTTCTCGAAATTCATTGTCGTCGTTCGTTTCGCTGGTGACTTAAATCGAATTGAGTGTTATCCGTCTGTTGGTCATTGTTAATTGTTGTTGGTCGTTGTTGGTCGTTGCTGGTGGTTTTTTGGTTTGATTGGCAAGTTGTGGTCAATTTTCAATAATGGATGTTACCCAACCTGCTAAGGGATGTCCAACTCGATTAAAAATGTTTGAGTGCTTTCTTATGGAATGTAAAAAATATAGAAAGAACTTTTCACCTGAAAATTTAACATACTCGGAGTTGGTCGATATCACGACAAAAGAAATGAGTCAAGATCTCAAGGTTCTGTCTCCCGTTGAAGAGAAACAGTTAATTAGCACAAAGATAAAACCATTTATCACAAAAACGTTAGGATTGTACAAAAAAGTCAAACAAAACAAGTCGGGATTCATCAAAAAACACTATAATTTCCTGAATGCGTCATTTTTGACTGAGATACCTGAAGAATTCAGAAGGTGTAAAGAAGCTTCTATAATGCCCGGTCCTGATCAACAGGTTGAAACCACTCACTGTGTAACAGTAACACCCAGCCCATGTCATCTACCGGTTGCATCGACACAGTATAAAGACGATCTTAAAGCTAGAAAACGAATTATGAAGTCACTTGAAAATGAGTCGCCTAGCAAGGTGATAAAAGTATTTGCTTCTAACATTCCCATAGACAACAAAGGGAATAAGCTTGCTCCTAAGGTAGCCAAAGATCTTGAGACAGTAATCAAAATCTGCCTTTCATCGTCTACAGGAGCTTCAGAGGTCAAAACAAAAATTATGTCACAGCCACAAGCATACTCACCGGTTGAAGCTGTTGGTGAAATAGTAGAAAGACAGTTGAGTGTAGACACCTATAAACAGATGAGGTTAAATCTTAACAGCAGAGGATTCCACGCATATCCACCTTATTACCAAGTTTTGGCTGCTAGGAAATGTTGTTATCCTGCAGAGGCAATTGATGCGAATGATGTTGGACTATTAACACATACTATTCAACGTATCGTGCTTAGCAGTGATGACACATTTATTTAGTATTGCAGTCAAAAAGGTACAAATGACATGTCATGTGTGTTTGAGGCTTCTTGGGGTTTTGATGGGAGTACGGGGCAAGCTTTGTATAAGCAAAGTTTCCCCCATACAAATGAAGACGACATTATTGACGAACATAGTCTTTTTGCTACAACTTTAATACCTTTACGTATAGTAGCAGATAATAATTTTATAGCATGGCAAAATCCTGCTCCCCAGTCATATCGGTTTTGTAGACCATTACATATTCAGTATAAAAAAGAAACTTCTGTTCTAATTCTATCAGAAAAAAACTGGGTGGAACAACAAATACAAAATCTGTCACCTATAATGGTGCAAACTTCAAAAGGTCAATGCATTACGTTTATTAATTATAACTTGACCTTGAGTGTTATAGACGGAAAGGTGCTCAATATCATAACTGGGACATCGTCCCAATTAAGATGCCCATTTTGTAAAAGCACAGCAAGTCAATTTAATAATTTGGAGATTGTCAGAGCAACACTTACCGTAAAGGAAACAATGCAACATGGCATTAATCCTCTCCATGCTTGGATTCGTATTTTTGAATTCTTATTGCACCTGGGCTACAAAAATGACCCATTAGTTAGGAAGTGGCGTATTAAAAAAGACTCCGAAGAAGGTAAAGTAGTAGAACAGAGAAAAAGACAAATTCAGGCTGATATAAGGAGGAGGACGGGTTTATTAGTAGATGTTGTTAAACCTAATGCCGGAACTACAAACGACGGCAATACAGCACGGACAGCATTTTCGGACAAATATCGCGCGATTTTTGCCGAAATTTTGGGTCTCGAAACTTGGTTGATAGATGATTTCTACATTATTTTGGTAACTATAACTTCCGAGTTTGCCATAGATGCGAAAAAATTTGGCACCTTTTGTCATTCGCTTGCTAAAAAATACGTTAGTACATATAGTTGGCATCCAATGACTGTGACAGTGCACAAGATTCTATTGCACGGTGAAGAGATTATTGAAACTAGTTCACTTCCGGTGGGGATGCTTTCAGAGCAAGCAGCCGAATCCCGGAATAAATTCTGGCGTTCAGACAGACAGAATCACTGCCGCAAAATGAACCGGCAAAATACAATAACCGATCTCTTTCACCGTGCACCTCATCTGATCCGTTAATATCCATGGCTTATGTCAGTCAACGAAAACGATTCATAAAGAAGGTTCCTCTGCCAGCAGGTGCTCGCGACCTCTTAAAACCAGTTAATGCAGAAGATTTGCAGGCAGTAGAGGAAGACACAGATGAGGAAGATAGAGATGAGGACTTTTCAAACCACGATCAAATTACAAATGATAATAACCTCATTTTAATAAATGAAACTGTTTTATTTGACTAAGCTTTAAATCCGGCCGAGAGTGTCAGGATGAAAATTTAGGGTTTATGTTTTTTTCTCGCCAAAGTATCTACTTTAGAGAAAAAATGCCAAGAGGCATTTTTTTTTTAAAACGATGAGATCAATCTGTTAAAGTATTTAAAATGTGAGATTTCCGAAAAAAAGTCTGTTGTCCCTCGGAATACACCACTGTGCGTCACGGGCAACCAACTAGTGCTTAATAAAAACAATTAAAACAAACGAAATTAAAATTGCTTGCTCACAAAAAAAAAATACTTGTAAAAAACAAATTCAATTGCTATAATATTTTCAATGACCTTTGTGACAACCCTGATTAACGAAATTTGACCTCAATACAAAATGGAACATATTTTCTAAACGCTTCCATAATGGAAGCTAGTTTTTTCATCGGTCGTAGGCCTTGTCTAGGACAATTTTACTGTGCTGGTCCCAGGTAACACTTTTGCGTTTTTATGGAGAAAAAAAATAAAAATTATAATTAGAAAAATATATCTTACTCGATATCCTGTGCATATATAAAAATAAATTGTTACCGTAAATATTCTTCTAATCATGCCTCATCATCCCATTTTTGTTTTCTTTAAATATACTGAATGGTTTTCTCATAAAACTATTTTTATCATTTTGAAGTTTAAAACTTTGACGAATAATTTAAAAAAAACTATTAGAGATAGACAACTGAGAGTTGTAGTCATGCATTAATTAGACAATATTTCACCGATGTATGTGAAAAACGGAAGAGGAAATTTTTTTGGGTCCATAAAACACTGTGCCACGTTTTGCCGAGTTTATTAGGTCCCAAACGTGACAAGTGGCAAGCCTGTCGCCGTTATCCGGGCACAATTTATCAGCGAATGGTGTTGCTGTACAAACAAATGTACGTAACTAAAAGTCATTGGTACATGCGTGGTTCGAACCCAGACCCTCATGATCGAGAAGCAAGGGTCAACCCCACTACGCCACCACATGATACTCCCGAAAAATTTAGCTTTCTAATGGTGAAAGAATTTTCAAAATAGGCCCAGTAGTTTCTGAGCCTACAAACATACACACACACAAAATACAAATCTTAACTCGTTATAATATTAGTACTTTAACAAAATTCGGACACGTAAATTCTTACATTCGGAGTACTAAAGCGTAACGCAATTTTTAGCATTTTTTTGGTCTGCTGCCTTTTGGGACAACTCTGTCTCTGCTGAGAGTTGAAAGGTTTATATTACTGCAGTACTAACCGGTACTAACGGTAAGTTTCGAGCAAAACGCGCCAATAGTTTTTCTTCATCTTTTACCTGTCACGTCTAAATTGGGTATTTGACAAAATTTCAAATGAGTTAATTTTAAAACGGTTTTTTGTATGAAAATACTTGCTTGTGACGTCACATTTCAGAGCACTCTTTTTATGTTTCATTTATTAAAAAATTGTGAGAACTAGTAAATGATTAAAAGAAATACATTTTCCGAATAATTTTGTAATTTTGGTTTTAATCGAGCATCTCAAACAATTTATTATTGATAGTGTCAAATACCGTATTAATAGTTCAAAATTTTAAATGTGGATAATGCTACAGGTATGTATTTTCTACGTAGTTGTTGATTCAAATGCCTATGAGTATCTTAAAAGACCCAAAAACAGTTTATTACTAGTATCCTCCACCAATCCGGACTTGGCCCCCGTGGTGGAGTATGGCCTATACCTTCCTCAGGGAAGAGACACGTGCCCCTCAGTGGGGACATAAGGGTTGATGATGATGCTTAACAATATCTCATAAACTAATAACAATATCAATAAACGAGTTATTGATCTAGATAGATAACGCTGACGCGACTCAGAATATGTATCTAACCCAGTTTCGCAAAAAATTTTGAATGCGTTGGTTATCGTTAGAACGGCAGAATAGTAAACATGTCGCAATGTCGGGAGCAGGGGTGCGGACGGTTGAATGAAAGTAGGGTATCCAGGGGCACGAAATATTTATTTTAACGGCAAAAGAAAGGCACCTGGGAACAATGAAAATAAAAAGTTTTAACCAAGTCTAAAAATAAATATAAAAATACAATTTGGATTTATTTTCCAGGGAAAGGGCAGGAACACTTACATAATATGTGCCTTTTGATTGTGATAGATAATTATTAATATTGAGAATGAGACAATCACGTCGTGATAAATAATTTTGTGGTAAAAATAAACCACATTCAGGTCCACCTTGGATGGAAGCTGAGGATAACATGGCTCAGCTACGTCCGACCACGGTGGCGGATGTCAAAAAGTAATTAAATTTAGAATATTTAAGAGCCAAAAATAGTAGGAAGCAATGAGGCGAATACGGTATTTGACACTATCAACAATAAATTATTTGAGATGCTCGATTAAAACGAAAATTACAAAATGATTCGGAAAACGTATTTCTTTTTATCATTTACAAGTTATTACAATTTTTAAATAGATTAAACATAAAAAGAGTGCTCTGAAATGTGACGTCACAAGCAAGTATTTTCATACAAAATTCTGTTTTAAAAGTACCACTCATTTGACATCCTGTCAAATACCCAATTGCACCTCGTTACAACCTGACATTCTGTTCCAGGTTCAGGATGCACGAGTGTAACCTTCTTTTGGCCACGTCAGCGATGGAAGAGGGCATCGACCTGCCTCGCTGCAATCTGGTGCTCAGATGGGACATACCGGCCTCGTAAGTCTTGCTTATTCGCTCTGAACAGGAAAAATGCTTGTCAAAAATGATGTTTCAATCAGTCAGTCAGTTCAAGATCCTTCGATCTCGAATTGACTTTTTGATCGATCAAGCAATCAATGAATTAATCAACATGTTTATTAGTGAATAGGTGTACCTATTTACACTGAAAGTGCTACAGCATATTTTAGAGCGCTATGTTCTACTCAAAACAAATAGCAATTTTTTTTGCAACAAATGTTTCATACATAATACAACAAATGTTTTAAACATTTACATTCAGGCACATACACTGCTTTAATCCTCTCCACATGTTTAACCAACGCAACATTCCTTTCAAGTTTTAGTTCAATAAAACGTATGACCACTAGGGTTGTTGTGAAACTTGTTATTAGGAAGAGGAATTTTTTAAAGTCGATTTTGAGGAAGAGGACGAGGATTAGGACTCTGGCTGACTAAGAGGAAGAGGATGCTAAAGACGAAGGACAAAATAAAATTACGTAGATTACGCTAGTAATGAACTTCATTACCAACATGTTTCCATCTCTGTCTTCCTTTAACTTTTTAATACGGCAAGACTTCCCTCTCTCTCTCTCAAACATATTTTGTTTCAACAAAACTTATAACTCTCCTTCCTCTTAAATTCGTCAGGAGGAATAGGAAAAGGATTTTTTTTAAATCAATTTTGAGGAAGAGGAAGAGGATGAGGAACCTCAAAAATATGAGGAAATTCCTTATTTTGAGGAAGAGGAATCCTCATCAACCCTAATGACCACCCCGCCAGATACCGGTCGTACGGGCTGTGCCGAGGCCGTGCGCGTGCGCCGCGTTCGGCTTGCGTGCTGCTTTCACAAGCCGCGGGGGACACTACAGAGAGAGTGCTGCAAAACCTGGCTACTTACAAAGAGCTGGATCAGGTTAGTGCTGCAAAACTTGACTACATCATGTTAATACTGCAAAAACTAGCTACTTATAAAGGGCTGGATCAGGTTAGTGCTGCAAAACTTGACTACATCATGTTAATGCTGCAAAAACTAGCTACTTATAAAGGGCTGGATCAGGTTAGTGCTGCAAAACTTGACTACATCATGTTAATGCTGCAAAAACTAGCTACTTATAAAGGGCTGGATCAGGTTAATGCTGCAAAACTTGACTACATCATGTTAATGCTGCAAAAACTAGCTACTTATAAAGGGCTGGATCAGGTTAGTGCTGCAAAACTTGACTACATCATGTTAATGCTGCAAAAACTAGCTACTTATAAAGGGCTGGATCAGGTTAGTGCTACGCACTCAAACCGACGGGAACACCACAGATAAATACTAAACAACTTCAATTATGCGTTGAAATACAAGCATAAAAAATACATCTTCCCGACGATTTCCTTCCACAGTTCTAGAAATCTAAAGTCCGTTTTTATAACATATATAGGTTTACTCGGTAGATTTTTTTCTACCGTGAATAGAAGACTCGTGTGACCAAAATCCTTATCACATCAAAGATAGTAAAGTTTAATTCCTCATAAGAGCAAAGTCTAAAAAAAACACCTACGTAGCACCAACAATTTTTGCTTGGAAGTAATATGTGGTAATTTGGTTTTTGCGTACTAGCAACATTCAGACATTGGATTGTATTGAGATGTCAACGTGACTGTTTTATTTTCTTGCATTGAACTAAAAAACAGACTTTAGTGGAATTTTATCTAACGGGTCTGCAGATTGTGAGCCGTAAATGTGGCTGTGGCGTACAGGACGAACCGCCCCAATTTGAGGAGGACCACGCCGATACTTTCACGCCCCTGGTCGCCCCCTATACGCCTCTGAAGACCAGCGCCAGTAAGTATAGTGTATTTGCCTTTACATGGCAAAAATAGTAAACAAACATGGCGTATTGATCATTGGATCAATACACCGATCAATACACCATCTTGGTTTCATCATCAACCCAGTCCCCACCGAGGGGCACGGGTCTCTTCCCTGAGGAAGGTATAGGCAATACTCCACCACGGGGGCCGAGTCCGGATTGGTGGAGGCTTGTAAGACTAGTGGCTGGTCTTGCTGTCAGAAGTTTTCAAGCCGCCCTAAGGCCTCTGACTTGGCTTAACGACTGCCATCTATCGACGGCAGCCGGCACCAACTTCTTAACGTGTCTTGTAGAGCACGGAACCGCTATGAAAAATGCCACTAGCGTTAGTCATAGAACGGTCACTCATCCATGCACTGAACGCGCCCTATGTTGCTTAACCTTCGTGATCGTTTAAGATCACTCAGGCAGCTGGGGCTAAGACCTTTTCGGATATACTTACTTGACTTTTATCCGGAGTAAAGTTAATAACGTCTAAAGTAAAATCCGTAATTCGACGGAGCGGTTTGTCTACTCAAAATCGCATAATGTTGCCAGGTTCAGCCTAGTATTGTTTTCATCGATAAAGTACGATACGGTTCGATTCGAACAAAAAACCTGTTTAATTTTTTCCAGTTTTATATTTAAAACGGGAATGTATCTAATAATTACTTTATTATTAAAGACGTCGATGTGCAAGCTCCACATTATATTTTTATGATATTAAATTGACTTGATGTACCTACATACTAAGCAATAAAATATCGATTGTTGTTAACCCGTAAAACCGGCACGATTTCTCAATACTTAATACTGGCAGCACTGTTGGCTAGCGAAATAATGAGTAGGTATCATTATATCGTCTGTGAAATAATGGTTGACACGATGACGCTGACGCCATTTTGTAAATCAGTCGGCTTCCGTACCTTGGATTGTTCTATGCGATTGTGTTTCTTTGTCCAGATAACATATTATATTGTTTTGTTATTCAGTTATGTTTTTGTTACCAGTTTGTTACATTTATGTTATTAGTTTTGTTGATTTCTTTTGTTCCGAGTTAACAATAGAAACAGGAGCTAGTACGTCTGCAAAACGGCAAGAGCCCGGTACAAGCACTTCTGAAGTAACACCTGGATCGTCTATTACTTATCCGCCACCACCGAAAAAAAGAAAGCGCCATGCACTCATTGAATCTGAGAAATTACTTATTTCTAATACTGGTTTAGGTTTTATACTTAGGCCGGATATTCTGTCGATAGTTAAATATCGACAAACCTCATCACTATTTTAATTTCCCCACACATGGTAACACTCTATCTGTCAAACTGCTCCGTCGAATTACGGATTTTAGTTTAGTGATTACGGAAGTATAAGTTCAAATAATATAATCTTTTCTTTAAATTTCACAGGATCCAGAATAGATCCAGCATCAGAGCAGATCCAAGTAGCAAATGCAGATATAATAATCTGCCACAAATGTAACGCTGAACAACGGGACGCTAACGGGCACTGCCCGTGCACTGATATAGTCACCAGTGACTGTGACGGTAAAAGTTCCAAAAGTGACAGTGACGGTCAAGTGATCACGAATGAAAGTGCCGAAATTGTCAGCGAAGCAGTGATTACAATAGACCCCGGTGGTGGAATCGCTGACAAAACTGACTCTAGTGCCGGTGACAAACCAAGCAAGGTTGTGAAAAGTGATAGTTTAGGTAAAATAAGTTACCAAGTGTTCGCGAATGGTAAAACTAGTGATGGTGAAGTGAAAGGCGATAGGGGTGGTGATGAACTAATCGCGAGCGTGGATTTGAGTACGGCAATCGCGCTTATAAACCGGTAAGTAGAAGAAGAAAATCAATTATTTAAGTAGAGCAACATCCACACAGCGTAATCAACATCCACAAAGCACAATCAACATCTTTTGGAAGTGAAATAAAAAACAGTTCCGAAATTTGTTTCGACAAATTCGCCAAAAGTTCTGCCTCGGTCTATTTGTTCTCATTGATTCAAGTGTGTGTTTAATATTTTAATAGATATTTATGAAAAAATTACACAGTGCCTTTAAAAAAAGCGTATTCGGTAGCTATTGTGGCACGTTCAATTTGCTACAGTTTTCAAACCATCCAAAAGTTATGCTGTAGGTATATCTCATATAGAATAGAATAGAATAGAATATTCTTTATTGTATGTACACCAGGAATTACACATGAGATTTGACAATAACATAGTACAATACAATTGGCGGCCTATAGAATGGCAGGATGGTAAAATGGTAGAATGGTAGCACGATATAATGATTTTCTCCTCGTGGCAGATATTGCGGCAAGCTCCCGTCCGACACGTTCACTCGCCAAGCCCCGCAATGGAGGACGCAGAAAGTATCGCTACCGACGCGATTGATTGAATGGTAGAATGGTAGGATGTTAGAATGGTAGCACGGCTAACATTATACATAACTGTATGTACATTGACATTCAACAAGCAGAATGTAAATTCTTTACGTTGAAATAAAAATTATGAATATTGAATTTTTTAATGATTTTCTCCTCGTGGCAGATATTGCGGCAATCTCCCGTCTGACACTTTTACTCGCCTAGGACAGAGGCGATGTCGCTGCCGACGCGATTGATTGAGTGGTAGAATTGTGTAATGTTGGAATTGTAGAATGAAACAATGATGTATGCCACGGCATCTCAGCCGACTTATTCAAGGCTCCCTATCCGCAAGAACTCATAAGGATCTTCTCCCATCGCAGATATTGCGTCAAGATACCGTCCAATACGTACACGTACACTCACCAGGACGGAGGCGGTGTCACTGGCGACCAGATTGATTGAGTGGTAGAATGGTAAAATGGTAGGATGGTAGAATGGTTGAATGGTAGTATGGTATATGGTAGAATGGTTGAATGGTAGGATGGTATATGGTAGAATGGGATGTTAGAATGGTAGCACGATATCATGATTTTCTCCTCGTGGCAGATATTGCGGCAAGCTCCCGTCTGACACGTTCACCCGCCTAGCCCCGCAATGGAGGACAGAGGCGGTGCTGCTGCCCACGCGTGGAGGACCGGAGAGGACGGCTTACATTTGCACTCTGCGGATGCCCCTGAATTGCCCCGTCAAGTACAATATTGTCGTGAGTATTGATATAAGTAATTGGGTATTTGACAGGATGTCAAATGAGTTACTTTTAAAACGGAATTTTGTATGAAAATACTTGCTTGTGACGTCACATTTCAGAGCGCTCTTTTTATGTTTCATCTATTTAAAAATTGTAATAACTAAATACATGTTGTAATGATAAAAAGAAATACATTTTCCAAATCATTTTGTAATTTTTGTTTTAATCGAGCATCACAACACAAATAATTTATTGTTGATAGTGTCAAATGCCGTATTGGGCATATACAGGGTGTCCGGTGGCAGATTTAGGATTTTAAATTTAAATAATAAAAATACTGCCAGGAATATTCACGTAATAAAGGAAGTTATGAACAAAGGACGAATGAGGATTTTACTTTTTTTAAATTAAATCACGCCAATGTTGACCATCACGTCCTAAACACTCCTGAAACTTTTCAACTGCGTTAAGCGCGACGCGCGAACAGCTAGTGAAATGGCGTTCACTTCGCTTACAATTTTTCCTTCAGTTGAGAAATAGTGAAAGGACTTGTATCGTACACTTTGCTCTTTGAGGTAACCCCATAGAAAAAAGTCAAGGAGAGTCAGATCTGGTGATCTTGGGGGCCATGGGAAGTCTCCGAAGCGGCGACATCACATTTTTTGTTCGGGAAAAAATCACGCAATGCTTTGATGAACTCTTCAATATTGTGACTAATTAATCCGCACTAACGCTCAATCGAATGTGATGCTTTGCATTAGTCTGTCATCAATAGTTGAAAAAATATTCGAATTTTAAGTCCTAATTCTGCCACCGGACACTGTACCAGTCTAAGTTGTTGATGATGATGATCACCAAACTGATTCTACCGGAATTCCTGTCCAGGGACACCCGATGCCGACCCGCGTGCTCGCCAGACGGATGGTGGCGCTGCAGGCTTGCCGGATACTGCACAAATCCGGGGAGCTGGACAACCAACTGATGCCCATAGGTGGGTATTGTAGCGTGAAGGTTCCTCCACACCTCACGCGAAGTAGATGCCTCTTCAATATGAACAAAGTTGATTGGCTCTACGAGCAAAATTATTTTCGATTTTGCTTTCAACTCTTTCGCTGGAGAAACATCAGTTGTAGAATCTGGATTCGCACAATCCCATAATTCTTCGTGCTCCAAATAGGTTTTTACTGCGAACTTCCACGTATTGTAATTGTCTCTGCCGGTCAATTTTTCGATTTGGAGGTTAGACATGCTTGCCATGTCACGGACTCAAACGCTACTTTCTTTAGTGCGGAGACTATAGCGCAAGTTCTTCGGGCTGGGCCCATAACCTTTTGGAATCAAACAGGCGCGTAGAACAAGAAATAATAACTTTATTTAGCGCACGATTACAATTTGTGAAAATGCCAACGAAACACAGAAGCGCCCTCTGGCAGAACAAAAAGAAAAAGGTGACAAGTTCAGAAACTATATTATTATGTTTACTTATTTTCCACATAGCGATTCTTCTTGTTAGTAGTTCTTCCTGTTAGTGGCACAGCCGTCTTGTATGAATTTAAATACCGGGTGACATTTTCACCGGTACAATAAATTTTACCATATCATTGGTATCGATAATAGATTACATTTATCAAATAAAATGATCATATTTTTTTTTAATTTTCATTAATTGATCCTTCATCCAATTTGTAACTCATGGGCGCACTAATGACAAGGCGTTCGCCGCTTCTTTTCCTTCCCGCAAGCCGCGCGCAGTTGCCAGTTCGTGCGTTTAGTTGTGCTCATCCGTAATGAGTCCACATTTCTTTAAGATTTGCGGATAAGTTCAGACATTGGTATTTTTGTTTTTTTGTACCAACGGGGTAGTAACAAAAAATGTTGGTATTTGTATTTTGGACTTAGTATTACGTATGTTGATTTATTGTTCTGGTGAAAAAATATTCCTGTATTTTGAAGGAGAATCGCTACGTTTTTGTTGAGATGTCAGTCGGGCGCTAGCTAGGTTAGGCGTATTCTTTGAAAAAAAGATAATAATAGTACATTGTTCACCGAGAGGAGAAAGTGACTGATTACCGTCGAGGGTGTCGTTTGAAGCCCGAGCCGTAGGCGAGGGCTTTAAAACACCTGAGATCGGGAATCGCAGTTTCTCTCGAGTGATACATAGTGCTTTATACTACACCTACAAGGAAAATAAAAAACGAAATCTTTACTAATTGAAATTTATATTGAAACTAGCTTTCGCCCGCGACTCCGTCCGCGTGGACTTTAGTTCAAAATGTTGCAACCCCGTTCACTCCCGTTAAGGGTTAAATTTAGAAAAACCGTGAAACACGTGTTCAATCAATTGTGTTGAAGAGTATTTATTTCAAGTTTCAAGAAAATCTGACAACATTTTTTTATACCTCCATACAAACTTTAACACCGCCGTTTACCCCTTTAGAGGGTGAGTTTAAAAAAATCCTTTCTTAGTGCTCCCCTAGGCTCCCTAAGGAACTCCCATGCCAAATTTCAACCCCCTAGGTTCAGTAGTTTGGGCTCTGCGTTGATTCTAAGTCAGTCAGTCAGCTTCTCGTTTTATATATATATATATATATATATATATATATATATATATATATATATATAGAAGATTGTTGCTAGTGGCCAGTGTCATTTTGCGAGCTTGGAGATAAAAACTCACTGTAAAAACTTTTTGGCTTTTGATATTTAGGTTACCGGCGCATAGTCTTACCCAAAATTAAAAAAGAAAAACCACGTAAGAAATGGATTTTCATACACTTTTCTCTCCCGCTCAGATGCGTTTTCTCCCCGCATATTTGTTCGATATGCAATGACGTACTTTCTACCGTAAATTTGATAAAGTATCAAGGTACTTTCCAAGCAGGTGTAGTATAAAATAGTATTTCTGCCTTAAAAGCAATCTTTTAATAAAGTAATCCGTTACATTTGGTGGAGGCGCCAAATTCCAAATAAATCGCTACATTTCCCCCCCCCCCCCCCCCGGTTATCATTAAATATTGATAACAATTAATATTTATCCTAGGTAAAACTTTAGTAACCTTCAGTAAGGAGATGTCGTTGGCTTTTATTTAACGTAACTGCAAAATGCGTAACTATTGAGGAGGGCACAAACACTCATTATCATCCACCCATTATGTCCCCACCAAGGGGCACGGGTCTCTTCCCTGAGGAAGGCATAGGCCATACTCCACCACGGGGGCCGAGTCCGGATTGGTGACTTGTAAGACTAGTGGCTGGTCTTACTGTCAGAAGTTTTCAAGCCGCCCTAAGGCCTCTGACTTGGCTTAACGACTGCCATCTATCGCCGGCAGCCGGCACCAACTGCTTAACGTGCCTTGCGAAGCACGGAACCGCTCGGAAAAATGCCACTAGCGTTAGTCATAGACGGTCACCCATACATGCACTGAACGCGCCCTATGTTTCTTAACCTTAGTGATCGTTTAAGATCACTCAGGCGGCCGAGGCTACGAGCGACTTATTTATTGATTTAGCCAAAATATGCTAGTGTACAATCCGGACCTGGCCCCCGTGGTGGAGTATGGCCATACCTTCCTCAGGGAAGAGACCCGTGCCCCTCGGTGGCGACATAATGGGTTGATGATGATGCTAGAACATAACGGTGTTCCCGCTACTCTTTACAGGCAAGGACAACTTCAAGGCATCGGAACTAGAGACAACGGGTGCCAACACGCTTACAGAGGTGATGAGTGACCCCAACGATTTGGCGCGGCCTGGCACCACGAAGAGACGGCAGTATTATTATAAGAGGGTAGGTTTGAACCGGGATAGTTACTAAAGTCCTTTTTTAATTCGATGCTAAAAAAAATACGCGGTGTTACCGCTATAAAATATAAATAGGTTTACTCGTGGATTTTTTTTACCGTGAATAGAAGACTCGTGTGACCAAAAACCTTATCACAGCAAGACATTGAAATTGAATTACTCATAAGAGCAAAGTCTATAAAAAAACTCCTACGTCGCACACAGAATTTCTACTTGGAACTGAAATGGGCTTAGAGTCTGACAAGCGAGTCGTGAGACGCGATTTATTTCGAATTCTTCATATGGCCACACTCTGACTGTCAAACTTAGGTATTTCAGCTGCAAGTAGTACAGCCCAAACAGTTTGATACTCGTCCTAGATTTAAACAAGAAAAAAACTTTTGTTTCTATTCAACATAATTTTACCTATGTTTTAGTATGTACATACGAGTAATACTGTTTTAAAACAAACATGAATTATTTCTTGTTTTAAGGTCTGTCGGATGACGAAAATTCTGAACGTCAGTTCGAAGACTTAGTCAAAGAACTCAAAGATGTTGAGAAAAAAGATATAATTACATCTTAATCCAGGTATTAGGCGATAATAATCTGCCAATTAACACAATAATAATTATTGTTGTTATTGCAGAAGTTGGTGTTAATACAATGAGGAGGATAAAAAAGGAAAGCAAGGTTTGTGGGACACGTCAGGAAAAAAACGCCTTCGCCAGCCTAATGTTTCATTTTTAATGAATTTTACTGCGTTAAGAAACAAGGCATTGAATTTCTTGAATCAGATTTTGATTATGGTTCAGAATTAATAAATGTTTTTAAGTTTATGTGGTGCATCTTTATCATCCCTGTTCTTGGTGGAGTGGAAATGTTGGTTTTGATGCAGTTAATGTTAGTTAACTTCGTTTTGCTTATATTTATGTTTGGACAAAATTCATTGGAGACTCCAAACTAATTAAACAAATAATCAAGTTAAGCAAAAGTATCAAGATTGTTTATTCAGACTATATGCAGGGTTAACAACTAAAAGATTTTTAAATTTCCCGCCAGAGGCTTGTGCCACGACTCACTTGTCGCACTCTATTTGGTTTTTATGTACTGGCAACACTCACTTTCTGAAAACCGTCTCAGTATTTTGTTGGTGTTTATTGAGTGTTCAGAAAGTGGTAATTTCAAATGCTTTCGTGTATTTCTTCTAAAAGAATGAAACAAAAAATTACGTTTCACCATCAACCCAATATCTCCCCACCGAGGGGCACGGGTCTCTTCCCTGAGGAAGGTATAGGCCATACTCCACCACGGGGGCCAAGTCCGGATTGGTGGAGGCTTGTAAGACTAGTGGCTGGTCTTACTGTCAGAAGTTTTCAAGCCGCCCTAAGGCCTCTGACTTGGCTTAACGACTGGCATCTATCGACGGCAGCCGGCACCAACTGCTTAACGTGCCTTGCGAAGCACGGAACCGCTCGGAAAATGCCACTAGCGTTAGCATAGAACGTTCACCCATCCATGCACTGAACGCGCCCTATGTTGCTTAACCTTAGTGACCGCTTAATATCACTCAGGCGGATCATTGAAAAACGAATTTTAGTGATGTGATTCTGAGTATCCACGCCATATCCACAGACCGCCCGCGCCTTCACGGACTGCCAGCCTATTGTAGACACCAGCGACTCTGAGATCGACCCACCTGGTGCCAGACCCAGGACTTGGGGCGAAGACACCACTGAGGAGGAGAGAAAGAGTAAGTGACCGGAGGTTCAATAATTCGTTCCGTAATGGCACGGCCACACTATCGCGACAACGCGAAGATTTGCGTTGTCGCGACATGTCTGGCCAAAAAATTCGTCCTATCGCGAATCATCATCGCGAATACAAACACCCTTCACGCTGCTGTCGGTAAACTACCGCACATCAAAGGGCAAAATGAATTTAGCAACGTTCTAGATTGTCGCGACGTGGCGAAGGTTTATTTGATGTGGCCAAGCTCTTCGCCGTAGAGCGAACACGAAATTTTGTCGCGACAACGCGAACACGAATCTTCGCCTTCAAGTGTGGCCGCAGCATTATAGATAAGCTATGCACCCTTTCTTGCGCGCTGGTCGCTCCCTTTTGCTGACTCATCAGCTTTCATCCACAACCCGTGATCCCTCGCTTTGAGTCACCAGTCTCATTCCAGCATCCAGGCTAGACGGCTGCCTCTCCTATTCAATTGACTTTTCTTTTTCAAAAAACCAAATCCTTCGAGGCTCATAACAGTTCGTTCATTCGTTCGTTAATTAGTTCGTTCGTTCATTTATTTCTACATGGTCAGTCTGGGTGTATTTCTGAACTGTACAATCATACAATAGGCTATTTGACAGTGTGAAAAAAAACAGTATTATTTATAAGTAAGAAATACCTGTGTAATGTCCTTTTTTATGTACATACTAGCTGACCCCGCGAACTTTGTTCCGCCTTAGACGCCATAAATGAGCAGATTTTTGATTTTATTATATTGTTTATCAATAAAATAAGATTGACAGAAGAATCCGTTTTAAACGTCTTTTTTTTTCATCCTCTTTGACTATATTTGCAGCACGCATTCAGTCAATTCTATGTCAAATGTCTTAAGGTTACATTAAAAAAGTTTAATAATTTTATATGGTGGTTAAGTAATTTCCTTAATTTTTTCTTTCCTTCTCTCTTCTTAAGAACCTTCTCCTGATAATAACGAACAGAACAAAAAAAGAATTAGCGAAATCGGTCCAGCCGTTCAGGCGTGATGCCGTGACCAAGGGAAATAGGGATTCATTTTTATATATATAGATTAAAGTGTTCTCTATCTATCTATCACTTTAAGGCATTTTAACGAAAAAAACAATTATGATTTGTAAAAAAACACAATGATAATTTGTATCTGCCGCCATTGTATCGAAAACGGCCTGGATTGGCCGTTTCTATGATGACGTCACATGCTAGTAAAAATGGCGTCTGTCATTCATTCTTTCTTACGTTCATTGGTTGGTTTACCGGGAAGTTACGTCATATACCTGTGCGACGCCATATTGCCTAAGGTAGCGTTTTGGCGGCTTGTTTGAATGGGTAAATTTTCGTTCGCCTTTTTTAGAAGAAATACACGAAATAATTTTAAAATGACCACTTTCTGAGGACTCCATGAACACTAACAAACAGTATGAGATGGCTTTCAGAAATCGGTCAAATAGCCTATTACTATCGCACCAACCAAAACGGGCAATAAAACAGTGATCTTTTCCTACAGCCACCAGCTCTCAGAACGTCCTCTACGCGATAGTGTACACGCTACAATGCGCGCTTCCCGAGCGCTATAACACGCGAGGGCGCCGTCTCCATGCTCCGCAAAGCGCTTCCCAGGCGCTAGCGATACTTACGAAGAAGACGACTCATCCGTAAGTTGGTAGAGGATTAAATTGGCTTTCTTTCCGTGTAAATTTTATGAAAATTGGACGTGTTGTTAAAAAGATATGAGGTTACAAAGTGTTTTACTTTGCACCGCACCGCAAAGCGCTTCCTAGACGCTAGCTATGCTCACTAAGAAGATGACTCATGTGTAAGGCTGACATTCAGAGACGTATCCCAAGTTCACGCTTAGAGCAGTCTTAGCAAAGTAAACTAAAGTCATACTTAGTAAAGTGCCGGAATTTTCGTACTCACAGTACTTAAGAAAGTCATCTATATTGTCTATCATTTTTTAGTGATGTAGTTCTTACCGGTTTTTTAAATTTGACAATTTTATATATGTCAGAGTGAATAAAAAATCCCACAAATAATGCTAGTAGAACATCAGTGAAATGACGTTTGGAGTAGTCTGTGAACAAAAGGCTTAGAAGTGACAGTTCTAAGTTCACGTAAAGTCACCGATATTGACTACTTACACTTAGCTAAGCATCATTTCATACTAAACTTGCTAAGATTCGATTCTGAATACGAAATGTTTTTAAGTACGTGATTTTGACATTTCTGAGACCAGTCTTTGCTTAGTTTTCGTCTCTGAATGTCAGCCTATGTTGATAGAGAATTAAATTGGCTTTTTTTCTGTGTATTTTTCATGAAAATTGGAGTTGATGTTAAAAAGATATGTGGTTACAAAGTAGGGCATAAAAATATTTGGTAAAACGCGGATGGCGCTGCTTCCAGGCACATCAAAGCGATTCTCACTAAGAAGACGATCCATCCGTAAGTTGATAGAGGTTTAAATTGGTTTTCTTTCTGTGTATTTTTCAAGAAAATTGGACGTGTTGTTAAAAAGATATGAGGTTACAAAGTAGGGCATAAACATATTTGGTTTGACTCGTTGTTAATAGGGTAGATCTAGAATCTCACCGAAAGAATAAATTCGATAGAATAGAATAAAATAGATAGCACAATGATAAATTCAAAATTACATAGTATGCTTTTTGACACGAATGATTGGCTAAATATACACAATTTAGAAATTAACTTCAAAAAAACCAAAATTATAACTTTCCATCCATATCAAAAACGCTCATTGGACATAGATGTATCATTTAATGGATTTAAAATAGAGGAAGTGGATAATATATCACTGTTAGGATTAATTATAGATAAGCACATAAATTGGAAAGCACATATACAAAAAATTAAATTAAAATTGTCATCCTTCGCATACGGTCTTCGAGAAGTAAAAAAAACCACTAATGTGCAAACTGCACTCGTAACTTATTACGCATACGCTTACGCCTGGCTGTCGTATGGAATTATAATGTGGGGTAACAGTACAGATGCACCGCAACTCTTCACCCAACAAAAAAAAATAGTTAGAATAATAGCAAATATGTATAGTATCTACAGACAGTTGTAAACCATATTTTATACATTATAATCTACTTACCTTACCATGTATTTACATATTAGAAATCTCAAAATTCGTCAGACAACATAAAGAAATCTTTACAAAAAAAGAAGATGTCTCTATAAGACACAAAAATAAATTGTTATTACCCACCTCTCGAATGCAATTATACTCTTCCAGTACATTGATAATGGCTATTAAAATTTATAACAAACTCCCAAATTACTTAAAAAGAATAAAAGAATTAAATAACGACAACAACTTCAATAAAGATCTAAAGAAAATACTAATATCAAAATGTTATTATACCATAGAAGAATATTTTAAAGATAGTATAGATGACACAAGATAAATAATTGTATAGATAGATAGATAGAATATTCTTTATTGTACTCACAAATAACATTTAAATATAATCTTTTAAATAGAATAACTAAAATTGCATGATTATTAATTCAATATTTTCCAATTGTAAGTTAATGTAATGCATATTTCAAATAGCACTTTAAAATGTTGCGTGCCCTACAGGATCCACAAAGATCTCATCCAATAACTGTTAAGTTAAATTGTAACAACCCTACAACTTGTGGAATGCAATAAAGTATTGAGTATTGAATACACACACGTGAGACCAGAAAAATCACCGAACAAAAAAAAATCAATCATTGAACCGGCACCAAGTGCTTAATTCGTTTATTTTTTTATGTACAACAATAGTAGATTAGTAGCCAAGGGCTGTAAGGCATCAATTGCAGCCCGAGATATTTAGTCTTTAGCCTATAGTTCGAGGGTGCAATCGATGCTTACACCCGAGCTAACTACTCTGCTTTACATCTCGATTGTGAGGTAAGTAGAAAAAAACCGGCATTACAAGATTAAAACATTTACTCGTTTTTCTTTTCGCCACTTCATGAACTCGTCGTAAGTTTTCAAATATCTCTCTTTAGAACTTTCAGGCAAAATATTGTTAATTGCTGCTTCAGCTTCCATTTTCATTGAATTGGGAGTGCAGCTTATATCTTCATTACTTGCAGAACTCATGTTGTTTTCCTAATTAGCACGTAATTTTAAAAAAAATCCCAAAATCAATCCATATTTAAAGTAAAAGTTTTCTGTTCCCGCCTTTTTTCATCTTTTTTTAATTATTTTTTTCAAGAACGATATTTTTGCGTCGTGCCGGACGCGCTGTGCGCGTGCGCGTTTCACGTTCGTACCGTCCGACAGCCGGCCGGCGTCCGCCGCGGTCCTACGGCCGCGAGGGCCGCAGGTCTCCCGGGCGGGGCTTAGACCGACGTCGAACGGGTCGCGATGTCTTACTAAGAGAGAAGTGCACGCCGTCCGCGGGCGCGAGCGACGCGCACCGTGCCGCCGACCGAGGCCGACAACATCGAATGCGCGCACGCCGCTCCGCGGAATGACGATGAATCTCTCCGTTCGTTCATTCGAGTTTCGCAGGTTTACCCCTGAACGGTTTCACGTACTCTTGAACTCTCTCTTCAAAGTTCTTTTCAACTTTCCCTCACGGTACTTGTTCGCTATCGGTCTCGCGGTAATATTTAGCCTTAGATGGAGTTTACCACCCACTTAGGGCTGCACTCTCAAGCAACCCGACTCTGAGGAGAGTCCCTCTCGCCGCCGCCCTCCGTCGCTACGGGCCTGGCACCCTCTACGGGAAAACGGCCCCGTTCAAGACGAACTTGGACAGGAGTCGCGACGACGAGAAAACGGAACCTCCCGAACACCACATGTCACGCGGCCGTTACAACCGCGTGATTCAGTGCTGGGCTCTTTCCTGTTCGCTCGCCGCTACTAAGGAAATCCTGGTTAGTTTCTTTTCCTCCGCTTACTAATATGCTTAAATTCGGCGGGTGATCCTCCCTGATCTGAGGCCAACGATAAAAATCGAGGCAGACACGATATCCGTCCGCGCGACGACGACGACGCTACCGAAATGCGCGCGCGAAACGCGCACAACAGCCGCGACGCCGAACAGCGCGCTTCGGACGTCGAGTCCGCCTACACGGGACCAAGCTCGTCAAGTCTCGCACGGTGTGCGCGTGAAGTCTCAACGACCGCACTGTCGCGCCCGCCTTTGCATCACTGCATCGACGAGTCGCCACCAGAGGCGATCGACCCACGCGCACGCGAGTCTTGACGTTGTCGGAGTTTTAAATGGACGATCGGCGTCGCGCGCGCGAGGCGCGCTAATACGATCGATCCACCATATGCATCGCGAGAGGGAGGGTGTAGTACACTCTCGTCTCGTCAGCAGTGTGGCTTTTATTTTATGCAGCCGGCCCTCAGACAGGAGTGGTCCTGGAAGTGACTCCACGGACCGCAATGTGCGTTCGAAATGTCGATGTTCAAATGTGTCCTGCAGTTCACACTATGACGCGCAGTTAACTGCGTTCTTCATCGACCCGCGAGCCAAGTGATCCACCGTCCAGGGTAATGATTTTCATTGGTTCATCACCAACAAAGACTGACATGATAATATTATGATTATAATAAAAGTAATAATTTTCAAAATGAAATAACGACAAACGAGCGCTCTCACGTTCGCGAAAAACGAGAGGCGCTCGCCATCACCGCAGTGTTTCGTTCATATTTAACGTCCACTGGCGCGTGCGACTCCGGGCGCGGATTTTTTAACCCATCGATGTCGTTTAAACACGTGCCGTGCGACGTCCCCCTCTTCGCCGACGGCGCGCGCAAAACAGTGTAAATGCTTCGCGCGCGCACATCACGCGTCGAGAGAGAGTGCGATGGATTTGTAATAACGATGTAATATGTATGTATACACACACGTTATACGTTAATGATCCTTCCGCAGGTTCCCCTACGGAAACCTTGTTACGACTTTTACTTCCTCTAAATGATCAAGTTTGGTCAACTTCCCAACAACGCCGACGGCCGTGAAGCCATCGCGTGTCGGTCCGAAGACCTCACTAAATCATTCAATCGGTAGTAGCGACGGGCGGTGTGTACAAAGGGCAGGGACGTAATCAACGCGAGCTTATGACTCGCGCTTACTAGGAATTCCTCGTTTATGGGGGATAATTGCAAACCCCAATCCCCAGCACGAAGGAGTTTCAGCGGGTTGCCCGGGCCTCTAGGCCAGGGAGAACATGCTGATTCCTTCAGTGTAGCGCGCGTGCGGCCCAGGACATCTAAGGGCATCACAGACCTGTTATTGCTCAATCTCGTGCGGCTCGAAGCCGCCGGTCCCTCTAAGAAGAATTTTAATACGTCGCCAGTGAGTTGCGCGACCGAAGCCACGCACACCTAAATGACGACGCCTATTTAGCAGGCTAGAGTCTCGTTCGTTACCGGAATTAACCAGACAAATCGCTCCACCAACTAAGAACGGCCATGCACCACCACCCACCGAATCAAGAAAGAGCTGTTAATCTGTCAATCCTTCCGGTGTCCGGGCCTGGTGAGATTTCCCGTGTTGAGTCAAATTAAGCCGCAGGCTCCACTCCTGGTGGTGCCCTTCCGTCAATTCCTTTAAGTTTCAGCTTTGCAACCATACTCCCCCCGGAGTCCAAAATCTTTGGTTTCCCGGAAGCTGCCCGCCGAGCCATTGTAGTAACGTCGGCGGATCGCTAGATGACATATTTACGGTTAGAACTAGGGCGGTATCTAATCGCCTTCGAACCTCTAACTTTCGTTCTTGATTGATGAAAACACCTTTGGCAAATGCTTTCGCTGATGTTCGTCTTGCGACGATCCAAGAATTTCACCTCTAACGTCGCAATACGAATGCCCCCAGTTATCCCTATTAATCATTACCTCGGAGTTCTGAAAACCAACAAAATAGAACCGAGATCATATTCTATTATTCCATGCACGAAATATTCAAGCAGCATTTTGAGCCCGCTTTGAGCACTCTAATTTGTTCAAAGTAAAATTGTCGGCCCATCTCGACACTCACTGAAGAGCACCGCGATAGGATTTTGATATTGAACCGCCGTTTGACCGGCGGCTCACCGACGATATGCTCCGCAGACGTGTCAGTATCACCGCGGATGCGGTGCACCGACAGCGCGGCGCACAAATGCAACTACGAGCTTTTTAACCGCAACAAATTTAGTATACGCTATTGGAGCTGGAATTACCGCGGCTGCTGGCACCAGACTTGCCCTCCAATTGTTCCTCGTTAAAATATTTAAAGTGTACTCATTCCGATTACGAGGCCTCGTAAGAGTCCCGTATCGTTATTTTTCGTCACTACCTCCCCGTGCCGGGAGTGGGTAATTTGCGCGCCTGCTGCCTTCCTTGGATGTGGTAGCCGTTTCTCAGGCTCCCTCTCCGGAATCGAACCCTGATTCCCCGTTACCCGTGACAACCATGGTAGTCGCAGAAACTACCATCGAAAGTTGATAAGGCAGACATTTGAAAGATGCGTCGCCGGTACTGGACCGTGCGATCGGCAAAAGTTATCCAGATTCATCAAAATGAACGACTTCGGACGCGAGGCCCTCCGTCGATTGGTTTTGATCTAATAAAAGCACTCATTCCATCACTGGTCAGAGTTCTGATTGCATGTATTAGCTCTAGAATTACCACAGTTATCCAAGTAACTGAGTAAGATCTAAGGAACCAAAACTGATATATTGAGCCATTCGCGGTATCGCCTTAATACGGCTTGCACTGAGACATGCATGGCTTAATCTTTGAGACAAGCATATAACTACTGGCAGGATCAACCAGGGAGCTGTCTGTCGATTCACACGACTCGAGAGGGCTTTCGCCGACGCCCGTCCCCGCCGCCGAACGATAGAACGTTGGCGACGCGGCTGGCTCGTGAATAACTCGCATCGGTCTATGTGTGTCGGCATCAACTCGTCTTGTGTTGTGTTTAGAGAGTTCCGTATCGACTCGAAGTCGAACGAAGCACTCTGCACACGCAGCACAAAAGAGTCTATCCACACATTAACTAAATAATAGTGTACAGAGTGGACGCCCTTTGTGAACGTTCGAACCGAGAACGCTAACGACTGTGTAGACATTCAGTTAACATAATTCGTGACCAAAAGCGATATCGCCCGGTGCTATAGAGACCAGAGAGCCAACAACAATTCATCATAAAATTGGTGCGCTTTTTTAACTTTGACGCCACATGAGACAGTTTGATACGATATTAAAATCTCAATCTGTCGGCGCACGATGTGTAACACATAATACAACTCTCGCGACGCGAACGGTCG
Organism: Yponomeuta plumbellus; assembly: GCA_947310845.1. Taxonomy (NCBI): domain Eukaryota; kingdom Metazoa; phylum Arthropoda; class Insecta; order Lepidoptera; family Yponomeutidae; genus Yponomeuta; species Yponomeuta plumbellus. Next base: position 6,959,832 of record OX371220.1, on the reverse strand, counting down.
GAGCACTCTTTCTTCACTTTAGGGTCGAAGCGTCACGTCCAGCAGAACACACAACACACACATTACGAGGGAGTATATTAAACTGAAACGCAGACAGCCTCTAGCCGGCAGAGAGAACACCACACACTTGCCCCGCACACAAACACATCGCCTTACAGCCACCTTTTCTTTAGAGAGAAAAATCACAACACTTAGCAGTTTCGAAAAATACTCAACGTTGCTCATTTTCTCTCGCCACACGCGCTCCGCGCGCACTCCTACACCGTTAGCACGATAGCGTCTGATCGAGAGACAGCGTTTCGTCTTTACAGTACTGCCGGGTCGTAGGGTGTGATTATTTGAATATGAATTGATCGATCTATCTGTCTATCAAGCCATCTATCTATCAAGCCAGCTATCAAGACAAGCTATCTATCTATCTATCTATCTATCTATCTATCTATCTATCTATCTATCTATCTATCTATCTATCTATCTATCTATCTATATATTTATCTATCTATCTATCTATCTATCAAGCTATCAAGCTATCGAAAGACCTAACTGTCCGTCCGTATATCAGTCCATCAAACCATCTATCGATAAATGTGTATATCTATCTATCTAGACGTCTATCAAACCAACCATCTATCAAGCTATCGATGTACGCATTGATCGATCTATCTATCAAGCCAACTTTCTATCTATATATCTATCAATGAAGCCATCTATCGATGCTATCGATAGACGCATTGATCGATCTATCAAAACATCTATTAAGCAATCCATCTGTCCGTATATCAAGCTATCTATCTATCTATCTATCTATCTATCTATCTATCTATCTGTCTATCTATCTATCTATCTATATATCTATCTCTCTATATTATGTATCTATCAAACGATCTATCTACCTATCTATCTATCTATCGAGCCGTCCAAGTAAAGGTCTATCGAACTATCTATCTGACCGCCTATCAAACCATCTATCAAGCCGTCGTACTGAGAGTGTGTTTCAAGTATACTAGCACGATTTCACGTAAACATAATATTATTTATATTGTGGTGAAACTTCACGTAAACACCCCAGCGACGCTCATTTTTCAATGGGCAAACTATCTAATTTCATCGATACATGCATCGGATCGATCTATCAAACTATCTATCTAGGCATCTATCTATCTATCTATCTATCTATCTATCTATCTATCTATCTATCTATCTATCTATCTATCTATCTAACTAACTAACTAACCGTCCAAGTAAAGGTCTATCGAGCTATCTATCTGACCGCCTATCAAACCATCTATCAAGCCGTCGTACTGAGAGTGTGTTTCAAGTATACTAGCACGATTTCACGTAAACATAATATTATTTATATTGTGGTGAAACTTCACGTAAACACCCCAGCGACGCTCATTTTTCAATGGGCAAACTGTCTAATTTCATCGATACATGCATCGGATCGATCTATCGATCTATCGATCTATCTATCTATCTATCGAGCCGTCCAACTGTAGGTCTATCGAGGTATCTATCTGACAGCCTATCAAGCCACATACACATTTAGTCGATCTACGAGTGTGTTTAAAGTAAAATAGGAAGATTTCACAATTAATTTCATCGATAGATGCATTGATTGATCGATCTATCATCAAACTATCCAACTATAGGTTCATCGAGGTTAACCATCTCATCGGCTATCAAGCCGAGCCGGTGGTAAAACATTAACAGCCGGTTTCTTGGGGGCTGATTAGATTTATTAATCGCTACAATCAAATTAAACTATGATTAAGCACGATTTGGGTTTCCTGAGCGCCAATCAATTCAGTTGACCAACAGATCAAACCAGTTAACATATGAAACGTCAAAGGACATGCCAAACTGTATTCGAGTTTCCTGGGGAATGATTAGGCACTAATCACTGTTCAAAATCAATTTTGAAGTGTCAAATCGCCTTGTTAACTAATCGGAGGAGATCGACGAATTAACATAATTTGTTTGCTTGAAAACTGGTGAAGTTTTGTAATAATCTGCATGTCTTCGCTTTCGGGACCACCTAGTTATGGTGACGCACGGCTGCTAGAACTAGACGCTTAAGGTGGAGGATGAACCCTATGGAATAGTTTGATAAAGAGTAGTTTCGAACTTGGTTCCGGGTCCCGAAAGCAGTGATTGTGGGCCAATTACTATACAATCAGGCGTAATGCCATCAGCGTTGTGGAGCAAATTCTGCTTACAATTAACATATAAGCAACTGGAGCCTTCGAGATAACTGTGGCGGACATTATACACTTTGCATTGCCGTCTTGTGGATCCTTATTCGGAATTGATCAGAAGCATTATGCAATGATCAGAAGCATTTTTCACGTTCTGTGAAGTTTTTGCCCCGGGTTGCTTTGCAATTCATTTTAGATTAGACCAACTCAATAGTAACTTTTGAACAGAAAAACTTTTCATTTCGGCGCGAGCCAAAACTTCAACTTCAACTGATATTAGTCCTGTCATTAAAATGTCTTGTTTTTCTTTTTAAACTGTAAACTAGCATGCTAGTCATCAATGTGCTCTGTGCCGGTCGTGCTAGAAAAGTGTGTTTGACAGTTCCTATGGTTAAGTTAAAATGATCGACTGATTAGTAAATTTTTGGCTAATCTGCCCTCGGGAAACCCGATTTGATTTGATTGCTTGGTCAAATTAAATGCTTTGTCAATAAATCACAACTTTGAACAGCGCCCAAGAAACCGGCTGTAAGTGAACCTATGTATGATACGTTTCAGAGTAGGTGGTGAACGGGCACGATTTCACGTCATCGATAGATGCATTTGATCGATCTATCTATATCAAGCCGTCGAACTAAGTTATAGGTCTATCTATCTATCTATCTATCTATTTGGGTAGTTACATACCTATGTATGTATTAAGATTAAGGGTATCTTTGTTATCTGAAATGAATAGGTAGGTAGGTAGGTAGGTAGGTAGGTAGGTAGGTAGGTAGGTAGGTAGGTAGGTAGGTAGGTAGGTAGGTAGGTAGGTAGGTAGGTAGGTAGGTAGGTAGGTAGGTAGGTAGGTAGGTAGGTGCACAACACACGTGTGGAGTAGGTAAAGTGAAAAATCCTACAGTACATTCACGAACACTCTTGTTATGATTCGATTGAAGTGAATTGATCACGTGGTGTGTGAATTTTCGAATTGAGAATATTTCTGGTTAAGAACCGTCGAAATATGTCGAAGAGCAAATTTCACGTAAACAAACCGAATTTAGCGCGTTTACGTGAAATTTGCTCTTCGACATAATTTCGCGATACTAGCGGTATCTGAAGTGAATTGATCAATAATATAATCACGTGGTGTGTGAATTTTCGAATTGAGAATATTTCTGGTCAAGAACCGTCGAAATATGTCGAAGAGCAAATTTCACGTAAACAAACCGAATTTAGCGCGTTTTTTGTAATTACTTACCGCCCTAGGGCTTTTCTAGCTACATAATTACCCTAGAGCGCTAATTGGTCACTTACAAGCCCCATTTGGGGATAATAAGGACCTACTTACCGTATATGAAAGATGTAAAGATATACTATTTTATACTACACCTGCTTGGAAAGTACCTTGATACTTTATCAAATTTACGGTAGAAAGTACGTCATTGCATATCGAACAAATATGCGGGGAGAAAACGCATCTGAGCGGGAGAGAAAAGTGTATGAAAATCCATTTCTTACGTGGTTTTTCTTTTTTAATTTTGGGTAAGACTATGCGCCGGTAACCTAAATATCAAAAGCCAAAAAGTTTTTACAGTGACTTTTTATCTCCAAGTTCGCAAAATGACACTGGCCACTAGCAACAATTTCAATATAAATTTCAATTAGTAAAGATTTCGTTTTTTATTTTCCTTGTAGGTGTAGTATAAAGCACTATGTATCACTCGAGAGAAACTGCGATTCCCGATCTCAGGTGTTTTAAAGCCCTCGCCTACGGCTCGGGCTTCAAACGACACCCTCGACGGTAATCGGTCACTTTCTCCTCTCGGTGAACAATGTACTAATCTTATCGTGTTTTTCTCCCGGGCCAGGTTCCAAATCCCGGCGTTCCCCGTGTACACGCGGTCCGGGGAAGTGCGCGTGTCCCTAGCGCCGGCGCCGGCCGCCGACGCGCGCGTGTCGCCGCGACGCGCGCGTCTCATCAAGGCGTTTATGCGCTTCGTGTTCGGAGAGGTACTCCATCATCATCATCATCATCATTCGGCCACTAAAAGTCCACTGCTGGACATAGGCCTCCTCCATGGATTTCCAAAAAGGCGCCAGTGACTCACCAAGGCTTTTACGCGCTTCGTGTTCGGAGAGGTACTCCATCATCATCATCATCATCATTCGGCCACAAAAAGTCCACTGCTGGACATAGGCCTCCTCCATGGATTTCCAAAAAGACGCGCGTGACTCACTAAGGCTTTTACGCGCTTCGTGTTCGGAGAGGTACTCCATCATCATCATCATCATCATCATTCGGCCACAAAAAGTCCACTGCTGGACATAGGCCTCCTCCATGGATTTCCAAAAAGACGCGCGTGACTCACCAAGGCTTTTACGCGCTTCGTGTTCGGAGAGGTACTCCATCATCATCATCATCATCATCATTCGGCCACAAAAAGTCCACTGCTGGATATAGGCCTCCTCCATGGATTTCCAAAAAGACGCGCGCGTCTCACCAAGCCTTTTACACGCTTCGTGTTCGGAGAGGTACTCCATACACTATTTTTATTTATTATTCGAGTACTATACTCCATACTCCACCAATTGGCCCCCGTGGTGGAGTATGACCTAACCTTCCTCAGGGAAGAGACCCGTGCTCCTCGGCGGCGACATAATGGGTTGATGATGATGATGATCATTGCATTTCTACAGGTACTACGCGTGCGTCGTCGCGGAATGCGCCTTCTCAGCGAGCCGGGCCGTGCGAATAACTACTACATCGTACCGACGATCAAAAGTGAGTTATAAACAAAACATATTATTATGTTTATGTATATGAGGCGGTGGTGGCGTAGTGGGGTTGACCCTTGCTTCTCGATCATGAGGGTCTGGGTTCGAACCACGCATGTACCAATGACTTTTAGTTACGTACATTTGTTTGTACAGCAACACCATTCGCTGATAAATTGTGCCCGGATAACGGCGACAGGCTTGCCACTTGTCACGTTTGGGACCTAATAAACTCGGCAAAACGTGGGTCCAGTTCTAGAGACTGGTGCCTCTGCCTACCCCTTCGGGGAGAACGGGCGTGAGTTTATTATTATTATTATTATGTATAGTCGAGAGAAAGGCTATTTGTATTAAGCGACATTTTGGGCTAAATTGAGATATTTATATATTTGGAATCTGCAGATTTTTCTGTATCTTTTGAGCTAGGTTTTAAAAATATCTGAGTACTTTTTGACGCTGGATGCAAGCCGCTTCCAACCGGTCTTTTTGGAAATCCGTGAAGGAGGCCTATGTCCAGCAGTGGACTTCTTGTGGCTGAATGATGATGATGATGATGAGTACTTTTTTGGCGCTTCAAATAATTTAATAGTTTATTTATGTATGTGTCTGTACCTAAATGTTATGTTATGTTATTTATAATTATATACTTTCTGATTTTGCAATCTTTGAAACGGTCTCCTGGACATTTCAAAAAGTGTCGCTTAAAACAAATAATCTTTCACCCGTCGATATACTTAAAAAATTACATACAGGCACATACATTGCTTCCGGCCCCACACTAGGATACCCTGTGTCGTGGGAACCAGAAACGGCGACGTCACAAACATGTAAACTTCCAAGACCTGAGGTTTTTTGCAAAAAACGTCAAAAAATCTTTCGGTTTTTTTGCGTGAGAGCCCGACTTATTTTACTCTGTTCTTAACATTTTTTTCTGTTGCCGCTATTACAACAAAATAGTAGCAACGAAGTACGTCATCAGTTTTTCAAAATGAAATATCTATCTCCAGCTATCACGGTTCATGAGATACGGGCTGGTGACAAACAGTGGAGTCTTAGCAATAGAGTCTCTTACCCTTTTCTTCGTCATCATCATCATCTCTTCGTCTCTTCCCTGAGGAAGGCATAGGCTTGCTTACGTATCCTTAAAAGCCATACATACATAAGCTCACGCCTGTATCCCAGAGGGGTAGGTAGAGACCAGGGACTGCCACCTGGCACGATCCTGACAAATCACTTTCGCTTCATCGACATTCATTAGTAGTTTCATGCACGCACGTCAGCTTCGGGTACTTTTTATCTTGCCCTTTGCTAATACATCCCCTATTTGGTCGAAGTATGTCCGCCTGGGGCGTCCCTTACCGGACCGAACCAAACTACTTTTGTATAGGCGTTGCTCCTTAAAAGGACGCCTTATGTCATATTATCTATACTAATATTATAAAGAGGATAGATTTGTATTTTTGTGTATGTTTGTAATGAATAGGCTCGGAAACTACTGGGCCAATTTTTAAAATACTTTCACCATTAAAAAGCAACATTCTTCGTGAGTAACATTGTATTGGATTTTCAAAAAGTTTAGGGTTCCGTACGAAATCTCGAATAATGTAACCCAAGATGTAAAAATATTACTACCCCGGGAATTTATATAGCTATTTCCACGGAAACGTTTTCGCCACCCGTGCGAAGCCGGGGCGGGTCGCTAGTGTAAAATAAAATCAATAAAATGTAATATATATTTTTAGCAAATTCGAGCGAAAGGTATTAAAAACAAGGTGGAATCAATAGTCACAAAATAGTTTTAATTCTCAACAAATTTTCACATGAACAAAAATGATTTCGTACGTAAATCTTTAGCAAAACAGAAAATAATTAGCACAGAAATCTTCAACAATTTAGCAAACAATTAGCAAAAACTAATCAGAAACAAAGTAACGCAAAACAATAATATCGGATGGATGTTACATCGACGGTGGTTCGGAGCGGAATAAGGGGCGCGCTGCCTTTTATACCGTCCAACCACGTGCATGTTTAATCGCCATTTGCGAAAATGAATTTTCTCCTACACGGCCTCTCCTGACAGGAGTCCGTCCTCGGGCACCCATTTCGCTATGCAGGTTCGATTCCAGCAGTGGCATGGAAAGTTCAGGCTCGAGTTCATCTTCTGGCAGAACGCAGTTGGCTTGCGGCTCGTCAGTCTTCTTGCGTATCATGGGCTCGCCGCTCGGCAGTTCGCAGCATCTCCAAAATCGAGGACGGCCCCGCTGTCCCTCGAAACGGCTCGGCGTTCAAAGGAGTAGACTCCTCGTTATCTGCGTCTGCAGGCCATAGCAAACAATACACGGAAAAACGGTTAACAACAGTACCTATTTTAGTCACCACATTGGCATTACATAACCTCGGCAGAATAGAACATTTGGACATAGGCACGACGTTAGCGCATCCGACCAGAAGCACTTGGACATAGGCACGACTGGGGTGGCTTGCAGCGCTGCTCGACTGCTCGGCAGACCCCGGCGTCTCCAGGCTCGATGATGAGCCGGGCACGAAGGCTGCAGATGTAGATCCCTCTTCGTCCGCGTCTGCATCTCAATAAAACAAACATCGCAATATCGCCATGATCACTGGCGCAACTTTTAGCAAAGACAACAACATTTGCAACACGTTAGCGTGGCTACAAAAAGATCGAATCGGTAAATAGGGTAGTTTCCAGGGTCAAAATAACTTAATTCTATTTAGTCCGTATTTTAGATTATAAAAAAATATTGGATACGTATTTTTTCTTTTTTCGATTAAACAAAAAATAACAAAGATATAGCCCATTAAAGTTACGTGTGACGTCACTCCGTGCTAAAAAATGCAGCACGGCGTGACGTCACACGTAACTTTATTGGGCTATATCTTTGTCATTTTTGGTCTAATTTAAAAATAAAAAAATACGTGTCCCTTATTTTTGAATAATCTAAAAGACGGACTAATTACATTTTTTAGGGCAACTAGCCCATTGTAACACAACAAGCTGAAAAATAACACACCGTTAGTTTCCAAATTTCTCCTCACAGACAGTTCACAACATGCCTGAAAAGGACCGGCTCTGACCACGGATAGTTCGAAACAATGTCAATAGTTGGTCAGGCAGCCACCAAAACAATTCAAAACATGTTTATGAAGAGACCTCACTAGACAGACGCAACATGCCTAGCGAGTTATCACCACCCACAGACAGTTCGCCACATGCCTGAAAAGGACCGGCTCTGACCACGGATAGTTCGAAACAATGTCAATAGTTGGTCAGGCAGCCACCAAAACAATTCAAAACATGTTTATGAAGAGACCTCACTAGACAGACGCAACATGCCTAGCGAGTTATCACCACCCACAGACAGTTCGCCACATGCCTGAAAAGGACCGGCTCTGACCACGGATAGTTCGAAACAATGTCAATAGTTGGTCAGGCCGCCACCATAAACAGTTCAAAACATGTTTATGGAGAGAGAGGATCTTCACCACTGAAGTGAGCAGCGCACACCTTCAGAGTCCACTCCCCGTGCCACGGGACCATGTATTCCGCCGCGGCCTAGGTTGACTTCCCGTACGAGCCAGCCAACAGGTGCATCTCGTAGCGCCCGTGTGGCAGGATTTTCACCACGCAGTAGGGGCCACGCATGCAGGAGTCCAGCTTCCCAGTTGACTGAGCTTCCCGGTTTTCTCCTCTGGTTGACATAAGCGTCTGGACTTTGCTGGCAGAAGCCTGAGCCGTTCAGTCGCTCTTTGTCTACTCATCTCGTACAGGGATTCGCGATTTGGACTGAAGCTCTAAAAGGCTAGGTCTCGCACCAAACTTCGGATCAGAGGTGTTGCCGCATCTATACCGACGGCGAAAGTAGCTGGCCAATCCCATAAACTGGCAAATCTGCTAACCATTTTTTTGTTCGAGGGCGTCCGTTAAAGCTTTGATTTTATCTTGACTCGGCCTCACCTGACCTTCACTAATGCTTCGACCAGTCATCATATACCCATTATGTCCCCACCGAGGGGCACGGGTCTCTTCCCTGAGGAAGGTATAGGCCATACTCCACCACGGGGGCCAAGTCCGGATTGGTGGAGGCTTGTAAGACTAGTGGCTGGTCTTACTGTCAGAAGTTTTCAAGCCGCCCGAGGGCCTCTGACTTGGCTTAACGACTGCCATCTATCGACGGCAGCCGGCACCAACTGCTTAACGTGCCTTGCGAAGCACGGAATCGCTCGGAAAAATGCCACTAGCGTTAGTCATAGACGGTGACCCATCCATGGACTGAACGCGCCGTATGTTGCTTAACCTTAGTGATCGTTTAAGATCACTCAGGCAGCCCAGGCTACGAGCGATTCGACCAGTACTCGACCTCGATCGCCAGGAAAGAACATTTCTTGACATTTATCGAAAGACCAGCATTTGTCAAGGTCGTGAGCACGCTGCGCAAGAAAACAAACCCGTGGTCTATCGTCTTGCTCAACATTAAAACATCATCAATGTACACCAGCAGTACACCTGCATCCAGAGACTAAGGCTGGCACACGAGAAGTCTTAGGTCAGCCACTGTCGGGCTTCCGACATACCGAGCCCTAGGACATCTCGTGAGCGGCATCGGTTGACCTCGGATGGGCCCACATAAGCGAACCACAGAGCGCTTCCGGCGATCAGCCAATGTGCCCTCGCCTATTTCTAAACCCTCTACAGATCGGGACCCACTATTTTTCCACTGGTATCTAGTGAACTCATAAGTGCTAACCACTATTGCAATTGGTCATCAACAAGAGGTGTAATGATTTAAATTGATGGGGTGGACTGAACAACCATCACTCGACTAGGATCGACTACCTCCCTCGTAAGTATCTGAGAATCACACGTTGTACACACATACCGAACACCTATCCTATAAAGGTCATTGGTACCCACAATAACCGGGGTGTTCATGAACTCGGAAGCCACGATGAATAAATCAACTTCAAGGGCGGTACCATCGAATTTAATTGGCAACGTTACATAAGATGTGCTTGCAAGTTCCTGACTCCCAGTCCCTTTAATATAAAATGCTTGCGCAATTGAACTGTTTCAACACGGAATACAAAAAAAGTGGTATCGTTGACCCACTATTAATCATAAATCAGAAATCAACGGGTACCCTTTGCAACTACCACAATATAATGTGATGCCTCGAATTACGATTGCTGATAAATATCAATTCATCACTGAGACCTCGGACTATTCGTAGGCGAAGCAGCGAGCGACAAGCGTAATCGGCATAAGGGATAGCTGTCCAAATTGGTGCTCATCACCTCGTACAAAATATTAGCAACATCAGGGGTCTTTGGGCATAAACACAAACAAAAACACACCCACTTGAAACTAGTCCAGGTCCAATCGCTTGTCACCCACTCGTTCAGCCATGAACGAGAGTCGCCCTTTAAACAATTACCGATACTAGAAAGGCGCTCGTGGTCAGTCCAGTTATTGAGATTTTTCGCGCGATCTACCTCGGCGAACCAGTCTTCAATATTATGCAAATTAGGGTCAAAGTTAGAGATGTAAAAGTGATTTGATGGCACTAGTGTTAATTGAACGAATAGCATCTACGATCCGATCAGTTACTGTCGACGGCACGTTTATTTCGCTAGCAGTACGTTCAGAAACATCCACCGTTTCCGTATGCAACTCGCCCAACGCAGGCGTCGGCAACTCCGGTGTCGGAGTAGCAGACAATGAGGTTGCCCGCCACTCAACCCGTGCTGATGGCTGGCGCCGCGATGGTGGCGATGAGGTGCGCTCGGGCGATTTTGTGTTTCGTGAATTAGTTGGTTAACCTTCTAACGCCCTCAGACGAGCCATCATCGCATCCATCTCGCGCCTTAGGCTACCTTCAAGAGTACGATCGCGGTATCCACTCGGCGATGGTATCGTTCTTGATCGCCAGAATTAAAACGACTATGACGGCGTTCGCGATCCGACATTTTTTCCTCCTTTTCTCTTAGTACCCTCGCAAATTTAAGCAATAGTCAGAACAGCCAATAGGTTAGAACTACGTTGATTCTATCCAACTTCGGATTTTAGCAAATTCGAGCGAAAGGTATTAAAAACAAGGTGGAATCAATAGTCACAAAATATTTTTGATTCTCAACAAATTTTCACATGAACAAAAATGATTTCGTACGCAAATCTTTAGCAAAACAGAAAATAATTAGCACAGAAATATTCAAAAATTTAGCAAACAATTAGCAAAAACTAATCAGAAACAAAGTAACGCAAAACAATAATATCGGATGGATGTTACATCGACGGCGGTTCGGAGCGGAATAAGGGGCGCGCGGCGCGCGCTTCCTTTTATACCGTCCAACCACGTGCATGTCTAATCGCCATTTGCGAAAATGAATTTTCTCCTACAATATTATATATTTTTATAATACTCTATATTTATTACTTTTCGCAGCTGTAAGACCGAACGGCACAACTAAGGTCGACGTCGACTGGGCCTTCCTAGAGGTAATCTACAAGCACACCGAAGATAAAAAGCTGTCGGAACTCGAGAAACCCCTCGTCTGGAACCAGGACGACGAAGAAACCGAAGACGCGACGAAGCGGGACGAAATCGCGAAGGGAAACGAAGATAAAACAATGCCATCGGTGTGTGATACTGAAATTGTCGCGAAAGCTAAGAACGAAGTTCAAGGAACCGAGGAAGGAACGAAGAAAGACGTTGTAGTACAAGAGAAATCCGAAGAAGCTGCCGACACAAGGGGTGACGTGGAATCCGACGTCAAAGATCAAACCCAAGATGATACGGCAAAAACCGATACCAAACAGGCTTCTACACAAAGTGTCACGGAAAATACAAAAAATACCCCGCAGGATACAAAAAACAAGGCGGAGAATACAAAAAACGGAGCGGGAAAGGCCAAGGTGAAGAAGCTGGATAATCCTTTGCTGGCTCCAGGCGAGACGTTCCGTTTTGACGCCGACAAATACAAGGAAGCAGTCGTCACGCCGTGGTACCGAAACCAGGATCAGCCTCAGGTAAGATCTACCTCTCTCTCTGTCTAGCTTAGCTAAGCAACATAGGGCGCGTTCAGTGCATGGATGGGTGACCGTTCTACGACAAACGCTAGTGGCATTTTTCCGAGCGGTTCCGTGCCTCGCAAGGCACGTTAAGCAGTTGGTGCCGAAGCCGTCGATAGATGGCAGTCGTTAAGCCAAGTCAGAGGGACTTCACACACGACTGCTATAATATACATTACATCCCGGGAGGTATAGCTTTACATTATATTAAAGTATCACACACGGAACAGGTAACGTAATGTATATTTCGCTTCATTTCGTTGACATACGTCTCGACCGACACACGTTCCGGCTGCTAAGGCGTTATACAGGGTGTTATGGATCGGTCGACTTGCTACTAGATTTAATAGATAGGTAGTTCATCAGAAGATGATTGAGATTTTGATGCGCGTATGCGTTGGCACATGTGCCAAAAATAGAACGATGTGCATTGAACATCATATAAAGTAAGGAAAATTCCGAAGAGTTTAAATTATATGCGGAATTATCAGACATCGCCAGCAAGTGGACAGGCATGATATTATTACAAAATTGATGACCACTGTGTTGCTACACTTTTTTTTCTTTTCTTGAGGTAGATTGATTTTTGTTACTATCCTTCATGTTAAAGGCAACTTTAATGTTATATTCCATCACTATATACAAGTTGTAACTTCCTATGTTATATCTATAAAATCATAGGTCATCAATTATTATTATTAATACGTTTATTGCACATAAGTAAAAATTACAATGGCAACGCGGCGGACTTAATGCTACAAGCATTTTCTACCAGTCAACCGCAGGAGGTGTATCAATCGACTGAATCGAAGAATTGCTCGCAGCCCTGGCCGCCTGAGTGATCTTAAACGATCACGAACGTTAAGCAACATAGGGCGCGTTCAGTGCGCGGATGGGTGACCATTTATGATTAACGCTAATGGCATTTTTCCGAGCGGTTCCATGCTTCGCAAGGCATGTTAAGCAGTTGGTGCTGGCTGCCGTCGATAGATGGCAGTCGTTAAGCCAAGTCAGAGGCCATAGAGCAAGACCAGCCACTAGTCTTACAAGCCTCCATCAATCCGGACTTGGGCCCCCGTGGCGGAGTATGGCCTATACCTTCCTCAGGCTTACGAAACGTAGCTTACGGCCGATTTCTGAATTGAGAATTTCGCTAAGTAACTACTTACTCTCTAGTGTTGTCTCGTCAAGTTTCTCAGAAAAGAGCGTGACAAAACGTTATTTAAATATTTAAGTGAAATTCTCAATTCGGAAACCGGCCTTTAGCGAGACTATTTATATGGAGCAAATTTATGTGGAGCAAATGATTTTTTTGAGATAGGACTCTGAATACCTATGTCGTTTAGCGACATAAGACTCCTAGTGGAGTTTTTTGAATCACCAAGAAACTTTTTGAACACCCTTTACGAAGGAAGATATATCGTAATATACGGAAAGGTATTGGGAGGTATTGAAAGGTATCGAAAGGTAAATATACATCTTCGTATCGCTCAGTACCTTTAAGGTACGAAGATGTAAGGATGTACATTATAGCTGTCGTGTGTGGTCTCCTGACGATTTCTATGGAAAGATGTAATGAGATATATCGTGCTATAATATACATCCTTACCTTATAGCCGTCGTGTGTTGAGTCCCTAAGGCTCTAATTATATGCGTCCGCGCGACCGAGCGGTTTGGCCGCAGATTCCAGCGACCGCGGCCAAGTCGCTTTTTGATTTATATGAAGCGGCTCGAGCGTCTCCGCTCTCCACACATTCTCACAAACAACGAAAGAGCGTCCCGTCCGCTTCAAATGCACCGATACAAGTGAACACGTTGAAACTCGTCCGAGCGGCCGGGCCGCGCGACCGTACCGCTCGAAGGCGCGACCGCGCCGCTATTTAAATAAGTCGTTACACACGATTGCTTGTAATTTCATGGTGTAGCGGCCGGGCCGCTCGGTCGCGCGGACGCATATAATTAGAGCCTTAGGGCGGAGTCTTACAAGCCTCTATACTCTACAAGACTTGGCCCCCGTGATGGAGTATGGCCTATACCTTCCTCAGGGAAGAGACCCGTGCCCACGAGCAGCGGCCGGAAAAAGTTCAATGAAAATTCATAACTGTCGTGTTTTGCAGCCAAATAAATTACATACTAAACTCATATCTGTCGTGTTATTTAAAAATGGAACGATCTTTTACTCCGAACAATGACACCTAAGGAGGTCACTTATCACAGGTTTTATTTTAATTTTGAACTGGCTTGCGATAGAAAGCTGGATATACCTATTGAAAAAAAAAGAACACTTTAACGCGGTTAAAGATATTATTGTTCGTTCGTGGTTCGTCTGATTTTGAAAGTTTATTGAATTTAACAGAATGAGTTCATAGTTGTAATTTCCGCGCATTATTTGAGAAAAGTTATATACAAGCCTTGGCCACAACTAGCCATTGATGTTGATGCACATTTCCACGTTCGTCCATCAATGGTATTTTAGTAGTTGTTACCTTTTAAGAATATTAAATAATGTTTGACTTTGCAAGTATTGATTGCACTCATGGGTCTTGAGGTTCTTGGTAGATGAATTACCTAATTTGTCACTAACGTGGTTTGAGAAAAGCTGGTCCGATTGGAGTTTTTTTTCGCTGCCTTTTTCTCCACTATACTCGGCCCCAAGGCAGCGGCTAACATTGTACATAAGTTTATGTACATTTACATTCAACAAACAGAATGTAAATTCTTTACGTTGAAATAAATTTCTGATTTCTGATTTCTGAATGCCTTTCTAATCTTTTGCTGGCCGCTGCAGTAAGGGGCCCTCCATTAATCACGTGAGGCTTGAAAGGGGGGGGAGGGGTTTGACAAAAATCACGAAATGTCACAAGGGGGGAGGGGGAGGTGCACTAAGATATCACGTGTATTTATTTTTTCATTATTTTTTTCAAACGCGCAGGCGTTCAACACGCGCTCTTGCAATGCTAGTTCTAAAAAATTTAAGATTTTTCGTAGATACGACAAATAGACGTGATGTTGGGTGGGGGGTGGGGGGTAGTCTTAAACCTCACCATGTATCACCAAGGCGGAGGGGGGGTTAAAAATGCTTAAAAAAAGATCACGTGATTAATGGACGGCCCCTAATGTACTGTTTCTTCCTCCCCAGTACTTCCTAGTAGCGGAGATATGCTGGCGTCTCTCCCCAGACTCCGCATTTCCGTCAGCCACGCACTCCACCTTCCGGAGTTACTACGAGAGCAAATATGGAGTCTGTCTATCACAGATAGAGCAGCCGCTGTTGGACGTCGATCATACTAGTGCGCGGCTAAATCTGCTGACACCTAGGTAAGTTAATATTAATGTGGTGACATTCTAGCGTCCGCAGTTACTACGAGAACAAATATATAATAAAGAAAGAAAGAAAAAATTATTTATTTGACGAGACAACACTCAAAACATACATACATAAGCTCACGCCTGTATCCCAGAGGGGTAGGCAGAGACCAAGGACTGCCACCTGCCACGATCCTGACGAATCACTTTCGCTTCATCGACATTCATTAGTCGTTGTATGCACGCACGTCGGTTTCGGGTACTTTTTATCTTGCCCTTTGCTAATACATCCCCTATTTGGTCGAAGTATGTTCGCCCATAAAAAAGCGGGAAAAAAATAAATAAACTGTACAGCACGAAAACAATAATAAAATAGATTTTTTTAAGGTTTAAGGTTTTAAGTATTGAGCCCCCAAAATGGGCCCGACTCAGCATAATGTTAACAGAGTGATCCGTTGCAACGCTGATTTTCAGTCGGGTCCAATATGACGTCTGTCTATCGCAGAGAACCATACTAGTGCGCTGCTCAATCTGCTGACACCTAGGTAAGTTTATATTACTCTAGTGACATTGTAGCGCCTTCAGCACTTACTATGAGAGCAAATATGGCGTCTGTCTGTCGGAGAGGGACCAGCCGCCCAGCCGCTGTTGGACGTAGACCATACTAGTGCGCGTCTCAATCTGCTGACACCTAGGTAAGTTTATATTACTCTAGTGGCATTCTAGCGCCTCCAGCACTTACTAAGAGAGCAAATATGGAGTCTGTCTCTCGCAGAGAGAACAGCCACTGTTGGACGTGGACCATACTAGTGCGCGGCTCAATCTGCTGACACCTAGGTACGTTTATATTACTCTAGTGACATTCTAGCTTCGCAGTTACTACGAAAGCAAATATGGCTTATGTCTGTCGCAGAGAGACTAGCCGCTATTGCACGTCGACCATACTAGTGCGCGGCTCAATCTGCTGACACCTAGGTACGTTTATATTACTTAGTATTATATATTACTTACTTAGTGCTGTGATTTCCTAAAGTAAATTAAGGCTGATTGTAGCGCTTGCTATATGTGTGTAAAGTCTTTCAGTTCTTTGGATAGCTCGACCTATGCAAGAAAGTCCGTGATACCGAAGACCATAGAGAAAGCAAGTTGTATTTATTACTATGGTCTTTTATTAATTTGGTACCAAATTATAAGTTGGGCTTGCCCTAATTTGAGACCCTAGGCACGCCACTGGTGGTTGATGGTGTATTCCTCGGTAGATACGTGAACCGCAAAGGGGTGGCGTTGCCCGTGTCTTCGGAGCGCACCCGCCGAGCCAAACGCGACCGGCTGGACCAGAAGCAGATTCTGGTACCGGAGTTGTGCCGAGTGCACCCTTTTGCGGCGCCTCTGTGGTTTGCCACCGTCGCCCTGCCATGCGTCCTATACAGGTATATCTATCTATCTAATCTCTTTAAACGAGCAATTCTTGTATATCCTCGTAAGGCCCGACCTTGATAATAACAATTGATTTTGTGATCACTTTAAGACATTGGGCCTCACGAGGATTTTTGTTTGGTTGAGAAATGTCAAAGCCTTTATCCAATAATCCGTGTTTTCGCGATACACCTAGGATTTTTGCGAAAATCCAATTTATCCAATCGTTCTACGACATATATAATCAGAATCTCGGAAACGGCTCCTACGATTTTCATAAAATTTTCTAAACAGATGCTTTCGGGGGCGTTTAATTGATCTAACTAGGTTACATTTTTAGAAGACGTTGTTTTAACCGTGTTTTAAGGCAATTGAAATTTGCTTTAATAACATACAGAGGTAAATTTCGCGTCTACCTGCAAGGTTGGGATAGTTCGGACGGGAAAACGGGCGACCCGTTTTGGGCCGATTTCAAGAGACCCGGTTCGACTCATGATGTTTTTTTTCCAAGTTCATTTTTTTTGTTGAAAAAGGATTATTTTAATTTTATATTACAAAAAAAGTACCGAGCAAAGCGCGGTCACCCAGGTACTATAAATAAAATTCAAAGTCCTGTCTGACTGATTCATTCACTCATCAACGCCCAGCCCAAACCGTTGGACCTAGGAAGCTGAAATTTTGCACAGAGGGTCTATATATAATGTAGGCAAGGAATAAGAACGGATTTTTTTAAATTCAACCCCTTAGGGGGCGAAAAGGGTTGCCAAAATTTGTATGGGAGGTGTAATGAATGTTGTCTAATTTTCTTGAAACTTAAAATAAACACTCTTCAACACAATTGATTGAACACTTGTTTCGCCGTTTTTTTTTCTAAATTTAACCCCTAGGGTTGTGAACGGGGTTGCAAAATTTTGAACTAAAGTCCACGCGGACGGAGTCGCGGGCGAAAGCTAGCTTAGAATAAACTGACTTTACTTTCTGTATGTCTGTAAAATAATGTTGCATGTCAAGACTGACCGAATGTGCGTTCCTTAATATGTTTTCCACCCTCTACTTATATTATGTAGGTATGTACTAACATTCTAGCGAATAAATGAATTGAATTGAATTTAGTAATAGCTGTGCCCCGCGGTGTTACCCGCGGTTTATAATGGCTCCTACAGACTATGCCGCCGGGTAATAAAGACTCCGGTATGCCGCACAAACCGAGCCAACGGCTGGCCGGCGGGTTGTGCGGTAAGCCGGGGGCAGCTCCCGCCCAAAATCTCATTTTTCTTATGAGTCATTCGCAAATGATCCGTTTTCAGAAGCACTAAAAAAAAAAATATTACGGCTGTCAAAATAATGCAATTTTGGACCTCAGCCCAATAGCCATGTGTGATACATCATGAAATAGGTCTCAGCGAGCTGAACAAAAGTTACTATGACGCCAACAGCCAAATGTTTGTCCTTTCGGAGTTATATTGTATTGAAAAAAAAACTAAAATTTTCAATAAAATATAACTCCGAAACGACAAACATTTGGCTGTTGACGTAATAGTAACTCTCAGCTCGCTGAGACCTATTTTATGATGTATCACACATGGCTATTGGGCTGAGGTCCAAAATTGCATTACTTTGAAAGCCGTAATTTTTTTTTTTTAGTGCTTCTGAAAACGGCTCATTGAAATTATATAGGAGAAAATTCATTTTCGTAAATGGAGATTAGACCTGCACGTGGTTGGACGGTATAAAAGGCAGCGCGCGCCCCTTATTCCGCTCCGAACCGCCGTTGGTGTAAGATCCATCTCTGATATTGTTATTTTGCGTTACGTTGTTTATTATTTGTTCTTGCTAATTGTTTGCTAAATTGTTGAGGGTTTCTGGGCTAATTATTTTCTGATTTGGTAAAGATTTTCTTAGGTGACATTATTTTTGTTCATGTGAAAATTTATTGAGAATTAAAACTATTTTGTGACCATTGATTCCACCTTGTTTTTAATAGTTTTCGCTCGAATTTGCTAAAAAATAATATTGAGGCCGCGATGGCGGTGTCAACCGCTTCCTTGTCCACTGATAAGAACCAGGAACACAAACCGTACAGCACTACTGGTCTGCCCGGCTGACAACTTGAAAACGATGCCACAGGGACAATGTTGCACTGGGCAAGTGCCGGCGGCCTGAATAACCCGGCGGCATAGTGTGTAGCAACCATTAGCCAAAATAAATTGCCAAAGCGGTGGTGGCGTAGTGGGGTTGACCCTTGCTTCTCGATCATGAGGGTCTGGGCTCGAGCCACGCATGTACCAATGACTTTTAGTTACGTACATTTGTTTGTTTGTACAGCAACACCATTCGCTGATAAATTGTGCCCGGATAACGGCGGCAGGCTTGCCACTTGCCACGTTGGGACCTAATAAACTCGGCAAAATACTTTATAGTATTAAGCTCGCCTTTGTACAGAATACTGTTTATTGTGCAATAATGAATTTTCATTCATTCAAAATGTAGGCCCAGTTCTAGTGATTGGTGCCTCTGCCTTCCCCACTCGAGGAACACGGGCGTGAGTTTATTTATTTATACTACACCTGCTTGAAAAGTACCTTGATACTTTATCAAATTTACGGTAGAAAGTACGTCATTGCATATCGAACAAATATGCGGGGAGAAAACGCATCTGAGCGGGAGAGAAAAGTGTATGAAAATCCATTTCTTACGTGGTTTTTCTTTTTTAATTTTGGGTAAGACTATGCGCCGGTAACCTAAATATCAAAAGCCAAAAAGTTTTTACAGTGAGTTTTTATCTCCAAGTTCGCAAAATGACACTGGCCACTAGCAACAATTTCAATATAAATTTCAATTAGTAAAGATTTCGTTTTTTATTTTCCTTGTAGGTGTAGTATAAAGCACTATGTATCACTCGAGAGAAACTGCGATTCCCGATCTCAGGTGACACCCTCGACGGTAATCGGTCACTTTCTCCTCTCGGTGAACAATGTACTATATTTATTTTATTTTTCAACCCGACGGTATATTTTCCTTTTCACCAGAATAAACGCGCTTCTCATAGCGGACGAGATCCGGCAAGCCGTGGCCGAGGACGTCGGACTCGGCATACCGAGGATCGACGAGCACACCTGCCCCGGCTTCCAATGGCCGCCACTCGACTTCGGTTGGAGCTTGGCCGAGGTGAGTCAGAAGACCAAGGCATCGCTTCTGTAAAGTCCGTTCGCTTAGATAGTGTCGGTACACACGAAGGCAATCTTGGTTGTAGTAAAAAAACATTTATTTATGACGGCCAAAACACTTTAGATAGAAAAAAAACATGGTACACAATATACCTCATCATCATCATCATCGGCCTATGGTTGTCCACTGCTGGACATAGGTCTCTCCCATTGCACGCTACTCTCATCCAGCTCTTGCCAGCCGCCCTGCGAAGATCATCGCTCCACCGAGTCTGAGGACGTCCTACACTACGTTTACCGATCCGCGGTCTCCACTCAAGAACTCTTCTACCCCATCGGTTATCAGTTCTTCGGGTGATATGGCCGGCCCACTGCCACTTCAGCATGCTAATTCGGTGGGCTATGTCGGTGACTTTGGTTCTCTGTCGGATGACTTCGTTTCGAATTCGATCTTATAATATACAATATACCTAATGAAGCACAAAATAAAACACTGCTCTTCATCACTCGAAGTGTCCTCAGAATATTCATCTCCACCGGTATTTAGAATAGGCACCTACCTAAGTGATGCAGGATCGTCTCGTTATAAATCCATTCTAAAATACTGATTGATTTAATTGTTTAATGCGTGATCCACATAATAGTAGAATGAGACGAGCTGCGAGCCAAATTCACTGGCGTGTCTGCGCCGCGTCGGCTTCCTTTAATTTATTTCGTCAAAAGCCGCCACGTGCCGAGGCGGCAAATATCAGAGTGACACTATGATAGCGAAGAGACTTTAACAGCATTGCATTACAATGACTTCCGCAGAACTGATGGCCGATGGGGCCGAAAAGCTCTAGAAAGGAAACCACACATCGGCAAGCGCAGTGTAGGACGACCAGCCACAAGATGGACAGACGATCTCATCCAAGTGGCAGGGAGACGCTGGATGCAAGCCGCTTCCGACCGGGCTTTTTGGAAATCCATGGAGGAGGCCATGTCCAGCAGTGGACTTCTTGTGGCTGAATGATGATGAGTACGATGACAAATGCATTAACGCGCCGATTTACTTTCATTGCCCCTTTAGGTCTGCGCGCGTAAACAAAACGAACAATCTAGTAGTTATCATTGTCATCATCTACCCATTATGTCCCTACCGAGGGGCACGGGCCTCTTCCCTGAGGAAGGTATAGGCCGTACTCCACCACGGGGGCCAAGTCCGGATTGGTGGAGACTTGTAAGACTAGTGGCCGGTCTTACTGTCAGAAGTTTTCAAGACTTGGCTTACCGACTGCCATCTATCGACGGCAGCCGGCACCAACTGCTTAACGTGTCTTACGAGGCACGGAACCGCTCGGAAAAATGCCACTAGCGTTAGTCATAGAACGGTCACCCATGCATGCACTGAACGCGCCCTATGTTGCTTAATGTTCGTGATCGTTTCGGATCACTCGGCTACGAGGTCTTGGACGTTTACATGTTTGTGACGTCGCTGTTTCTGGCTCCCACGACACAGGGTATCCTAGTGTGGGGCCAGAAGCAATGTATGTGCCTGTATGTAAATGTTTATGTCTTGTGGCTTGGAATGTTTCATCGTAAAACTGTTCAGTTTTGATGTTCTACTTGAGCCATTACAAATGTGCGAACTTAGTTATAAACATTTGTATCAGACCTCTCTGTCACACATATAAGAGGCGCATATATACACATATGACTCGTTTCGCACTTTTGTAATGGCTCAAGTATAGTTAATTAGTTAAGATTTTTAGCAGTTAAGTACTTTTTTTTAAATCTTTATTATGTAGTTTTAAATTTTCTTTTAATTTGTGGTGGTGTTCTACCTCTCTTCTACCTTTAACATAATATACCAAGCGATTATGAGTATAGGATTTCGCTGAAAATCAGCGCTGTAAGATGCCCAGCATCTATCAGCACAGTCCGCGACAGTCCTATTGCCAAGCTGTCTCACTTTAGATCTTGTTTAATTGTAAATTATTAATTTTAGTTTATAATAAGTTATTACTTTAAGTATGAAACATATCTGTTCTTGGCAATAAATGGTTATTCATTCATTCATTAATTTAGGAAAATATGTAAGTGTATTTTTTCTGCCAAAGTGCATGCATCTATGTCAACTGGGGCATTGTCGAAAGGTACTGAACGCGGACACGGAGAAAACTGACAAGAAAAAACCGGAAACCGATTTGTTGCCGAATGAGGAGAGCGACAATGGTAACAGGTAATCTATATATCTATATAAATAAAACTCAAAGTCCTGACTGACTGATTCATTCACTCATCAACGCCCAGCCCAAGCCGTTGGACCTAGGAAGCTGAAATTTTGCACAGAGGGTCTATATATAATGGAGGCAAGGAATAAGAACGGATTTTTTTAAATTCGACCCCTAAGGGGGCGAAAAGGGTTGCCAAAATTTGTGTGGGAGGTATAAAGAATGTTGTCTAATTTTCTTGAAACTTAAAATAAATAGTCTACGGTATTTGACACTATCAACAATAAATTATTTGAGATGCTTGATTAAAACAAAAGTTACAAAATGATGAATGTATTTCTTTTAATCATTTACTAGTTGTTACAATTTTTAAATACATGAAACATAAAAAGAGTGCTCAGAAATGTGACGTCACAAGCAAGTATTTTCATACAAAATTCCGTTTTAAAAGTAACCCATTTGACATCCTGTCAAATACCCAATTCAGTTTATTGCATCATGTGGTACAAATTGTCCTTAAAGGCTAAAGTAAGTAGTGGAACCATGACATAAGCCCTATTAAGGCATTGCAATTTCTTAGACATACATATAAAAGAACATTCACAATTTAAAAAAATAATAATCCAGTAAGTTAAAATATTTCATCACAAGCGAGTTAAAACAATCATAAAATCACAATGCAAAGTAATCTTTCATTGTATATAATTATACATTTTTGGGCTAACCAATTATACAGTACTCTGTTAAATTTATCAGTCTAAGGCCCAGTTTCTCCAAGCTCTTTTAATGGTCTAACAGTCTGTTGCATCTTCTGACGGACTGTTAAATGCTGTCGAGTGTCCCACCACGCTCTAATGGACCGTTAACTTCTTTAACAAAGCATCAAATCTAATTCTAGCATTGGAGGTCCGTTAAAACATTAACAGACGATTTAGTCCCGTCTGTCCGTCGGGCCTAAGGCCCGGTTTCATCAAACTCTGTTTGTTAGTGGTAAACGCGGCATTTATAAATCAACCGTCAAAACTAACAAGGATGTTAAAGCAATGTTTAAATCTCCATGTCCTATGAGCTAAATTTAACAGATCATTAGTAAATCAAGCATTGCGTGAATGAAGCGCAAACCAGTCATTCAAATTCCTTTCAAACGTCAAACATTTGCGTCTGTGGTTCAACGGGTTCAACGCTTTTGAGGTTTTGAAAATATTTTTCTGGTTTGTTTTGTTGTGATTTTGTACAATTCGTGCGCTTTCTAAATTAAATTACAAGGGATGTCTAAGAAAACACGAGGACCCAATTTTTCTGCAAATGAAAAGGATATTCTCATCCATTTAGTGTCAAAGAACAAAGATGTAGTAGAAAATAAAAAAACAGACGCCGTAACGACTTCTATGAAACACGAAGGATGGATGAAACTAACAGAAGAATTCAATTCATTGAGCTCTTTCTGTACACGAAACACTGAGCAACTAAAAACGTGCTGGGATAACATAAAACGGACAACAAGGAAGCAAAAGGCGCAAACTAAGAAAGAAAATATAACAACAGGTAAGCAGAGAATAAAACTTCAACATCCAACGGTGTAACTGGGGTAACCTATTTGGGTATTATTTTCAGGATACCTACCTAGTTCCTTTTAGGATCCTAGTGTTATCAATTATTAGTAGTAAATGCCCGAGTTATTTAACATAACATAAAATTTGCATACAGGCACATACATTGCTTCTGGCCCCACACTAGGATACCCTGTGTCGTGGGAACCTTTTGGGAGGGTTTGTTTGTCCCCAGCCGGGATTCGAAGTCGGGACCTCTCGCATGGTAGTCAGATGCGCTAACCACTGCGCCACAGAGGTCTTCGTATTTCTTCACTATGTATGATAATGGTTGTATGTGAGTAGTAAAATTATTATTGTTTTGCAGGAGGTGGCGAGCGCAATGACCCCAAACCAGAGACATACCAAAGCCAGGTAGAAATTCTTCTTGGGCCGACCTTAGACGGCCTAAATAATGATTTTGATTCCGACGCACAATTCAATATGTTAGCTACTGAAAATGATGCAGAAACATTGACTGAAACTACTTTTTCCGAAGTAGGTACTTGTAAGTTTAGATTGTGTCATTTACTTATTTAATTACTCATTATCATCATCAGCCTATCGCTGCCCAATGCTGGGTATAGACCTTTTCCCCATTATACCACTTATCACGATTTTCTACCACATCGTCGGACCATCGGGCTGCTGGTCTGCCCACCGACCGTCTGCCCGTTCTGGGCCGCCACTAAGTAACTGCTCTGGTCCACCTGCCGTCTTCTCGCCTCGCCAAATGTCCGGCCCACCTCCACTTCAGTCTCGAGACGTAGAGGACATCGTCAACCTTCGTTTTACGTCGGATGGCGACATTTCGTACCTACACGATCCAACAACAACTTAATTACTGCAATTTAATAATTCAATATTGTTTTGTTCTAGGATCAACCACCAATAATAATATCTGATGACGTTGTCGGTCCTTCGACATCACAAAATGAATCGTTCGCTTCTATTTCAGAGGTAGGCATCACATTTGTAAATCTATGTCTACAGTATTCACAATAAAAGAAACAAACACAAGTGATCTTCTCCTCATTTAGTGAAGGTCTAGCCGCTTTATCATATTGTATGATGCCCTATAAGTAGATTACTCGCAGCATCTATCACGCATGCATGTCGTTGGGCAGCAATTGGGCAGTCTGGGCACTGCATTAGGTGTTTAGTGATTTGCACTGCATCACAAGGTTTGCAACCTGATCATTTTAATCAGTGGTTGTCTTGATAATTTCAATCCCTGAGGAATGTATGAACGCACCATGTTTTCTTCAGAAAATAAAAAGCTACCACGGGCAATTTACTTCAGATTTTCGGCCCAGTACCCACTTGACTGGTTGTACATTTCATTTGCTAGAATTAGTACGAGCAAAATACATAGTTCAGCCAGCTACCTATTTTTTTTTTCAGAATCAAGGCAAGGTCTGGAACGGTTGGTCTCCAGCAGCTTTAAAAACTAAAGTTACTGGGAAGTTATCAACGAAAAAAAAAGGAGATCCAGCCATGAGGCTGTGTAGAAGACGGCCAAAAGCTTCTTTACAAGAAAAACTACTTGAGAGCAAGTTGGAGTTGGTTGAAATAATAAAAAAAAATGCAGAAAGTGAGGCCGAATTGAAGACAAAAATTTTACAAGAGCAGCTAAAAAGTGCTGAAGTTAAGGCGAGATTAAAAGCAGAAATACTCAGAGAACAATTAAAACAGGAAAAAAATAAAACAGAAACTCCACAACTACAGTTGGAATTATTGAAAAAATAATTAAAATTAAAAATAAAACCAACTATTTTTAAAAGGTAAAAAATATAGTCAATTGAAAAAGAACTCTAACATCTAGTACAATTTTGGAGTCGGGGCCCTATATAATATCCCCTAGGTAGTCGAGTTGAATGATTCTTTTAATGATTGGAGCCTCTGTCTCCCTCCTCGGGAATTACAGACTTGAGTTTATGTTATGTTGTTTCATATGTTATTAATGTTATGTTGTTTCATAATAAAAACATTTACTATTTGTTATTAATGTTATGTGAAAAAAAATACTACAGAACTTGTGTTTTATTTAATAATATCAATCACACACAGACATACATGACTATGATTGACATTAGATAGTACTTAAATGCAAACTTTTAAAATAATCATTTATAAGTCTTCGACGCACAGGATTTATATCTCTTCTTGTGTGTTCATAATTTCTCTGGTCTCTGATGGAGCCTTGAATTAACAAATCTGTCCATGGCGCAGGAAATTGGACGTCAGGGTCATCTGGAGGTAAATTTTCTTTTGCCTCAATCAGTATATTATGCAGAACTCCAGTGGCCACAATTACAGGCAGACAATTTTTTATCTGGATTTGCATACCAATGGCTAGCACAGGAAAACGACGCTTCCATACCCCAAACAATCGTTCTATGGGGTTTCTGCTTCTTATTTGAGACTCATTATAGAGTATCTCCTCTGGTGATGTTGGATCTACTAGTGGCATCATGATATAGGATTGGTTCATATATCCACAATCGGCCAAGAGAACTGCATCACCATATCGGCCACTTTCGAATAAAGCATTTCTATATGATGCATTCCAAATAGTTTGATCTTGACTGCTTCCTGGCCATCTTGCCACCAAATCAAGAATTTTCAAGTTCGTACTACCAATTGCTTGTACATTTATGGACATGTAGCCTTTTCTATTTCTAAAGTACTCTGCATTTTCTCCACCAGGTGAACGGACACGTACATGTGTGCAGTCTAGAGCACCCACTGCTTTTGGGAATCGAGCTATATTATAAAAATCAAGTTGTGCTTTCATTAGGTCTTCCGCTGAATCAGGAAACTTGATAAACTGATGGCTGAGAGAAGCTATTGCTGCGGTAACTTTATGTATGGTCCTGTGTGACGTGGACTTGCTTACGCCGCAATAGTCTCCGGCAGTTATTTGTTGCGAGCCTGTTGCATAGTATCTTAGTGTCAACAAGAGTTGGTTTATCGGTGATAGGGACTCGTTTCTGGAAAAAAATACGAGTAATGTTAGTTTATGTTTTATCTGACTGGGTTTCAATGTTAATATTTTTTTAGGTACTAGATAAGCACGTCTTTCAGTATTTTTACATACCGATCTGATGGATATTCAAGTTTGTCTTCAATTGAATCCAAAACACCCAAAACTGAATTTTTCGTTAAACGAAATCTTGTGCAGAAGTCCAGGTCGTCGTATTCGTCAAAGTAGTCACGCCGTGTTTTGAAAATCTTAGGACGGCGTATAACGTGCTCCAAATTATCCAAATTTTCTAAAACATCTTCATTTTCAAAAATAATATTGTAGGCAGCGTCCATTTTGACAGTTTTGACGGAACTAAATCGTCTGTTAATGTTTTAACGGACCTCCACTGCCAGGATTAGATTTGATGCTTTGTTAAAGAAGTTAACGGTCCGTTAGAGCGTGGTGGGACACTCGACAGCATTTAACAGTCCGTCAGAAGATGTAACAGACTGTTAGACCATTAACAGAGTTTGGAGAAACCGGCCCTAAGACCCGGTTTCATCAAACTCTGTTTGTTAGTGGTAAACGCGGCATTTATAAATCAGCCGTCAAAACTAACAAGGATGTTAAAGCAATGTTAAAATGTCCATGTCCTATGAGCTAAATTTAACAGACCATTAGTAAATCAAGCATTACGTGAATGAAACGCAAACCAGTCATTCAAATTCCTGTCAAACGTTAAACATTTGCGTCTGTGGTTCAACGCTTTTGAGGTTGTGAAAAGATTTTTCTGGTTTGTTTTGTTGTGATTTTGTTAAATTCGTGCGTTTTCTAACTTAAATTACAAGGGATGTCTAAGAAAACACGATAACCCAATTTTTCTGCTAACGAAAAGGATATCCTCACCCCTTTAGTGTCAAAGAACAAAGATGTAGTGGAAAATAAAAAAACAGACGCCGTTACGACTTCTATGAAACACGGATGGCTGCAGAAGTCCAGGGCCTAGATTCTGTTAATGCATTGTAGTACAATGACAACTGGATGAACGTGGCGATTTAGTTTCATTGCCGCTTCAAGTCTACGCGCAAACTCAAATCAAGCAATGTAGGCGTCAATCGTATGGAAAAAGACGTCGCGTGACCTGACCGTGGATCTGTCATCGAACTATAATGCACCAACAGAATTAAGGCCCAGGTCAGCGAATTCGTCAAACTAGTCACGCTGTGTTTTGAAAATCTTAGGACGGCGTATAACGTGCTCCAAATTATCCAAATTTTCTAAAACATCTTCATTTTCAAAAATAATATGTTCACGTAATGCTTGATTTACTAATGGTCTGTTAAATTTATCTCATAGGACATGGACATTTTAACATTGCTTTAACATCCTTGTTAGTTTTGACGGCTGATTTATAAATGCCGCGTTTACCACTAACAAACAGAGTTTGATGAAACCGGGTCTAAAGTCCGTTTTTAATTCGATGCAAAAAACTTCGATTTTTTATTACCGTGAATTGATGACGCATCATCGTCATCATCATCATCAGCCCGCCTCTGCCCAGTGTTGGGTATACCCAACTTTTTCCCCACTACGCCACATCTCGCGGTATCATAGACGGTCAACCATCCATGTACTGAACGCGCCCTACGTTGCTTATTTTTAATAGATTTTGAAATGTGACGTCACGAAATTTATGACCCCTCCCGCCCCCTTGTCACACAATGTCACACTTCGTCGACCCCCTCCCTCCCCCTTAACGTGTGACGCAATTATGGATGAAAGAAATAAAGAAGAAATTGTCACAGAGACACAATGAAGACACGTAACAAACAAACACAACAGTCAACAAAACAAAAAAAAACGCCTTAGAAACATAGGGCCTTCCTAAGGACTTCATCATCATCAACCTATTATGTCCCCGCCGAGGGGCACGGCGCTCTTCGCTGAGGAAGGTATAGGCCATACTCCACCACGGGGGCCAAGTCCGGATTGGTGGAGGCTTGTAAGACTAGCGGCTGGTCTTACTGTCAGAAGTTTTCAAGCCGCCCTAAGCTCTCTGACTTGGCTTAACGACTGCCATCTATCGACGGCAGCCGGCACCAACTGCTTAACGTGCCTTGCGAAGCACGGAACCGCTCGGAAAAATGCCACTAGCATTAGTCATAGACGGTCATCCGTCCATGGACTGAACGTTGCTTAACCTTCGTGGTCGTTTAAGATCACTCAGGCAGCCGGGG
Source organism: Yponomeuta plumbellus (assembly GCA_947310845.1). NCBI lineage: Eukaryota > Metazoa > Arthropoda > Insecta > Lepidoptera > Yponomeutidae > Yponomeuta > Yponomeuta plumbellus. Next base: position 6,930,894 of record OX371220.1, on the reverse strand, counting down.
CTACGAGCGATTCTAACTACTTGTTATTATTGTTTTAGCGATCGTATTGTGATTCTGTATTGTGCTTTGACAGCATGAAAGAAGACATCGGCTCTCCCGATGACTTACCCACAGAGAATGACAGCCAAAAGGACACGGTCACTGAGAAGACGATCAACGATATATTGCAGGAGAAAGAGGATGCCCAAAACGTGAGTACTAACGGACTCTCCGGCCGTTTTCGCAACTGCGTTTCGTAACTGGTTGCGAAACAAGAATGTTTATTCCTTGTTCGCAACCAGTTGCGAATCAAGAAAACTTTTTCCATAGCCGCAACTAGGCATCCTAATGGTTGTAACCCAACCAGTTGCGGCAAAAGATTATTTTTTCCTTATTCGTAACCATCTTTGTCTGTTTCATGACACTTTATTTTGTTGGTTTGTATTACAAACTTTTCAAAAAGACACTAACATCTACAATAATATCAAGAGACAATATCTGGTCTTGACAATACACCTTTGGGAGCACGTCAGGGTGGAGAAGGCTTTCCAAAAAATGTTTATTTTATTAGGTTAAGAGAACTACATTAGACTACTTTGTTGCATTACAAAATATATTATGTTATGTAATTAAAACTTCTTAAAATTTAATTTCCTTTCTTTTTGAATTATTATGTTAGCCTTTGGTTGCGAATAAGGAAATTAATTTCTCCCATCGCAACTCTGTAAGTTTGGGAAGATCGTATTCTTCGTTCGCAACCAATTTGCGGCTAAAGAAAACATTTTCTTGATTCGCAACTGGTTGCGGACAAGGAATAAATATTCTTGTTTCGCAGCCAGTTACGAAACGCAGTTGCGAAAACGGCCGGAGGGACCGAGGAACGGATTACCCGTTCATAATTATTAACCATCATAAGTAACCATAACCGTTAGAGCCTAGGCACACTGCGTATTTTATACGCGCAGACGACGCGCGTATCAGAAACGCGCTCTTTCGGCGCCGTAGATACTGATTGTTGCGTTGGTATTGATTGAAACGCACGTTTAACGCGATACAAACGCACGTATACGCGCGTTTGAATCGATACAAACGTGCGTACAAAGGGGTGGAGCAAGGGGAAGAGGGGCGCTAAATGTGTCTATCCAATAGCTTCGCTTATTTTTACGTTTTTTTTTTCTTTTTAAAAGCAGTAAGCAATGTAGTCTCAACCGATGCCACTGTGTAACTGAAGAGGAGTCTCTGATCAAAACGCAAAGTTACGAGCGATCACAGCGCGTTTGTATCACTTTATCTGCGCGTATACGCGCAGTAGAGACGCGGTTCACGATCTACCCGTGTGCTTAGGTTACAAAATAGGGAATGGATGAAAATATCAGAAGTGCTTGATATTTTTTTTGGTGATAGGAATAACCTTCCTTAACGCGGGAAAAAAGTTTAAATTTTTTTGGCCCCGTAGTTAATTTTTAAATATACTTAATATTTTTCCATTCGTCGTTCTGGGCTTAGTACGGCATATCAGACATATTCCTTAGCCGCTACGTATGAAAAAAAAATCCACCTTGAAAAGCTGTCAATGTCACCACAGATTTTTTTTTTTATACGTAGCGGACCAAGGAATATGTCTGTTAAGCCGTACTGAGCCCAGAACTACGAATGGAAAAATATTAAGATTATTTAAAAATTAACTACGAAGCCAAAAAAATTGAAACTTTTTTCTCGCGTTGAGGAAGGTTATTCCTATCACCGAAAAAAATATCAAGCACTTCTGATATTTTCATCCATTCCCTATTGCATTCGAATCTCTGAATCTCTACAATGCAAAAAGATACTGTCACGTTGACATCTCAATACAATCCAAAAGCTTTCAATGACAGTGTTGCTAGTTAATAAAACCAAATAACCCCATTTTACTTCCAAGTTAAAATTGCTTGTGCTACGTAGGTGTTTTTTTACAGACTTTGCTCATACATGTAATTAAATTTTAATGTCTTTGATTTGATAAGGATTTTGGTCGCACGAGTCTTCTATTCACGGTAAAAAAAAACTACCGAGTAGACCTTTATATTTTATAGCGGTTGATTTTTACAGAATCTGCTCTTGTGAGTAATTAAATTTTAGTGTCCTTGATTTGATAAGAATTTTGGTCACATGAGTTTCTATTCACGGTAAAAAAATCTACCTAGTAAACCTTTGTATTTTATAGCGGCAACACCGCGTCATTTTTTTTTGATCGAATAACAAAAACGGATTTTTTTGTAATAGGGCCGCCAATTGTACCATGAACCTTTGTAAATATTAATGTTTTTTTTTGTTTTTTCTCGTGTGCAATAAAGAATATTCTATTCTATCTATCTATCTAATCTCTTTAAACGAGCAATTCTTGTATATATATTTATATATAATCAGAATCTCGGAAACGGCTCCAACTATTTTCACGAAATTTTGTAGGCAGATGCTTTCGGGGTCGTTTAATTGATCTAACTAGGTTACATTTTTAGAAAACGTTGTTTTATCCGTATTTTACGGCAATTGAAATTTTCTATAATAACATACAGAGGTAAATTTCGCGTTTACCTGCAAGGTTGGGATAGTTCTGACGGGAAAACGGGCGACCCGTTTCGGGACCCGGTTCGGGTCATGTTTTTTTTTTCCAAGTTCTTTTTTTGTTGAAAAAGGATTATTTTATTTTATATTACATATTTTATATTACATATTTTATACTACAAAAAAAGTACCGAACAAAGCTCGGTCACCGAGGTACTTCTATTAATTTTCTGACGCATTTTGACAGGGCTTCGAGATAGGCACTTGGAGCAACGACATGGCTGCCTCGATCCCTGAGACTCTGGAGTATGACGAGCTTCTGGACCCCCTCCCGGCCAACCTGACCTTCTGCACTTCCGCCTCTGGTGAGTGGGGACATACAAACATAGACACAAAGTGTATTTTTAATTCAATGAAAAAAAAAACTGTCACGTTGACTTATCAACAAATCAAAAAAATCAAAATCAAATATATATTTTTTTAACATTAAACATAAACATTGACATACAGGCACAAACATTGCTCTGGTCCCACACTAGGATACCCTGTGTCGTGGGAACCAGAAACAGTGACATCACAAACATGGAAACATCCAAGAACTGGGTTTTTTTTGGTCCTCAACCGGGGTTCGAACCCGGGGCCTCTCGCGTGGTAGGCAGATGCGCTAACGGCTGCGCCACAGAGGTCTACAAGTCTCAATTAATGTAATAAAATTCAGCATTTTCATTGTAAAATATGCCAATATTACAGTGTAAAATATGCCAATATCAATTGTAATACAAGTGCATTATTAACCATTTCGCCTTTGATAAAGAATTGGCGCTCATAGGCAGGTCAAAGGTGGAAAGATGAGCCAGAATTGCCACCGACTGGGTTCCGCAAAATGGACACCGACGTCGCGGCAGACCAAGGTGAAGATGGCGGGACGAGCATAGTTCTAAAACCGAATTAATATTCTCACATATTACACTTCCAAAGTTACACAAATCATTGTAAGAGTGTAAAGTATGTAAATATGAAATTAGTCAACTAAGGCGGTTAAATTCGGTTATAGGCGGAACAAACTGGTGTGATCCGGTTCGGAAACCGCAGAGCACCTTCAATCCCAGCCGCGCCTTCTCTGTTGCCGATAGCGATTGCTCCTACATGTCTAGGTAAGTATTAAGGTCATCTTCAAAGTAAATATTTCTAGTATCATCATCAACCCATTATGTCCCCACCGAGGCACGGGTCTCTTCCCTGAGGAGGCATAGGCCAAAGGTCATAGCCCACCTACACGACTCTGCTCCCACCCGGCAAGAGTAGTGTCATTCAAATATGGGCTTTAAATGTTGCTTTTTAGATGTATTTTGCATTGGCATCGTGAATTGGCGGACAGCTCGCTGGCTCCACCGAGGGGCACGGGTCTCTTCCCTGAGGAAGGTATGGCCATACTCCACCACGGGGGCCAAGTCCGGATTGGTGGAGGCTTGTAAGACTAGTGGCTGGTCTTACTGTCAGAAGTTTTCAAGCCGCCCTAAGGCCTCTGACTTGGCTTAACGACTGCCATCTATCGACGGCAGCCGGCACCAACTGCTTAACGTGCCTTGCGAAGCACGGAACCGCTCGGAAAAATGCCACTAGCGGTAGTCATTGACGGTGACCCATCCATGGACTGAACGCGCCGTACGTTGCTTAACCTTAGTGATCGTTTAAGATCACTCAGGCAGCCCAGGCTACGAGCGATTCTTTGCGTTGAAATTAATTTCTGATTTCTGATTTCTTGCAGTGACTTCGATACGGATGACTCGGACCTCAACTCTGAAGGGAGTGACGAGGATACGGATGCAAGTGGCTTCTGCAGCAGCAGAAACTCCAACGGTGAGTGTTATAGGCTATTAGACAGTGTGAAAAAAACGGTATTATTTTATCAGGAACCACACAATAAACAGACAAAAAGCTAGGGACAAAAAAAAAAAGCAGGTCTTGGATGTTTACATGTTTGTGAGGTCGCTGTTTCTGGTTCCCACGACACAGGGTATCCTTCTGTAGGACCAGAAGCAATGTATGTGCCTGTGTGTAAATGTTATGTTATATTAATTCTCTTCACAAATCTCACATCACTGTATAATAACTTCCAACACTCACAATTTAATAACTTTGAATATAAATTATAAATATAAATTCTTAAATCGGGCAGAGCTTCCACCTGATCGCAGCGCCAGAACAAGACTGCCGGTTTATCGTCGAGCCCTCCCTTTTATAGACTAAAGGCGAGCGCATGGTATTGGTTGGTCTTGTCGCCATTTTCTTTGACAAATCCGTTAAAAATGTAATTCTAATCAAATGGCCACTTTTAAAATAATGAGCTGTTAAAAATTATATTAAATACATCTTATAAATTACCAGTCGTCCTAAAATAATGTTTTAATGTTAATTGAAATAGAAACTTTGCCGCAAATTTATCAAAATCATGACAATTTATACGTATTTGTATAAATTCGCTCTGCTCGGGAATCGCTCGTAGCCCCGGCCGCCTTTCTCCACTGCTCCGGTCCGGCAAACGTTAATTACCGATCCGATTTAGCAACACACAAGAATACTAATAAGCTTCTCCACTACTCCGGCATCCGGTTTTTAACGGTCCGATAATTTGCTAGATCGGAACGGTATTTTACCGGGCCGAAGTGATCGACGTACAAAATCAATACACGGTTTTTCACCGCGCACACAACCCAAAAATGTTCCCATACTTTTTTATTTACATTAATAGAATGTGTGGAAAACGTCCCCTGCCTCGAGGAATTTTAATAAAGCACTGCGTCACGTCCATTGCCGATTATAATCGTATGAATTGGAGAAGCATAATCCGGCATCCGATATTTTTCTCATGACTGATTGCGGTTCCGACGCCGGACCGGAACAGTGGAGAAAGGGCCTTATAAGGTACACAATACCACGTCTGTTAAATAGGTTATTACACTCTCAAGACTTGCCATTCCATGACAGGCTCTTTTTGACTGATACGTACAAGTGTTGGATAAAAGTATCATGTAATCTTAGTACTAATGTACCCTCTGACCCTACTTAGTTATACAAGTAGTTCTAAAAATATAGTTTTAATTTTTGTACCCCTTGCTTTTATGGACATTTAGTCTGAAATAAAGTTCTATTTATTATTATTCCATTTCAGCCGCTATGGGCGTCCGCATAGAGTACAAAACCGCTCACGAGGCCGAGGCTGTGGACTTGGAGCGCAAGAAAAGGACAGCGCTAGCCCCGCAGCCCGACGAGGCAGATGACCTGGCCGATAAGAGAGAGCAGGACGACTATATGCGAAGCGGGAAGGCCCCGGTTGAGGTAATCTAATAATTAATATAGAAATTGGTATATATTACATATTTACTAGCTTCGCAAGGCACGTTAATCAGTTGGTGCCGGCTGCCGTCGATAGATGGCAGTCGTTAAGCCAAGTCAGAGGCCTTAGGGCGGCTTGAAAACTTCTGACAGTAAGACCAGCCACTAGTCTTACAAGCCTCCACCAATCCGGACTTGGTCCCCGTGGTGGAGTATGGCCTATACCTTCCTCAGGAAAGAGACCCGTGCCCCTCGGTGGGGACATAATGGGTTGATGATGATGATCTAACCGTCTTAACCCTTTCGCAGTATATCGAAAAGTTCCACAAAGCCGTAGAAAATCACAAACAAGAGATCCACCAAAAAGGGCTGCTAATACCACAAGAGCGGCCCGTAGAGAACCTGCTACCGGAAACGAGCAAGCCGCCATCTTCGGACAGACAAGATGGCGACCGGAAGTCGAGAGACGCCATGTTGATTGAGGAGATGTTCCCGTACGGTACGCGGGAGACGGATTGTCTGGCCTCGAGCGGTGCAGTGACTTTGGAAAATATTGAAAAAAATAAGAGGTTAGTGGGTTATTCGTTTGTTTTGTCTTCGGCGAGATTGTGTTCTAAGTGCATTCGTGAAGTTGTACAGTCCGTTTTTTAATTCGATGCAAAAAAATAACGACGCGGTGTTACCGCTATAAAAGCTATAGGTTAACATTTTTTTTACCGTGAATAGAAAACTCATGTGACCAAAATCCTTATCACATCAAAGACGTAAGAGCAAAGTCTAAAAAGAACACACCTGCGTAGCATACACAAATCAACTTGGAAGTAAAATGGGGTTATTTGGTTTTTACGTACTAGCAACATTCAGAAATTGACAGCCTAAGAATTGTATGGAGATGTCAACGTGACAATATATTTTTTTTGCATTCAAATTACCTTCCTCAGGGAAGAGACCCGTGCCCCTCGGTGGGGACATGATGTATAATATATATATTACTTATTTGTTATTTCTTTGCTTATAATTATTTATTGCTACATATTATTATCATATTATGTGCATTTTTACTTAGATATTCTATATTTAGTATATTTCACAGCATATTCTATTCTATTGACGTTGTTTTATAAATATTAATTTGTATGTAAGATCTGTATGTAGGTATATTACTTAATGTACGTGTATAAATTGAAGAATAGGTGCTGACTGAAAATCAGTGTTGCAGGCCCAGCCTGCAGCAAATGCTGAGTCAGCTACCTGTTTGTGGCTGCGGAGATACAATGCCCTTCTAAATTGTAAATGTTTGTTTTAAATCGTATTCTTTGTTTTATTATATTTTTCTTTGTTCTGTCTTTTATTATTTGTCTGTATTATTATAATATCGTGTTACATTGTGTTATGTGTATTGTATCTTTGTGGCTGCAAATAAATGTCTCTCTCTCTCTCTCTCTCTCTGATGGGTTGATGATGAATGAAAAAACAGACTAGTGAAGGAAATTATCGAGGGATATACACTCAGAGACACAATTAACCGCCCACTTTAATTTTCCGACGTAACTTGAAATATTAATCAGAGAATGATTTCCACTCGCATTTTAAGATTGTCCCAAATGTATTTGATAGGGCATACCCACGGCAACAAGGTACTACGTAAGTGGTCATGGCGAGTGCGAATCATTCCCTTATCAATATTTCAAGTTACGTCGGAAAAATAAAGTGGGCGGTTAATTGTGCCTCTGAGTATATCTATTAACGATATATATTGTGATTTTATAATATTTTGCAAGTATAGTAGGGTAGTTTCCAGGGTCAAAATAATTAAATTATATTTTGTCCGTATTTTAGATTACAAAAAAATATTGGACACGTATTTTTTCTTTTTTCGATTAAACAAAAAATAACAAAGATATAGCCCATTAAAGTTACGTGTGACGTCACTCCGTGCTAAAAAATGCAGCACGGCGTGACGTCACACGTAACTTTAATGGGCTATATCTATGTCATTTTTGGTCTAATTTACAAATAAAAAAATACGTGTCCCTTATTTTTGAATAATCTAAAAGACTGACTAATTACATTTTTTAGGGCAACTAGCCTGTTCTCTAAAACTCCCTACCCCTCCACACATTTCAGGAAGCTACTCCGCCTTCTAAGGGAGTCGCAGCCAGCGGAGGAGCTTCAGACCCTCAACTGCTTCTCAATGAAGGACGTGGACATTGACGCACCGGACTATGTTAACGAGAAGGTGACAAACATTGGGTTTGACAGCAGAGAGAGCTACACGGAAAGGTAAGCTTAAAGATTGATGAATTGAAGGCATATATATCTATCCCACGTAGTCGTGAATCGCTCGTAGCCCCGGCCGCCTGAGTGATCTTAAACGAACACGAAAGTTAAGCAACATAGGGCGCGTTCAGTGCATGGACGGGTGACCGTTCTATGACTAACTCTAGTGGCGTTTTTCCGAGCGGTTCCGTGCTTCGCAACGTTAAGCAGTTGGTGCCGGCTGCCGTCGATAGATGGCGTTCGTTAAGCCAAGTCAGAGGCCTTAGGGCGGCTTGAAAACTTCTGACAGTAAGACCAGCCACTAGTCTTACAAGCCTCCACCAATCCGGACTTGGCCCCCGTGGTGGAGTATGGCCTATACCTTCCTCAGGGAAGAGACCCGTGCCCCTCGATGGGGAATTAATGCGTTGATGACCAGCGTACGTAAAATTAAATGATATAAAAATGGTATAAAAAGTAATTTTTGTCGGAATTGAACATAAGTCCATATGAAGGGACCAGATGCAGAAGTCCATAAGTCCCACAACTTAGGATTTAGGGACTTCTGCATCTGGTCCCTTCATATGCTCTTATCGTCAGTTAAGTTCTAACAGTGCGTGAGTAAAAAATATCAACTTTACATTGAGCTAAATTGGACAGCGAAAAAACTGTAAAATTTCAATTAGCTACATTAGAGGTGTACATTAGTTGGAAAAAGTATTTAAAATCAACTTATTGAAGATGAAAAATTGGTCGGTCGAAAGAAGCGCGCCACTTTTCTTCATCCAATGGCATCAAAAGGTCGAAACGGGCAAAAATGACTTTCGCACTGTTAGAACTTAACTGACGTCATGAGGTCGAGATATGTACTTAGTTTACAAAATATCATAAAAATCACAAAGCAAATCCCCAATTCGCAGGTTGAATGCGAAGAAGCGCGAGTTTGTGCCTTATTACGAGGACGTTACGGTCTCGAGTAGCATGAAGGAGTTCGACTTCGACTATCAGCCCAATTTGGAAGGCCACCCGGGGCCCAGCCCTAGTCTTATATTGCAGGTAAAGTAACTTATAAATGCTTATAATAATAAGCTTATAATAAGCCATTTATTTAAAAAAAAAACACTAAATGCATAGTGGATTCGTTCTCAAGATAACCTGACATAAAATGCAGTAACAATTATTCAATTAACATTCAGGCTAATCTATCTCTTTAAACGAGCAATTCTTGTATATATATTTATATATAATCAGAATCTCGGAAACGGCTCCAACGATTTTCACGAAATTTTGTAGGCAGATGCTTTCGGGGGCGTTGAATTGATCTAACTAGGTTACATTTTTAGAAAACGACGTTTTATCCGTGTTTTAAGCCAATTGAAATTTGCTATGATAACATACAGAGGTAAATTTCGCGTCTATCTGCAAGGTTGGGATAGTTCTGACGGGGAAACAGGCGACCCGTTTCGGGCCGATTTCAAGAGACCCGGTTCGAGTCATGATGTTTCTTTTTCCAAGTTCTTTTTTTGTAGAAAAAGGATTATTTTAATTTTATATTACATATTTTATATTACAAAAAAAGTACCGAGCGAAGCTCATCCAGGTACTAAATGCTTATAATAATAATAATAAGATAAGATAAGAATATTATTTATAAGCCATTTATTTCCAAAAAAAACACTACATGCATAGTGGATTCGTTCTCAAGATAACTTGACATAAAATACAGTAACAATTATTCTATTAACATTCAAGCTAATTTAATAATGAAGTGATGTAATTTATTTAATTTTATAATTACATAATAATGAAAATTTTGACTCGCAATTAATTCAATTTCACTCAATTAGAATCATAATTGCTTCTAAACTGAAGTATAATAGTAATTAATGTCAATAAATGTCAATATAATAAAATATCAAGGTAAAGTTGCTTAGGGCTGATTTTTCAATAGTCAGATAACTTTTATCTGAGGAGTACAAATGGCGGTTTGACAGCTTATGTATGAAAGTTATGTCAAACCGCCATTTTTATTCCTCAGATAAAAGTTATTTGACTATTGGAAAATCAGCCCTTAAGTACAAATGAAAATAAAAAACGGGTAAGGGCGAGTTTGACTCGCGCACGAAGGGTTCCGTACCATTAGGGGTCCCCAGTAGGCAAACTGTTCGCCGCCGACTGAAATTCGACTTAGCGGCATACTCAAAGCGAACTAAAACTATTTCGCCGCCGAGTGGAACAGGCTTTTCTGTGAGTTAGCCGCCCACTGAGATAGTCGGCGCGCGTAACGCTGCAAATTGCGTAGATTGAGCGCAACACTAGCAAACTGTGAACACTCCATTTAAAGTATATGGAAGGGCATACTAAACCGATACGCCGCTAACTCAGTCGGCGGCAAACTTTTTGCCAAGTGGGGACGCAGCCTTATGAAATTGGAAAAAAACACTTTTGCTGAATAAACATAACATAAACATTTACATACAGGCACATACATTGCTTCTGGCCCCACGCTAGGATACCCTGTGTCGTGGGAACCAGAAACAGCGACATCACAAACATGTAAACATCCAAGACCTGGAGTTTTTTTTGCTTCTCAGCTGGGATTCGAACCCGGGGCCTCTCGCATAGTAAGGACATGCGCTAACCGCTACGCCACAGAGGTCGTCAATGTATGGGATGTATGGGAGCCCCCCTTAAATATTTGTTTTATTTTAATTGAATTATTATTGAATTTATTATAAGTGAATATTTCAAGCGTTCAACTGTTGCCGTTATCAATATCGAGCAAGTTTTCGAGCGGATTTTTAACAACATTACGATTTTCTTCATCAACGAATTATTTAATTTAAGAATGCTTCAACCTCATTCAGAAAGCAGAAATCAGAAATTGATTTCAACGTAAAGAATTTACATTCTGTTTGTTGAATGTCAATGTACATGCAGTTATGTATAATGTTAGCCGCTGCCTTGGGGCCGTCTGTAGTGGAGAAAATAAAGCGAAAATAAAACTCCACTCTGACCACTCTTTTCTCGATCGATATTTTGATATTTTAATTACCAGGTTTTTCCTTATAGGCGCTGACAATGTCAAACGCGAACGACGGTATCAACCTGGAACGTCTGGAGACAATTGGCGACAGTTTTCTCAAGTTCGCGATCACTGCGTACCTATACTGCGCGCACCCTACCGTTCACGAGGGGAAGTTGAGTCACATGCGCAGTAAACAGGTGAGACTCTTCACGTTTTCCCCTTGGTCGTACACACTCTAATGTTTTTGTAATCTGGAGACTGTCAGGGGGAGTTTCCTTAAGTTCGCAATCAAGGCGTACCGATACTGCTCGCACCCTACTGTTCACGAGGGCAAGTTGAGTCACATGCGCAGTAAACAGGTGAGACTCTTCACGTTTTCCCCTTGGTCGTACACACTCTAATGTTTTTGTAATCTGGAGACTGTCAGGGGGAGTTTCCTTAAGTTCGCAATCAAGGCGTACCGATACTGCTTGCACCCTACTGTTCACGAGGGCAAGTTGAGTCACATGCGCAGTAAACAGGTGAGACTCTTCACGTTTTCCCCTTGGTCGTACACACTCTAATGTTTTTGTAATCTGGAGACTGTCAGGGGGAGTTTCCTTAAGTTCGCAATCAAGGCGTACCGATACTGCTTGCACCCTACTGTTCACGAGGGCAAGTTGAGTCACATGCGCAGTAAACAGGTGAGACTCTTCACGTTTTCCCCTTGGTCGTACACACTCTAATGTTTTTGTAATCTGGAGACTGTCAGGGGGAGTTTCCTTAAGTTCGCAATCAAGGCGTACCGATACTGCTTGCACCCTACTGTTCACGAGGGCAAGTTGAGTCACATGCGCAGTAAACAGGTGAGACTCTTCACGTTTTCCCCTTGGTCGTACACACTCTAATGTTTTTGTAATCTGGAGACTGTCAGGGGGAGTTTCCTTAAGTTCGCAATCAAGGCGTACCGATACTGCTCGCACCCTACTGTTCACGAGGGCAAGTTGAGTCACATGCGCAGTAAACAGGTGAGAATCTTCACGCTTTCTCGTTGGTCACACACTCATTTCTAATCTAGAGACTATTAGTGGCAGTTTCCTTAAGTTTGCAATCATGTCGTACATATACTGCTCGCACCCTTCTGTTCACGAGGGGAAGTTGAGTGGCATTTGCAGTAAGCAGGTGACTTTGCAAAGCTCTCATTTAGAGACCATAGTAGAAAGTTTTCTCACGTTCGCGATCCATCGCCCATAATGTCTATCTAATCTAGAGACTAGCAGAGGCAGTTTCGTCAAGTTCGCAATTAACATAAGCATTTACATAAAAACACATACAATGCTTCTGGCCACAATATATACCTGTAAAATAAAAATAAAAAAAATAAACTCACGCCCGTTATCCCCGAAGGGGTAGGCAGAGGCACCAGTCTCTAGAACTGGACCCACGTTTTGCCGAGTTTATTAGGTCCCAAACGTGACAAGTGGCAAGCCTGTCGCCGTTATCCGGGCACAATTTATCAGCGAATGGTGTTGCTGTACAAACAAATGTACGTAACTAAAAGTCATTGGTACATGCGTGGTTCGAACTCAGACCCTCACGATCGAGAAGCAAGGGTCAACCCCACTACGCCTTCACCGCCTTACCTTACCTTATACACCTGTATGTAAATGTAAATGTTAATATCGACCACATAGCACGCGGAACTGATGGCCGATGGGCCCGAAACGTTTTTGAATGGAGACCACACATCGGCAAGCGCAGCGTAGGACGACCAGCCACAAGGTGGACAGACGATCTCATCCAAGTGGCGGGAGTACCCTGGATGCAAGCCGCTTCCGACCGGTCTTTTTGGAAATCCATGGAGGAGGCCTATGTCCAGCAGTGGACTTCTTGTGGCTGAATGATGATTATGATTATTACACTTCAAATATCACACCAAAGAACTTCGAACCCTGGTTGTTATTTACATAATTATCACACGAACCAATGGTGACCTCTGAGTTGCAAAGAATTTTCAAGGAGCTCGAGGTCTAATCACGCGTGTTATGTATGGAGAAGCCCTGTTTCCTTCAGTATAGTGAATCACAGTGTTATTGTGCAACCCAGTATTGCAGTTTACATAAAACTAAAGTGTCGCTCAGTGTCGTGGCCTTTCTCATTCAAACATCGAACAGAAGGGACAACCCCTAGTTTAATTAGCACCTAAGACTTTTGTAGAACGTAAATAAAGCTTTTATAAAAATAAATAGTTTTTTAAAACGTCCTCCGCTGCCGCTCACACATAATTCGCGGTTTTCAATAAATCTTTAGGCAGATAGTGCAGATCCGCTAACCTCTACGCCACAGATCGTCAAGAGGTCTATATTAAACAAAGCCGTTCCCGCCCAGGTATCGAACCTGAACCTATACCGGCTGGGCCGCAATAAGCGACTGGGCGCCCGTATGATCGCCAGCAAGTTCGAACCCCACGACAACTGGCTGCCACCCTGCCATAAGCCGCCGGCTACGTTGGATGTTCGACCTAATGTAAGTATTAATACGTGAGAAATGAAATTAAATGATATCTTAAATGAATGAAATAAAATGAGTGTTTGACTGTGACCGCTACTGTATGTACACGCTTAGGGTTGCCAGGTCGCCAAACCTAATAAAGTCGAAGTCAAATATTTTATTCATTGTACAAATTGAAATATTTACTTTATGAACGTCAAAGTTAGTTTTACAATTAATAGATTACATGGAGAAGAAACTAACAAAGAAACTCCACATTTATTCTTTTCAAAACAGTTTTAGCCTAAATTACAAACTTTCAAACTTGCAAAATAATATCTTGGATGTGTTGAACACTAGATACATTTATCCTCTGATTAAATTTAATATTAAACTACTATTTAATGCCAGACATCCTTGTCTTCTAAATATTCGTTGATTTTACTATAAGCTTTTAGTGCAAAGCGTGTGCTTAACACAATTCTTAAACCGCGATGGAGGTAACTCTTCGGAGGTAACTGGCCGGACAGTTGGGTAGAAAGGCCGGACACCCTAAATTATTGAGGATATTGTGTCAGTATTAATAGGTGCGAAAAAAAATTGTATGTAAAATCAAGCTTTTTTTTATTATTGTCATAAATCTTGTTAAATTCGAAAATTGCGAAATGTAAAAAGCCGAAAAAAAGCCGGACAAGCCGGACACCGTTTATTTTGGCCGGACACGCAATCAAAAAGCCTACCTATGTCCGGCTTTATCCAGACGCCTGGCAACCCTACAGTAGCGATAAGGCTCTAATTATATGCGTCCGCGGGACCGAGCGGCCCGGCCGCTACACCACGAAATTACAAGCAATTGTGTGTAACGATTTATTTAAACAGCGGCGCGGTCGCGCCTTCGAGCGGTACGGTCGCGCGGCCCGGCCGCTCGGGCGAGTTTCAACGTGTTCACTTGTATCAGTGCATTTGAAGCGGACGGGACGCTCTTTCGTTGTTTGTGAGAATGTGTGGAGAGCGGAGACGCTCGAGCCGCTTCATATAAATCAAAAAGCGACCTGGCCGCGGTCGCTGGAATCTGCGGCCAAACCGCTCGGTCGCGCGGACGCATATAATTCAAGCCTTACCGATGATTAATAGAACGCCAGAGTCTACCTATGGTCAGAGTGGAGTTTTTTTTCGCTGCCTTTTTCTCCACTACAGACGGCCCCAAGGCAGCGGATAACAGTATACATAACTGTATGTACATTGACATTCAACAAGCAGAATGTATATTCTTTACGTTGAAATAAATTCTTGATTTTGATTTTGATTTTAACTTTTCAAGTGTAGATACATATCTTATTAGCTAAACTTAACTATGTACAGCTACTTACTCGACACTATTATCTAAACTAACGCTTATAATCCAGATACTCTTTCAAACTATCATTTCAAACTACCATTAAAATATATTCTTTGACACGTCTCTTAAACATATATATTTTTTATACATAGAACTAGCTGTTGCCCGCGACTACGTCCGCGTAGGCTTTAGTTGAGTAAAGAGTTTGCAAATAAGATAGGGATACTTTTAGCGCATGCGAGAGAGCTTTCATACTAACTTCGCAACCCCCTCTAACGCCCTTAAGGGATTATTTTGGAAAACTATTTTACACGACTTTCATGACTTTCAATGAAGGACCTTCTAGCTGAATTTCATTCGAATAACTTTAAAAATGGCTAAGTTTCATACTAACTTTGCACCTTCCCTTTACCCCCTTAAGGGATGATTTGTAAAAAACTATTTTACACGTATTTCATAAATTTTAGTGAAGTAACTTCGTATTGAATTTCATTCAAATAACTTCAAAAACTGCAAAGTTTCATACTAACTTTGCACCCCCTCTCTTACCCCCTCAAGGGATGATTTTCGAAAAACTATTTTACATGTGTTTCATGACTTTCAATGAAGGACCTTCATGCTGAATTTCATTCGAATAACTTCAAAAATGGCTAAGTTTCATACTAAGTTTGCACCCCCCTTTTTTCCCCTTAAGGGATGATTTTAAAAACACTATTTTACACGTATTTCATAATTTTAAATGAAAAAACTTCGTACCAAATTTCATTCGAATCACTTCAAGAACGGCAAAGTTTCATACTAACTTTGAACCCCCTTTTTACCCCTTTAGGGGATGAATTTTCAAAAACCCTTTCTTAGTGCTCCCCTACGTTACAAAAGGAACCCCTGTGCAAAACTTCAAGTTTCTTACCCTTATAGTTTAGGCCCTGCGTTGATATGTCAGTCAGCTTCTCCTTTTATATATATAGATAGATAGACGGACGGATGCACGGATTGACTTACGCACGGACGGACGCACGGACTGGTTGATAGACGAACGGATTGACAGATGCACGGATTGACGGACGCACGGCGAACGGACTAATTGACGTATCGTCTAGATGGCGTTGTTTAATAATTTAACAGTAAAAAAATAATAACACTATTTAGTCCATGGAAATCGTATCATAAAAGGGGTCTTCACTTGCATCAAATCGGGTAGTTCTGATTTTTTTATTGTTGTATGTACTGAGGTGGTAATGACAAATATAATTTTTCGACCTCGAAATCCCTCCGGAACATTGCAAAATTCATGAAAAACCATGAAGTGATAAGTATGTTTGTATATTTATTTAATTACTTTTGCACGCCTACCATCACTTTCCTTTACCTCCTGCGGTTGACTGGTAGAAAATGCTAATAGCATTAAGTCCGCCGCATTGTACTATATTTTAATTTTTAAATGTAAGTGCAATAAAAGTATTAATAATAATAATAATAATAAATTTTTGATCATTTTTCAGTTTTTGCCATTTTTTACTACCAAGGACCTGTTTTACGGTAGAAGTCACTACGAATTATTTTAAAGTAGACTAAATTTGCAACAAAATGAAAATAGTTGGGTCACGATAAACTGAACAGTTTCAACGTTACAACTGTTCAAATGTTTGCAAAACTTCTTAAATAATACAATTTAGAGTTTAGGGTGTCTGCCAAAAATATTTTTCTACTAAAGTATGCTTTTTATTACTTTTATAGACTTACATAGAATTATTGGTCATGCTTTGTGGTTTGTCACAAATGGAGGAGACGACACACCTTTAACAAATAGACCAAAGAACACCATTATATTTGAAAAATGTGGAAGAGGAAAAATCCCTGATGTAACTTAAGTACTTGACGAATTCCTTCACGCACCAAGTACAACGAAAACTGGCACTGTTCTTTCACGCCTTCAGTGGTTGTGATACAAAATCAGCACTTTATGGCCAAGGAAAAATGAAATTTTTATCAACTCTGAAAATACAGCAGTGCCTCGAACAAAATGGTGTAGTTTTTCTAAACCCCAATGCCACACCTGAGCAGGTCACCAAAGCAGGAGAGAGCTTTCTTGTTTCACTGTATGGAGGCAACAGTGAATCCCAAAATCTCAACGACCTTCGCTTCCAAATGTTTACAAGGGCGGCGGCTAAGACCAACATGAACCTCGCCAGATTGCTTCCAACCAACGATGCTGCAAGATTTCACTCTCTGCGAACATACCACCAGGTGTTTTTTTTTTTTGACAATAATTAACCATCGATATTATTCATAATGGTGAACTGGTCGATGACGAAATGCAACCGAAGCAAGCTCCCAAAAGGTGTACTGTCGATTTAGAGGATCAGCCTGGTCCATCAAAGATTTACAAGAAAAACTAATAATAAAACTCCTGTTATGACCTCAACTTCAACCGCCCCATGCAAAGATAATATGTATAACACAGTCTCTAAATTTGTATACTCTAATTATTTCTTTTTATAAATTATAATTACTTACCTCAGCAACTTTGAACAGCTGTAGCTACGGAATTAACAGATCTTAATAGACCAAATTGGTCTCCGGAAATTTTGCAAACATCTGAGTTGTATCTGTATCTTGGAAACTATTCAGTTTATCGAGACCCAACTTTTCTCATTTTGTTGCAAATTTAGTCCACTTTAAAAGAATTCTTAGTGACTTCTACCGTGAAACAGATCCTTGGTGGTAAAAAATAGCAAAAACTGAAAAATGATCAAAAATTTAATGGTTTTTCATGAATTTTACAATGTTCCGGAGGGCTTTCGAGGTCGAAAAATTATATTTGTCATTACCACCTCATTACATGCAACATATAAAAAAATCAGAACTACCCCATTTGATGCAAACCAAAATGTACCAATTCCATGGACTAATTAAGTGTAATTAATTTGGCAATAAACAATATTCTATTGTATTCTATTATATTCTGTTATATTCTATTCTATTCTATTCCATTCTATTACATCAATATTACATTCCATTCCATTCTATTCCATTCTATTCTATTCTACCCACTGGGTGTCCACCGCTTATACCCACGCTGTGATTACAGATCGACCACCACGATCGACCTGAGCACTCTTCGGGAGAGGGTTGCTTTATACCTTACAACCTGATCACGCAACACAGCATTCCTGGTAAGTGTATTACAGCACACACACACACACACACACACACACGCACGCACGCACGCACGCACGCACGCACACACACACACACACACACACACACACACACACACACACACACACACACACACACACACACACACACACACACACTAGTTTTTCTGTTTATTACATTTTTTCTTTGCATGCAATAAATTTTGTTATATTGACTGACAGTCGTCCGCTCAATGTATCTCGATCTAGGTATTATAGATCTTAATATTGCACCAAACGATTGTCGTCATTTCCAGCTATCCTTACAGGAGGTTCTATTGCAATAGCAAAGTACAATATCTATATATATAAAATTCAAAGTCCTGACTGACTGATTCATTCACTCATCAACGCCCAGCCCAAGCCTATATATAATGGAGACAAGGAATAAGAACGGATTTTTTGAAATTCAACCCCTAAGGGGACGAAAAGGGTTGCCAAAATTTTTATGGGAGGTATAAAGAATGTTGTCTGATTTTCTTGAAACTTAAAATAAATATTCTTCAACACAATTGATTGAACACGTGTTTCGCCGTTTTTTCTAAATTTAACCCATAAGGGAGTGAACGAAAAGTCCACGCGGACGGAGTCGCGGGCGAAAGCTAGTTACTTATATGTAGCCACATTAAATTTCATTAAACGATAAAATAAATCGTAAAAAAATCACATAATTAAAACATGTCTATAAAAAATTCACATTATATAAAATAGATTCAATACGGTATTTGACACTATCAACAATAAATTCTTTGAGATGCTCGATTAAAACAAAAATAGAAAATGTTTCGGAAAATTTATTTATTTTAATCCTTTACTAGTTATTACAATTTTTAAATAAATGAAACATAAAAAGAGTGCTCTAAAATGTGACGTCACAAGCAAGTATTTTCACACAAAATTCCGTTTTACAAGTAACTCAAGTTAAAAAGTGTGTTGTATTGTATTGTCTCAGTCGCAGGCTTGTCCTGGGTGCTTATACTGAGTTTTTTCATTCACTTTCGATAGCGAGAGCGTTTGCAATTTGTATAGGAGTGACAAAGCGCGCCACCTAGTTGTCTCTTTGTCACTTCTATACAATTTGCAAACGCTCCTGCTATCGAAAGTGAAATGAAAAAACTCAGTATAAGCACTCAGTAAAAATGGATGTATTAAATTGCCTAAATAAATAACATTTCTCTCCAACAGACAAGTCTATAGCGGACTGCGTGGAAGCCCTGATCGGGGCCTACTTGTTGTCTTGCGGCGGTCGCGGAGCTCTCCTCTTCATGTCCTGGCTCGGGCTGCGGGTTTTGCCACGGCACGAAGTCGCGCACGCCGCGCCTGAGTTCACGGTTTGTTAACATTCAGGTTACTAAACACAAACATTTACATACAGGCACATACGTTGCTTCTGGCCCTGGGATACCCTGTGTCGTGGGTACCAGAAACAGCGACGTCACAAACGTGATCTATTTGAATGTTTTGCATAAAATGAGGAATTTGTAACGACAATAGGTACTTAGGAATTACAAAAATGGCTTTGATATTCACACTATTTATCTATTTATTTAATACTAGCGACCCGCCCCGGCTTCGCACGAGTGGCAAAAACGTTTCCGTGGAAATAGCTATAGGTTTTAGTTCCGTGGAAAATCCCCGGGTAGAATTTTTTTACACCATGGGTTACATTGTTCGAGATTTCGTACGGAGCCCTAAACTTTTTGAAAATCCAACATAGCCTATGTTACTCACGAAGAATGCAGCTTTCTAACGGTGAAAGAATTTTTAAAATCGGCCCAGTAGTTTCTGAGCCTGTTCATTACAAACATACGCACAAAAATACAAATCGTTCGTCTTTATAATTTAGTATCTATCTAATCTATCTAATCTCTTTAAACGAGCAATTCTTGTATATATGTATGCATATATATATAATCAGAATCTCGGAAACGGCTCCAACGATTTTCATGAAAGTTGAGGGTTTCGGGGGCGATTAATTGATCCAGCTAGGTTTCATTTTAAGAAAACGTCGTTTTAACCGTGTTTTTGGCAAAGAAATAACTGCTACCCTATAAGAACGTAAATTTCGCATTAATCAGTAAGGCTGTCGTAGTCCAGGTGGGAAATAGGACTCCGTGCGGAGTTTCTGGTCTTCCATCGGACGCGTCCCCCGGGTGGCGGATAGGGGAACGCCCTCCAGATATGGGGGGTACCGGCTTCGGCCGGCGCGGACCAAAACCAGAGGGAGGGGGACGTCCAGTGGCTTGCGCTGCTGGATGTCCCGCGGGGTCCACCATGGGCCCCGCACCCGTAACCCCACACTGAGTGGGGCCGGGGGCCTTCGGCCCGCGAGGAGACAACCTCTATAAAAAACACACGGTGACGGCCCTCTCTATGTCCCTCTGTCCAGCAGAGGGCGTAGAAGAGGACCGGAGAGGGAGGGGGAGAGGCGCGAGTTCCGCAAGCCGGGCTTGGGAAGGTCTTCGCGGGTGGTAAGCCAGGGACCAGGGACTGGTCACCCCATATGGTCCCTGGCCGAGGGGTGTTCCACTGGGAGGGTGAACTAGATTGGCCGAGGATCCGGGCAGCGGGCCACAACGAGTCCTCGGTAGTTGGAGGCTTGTGAAGCCTCTCTGCCGGGAGCGCCGCCGGTTGAGGGAGGGTCACAGACGGCAGGTTGGGGGACCTGCCGTCCGACATCGAGACGGGAGAAGGGGGTGGGGGGCCCATGCCCCTTCTCCAGTGAGGGTGGGCCCGACTCCTTGCGAGTCGGGTCGACGTCGCCGGGGCGCCGCTGTCGCATTCGCGTTGTGGTTTTACACCACTTGCGAGATCCGGAGGCGCCCCATTGCACGAGCGACAGGACGGCCCCCGGGGTGTTTTAGGAGGTATGCCTCTCCTATTATTAGGAGAGGAGAGTCCGACACACGGCCGTCGCCCTCCCCTAAAGGTGGCGGTTATAGTGCACAAAGCAATTCACCCCGTTAAAAAAAAAAGGTGGGAAATAGGACGATACCTTGAACAAAAGACCCTGGTTCGAGACTTGTGCATGAAGTTTCTCTTTTTTTTTCACGCTCCTTTTTTGTGTGAAAAACTATCATTAGGAGCCCTATTATCGACGCACCTAATTCGTATACAAATATATTTTCTAAAAGAAATACAAAAAAAAATCCAAAAAACATGATTTACCAAAAAAATACCGAGCAAAGCTCGGTCATCCAGGTACTATTATAGATTTAGGAAAACTAGTGACTAAACAAACTTAATATTTACAAAACAGACATTCATTAACCCGTGACGCGATAGGCCTCTATTCTCTGATTTTTAATTTCGTGTACTAAACTGACAGCTGCAAGCCCTCTTTCTTTTTTAAAATGTTGCTAGCTCAAGGAGTCTCGACCGAGTTCTCGGTCTCGGTCTCGATCTCGACATTGCCAGCTAAAATTCTACTTTTTAATTGCTTATTGATAACTAGGTACTGCGTTGCAAACGTATCGTAATGAAAAAAATAGTATCGTATCAGCTGAGTGATCAAGTCGTTTCTGTTTTAAATTTACTAAAATAAGTAATTTTAGAATCTTAATTTACGTTGATCAGTAATAAAAGTAGCGTTGATTTGTATCTACAGTGACATTTTCAAAATGGTTAAATTATTTTAAGGAAGAAAATCATAAATGTAACATGCAACTTTTTTTTCAAATCACCAAACCGAATACTAGTTTGGCTTTCGAATCATATCTCGTTTCAATATCTCGAAAGTCTTCTAGTACATTATTGTACAACAAAATCCAAAACTGGCAACCCACCAAATGTCAGTTTGGTACACGAAATTAAAAATCGGAGTATAGACTGCCTATAGTGTGCCTATGCAGGCCCTATCGCGCTGCCATATTTTTTTTATTTTTTGTGGGACGCCGTTCCGCATTTCTCATATTAGAGAAAGTACTACGTAATTATTCAATAAGTATTATATATATCTAGAATCTGCATAAAATTTCCTCTCCAATTATTATATATAATCTCTTTAAACAAGCAATTCTTGTATATTATATAATCAGAATCTCGGAAACGGCTCCAACGAGTTTCACGAAATGTTGTAGGCAGATGCTTTCGGGGGCGTTTAATTGATCTAACTAGGTTACATTTTTAGAAAACGTTATTTTATCCGTGTTTTAAGGCAATTGAAATTTGCTATAGTAACATACAGAGGCAAATTTCGCGTCTACTTGCAAGGTCGGGATAGTTCTGACGGGAAAACGGGCGACCCGTTTCGGCCCGATTTCAAGAGACCCGGTTCGAGTCATGATGGTTTTTTTCCAAGATCTTTTTTTGTTGAAAAAGGATTTTTTTAATTTTATTTCACATATTTTATATTACAAAAAAAGTACCGGTCACCCAGGTAGTATTTTATTATAATAAAAACTTACCTGTTTTACTCGTTCATCATCTTCTATCATCAGAAACAAAATACCGAGCCACCGCCGCCGCCGCGCCCCCGCGACCCCACCGACAGCGACACCAGCTCTGATGATGAGGAGGATCCCTCCCAGGAGTTGCCTGATGATGAGGCGGCTCCGGAGCCCTCCAGCTGGGAGCTACGGGCTGTGGGCTCTCTGCGGCCTTATCAGGACAGCCAGGGTCATTGGTGGCAGGTGAGACGCTCTCTAGTGAAATTCTGTTTAATCATATTACACTATAAAGTCTGTTTTTTAGTTCAATGCGAAAAAATAAAACAGTCACGTTGACATCTCAATACAATCCAATGTCTGAATGTTGCTAGTACGCAAAAATCAAATTACCCCATTTTACTTCCAAGTAAAAATTTTTTGTTCTTATGAGGAATTAAATTTTATGAAAAAGACTTTGCTCTTATGAGGACTTAAATTTAATGTCTTTGATGTGATAAGGATTTTGGTGACACAAGTCTTCTATTCAGGGTAAAAATAAATCTACCGAGTAAACCTATATATTTTATAACGGTAACACCGCGTTATATAATTTTGCATTGAATTAAAAAACGGACTATAGTGTGGGGCCAGAAGCAATGTATGTGCCTGTATGTAAATGTTTGTGCTTTTATCCATCCTCAGTCGGTGTTCGGCGAGCTGAAGGCTCCGCCCTCTCCACTATTGCGCTACATCGCTGACCCCGAAGGAGAATTGGAGGTGATGCTGTCAGGTAAAACCTTCATCGTCACCGCCATCATCATCGATAGTCCCTGGAGCGAAATTGGTGACGTTCAATTGGTGACGGAAATTAATTTCAACGTAAAGAATTTATGTACATTCCTAAATATCCATCATCATCATCATCAACTCATTATGTCCCCACCAAGGGGCACGGTTCTCTTCCCTGTGGAAGGTATAGGCCATACTCCACCACGGGGGCCAAGTCCGGATTGGTGGAGGCTTGTGAGACTAGTGGCTGGTCTTACTGTCGGAAGTTTTCAAGGCCTCTAACTTGGCTTAACGACTGCCATCTATCGTCGGCAGCCGGCACCAACTGCTTAACGTGCCTTGCGAAGCACGGAACTGCTCTGAAAAATGCCACTAGCGTTAGTCATACACGCTCATCCATCCATCCACTGAACGCGCCCTATGTTGCTTAACGTTCGTGATCGCTTAAGATCACTCAGGCGGCCGGGGATACGAGCGATTTGAGATACTAATACCACATAGAATTAATACGCTACTTGCCTCGTATCAAATTTGACGCGATAAATGGATATTTCCTGTAGTATCTAACGTAAGAAACCGAAATATATTGACTTTGCTAAGTAAATATGCAGGATGGCTGCAAAATTTGCAAATAAAAGAAATATTTTTCGCTTTTAAATCGGAACGGTGAAAACACTATCCGCCATCTTGAAAGCACCTTTGGTTGTAAACAAACATCTGGTCAGTCGTGCGTGCGTAGGTTCGATTGTGACTCATACTTCTTTCGTGCGTGGCACGAACTCTACCTATGTTGAATGTCAAACTTTGTTTACAAACGTAGAGGACTTCAAACCATAGACAAAAATGGCGGACCGCGTTTTTGGCTGTTTAGCAAAGCAACGTTTTAAAATAATGTTTTTGTTGCTTTTAGGTCCTCAAAAAATATACTTAAATATTTTTTGGTCTAATGGAAGAGATATTTAGCATTTAAAACATCCTTGAAAAAAGAGTCAAGTAGCGGATTATAATGGTACTGACACACGTGCTCATTAGTAGAACGAAAGCATGCTTTTATTGAGCAAGTGTTACTCCCAATATTTTCTGTATTTTTGTATTTCATGTTTTAATCGATCCGTCTTCCTTTTTTTGAAGTTTGATAACCTAAGACTGCATTGTTATTGTCGGTGTTACTGTCTTGAGAAATCATAAACTTATTTCAACGTTAACAATTTACATCCTGTTTGTTCAATGTCTATGTGCCTACATACAGAAAAGATTGGGAGTAAGGGCTTGGTAGAACCTCAAAAAAAGGAAGACGGATAGATTAAAACATCGAATACAAAAATACAGAAAAGATTGGGAGTAAAGCACTTGCTCAATATAAGTATGCTTTCGTGCTACTAATGAGCACGTGTGTCAGTACCATAAAGGCGTCGCCAAACAGAAAGCGTAATAAGGGCGCTAAAGCGTCCTGCGTTATAGCGTCGCGCTGTGTTGTACTGAACAGATTATAACCTGTCAAACAGCGCTAGCGCGCTACCAGTACCTACGCGACACTAGCGCCGCGTCATGTCGTCGCGTTGTATTTTATTACAGAATATTAGTTAGCGCCTACTGAATAGCTTCGAAGCTGTCACACACAAAGTGTGCGACGTTAGGGCGCTTTAGCGTTAGCGCCCTGACGCGCGCTAATTACGCTTTCTGTTTGGCGAGGCCTTTATGACTTCGACGACCTCTGTGGCGTAACGATTAGCGCATCTGCTTACCATGCGAGAGGTCCCGGGTTCGATCCCCGGCTGGGGAAAAAAAACTCCAGGTCTTGGATGTTTATAACGTCGCTGTTTCTGGTCCCCACGACACAGGGTATCCTAGTGTGGGGCCAGAAGCAATGTATCTGGTTTGAGTCTACAAAAAATAACAAAAACGGCCCAGTTTGCTTACAGTCCAAGAAAATTATTTAGTTTACTAGCTGACCCGGGTTGTTTTGCCAGATAGGCGTATGAAAAATTAATAAAAATATATTCAGACTTATCGATTATACACATAAAATTACGTTAACATCGGCTAAGCCGTTTCGGAGGAGTGTGCAAGATTCAATTCTAGATATAAAAGAGTATTTACGAGTTTTGATCACGGTACTCATTTCATAATTGAATGTTTGACTTACTAGTACTTTTGTTACGTATCTATGCCGTATTATCATTATCATCAATAAAAGCATTATTCATTAAGCTTTGCAATGTAATAAAAGGAAGAGCGGGGTATCTGTAACACAGGTCTCGACCTAGTACAGAGCCCCAATCATGTGTTTTAAACTGTAACTTCTGCTTACTGAATAAAGATTTTATTTATTTATTAATTATTATTTATCATCATCATCATCAACCTGTATGTAACAAGCCTGTATGTAAATGTTAATGTTTATGCGTAAGCTCATTGTCTTGTCTACAGGCTACGACGCGCTAGAACGGACGCTCCAATACCGTTTCAGAGACAGGTCCCTTTTGCTTCAAGCCCTCACACACGCCTCGCACCAGACGAACCGACTCACCGATTGCTACCAAAGACTTGAGTTTTTAGGCGACGCCATATTGGGTGAGTCCTTCGACTGATTTCAAAAAGCTAGAGAGGTGGTGGCGTATTGGGGTTGACCCTTGCTTCTCGATCATGAGGGTCTGGGTTCGAACCACGCATGTACCAATGACTTTTAGTTACGTACATTTGTTTGTACAGCAACACCATTCGCTGATAAATTGTGCCCGGATAACGGCGACAGGCTTGCCACTTGTCACGTTTGGAATAAACTCGGCAAAACGTGGGTCCAGTTCTAGAGACTGGTGCCTCTGCCTACCCCTTCGGGGATAACGGGCGTGTGTTTATTTTATTATTTTTTATTTTAGAGATAATAAGCGAGCCCAAAGAGATCCCACTAGAATAGTAAAAACCAAGTCAAACACGGCACTAATGACGAAAAGCGTTTGTCACACGACTCCTACTTTATATAATAAACTGCCTTCAGCATGGAGGGAACTCCCCATAGGCAAATTTAAATCTAAGTTGAAGAATGTACTTTTAACCAAATCGTATTATAGCGTCCTCGAATATTTAAATGAAAAATTTTGACATTGTGTACTTTTTTAACGTGATTATTATTTTTTGTTGTTGTTACACTTTATTGCACAAAAGAAAATACATAATATGACTTAAATAACAGGTTTGTGATAAAAACAATGTGCAAAGGCGGACTTATTTCTAAAGAAATTTCTTCCAGCCAGCCTAGAAATTTTGGAATGTTAAAAAAGAGAGTGGGGTAGGGCAGATGAAGTGGATAACGACTCTTAAGTAGGTATAAAAATAATAATAATAATAAACTACTTACAAATATACATACAACTTACATAAATGCCTACATATTATTTGTTATTATGTAATCAATTAACATTATTGACTGGTTTTTTTTGTACCCATAAATATCACTATTATTGTAAGTTTAAAACATTTGTACGCCTTATTGGCTAAACATAGCGCGCATTTTATATTTATAAGACCATGCATGTATTGTATACCTATGTTTGACAAATAAAGTATCTGATTCTGATTCTGAGTTCTAGCAACCGATACTAGATGTCACCATCTATTGGTTTAACTCAAAAGGATCAGAGTGAAGGCTACTTTGCTCTATTCGACGATGTATAAATAGCACACAGTATGTACTTACAGAGTTACAACCCTTGGCCACAGAATAGATAATAGTACAGGTACAGAAGATTCACTCCGGAAAATCAATTAAAGAAAAAGGGACTCTAGCAGCGATACAATTGGGTGCGATTCAGATCGCACGGCGCTAAAAAAGCTACGTTATATTCACCTACATTTTGCCTCTCTTTCTACCGCGTAACCCTTACCTCTTCTGGCGCCTGAATTCCTACCTATTTGCCACTCCGGAGTGGTCGCCGCATGTACTTACGCGTTCGATACCGACACGCGTAGTGAAGTAGGCCTGCCGGTACTAGATGTCGCCACTAGTCTTTTTCGTGCGCAGCACTGGCGCCATCTATTGGTTTAAAAGTCAAAGGCAACTATTTTATTCATAATAAAAATAGAACATTTACTTTATGAACGTCAAAGTTGTTAGTTTAACAATTAATAGGTTACAGGCAAAACACGCTAAGTAGTTGGTGCCGGCTGCCGTCGATAGATGGCAGTCGTTAAGCCAAGTCAGAGGCCTTAGGGCGGCTTGGAAACTTCTGAAAGTAAGACCAGCCACTAGTCTTACAAGCCTCCACCAACCAAGTTGGCCCCCGTGGTGGAGTATGGCCTATACCTTCCTCAGGGAAGAGACCCGTGCCCCTCGGTGGGGACATAATGGGTCTGAACATTTACTTTATGAACGGCAATGTTGTTAGTTTCACAATTAATAGATTACATGGAGAAGAAACTAACAAAGAAACTCCACATTTATTCTTTTCAAAACAGTTTTAGCCTAAATTACAAACTTTCAGACTTACAAAATATTCTCTTGGATGTGTTGAACACTAAACACATTTATCCTCTGATTAAATTTAATATTAAACTACTATTTAATGCCAGACGTCCTTGTCTTCTAAATAATCGTTGATTTTATCATAAGCTTTTTTGCAAAGAGTGTGCTTAACACAATTCTTAAATCGCGTTGGAGGTAACTCTAATATATCTTGGGGTATCTTGTTGTAGAACCTTATACAGTGCCCCATAAAAGAAGTATTAACTTTTGCAAGTCTAAATTGTGGAAATGACAATTTAAGTTTATTCCTAGTATTAACGTTATATTATGATGGCTACCAAGAGTTTCGAAGTGTTTAATATTTTTCCGAACGTACATAATATTTTCATAAATGTATCTCACATATTATTTCGACTTAGTGGGGTTTTCATCTAGGGGTGCGATGTGCTCGCCAGTCTTATGACTTTTTTTCTTTCTAGTTTAATAAATGAGACCGTCAGTTGGACGTAGTTTCACGAAAACGACTCAATCCACAACATGGTCGAAAATGAGTTACGTATGCCAAACTGGCCTTTAAGGTCGGTTCTTTCATATAGAAAAAAAACACTGGCACAAAAAGAAGCCGAAATGACTTTTTTAACATCATGGGACCAACCCACATGTATGGCGGACAATAGGGAATGGATGAAAATATCAGAAGTGTTTGATAATTTTTTTTGTGATAGGAATAACCTTCCTTAGCGCGAGAAAAAAGTTTAAATTTTTTTGGCTTCGTAGTTAATTTTTAAATAATCTTAATATTTTTCCATTCGTAGTTCTGGGCTCAGTACGGCATATCAGGCTATTCCGTGGTCCGCTACGTATGAAAAAAAAAACTGGTGACAATGACAGCTTTTCAAGGTGGATTTTTTTTTATACGTTGCGGACTAAGGAATATGTCTGATATGCCGTACTAAGCCCAGAACTACGAATGGAAAAATATTAAGTATATTAAAAAATTAACTACGGGGCCAAAAAAATTGAAACTTTTTCCTGCGTTAAGGAAGGTTATTCCTATCACCAAAAAAAATATCAAACACTTCTGATATTTTCATCCATTCCCTATTGTCCGCCATACATGTGGGTTGGTCCCATGATGTTAAAAAAGTCATTTCGGCTTCTTTTTGTGCCAGTGTTTTTTTTCTATATGAAAGAACCGACCTTAAAGGCCAGTTTGGCATACGTAACTCATTTTCGACCATGTTGTGGATTGAGTCGTTTTCGTGAAACTACGTCCAACTGACGGTCTCATTTATTAAACTAGAAAGAAAAAAAGTCATAAGACTGGCGAGCACATCGCACCCCTAGATGAAAACCCCACTAAGTCGAAATCAAGCACTTCTGATATTTTCATCCATTCCCTATTACCAATCGGAACTTAAAACCTTCATATCTCCGAAGTTACTTTTTGTGGATTGAGTCGTTTTCCAGTTGTAAGCCACAAACCGCCCGCAGATTACCTGATAACCCGTCATCTGTACGAGGACAGCCGGCGGCACTCGCCCGGCGCCCTTACGGACTTGCGCTCGGCTCTCGTCAACAACACCATCTTTGCAACACTCGCGGTGCGCCATGGCTTCCACAAGTAAGCTGCTTACAACGTACATACGGTCGGGGTCTAAAAATGTTTACCAGTTTCCAAACTTGATTCTTTGTCGCAAGATGTGCCTTATAGTCTATAATGCTTTAACAATGTACTTATTACCTTTTAAAGTTCCGAAGCCTTGATTCGAACAGGTATCTGAATTCATTTCTTATTTTAAAATTGTTGCATTTGTTAAAATGACACAGATCAAAACTCTGTCAAAATATAAAGTTTGAAAATATATATAATACTATTTTTACAAAATAAATAAAATAAAACCTCCTCGAGGGAGCGAAGAAGGTTTGCTCTAAACTTTGACAGGTTGGTACTCCACTCTTTATTCTGAGCTTTATGCTTTATCTAATCAAATCAATACAAATATCGACTTTGTGTCGTATAATTGTCTGTAAAATTATGAATCTTAAGGTGGTAAACATTTTCAGACCACGACTGTACCTACACACAAATAAAAACATTTACATACAGGCACATACATTGCTTCTGGCCCCGCACTAGGATACCCTGTGTCGTGGGGACCAGAAACAGCGACGTCACAAACATGTAAACATCCAAGACCTGGGATAAAAAGTACCTGAAACCGCCAGGCGTGCATGCAACGATGAATGTCGATGAAGGCAGTCCCTGGTCTCTGCCTATCCCTCTGGGATACAGGCGTGAGCTTATGTATGTAAGTACGTAATTTTTTGCGAGCTAGACAGCGTGCTCCACGTAAAAAGAGCCTTAAATCAAACGCAGCAAGGTTCTATAATTAAATGTGCTGTTTATTTCCAAAGGTACTTCCGCCACATGTCGCCTGGCTTGAACGAGGTTTTGACCAAATACGTGAAGATTCAGGAGGAGAATGGACACTCCATCAGCGAAGAGGTAATCAAATATACAGCGTGTCCCAAAAATGACACGTCACAGTGACACTGGAGAGACCTGCTCAAGAGGCGTCGAATCAAGCTAAAAAGACCTCAGTAAAAGTTGCACGGTTTTCGAGATATGGCCAATTGAAACTTGTTCTAAATTTTCACTTTTTTTACCAAGTTTAGTGCTAGCATTAAGTTAGATAGCCCTCGTGTTTGGTTTTTTATTTGTAGGTACTCGGTCACGAACTTACTAACTTAGCGTAAGTGCTAGCATAGCACTAAAGTTGTTAAAAAAAATGAAAGTTTAAAACAAGTTTAAATTGGTCATATCTCAAAAACCGTGCAACTTTTACTGAGGTCATGTTAGGTTGGTTCGATGCCTTTTGGGCAGGTCTACCACCGGTGTCACTGTGACATGTCATTTTTGGGACACCCCGTATACATTACGTCCCACTGGCTCAGCCCTTCTCTCAGAGAGAGAGTATTATTATGGGCTTCTAAACCGCCTGTGCCCACCGCGGATTGGAATATTTCGTAATTATGACACTATTAAACGTGGTCATTCACTATTAATGTGAACAACACAAATCACTTCACAAATCTCACTTTATACACCACTGTATAACTATATACACCACTATATACATCACTGTATAATCACTTCCAACATTCACAATTTAACTTTTAATATTAATTATAAATATAAATTCTTAAGTCGGGCAGAGCTTCCGCCCGACCACATCGTCAGAACAAGACTGCCGGTTTATCGTCGAGCCCTCCCTTTTATAGACTAAAGGCGAGCGCATGGTATTGGTTGGTCTTGGGGCCAATTCTTGACACATCCGTTTAAAATACAATAGGGTAGTTTCCAGGGTCAAAATAATTTAATTCTATTTAGTCCGTATTTTAGATTATGAAAAAATATTGGATACGTATTTTTTCTTTTTTCGATTAAACAAAAAATAACAAAGTTATATAGCCCATTGAAGTTACGTGTGACGTCACTCAGTGCTACAAAATGCAGCACGGCGTGACGTCACACGTAACTTTAATGGGCTGTATCTTTTTCATTTTTGGTCTAATTTACAAATAAAAAAATACGTGTCCCTTATTTTTGAATAATCTAAAAGACGGACTAATTACATTTTTTTGGGAAACTAGCCTATTCTATTTACTTAAAAATTATGTTAAATACATGTCATAAATATAAAATAATATTATAATCTAAAATTAAAAAATACCTTTGTCGCAAATTTACCAAACATCACGACACTATGGACCTCACAAGAAAGCTGAAGGTCACGCAACGAGCTATGGAAAGGGCTATGCTCGGGATTTCTCTACGAGACCGAATCAAAA
Source organism: Yponomeuta plumbellus (assembly GCA_947310845.1). Classification (NCBI taxonomy): domain Eukaryota; kingdom Metazoa; phylum Arthropoda; class Insecta; order Lepidoptera; family Yponomeutidae; genus Yponomeuta; species Yponomeuta plumbellus. The sequence goes on along the minus strand of OX371220.1, from coordinate 6,899,267 downwards.
ATTATGAGGTCCATAGACAAACGAATGTCGTCGACATAGCCCAGCGGATTAGTAAGTTGAAGTGGCTGTGGGCGGGGCACATAGCACGCAGAACTGATGGCCGATAGGGCCGGAAAGTGCTCGAATGGAGACCACACATCGGCAAGCGCAGCGTATGACGACCAGCCACAAGATGGACAGACGATCTCATCCAAGTGGCAGGGAGACGCTGGATGCAAGCCGCTTCCAACCGGGCTTTTTGGAAATCCGTGGAGGAGGCCTATGTCCAGCAGTGGACTTCTTGTGGCTGAATGATGATCATGATTCCAATCCAATTCATGGTCTTCCACGACAAATGCGGCCTGAAGCCAGCGCCTAACATAGTACATTGACATTCATTAAACAGAATGTAAATTCTTTCAGTCGTACTACAAAAAACTAAAACATCTGCTGAGCACGTGTCTAAAAAAATGGCTACCATAAAACAGTGTTTAACGGTTGCCTAGAGAAAGGTACGGCTTAGACATTGTTTAAAGTTAGACGAAGGGGCCTGGTTGCTAAACACACCGTTAAACAATGATTAAATATTTACAGTCTTACCACAAAAAATAAAATAAACACTGGTTTAACATGCGTTTATTTAAACAATGTCTAAATATTTAATAATTGTTTAACGGTGTGTTTAGCAACCAGGCCCCTTCGTCTGTCTAACTTTAAACAATGTCTAAGCCGTATCTTTCTCTAGGCAACCGTTAAACACTGTTTTATGGTAGCGCTTTTTTTAGACACGTGCTCAGCAGATGTTTTAGTATTTTGTGGTACGGCTGTTAGACATAGTTTAAATAAACGCATGTTAAACCAGTGTTTATTTTATTTTTTGTGGTAAGACTGTATACGTTGAAATAAATTGTTTTGATTTTATTTGATGTGTTACTAATGATTCTTTTCATTGGTTTTGCTAGTTGGCCTACAGGATCCCTTTGAATAGACTATTGACTATGTGAAAAAAAGGATTATACACTTATTCATACAGGGAGTTCGGCGCATGGACCGTCGAACATTTTCGGGACACTGGTGGGGTAGGGCTGCCATCCGTCCGGAATGGGCTAGTTGCCCTAAAAAATGTAATTAGTCAGTCTTTTAGATTATTCAAAAATAAGGGACACGTATTTTTTTATTTGTAAATTAGACCAAAAATGACAAAGATATAGCTCATTATACCTAGTCTTGCCATAAATACTGTAACAAACAAAAATGATTTTTTTTCTTTTGCAAATAACATTTGTTACTTTTACAGTCTGTTAGCTTAATACATAAATATAAAACAATTTAAAATATAAAAAGCTTATTCGAAGTGGTTGCCATTGGCTGCAATACAGTCCTTTAAACGTTGAGGCCAGATATCAATAGAAGCACGCACTCTTTCCATGGGAAAATTCTTCACTGCCAATCGTATGGATTGTTTTAGGGACTCCAAATTATCATGGCGCTTAGAGCAAGCCGTACTCTCTAAAACGGACCATAAATCATAATCCAGCGGATTAAGATTGGGACTAGACGACGGCCAGTCTTCAGCTCTGATGAAGTCCGAAACGTTCGTTTCCAACCAGGATTGCGTAGACCGAGCTTTATGACCCGGCGCCGAGTCTTGCTGGAAGTACCATTCTTGGTTATTGAACATGGTGTTGTTAAGGGGCTTCACTACCTTCTCAAGAATGGTATCTTGATACACTTGCGCCGATGTTTTGATACCTTTTTCACAAAAGTATGGCTCAGTCACTCCTTCATAGCTAACACCCCACCAAACCATAACAGAAGTCGGATAATGCCCACGATGCACTCTGTCGACTAATTGGGAAGCTTCCTTAGAGCTGTGAGCATAAATACGGTCATTTTGTTTGTTAAAATGTTGCTCAATTGTAAAAAAATTCTCATCCGTAAACAAAATTTTTCTATGACCTCCCTTTGCGTACCGCTTCAGTAGTTGTTTCGACTTTACCACCCTATTCTTTTTTAAATGATCAGTTAAGAAATGACCAGTACGTCTCTTATAGGCTGCAAGTCCTAAGTCATCTTTTAAAATAAGCGACATGGTTCTAGATGCTATCTTCATCTCCCGAGATAAAATCTTTTGCTTTCGGACAGGATTTCTTCGAATTCTTTCCCTTACTGCTTTGACCACCTTTTTCGTACGAACACTACGTGGACGGCCAGATCTTTTTCTGTCACAGACAGAGGAGGTCTCATTGTACCTATTAATAGCCCGGTATACAAACATTTTACTAATACCAAGCGTATGGAGAGTTTTAAAAATTGCATTTGGCTCCATACCTACTTTGTGTAAGGCAATCACAGCGATTCGGTTCTCTTTATCACCCCACTCCATTTTAATATCGCAAAATATTGTACAATATAGTGGCGCCAAAATGAGAAAACACAATGAACAATCATATAAAAATGACAGATTCCAAATTCAAATGTAATATTTTGTTTATTTTTAATTGTAACAGTATTTATGGCCAGACTAAGTATATATAGACGGAAGATATAGACGGTGGTGGCGTAGTGGGGTTGACCCTTGCTTCTCGATCATGAGGGTCTGGGTTCGAACCACGCATGTACCAATGACTTTTAGTTACGTACATTTGTTTGTACAGCAACACCATTCGCTGATAAATTGTGCCCGGATAACGGCGACAGGCTTGCCACTTGTCACGTTTGGGACCTAATAAACTCGGCAAAACGTGGCTCCAGTTCTAGAGACTGGTGCCTCTGCCTACCCTTTCGGGGAGAACGGGCGTGAGTTTATTATTATTATTATTATTATATAGCTCATTAAAGTTACGTGTGACGTCACGCCGTGCTGCAATTTTTAGCACGGAGTGACGTCACACGTAACTTTAATGGGCTATATCTTTGTTATTTTATGTTCAATCGAAAAAAGAAAAAATACGTGTCCAATATTTTTTCATAATCTAAAATACGGACTAAATAGAATTTAATTATTTTGACCCTGGAAACCACCCTATTCCCCGGATTGGTCCTAGTTTGAAGGGCGTCCGGGGGCCGTTCGGCAGGGGTTTCTAACGTTGGCCCTTCGTCCTTTCACAGCACTACCTGATCCAGGAAGACGAGATGGAGCAAGCCGAAGACGTGGAGGTGCCCAAAGCCTTGGGCGATCTCTTCGAGTCTGTCGCTGGCGCTATATTCCTAGACTCTGGTGAGTCGTACATACATACTTAAATCGCTCGTAGCCCCGGCCGCCTGAGTGATCTTCAACGATCACGAAGGTTAAGCAACATCGGGCGCGTTCAGTGCATGGATAGGTGACCGTCTCTGAGTAACACTAGTGGCATTTTTCCGAGCGAAGCAGTTGGTGCCGGCTGCCGTCTATAGATGGCAGCCGTTAAGTCAAGTCAGAGGCCTTAGGGCGGCTTGAGAACTTCTGACAGTAAGACCAGCCACTAGTCTTACAAGCCTCCACCAATCCGGACTTGGCCCCCGTGGCGGAGTATGGCCTATACCTTCCTCAGGGAAGAGGCCCGTGCCCTTCGGTGGGGACATAATGGGTTGATGATGATGATGATTAATGAAATAATTATTGATGGACGTCAAAAAAAACTAAATGTCAAAGAGAAATCTGAATAAATACAATTTTTTCTATTACAGGTTTTCAGTATGTTATATTATATTATATAGTATTGTATTGTATGGTATTGTATTGTATTGTATTGTATTGTATTATTGTATTGTAATGTATTATATTAGATTATGTGTACTTTTCATGTATTTATCTTATCTAAAGTTACAGTATGCCTATCAGTTATTTTCATACACCTCCTGCGGTTGACTGGTTGCGGTTGACTCCGCCGCGTTTCCATTGTAATTTTTACTTATTTGCAATAAACGTATTAATAATAATAATAATAAATACAATGGTCAAACAAATTCGATGATTATGTACCAATAAATTAAATTATTATGTACCAACAATGTCAAATTAAAGAAAAAGATGAGGAATGTCGAAAAAATTAATAACAATAATACAATGTCACACAATCAAATAATAATCTCAACATAATAATCATAATGATGATGATCATGGTGTCCAAGCTTCTGAGCAGAAAAACCAAGATCCGAGTCTATAAAACCGTAATCAGACCGATCTTGATGTACGGCTGCGAGGCTTGGACACTCACACTGAAGGAGGAAAACAAATTACTGGTTGCCGAGAGGAAGATCTTGAGGAGGATTCTGGGTCCAACGAGGAGGGAAGATTGTAACTCTCCGTTCGAAAGAACAAGGAAATCGAAGACCTCATTTCCGAACCCAACATCATCGGAGAAACAAAATCCCACCGAATCCGTTGGCTTGGTCACGTGAAAGGAATGGAAGAGGACCGAGCAGTTAAGAGAGCATAGTCGGGGCTGTCAAGTGGCCAAAGACCGGTGGGCCACCCCAGACATCGTTGGAGGGACGAAGTAGCCAAGGACCTGCGCGAGCTCCAGGCCAGAGAAATTAGTAATAAAATTAGCCAAGCCAGAGACAAGTGGCGACTTCTTGTGTCGGAGGCCAAGACCCACTTCGGGTCGCTGAGCCATCTGTAACGCTCAATGTTTAAATTATTTATTTTGTTGTGGTACTCACCCTCTCTCTGACAAACTCACACATTAACACACACACTCACGCATTCACACTCCCATTCATTTACTCACACACATAGAGGGAGGACAATTAACACTGTACATTTTTACTAAAATACTTCTGTTTTTAAACAGTAATTTATAGATTTTTTTAAGCCGTCTTAGTTAGGATTTGGTGAAAGTTATTTGTAAACGGAGGAAGTAGGCGCTGTCTGCTGTAATACAGGCAATGAGCCTAGCACAGCAGCGGATGCTAAATAATTTTTAATTTCAAACCAAAATATTATGTAAAATTTTAGTTTTAGTCTAGTATAAGTCTTTTAAGTCACAAATAAATTACTTACTTACTTTAAATGACACATTTTGATTAATATTTTATGATTATTTCAATTACTATTTTTATACTTTATTCATGAATAAATTATGAATTAATAAACCTTACGTTTATTAATTCATCATTTATCACGTGATAGTGTGTTCGTCAAACATCCGTTTCCGGTCTACTGATGTTTCCTCATAGTCGCTCAGCGAGCTATGGAGAGATATGCTCGGAGTTTCTTTGAAGGATAAGATTCGTAACGAATACATCCGACAGAGAACCAAAGTTATCGACATAGCTCAGAGAATTAGCAAGCTGAAGTGGCAGTGGGCTGGCCATATCTCGCGAAGAACCGACAACAGCTAGGGTAAACGTGTTCTTGAGTGGAGACCGCGACTCGGCAAACGTAGTGTAGGACGCCCTCTAACCAGGTGGGATGACGATCTGCGAAGGACTGCAGGCAGATGCTGGATGCGGCAAGCTGAAGACAGGGCGCTATGGCGCTCATTAGGGGAGGGCTATGTCCAGCAGTGGACTAATATAGCCTGATGATGATGATGATGATGATGTTTCCTACTATTAGTAGGGAGTTGTCAGTGCATTCGAGAAGCAGTCTTGTTTGAAACGTCGTTGAGGTTAGATCCTAAGCGGAAACTCTGTCCGATTACAGTTTGATTGTGAACCTATTAAATAAGTGAATAATCAAAGTGAATAATCAAAGTGAATAATCAAAGTGCATAATCAAAGTGAATAATCAAAAGTGAATATAGCAAGTGTTGTCAATACTTCGGTCTTTTATTGGAGAACTATCCTTCTGGAGCTACACATCGCAGTAAGGGCGATTGTGCACTACAAGGAATTTTACTGTCCGGCAGTCCGATTTTTTACGGTCCGATATATAATGTGTATACTAGTTTGTGCACTATACGTAATTTTGCCGTCCGACATTTTACTTTTCCCCATTCCGGAACGGTTTTTTCCGCAATAAAGCAAGCAACTGCGACGTTCCAAGAAACTCATCCTTCAGAGTAATTTCGCGTGCGTCGCGTGTAGTTTCATAGACAGAGCTACCCTAAACTGAGGCGTATCATCCGAGTAAAGACGGACAAGTGCACAAGCCAATCATCCGTTTTTTTCATGCCACTTCGGACCGTAAAAAATCGGATGTTCGGACAGTAAAATTCCTTGTAGTGCACAATCGGCCTAAGTAAGTAATAAACATGATTCCACACGTTATTTCAGGAATGTCTCTGGGCGCGGTATGGCGGTCGTACGTGTCTCTGATGGGTGCGGAACTGGAAGCCTTCAGCGCCGCAGCTCCCAAGTCTCCCGTCCGTGAACTTCTGGAAGCAGAGCCTGATACTGCCAAGTTCGGGTGAGTTGTTCACGCTTTTGAGACCAAAGCAGGCTACACACATTTTTGTAACGCAAAATGACACATCCGCTAAATGACACACACGCGAACTGACACATATCGCACCTCCAGAACTAAAGTGACCTAACTCAAAATCTCAAAACTTTTGGGAAATGAAGAAAATGTATTCGGCGCTCTGAGCGAGTTGCTCAAGAATAAACAGACCGAACCGAAATATTCCTCCATCTCTCTCTGACCAAATAAAGTCGTTTTTTTTAATATAGGCATGAAAGAGTACACCTTTTTGAGTCATTCTGAGTACTTAACTCATTTTACCCAAATTTTGAGTTCGGTCACTTTAGTTCTAGAGGTGCGATATACGCTTGACACACGTTTGACTTTTCGGCCCCATCGGCCATCAGTTATGCGTGCTATGTGCCCCTCGAATGGAGACCACATATCGGCAAGCGCAGCGTAGGACGACCAGCCACAAGATGGACAGACGATCTCATCCAAGTAGCAGGGAGACGCTGGATGCAAGCCGCTTCCGACCGGGCTTTTTGGAAATCCATGGAGGAGGCCTATGTCCAGCAGTGGACTTCTTGTGGCTGAATGATGATGACACGTTTGACGGCCTCTATGGCACAGCGGTTAGTGCATCTGCCTACCATGCGAGAGGTCCCGGGTTCGAACCCCGGCTGGGGACAAAAAAAACTTAGTCTCGGATTTACATGTTTGTGACGTCGCTGTTTCTGGTTCCCATGACACAGGGTATCCTAGTATGGGGCCAGAAGCAATGCATGTCATCACCAACCCATTATGCCCCACCGAGGGGCACGGGTCTCTTCCCTGAGGAAGGTATAGGCCATACACCACCACGGGGGCCAAGTCCGGATTGGTGGAGGCTTGTAAGACTAGTGGCTGGTCTTACTGTCAGAAGTTTTCACGCCGCCCTAAGGCCCGACTTGGCTTAACGGCAGCCGGCACCAACTGCTTAGCGAGCCTTGTGAAGCAAGGAACCGCTCGAAAAAATGCCACTAGCGTTAGTCATAGAACAGTCACCCATGCATGTACTGAACGCGCCCTACGTTGCTTGACCTTCGTGATCGTTTAAGATCACTCAGGCAGCCGGGGCTGCGAGCGTTCCGAGCAATGTATGTGCCTGTATGTAAATGTTTATGACTCAAAACAATCACTTACATGCATAATATAAACCAATCAAAACCATCCAAGGGCGCGTTCTTGGTGCTGTAGTGTAGTATAAACTTACTTTCCACTTATTATATTTGCACTTTTTTGTTACATTGTTACCATATGCGGAAACTTATTTTTAGCTTTTAGTAAAATCAAATATGTGCTATTTTTTAATGTAAGCTGCAAGTTTCCCTAATAAACTAAAATAAATAAAATCTCGCTCGTAGCCTCGGCTGCCTGAGAGATCTTAAACGATCACTAAGGTTAAGCAACATACGGCGCGTTCAGTCCATGGATGGGTCACAAGGATATTTTAGCCACGGGATATGACATGACTGACATTTTGTAGGAAAACACATGCGACCAACTTTTGGGGGGCGGGAGGAAGCTGTTACTGTCAAAATATCAGTTTAGTGCTTGCAAATGTCGATAAAAATATTATCGATAAATGATGAGTGAACGAAATGAATGGATGAGGAATGAGGTGAACTTTATGTAGTTGTAGGTAGTTTGTAGTAATAAAGAAGTTTTTTATTACTACGAACTTCAAATAAGCTCAATCTACTAGTAAGTAGATTGAGCTTATTTATTTCTGTAAGAACAGTCTTATTTCCATTTCGTACAACTAATTTTTAAATGCAGTTTGTGAAGGTAAAAGCAATAAAGAGCTACTTTCTCTAGTTTTTTATTTTTACAAATGACAAAAGGACTTGACTTATTTCGAAGACTCTTAGTGACATAAGTTATATGCAAATAGCATAAGTTATAGTCAGCTATGCAAATTATAGCAACAAAAATTGTATCTGCTCAGATTACCAAACATTTATCACAGCAAGTAGAAAATTACTTACATATTTTCAAATAGATCAATTTTAAGAACTATAAAAATATTTGCTGCTCGTGCAGTAACATACATTAAAAAAATTACGTACTTATTACGTACTTTCTTTTTCTTACTAGATCTACTGGAAATCTACATAATAAAACTAAATAAGTAAGAAATAACGATACGATTTTCCTTAATATAAGTGCAATAAAAGTATCAATAAATAAATATTAAATAACTTCCACGCAACACAATCACTTGTTCCGTTCCCAAACTAGGTACTATGGTAGCCAGGCAAGGACATCACAAACATGAAAATACACCCACATTAACGACATGTGTACAAAATGTACGGCAGCCCACAGTGGAAATCGAACCTACGACCTCCGGCTTGGAAATCAGACGTGATCACGTGACACCGCTAGATCAACGAGTGAGTCGACACCGAGCGATAGAAAAAAAAATGTTCTACGTCCTTGGTGTGGCGTCGATTGAAATATCGAAATATTTTATCGACTGTTTCAAACCCTATTGCAAGAAAAAAATACTCATAAAGAACGGAATGAGGTCTGAATGAATGATATTGTACCTTAAATTACAGAATGTCAAAGTGCCATTATATTGTCATATACACGAAAAAATTTAAATTCGGCGTATTATATGTTGTTTATGTTGCACTTTTTATTAATTTTCTAAAGAAATACCGCATATAAAAGTACAAAATCATACTTACGGGTGATAAGAAACATTAGCTGTTTTATTGCTGTAATTTTTACAGAACAACACTGCGCACTTCGTCATATTATTGCACTTTTTTCTCGACGTTTTTCCTCGAAAGTCTGATGTCACACTGACAGTAAAAATTCAGAACCGAGGTCATTTAACCACGGTAGTGGCACGCGGGGAATAGGCGAAAACTTCAACTGTGTCGCGTCCATTGGGTAAAACGTTCTTGATGGGTCACCGTCTATGACTGACGCTAGTGGCATTTTTCCGAGCGGTTCCGTGCTTCGCAAGGCACGTTAAGCAGTTGGTGCCGGCTGCCGGCGATAGATGGCAGTCGTTAAGCCAAGTCAGAGGCCTTAGGGCGGCTTGAAAACTTCTGACAGTAAGACCAGCCACTAGTCTTACAAGCCTCCACCAATCCGGACTTGGCCCCCGTGGTGGAGTATGGCCTATACCTTCCTCAGGGAAGGGACCCGTGCCCCTCGGTGGGGACATAATGGGTTGATGATGATGAAATAAAATAATAAAACTTGCTTTTCGCAGCAAACCTGAAAGGCTAGCGGACGGGCGCCGCGTGAGAGTTTGCGTGGAAGTGTTCGGACGAGGCGCCTTCAAGGGAATCGGAAGGAACTATCGCATCGCGAAGGGAACGGCCGCCAGGTGCGCACTGCGGCATCTCAAGAAACATCGGGCGCACTGACGGTAGTTCACGAAATCCGGCCCGACTACACTCGCCCGGATTTGAAGGGTATTCAAGTGTAAATTTCTGGATAAAACGTGGCCTGTGTGCTGTTCCAGACTAATACTAAGTTGTAAGAACTCGTAAAGATGTTTGTACGCTGAAATGCTTACAGCATTAAGTCCGCCGCATTGACGTTGTAATTTATGTGTAATAAACGTATTAATAATAATGATTAAAATAAACACAGTAGTCTGTTAGCTTTTAGAATATACCTCGGCTACTATCGGATAGAATCGAATATATTTCAATAACCTAAGGTTTATTTTGTATTGTTATTTATAACTTTTCAAAATAGTGAAGAAAAGTTTTATACAGAGCAGGAAGTAGTATTACACTCGTGTGCTTTCGGCGAAAACCGAAGCCTACTCTAGAGCCCGAGGTGTATTCTAAAAGCTAACAGACTGTAAAACACTTCCGGAAGTTGTAAGAAATCACAAATATATTTGAACACAGAAACACGGTAAAACTTTTTCGGCAGTTGTAAAAACTCGTAAAGATACTTGTTGTTACTCGGCAGCACATCATCCTATACACCCATGCACTCTACTCCGTTGCGTTACGGGCGACTTTGCAACTAAAATGTGAAGGTTGACGTGCTGTCGCGAAAGTACACTGAAACACAGCAAAACACTTTCGGAAGTTGTAAGAATCCTTATAGCTTGCGCAAACGAGGTATTTTTTGTCCGCGGACTTTTTATCCGCTAAAATAGATAAAATAGATTACAACTGGATCGAGTAACGCAAACGAGGGATTAAAAGTACAAAATGTCCGCCGAATAACCGAGGACATGCAGAGAGCGGACCGGACAAAAGTACGGGGGAGTCCCCGAAAAAAATAGAACTCTTAAAATATAGAAGCAACGCACACGGCGGACTTTAGTCCGCGTTGAAATATCCATTTGTTATAAGGGAATGGACCCAGTATTTCGCACACCGTGTGCGTTGAGTTCGCGGTAAATCCGCGCCGGACTTTTTATTCGCGGAGCGTACTTTTTTCTCCGCCGCGGAGAAAAGTCCGTCATCTGCGCAGGCCATTAATGGTACCTACTTGTAAACAGAAACACAGTAAAATGGGAACTTTTGGGTCGGATGTGTCCTGGGGCGGTATCTTTGATTGATCTTTGACTTTTTTTTTTGTTATTTTCATGTTATTTTTGACGAAGCTTTGTGTGAATTTTGATTGTTTGTAATGTAATTTTTTTTTAATGTGTAATAAATAAATGTATTTGAAGAACAGTAAAACTCCTTCGGCAGTTGTAAGAAGTCTTATAATACTCTTTTACTTTGTGATGTTATCAACAAAGCACATTCTAAATTCAAAGAAAAAATCTTTGTTTCTTTCTTGGGCTATCCCACTCAGTAAGCCATAAGAACAACGTCCGTGCTTCGCTGCGTCTGCCGGCTGCCGTCGATAGATGGCAGTCGTTAAGCCAAGTCAGAGGCCTTAGGGCGGCTTGAAAACTTCTGACAGTAAGACCAGCCACTAGTCTTACAAGCCTCCACCAATCCGGACTTGGCCCCCGTGGTGGAGTATGGCCTATACCTTCCTCGGGGAAGAGACCCGTGCCCCTCGGTGGGGAAGAGATGGGTTGAGGATGATGCAATTAAATTATGTTTATCGTATCTGGATATTAATAAATTTAAATATACAAGAATGAAAGTACAGTCATTCTTGGTGTATTCCTATTACTAGGAAATAGATAGGGACGTCGCTAGAAAAAATATATGTATTTACACATAGATTTTGTACTTTGTTATAAGTGCGCTAATCAGTTCACTATTTTACTAAAATCTTTGTGGATTTTTCTCGTGCATCGCATTCGAAAACACGAAAATTTGGAACTCGAAAGCATTCAATTTGATGTTTTTAATTTATTTCATGAATTGGACGTTAGCAGTTCTGTAAACACAACCCGGTGACAACATTTTATTGTTTATCTTACGGAAAAGACGTGTCATCCATTGAACATAGCTAATATTACGAACATCTAACATCCAACGCAACAAGGTGTCGTAATACTGTAGGGACTATGCCATATCTAATAGGTGTATACTGCATAGTCCTCACAGTATATTTTACAGGAAAAGTAGCATTATGTGCTAAGCCACTTCTGTGCCAAATTTCATCTAGCCTTACAGCGCCAAAAGGTTATCTGTTCAGGTGGGCAAAATTGTAACTAATTGTAAATCCTGTTACCCATTTTATGATAAGACTTATAGATATATTTGCACACAAATTAAAAGACGGGTCTTTGACTTAAAATATTCTCATTTTTCTAGGTAAATTTCTTAAATGTTACTACTAAATTCTCCACTAGCGCCGCTATCAACTGAACAGATAAGATGGTGGCACTGTACGCTAGTGACTGCCCGTCTTCGAATTCGCCGCCTTCAGTCCATGGATGGGTCACCGCCAATGACTAACGCTAGTGGCATTTTTCCAAGCGGTTCCGTGCTTCGCAAGGCACGTTAAGCAGTTGGTGCCGGCTGCCGGCGATAGATGGCAGTCGTGAAGCCAAGTCAGAGGCCTTAGGGCGGCTTGAAAACTTCTGACAGTAAGACCAGCCACTAGTCTTACAAGCCTCCACCAATCCGGACTTGGCCCCCGTGGTGGAGTATGGCCTATACCTACCTTCCTCAGGGAAGAGACCCGTGCCCCTCGGTGGGGACATGATGGGTTGATGATGATGATATTGTAAGAACTCCTAAAGGTATTCGTACACTGTACTGTAACACAGAAAATACCTTCGTATAAAAACTCTTAACCCTTCGCTTGGCAAATGCCCGCTGCGGGCAGGCGGCCATTGTTTAACTGTTGTTATGGTAATTACCGCCAAATGAAGGGTTAAAGATAAAAAGAAACCAAATCTCTACACATTTTCAAAAAATTACTGAAACCACATTAGAAAGGACTCTTCAATAGACAAATAAAAATAAATCGGAACAACTTTGCATACCCAAAATAATTAACGTAAACACAGCCTTACAAAAGAACGATATAACTGGAGCGTAGGTTATATTAAGAACTACCCTCTATTGTTTTAAATTCTAACTGTCTGTCGATATTTGTATTGTTACCTACTTGACTAATTGTTTCTCAAGTAAGTGGATTTGAGAAATAAATATCTTAAACCTTAAGATAATTTGAACACTGGAATTGAGCAGTGTACTGACACCTTTATCAAAGGCCAAATATTTTTTGATGCTAAGCGTGAACTAAACAAGGGCAACGTAGTTTGTAAGAAGCTAGTTAATTAGTAATTTCTCTAAGAATATTTTTTATTGCGCAATCATAGTCTATGTCGCGGTCTACCACGGCTTATTATCAATTTGCCACGTTATCCATCATCTCAGGTTTACAGAACCTTGAACAACTAATAGGTATAATGTGAAAATGCTATTCGAAATTAAATCTTTAAAGACTAAGACGAATCCTAAGTTCACGCTTAGATCAGTCTTAGCAAAGTATACTAAAGTCGTACTTAGTAAAGCCCCGTAATTTTCGTATTCACAGTACTTAAGAAAGTCATCTATATTGTCTATCATTTTTAGTGATGTAGTTCTTACCGGTTTTTTAAATTTGACATTGCTACACGAGAGCAGGACAACATCATACAATTTTATATATGTCAGAGTGAATAAAAAAATCCCACAGATAATGCGCGTAGAACATCAGTGAAATTACGTTTGGAGTAGTCTGTGAACAAAAGGCTTAGAAGTGACAGTTCTAAGTTCACGTAAAGTCACCGATATTGACTACAAACTTACACTTAGCTAAGCACCATTTCATACTAACCTTGCTAAGACTCGATTCTGAATACGAAATGTTTTTAAGTACGTGATTTTGACATTTCTGAGACCAGTCTTTGCTTAGTTTTCGTCTCTGAATGTCAGCCTAAGGGTTGCACCTAAGTCGTTAAAGGTGTTTAGTGGCAAATTTTAGTTAAATTATGGTTTGACATCTAAATAAATACGTTTAGCATGCTTAATATATTTGACAATAGTGGTGCAAGCCCTGCAATCTAAAAAAAGTTTGACCACTAGGTGGCGCTGACGGTATTTTATATCGCGATAATGGTTTTTGTTCATATTGCCGTGAAGAATAGATGCCTTGCGAATAAGGCAGAAGTAAAAACTTGCATGATTTCATCAATTTAGATGATGATAAATCTGTAAGTGGCAAATTGCTACTAAGTCGTCTCAATCACGTTGTGCTAAATAAGTGTAATAATAGAAATTAATATAGTTATCAATGTAAAGGCTGCGTCCCCAGTTGGCAAACAGTTTGCCGCCGACTGAGGTAGCGGTGTATCGGTTTAGTATGCCCTTCCATATAAGTAGGTACTTTAAATGGAGTGTTTGCTAATTTTGCGTTCAATCTACGCAATTTGCAGCGTTACGCGCGCCGACTATCTCAGTGGGCGGCTAACTCACAGAAAAGCCTGTTCCACTCGGCGGCGAAATAGTTTAGTTCGCTTTGAGTACGCCGCTAAGTCGAATTTCATTTGGCTACAAATATGCGGCTCACTCAGTCGGCGGCGAATAGTTTGCCTACTGGGGACGCAACCAAAATGCACAAACGAGACAACCTAATAAATTGTGTAGTTTTCCTTGTAAAGATTTTGGAGCAATATTTTGCTGTTTTCTTTCTTACCTTTGTTCTGTAAGTATATTATGTATCAATAAACGACTTTTGTCATAAAATATGTACTTAAACGATTTGATGTTTAATTTCTTGCTAACATTATTAGGATTCCATTCCGTACGCAAAGGGTAAAACGGACCCCATTACTGAGACCCCGCTGTCCGTCCGTCCGTCTGTCACCAGGCTGTATCTCATGAACCGTGATAGTTAGTTGAAATTTTCACAGATGATGTATTTATTTCTGTTGCCGCTATAACAACAAATACTAAAAAACAGAATAAAATAAATACTTGAGGGGCTCTCACACAACAAACGTGATTTTTTGCTCGTTTGCTGACCCAGATGGGCTATTTGATAGTGTGAAAAAAACAGTATTAAGTATATGCGTATTCCTATACCGAAATTATGAGTCTTAAAACCGCTTTATGGCATTTTAAGTAAAAAAAATAATATTGTAAAAAAAACAAGATAGAATTTGATAATTATGTATCTGCCGCCATTGTATCGAGAACGGCCTGGATTGGCGGATTCTATGATGACGTCACATGCCAGTAAAAATGGCGTCTGTCATTAATTTTTTCTTACATTCATTGGTTGGTTTACTGGCAAGTGACTTCATAATTCCTGTGCGACGCCATATTGTCCAGCAAAGGTAGTATGAGGACGCGAGTCGCGCGCGACAACGTCAAAAGTCGCGACTTTCCAGTACATTAACTGTCAAATTCTCTCGCGACTTTTGACGTTGTCGCGCGCGACTCGCGTCCTCGTACTACC
Source organism: Yponomeuta plumbellus (assembly GCA_947310845.1). NCBI lineage: Eukaryota > Metazoa > Arthropoda > Insecta > Lepidoptera > Yponomeutidae > Yponomeuta > Yponomeuta plumbellus. The sequence goes on along the minus strand of OX371220.1, from coordinate 6,884,065 downwards.
TTTGCAGGACAGCTTTTGGCGGCTTATTCCAAAAGAAAAAACTTCTTTAATACTGCTTTGACAAATTTTTGGTTTTCACCATTCAGTTTTGACAAATTTCGACAGAATCCTGACATAAGCAAAGCACTTTTTGAAAACAGAACATGGCCGCGCAATCGAAACGGTAACAATTTTCGTTTGCCTATTTTACTCGTAGAAGAAATACATGAAAGAATTTAAAATGACCACTTTTTGAGGAGTCCATGAACACCAACAAAAAATATGAGATGGCTTTCAGAAATCGGTCAAATATCATATTTTACAAATGTACGGCAGCCCCCAGTGGGAATCGAAACCACGACCTCTGTCTGGAGTGGAGAGGGATATGAGTTACATAAAATTAAAATACTAAAAAACAAAACACATTTCGACGCCTTACTGCTAAAACCGATTATCTGCATGAAATGTTTCGAGAAAACTCGCGTTTAAGTTTTGGATGTCGTTAACTATATTAAAACTGGTAATTGTGCAGTTTTTATTTCCGTTATATCGACCATTATCCAGACCAGAGTAGATTCTCATGGTTTAAATAACTCAGTTTTGACAAAAAGAGCACTTATTTGGTTTTAGCAGTAAGGCGTCGATTTATTCTTCACACTTAGCAAACTATACAAAAATATTGATTCCATACAACCACATCGATTATAGTCGGATGAAGTGGAGAAGCATAATCCGGCCTTCCGATATTTTTCTCATGACTGATTCCGGGACCGGAGTAGTGGAAAAAGGGCCTTAATGATTCAGAAAACTCTTCAAAATTTCCACCATTATGCATACTTAACTAAAAAAATCGTATTTTCGGAAATGTTTCGGCAATGATTCCGACCGGCGATATTCTATGTAAACATTTCAAACGTCTACCTGTTGTCGTTATTAATATCGAGCAAAAATCTGCAGAAAATTCACGTTTCTTGTATAGAAGCCCTCAATACTTTTTTGTTTTGTTTTTAGTACAGTCTGTTAGCTTTTAGAATATACCTCGGGCTCTAGAGTAGGCTTCGGTTTTCGCCGAAAGCATACGTGTGATACTATTCCTGCTCTGTATAAGTGAAATTAAGTATCGTATTATGTAGTTCCGATATTTCTATTACACGAATATATATACCATTGAATTTAGAAGGAAATTCAATGTATATACGATTCTATCCGATAGCAGCCGAGGTATATTCTTAAAGCTAACTGACGGTGACAGACTGACAGATAGAGGAGTCTTATTAATAGGGTCCCTAATCCTTTGGGTACAGAACGCCAAAAATAAATAGCGCTTCAAATTAAATAATTGCATCTGTATTTCTGGACAACATAGTATTAGATACCACAATTTTTATTATGACTTTAATATAACACAATTTACCTTTTAAAATCGAAATCCTCACACAATGACATAAATTACCAAAACATACAATATAAGCGTCCAACTGCAATAAAAATTCCAAAATACGCATCAAATTGTTGTCGCCAAAAAAAGTGTAATTATAAATTCTGACCATATTGGATCTATTAAAAGCTTTGTATAGACAAAATATTAAGATAAGAATTTTCTTATTGTTTACTAGAGGTCATGACATCTTGTTACCTATTTTTATTTTTTATTTAACAAAAATAGGTATTATCTGTCAAGAAAATGTAGAAATTAAAGAGTTCGGTTTTGCTCGGACTTTTTGTCTGCATTTGTTAATAGCTTGCACTTACAAGCAATATATAAATTAAAAACTTGAGCTTTTACATAAATTAAGGTAAATGTGCTTCAATAGATATAGTAAATGTTTAGGTTTTTCAATAAAACAATTAGTTAACTTTCACTTCCGGTTTCTAGTATTTTTTGACAAACTGTAACAGATGTAGATTTTAGTGATTACTCATTTTAAGAGCCTTAATTTTTTTTTAAATTAAAATGATTTGAAAAAAATTATTTGGTAAGTATTTAATTAATTTTGTACCTTATTTTATGTTCATGTTTCCGGAAAATAAAGAATATTCCTATCTTATCTTGCCTTTAAACCGTTTTGCACAAAAAAATGCTGTCTGAATGACGTACCACATACATTATCTCAGTGGTTAAGAGATCCAGTTTTTGTAACAATAGGAATAACAAGAAATCATGTGGGCAGCCCGACTTCCAGAACTTAATGTCGATTTATATTAACCCCTTAGGCATAGAACACTTTCTTTCACAGCTAAGTTAGTTATTCACAGAGTAATATTTGAAATATATCACAGTTTTCAAAGAATAAAACATGCTCTTACAACTGTGGTCTATATCATCTTCAAAATTCGATTCAAAGTGCCGTTGCAAGACCTACCCGCTGGCCGGTCTACGGGGCCTAACGGAATGCACCAAAGTTTACATAGGACCAATCGGCTGGTCCTCGGGGCTTGAGGGGTTAAGGAACGGAGGACAACAGAATTGCGTCTCAATCATACATACTCACTTTTTATCTGCATTCATATCTCAAACATACACTTGGGGCAAAACATTTGCCGCCCTTGTCCGGTCCTAACATGGAACACATAGAAAAACTGCTAAAAAACATTCGGCATTCTCCAAAGCCTTGTCATTGGCAGAATTAATATGGAAGCTAAATGATAGATTGATTGCAAAACAGATGTCATTGGGGTAGAAAAATATTGTGCAAATCTCAAGCCAACGTCAGTCATCACTGAGCCTCATGTGACCTCTTTTATCGCTAAGACTGGCCTCCCAGTTCTTGGCAACGGTGCAGTAAAGCTGCATTGCTGCCCGTGCATCTTCTACAGAGCTGTGTTCGCCGTCTTGGATGTCGATGCCCAGTATATCTTTAGCTAGCCGCTTCAGAGACGGTGTACTGCCTTTGGTTACCTGAAAGAAGGTAATAAACAAGGATTAGATTGATTATCAAGTTCTTTATGGAAATAACAGACGATAACATCTTTGAACTGGATATAAGGTATAAAACATAATAATTGAGTATTTTATGCTCGCTAATTTGAAATCATATATTTTGCTTTCATTCAAAAAACACATGCCATTAATTACTGTCTCTATGAGGGAAGGCCTGTGCTCTGCAATAGGACATAGATATGATGCAGATTTACAAGACCTAAGTATGAAAATCAACAGTCTGACATCTGATTCTTTACAATATTAGTTGGATTTTCATAGCTTTACAATAGAAAATAATTGAAAATGATAAGCAGCTAAAAAAACTGATAAAAAAATGTTGAAAAGGACAGTTGATAAAACGTACATACAGGCACATATACATTGTTTATGGCCCCACACTAGGATACCCTGTCGTGGGAACCAGAAACAGCGACATCACAAACATGTAAACATCCAAGACCTGGAGCTTTTTTTCCTCAGTCAGGATTCGAACTCAGGACAAACGTTGAAAAGTACATTTAGTACTCACCTTTCTAAACGGTTTATATCTAGACGTATCTCTAATACTCCTCTTGGGGTGCGATAGGAACAGAACGCTCATGTCATTCTTCAACGAATGCCCAACTAATATTTTCCCTCGAATCAGTTCCGCTACTTCCTTCTGAACAATTGAGAATTCCTCACCGTTGAGCAAATCTTCGCGTCTAACACCACTAATTTTCGTTCTATAGTCGACGACCTCCTCTCTGGCCCTCACGAATTTGTCGTAGACGCAGTCACCGAATTTGTTAACAATAGATACCCGGGCAAGCATGTGGTCATTGCCTCCATGCCCAATACCAACCATTTCGCAGTCCATTGCTAAGAATTTCGTTATTTGGTCCTTCTGACGCTCTCGCCTCTGTGGTCTGTTATTTTGGTTGGTAACTGTGTATGTCGGTGTATCGTTTGAGCTTTGCGTTTCTGTGGCAATTTCGACATTTGAGGTTATGTTATTCTTCTTTCTTGCGCGTCTGAAAGCGCCTGTGTAGTGGGTTTTGTTGCTTTCCTCTGCTGGTTTATCCGTTTTCTTGTCCATTATCAGGTTGCTAGTCAGGAATTTCTGCCAGTTTGCGTTGATAATGCCTCTGTTTGCAACGGTTTGGTTAGGCTGATCTTTTGTGGTTCGTTTACGTTTTTTCGATGACTCGGTCATGCTGAGAGCATCAAACAACAATTCGAATATAACTCTAAGAATGTATATTACACTGTTTACAGCACTCAAGACAATTTCTAGTAAAAAAACGTCTAAAAGTAATAACCCGTAAAAGACGCTGCGGAAACCATTTGTCATTTTATTTTCCGCGGGTGTTGCCAACGGTTAGCAGGGTTGGATTTAGGTACGTTGAAAGGGAGAGCACAAAAAAAACAAAAAGACAGTACATATTTACTACAAAATTATAGTATTTTTGTTTTTGACCATGTCGCCTCTATTCAGACGTTTTTTCTTTCGCGTGGATACTCCCGATATTTCGTCATTTTCATCCCCGCCTCCAACTTTACCCACCAACCATTCGTTTCAATGAGCCGTTTTCAGAAGAACTAAAATATTATTATGAAAAAATGAATGCACTCACACAAACAAATGCACACACTTGACACTACGAGGGCCGTAGTACAGTCGACAGCACGTCAATCTTCACACATTTTAATTGCAACGTTGCCCGTAACGCAACGGAGTAGTGCATGGGTGTATACCATGATGTTCTGTCGTCTGTACTATGGACTCTATTGCGTAACTATTAAAATGCAAAGCAAAGTTGTTGTTCGAACAAGAGAAGTATCGAAAGAAAAAAAAAGCAAGAGGCGTTTTGTACGAAAAGTGATGGAAAACGGCTAATCATAGACTATTCTAAAATTGTAGTATTTTGCTGTACTCTCCCCAGTTATGGATAATATACAGGGTGTCCCGTAAATCGACGTCAAGCCGGAACCAGGTGAAAAGGCAAGTCACAGTGGTGATCAGACAAATACAAAAAAATTGAATGAAACAAAATTTTTTGGCATTTCAAAAAGAAAAATTCAAAATCCTGTTGCCACAAATCTTTACTTTTTCCTATTTTTTTTTTGTTTTGTAACTTTGAATAATGCTTCTTCAAACTGTTAACAAAATTTCAAAACCAGATGCTACAGATTGGAAGAAAAGGAGACTTTAAAAAAAAAAAGTAAAAAAATTGCCCATTTTTAATTTTAATTTTAGTTTTCATTATGTTTGTGAAATGTCTTGAATAAATAATAAAAATATTTTTTTTACTTTAAATAAAAAAATCGTTTTTTTTATATTTTTTTTTAAATGAAATGAAATGAATTTATTGTGTTTTTGATTACCAGTTTGACTTGCCTTTTCACCTGGTTCCGGCTTGACGTCGATTTACGGGACACCCTGTACGAAGTACGAAGCATTAAATTAGAGTAATAAGTTATAATTAAAGTACGAAATCCAACCCTGACGGTTTTTTTTTTACGTGGGGAAATGCATTTGCGCAATTCGCCGCTCCGTTGTCGGGGGACAACAGAGCGACTTTGTGGTGGACTCCCAGCACTATCGAGCCGCCTGCTCAGTGCTGGACTACCCCCTAAAACCCCGCGGTGTTCCTCCGCTACTCTACCGGGCCACAGGATAGGCCAGAGGTTAAGTCACTGTGACCCGGCAAGAGCTCGCCCCCGAGGGGGCTCTACTGGTGGGGAGCCAGATTGGCTCCCCGGCGCGCGGCGGTGCAAGCGCCGCCCCTCCTCTGGGGGGCCGTAATGGCCCCCAACCGCTTCCTCGCGCCGCCCTCCCCCGACCCGTCGCCCATACAACAGGCAAGAGGAGGACGGCGCGACGCTGCGTCGCCCGTCGTTCGCTCTCCAGCACTTCTCTGAAAGCAGAGAAGGTGGAGAGCGAGCGCACGGGCCCTCTCCTTGCGCGAGAAGGCACCCTCGGAACACACGAGGGTGCCTTCCGGCCCGCCGCGATCGTGGGCGTCGGGTCCCCCGACCCTTCGCCCGCGGCCACTATTATCCGACTAGTTTGAGGCGCGACTGCGCCCCCCCCTAGCCGGACCTCCTTCGGTTGGTCGCCTGGGTCCCGATTCACAGAGGAATTGGAACCCACGCGACCCCTCGGGCCAGATCATTCGCCGTTAGCCAGCAAGATCCCACAAGGAGAAGTCACTGACTAACGCTCAGGGCGCACCGACCCCACCACTTGCCCTTCCATCTGGTTCACAAGGAATCAGAGGGAACGGAAGCGGAGGGGTACACGTGAAGGTTATCTGGCGTGGCGTCCCAACCCTGACGGTTAGGCCAGCTCACCACCAGATTTTCTTCCCAAACCACCAGAAATTCCAGACAAAAAGTGACCAAAATCTGGATACCACTAAATTGCCCACTAAAAATATTTAATGCTTTTTCATTGACATTGTTACGTACATAACGGTTTACTAATGTATTGCCAAAAATCGTTTCCCAAAGTATTACTTCCCAAACTATTTTGCGCAAATTATCACTTGGCAAAAAAACATTTCTCAAAACAACTTAAAGCAAATAAACAGTTAGCAAAAGTTATTATGGCAAGTTATTGTTTACCAAATAAATACTTGGTCAAAATTCATTTTACCAAAGAGGCAACAAGAGGCAAGGTAAGAACGCATCAAAGTCGAGTCTGTTTTCGATCTTACATAGAGAACCTAACGCTCCGACGCGCTCCGCTTCGCTACGCGCGTCGTCGCACCTATATTTCTGTTGTCACGTATTCTTTACACGTAAACGTTAGCATAATAAACGTTTGTCTTAATAAAACTTGACGCAGTAAAATTATGCGAAATGATAATTTGACCAAATGAATAAAATGCGAAATGAAAACTTGCTAAAGTTTCATTTGGGAAATGAAACTGATGCCATAAGTTTATTGGGAAGTAAAATTTGGCGAAAAATACTTTGGCTAAACGGCGGTATCCCGTACATAACACTCACTGAATGAGGAGACAGTGTCACAAACAAAGTCAATCAATACAAATATAAACGATCCGGAGTTTTATTTCCGAAGAAAGTAAGCTCGACCGGGAATCCCCAAGAATAATGTATACTCCGATTTTTCATTTCGTGTACCAAACTGACATTTGGTGGGTTGCCAGTTTTGGATTTTGTTGTACAATAATGTACTCGAAGACTTTCGAGATATTGAAACGAGATATGATTCGAAAGCCAAACTAGTATTCGGTTTGGTGATTTGAAAAAAAAGTTGCATGTTACATTTATGATTTTCTTCCTTAAATTAATTTAACCATTTTGAAAATGTCACTGTAGATAGAAATCAACGCTACTTTTATTTCTGATCAACGTAAATTAAGATTCTAAAATTACTTATTTTATTAAATTTAAAACAGAAACGACTTGATCACTCAGCTGATACGATACTATTTTTTTCATTACGATATGTTTGCAACGCAGTACCTAGTTATCAATAAGCAATTAAAAAGTAGAATTTTAGCTGGCAATGTCGAGATCGAGACCGAGACCGAGAACTCAGTCGAGACTCCTTGAGCTAGCAACATTTTAAAAAAGAAAGAGGGCTTGCAGCTGTCAGTTTAGTACACGAAATTAAAAATCAGAGAATAGAGGCCTATCGCGTCACGGGTTAATGAATGTCTGTTTTGTAAATATTAAGTTTGTTTAGTCACTAGTTTTCCTAAATCTATAATAGTACCTGGATGACCGAGCTTTGCTCGGTATTTTTTTGGTAAATCATGTTTTTTGGATTTTTTTTTGTATTTCTTTTAGAAAATATATTTGTAAATATATTTTATTAAATTTAAAACAGAAACGACTTGATCACTCAGCTGATACGATACTATTTTTTTCATTACGATATGTTTGCAACGCAGTACCTAGTTATCAATAAGCAAATAAAAAGTAGAATTTTAGCTGACAAAGTCGAAATCGAGACAGAGACCGAGAACTCGGTCGAGACTCCTTGAGCTAGCAACATTTTAAAAAAGAAAGAGCGCTTGCAGCTGTCAGTTTAGTACACGAAATTAAAAATCAGAGAATAGAGGCCTATCGCGTCACGGGTTACCTAACCTAACCTAACGCCGGACGGGTTAAAAATCAGAGTATAGCGAGTTTGACGTAAACGGAACGGATTGGTGTTGTCAGCGCAAAAAATATGTCTAAATGAAAAAAAATATTAAAAGATTCCCTAGATGGCGCTGCCGTACCGTAGTAATAAACTTCAAAGCAAAAAAGAGACTGCTAAGACAAAAAAAGAAAGGAAAAACGCTCATTGTAGATAAAATTCTTTCAATAAAAAGCCACTAAAAAAACCACAAGCCACTAAATGAAATATTACGCCACTAAAAGGGGTGGCGAAACCACCAGATTTAGTGGAAAATTCACATCGTTATGTTTTGATCAAGTTTTGATCTTTTGGTTTTGATTAAAGACAAAGATACGACGTTTTACAGCCTCGAGCGGCTGTCAGAACTGGCAACCCGAATATTTTTAAAAACTTATTATAAAACCGGAAAAAACCGACCGCTAAAAAGGTGAAACGATAAAATTAAATAAAATAAAAAATGTAAATTAGGAAAAACATTAATGCATTAGTGACACACGAACAGCACCCGTTTACCAACAACGCTGAAATCAGCCATCACCAATCTTAACAATTTTATAGGTGATGTCGTCGTTTCCCCCTCTTATACTATACTCTCTCTAAGGGTGAACTGTACAAAGGGAGAACGACGATATTTGTAATACCATGCACTTTATCCTGGAGAAACAATGATTTAGTAATTTTCAGTTTCATACCTTGTCTCGTGAAGTGACTTTATATTCTTCCTCCCTTGTTAAACAGTCAGCCTTATAACATCATCTGTCTACATATGTGTAGTATTGATCATCCACCTCCTGTAAGTGATATAAACAATGATTCACAATGTCTTGTCTTGCATTTAAGAATCTCCTGCGACAACTAATGGGTTCATCTATTATATACATATATAAAATTCAAAGTCCTGACTGACTGATTCATTCACTCATCAACGCCCAGCCCAAGCCGTTTGACCTAGGAAGCTGAAATTTTGCACAGAGGATCTGTATATAATGAAGGCAAGGAATAAGAACGGATTTGTTGAAATTCAACCCCTAAGGGGGCGAAAAGGGTTGCCAAAATTTGTATGGGAGGCATAAAAAATGTTGTCTGATTTTCTTGAAACTTAAAATAAATACTCTTCAACACAATTGATTGAACACATGTTTCACCGTTTTTCTAAATTTAACCCTTAACGGGAGTTACGGGAGTGAACGGGGTTGCAAAATTTTGAACTAAAGTCCACGCGGACGGAGTCGCGGGCGAAAGCTAGTCATCTATAAGGACTTAATTATCAAATAACATAATTACACTTAATCTCAGTTGTCTTTCTATTATTATTACTCGCTAAATTCAACCATGTACCTAGCCTGTACATGGTTGAATTTAGCGAGTAATAATAACGTTATACAGTCTTTAGACTATGTCATAGTCTTCACTTTGTTCAGTATACCCGCCTCATTTAGGACCGGTGGGTTTATCATTTTCATCAACTTATATACTACTAGGGTCTCCACATTGGATCAAACCCTTACTTCAATTACCTCTCGCCTCATTAAGGACCGGTGAGTCTAGCTTTCTCTCATATGCCTCAATTTAGAACCGGTTGTGCATGCACTTGCTTAAAACTAATAAGGTCTCCATCCAGTGGCGGATTTACCCTAAGGCCCAGTAGGCCCGAGCCTAGAGCGGCAAATATTAGGGGCGGCAAATCGTGACAAAAAAATCACTGATGATAGCAAGAAGTAACTCAAATGCAAAGTACGTAAATATTTAAAAGGCTGTGAATAATTAACAATGGCAGCAAAACTCATAGAAGAAAAACACGTTTAAAGTTGCATCGAAAAATTACTTACGCGAAGCGAAAACACGTAACATCCTATCACATCGAAGTCGGCAGCCGCACGGGCGAGCCACTCCGCGGTTAGATTATGCGTGTAAGTGGGCATCACATACACAGGATACGAAGGCGCCACTATTTTGCGTATTCAAATTATGGCCGTTGTACGAATGCTCCCGGTGTACGAATAATAACGAATAGCATTTTTTATAGGTATGCGCCACTAAATTCATTGTGTACCTAGTCTAGCGTAAATTCATTATGTACCTAGTCTATATGATCGGTGCTGCGTGCTGTGCTGAGAAAGGGGCGGCACATGGCCTGGGGCCTAGAGCGGCCAAGACTGCAAATCCGCCACTGTCTCCATCTGGAACCGACCTTTTATATTGGTATTACTTTCTCACCTCATCATGAACCGGTGAGTTTCATTGCCTGAAGCCTCGATAACGAACCGGCTTGGCACATACTTAAACAATACAAAAGCCTCAATAACGAACCGGCTTTTCACACATTTATTATATCCTCGTGAGGCCCAATGTCTTCCGCTGATCACAAAATCAATTGTTCTTTTCAAGGTCGGGCCTCACGAGGATATAAACATAGTCTCAAGGGCCTCCTTTCGAACCAGCCCTCATTCATTTGTCTTACAACTTTATATGCCTCTCACCTCTTATAGGACTGGTGGGGCTGAATCATCATGTGCCTTATGCATAGACTATCTAAGTTTGCATCTACATACCATTAGCCTCCGCTTCGGAACCGACTCTTCACTCTGTATTGCTCAAACTTGGTACTTACAACATGATAACCTCAATCTCTGCGTGGGGCACCTAAATCCAAGACATCATGCACTCATTAAGGATTATACTTAGCTTTAGATGGTACTGAAAATTGTAGACTTTATCTTCACCAGTCTTCCTTCTTTCGCCGTGATTTATCATACTACAATAAACTTTCACCGTAAAATGACGAGAAGCTCACATGGACTTTTCAAATTCGCCGCTAAATTCCTCATGGTGTTGCTATATACATTATGTACATTTCGCGATACGTCGCGACAGGCGACACGACCACCACGCCACCAATCGGATGACTTTTATGAAAAGGAATTGAGATCGATTGAATTTCTTGCAGATATGCTTGGCGTGCTACTATTACGTTAAATACTTTTTAGTACAAAAGTTTTTTTTTCTCTTTTACTAAACACAAACTTCTTTTATTTAAAATTATTTATTGGCTTTGTACTGACGCCATGGCCATGCATGACTGACGTCCGATTTTTCTATTGACAACAAGACTCAGGCATAAACACTTGGCATCTCATTTGTTAAAATCTATCCATCCATTTGGCCACAGACACTGTGCTACGTGGCTAGAATGAAACACCATAAATACACACATACGCACATATGAAAAACCAATCCTAGCGTTCGCAGTCGGGGAAAACCACTTCGTTGAATGTTGAGATTTCTAGGAATTAAAAATATCCGACAACTTCCTAACTATTGACATTACTTAAAAATAACATTATTAATTAATATTGTAATTCTTAAAAATGAACTAAAATAAATGATAATAATTTACAGGTATCCGTAGGCTGTACGGAAAGAATTCCATACCGCAAAACCGCAAAGAAAACAAACCAAATGTCAACCATCATGTCAACAAAACCGGAATGTCAGCTGTGGAAAGGCCGACGTGGTTGCGGTATTGTTATTCGCCGCCGCCGTGTGGTGGGAGAACATTAAAATGCGGTTCGTCACAGCCCGCGAGCTAGCGGCCAGTCGGTACTTTCTAATCACGCTGATCGGTCTCGATAAGATATAGTTCTCGCCTATAAAAACTCGCAACAAACTACCGCCCGGTTATCAGTGCGAAAATGTCTTTCGAAGCCTTGAAGTCGCGTTTGGAGGAGCACGGTCAAGAGCAACTGCTCAAATTCTGGCCGGAGCTTAGCGAAAATGAGCGGGAGCAACTAGCGGGGGAATTGCAGCACCTCGACTTTGCGGAAGTAAACGATGTATTCAAACGTTCCGTTGAAGCCAGTAAAATGATTCAACAGATGACCGAAGAGGATTTGCACCCAATTCCTGATACCCACTACGAGTCCGTCCCGTCCATGTCGAAGGAAAAGATTGAGGAGTACGAGAAAATCGGTTACGCCGAGATTTCAAATGACAAAGTTGGTGTTCTAGTGTTGGCCGGCGGGCAAGCTACGCGTCTGGGCTTCGGACACCCGAAAGGCATGTACAACGTCGGCTTACCTTCCCAGAAGACCCTATTCCAGATCCAAGCGGAGCGGATTTTGCGGCTACAGGAAATGGCAGCCGACATAACTGGTAAACAAGGCAAAATAACTTGGTACATAATGACTTCAGAACATACTATGGCACCCACAGCGGAATTCTTCAAAGATCACGACTTCTTCGGCCTGAAAGAGGAGGACATTGTGTTCTTTGAACAGGGCAGACTACCATGCTTTGATTTCAACGGGAAAGTCTTATTAGACGAAAAGTACCATTTGGCCTCAGCTCCTGATGGTAATGGAGGCCTCTACAAAGCTTTGAAGACTCAGAGAGTTCTGGATGACATTGCTAAACGGGGTGTAGAGCATTTGCATGCACATTCCATTGACAACATCTTAATAAAAGTGGCCGATCCAGTTTTCATTGGTTACTGCAAGAGTAAGAATGCCGATTGTGCTGCTAAAGTGGTACCAAAGTCCTCACCAATGGAAGCTGTGGGTGTTGTGTGCCGTGTGAACGGTCATTACAAGGTGGTGGAGTACTCTGAGTTAACAGATGAGGTTGCGGAGAAGAGAAACGCAGATGGTCGCTTAATATTCTCAGCAGGCAACATCTGCAACCACTACTTTTCTAGCGAGTTTCTGATGAAGATCTGCAACTATGAATCAAAACTGAAGCTTCACATGGCAAAGAAAAAGATCCCGTACGTAGACGAGAGTGGTGTGAAACAAAAGCCGACTGATCCCAACGGAATTAAAATAGAAAAGTTCATATTTGATGTCTTTGAATATGCTGAAAACTTCCTGTGTTTGGAAGTGGCTAGGGACGTTGAGTTCTCTGCTATTAAAAACGCTGATAGCGCCAAAAAAGACTGCCCCTCTACAGCCAAGGAAGACCTTTTACGGCTACACAGGAAGTATATCCGAGAAGCTGGCGGTTTCATCGCTGATGATGTTGAAGTGGAAATCTCGCCTTTATTGTCTTACAGCGGTGAGAACATAAGAGATCTTGTGGCCGATGAAGTGTTCACTATTAGCCCATTCCATTTGAAGTCTTTGCACGAAAGTGAAATAGCCAACGGTGTGAACGGCAAACATTGAGATGCAATATTAGGGTTAGTTTGTACTTTGAAATGTTGTATTTTTTTTGTAGATAGAAATTGATCAACTGTACAGGTCAGTGAGGTCAGTCTACTCGGAATTTAAAAAAAAGGCGTGCAGATACGAGTCTACCTAGAACTAAAAAAAAGTTTTTTATACCCGCAACAAATAGGTCGTTGAAAAAAAAAACGAACTACCGCGCTTTTTTTTTTAAAAAGGCTTGTTTTAAACAGTAATTATCTTACATTACATTTATTATCTTATACATTTAGATACATTACATTATCTTTTTTTCGTCTAAATCAGTGATTACCTATGATGTTTCGGCTCAATCATACTGGAACCATTTTCAATTCAGTGTCAAAATTTGTACATATTTGACTGTTCGGAGTGGCCTAAATCAGTCGACTCCATAGGGTACTTTAGTGGCGTACCTATAAATGCGCTGTATCGCTGATTTCGATGAGAAATATGTAAGACTGTTTATTTTCTTGAGATTGATCTTGTCTGACCTGTACAGTATTTATCATCGAGACCATTGTGAATCACTCGTAATTTAAAATTATCTTTACTTTTAATTATTTATTAAGGACCACAAAATTCTAAATGAATATTCCATAACAAAGAAATTTGGTTTCAATGTGGATTGTCAATGCATCACTGATCGATACAGAATTTTACTTATAAACAGGGTGGTCGTCTAGACGTTAGTCAAAACAAAATAGTCACTCAAACGATTTTTATTCTTTAATATTAAATGTAAAAATTTGGTTAGTAAATACATAAATAAATTTCATAACTAATCAGGGAATTGAAAATAATTCAAGTAGATAAAACTGGCTTCAAAAGACGTAAATCTAGTTAATTTTGTAACTATAATTAAAAGAAAGTACTTAATTACATAAACTAGTTCATAAATTGTAGGTACATACTTATTTTTAATTACACAACGAGATTATGTCATCATACACTGATGGCATTTCAACTCCGTACCAGATAAGATTTCTCTCAATGTAAACATCAATCAATGGGTCATTATAACACGGAAAAATATCTGTACAAAAAGAAAGAACGAAATATATTATCGGGCGTTCAAAAACGTCATTTCGGAAATCGGATATTTACTTCAACGTAAAGAATTTACATTCTGTTTGTTGATAGTCAATGTACTTATAATGGTAATGTTAGCCGCTGCCTTGGGGCCGAATGTAGTGGAGAAAGAGGCAAAAAAAACTCCACTCTGCCATCTTTTCTCGAGTTTACGAGTATCATTGTAACATGAGTAAAAACAGTGAAGATCACAAGTAGATAATAGTAAATCTAAGTAATGAAATAAAACCAAATTTGAAATAAGAACAAGAATTCGAATTTGAGTATATGGCCATTTATCATCTTAGGTCATTCTTTGGCTTAAGAAATATACAACGTATCAATCTCTTTTTTTGGATTTAGAAATCGTTCGTTTACATCTAGTAAAACTTTATGTGTTACTTAGTATGGCTTCGAAAACGCTTACTTCTTTTGTTGTTCATGGTAAGATTCAGTAACTTGCGATCTCTGTTTGTTTAAATAATTATGTTTAATCCGAAAATTAGATCGGCATAGCCATTTTGCAAATGGTCTATTGAAATGGTTGAAAAACGGTATTGAGCGAGTCATATCTTTTACATTACATTAAGTTCCTTTCATAGTTCAAATTCTCATTTAACCTTTATCTCGACATCAGAAGCATATGGTCATATGTTCGATTCCGACTAAAATGACTTTACTTTCAATGTCAGCTGTTTCTTACGATCTGTGAAACATAATAATATTTCTATCTTATTTTATTGCTGAGATAATTCCACCACGGGGGCCAACTCCGGATTGGTGGAGGCTTGTAAGACTAGTGGCTGGTCTTACTGTCAGAAGTTTTCAAGCCACCTTAAGGCCTCTTAAGACTTGGCTTAACGACTGCCAGTCTAACTTAATCGAACGGAACCGGTCGGAAAAATGCCACTAGCGTCTGTCATAGACGGTGAACCATCCATGCACTGAATGCGCCCTACGTTGCTTAGCCTTCGTGATCGTTTAATTCAGGTGCATAATGACGTATGTATGTTTATAGTAACTTGTAGGCACGCTCTCCTGTAAGTATGAAAATAACAAATTCGACCAAATGCTTCTAACGTCCAGATATCTCGACGTCAGAAGCATTTGGTCGGATTTGTTATGTTAATACTTTTCAGGAGAGCGTACAAGCCTACAAGTTATTATAAACCTACATACGACATTATGCACCTGAATTATCCCTGCAATAGAATAAGATAGAAATATGTGTCTCAGATGGTTAGAAAGAGGTCGACGAGCTGATATTAGAGGTAAATTCATTTTCGTCGAAATCGAACATACGAACATCATATGCTTCTGACGTCAAGATATATTTTTTGGGTTTTAAGTGTTCTTTTCAAGGTATAAAGCAACTGATTACAGCAATAATAAAATGAGCCGGCTATTTTTACAAGATTTTTTTCTGTTTTAATTTGAATCAAACCCAATTAGTGGGTCCCTTAGGCAGAGGCCTCGAATCTTGCGGGCAGCGGAGCGGCGGCGGCGCCGGTGCGGCAGCCGGCGCAGGTAAAATCTAATGAGACTACCCTCCGTCCGCCCTACTCGCCTCCGCCGCCCGCCCCGCTGCCCGCAAGATTCGAGGCAGATGCCCTAGGGCTCCCACACATTTAATAAACACGATACGAACGTCGCGTCGTACCACGATGCGACGTCGTTTCACGATGCGATGTCGCGTCGTGGAAATGTACAGTCGACAGCACATCATCCTGTACACCCACGCACTCTACCCTGTTGCATTACGGGCGATTTTGCAACTAAAATGTGAAGGTTGACTTGCTGTCGACTGTACATTTCCACGACGCGACATCGCATCGTGAAACGACGTCGTGTCGTGTTTATGTGTGGGAGCCCTAGTGCTGAGGATCGTGGCCGCTTCGACTAGGATAGAGACCCGTGCCCCTCGGTGGGGACATAATGGGTTGATGATGATGATGTTTAACACCAGACAACTGTCCTCTAAAAAAAACGACAGTCAGACTAGACAATACAGTCGACAATAGAGTGAACTTCCGTGGTCCGGACCAGTAATTTGACCTTCAATTATAGAATGCGAAATGCCTAATACAAGTCTGACCACCACATTTTGAACTGGTTTTAGACGTCCCTAAGTCCTTACGTTATGACGTCCTAAGGCCTAATAATATTGCTGAGACAATAGGCTAGTTTCCCAAAAAATGTAATTAGTCCGTCTTTTAGATTATTCAAAAATAAGGGACACGTATTTTTTTATTTGTAAATTAGGCCAAAAATGACAAAGATTATAGCCCATTAAAGTTACGTGTGACGTCACGCCGTGCTGCATTTTGTAGCATAAAAGTAAGTTATTTTTCTTTATATTAATAAAACTTTTTACTGTATATTTTGATGAAATATGTTTCGATGTTTATAAAAGCGTATGATCATATTTAAAAAAACATAATGGCATACGTATTTAAAAATATCTCGCCATAAAATCATTATAATCTAGAAATGGGGAGGCCAGAAGACTTTACAACTATTTTTAACGATTATGTCATAAATCAAACAATGGGCTAGTTGCCCTAAAAAATGTAATTAGTCCGTCTTTTAGATTATTCAAAAATAAGGGACACGTATTTTTTTATTTTTTATTTAGACCAAAAATGACAAAGATATAGCCCATTAAAGTTACGTGTGACGTCACGCCGTGCTGCATTTTTTAGCACGGAGTGACGTCACACGTAACTTTAATCTTTGTTATTTTTTGTTTAATCGAAAAAAGAAAAAATACGTATCCAATATTTTTTTATAATCTAAAATACGGACTAAATAAAATTAAAAAAATTTTGACCCTGGAAACTACCCTATTCTATATTTATTGCAATAGCGATACAGTTAAATATATCTATACATATAAAGGAGAAGCTGACTGACTGACTGACATATCAACGCAGGGCCTAATCTATAAGGGTAAGAAATTTGAAATTTTGCACAGGGGTTCCTTTTGTAACGTAGGGGAGCACTAAGAAAGGATTTTAGAAAATTCATCCCCTAAGGGGGTAAAATGGGGGTTCAAAGTTAGTATGAAACTTTGCCGTTTTTGAAGTTATTCGAATGAAATTTGGTACGAAGGTTCTTCATGTAAAATGATGAAAAACATGTAAAATAGTTTTAATCATCCCTTAAGGGGGAAAAAGAGGGGTGCAAACTTAGTATGAAACTTTGCCGTTTTTTAAGTTATTCGATCGAAATTCAGAATAAAGATTCTTCATTGAAGGTCATGAAACACATGTAAAATAGTTTTTCGACAATCATCCCTTAAGGGGTTAAGAGGGGGGTGCAAAGTTAGCATGAAAGCTCTTTCGCATGCGCTAAAAGTATCCATATCTTATTTGCAAACACTTCTCAACTAAAGCCCACGCGGACGTAGTCGCGGGCAACAGCTAGTAATAAATAAATCAATATAGCTAATCAAAGTGAAAAGAGCATTACCTCAAAATATTGCTAAATAAGTATTTCAAAATCACGCTTTACCTACGCAACTACGCAGTAGCGGTGAACTGCCTCACTCACGGTATCATTACTGCGTGCCAGATATGATTTCACTAAATGTAAATAAACAAACATTTTTTTAGTTTCTTTTTTATTTTTTACTTTAATTTTATCGCGTGATTGAGTAGCATCTTCTATTTTAATGTGAGTAGGTAGGAATTCCAACAAAAGCTTGCATTGTTCAAAACTTGACAAAATGTCAAATGAGTTACTTTTAAAACCGAATTTTGCATGAAAATACTGGCTTATGACGTAACATTTCAGAGCACTCCTTTTATAACATAACATAACATTTGCATACAGGCACATACATTGCTTCTGGCCCCACACTTGGATACCCTGTGTCGTGGGAACCAGAAACAGCGACGTCACAAACATGCAAACATCCAAGACCTAGATTTCTTTTTTTTTGTACCCAGCCGGGATTCGAACCCGGGACCTCTCGCATGGTAGCCAGATGCGCTAACCGCTGCGTCTCACAGAGGTCGTCCGAGGTTTTCAGGTTTTCGTCAGAGCTTTTATGTTTCATCTATTAAATACCTGTGTAATTTCCTTTTTTATGTACAATAAAGTGTTCTCTATCTATCTATCTATCTATTTAAAAATTGTAATAACTAGGTAGTAAATTATTAAAAGAGATATTACATTATCCGAAACATTTTGTAATTTTTGTTTTAATCGCGCATAAGAAATAATTTACTGTTGATAGTGTCAAATACCGAATTGATTTGGAACAGCGTATACCTTTATTCCGTATTGCGTTGGGTTTATCGAATTAAAATTTGCAATTCCAGTTGTCTGCCCTCGTAAGGAAGAACGCAGTAATAGCCATTACTGCGTTTTTACTTTGGATGCAAAATTGAGTTCCCTGGTGGTACCTACATCTATAGGTGAAAAAATAATGGTGGCTGTAAGTCTACTAGAAACCTGAAATTTCAGTAAGAAAATATGCAGTTTAGTCATGAAGTTATATATTTGTGATATGTTTATCGCTATTTACTCAGAACGCCGTTTTTACGATTACTGCGTTCTTCCTTACGAGGGCAGAACAGCACTGGAAACCTTTCCTACCGCTCTATTGCCCTTGAATGCGTTTTAAAAGCGCTACGGTAGGTATAACACTGGACTATCGCCTTTGCAAATTACATGTATGTAGGCCTATACCAGGGCCCCTATTCTGTTAGTGAATTACAGTTCAATTAGAGCAGCACACTACGCAGATAACTCGCGTATACGCGCTTCAAACGAGATTCGAACGCAACTTTGTAACCTAAGCACACAGGTAGATCGTGAAACGCGCCTCTACTGCGCGTATACTCGCAGATAAAGTGATACAAACGCGCTGTGATCGCTCGTAACTTTGCTTTTTGATCAGAGACTCCTCTTCAGTTATACAGTGGCATCGGTTGAGACTACATTGCTTACTGCTTTGTAAGCAATGTAGTTGAAAGAAAAAAAAACGTAGAAATAAGCGAAGCTATTGGATAGACACATTTAGCGCGTGCCCCTCTCTGTATCGATTCCAACGCGCGTTACGTGCAATGACATCACAAACATGGCAATTCACCCACGGAGGCCATTTTGCAAAAATATACGGCGCCCTCCAGTGGGAATCAAACCCACGACTTCCGGCATGACAACCCAACGAGGGAGTCAGTTATGTGTTCTCAACGTCACACCCTGTAAGATAAAATAAGTTAATGATTTTATTTACACACCAAAACACACATTTTTACATTTAGGTGAAATAAGAACTAAAAAGGACGAAAAAGACAAAATTTACAAAATAACCAGAAACACACTGTAGAATTAATAATTGAATGTACTCGGAGACATGGAAGGGCCAAGTAAGTTCGGCAATGTGACTCTTGGCTATAAAAACACTCGCACAAACACACTTTGTTATAAAATTGTTATCAGTGGCTGTAACGATCGTGAACGGTTGTAAAAATCTACCGATTTTGTTGAACGATTTGCGCTTTTATCGCTGTGTGATGTGACGGTCTTGATAGAACTTTATCACGACATGTCGGTACTTTGGAAAATAATACATAAGCCAGGGCTTCCCAAACTGTGCGTCGCATAAAGCTGGCTTCCCACGGTCCGCGATTCTGCCGACGGCATCACGCCGGACGACGACCACGGACAGCCATGCACCACGCACGCACGAGGCTCTTCCCACGGTGCGCGATTCTGCGGATATCGATACGACCACGTACCCACGACCGGTACGGCGCACCGCCACAGACGTCTGCGCTACCGCGGACCATACCTTCCCACGGTGTGTCGTGCGAGCTGGTCCGCGTCCGTCCGCGATATCGCGGACCGTGGGAAGCCGACTTTACAGCGCTTCCCCAACTGTGCGTCGCGACGCTCGCTCTGGGGGAATGCTATGTGCGCGGTCGCGAAGTAGTCCACAGGTTGTAAAGCCTGATTTACACTTCAACAGGTGCAGTAGCCTATTAACTTAGGTAGGTACTTCGTCGGCGACTTAGTCGCATTTACCGTTCATCATCAACCCATTATGTCCCCACCGAGGGGCACGGGCTCTTCCATGAGGAAGTTACGTTTATGCCATACTCCTCCACGGGGGCCAAGTCCGGATTGATGGAGGCTTGTAAGACTAGTGACTGGTCTTACTGTCAGAAGTTTTCAAGCCCCCCCCTAAGGCCTTTGACTTGGGTTAACGACTGCCATCTATCGACGGCAGCTGGCACCAACGCCGTTACACTGCAACAAGTACTTAGAACTTAACTTACGTATCGAGTTTGAATTGAATGTCATAAAAAATGAAGTAGTTAGGTAATGAACATAAACATAAACATTTACATACAGGCACATACATTGCTTCTGGCCCCACACTAGGATACCCTGTGTCGTGGGAACCAGAAACAGCGACGTCACAAACATGTAAACATCCAAGACCTGGAGTTTTTTTTTCTCCCCAGCCGGGGATCGAACCCGGGACCTCTCGCACGGTAAGCAGATGCGCTAACCGCTACGCCACAGAGGTCGTCAAAAGTGTTTATTCACTTATCTAAACAGCTAAAGGAAGTTTAAACGTGTATGTATATAGGTAGTACAATACCTAATGAATATGATATCAAATGGTTTGATTGTCTATTTCAGTACAATAGACCCAGATGTGTGCGGAAGTTACCATCTGATGGCAAATATCACATCCCGTCCGCTGCCGCGTATCTTGTAGTATATGTACAAGATACGCTGTACAGTCG
Source organism: Yponomeuta plumbellus (assembly GCA_947310845.1). Lineage (NCBI taxonomy): Eukaryota > Metazoa > Arthropoda > Insecta > Lepidoptera > Yponomeutidae > Yponomeuta > Yponomeuta plumbellus. Next base: position 6,863,008 of record OX371220.1, on the reverse strand, counting down.
CTCTACTCCGTTGCATTACGGGCGACTTTGCAACTAAAATATGAAGTATGACGTACTGTCGACTGTATGCAAATTGTATTTTTTGTTACATTTCTTTAATTCTTTCTATAATTTCTCAATCAAAATTTACAATAGGCTATTTGAAAGTGTGAAAAAAACAGTATTATTTATACGTATCTATTCGTGTAATTTACGGGCCTTAAAACCGCCTTAGGGCATTTTAACTAAACAAAAATTGATTATTTATAAGAAAAACACAGGATAAAATTTCGATAATTATGTATGTATCTGCAGCCTTTGTATCGAAAACGGCCTGGATTGGCCGATTCTATGATGACGTTACATGTCAGTAAAAACGGCGTCTGTCATTCATGTCGTTCTTACGTTAATTGGTTTGTTTAATGACATGTGACGTCATAATTCCTGTGCGACGCCATTTTGCCCAACATAGCGTTTTAGTGGCTTATTTCAAAAGTAAATTTTCGTTTGCCTTTTTAGAAGAAATTACACGAAATAATTTAAAATTATCACTTTCTGAGGCCTCTATGAACACCGACAAAGATATGATGGTATTCCGAAATTTGTCAAATAGCCTATTACGTCACCCACCCCCATCTCCTGGGCAAACGTTTGAATGTAGAAACGTGAAAAAAAATCAGGGTAGCACATTATTCTACTATATAAATCAGTGCTAGTAGTCGGGCAATCTACATAAAGATCGAGCCTCTACATTTTTCTAATTCGGATAAAAGTTTTAATTGGCAGCCGACTGTACCTTAAAACTTCCAAAGCTGTTGAGTAATCATTTCAGTCTGTTCTAATGCTAGTCACCAAAGTTGCGGCAACAGTGAAAGGCGCTAAGTAGGCGGTAAGTCAGACGAAACATTGAATTTTACTATACAGGGTGTATCAAAATACGTTGCCAAAATGAATATAATGGTCGTGGGAATATAATCGCTCGTAGCCCATAGCAACATATGGAGCGTTCAGTGCATTGATGGGTGACCGTTCTATGACTAACGCTGGCATTTTTCCGAGCGGTTCTGTGCTTCCCAAGGCACGTTAAGCAGTTGGTGCCGGCTGCCGTCGATAGATGACAGTCGTTAAGCCAAGTCAGAGGCCTCAGGGCCGCTTGAAAACTTCTGACAGTAAGACCAGCCACTAGTCTTACAAACCTCCACCAATACGGACTTGGCCCCCGTGGTGGAGTATGGCCTATGCCTTCCTCAGGGAAAAGACCGTGCCCCTCAGTGGGGACATAATGGTTTGATGATGATGATGATACGTAATGGTCGGTATGTGCCAATGACTTTAGTACCTACATTGGTGAAAAACAATCAAAAAACAAATTGTCATTTTACAACCTAACTTCTGGCTTTGTTTTGTAGTTAAGTTATGTACATTTGTGAAGTTATAGTAACAATACCACCCATCATCATCTTCATCGTTCAGCCACAAGAAGTCCACTGCTGGGCATAGGAGGAGGCTCCATGGATTTCCAAAAAGACCGGTGGGAAGCGGCTTGCATCCAGCGTCTTCCTGCCACTTGGATGAGATCGACTGTCCATCTTGTGGCAATACCACTCGGTAATTGGGAATAAAAACATCGTGACGAAACTTAAGTTGTGTCTGAGGTGTTAACATACCTCGGCACATGAAATCGATAATTCGCGGCAATCCTGCAATCCTTTTCCTTATTTTGTACATTCAAAACAAAAAAATTCAAAATTTTTTATTTCAACGTAAAGAATTTACATTCTGCTTGTTGAATGTTAATGTACAACATAATACAGTTATGTATAATGTTAGCCGCTGCCTTAGGGCCGTCGGTAGTGGAGAAAAAGGCAGCGAAAAAAAACTCCACTCTGACCATCTTTTCTCAAATCAACTTAATGCTTCCTTCTCCAATATTTTGAGGCCATCCAAAGGTTGTCTGGAAGTGTTTGGCAGAAATGGCGGTCGTCGCAGCAGGGAAGGAACACGAAGTCAAGGAAACAAATGAACTTGATTTGCAGATTATATTCCAGAATATGAGGGTTTTTATGTAATTAAATCTATCTATATCTTTACGGTGATTGGAAATTGTGATTGGTTGAATCATCATCATCGGCCTACGGTTGTCCACTGCAGGACATAGGCCTCTCCCATTACATGCCACTGAACACGGTCCTCGGCTACTCTCATCCTGCTCTTGCCAGCCGCCCTGCGAAGGTTGGCGCCCTGGTTGAATAAATCCCGCAATTTAAAGTATTCAATTTACTTACAAATCTTCATCAACTTGGAAAACAAAGTCATAAGTTAGATTGTAAAATGATATTTCGTTTTTTTTCTAAAAACTTACCAAACGGGTTTGGCCGCGACCTTGACATTTCATGCGCGCGCGCAGCTCAATTCAACCGATTTTGTCATCTTAGAGAGCGAAAGTGGTTAGTCTTCTGAGGACCGCGTTTCGGCCACTGCCCCTCCACCGGTTAACCACAGTCCACTTTACATTATATTACATCATTCATAATAATCATCGCTCGCTAATAAGAATCGCTCGTAGCCTGTTCTGCCTGAGTGGTCTTAAACTATCACTAAGGTTAAGCAACCTACGGCGCGTTCAGTCCATGGATAGGTTTCTATCTATGACTAACGCTAGTGGAATTTTTCCGAGCGGTTCCGTGCTTCGCAAGGCACGTTAAGCAGTTGGTGCCGGCTGCCGTCGATAGATGGCAGTCGTTAAGCCAAGTCAGAGGCCTTAGGGCGGCTTGAAAACTTCTGACAGTAAGACCAGCCACTAGTCTTACAAGCCTCCACCAATCCGGACTTGGCCCCCGTGGTGGAGTATGGCCTATACCTTCCTCAGGGAAGAGACCCGTGCCCCTCGGTGGGGACATAATGGGTTGATAATGATGATGATGAATAATCATCACACTAATCATCATACTAATATTATAAAGCCGAAAGCTCGTGTGTGAGTGTGTATGTTTGTTACTTCTTCACGTCTAAGCGGCTGGAGCGATTTTGATAAAATTTGGTATGGAGTTAGTTGACACCCTTTTCCCGCAGTAAAACGTAGCCTAAGTGTATTAACACTTAGGCTACGTGTTATAGAAAATATCTTATTCCTATGGGATAATCGATGGATATGAATTCGCGGATGATATCTGGGGAACTTTTTCAAAAAATTGTTTACTGTTGATACACAATTTATTTTCCCTAATAAACCGCGGGTAACACCGCGGGACACAGCTAGTATATAATCTTACGTGCCTTTTTTTTAAAGGCACATTTACATACCTTGCTTCTGGCCCCACACTAGGATACCCACTGTTGTGGGAACCAGAGATAGCGACATCACAACCACGTAAGTATCCAAGATCTAGGGTTTTTTGTCCTCAACCGGAGTTCGAACTCGAGACCTCTCGCATGATAGGCAGATGCGCTAACCGTTGCGCTGCGGAGGTCGACATGCCTATGTAACAGTATAACATAACATTTACATACATGCACACACAGTGCTTCTGGCCCCACACTAGGATACTCTGTGTCGTGGGAACCAGAAACAGCGACGTCACAAACATGTAAACATCCAAGACCTGGGTTTTTTTTTGTCCCCAGCTGGGATTCGAACCCGGGTGCCACAGAGGTCGTATGAACATACCATATATCTTTCGTGTCAATAAACCATTTGTATTTGTATTAGGAAGGTTTGACATTATGATTGGCGCTTAGCCGCTTACCGTTAAAGTTTGTAATATCTTCCTTTATAATTAAACATTCGTGTCTTATATCATGAGAGGTTAGTCCCCACCTAAAGTACTTTCCACGTTATCAAACGATAATAAACTGGATTAAACCATTAGTAATTATTGAGTGTGTTTATTGAATTAGCACTCGAATCGACATGTTTTCATTATCTATGTGGGCAAGGATAGGATTCGTAACGAATACATCCGACAGAGAACCAAAGTTATCGACATAGCTCAGAGAATTAGCAAGCTGAAGTGGCAGTGGGCTGGCCATATTTCGCGAAGAACCGACAACCGCTGGGGTAAACGTGTTCTTGAGTGGAGACCGCGACTCGGCAAACGTAGTGTAGGACGCCCTCTAACCAGGTGGGATGACGATCTGCGAAGGACTGCAGGCAGATGCTGGATGCGGCAAGCCGAAGACAGGGCGCTATGGCGCTCATTAGGGGAGGGCTATGTCCAGCAGTGGACTAATATAGCCTGATGATGATGATGATGATGTGGGCAAGAAAGTAGGTGGAGTTGCGTAGGTAAACAAAACTCGCCAAGAGCGAGTTGGACTCGTGCTTGACGGGTTCCGTAGGACATTTCTCATTTTTTTCCAAAAAAAAAAGGTAAGTACCTACTCATTAAATCTAGTTGCGCTTCTAAGATGAATTGGTCTTTTTCTATTGTTTTTTGCGATCGTAGGTTCCGGCGATTAATTTGGTTTCATAATTAAAATTAAAAGCGCATTTTTGCACCGCTGCTGTTTTGAACTACGAGTATGACACTTTTGAATAACCAAGTCTTTTAAATGTACTGTGACCAAGCTGTTTAATTGTTATGTATAACTAGACAAATACTTGTAATAATTTCGGTGGGGATTCTTGAACTTTTTTTTCCAAAAATCCCCACTAGGCTGTGGTTTTAATCCGGTGGGGATTTCTGGAAAAAAAAACTATAATTCCCACTGGTGGGGATTTGTCAGTGGGGATTTTTGGAATAAATCCTTTTGACAGACAGAGGACGAAGTGATCTTACTGTGCTTCCTTTTGAGGGAGACGCGTTGCTAAAACATACTTTAAGCACTCTCTACTTGAAAATTGTACGAAAACTATTTCGAAGACTATTAAGTAATGAGCAGTCTTCGATAACAACCTAACATAGTAGCAGCTTAAAATTATTTCCGGCTAAATACTCTTTGATAAACCCCTTTATCACCTCCGTCAAACTGATTTATATCCGCTATCACTATCAGCTATAGAAATTGTTTACTAAAAACTGAGATTTTCTGTTGTACCCACTTGCTTTCCTATTCACGAAGTTAACAACATTTTTTTATACTTAGAGCGTTGTTTTGTTTCTAAGACTGCAACATGTTTGAATAGTTTTATAGTAAATCACCATTTTAGTTCTTCTCCGGGCTCAGAAACTACTGGGCCGATTTTAAAAATTCTTTCACCATTAGAAAGCTAACGACATTTCTCGCGAGTGACATATAGGCTATATTGGAATTTCAAAAAGTTTAGGGTGCCGTACGAAATCTCGAATAATTTAACCCAAGGTGTAAAAAAATTACAACCCGGGGAATTTTGCACGCAACTGGTATAGGCAGCTATTTCCTCGGAAACGTTTTTGCCACCCCGTGCGAAGCCGGGGCGGGTCGCTACTGCCTTATAGGTATTTTAGTTTTACCTATTTATTCTCGACCGACACATGCCGGAGTGGTCTGAGGTGGCACAAGACAGAAACATCTCGTCTGAGTTGGGGGAGGCCTTTGCCCAGCAGTGGGACACAATCGAGGCTACGTAAATAAAAAAAAAGACCCAATTAGGTACCTACTTTGGTTGTTCATCTTTCTGTGGTGCATTATGTAGAGTCACCGTCCACCTTCACATTTCAGTTGCAAAGTCGCCCGTAATGCAACGGAGTAGTGTGCATGGGTGTATAGGATGATGTGTTGTCGACTCTATACTGGGCACAAATTCAATTAAAATTAAAAAAAAAACTTATTCACGATAACAAAATTTTTACCTACAGCCTGTCCTTATAGTTTAGAAAACGGAAGTGAAGTGTAACTAAATATTGTACGAACTTTTCAGGCCAACTTCTATTCTAATATAAGCACAATTATTGTAACTGAGACCAAGGTTAATTCTCCTTGCCGAGACTATGTCTTTTAGTACCTACTAAAAGTTTGGGTACAGAAAATAAGAGTATTAGCAAAATCGCACTCTTTATTTTCTAGACTTTATGGACAGTCTGTACTTTATGAACGTCAAATTAAAAAAAAAAAACAGAACCTCTTTAATAAGGGGTTGATACCAATGTATTGTAGTCGGGTAAAAAGTAGACACGTACGATACCAAAAGCACAGTCAATCCTTCATAAGGTCAGCCACCTAGCGTAGCATTGCCTTCCTTACACCTTGATTCACGTCTCTTCTGCGACGGAAAACGTATGGACTTGTCTAAATTAAATCTAAATCTTGTTTAAATTAGTCTACTTGACAAAGTCAAGTTAATAAGTTCTATTAAATAGATTATCATCGTATTACTACAACGCAACGCGGCCGCGGCCCTCGCGCCCCGCGCGATGTCACACACACTAGAGTAGAGAGGGGGAACTAGAATATTATGCGAAGTCACACTAGAGAGGGGGGTCTCACAAAATAATGTGACGAGCTGTGACAAGGACGGCGGGGGAGGGGGTAACAAAATCACGACAATCGTGTGACGTAATTTATGGATTAATACCTAGGTACTACAATGTGCAGGTTGTCCATAAAGAGTAGATATTAAAGAGTACGGTTTTGCTCAGACTTTTTGTCTGTGTTTGTTGATAGCTTGCGCTTACAAGCATTATATAAATTAAAAACTTGAGCTATTACATAAAATAAGGTATTGTGCTTCAATAAATATGTATAATAAATGTTTTGACTTATCAATAAAACAATTATGGTCTGTAAAATATAGCTTGAGCTCCGCGACAGCTGTTCACTATTCGATGGCAGTAAGTACGGAGTTTTTACAGTGCAAATATCGTGGAGGGAAATATTCTGGGAAAAAATTCAAAACTTCATGGACGCAAATGTCCATGGGTCAATATACGCTATTTGAATTTCTATGGTCCATGGAAAAATATTAAACTTATTATATTATTGCGTCCGTATGCTTAAGCATTAAAGAATATGGTCTTTTTTTTGGCCCACATAGTCTATTCACGATAATTGTTTAATTTAAGACATAATCGTTAAAAATAGTTGTAAATGTATACTCCTCTGGCCTCCCCATTTCTAGATTATAATGATTTTATGGTGAGATATTTTTAAATACGTATCCCATTATGTTTTTTTTAAATATGATCATACGCTTTTATAAACACCGAAACATATTTCATCAAAATATACAGTAAAAAGTTTGATTAATACAAAGAAAAATAACTTACTTTCATGTCACGTTACAATAATGTCACTTCATCTGGCGAAACTCAAAGAAGTAAAATTTGACTTAAAACCGCAAAGGTATGTTTTGTCCATGAACTACGCTCATACAATAGTGTTAAGTTAGAAACAAGCTAATGACGTTGAGCAAAATTCCTATAATATAGCGTCAATTTGCGATTCACTGTAGGAAAGCGTGTTTCTGCCAGTCGTTGGAGTATTTCCTCTGGCAAGTCTGTTTTTGTATTTTATAGTTACGAAATTGTATATTTGCACAATGCAATGCTTATTGTGTGTAGATGTCATGTATTACGTTAAACGGTGATCAGAAAAGCGAGTGATATGTTTTTGTAGGTTTTGTGCGATTTTGTCACTCCTGTGGCGTCACTCCTCTGGCATATTTCATGTTTTATTTAATACGTGTCCTCTTTCTTAGCTATAATCAATGGCCTGTCACTTCCCTGCTTTCATTTGTGACTACCTACTCTGCCAATAGTGTCAGTCCTCTGGTAACACATTTTCCTCTGGTGCTTATAAAATTTAAAAAAATGGAAAATCTTCTGGCCCTCATCATTAAACATTTAAAAATTGTGTCAAATAGAGAAATTATCAATATTGAATGGAACAGATTACATTGCCTTCTGGGACACAAAAAAATCATATACCGTATATTCACCCCCATGACAGCTGTCGCGGAGCTCAATGAAAGCTATATTTTACAGACTATAGTAAACTTTCACTTCCGGTTTCTAGTGTTTTTGGACAAACTGTACTTTCATTTTCAATCAACCACCACAGTTCCTTCCACACACAGATTAACAAGTAGGAAGATTCGGCAATGAGCCGTTTTCAGAAGAGCTAAAAAAAAATATTACGGCTGTCAAAGTAATGTAATTTTGGACCTCAGCCCAATAGCAATGTGTGATACATCATAAAATAGGTCTCAGCGAGCTGAACAAAAGTTACTATGACGCCAACAGCCAAATGTTTGTCGTTGCGGAGTTATATTTTATTGAAAATTTTAGTTTTTTTTTATGATGTATCACACATGGCTATTGGGCTGAGGTCCAAAATTGCATTCTTTTGACAGCCGTAGGTAATAATTTTTTTTTAGTTCTTCTGAAAACAGCTCATACAATAGTGTTTGTCATAATAAATTATGAAATACATAATGCTGTGTTTCACTGAATTAGGGTTTTAAAAGGGTGCATTCCACAGCGGCCTCGCATTTTGAAAGTAAATGACCTTTTATGCAACCGCGGCGCATAACTTGTTTCTTTGTTCAGCGAGATAGAACCGAAAACTTATTAAACTTAGGTGTAACTTGATACACAAACACTTCATATACCTACCTAACATAACATAACATTTACAGACAGGCACAAGCACAACATTGCTTCTGGCCCCACACTAGGATACCCTGTGTCGTGGGAACCAGAAACAGCTACGTCACAAACATGTAAACATCCATGACCTGGGTAAGGGTTTCTTTTTTTTTGTCCCCATCCGGGATTCGAACCCGGGACCTCTCGCACGGTAGGCAGATGAGCTAGCCACTGCGCCACAGAGGTCGTCAAACGGGTAGAACGGTGCTGTGTTTTTAGTCAAGGCATGTCCTCAAGTTTGCAAGAAATCATTATCTGAATCGAATTCTATCTACCTACGTGCTACCTACCTACCCGCAAACAAAAATTGTTGGCGCTTAATGTAGAGTAGTGTCATCTAGCGACCAAAATCTGAGCCATAGAGGTTCTGTTACATTTTAGGAAGTACCCTAGATGGCGTTTTAATTAAACATCATTTCTACATTGTCATTCGAAGAATGGAAATATCAACGATCGATAATAAAATTATAACTTATTTATGTAGTCTGCGTGATGTATTTTTATCGAAATGATCTAAAAATAGCGCGAAAAGGCATTGAATCGTTCAATAAATCTCGTAAACACATGCGCCATAACAGTGTCCTAAGAAATTTATTCTAGAGGTCTCTATTTGTAGAGAGTATACACTACTTAGGTAGCTTTTGAATTCGATTGGCTTTTACATAAACTTTTCGTCTATCTCTTTCTATTGTACTGGCTATTTATGCGCCATCTCTTCCTCCCATTACTGATAGGCGAAATAAAATATGGCGAACAATTTTGACATTTCGCACGAACCTATCTCGGAAAAATGTGAAAAATTCAGTTTGAACGTGTTATATCAGTGATTTTATGAATAAAACATGGAACTTAACATAGCAAAGCACAAGTGGAATATCAAGTGATTAGTGTTTTACTGTGAATTACTACGGAATTGGCATAGTTGAAGTCAGTCATGTGAAACAGTGTTTTTAGCACATTTCTACTATTTGCTCGTGTAAATCGGCACTATTTCTCGCTTGATATCATTCTAAACTCATCCCACAGTCTATCACAACCAATTACATTTTTACTGCAACCAATGGTGTATTTTTCGGGCCCAAAATTGCACCACCCAAATACCTAATTTAGCCAAGCATCCGCTTTCGCAAATTTTCACTAAAAACTTTATTGCCTCACACTAATTTCCAGAATAACGCTCGAAACCATCACCCATCGACCTTTTTCTTTTAAAAAAAACATTGCTTTAGTTACTTTAGACGATAACTCTAGGAGTAAAGCAGATGTTTACACTTCATAAATGATTTACAGTTAGTTATCTATGCGAAGTCGTAAAAAATACCAACAGTTGATTACCCGCTCGCTAGAACGGTTACCAAGCATGCTCCATTGGTTTCACCTTATGATATGTATGCTTAGCTAGGCATTTACAACTTTGATTACTTACTTAGAAATTCTGAGAGTGGTTATAGTCCAATTATTAGAACAATGGACTCAGAAGCGAGAGACCCAGGTTCGATTTTCAGTGCGGGCATATACCTATGACTGTTTTCTCAAGTTATGTACATCTGTGAAGTATAAGTAGCAATAATTTAATGTAACTTGTAATTTATGAGTACGATAAAGTAATAACTATTCACATTTTTAGGTATTTCATTTTTTTATTTTATCTTTTATTTAGCATTTTCTTTGTTCAATTATATTTAGGGGTTCTGCTCTTGTCAGTGCAACATTCTGCATGCTTCAGTCACTTTAATTTAGTCATTTCTTTCTATCTTTCCTTTTACGAAATTCTGTGTAAATGGTCCCAGTATTTTCCTCAAATAAATAATTTTATGGTCATTAATTCCCGGTATTTTCAAACAAAACTATTTCCAATGCCTGCCTTCAGTTATAGCGATCAAACTTAATCTTGCGTCGACTCGCACAGTTTAAAGTGAACAATGGACTGGTCGGAATCTCGCCGGGATGGTGGAGTGTTGTCTTTCTAGTTAGTCGGTGGCACGGAGAGTACAATGGTGACGATGAACTCATCGGAAAAGGCACAGAAGGCCTGTCAACAGGGCCCGTCCAGGTGAGTTTTTTATTTATTTTACATTTTATTTATTTAATGTTAGGGAAATCAACAGCGATATCAGAACAAAATACTTAACACTTAGATTTATAACATGGTCAATGGGCTAGTTGCCCTAAAAAATGTAATTAGTCCCTCTTTTAGATTATTCAAAAATAAGGGACACATATTTTTTTATTTGTAAATTAGTCCAAAAATTACCAAGATATAGCCCATTAAAGTTACGTGTGACGTCACGCCGTGCTGCATTTTTTAGCTATTTTGTATCTTATGTTATTTCATATCTTTGTTATTTTTTGTTTAATCGAAAATAGAAAAAATATGTGTCCAATATTTTTTTATAATCTAAAATACGGGTAAATAGAATTTAATTATTTTAACCCTGGAAACTACCCTATTACAGATTTCCACGAAATTACTATTTAATTGTTTTATACTAGTTTATTTTTACATTCATTACATCACTTATACACCAAACTGAGGATCAGGATGTATTAGCAAAGAGCAAGATAAAAATTACACACAACCGACATGAGTGCATGCAACGACTAATGAGTGTTGATGAAGCGAAAGTGATTTGTCAGGATCACTTATTCACAGCATCGTTACTAAATGAGTAACTTTACTGTCCTCAGTTTCGAGACCTATAAAATCTAAAAAAAAAATTTGAGCCACTTTTTCTGTCTGTTACGCTGTAAAAACCCTTTAAACAATGAAAAATTGTATAATAAAAGTCATGTAAAAGTTATCATCAACCCCTTATGTCCCCACTGAGGGGCACGGGTCTCTTCCCTGAGGATGGTATAGGCCATACCCCACCGCGGGGACAAAGTCCGGATTGGTGGAGGCTTGTAAGACTAGTGGCTGGTTTTACTGTCAGAAGTTTTCAAGCCGCCTTAAGGCCTAAAAAAAAAAGCCAAAGTGAAGTCAGGTGTGCAATATTTAATGGGCCTCCATCAATCTATGTCACTCCACCGTTTTGTTCCCATCCCTCAGAGATAACTCGAAATGCGCTAAGGAAGATAAGGAGAAGGAGAAAAAAGAGACGGCGATAGCGAGCCTCCCGCCCAATGCTCAGGCGCTGGTCTCCACCATACCCTCGCCAGAGGAGTCTCCAAACTACCTGATCTACAAGAAGGTAAATTGTTATAGCACTATTAGGCTTTTTTTTTTTTAACGGGGTGAAATGCAGTTACGCACCATGACACCGCCCCCTGAGGGAGGGTGGCGGCCGTGTGTCAGGCTCACCTACCTAGTGTAGGCATACCTCCTAAAACACCCCGGGAGCCGTCCTGTCGCTTGTGCAATGGGGCGCCGCTGGATCTCGCAAGTGGTGTAACCACAACGCGAATGCTACAGCGGCGCCCCGGAGCACTATTAGGCCTGCCAGCACCACTTTTGTTATCGACTTTTGTATGAAGAATTTCAGTTAAATGCTGTTTTTTACTCTTCTCCGTCTTCATCATCATCAACCCATTATGCCCCCACCGAGGGGCACGGGTCTCTTCCCTGAGAAAGGTATAGGCCATACACCACCACGGGAGCCAAGTCCGGATTGGTGGAGGCTTGTAAGACTAGTGGCTGGTCTTACTGTCAGGAGTTTTCAAGCCGCCATAAGGCCTGACTTGGCTTAACGACTGCCATCTATCGACGGCAGCCGGCACCAACTGCTTAACATGCCTTACGAAGCACGGAACCGCTTGGAAAAATGCTTTAGTCATAGACGGCCACCCATCCGCTCGAATCGCTAGTAGCCCCGGCCGCCTGAATGATCTTAAACGATCACGAAGGTTAAGCAACATAGGGCGCGCTCAGTACTGTAAAATATTTGATTTTGAATTTATGCTCCTGACTTCGAGTGGTACCCTTAATTTTTCCAGATGGAGGCGATAATAGAGAAGATGCAAGACGAGACCACGGGCGTCCCCGTGCGTACTGTTAAGAGTTTCATGACGAAGATACCGTCGGTGAGTGGAATTTGGCCCCTGTTTGCAACTCAAACTAACACATTTAGAAGAAAAATAATATTTTTTTATTTATAAAAACAGTACACACGCCACAATAACGAAACAAATCCAAAAATAAATAAAAAAATAGTACTAAACTCGTCTTCCGAGCGAAGTAGCAAACATAGCAAAGGAATTGATTAATTCACAATATCGACTCTGACGCCAAGTGTGCGGAGCTTCGAACAAAATATATGAAAATTGTCGGGCGTAGCCGGCTGGGTAAAAAAAGAACCCAGGTCTTTGATGTTTACATATAAAGGTCGATTTACATCAGACGAGCGAGTGCTCATTCTGTCACCACTCTATCATATTCTTTTAGTGTAAACAAACGTAGAGCATTCATTTCTCCACTGCTCCGGTCCGGCGTCGGAACCGGAATCAGTCATGAGAAAAATATCGGATGCCGGATTATGCTTCTCCACTTCATCCGATTATAATCGGCAATGGACGTGACGCAATGCTTTATTAAAATTCCTCGGTTTTTCTATTCGAGGCAGGGGACGTTTTCCACACATTCTATTAATGTATTCTCATACTAGAGAACATTTTTGGATTGTATGCGTATATTGTTTTTTTTACGTCGATCACTTCGGACCGGTAAAATATCGTTCCGATCTAGCAAAATATCCGACCGTTAAACACCGGATGCCGGAGTAGTGGAGAAGCTTATTAGTATTCTTGTGTGTTTCTAAATCGGATCGGTAATTAACGTTTGCCGTACCGGAGCAGTAGAGAAAGGCCCTAAGAATGCTCGCCCGCTCGATGTAAACGGCTCTAGAGCGTGCAAACAGTAGAGCGTTCTTGCGTGTTCGGACGTGCTCGCTCCCTCGAGCAGTCTCATCAAAGTGCTCTTGTGGTGTAGCTCTAGCTCTTTGTTCGTTTGATGTAAATCGACCTTGAACATCATTGTGCAAGAATTCTAGTTCTAGTTTCCCGTCCTAGCTCGTTGATACTTTCGTGTAAACGGTGAAAACGAGCTTTCGTTTACACGATCGCTTCGGCCGTCTACAGAACCGGAGTTTCAGAATTGGTTCCATACGAGGCTTTTAAATTACTTGTACTGAACTGGTTCCGATCGCGGCTATTAATTTACTTGCATAGAACTGGTTCCGATCGAGGCTCTCGATGTGCTTGTACGGAACTGCTATCAGGAAAGAATGCTCTTGTTCTAGCTCTAGCTCTTTGTTCGTTTGATGTAAATCGGCCTCTAAGCACAGGATGAGTTGATGTTGATTGTCCCCAGGTGTTCACCGGCACGGACCTGGTCGCATGGCTTATGCGGCATCTGAGCCTCGAGGAGACGTGGGAGGCACTTCACCTGGCACATCTGCTGGCGGCCCACGGGTATCTCTTCCCCATTGACGACCACTGTCTGACTGTGAAGAACGACAACACTTATTACAGGTGAGCGCTGGCTTATTTTGTGAAATTCTAGCACCGCAGGCCGACTCTAGTGACATTCTGGCGCCGTAGGGCGACTCTAGTGACATACTAGCACCGCAGGCCCTCTCTTTAGTGACAAACTATCATCACAGGCCGACTCTAATGACATTTTAACACCACGGGTAGACACTGACATTCTAGCACCGCAGGCCGAGCGTTTTTCCTTATGTCAAATTTAGTTTTAAAAGGATCCCTAGGTGGCGCTGCCGTACCGTAATAATAAACGTCAAAGCAAAAAATAATACTATGGATATATAATACTATGTGGAATTTGTGATGGTTGGTTACCTAGAAGAAAAAATGCTGTTGTCGTTTGGTGATAAGTGCGCTTTTGGATACTTTGGAGTCTTTGCTATGGATTGTGGGTTTGAATTTTTATTTTTATTACGAGAAACCTCGTCCGAATAGCAACCCTGGTTCCTTCTCTTGTTTAGTGATCTGTGGACTGACTTTGACATTGATTGCTACGAATCACAAATTCGTATGAAGAAACGAATGACGCCATCTAGTGTTTCTCAAGGAACTAAGAAAAAAAAAGAAAGGAAAAACGCCCATTGTGAATTAGTCTTATATCAATAAACCAATAGATTTTCATTGCAGATTCCAAACGCCTTACTTTTGGCCATCGAACCAGTGGGAGCCGGAGAACACAGATTATGGTGAATACTTCAATGCTTATTTTCGATATTGAAACTAGATTATAATAGTAAATTGTTCACCAAGGGCGCAAACAAAATTTTTGCGTCGAGGTTGTGAAATTGAATCCAGAGCGAACTGTTTTATTTATTTATTTCTTTATTGGAGTGTAAAACAGGTAACAAACAATCTATATAATATACAGAGAGAGCTTAATAGAGTAGATCTAGAATGTCACCCAAAGTATACACACACGTGAGACCAGGAAAATGTAAACAGGCTTACATAACAATTCGACGTTTTAAACTAATCTTTTTAATCTAAATTTGTAACTGAGGCGATTCTTGCATTAAAGCTCGAACTAAGAATCGCTGAAGGAGGGTCCAACACTAGCGAGACCAAAAATGATTTGCTTCTGTGTAGAAAACTTTGCTTTTCACTACCATCTGAGAGGAATGAAAATGCGTACTTGCGTTCCAATTTCACATATTTGACAATTAGATACTTAAAAGTTTTGCAGCAAAGAGTTTGGTTGTTCAGTAAGTAGTTCCAAACTAGGTTTTAAAAGTTATTGCTTGGGTTGGAGCGAAATAGATATAGGACGAATCCTCAAGAGTGAAAGAGAAGTCCGACTTCTTAGTAAATGAGTGCATTAGTATATAAATTCAAAATTGGATTTTGAGTCTATTTACTTAAAGGTATCTAAAGGTAAATAGATTCAAAACCAAATTTTGAGTCTGTTTACTTTGATGCATCTTAGCTTGAACAACAATAGCGTGTTTTGGGTCCTAAATTTGGGCATCAAAATGCATCGTTTCGAGCAGATGGAGTGAAAAAATATTTTTTTCACACATGACGGTTAGCGCATCTTCCTACCATGCGAATGGTCTCGGGTTCGTATCCCTGCTGGGGACATAAAGAAGCCCCCAAGTGTTGGATGTTTACTTGTTTGTGACGTCGCTGCTTCTGGTTCCCACGACACAGGGTATCCTAGTGTAGGGCTGGGGCCAGAAGCAATGTATGTGCCTGTATGTAAATGTTTGTTAAAAAGTCAATGAAAAAAAATGATCTGCTAACACTCGTAAAGAGAAGAAATAGTTGACTATTTTCACTCCAAAATATTTAATAATATTGTTAAACGTTCCATCGCTCGAGATCGATAACAGTTTCATTCATAGCAATCTCTTTCTGTAATAGTTCTCGCGAAACAGGTCCACCTAGTGCGACGAACACCAGCAAGCAATTATTTGTAGTTATACTTGAGCCATTACAAACGTGCGAACCGGGTCATGAAGGTGCGAGCGAGAGTTCCGATATGCCTGATATGCCTCCTATATGTGTGAGAGAGAGGTCTGATACAAATGCTTATGACATAATGGGGGTTCGAAATTAATATGAAACTTTCAGTTTTTGAAGTTATTCGAATGAAATTTGGTACGAAGGTTCTTCATTAAAAATTATGAAACACTTGTAAAAGTTTTAAAAAAATCATCCCTTAAGGGGGAAAAACTTAGTATGAAACTTTGCCGTTTTTGAATTTATTGGAATGAGATTCAATATGAAGGTCGTTCATTAAATGTTATGAAAAATATATAAAATAGTTTTTCAAAAATCATCCCTTAAGAGGGGGGTGCAAAGTTTGTATGAAACTACCATTTTTGAAGTTATTCGAATGAAATTCAGTATGAAGGTCCTTCATTGGAAGTCATGAAAGACGTGAAAAGTAGTCTTTCGAAAATCATTCCTTCAGAGGGTATGAGGGGGTTGCGGAGTTAGTATGAAAGCTCTTTCGCATGCGCTAAAAGTATCCCTATCTTATTTGCAAACACTTTACTCAACTAATGCCCACGCGGACGTAGTCGCGGGCAACAGCTAGTTTTGAAATAAAAATGATTTGATTTGATCTCCCTTATCTTCTTCAGCGGTGTATCTCTGCAAACGTACGATGCAGAATAAGGCGCGTCTAGAGTTGGCGGACTACGAGGCGGAGTCCCTCGCGCGGCTCCAAAAGATGTTTAGCCGCAAGTGGGAGTTCATCTTTATGCAGGCCGAGGCTCAGAGCAAGGTTAGTGGGTGCAGACTTAAGTCTAGACCTATAGTCCGTTTTTTTATTCGATGCAAAAAAAAAATGACACGGTGTTACCGCTATAAAAGCTATAGGTTAACTCGGTAGATTTTTTTTACCGCGAATAGAAGACTCATGTGACCAAAATCCTTATCGCATCAAAGACATTAAAATTGAATTACTCGTAAGAGCAAAGTCTAAAAAGAAACACCTGCGTAGCATACACAATTTAACTTGGAAGTAAAATGGGGTTATTTGGTTTTTACGTACTAGCAACATTCAGACATTGACAGCCTGAGAATTGTATGGAGATGTCAACGTGACAATTTTTTTTTGCATTGAATGAAAAAAACAGACCGTAGACGAAGTAAGATTCCTCCGGCCTTATTATCCTCGCTTTGGTAGTAAAGAGAGTTAACCCACAATCTTACGTTTTGAGATAATGAGCAATGGACAATGAGAGAAAAAATGCTTGCCTTTTTTAAATTATTTTTGAGTAGAGGGGGAAAAAAGAAAAGACCCGTATCTTTTCGATTTCTTCCTGGACACATATAGACTTTAATAAGATATAGATTTTAGAAAAAATAAATTATTTAACCGGAAGTGACGTAGCTCTGAGACCTGTATGAATTTTGTGTCAATGCCTCACTTTGGCAAGTTAAAAAAAAATGAAACCAATAGGATGGTCATCTGTCAAACAGACACTGACATTTTTTTTTTCGCGGCGACGACGCGAGCCAAGGACACTTGCTTATTGTGGTCGAGCTGTGACCTCACACATAGGTTTTTGAATTTAATTTTTTTTCTCCATAATTATTAAAGTAAAAATTAACAAGGTATTTTTCCTGTACATAGGTTAATCTAGAAACGGTATTTTTTATTTCAGCAACAAATTTTTTGTCGTATTGTCCATTACGTTACTCGTGTCAGTGCAAAAATACTCATCTGATCATATGTTGCCAGTTCATTTAACCCTCTTAACCACTGTTATTATTATTGATTTAAATACTTTGGTGGGTTGTCTCTCTTCACCAGCAGTAACAATTTTTTTTTCTCATTCTAATTGTGCTATTAACTCATTTTGCATAAAATATGGGTTGACTCACTTCGCTACCAAAGCGAACGGAAACATGAGTCCTATATGAGCAATCTGGAACTCTTGTTTAATCTGTGGTGACATGTTTTCCTTGTAAAATCTCCACGGCAGACTAATTTAAACGGTGTTTTAAGGAATCCATTTTTATGTAGATACAAAAATATTCTATACCTAGTTAGACTTAGAGTAAATTAGAGATTCCTTGATTCACTCCCCGTGGAAGCTCGGCTTTCGTCCTGGCTAAGGCCGAAGACGAGTCGCGAGACTACTGTAACGCCCAGAGCAAGTTTAGGAGGTTCGGGCTAAGTCCTAGACCGAGTTGAGATAGGATTCTTAAATTCGACCAATAGAAATCCCCGTTAAACCGAGAGTATTACTTTTAGATTGATTCTCTGTGAAAATTCGGCTTTCGTCCTTACCGAGGCCGAATGACGAGTGCAACTTATGCCATTTTACGCCTCCAGTAAGGTTAGTGAGTTCAGGCTTCGGCCAAGATCGAGTTGAGATAGGATTCTTAGATTCTAGCCTAAAGGAGGAATGCGATTTCCGTGGAATCTCTGCTTTCGTTCTTGTTGAGTTTGAATTCATAGTGAAATGTACTAAAGTCTGTTGTTTCATTTAATTAAAAAAAAAAAAACAGTCACGTTGACATATCAATATCAAGACAAAGGCTGTCAATGTCGGCTTTTACGTAAAAACCAAATAATCCCATTTTACTTCCAAATAAAAATTGTGTTTGCTACTTAGGTGTTTTTTTGTTAGAATTTGCTCTTGTAATAAGTTTTTTTTGTCTTTGATGTGATAATGATATATTGGTCACACGCGCCTTCTATTCGACGTAAAAAAACATCTACCGAGTAAACCTATATATTTTATAGCGTTAACACCGCGTCATTTTTGCATCGAATTAAAAATAGGACTTAAGTTTTGGCCTCCTGACACCCCAGGAGAAACATTTGAAATGTATCACAGTTTTCAAAGAATAAAACATGCTCGTACAACTGTGGTCTGTATCATCTTCAAAATTCGATTCAAAGCGCCGTTGCAAGACCGGCCCGCCGAATGTTTGGGCATGCGAATGTTTATTTGTAATTTGTCCTTTAAATTGTATTTTAAGAATATTATTGCAATAAAAACCTCGTGTGGTTTGTTTGACTAATGCCCGGTTCCTATAATATACGCCTACCGGCTACGATCCGTTTTCCATACGATTTATTGACGGTTCGTAGGTTTTTCGTAGGAATTGTAACCGATCGTAAGCAAAAACGAAGCGTTTTGTGGATATTGGAACCGGGCAACATGTGACACTGAATTTATTTTTAAAGAGACAGATTATGAAAGAAATAGGTACATCAATCCAAAAAGTTGTATATGTAACCGAACAGCGCCGGCCGGTATACGGGGCCTGGCGGAATGCGCCCTAGTTTGCATCGGACCCGCCGGCGGCTCCTCGGGACTCAAGCCGGTGTTAAGTTGATAATAATTTTGTTACAGGTCGACAAAAAACGTGATAAGCTGGAGAGGAAAGTTTTGGATAGCCAGGAGCGAGCGTTTTGGGACGTCCACCGACCTATGGTAAGGATAACGTAAAATAAAATGTATACCAGCCAATTGCGAGTAGGACGCGCGCACGAAGGGTTCTGTTCATTCATCATCAGCCCATTATGTCCCCACCGAGGGGCACAGGTCTCTTCCCTGTGGAAGGTATAGGCCATACTCCACCACAGGGGCCAAGTCCAAGTATCTACTCGTATATTCATCAATTCTATCTTAATTCTTTTAGCGAAGAATTATCACTAGAACTAATACCTATGCCATTTATGCTAGCCTTCAACTCTCTGGACTTCCGCTTGACACATTTTTTTGGGACACCCTGTATGTTCACTATCTCTCTCTCTCTCTCTCTCTCTCTCTCTCTCTCTCTCTCTCTCTCTCTCTCTGAAAGATGGCCTCAGCCCTGCAGTGGGACGTATTTAGGCTACTTAAAAAATATGGTATTTGTATTTGACAGCCGGGCTGTGTGAACACAACGGAGCTGGACCCGCGGAAGCTCTCACGGATTAACGCGCTCAAAGAGAAACGGAAGAAGCAATGCCAAGAACTCACTCAGCAGAACATTATCAAGGTATTTTTAGATATATTTTTCGAATACACTCACTCACACTCTCATTTACTTTCTCACACTCATTCACTCTGTCGCCGATAAACGCGCTCAAAGAGAAACGGAAGAAGCAATGCCAAGAACTCACTCAGCAGAACATTATCAAGGTATTCTTGTTTACAGTCTGTTAGCTTTTAGAATATACCTCGGGCTCTAGAGTAGGCTTCGGTTCTCGCCGAAAGCACACGAGTGTAATACTACTACCTGCTCTATTTAAAACTTCTCTTTACTATTTTGAAAAGTTATGTAAAGTTATAAACAACAATACAAAATAAACCTTACCTTATTGCAATATAATCGGTTTTTGATTAGTCAGCCGAGGTATATTTAAAAGCTAAAGCCCATTACACAATGAAAAAAATAAGGTATAAGAATAAGAAATAAGGAGCCAGGAATAAGGAATAACACATGTGTCTTGCCCAACGGTGCTGCCATTGTTGGATTCCGCTATTCCTTATTTCTTGTTCCTTATTTCTTAATTCTTATTTTTTTTCATTGTGTAATGGGCTTAACAGACTGTATGTATATTTGACGAATACACTCACTCACACTCTCACTCACTTTCTCACACTTATTCACTCACGGTGAGTGAATTTTACCCTTTAATACTGTCGCCGATAAACGCGCTCTAAGAGACACAGAAGAAGTAATGCCAAGAACTCACTCAGCAGAACATCATCAAGGTATTGCTATGTATATTTGACGAAGACATCCGCTTATTCACTCATTCACTCGCTCATTCACTCACTCTCTCGCACTCACTATCTCACACTCATTCACTCACGGTGAGTGGACTTTAAACACGGCCAAAGAGAAAACCGAAGAAATAATGCCAGGAATAGGCCATTTGACAGTGTGAAAAAAAAGTATTATATCATCATCATTCAGCCACAAGAAGTCCACAGCTGGTCATAGGCCTCCTCCATGGATTTCCAAAAAGACCGATCGGAAGCGGCTTGCATCCAGGGTCTCCCTGCCACTTGGATGAGATCGTCTGTCCATCTTGTGGCTGGTCGTCCTACGCCACGCTTGCCGATATGTGGTCTCCATTCGAGCATTTTTCGGCCCTATCGGCCATCAGTTCTGCGTGCATTTTACACCAATTGCTGACACACTTTAGCTTGAACAAACTGTTCCATAAAAAACAATTCGGTTTCACTAAGGGTCGTTCAACAACAGACGCAGGTGTCGCGTTAATGAATCACATATTTAATGCGTGGGAGGAGGCGCAGGATGCCATCGGGGTTTTCTGCGACCTATCCAAAGCCTTTGATTGCGTAGACCACAAAACGCTCCTTTGTAAGTTAATTAGATATGGTCTCAGGAACAAATCTTTAGGACTTCTTACATGGTATTTAGGTAACAGAGTGCAGAAAGTTGATATAAATAGATGTAAGTCTTCTGGATCCGATGTTAAAGTAGGAGTTCTTCAAGTTCCATCTTAGGGCCGTTCCTTTTCTTAGTGTATGTAAATGACTTGCCTTACCTAGTAGAGAAATTGTCACAAATAGTACTGTTTGCGGACGATACTTCTCTAATATTTAAAATAAAAAGAGGTCAATCCAATTTAGACGATGTAAACAATGCACTGTCTATAGTTTTGAACTGGTTTACAGTTAACAATCTTATGTTAAATGCCAAAAAAACTAAATGTATAAAGTTTTCATTGCCCAATGTAAAAAAAGCGGACACAAGCCTAACAATCGCTGGTGACAGACTTGACTTAGTTGGCGGCTAACATTATAATTTCATGTACATTGACATTCAACAAGCAGAATGTAAATTCTTTACGTTGAAATAAATTTCTGATTCTGGTTACGGGTTTGACCCGTAACACATGCTGAGTCCAGACTCCTTTTTCAAGGCCATGACACACATCGTCACACCCACCCACTTTTCTAGCTATTAGTGAGTAAACATTAGTTAGTTAATTCACGAATTGTTTGGTCGAAATGTTGCAATGCAAGCTTACAAGCATGCAAATTGTAAAATAGTTTTTATTTTATCATTGCGTGTTTTGTCTTTGAAATAAAGTTTTTCTATTCTATTCTATTCTATTTCTTGTTGCAGAACAACCCAATAGTCACAATAACCAACCCACAAGAAAGCGAGGAGGAGATTCAGAAGAAAAACGCCGAGATAATAGTCAAGGAGAATGGTGAAATTGTGTTCTTATTAAATTTGTTTAAGTCTCAGAAGTCATCGTCATCATCACCCCATTGTATCCCCACCGAGAGGCACGGGTCTCTTCCCTGAGGAAGGTCTAAGCCATACTCCACCAAGAGGGCCAAGTCCGGATTGGTGGAGGCTTGTAAGACTAGTGGCTGGTCTTACTGTCAGAAGTTTTCAAGCCGCCTTAAGGCCTCTGACTTGGCTTAACGACTGCCATCTATCGACGGCAGCCGGCACCAACTGCTTAGCGTGCCTTGCGAAGCACGGAACTGCTCGGAAAAACGCCACTAGCGTTAGTCATGGAACGGTCACCCATCCATGCACTGAACGCGCCCTATGTTGCTTAACCTTCGTGATGGTTTAAGATCACTCAGGCGGCCGGGGCTACGAGCGGTAATTAGTCTTAGACGGATCCGGGGTTATTAGCAAAAATACGATTCCTCTAAAAGTCTTAAATAATACGCTATTTGACAGTGTGAACAAAACAGTAGATATTATTTATACGTATTCGTATAAATTATGTGTCTAAAAACAGCTTTAAGGCATTTTAACTAAAAAAACCATTATAATTTGTAGAAAAACACAAGATAACATTTGATAATTTGTATCTGCCGCCATTGTATCGAAAACGGCCTGGATTGGCCGATTCTATGATGACGTCACATGCTAGTAAAAATGGCGTCTGTCATTCATTCTTTCTTACGTTCATTGGTTGGTTTACCGGGAAGTGACGTCATAATTCCTGTGCGTCGCCATATTGCCTAAGATAGCGTTTTGGCGGTTTATTTGAAAAGTTTCGCATGCCATTTTTTAGAAGAAATACATGAAAGAATTTAAAATTACCACTTTCTGAGGACTCCATGAATACCGACAAACAATATCATATGGCTTTCAGAATTCGATCAAATAGGTTATACTCAAGCGCTGTTTAAGTAGTTTGTACACACATACATAAGCTCACGCCTGTATCCCAGAGGAGTAGGCAGAGACCAGGGACGGCCACTTACCATCAACCTGACAGATTATGATCAAGTATATTCCATCCCATAATTCGAGTCAGTAAAATGACAGTTATAGTCTGTTAGCTTTTAGAATACACCTCGGGCTCTAGAGTAGGCTTCGGTTTTCGCCGAAAGCACACGAGTGTAATACTACTTCCTGTTCTGTATGAAATTAAGTGTCATATTAGTTCCGATATTTCTATTACACGAATATCCGATTCTATCCGATAGTAGCCGAGGTATATTCTAAAAGCTAACAGACCAACTGTCATGTCAGTGAAAAAGGGCTGCCAGCTAAAATAGTGATGGCTACATTCGATCGATTTAACGTTCTAATCAATTTTATTTTTTGAACTGAATCAACAAATTATGTATGTATTTATCCAAATAAAATCGACGAATTCTATGAGAGGTATAAGTGATAGAACCTTCATCATCAACCCATTATGTCCCCACCGAGGGCCACGGTAATCTTCACTGAGGGAGGTATAGGCCTTACTCGGCCAAGTCCGGATTGGTGGAGGCTTGTAAGACTAGTGGCTGGTCTTACTGTCACAAGTTTTCAAGCCGCCCTAACCAACCTAATTCCCTCACCAGGCGAGACGTCCCAGCCGGAGGGACCCCCAAGCCCAGCCGACACCAAGCCTCACCAAGCCCCTTCCACGGACGAGCGCATTGAAGCCGCGAAGAGACAGCTCGCTATGCTACGCCAAAGGCTCGAGCGACGCAACATCCGCGTTAGCAAAGTTGCTGAACTGTGAGTAACATAGTAACTACTAACTATTAAGTAACTAGCAATCTTGTGTCTTATAATAATAGTCACAAAGACGTTTTGTCGTTTAAGCTTGTATTATGTAGCCGAGTCTATAGCAAGACTTACGAAGCCCCTTCCGCGGACGAGCGTATTGAAGAGATAGCTCGCTATGCTACGCCAAAGGCTCGAGCGACGCAACATCCGCGTTATCGAAATTGCTGAACTGTGAGTAACATAGCCCAGTTGATTGCAAGCCACACTAAGCCCCGTCTACGAACAGAGAAACATGCTTTGTCAGTGGCTTGAGCGCAGCAACATCTGTGTAAGTAAAATGGTTCTTCGGTCCCTTTTGAAAAGTTTATGTACAGAACCACATAATACATTATAGTACAGGTACAGAAGATTCACTCCGGAAAATCAAGTAAAGAAAAAAGGGACTATAGCAGCGATACAATTAGGTGCAATTCAGATCGCGCGGCGTTAAAAAAGCTACGTTATATTCACCTACATGTTGCCTCCATTTCTACCGCGTAACTCTTACCTCTTCTGGCGCCTGAATTCCTACCTGTTTGCCTCTCCGGAGTGGTCGCCGCATGTACTTACGCGTTCGATACCGACACGCGTAGTGAAACAGGCGTGACAGAACTAACAAACCGTTTGTCCGCAGATTTATCGCTTACTACGAGCAGTATGCAGAATACGACGCTTTTCTGACTCCGCCCGAGTGGCCTAACCCTTGGACCAGCGATACCACCGAGCTCTGGGACCAGGAGAAGCTCTGGTGAGTGCTCTCGGGTCTCCTTAGGGCTTTTCTCCACTACTCCGGCATCCGGCCCGATAATTTGCTAGATCGGCAAAACCGAGGAATTTTAATAAAGCACTGCGTCACGTCCATTGCCAATTATAGTCGGAAGAAGTGGAGAAGCATAATCCGGAGTCCGATATTTTTCTCATGGCTGATTCCGGTTCCTACGCCGGACCGGAGCAGAATCAAGAATCAAGAATTTATTTCAACGTAAAGAATTTACATTCTGCTTGTTGAATGTCAATGTACATACAGTTATGTATAATGTTAGCCGCTGCCTTGGGGCCGTCTGTAGTGGAGAAAAAGGCAGCGAAAAAAAAACTCCACTCTGACCATCTTTTCTCAAATCACCTTAAAGCTAATACAAATTAAACATACAAAATAATATCTTGGATGTGTTGAACACTAGACACATTTATCCTCTGATTTAATTTAATATTAAACTACTATTGAATGCCATACGTCCTTGTCTTCTAAATAATCGTTGATTTTATAATAAGCTTTTTTGCAAAGAGTGTGCTTAACGCAATTCTTAAATCGCGTTGGGGGTAACTCTAATATATCTTGGGGTATCTTGTTGTAGAACCTTATACAGTGCCCCATAAAGGAAGTATTAACTTTTGCAAGTCTAAATCGTGGAAATGACAATTTATGTTTATTCCTAATATTAACGTTATGATGGCTACCAAGAGTTTCGAAGTCCTTAATATTTTTCCGAACGTACATAATATTTTCATAAATGTATTGGCTTGCAACTGTTAAGATGTTAGTTTCTTTGAAAAAATCTCTTAGCGAGTCCCTACTACCTAGCTTGTAAATAAATCGGATCGCTCTCTTCTTCAAGATGAAGATAGTCTCAATGTCTGCTGCCCGGCCCCATAGTATTATACCATAGGACATAATACTATGGAAGTAACTAAAATAAACAAGCCTAGCAGTTGCCACGTCAGTAAGTTCTCGAATTCTTTTCACGGCATATGCTGCGGAGCTTAGTCTATGTGCCAATTTTATAATATGTGGACCCCATTGTAGTTTGGCATCGATTGTGATGCCCAAAAATACAGTATCTTCAACAAATTCTAGTTTATCATTTTCAATTACAATGTTGTTTTCAACTAATTTTACGTTAGGTAGGGTAAATTTCATACATTTTGTCTTTTTTGAATTTAACAATAGATTATTTACTGTAAACCAATCTAGAACGTGCGAGAGAGCATTATTTGCTTCGTCAAGATTATTTTCCTGTCTCTTTATTTTAAAAACAAGTGACGTGTCATCAGCATATAGCACTATCTCACACATTTTTTGTACCAAAAACGGTAAATCATTTACATAGACTAGGAAAAGGAACGGCCCTAAGATAGATCTCTGCGGGACTCCCATTTTTACAAGAGAGCCTGACGATTTAATACGATTTATTTCTGCTTTTTGAACCCTTCCTTCTAAATATGATTTTAAAAGATCTAGACTTAATTTTTTTATTCCATAGTGTTTTAACTTTGAGAGTAATGTTTTGTGGTCTACACAATCGAATGCCTTTGACAGATCACAAAATACTCCTATCGCATCATTATGATCCTCCCACGCACTGAAAATATGTTTAACTAACATGACTCCAGCGTCTGTTGTATTCCGCCCTTTATTGAAACCGAACTGCTGACTATGGAGGAGTTCGTAATTATTGAAGTGAATAAGTAATTGATCTAAGATAATTTTTTTAAATATTTTACTTAATACTGGTAGGACTGAAACGGGTCTAAAATTTGTTGGATCTTGTTTATCACCGCTTTTAAATAAGGGTACTAACCTACTATATTTCATGAGGTCTGGAAATACTCCTTCATCTACGCATTTATTGAAAATCTGTGCTAACGGCAAAGCTAGGATATTTATCACTGAACTAACTATTGTTACTGACATACCCCATAAGTCCTCGGTTTTTTTAAGATTTAATAATTTAAAATTCTTAACAATGTCATGGGGCTCAATGTAATTAAACGTAAAATCGTGTTCGCATGCGGGGACATTGTCCCTTAATAATGTCGCCGCACGATCAGGTGACGAGTCTAACGGAGCTGTAGTTATGATTGGGACATTAGTGAAGAACTGTTCGAAAGCTGCAGCGATACCTTCATTTGATGTTATTATTTTGTCATCAATCTTAAGTCAAATATCTCGGTCTCCTAACTTTGCTTTACCCGTTTCTCTATTTATTATGGTCCAAATTGTTTTTACTTTATTCGGTGATTGTAGGATTTTACCTTTTATATGATCGCATTTAGCTTTATGGCAGACGGCCTTAAATAATTTTGAATATTTTTTTACGTACTGTATGAAGTGGGCGTCATATGTATAAGTCTTTTTGTCATATAATTCATAAAGTGTGTCTTTCGAATACCTGACGTAGCCCATTCACTGAATCCTACTCTATTGTCCTTGCTTTTTAGATGGCGCAATTTAAAAATCTTTTTATAACTACCCGACACCACTTCGAATAACTGCAGTGCAGAAAGGACCTTATACTTAAACTTTTCTCTTGTTTTTAGACCATTAAACTTGCTCCGATCCATCGTCTTTGCGTTCCCTATCACGACGGTAAACCGCCCGGCGCAGATAACCGCTGTTCAGCTCCCCCTTATCAATAGGCTACTTGACTGTGAAAACAAACAGTATTATTTATTCGTCTTCGTATCAATTATGAGTCCTAAAACCGCTAACTAAAAAACAATTATTACATGTAAACTAAACACAAGATAAAATTTGATAATTATCTATCTGCCGCCATTGTATCGAAAACGCCCTGGATTGGCCGATTCTAAGATGACGTCACATGTCAGTAAAAATGGCGTCTGTCAT
Source organism: Yponomeuta plumbellus (assembly GCA_947310845.1). NCBI lineage: Eukaryota > Metazoa > Arthropoda > Insecta > Lepidoptera > Yponomeutidae > Yponomeuta > Yponomeuta plumbellus. The sequence continues at coordinate 6,835,414 of OX371220.1, read as the reverse complement.
TCATTCCTTCTACGTTCTTTGGTGGGTTTACTGGGAAGTGACGACTTAATTCCTGTGCGACGCCATTTTGCCCAAGATAGCGTTTTGGCGGCTCATTTCAAAAGTAAATTTTAGTTTGCCTTTTTTGTAACAAATACACGAAAGAATTTAAAATGACCACTTTCTGAGGACTCCATGAATAATACCAACAAACATTATGAGATGGCTTTCAGAAATCGGTCAAGTAGTCTATTAAGATTTTCAACCATTGACATTAAATCTACTTACAGCACTGACCAAATAGGTAGTCACACTAATATTATAATACGCGAAAATTTGTGAGTGTGTATGTTTGATAATTCTTCTCGTTTAAACGGCTGGAGCGATTGTAATGAAATTTGGTATGGAGTTTGGCACGAAATAATTTAAAATGACCACTTTTTGAGGACTCCATGAACAACAACAAAAAATATGGGATGGTTTTCAGAAATCGGTCAAATAGCCTATTGCGTGTGGCAGTTTTTGTACATCTTCAGTAGGAAGAAACACCCCGCGAGCAGGAATATGAAGACAAGTTTAATTTAATTTATTTATTTGGAGAAAATACAGGCACAGATAGTGAATATTCTATGGTGTACAATATAGGGTATTACTTTATCTGCCCTATTAAACATTTCTCAATTATAATTAGGGCAGGTGCACCAAGAATTATGTTTGTGGTGCTCAGGTGCATCTTAATTTCTTCAATAGAGGATGCGTTGGAGCCCCCAGCAGCATTTTGTGCTATCACAATCCCTTTTGATTGTGGCTTACCCATTTTTTCACATTAACACAGTCATTACAGTTGGTCCATGATTTTTTTATTTATTTGTTCTCACTCCGTCACACGAACGACGCGAGGGGCGATTCCAATTGCAGTTGGGAGCCAATACATTTATGAAAATTTATGTACGTTCGAAAAAATATCAAAGACTTCGGAAGTTTTACTAGCCATCCTAACGTTAATACTAGAAATAAACATAAATTGTCATTTTCATGGTTTAGACTAGCAAAAGTTAATACTTCTTATATGGGGCACTGTATAAGGTTCTACAACAAGATACCCCAAGATATATTATGGCTGCTACACACTATGCCATAGGCCAGGGACCACCAATTAATTTCATTGTGGGTCCGTTTGTAACAAATATAACTCTATCGCGGTCCGTTTGGTTTATGATAATAACTAGCAACCAAGACTTAAAATGTCAATTGTCAATCCTACCTACTACTAAACCTACTAAATATCCTAAATGGGAAAGTATGTCAGTTCGTTTTCTCTTTACTCTTTCACACAAAAAATACTGAACCAATTTGAATGAAATTTGTCGGGATGCTCGTTGAATCATTCCGGCCTACCACTCATTCACTCATCTCGCACGCGTCTGTCGGCGCGTGGGTATCGGGCGGCAGAGACAAGACAAAGCGAGGGCTAAATTGAAATATCACACATTTTGATACTGATATTCCCAGATTCTTCTGGGTCCGCACAAAATAGGTTGGCGGTCCGGATTCGGTCGCGGTCCGCCATTTGGTGACCCCTGCCATTACGCCTATGGCAGGGGTCACCAAAGCTGAGCCGCCGGCTGGCCGGGGTGTGCCGGCGGCGGGTCTCAAATCTCATTTTTCTTTTGAGTCTTTTGCTAATTAAAACTAATATTAAGGCCGTGAATCGCTCGTAGCCTGAGCTGCCTGAGTGATCTTAAACGATCACTAAGGTTAAGCAACATACGTTAAGACTAACGCTAGTGGCATTTTTCCGGGCGGTTCCGTGCTTCGCAATGCACGTTAATCAGTTGGTGCCGGCTGCCGTCGATAGATGGCAGTCGTTAAGCCAAGTCAGAGGCCTTAGGGCGGCTTGAAAACTTCTGACAGTAAGACCAGCCATTAGTCTTCCAGCCATTAGGCTTCAATTTGGCGTGCATTTCGTTCGAGTCCACCGGGTACCAAATTATTAATACCTTCAATACAGTTTCTTACAAAAGCTTCTCAATACGGTATTTGACACTATCAACAATAAATTATTTGAGATGCTCGATTAAAACAAAAATTACAAAATGTTTCGGAAAATGTATTTCTTTTAATCATTTACTAGTTATTACAATTTTTAAATAGATGAAACATAAAAAGAGTGCTCTGAAATTGGACGTCATAAGCAAGATTTTCATACAAAATTCCGTTTTAAAAGTAACTCATTTGACATTTTGTCAATAACCCAATTCAAAAACCGGTCCTCAAATACTAGATACGTCGAACCTACTTGCAAACTATGATAAACAGTCATAACAACCGCGACCCTGATAACTGTATCGCTAACGACGTCACGTTGTGACGTCACTCGCTCGCCAAAGCCAATGCCTTGGCCGTGACCTCGCGCGTTTTGGCAAGACCTTGGACCCAAGGTTGGCACCTTGGATCCAAGGTTTTGGCCTTGTCCTGAAGGTTGCCCTTCGCATCGAGGTCTTTTCGGTTGTAAAGAAGGTTATTCGGAATGTTTTTGCTAACATGTTTTGAGGGCGATGATCTTTGGTGTACCGTTTGGCTATTGATGTTTTTGTTTGATTGATGTTTTTATCACTCCCGGACAGTCATATGTGATCTATTGTAATTTTTATTGCTATCGAATGCTATAGCATTCACTGTCCAGGAATGTGTTCATTTAGTTTAGTTTTTAGTTTTATTATTTTGTTACTCTTTGATGGGTTTTTTAATTTTAACATTTATACCTAGTAGGAAAGTTTTTTTAGTACCTACATTTTATTCAACGCTATAATAAATTACCTATTTGTTCAGTGCTGTAAGTGGATTGAATGTCAACGGTTGAAAATCGTAATATAATTGTCCTTTAGTTTGTAGTAATCGTTTTCTCGGGCTACAGGCTAGGCCTGGTGTGGGTACCACCTTTACGTCAATTTTTTTAACAGCCAGTATGTTGCAATCATTAAAATTATAGAATAGAATAATGGAATAATTTAGTGGAATAAGGTTGCATGCACAAAATAAAATTTACAAATAAAGAGGTATATTTGTAAATTTTATTTTGTGCATGCAACCTTATTCCACTAAATTATTCCATTATTCTATTCTATAATTGTTTTTTATTGTCCCGGGTTCGAACCGCGTACCTATGAGTAGGTTATTTACATTTGTGAAGTTATAGTAACAATACCACTGTCTAACCGTGAAGGAATTCATCGTGAGAAAACCTGAATCCGATGGATAAGCGTTGTAATTGAGCCCGTACTCTGAGAATAAAAACTGTACTTTGATGTAAGCAACATTAAAAAAAAACGTTTATCTCGTCTAACACAGAACTTCCACACATAAACTCACGCCTTTATCCCAGAGGGGTAGGCAGAGACCAGGAACAGATCGCTTAGATAACACGGAACTAACGTAGATAAAATCATTTAAACAATCATAAACATTTACATACAGGCACATACATTGCTTCTGGCCCCACATTACCCTGATACCCTGTGTCGTGGGAACCGGAAACAGCGACATCACAAACATTTAAAAATGCAAGACCTGGGTTTTTTTCTGTTCCGAACCGGGATTCGAACCCGGGACCTCTCGCATGGTAGGCAGATGCTCTACCGCTGCGCCACAGAGGTCGTTAGTTACTTCAAAGATTCATAGAATATGAAATATTCATTTGAAATTGCGCTTGTTCATATGTATCATAATCATCATCATCATCATCTTCACCGGCCTATGCTTATCCACTGCTGGACATAGGCCTCTCATAGCACGGTCCTCGGCTATTCTCATCCAGTTCTTGCCAGCCGCCTTGCGAAGATCATCGCTCCACCGAGTCTTGAGGACGTGGAATTTTAAAATTTAAAATTTCAATAATTTTAAAATTGCTATTCCAGTATCGGTAAAATTACATTGGACCTACAATTTTATCCATATAACATCATAATGTCCTGTAATTTATGGCAATAAATGATTTGATTTGATTTGATTTGATTTCATTTGATCAAAAATAAATTATTTGATATGCTCGATTAAAACAAAAATTACAAAATGTTTCGGGAAATGTATCTCTTTTAATCATTACAATTTTTAAATAGACGAAACATAAAAGGAGTGCTCTGAAATGCGACGTCACAAGCAATTATTTTCATACAGAATTCCGTTTTAAAAGTAACTCCTTTGACATTTTGTCAAATACCCAGTTGTATAGCCGCCATCTTGAAATTTATCCTCCCCCCAGCAAAGATCCGCTGCCGCTGCGGCGCGTGCGCCGGTGGGCCTTCGGTCTTCGCGAGCTTCTGAACGACCCGGCCGGCCGCGACCACTTCGCCAAGTTCCTGTCCAAGGAGTTTAGTGGGGAGAATCTCAAGTGAGTATTGGATTGGATGGAGATGTCGATTGTATACTGAGAGAAAGAGAGAAAATAGTTATTCGTTATGCAAGGCTGCGAAGTGGTTATTTGGCGCGAGTGTTGAAATTGAAAGCTGAGCAAGCGGAGGAATCTAATAAATAATAAAAAAATAATAATAAACTCACGCCCGTTATCCCCGAAGGGGTAGGCAGAGGCACCAGTCTCTAGAACTGGACCCACGTTTTGCCGAATTTATTAGGTCCCAAACGTGACAAGTGGCAAGCCTGTCGCCGTTATCCGGGCACAATTTATCAGCGAATGGTGTTGCTGTGCAAACAAATGTACGTAACTAAAAGTCATTGGTACATGCGTGGTTCGAACCCAGACCCTCATGATCGAGAAGCAAAGGTCAACCCCACTACGCCACCACCGCTCCGCGGAGGAATCTAAGATTGAAAAATAGATTCCTGAGCGTAGCGAGGCTTTCAAGACACGAGGCGACAAATAATTTTGCAGCCATGCGGAACACACAACTTTTCACCTCACTACAGCGAGGAAAATGCGAGCGGCAAGAAAAATAAATAAAAATAACTTATCGTGCGATTATCGGCATTTTGTAAACGTCCATTAATTCTGTAGGTGTTGAAATCATATCAGCACGGTACGAATCCGACAAATTTACGTGAATTGTGATAACTTTCAACTTTTTAAATTTTTCTTTTTTTTCCGGTTGCGTTCAGAAATTAAAGTGAAAGTGAAAGTCAAAAACATTTATTTCTATTATAACACTATAACACACAATGACCATAAATAACAAAAATTACACCCTTGTGTTTCAATTGCTATACAGGGTGGAATTTTGTAATGCCACCTGAAAGGGAAGTACTCTTAATACTGTAGATAGAAAATTTTACTCAAAGAAAACATTCCTTTATTTTTCAAAAGAAAGAAAACTGCATTCAAAGATTTTTAAAAATTCGCGTGCCTCACCCGGTAGTCGAACCTACTAAAATCTGTGAAAGTTGCACCCTGTACTTTTATTGCATCGATCGTTAGGGTCAATTATAAGGATGAAATCTCTCTAACAAACTTCATAAATTAAATGAAAGGAAAACAATGAAATCTTAAATTGTTTTAATTATTTACGGGTAAACTTAACTAATTAATTGCTCGAAATGGGCTCCATTTTCTTAGATACACAAATTTATTCATCTAACGAATTCATTTCTAGTAACCTTTAATAACGTGTTGTGGTGAATGTTATAAATCGTATTCTGAACTTCAACTCTCAACTCGTTTACATTCTCATAAGATTTAATGTAAATTAGATTTTTTACATATCTAAGTTATGTCGCATCTAAAAAAGGAGTCTACATTACAAACACGTGCAAATTGCAATCGTCTTATCTAAATAGTAATTCGTAATTTTAATGGATAAATGACATCAATGATAATTATTAATTAATAACATAAGTAAACATAAAGAAACGGATCTTTGAGTAAAAGTGCTTTAACTTAACCCATTGAATTAATAATTTAAGATTGAATTGTTTTTCTTTTGTTCTTCATTTAATTTATGAAGTTTGCTAGAGAGATTTCAACCTTGTAATTGACCCTAACGATCGATGCAATAAAAGTACAGGGTGCAACTTTCACAGATTTTAGTAGGTTCGATTACCGGGTGAGGCAAGCGAAATTTAAAAAATCTTTGAATGCAGTTTTCCTTCTTTTCATAAATAAAGGAATGTTTTCCTTGAGTAAAATTTTCTATCTACAGTATTAAGAGTACTTCCCCTTCAGGTGGCATTACAAAATTCCACCCTGTATATATCAAATAAACATTAAAATTTGTTTTTTATTTAATCGATTAATTAGTCAAAATAAGTAACTTAAACTGAAATACTATTAGTCTTTATAATTAAACCTATTCGACATAAAATAAAGTGTAGATAAAAAAAAAGTTTAAAATCTGTAATAAAAAACATGTTTCTGATTCCATTAGGAAATCAGTCACGCGTTGAAGGAGTTTTATATTAAAAAAAACCATATCTATTACAGAAAGAAGATACATCACAGAAACAAAACAAACAGACAAGTAACATAATATACAGGGTTTTCCAATAAGAGGTGTTATTTAGATAAAAAAAATAATGGCATTTTTTAATATAAATGATCGGATGTTTATTTCATTATGAAGAGAAAGGTATCCTGTTAATAGTGGAAACTAACATCAGGCAAATGACCACCATGACCACGCTTACTTTTCATGAAATTTTCCATAACCAAATCGCAAAGTGGCTGCCCTATGTTCTTGATAGCCTCACGAATTCCATCTTTGAGGTCTTGAATCGACGCTGGGCTGTTGGCGTAGACCTTGCGACTTCTTCCTTTGGGGCCACGTGAAAGAGAAGGCCCTTACCTCCCTCCCTCCCTCCCTCCCTATCTTCCTCCCTACCTCCGTCCTTAAGACACTTTTAAAGCTAGATGGAATATTCTTTATTGTATTTACACCAGGAATAACTATCCCGTTTTCCCCTAAACAGGTTCTGGATAGCGGTCCAGGAATACAAAGGTCTGCCCGTTCGCCGCGTCGCCACACGCGCTAAGGAGATCTGGAAGGAGTATTTGGCCAACGACGCCCCGTCTCCCGTCAATATTGATGCTGTTAGCAGGTATGTTGATTGATTGAAGACCACCTCTGTGGCGTAGCGGTTAGCGCCTCTGCTTACCCTGCGAGAGGTCCCGGGTCCGAATCCCGGCTCGGAGCAAAAGAAAAAACCCAGGTCTTGGATGTTTAGATGTTTGTGACGTCGCAATATGGCGTCGCACAGGAATTATGACGTCACTTACCAGTAAGCCAACCAATGAACGTAAGAACGAATGAATGACAGACGCCATTTTTACTGGTATGTGGCGTCATCATAGAATCGGCCAATCCAGGCCGTTTTCGACACAATGGCTGCAGATACATAATTATCAAATATCTTGTGTTTTTTTAAAAATAATAACTGTTTTTAGTTAAAATGCCTTAAAGCGGTTCTAAGACTTATAATTTATACGACCACGTAGAAATAATACTGTTTTTTTCACACTGTCAAATAGCCTATACCACTGTGATTCACTTCACTGATGCGTCTATCGTGACAAAGCTTCGTGCAATGACACGATCTACGCAAATGTAACCGGCCATTATCGGCTATTGAAATAATAAATAAAATAAATAATAAATAATAAACTCACGCCCGTTATCCCCGAAGGGGTAGGCAGAGGCACCAGTCTCTAGAACTGGACCCACGTTTTGCCGAGTTTATTAGGTCCCAAACGTGACAAGTGGCAAGCCTGTCGCCGTTATCCGGGCACAATTTATCAGCGAATGGTGTTGCTGTACAAACAAATGTACGTAACTAAAAGTCTTTGGTACATGCGTGGTTCGAACCCAGACCCTCACGATCGAGAAGCAAGGGTCAACCCCACTACGCCACCACCGCTCATTTAAAATAAATTAAAAAAATATTCGTTTTGCCCTTACCTGTAGCCGCGCGCATTGACCAATGAGAAGCGATTATTCGTGGGACGGAGTATAAAAGTGATGTCGTCTGTTTTCAGAGAGCTGACCCGCCAGAAAGTGGAATCTGGTGCCTCGGACCGATATTGCTTCGACCAAGCTCAGGTGTGATTTTATTTATTTCATTATTTATTTATTCACATTTGTAACTTACGAGGAGGCCTATGTCCAGCAGTGGACTTCTTGCAGCTGAATGATGATGGTGATGATGATGATTTGTAACTTACAGCTAATGCCAAATTATGTTCTTTAAAGTTACTCCAGGGAACTAAGGAAAATATGAAAATGAAAATGAATTTATTTAGTAACCAAAATTAAATTTGCCACGGACAGAAAATAAATTATAGGTATTACTATACAATACAACACAATCGACAACAACTCGATCCTCAATATTATGTACCTTACACTATTATAGTACATTATGATATAAATGCGGTAAGTTGAAAATTACAGCCGAGGCGATATTACGAGGTGAGCTTACTTACCGTTGAGCTCCCTTTTGATAGGCTTGTAAGTATCTATCGGTCGATTTTTCAGGCAAGAGGCTTGGAGTACCTAGCCTTTTTCGCCGCGTTTAAGACATGTGGCGGTGTCAAATTAATAAATTCATCACTACTTGACGACATTTTCAAATAAAAACAATACAGCGAAAAGAAAAAGCGCGCGGATTAATTTTTACTTGTCCACAAATAAGCGATGCGTGCGCATCAACTTTTTTTTTTTAGGCAAAGGTACAAAAACAGCCAGTATTACTAATAAAGTAAATTAATATTTTTGTGTTTTTGTTACAGATAAATGGTTGTAATTTATTGTCAAAATTAATTAAATTAAAGAATTAAATGTTTATTTGTTATATTTTATTTCCCAAAGTTAATTTTATTCATAAAATATTGACCACTTTCTTGACATAAAACCTCTTTGCTAAGATTTTTAAAAGTATCGTTCATTTTTAGACAGAGTATCTTAAATCTTTATTTTAAAAAAAACACGTGCCTTTTACATTACATTATCGCACAAGTACGTAATGAGATACATTACGATATTGAAATTGGTGTAATTACAACCACTTTACGAGCAAATATGTTATAAATTTATTTTCGTTACGTGTGGCCGTGCTATAATGATCGACCCCCATTATAGCCTCGATACCTAACTACATATTCACATCATATCGTACATATCATTACGTACATAAAATTTCGTCAAACTCGAATAAGCCGTTTCGGAGGAGTATGCGCACTAACACGGTGATACGAGAATTTTATATATTAGATAGATAGATAGATAGATAGATAGATAACACTTTATTGCTCAACCATAATACAGAGAAAAGAAAAAAATGGAAGAAAGAAAGAAAGAAAGAAGATGATCGATAACAACGGGTGTATGTACGCTGCCCTCGTAATGGTACGGCCACACTATCGCGATAACGCGAAGATTTGCGTTGTCGCGACATGTCTGGCCAAAAAATTCGTCTTATCGCGAATCATCATCTTGAATACAAACACCCTTCGCGCTGGGCAAAGGGCAAAATGAATTTAGCAACGTTCTAGATTGTCGCGACGTGGCGAAGGTTTATTTGATGTGGCCAAGCTCTTCGCCGTAGAGCGAACACGAAATTTTGTCGCGACAACGCGTACACGAATCTTCGCCGTCAAGTGTGGCCGCAACATAAGGAAGAACGCAGTAATAGCCATTACTGCGTTTTTACTTTGGATGCAAAATTGAGCTCCCTGGTGGTACAGTCGGGGTCCGAAAATGTTTACCACCTTAAGGTTCATAATTGTACTGACGATTATACGCTCCGTGTCTGCAAAAGTAAGCCCACTTTTAGGTCCAATTATAGGGCGCATCTGTTGCAGACACAACAACAAACGTAGCAGCAAAAGAAGAAAAAAAACACCGGTCGGGGCCCCCCCTGTAAATGGCCCTGAGTACGCAAATGTATAAGTAGCAGGTTAAAATGTTACTCACTCACGGGTTGTCTCGCGCTTCCATTTCTCGTCCTCGGCCTGTGTTCGCGTACGCGTACTTGTGACATACATGTTACGGCCCATTTTGGCGTGAACGGGAAAAATTCTTGCAGGTCACCATTTTGCGAACTTCTTCTTAGTTTGTATTTCCTTGATTACCCGCAAGTCTATTTCAACACAGTATTTGTATGTCACAAATTTATTTGTTTCACTTTTTACCCGATGTTATTTTATGTATTTGTTACCTTTCACTCTTCACAAGCACTGCACAGTATAGTATTTTAAGTAATGTAGGTATTCTATTGTATTTTTGGGACCGTATTTATTACCTTTACTCTTCACTAGCACTGCACAGTATGATATTTAAGTAAAGTATCTTACTGTCATTGTCTTTCTCACACCGTTGGGCAGCTTATTTAACCTTACTTTTTCACACGTACAATGAATGCTAACCGCAGTTTGGACCCGACTGAAAATCAGCGTTGCAACGGACCACTCTGTTGCAACTTTATGCTGAGTTGGGGAATCAATACTTAAAAACTATAATGTATTTTATTATTGTTTTCATGTTGTATCGTTTATTTATTTTTTACCCACTTTTTGTAACTTTTCTGTGTTAATTTGTTAAATAATGTAGGCATCTTGTATTGATAGTGAGTGATAAATTTACTTTTTTTTGTTTTGAGTATTGTGTCGTCAAATGAATTTTCTTCTTCTTCTTCTTCTTCATAAAGCTCAGAATAAAGAGTAGAGTACCAACCTGTCAAATTTTAGAGCAAAACTTCTTCGCTCACTCAAGGAGGTTTTATAATAACGTATAGAAAAGAAAACCTTCTATTTTGACAGATTTTTGATATGTGTCATTTTATCAAATGCAATAATTTTAAATTAAGAAATGAGCTTAGATACTTGTTAGAATCGAGGCTTCTGAACTTTGAAAGGTAGTAAGTATATTGTTAAAGCATTGTAGACAATACTGCACATCATTGTGACAAAGAATCAAGTTTGAAAACTGGTAAACATTTTTAGACCCCGACTGTACATCTATAGGTGAAAAAATATTGGTGGCTGTAGGTCTACTAGAAACCTGTAATTTCAGTAAGAAAATATGCAGTTATCTCATAAATCGATATGTTTGTGATATGTTTTTCGCTATTTACTCAAAACTGCGTTTTTACGATTACTGCGTTCTTCCTTACGAGGGCAGAATGTACAGGGTGGAAAGTCTGAAATCACAAGACATAGGAAGATCCGTTCCTAGGAACCGTGTCATCGATTTGTGTAACAATGAATACTGCATTCATATCATCATCATTCATATCGTCTGCTTACAGGTCAAACTGCATAAGTGCAATTTTGAGAAACTTGCGGTCGACCTTGTTCTACTTCTACAGGTCAAACCGCATAAGTGCAATTTTGAGAAAGCGGTCGACCTTGGTCTACTTGCAATATTTGTCTTTTTATTATTTCAAATGGTGGATTGACTATTTCAGTGCATGATATCTATACTAATAGTATAAAGAGGAAAGATTTGTATTTTTGTGTTACAAGCCACTAGTCTTACAAGCCTCCACCAATCCGGACTTGGCCCCCGTGGTGGAGTATGGTCTATACCTTCCTCAGGGAAGGGACCCGTGCCCCTCGGCGGGGACATAATGGGTTGATGATGATGACATAATATTTTCACGAATGTAAAAAAATAAAATAAAAATTAATAAACTCACGCCCGTTATACCCGAGGGGGTAGGCACCAATCACTAGAACTGGGCCCACGTTTTGCCGAGTTGATTAGGTCCCAAACATGACAAGTGGCAAGCCTGTCGTTATCCGGGCACAATTTATCAGCGAATGGTGTTGCTGTACAAACACACAAATATACGTAACTAAAAGTCATTGGTACATGCGTGGTTCGAACCCAGACCCCCATGATCGAGAAGCAAGGGTCAACCCCACTACGCCACCACCGCTTTTACCGCTTTTTCACGAATGTACTGGCTTGAAACTGTTAAGATGTTGGTCTCCTCGAAGAAATCTCTTAGCGATGGTCGAGGTCGAGTTCCTGACTGTAATCTTGTCTTTCAGGCTCACGTGTACCACTTGATGAAATCCGACAGCTACTCGCGGTACCTCCGCTCCGAAATGTACAAGGATTACCTCAACGGATCCAAGAAGAAGGTAAAAGACAATGCCCATCCGTGCCCCGAGACTACTTACCCAAAAATACTTTAAGTTACAGACTTAAACTAGTTATGCATAAATGATTTTATTAAAAATAATAAAAAAATACTATATATAAATAAGACCTGTAAAAGCAGCAAATATTTTTTTAAATTCAAAATATCGACTTAACCCACGAATCTGTTAAAAATATGTGAGTGGTTGACCAAAAAGGGACCTCAAGGGAAATTAATTGATTCCAGAAAATCGCGTTTGAAGTTTCGTGTATAGACAGGTTTCGACTCGGCTCGGCTCACAAAAGAAATCATAAAAAAATAACTACGGCACCTGAAAATATTCTGGTTAGACCAAAACAAAGCTAAAATACTACAGATTAAAAAATTCACATAAATAAATAACGGTTTCCAATCCCTCCAGGTCCCTTTTTGGTCAACCACTCACATATGTATTAGTTTTTTTTAAGGGTACGTATGATGTCTATTATGTTCAGTCACACTTCTGTGGCATAAAAAAATGCTTTCCATACAAAAACGTTATGATAAAATGGGGTTATTGTAAAATACAAAGCTATTCGTATGGTATGTCCGTACCTTTATAACTTAGGAGTCTGAGCTTTAGCATAGTTCATCACACTAATATTATAAACGTGAAAGTTTGTGTGTGTGTTTATATGTTTGTCAGTCTTTAGCGCTGAAACGGCTGGACGGATTTTAATAAAATTTGGTATGGAGTTAGCCGATACCCTGGATTAAAACATAGGCTACGTTTTACCGCGGGGAAATATCTTATTCCTACGGGAAAATCGATGAACCGCGGGTAACACCGCGGGGCACAGCTGGTGTTCTATAATTTCAAGAGTACAAATTATAACCTATCAAGTGATATATAATTCATTTGTGTAACTGAAAAAAATCTGGTGGAGCATAGCGTCATAGAAATCTTGGCATTTTCCTTTATTTATTTAAACATCAAACATTATCGTACAAAATATTATCACTCGGTATTTCTCTACGAGACCGAGTCAGAAATGATGAGATCCGTAGACGAACGAAAGTCGTCGACATAGCCCAGCGGATTAGTAAGTTGTAGTGGCAGTGGGCGGGGCACATTGCACGCAGAACTGATGGCCGATAGGGCCGGAAAGTGCTCGAATGGAGACCACACATCGGCAAGCGCAGCGTAGGACGACCAGCCACAAGATGGACAGACGATCTCATCCAAGTGGCAGGGAGACGCTGGATGCAAGCCGCTTCCGACCGGGCTTTTTGGAAATCCATGGAGGAGGCCTATGTCCAGCAGTGGACTTCTTGTGGCTGAATGATGATGATGATGATGATGATGTGTCAATTTATTGATATCGACCTCTGTGGCGTAGCGGTTAGCGCATCTGCTTACCATGCGAGAGGTCCCGGGTTCGATCCCTGGCTGGGGAGAAGAAAAAAAAACTCCAGGTCTTGGATGTTTACATGTTTGTGACGTCGCTGTTTCTGGTCCCCACGACACAGGGTATCCTAGTGTGGGACCAGAAGCAATGTATGTGCCTGTATCTAAATGTTTATGTTTAATTTTCTTTTTCAGACGTCAGTAAAAGGCATCCGCTCCATCGTTTCCTTCACTGGCCGCAAAGAGACGTCTACCAACTAAACAGCTCGGCGAAGGAAAGAAAAAAAAAGCCCAACTCCGTGGAGGTACGGAGTTTAAAATTTTGAATTTGGAATTCGCTAAACGAAGCTGCCAAAGAAGTCTGTTCCTTAAGTTGGGAATGCCAAAGATGAAATTGGATTGCAGGCAAGTGTTTTTGTCGAATTAAGCGCCATGTTTCTTGAGCTATGCGATAATGACAGGTCGTATAAGAGAGATTGTTTGAGTAATAGATTTGTCCTTAGTACTAGAGGAGGCATTCTGACTAACTTTTTTGTAATTTTCTGCCGATTGGAAATGCTACATTTTAACATTTCGAGAATTTATTGTGCTTACAGTACATTTTCTATTTATTAGATTTGTAAATAAGTCTGTATTTTTTAGGATATTCAATAAAACGCCTTGACCTTAAATGACTTTTCTATAACGTCAGCAAACACAGTTGGGTATGAATCGTTTGCCTTACTTACAAAAAAAAAAAATGCAAATGACTTTTTTTTTTGTATTTAGCCTAATGACGTCACAAATACCAAAATAAAAATCGAAAATACCGAAATTGGTTTCTTAAAATGTTCAATATTTTCTAAATTAATAAAAAAATAGTTATGCTCAAAAATAAGTATAATGGCCAAAATTATGCCTGTTCCATTCTGAAATTGCATTGGTCTGTGGCCACGTTCACAAATTAAATAGTCGTGTATACTCCATATGTTAGGTATTTAACTAAAGGTAAAAAATCTGGATAAGTCCTTTTTATTGAAATATACACTTTTTAAATCTAATTTTTTACAAATTAAATGTGTTTTTCATGAAATTAAATTTAATTTCACATTGAATTGGTAATGTGTAAAGATTTTGGTTTAATAAGTGTACGTTTCATTAAAAAGGCGTATCAAGATTGTTTACCTTTAGTTAGGTATCTAAACATAATGAATACTTCATTCAGTTATCGATAAAGAAAGATCCATTTTCAAATCATCATAACTTGAAAACATGTGTATAAAAGGTTGTGAATTGACTCATGAAGGAAACTTCTGCAAAAATCATGAAAGCAGTAAACGAAAGTTAGTCGGAATACCGCCTCTATTTCGTAGTACGTAAATACCTTATCGGCGTGCTAGCGTGTATGTGGTTCGTCAAATCGATCACAGATGGCGCCCTCATTGAGAAAGCTGTTGACACTTTTTATAATGCCCGGCAAGTAACTTTACCAAATTCAGACATTCGCATAAGTTAAGTTCTTTATTGGTAAGTAGCGACCCGCCCCGGCTTCGCACGGGTGGCAATTTTTTTTCCGTGGAAATAGCTATATTAGTTCCGTGGAAAATACCCGGGGTAGTAATTTTTTTACACCTTGGGTTACATTATTCAAGATTTCGTAGGGAACCCTAAACTTTTTGGAAATCCAATATAGCCTATGTCACTCACGAAGAATGTGGCTTTCTTATGGTGAAAGAATTTTTAAAATCGGCCCAGTAGTTTCTGAGCCTATTCATTACAAACATACACACAAATACAAATCTTTATAATATTCGTACAGAAAAAACACTTTGCTCTTAGTCGCAATATCCGACTCGCGGATTCTCGTTCAAGATGTTTGCCGGGTATTATACGAACTATGCAAAGGAGTGACGGTTGACAATTGACGTACTCTTCTTGGTATTATAATATTTGCACAAAATTGAATGTGGAATGCCAAATAAAAAATTCGTCAGAAGTAATATTATTATGATAACGTCCAGTTAACACGGTGTTTACAAAGCTGATACTTACAACTTGTATTTAAAAAAAAAAACTGGCTAAGCGCGAGCTGGACTCGCAAACAAAAGAGTTCTGTTACATAATACGTTTTTTTTTTAATTTTTAACTTAGGATTAATTTTTAATTTAAAATATAACTAGATCTGTCTTTTTCTCCTCAGTCCGGATGTATTTGTAGTTTTTGTTATTTCTTATAATTGTTACTGTGGTATAGAGATAACTTATTAAAAGCTTACCCCCGGTTTGTCATACATTAACGAGGTGTCATAATCTACTGTTAAACAGCTGGTTCGCCATAGTGCATACGGAAAAAAACATTTGACAGAAGAATAGAATAATCATTTATTGCCATGCAAGGATTACAGTGGTTATATTACACTATTACGGTTATATTACAAACTAATATGATTTATACAAGGTCAAATCAGTCGTCATACGCATGACAATCGGACATACGCTCAGCATAATGCTGTTGGATAGAATCAGATCTATCCTAAAACAGCGCTGATTTTCAGCGCAGCCCGTGTAACTTAAAAAACAAAAAACAAAACAGCTGTAAGGGACTCCACACACGGCGGCTATAAGGTAAAGATGTATATTATAGCACGATATATCTCATTACATCTTTCCATAGAAATCGTCAGGAGACCACACACGACAGCTATAATATACATCTTTACATCTTCGTATCTTAAAGGTACTGAGCGGTCTCTAAGCTATACATCCTGGGATGTAATGTATATTATAGCTGCCGTGTTTGAAGTCCCTTAGACAGCTGTTAACAGTAGATTAACAGGCCCTTAGCGTACGTGAAAGAGGGGGTTCGTCTGGCAAAACTACCATGACGCATTACTTTCTCTAAAAGTCTGACTAAAGACCAAAGCTTGCTATTGTAATTTTATTTTTATTATTTAAAAAAAAAACAACCACCGCTATCAGAAAAAAAATAGAGAAAAAAACCTGGCCAGTGATAGAAAAATAGCCTGTTTCTTTGTATAACCTCGTGAGGCCCAATGTCCTCAAGTGATCACAAAATCAATTGTTATTTTCAAGGTCGGGCCTCACGAGGTGTTTTTTTATGCCCGTTTTTGAGCGTATGCTTACATGTAAAATAGGCCATTTGACAGATTTCTGAAAATCGTCTCATACCTACTTTTTCACACTGTCAAGTAGCCTATTCGATGACGGCCATAGCACTGGTAAAAAAACTGGTTTTTTCAAGATCCAACGTAACTGATTACAGCTCGTGAGAAGAGCTAGGTTTTCCTAATATTAGTACAGAGTATACTTGCAAACATTTTTGTCCACAAAAACAAGTATATACTCAATTTCACGGAACGAGCTCCCAAACAAAGTCCTTCATACGCGGCCATTAGTTAATCCGCGTCACCTTCCATAGCCACTGCCCTGCCTTATAAAGCGGACCGTTTTCGGGTGATTCTAAGAAGTGCATAATTTCTTTGGCGCATTTTCTTTTCATATTAAGTCAATAAAAAGTAACATATGTTAAAAGTAACATTGCCTGCGCAGACGACGGACTCTTCTCCGCGGCGGAGAAAAAAGTACGCTCCGCGAATAAAAAGTCCTCCGCGGATTAACAGCGAACTCAACGCACACGGGCGTGCGAAATACTGGGTTCAACTTTTGCTGGCTTTGGCTGGCTGGTTGCAGTCATCCATTGCTTCCTTCACAGAACTTCAGACTCACTTCACACGAAAAAGAAAAACACCAAAACAAGATTACACTTGGACACATTTCAAGAACGGTTATTTACGCGACGAATAAGTATTATTTTATCATCACAAACTAACACATTTACTCACAATACACATTTATTTACGAAACGGCAACCGACAAGCGGCATACAAGCGCGCACATCGTAATGGCTGACTTGATACGCCGTGTCACAGGAAATATTGTTTTTTTCGAAATTCACTGCATTATATTGGTTAAAAAAAAATCTACCACACTAAGGATAGTTCCTATTGGCTGTTGACATTGATTATTCGGCATCCAATCACAAACAAGTATTCAAAACAATTGCTCCAAGTCGGGCGAACCGTTATGGACTACTGTAGTCCATAGGACGCTATCGGCCAATTTCGCTTATGGACTACTGTAGTCCATAGGGTGCGTGACGGGTTAACAGAGAACTCAACGCACACGGGCGTGCGAAATACTGGGTACATCTCCTTATATTTCAACGCGGACTAAAGTCCGCCGTGTGCGTTGCTTCGCCTAGTCACACGAGTTCTATTTTTTTCGGGGACTCCCGCGTACTTTAATCCGGTCCGCTCCCTGCATGTCCGCGGTTATTCGGCGGAATTTTAGTACGCGGTACTTTTAATCCCTCGTTTGCGTTACTCGATACAGTTGTAAGCGATCTATTTTAGCGGATGAAATAATCCGCGGAGAAAAGTCCGTCGTCTGGACAATATTGTAGTAGATGCCACCAAAACCTACAAAAACGTTACAATACAATCTTCAGGGGCCAATAAACCAACAATATGTGTTACTTTTTATTGAGTTAATATGAAAAAACATGCGCCAAAGAAATTATCCAATTTGAGGCATTTTCTGAAAACCATCCCTTCGCCTATTGTTTCGCTTATCAAGCCGCGCGCATTTACCAATGAGACGCGTGGTTGGATCCCTAGGAACTCGCCTTGTGGAACCGAGTATAGTATACATGCCTTCTCTACTCTGCCGTGGTTAAAACCCGTATATAAGGTCTAGCTTTAAATTGTAAAATCTCGTAAATAATATAGAATAAAGAAAAAAAAACCATATAATTGTGATAGGAGTTAGGTGAAGGAAGAAATTGTCGTAAAAGGAATAATTATCTTAAGATTAGAACAAAATATATATTTCTGCTAAGCTAGGTAGGCTGGCGTATGCGAGTTGAGTGATATAAATTATTACATTTACCAAATCCGGACTTGGCCCCCGTGGTGGAGTATGGCCTATACCTCCCTCAGGGAAGAGACCCGTGCCCCTCGGTGGGGACATAATGGGTTGATGATGATGATGATGATGATTTACCAAATAAACTTACGCCTGTGTCACCAAGGGGTAGGCAGAAAGGGTCTGTCATCAACACGATCAACTCAACAACAAAAATACAAGATTTGTTATACAATATTATATGTAACTAGCTGACCCAGCAAACGTTGTTTCGCCTTATAAATTATTTGTAGGGATTATAATGAAGAATGATAATGCTGCCTGAGTGATCTTAAACGATCACAAAGGTTAAGCAACATACGGCGCGTTCAGTCCATGGATGGGCCACCGTCTATGACTAACGCTAGTGGCATTTTTCCGAGCGATTTCGTGCTTCGCAAGGCACGTTAAGCAGTTGGTGCCGGCTGCCGTCGATAGATGGCAGTCGTTAAGCCAAGTCAGAGGCCTTAGGGCGGCTTGAAAACTTCTGACAGTAAGACCAGCCTCTAGTCTTACAAGCCTCCACCAATCCGGACTTGGCCCCCGTGGTGGAGTATGGCCTACACCTTCCTCGGGGAAGAGACCCGTGTCCCTCGGTGGGGACATGATGGGTCGATGATGATGATGATGATTATAATAAAAATAAAAATTGGTATGGCCTACCCTTATCACTTACTTAAGACTATGAAAAATAGATAAAAACCTATTTTCACATCATCTAGTGGCTGGTCTTACTATCAGAAGTTTTCAAGCCGCCCTAAGGCCTCAGACTTGGCTTGACGACTGCCATCTACCGACGGCAGCCGGCACCAACTGCTCAACGTGCCTTGCGAAGCGCGGTACCCCGCATCACATAAAATTACAAGTAATATTACAGGTAACTCGCTTACGTCATCCCTCAGTCACTCGAAAGGTGATATATCTTTGTAATCTTTATTTAATGATAATTTATTGAAATAAGTGATACCACGTTGAAGGAAAACATCGTCAGGTAACCTGAGTGTCTGAGCTCAGCGCTTGGAATCGCCAAGAGCCCGTTCAAGTATTACTTAAGCACTATAAGGGGGTGGTCTTTATTTTGCTCACAGTCCGTTTTTTATTTCAATGCAAAAAAAAAATGACGCTGTAAAAGCTATAGGTTAACTCAGAAGATTTTTTTTTACTGTGAATAGAAGACTCATGTGACCAAAATCCTTATCACATCAAAGACATTAAAATCACAATTTAACTTGGAAGTAAAATGGGGTTATTTGGTTTTTACGTACTACCAACATTCAGACATTGACAGCCTAAGAATTGTATGGAGATGTCAACGTGACAATATATTTTTTTTCATTGAATGAAAAAACAGACTTTAGTTTTAATGACATGGGAGGTGGGGGTGATTACGTCAGCAGTAGTATTTACTTTTTTACACATATTGGCAACCCACACATTGTTTATGCTTGCAAACGAAACGCATTTTCGGGGATTCCCACAGGTATTAATATGGTTAGGTACTCGCTTAGAACCGAGTAGGGGAATTACTGGTGCTCGTGAATCAATAAAAAAATCAAGAATACATAGATTTAAAGAAAAATGCAACAATGTTTACGTGAGTTTTACGGAAGGGGGGGGGGGCTGTCAGTCTACTTTTAGCACAAAATACATAATTGTACAGGTACAGAAGATTCACTCCGCCAAATCAATTAAAGAAAAAGGGACTCTAGCAGCGATACAATTAGGTGCAATTCAGATCGCACGGCGCTAAAAAAGCTACGTTATATTCACCTACATGTTGCCTCTCCTTCTACCGCGTAACTCTTACCTCTTCTCTTCTCTTCGCCGGAGCGGTCGCCGCATGTACTTACGCGTTCGATACCGAGACGCAGAGTGAAACAGGCCTGCCTTTGCTGACAAGGGGGAAGGGGGGTGAATAATTGGGTATTTGACATAATGTCAAATGAGTTACTTTTAAAACGGAATTTTGTATGAAAATACTTGCTTGTGACGTCACATTTCAGAGCACTCTTTTCATGTTTCATCTATTTAAAAATTGTAATAACTAGTAAATGATTAAAAGAATACATTTTCCGAAACATTTTGTAATTTTTGTTTTAATCGAGCATCTCAAATAATTTATTGTCCACAGTGTCAAATACCGTATTGTAATAAATCTGCTTCTGTAATACTTGAACGGCCCCCAATCCGCGGTGAGCACGCGTGGTGGTAAATCCATACTATCTCTCTGAGGGCCGGGACACATAAACACGATACGACGTCGTGTCGTACCACGATGCGGCGTCGTACCACGATGCGGCGTCGTTTCACGATGCGATGTCGCGTCGTGAAACGACCCCGCATCGTGGTACGACACGACGTCGTATCGTGTTTATGTGTCCCGGCCCTCAGAGAGACGCAGCCTGGGCCTGTAGTGAGACGTGTATAGGCTGCTTACAAGCGAAACCAAAGGTTTTTCTGTAAAAAAAAAAACTATTTATTTTCTTCTCAAAATACCAACAAAAAAGTGTATGTTTACGGTAGATTCTTAGACGAAATTTTTGTGTCTTTTTTTTTATATCGTCTTGGCGCTTGGAAAACTGACAAACGTAAAATGCTAAAAACCTCTACGTTATTAATTGTGTTGTATACATTTTTTTTTCATGTCACATTGAAAGAAGATCTTATTTAAGTAATTCTGATACTAGCACATTCGGTTTGTAAAAGAATATATTTTGTATCTTGAATACTGTTAGCAAATGACGTGAAAATAAGCGAAATTATTTTAGATACGTGAATTGAAAGTCAAATTTAGAGAGGAATTAAGCGTTTCTGTAATACACAATTTGGTATAGTGGTGTGATCGTATGCTAAAAATCGATTCCCATCATTACTTAATTTATTTCCAAAAGTGGAAATAAGTCACTTTGATATGACACTCCTCAACTAGGTATTCAGAGGCGCAAAATTACGCTTACGTAAAAAAAACTGTCACACAAAATAGCTTCACGTAATCCGTTATGGCCTTGAAAAGAACAATAAAAATTGAACCAAAACTATAGTAAGCCCAGGGGTACAATTACGTAAGACTCCACTGTATGCAGTTTTCTGATTTAGCCCTTTTGTTCCCGGTATGTCACACCACCGTATGTGGTTGTTTCCAGACAGTAACAACCAGACATATCTGGTTGTTACTGTTACATTCTGGGACTTTTTTTCCCGGTAGGTATCTCATGCTCCTACTCCGAACTGTCATATACATTCTTACTTATTTATTTCTCTTTTATTACACACTAGCTTTCGCCCGCGACTACGTCCGCGTGGGCTTTAATACTAACTTTGAACCCCCATTTTACCCCCTTAGGGGATGAATTTTCAAAAATCCTTTCTTAGTGCTCCCCTATGTTACAAAAAGAACCCCTGTGCAAAATTTCAAGTTTCTAACCCTTATAGTTTGGGCCCTGCGTTGATTCTAAGTCAGTCAGTCAGCTTCTCCTTTTATATATATATATATATATATATAGAAGATAGATAAAAAAATACATTACCAACTTTTCATTACAAATTCTTACTTTGTCTCTTTCGAGTTGTGTAAATGCTTAAACCGATAGAGTGGAAAGTTACGTAATATAAGGGCTGGAGAAAGAAAAAAATTAATACATAATTTCGTAATTACGACGCCTTTTTTTATTCAGTAAATGCTTTGCTGATATTTGCATTACAAGTTTCAAGCTAGCTAGCACAAAATGGGTTTTACAGACGCGTCAGGCTAAGAAAATACTAACAGAATACAAATAAAACTAATTTTGCTAAAAAACAAAATGTTTGTCGGATTTTCCAGACGCCGAGACGATATTTTTTAGTCAAAGTAAGGTAAGTACTGAGAAAGTTAGTCGGAAAATATTGCATTTGTTGTTTTTTTGAGCCATTTATTTACCTAGGTTTGATTTTTTAAACGTATTTTTAAGGTATATTAGAAACATAAAACAATAACTATATTGTTA
This sequence comes from Yponomeuta plumbellus, assembly GCA_947310845.1. Taxonomy (NCBI): domain Eukaryota; kingdom Metazoa; phylum Arthropoda; class Insecta; order Lepidoptera; family Yponomeutidae; genus Yponomeuta; species Yponomeuta plumbellus. Next base: position 6,813,017 of record OX371220.1, on the reverse strand, counting down.
TCTCCCAATGACGTAGCAATAATTTGAAAAGGTTTATTTAAGTAACCAAATTAGTTTGATTCTATCCGCCAGTCAAATATGATTTTTTAAACATATTTGAAACGTATTTTTAAGGCATATTAGAAAAATAAAACTACTGTTATTTGATTATTCCCAATGATTTAGAGTTAATTTCTAAAAGGTTTTTTTTTGTTTATCATAACCCAATGAAGTTTGATTCAAACTTTCTGCCACTTCAATAGTCTATTTGACTGGTTTCTGAAAACCATCTCAGATTTTTTTTTGGTGTTCATTGAGTGGTGAGAAAGTAATTGGTAAATGGTAATTTTAAATTTCTTCGTATATTTCTTCTAAAAAAGCAAATAAAAATTAACTTTTAAAATAATCCGCCAAAATGCTGTCTTGAGCAATATGGCGTCGCACAGGAATCATGACTTCACTGGTCAGTAAACAAAACTAATGAACGTAAGAACGACGTGAATGACAGACTGCTTATTTACGGACCTTTGACGTCATCATAGATTCGACCAATCCAGGCCATTTTCAATAAAATGGCTATAGATACCAAATTATTAAATCTTATCCTGCTTATTTGGACAAGTGACAAATTTTTTTTAGTTAAAATGCCTTCAAGAAATCAGAAATCAAAAATTTATTTCAACGTAAAGAATTAAATTCTGCTTGTTGAATGTCAATGTACATACAGTTATGCATAATGTTAGCCGTTGCCTTAGGGCCGTCTGTAGTGGAGAAAAAGGCAGCGAAAAAAAAACTCCACTCTGACCATCTTTTCTCAAATCAACTTAAAGCTAATACAAATTAGGTATGAGTGTTCGTATACCAAGAATCTCAAGATCCATGAGTGCAATCAATACTTGCAAAGTCAAGTGTTTTAAGACTCATAGTTAATACGAATAATTTACGTAGAGATCCTTTTTTTCACATTGTCAAATAGCCTATTTAATCGTCATAGTTTTTGATAGTTTAATTCAAACAGTAAGCAAGCTAACAACGCAACGCGCTGCAGGTTTGAATTAAAGTAGCTGAAACTAGGAAGTTTTATTCAAACATACAGCGAGTATTCAAACTTGCTGCAGGTCTGAGAACAAACCAGCTGTATGAAATTAGCTGCAAGTTTTAATTAAACTAAAAAGTTTGATTCAAACTTTCAGCAAGCTTACAAGATTTTTTTTGCTGCAAAGTTGAATTAAATGACCTAGTGCCGGTTTTTGAATTGAGAATTTCACTAAGGGCTGATTTTTCAATAGTCAAATAACTTTTATCTGAGGAAAAGTTATCTGACTATTGAAAAATCAACCCTAAGTTAATATTTTAGTAACGTTCTGTCACGCTCTCTTCTGAGAAATTTGACGAGACAGCACAATTAAGTAACTACTTAGCATTTCAGAAACTATACCCTAGATTCCGCGCTCGTTGAAATGGGTGATACTCAGCACTGCATAATTTCTTTGGCTCATTTTTGTTTCATAATATTATATCAATAAAGAGTAACATATATCGTAGTAGATGCCACCAAAACCTACAAATACGTAACAATACAATCTTCAGGGGCCAATAAACATACAATATTATGTTACTTTTATTGAGTTCATATGAAAAAAAAATGAGCCAAAGAAATTTTGCAATTTGAGCTACTTATTTTCTAAGAAACACACAAATGACGTAGTTAATTCAAAATAGACTATTTGACAGCGTAAAAAACACAGTACAATTTATACGCATTCGTTTAAATTATTAGTCTTAAAACAGCTTTAAGTCATTTAAAGTAAATAAAAAATTATGGCTTGTAAAAAACACCACTCCATCAACACCAACAAAAAATATGAGATGGGGTGTTCCATCCCAATCGCAAGGGACGGGGCCACGGGAACGCTTGCGCACACTACCGCAACCCCGTCAGCCAAATAGCCTATTGCAATAGCTTCAAGCTATCTCAGCTTTAAGAATATCATGACTTTAGTTGAATACCGAAATACCGTACCCCAGGTCTCGGATGTTTACATGTTTGTGACGTCGCTGTTTCTGGTTCCCACGACACAGGGTTTCCTAGTGTGGGGCCAGAAGCAATGTATGTGCCTCTATGTAAATGTTCGTGTTTTATCGTATATTTTTATCTTTAAAATCTATTCTCATTCGAAAACTACGTATTTTTAAGTAATAATTGAACACGAGTTAATTATTTCAAGTCATATCTTTAATCTTTATCTCATTGTTTTTCGGCGGTGTGTGTAACCTAGTGCGGATGTCACAAAAAATGTTAGTAATAAGGGCTTCTTCACACGTACCACAACCACACCACGTCGCAACGACAGAATGCGGTCAAGCAGTGTTTACGTGTCAATAGTGTCGCTGCAGCTTTTTGTAGTTGCGTTGTGGTACCGACATCGATGTGGTTGCGTTGTCGCCAGTAGTTGCGATGCGGTTACGTCGTGTGCGACACAGTGAGACTCCGGCATTCATAGGTTGCGATGTGGTTGCATTGTGGTCGCGATGTGGCCGGTATGACACACACGGTCGATAACGATTGCAAAATGTGGTTCGTGTGAATAGTCCTATTCATTTTCCATACCAAATATACGCCCGGCCACGTGGTGTGGTTGTGGTACGTGTGAAAAGGCCCTAAAAGTCGTTCGGTCAAAGACCGTTTTAGCGAGTTACATCTCTTGTTAGAGGGACGACTCTTAAGTGTTACGACGTCACATGTTTATAGATTTAAGTCGTGATGGGTAGGTTTTGCTACTTTACTAATTCTGGCGTCATGACGTAATTTATACTTAGATTTGTTTATTTTCTGTCCGAATTGGACGGCTAAGGCCCAGTTTCTGAATTGAGAATCTCGCTAAGTAACTACCTAACTATCGTGATGTCTTGTCAAATGTTTCAGAAATGAGCGTGACAGAAAGTTATTTACTTAGTTAAATTCTCTATTCATTAACCGGTCCTAAGATTCACTGATTGTATAAATTGGCCTTTGTATAAAGTACTTTTGTATGTACCTAATATCTTATTTTGTTTTCCTATCAATAAATAACATAAATTATCAAATCCTCTTTTTGATGTGCAGGCCACGTCATTTAAGACGTAATATTTTGCTGAAGGTTTGTGATGTGGTTTGTGCGGTGCGGTTGTAAAAAAACAAATAACCAGTACCGACATATCCGTACGCGTCGGTACGGGTCCGTACTGATCGGTATTGGTATGAACAACCATTTTCTATGTGCCCGTTTATAAATGAATAACGACCCGCCCCGGCTTCGCACGGGTGGCAAAAACGTTGCCGTGAAAAAAAGCTATATTCGTATTAGTTCCGTGGAAAATTCCTGGGTTAGTAATTTTTTTACACCTTGGGTTACATTATTCGAGATTTCGTACGGAACCTCAAACTTTTTGAAAATCCAATATAGCCTATGTTACTCACGAAGAATGCAGCTTTCTAATGGTGAAAGAATTTTTTGAATACGCCCAGTAGTTTCTGAGCCTAGTCATTACAAACATACACACACAAAAATACAAATCTTTCCTCTTTATAATATTAGTACAGATGCAGGTTAATACTTCTCGTTACGTATCGAATCGTACGTATCTGTACGTACCGATACGTACGGTTGAAGTCTGCCCGGGTAGGGTGTGTGTGTGAAAATGAAGATCTGCCCTTGTATTACGTAACTTTCCACTCTATCGGAGCATTTAAACAACTCAAAAGAGTCAAAATAAGAATGTATACGACAGTTTGGAGTATGAGTATGAGATACCTACTGGGAAAAAAAGTCCCAGAATGTAACAGTGTGACATAAGGTGGTGTGACATACCGGGAACAAAAGGGATAAATCTTTTCAATGAAAGCTGTCAGTTGAGTTCACTAAAAAAATCTAGATGGCGCTGCAAGAAGAATAAAATGTCATCATGTTTTTAGGTCTGTGGTTTTAATCGTTATTAATCTGTAATAGTCTAAGCATTTCTTTGTAGTATGTGATTTAAACTAGACTTTGTTTCGAAACTGTTGAAACTTATCGAAGTATTTTTACTTTGTTCATTACATACGAACGTGAATTGTGTCTTTGCTCATGACTAGCCCATGCATGGTATATTTTTGTAAAAACATAGGACAGGAACCACAAAGAAGGTACAGTGACGTCATATACATTTTGACGTATGATGTGACGTCAGCACCATCTATATGTAATTTGCGGTACTATTTTTTTTTAATGACGCTTTGAAAAGCCCTCATTGCACCCCTGTAAGTGTTAGTATTGACCTGTACCGGCAAACCCGTTCCGGAAAACTTGTTTCTTTATAACCGCACCCTGGAACGGAAAATGATGTAACTCGCTGAGAATAATTTAAGGAACTATTGTCTGTGTAATATAGATACTGTACCAAAGCATATATTATTAATGTAACTATGCAGAAGAATGTAATAAATTATTTTAAAATGTACTTGGTGTATTTTTAACCGACTTCAAAAAAGGAGAAGGTTCTCGAATCGCCTGCTTTTTTTTAAATCGCCATAATTTATTTAACTATACTCCATATGTTTAGGTACGTACTTAACTAAAGGCAAACAATCTGGATAATTATTGAAATATACACCTTATAAATCAAAATTTTTACAAATTAAATGTGTGTATGAAGTTACTAAGCGTTACTAAGAAGTTAAGAATTGGTAATGTGTAAAGATTTTGGTTTAATAAGTGTACATTTCAATAAAAAGATTTATTAAATAAATAGATCGAGATTGTTTACCTTTAGTAAAGGTAAAGTTTAGTAAACTAAAAGGCGTATCAAGATTGTTTATAGTAAGCTAAAGGTAAACAATCTTGACACGCCTTTTTATTGAAATGTACACTTATTAAACCAAAATCTGTACACACTACCAATTCAATGTGAAATTAAATGTAATTTCATGAAAACACATTAATTTGTAAAAATTTTGATTTAAAAAGTGTGTATTTCAATACAAAGACTTATCCAGATTGTTTACCTTTAGTTAAGTACCTACCTGTTTATATGTTTATATGCGGCCGTACTAAAAATAAGTTATACACCCTGAATGTGTGCTGAAAATGTAGGCACAGTTAAGTAACTACTTAAGTAGGTACAGTTAAGTAACTACTTAAGTAGGTACAGTTAAGTAACTACTGAAGTAGGTACAGTTAAGTAACAACTTAAGTAGGTACAGTTAAGTAACTACTTAAGTAGGTACAGTTAAGTAACTGCTTAAGAAGGTACAGTTAAGTAACTACTTAAGTAGGTACAGTTAAGTAACTACTTACAGTATACTTAGCGAAATTCTTAGTTCAGAAACTGGCCCAGACGATTTTTATACGCATCATTTATTTTCAATCTCAAGTATGTTTTTGGCTACTACTTGTACCATGAACCTGTGTAAATATTTTGTGTTATTTGTTTTTTCTAGTGTGCAATAAAAAGTATTGTTATCTTATCTAATCTTATAAATCATGGTGTATTTCCCCTTGAAACGGAATGAATACGTCACCCTGTATATAATCCGTTTATCTATACTTGGCACTGAATTAAAAACCTTTAGCGGTAGAAAATTCGATGCCGTTTGCAAATTTAGTACCATTACCTAGTACCATTTAGGTAGTACTAAATTTGTAAACTGTTTCGTGTTTTCTACCGCTGAAGGTTTTTGATTTAGTGTCGTTTAAAGTCTGAAAAAAAATGCCAAGTATAGATAAATGGATTATAGGTATAAGTGTACTATCTATTCAACATCTATTCTATGTTATAGACTAGCTGGTGGCTGTATCATAGGTTTTTTTAATCAATTTTTATGTTTTTTTATAATGTAATAATATTTTGAGTTTTATCCTTCTATCTCTGGATTATTAATCTATAGAGTAGTTCCTTATGATGCGGTATTAATAAAATTGACATGGGTAAAACCCAACGTCTCCACCTCCAAGAATTTCACGGCTCAGTTCCAAATTACTATATTATTTTTGTACAATCTTCTATCCACACCAAGTTATATCATTTCAGACGAGGTCTGACGCACAATCCAAATATTTTTCGTACAGAACATTGTTTGTCAATCGAACAGGCAGGTACCTACCGAGTTGGCCAACAAAGCAACATATTACAATTCGCCACGCACCCAAATCGTCCAAATGCCCGTCAAACTTGGTTTCAAATGTAAAACGTGTCATAATGAAAACGGAGACCGAAGTGCTGATGGCATCTGATGGTAACCGACTTCAAAAAAGTAGGAGGTTCTTATTAAATACTTTTTCTATCGCATTAAATACTGTCGGTAAGTCAGTTAGTTTATTTACATATCCCATCACACTATTTCATGTACATTTACCTACCTTCTCTCTAATCTTTTTCTTTCTTATCTTATCTATCCATCCCAATGTTGTCTGGAAGAGATCGCTTTTAGCGATAAGACCGCCAATTGTATACGACAAAACTTAGATGTGTAAGGTTTCTAATGTATTTATTTCTTTCTGGTGTGTACAATAAAGACTTCTAATCTAATCTAATCGGGGTTCTGAATCCTACTGTACATTTTTAATTTTATGTTTGTTACCTTAGAACTTTTGACTGGGTGAACCGATTTTGATGATTCCTGTTGTATTTGATGGCTGGTGCTTCCCTTGTGGTCCCGTTTCAATATGGTCCAGTTCTGACAGTGGCGCCATGAGAAAAACATAAACCTATGGGTCTGTTTCACAATCTGCAGATAAAGTTCCGGATAAGCTATCCGCAACCAGGGCTGCCGTTTGTTCTAAATTTGAAGCCATAAACGAACACACGCAATATAGGAAAATTTATTTAAATTTAGGACAAACGGCAGCCTTGGTTGCGGATAGCTTATCTGGAACTTTATTTGAACATTGTGAAACAGAGGCTAAGTCTTATAATTTGTTTTGAAATTGTTTTTTGGTAGAAGCCGGTTTTTTTTTGTTAAAATTTTGAAAATCGATTTGTGTTTAATATTCTCCAGTCTGCCTCAATGTGACGACTTTTCTGAGCAGCTGTTCAAATTGACTCTTAATTGTATGTTGTTTGACTACGCAAGTTATAAGCCTCTTTGTTGTGTGGGGCAGCATAGTTTTTGGTAGGTTTCGCAAAGCTGCTTCCTCAGTAGGTAATTTTTGTAAGATCTTATATCTAATCTCTTTAAACGAGCAATTCTTGTATATATATTTATATATAATCAGAATCTCGGAAACGGCTCCAACGATTTTCACAAAATTTTGTAGGCAGATGCTTTCGGGGGCGCGTTTAATTGATCTAACTAGGTTACATTTTTAGAAAACGTTGTTTTATCCGTGTTTTAAGGCAATTTAAATTTTCTATAATAACATACAGAGGTACATTTCGCGTCTATCTTTATATTACATATTTTATATTACAAAAAAAAGTACCGAGCAAAGCTCGGTCACCCAGGTACTAGCTTATTATACATCCTACAGCAGTTCCTGTATTACAGAGAATAACGGAGATGTAGATACATCTGCATTTTAAGTAAAAGTAATAAATCAAATACTAACCGCAGTATGGACCCGACTGAAAATCAGCGTTGCAACTGATCTCTCGGTTGCAACATTATGCTGAGTCGGGCCCATTTTGGAGACTCAATACTTAAAACTTCCCGATATTTTGTAAGATATTTTTTGTAGGTTTGTCTTTGTGTTAGGAACTTGTATTTCTACCGTCACCCATTTGTGTTTTCTGTTGAATGTTGTATTAGATAGATAGATAGATAGATAAATCATTTATTTGCATTTACACACACATGCAATGAAAACAAACAAAACAGGTTATACAGTAGTAGAAAAAACCAAACAACAAATATAAAACATAATGAAACAGTTTATCAAAACAATATTCAATTCAAAATTCATTTCAAAAATTTTATTTCAACGTAAAGAATTTACATTCTGCTTGTTGAATGTCAATGTACATATAGTTATTTATAATGTTAGCCGCTGCCTTGGGGCCGTCTGTAGTGGAGAAAAAGGCAGCGAAAAAAAACTCCACTCTGACCATCTTTTCTCAAATCATATGAAAGCTAATACAAATCAAACCTACAAAATAATATCTTGGATGTGTTGAACACTAGACACATTTATCCTGTGATTAAATTTGATATTAAACTACTATTTAATGCCATACGTCCTTGTCTTCTAAATAATCGTTGATTTTATAATAAGCTTTTTTGCAAAGAGTGTGCTTAATACAATTCTTAAATCGCGTTGGAGGTAACTCTAATATATCTTGGGGTATCTTGTTGTAGAACCTTATACAGTGCCCCATAAAGGAAGTATTAACTTTTGCAAGTCTAAATCGTGGAAATAACAATTTATGTTTATTCCTAGTATTAACGTTATGATGGCTACCAAGTGTTTCGTAGTCTGTAATATTTTTCCTAACGTACATAATATTTTCATATATATATTGGCTTGCAACTGTTAGGATGTTAGTTTCTTTGAAAAAGTCTCTTAGCGAGTCCCTACTACCTAGCTTGTAAATAAATCGGATCGCTCTCTTCTGCAAGATGAAGATAGTCTCAATGTCTGCTGCCCGGCCCCACAGTAGTATACCATAGGACATAATACTATGGAAGTAACTAAAATAAACAAGCCTAGCAGTTGCAATGTCAGTGAGTTCTCGAATTCTTTTTACAGCATATGTTGCGGAGCTAAGTCTATGTGCTAATTTTACAATATGTGGACCCCATTGTAGTTTGGCATCGATTGTGATGCCCAAAAATACAGTATCTTCAACAAATTCTAGTTTTTCATTTCCAATCGCAATGTTATTTTCAACTAATTTTACGTTAGGTAGGGTAAACTTCATACATTTTGTCTTGTTTGAATTTAACAATAGATTATTTGCAGTAAACCAATCTAAAACGTGCGAGAGAGCATTATTTGCTTCGTCAAGATTATTTTCCTGTCTCCTTATTTTAAAAATAAGTGACGTGTCATCAGCAAATAGCACTATCTCGCACATTTTTTGTACCATAAACGGTAAATCATTTACATAGACCAGGAAAAGGAACGGCCCTAGGATAGATCTCTGTGGGACTCCCATTTTTACAAGTGAACCCGACGATTTAATACGATTTATGTCTGCTTTTTGAACCCTTCCTTCTAAATACGATTTTAAAAGATCTAATCCTGCATTTTTTATTCCGTAATGTTTTAACTTTGAGAGTAGTGTTTTGTGGTCTACACAATCGAATGCCTTTGACAAATCACAAAATATTCCTACAGCATCCCTATGATCCTCCCACGCACTGAAAATATGTTTAAGTAACATGACTCCAGCGTCTGTTGTATTCCGCCTCAAAACATCGAGAAATGAGACATACAGATGATTTATCCACTGTGAGTACTGTGGGTGTGGCAAATGCAAAAGGGCTCTGACTCAGCATAAGCTGGAGTTATGGTACTCCAGCGCTGATCTTCCGTCAGTACCCGTAAGACAGTATGTTGTAGTAATATTATCGTCGTCTAAAAGTGTTCAGATGCTAACTTCAAAAGTACAAATTTTCGGGAAACTAATAAAACCATCCTATTTTTACATCAGGCAATGAAATGAAAAACTGAAAATACCGTTTTTGATGAAACTATCATCGAATTTTATCGAAAACGGTATTTTCACTTTTTCATTTCATTGCCTGATGTAAAAATAGGATGGTTTTATTAGTCTCCTGAAACTCTGTTCTTTTGGAGTTAGCAGCTTAACACTTTTAGATTAGACGACGTTATGTTGCGTGATTTTGTGTTTTTGAGTACTGTGTCGTCAAATACCTAAATATATTTTTCGTTCTTTCTTCTTTCTATTTTTAGTACTCAAAACCCAAGTGCTTGCATTGCAACGACTAACTAATGTTGATAAAGCGAAATAGCTTTGCCAGGATGGCAACTGACAAACTCAATTCAAACCAACAATATTATAGTATAGATAACGCTCTGAACGCTTAGCTCTAACACTTGTAAGTACTTGTAATACGTGTAAGTGTAAGAATTATTATGCATAATATATAATTACTCTACGCTTAAAAATGTCCTCTGAAAGTAGGTAGGTAGGTAAATAATATTTAAATCCAGAAAGAAACAGCGTATGCAAACGACATGGAAAATTATAGAACATCTGCTACGTCTTGCAACGCATTCATATTCAAACTTACTATAAGTATTGTACATATCCATTTATCTATACTTGGCATTTTTTTCAGACTTTAAACGACACTAAATCAAAAACCTTTAGCGGTAGAAAACTCGAAACAGTTTACAAATTTAGTGCTAGCTAGTTCTAAATTTGCAAACGGTATTGAATTTTCTACCGTTAAAGGTTTTTCATTTAGTGTCGTTTAAAGTCCAAAAAAAATGCTAAGTATAGATAAATGGATTATACGTACAGACATGAAGTCGAGACTGTATCCCAGAGGGGTAGGCAGAGACCAGGGACTGCCACCTGCCACGATCCTGACAAATCACTTTCGCTTCATCGACAATCATTAGTCGTTGCATGCACGCACATCTTGACATTTGCTATACATCCCCTATTGGTCGAAGTATGTCCGTTTGGGGCGGCCCTTTCGTTAGTCTTTTTTCCTCCATCCACTCCACATGTTCAAACTAACTCAACATTCCTGTCTCTATTGTAGTCACTATATCCTCTTTCAGTCCACAACGCTCTCTAATCAAACTATGGCGTATTCTGTCATTAAAAGTAAAAAAAAACACGTTGTATGAGAGCCCGTCTTAAATATTTGTTTTATTTTTATTTTAATATTTAATTTTAAAGTGAATTCAAGCGTCTGACTGTTGCAAAACATGATGCTTTGCTCGTTTTTGCTCGATATTGATAATGATGTCGAGTAAAAACGACCAAAAACTCATGTTTTTGTATGGGAATACCCTTAACTATATTATTTAATTCCATTTTTTAGTATTTGTTGTTATAGCGGCAACACAAATGCATCATCTGTGAAAATTTCAACTGTCTAACTATCACGGTTCATGAGATACAGCCTGGTGACAAACGGACGGACGGACAGCGGAGTCCCAGTAACAGGGTCTCGTTTTTTCTTTTGACTTACGGAATTCAACAAATACAATCATGGTGTCTGCCTACTCTTCCTGGATAGAGAGGTGAGCTTATGAAATACTGGCTTTCGCCCGCGACTCCGTCCGCGTGGACCCCGTTCACTTAAATTTAGAAAAACGGCGAAACACGTGTTTAATCAATTGTGTCGAAGAGTATTTATTTTAAGTTTCAAGAAAATTAGACAACATTCTTTATACCTCCCATACAAACTTTGGCAACCCTTTTCACCCCCTTAGGGGTTGAATTTCATAAAATCCGGTCTTATTCCTTGCCTACATTATATAGACCCTCTGTGCAAAATTTCAGCTTCTTAAGTCCAACGGCCTGGGCTGGGCGTTGATGAGTGAATGATTCAGTCAGTCAGGACTTTGAATTTTATTTATATCTATGTATATATAATAGAAGATATATTTTTTTAAGTTCATTCTAGAACTCTGTAGCAATGGTTATAAATATACCATTGCGAATTTTCTAGCGCTAGTAAGAAAGTGAACTGTCATACTTTCAGAGAACAAAATATAAAAAAAAAACATTTTGCAGCCAATAACAGACAGCTGTCCTTGCTACGCGTGACGTATACAAACGCAACAGCCAATCAGACGCGCCAAATTAGCTACGCCAAATAAGACTATTTGATTCCACACTTATTTGTGTTTATTCAAGTGTCCACAATTAACTATTAACGCCAGATCCCTAGTCTTTCGCCAAACCCCACGAAACCAGACGAAAGTTGACTTAAAACGTATAAACTGAAGGTCCAGTTTCGCTGGTGGGCGGTCCTCTGTTTTTATAGCGAAGTTGATATAAATTGATTCCCGGGTAAAATTGATATTAGTGGATACAGAAATAATCTGGCCACCAGGGGGCACGCTACATAAAAATGAATTTATATTTCTTTAGCGGGCTACTGCTCGTGGCTCTTCTAAATGTGAGTAAAAATCTAATAAATAATAGTAAGGAATTAAATAAAAAAAAAAAATTTTTTTTGTTGCACACGTAGCAATATATATTTTTGTACGCGAATGGTTTACGTCACAAAAGTGTTGTCGAAGTGTTAACGGAGTGTGTATGAAATAAATATATTGTTACCTGTGTCTCAAAAAGTGATTGGAAGTGATTGTTTTGTTCAAGTGTACGCACCTAATGTTGAAAATTTGATTTTTCATACTTAGGTCACGTGGACGCACGCAGAGCCAGACCCGAAACGTAAGTTTTCTTAATTTATTTTAAGTTTTACCATTCGATCTCGAATTATTTAATTTTACTTATTTCTATTTTTATATTTATTGTAATTTGTCACGTTGTAACGGTATAAATCTCTTACATTGATTTTATTAAGCTTTTTGTAGTCTGTTTTCTGCACCCGATAAAGATAAGGTAGCCTTTTTGCATGTTATTTCTGTTAATAATATTGAAAGAAAGAAAAAAAGAAACCTTTATTGCATCAACAGTCACACACAACAGAAATACGAAATACAAACGAGAAGAAAACATCAAAGATAAGGTACTAACATACATAAACAAATAATTTTTTACAGTTTTGTCGCGGTGTGTTGCCCGCTGCTGCCAAAGGCAGCTGACTCAGCATAGTGCTGAGGGTGTAGGCCTGTAACGAGGTGCAATCGCCTCGTTGCTTTTTAATCATTTTCGGCCTTTAACAATTCCAAATTTAATTAGTTTTTTGACATTCGCCACAGTGTTCGGACGTATTTGGTTGAGATAACCCTGAACTTCTAAACTAGGTGGACCTAGTTTTCATTCATTTCATTGAATTATTTCTTTTACCACGGCCTGGATTGATTTATTCTCCTATAACAATAATTCAATAAATATTCAGAAAGCACATTTATACAGAGAGGCACATAGCCTCTCTTCTCTGCCTCTGGATACCCCTCTTTTACTTTACGGATCGCACCCCTTTTACCAAACTGCGATAGGCCCTCAGCGCTGGTTGTCAGTCAGTGACTAATCAAAGGAGACGGGGATCTCTGGGCCCAATTTTAATAAGCTGAAATATGGTTTAAAAAAAGGGGTATTTTTTTCTGGTTTAAAATATAAAAAATCTGCTCAATTCACAATCTGTGAGATGAGAAATCTTAAAAACAAGTTTATTACACTAATGAAATAGAGTTTCGATTACTATAATCGATTATTGTTTGTGAATGATTTTAACAATTGAGCTTAGAAACACTTTCACCGGATGATGGATTCAATCAAAGTGAACAAATTCTACGGAATAAATAATTATAATGTCAATAATTTAAAATAAAACAGAATATCAACTTTAAAATCGATTCTCGTAGATTCTCGTTTACAGATCGATTTAAACATAAACATAAACATTATTATTTATGTTTGTCAAATGTATTTAATCTGTACTGACAGTGACAGCTCCCGGACTTTCAATCTATGATCATTGATCACCGGATTACCTACTCGTCATGTATCGGTTATCGTTTGCGTATTTCAATTATAATCCTCGACCAGTGCTTTCTCTCTACGGACTTCTAGTATATTGTTTAACTTGTACGACTGTGGCATAGCGACTAATCGATGTAATACACTCGGCCGACCAGTTTTAGATGATGAAATGACCCAAATCCTGGTCTTCGCTATCGTTTAATATATTTGTGAGTTTCGTTACATTCTCCCACTCAATACATTACAATAAGAACTACAATTAATGTAGTAAATAACTGTCTATTATAACGAAATAGCAATCATAGTTTAAAAATCAGCTGTTAAGTATAGGTTATTGTCAATTTGTTGCATAACCTCACTTTTACTAAATCTCTTATAACTTTACTCTCAGATTGCCAAAATCCGCAAAATCTTCAAAGATGGTTTGACAATATAATAAGCTGTGATTTGACACCACTCTCATCTCTTTACATCTGGGCCCAAGAATGTGTGCAAGCGTATCCGTCTCCTTTAGATGAAGTTTTCATTATCATCGTCATTATCAGCCTACCGTTGCCCAAAGCTGTGTAGGCCTTTTCCCCCAAAGTCATTAATCTCATGGTCTCTCGCAGTGGTGGATTTACCAATAGGCTGAGTAGGCTGGAGCCTAGGGCGGCCGATTTTAGGGGGCGGCAAAATTGCCCCAAAAAAATATTTTTTTGTCTTACAGAATTAAAAAATAAAATATACCTGAATGTTGTAAATATACAAATATAAATATAAATAAATTATATAAATATGTAAATATACCTGAATGTTAGATTTCACAATTTAACTTAACCTGAAAAGTGGGAAATTAGACGTTTGCCAATCTGCTAATACATATTTTTTTAAATTACATAATATTTGCGTAGTTAGATTTAGGGGGCGGCAAATTTGCCCCAAAAAGTTTATTTTTGTCTTAAAGAAATTAAAAAAATACAATTCCGGAATGTTATTAGATTTCGCCATTAACTTAACCTGAAATGTGGAAAATTTGACGCTTGCCAATCTGCTAATAGATACTTTTTTATTTTACATATTTGCGCAGGTAGTTTTAGGGGGCGGCAAATTTGTTCCAACATTTTTTTTGTCTAACAGAAATAATTAAAAAAAACCTGAATGTTATTAGATTTCACCATGAACCATTTCAACCTGAAAAGTGGGTGACGTTTGCCAATCTTCAATACATACTTTTTATAATACATATTTGCGTAGGCAGTTATTTTGATGGCGGCGGTGCGGAAACAAATGGCATGGTCATTCACTAAATGTATTGGCCGGAATGAAAGCTGCGACATCAGTTTATCCAAACTTGAATAAATTTGGATAATTTTTTTGTTAACTTAAGCATTAAAGCTTTTTGTGTATGTACTAATTATTCACAAAAAAAATAATTAAAACGTGATCACCAATAAACACTTAATCCGGTCGGACTCCTCCGATAAAACAACACCCGTAAGTTGATCCGGATAAAGTGTTTAAAATGTATTGTGGTTACGAAAGTTTTAGTTCAAATATGATCACCAATAGTTTGACTTAGAGCGGTTTATTAACTGAGATTGAAACAGTATTAATGAGAGATTATTAGAGAGATTTATTTTGTAATTTTTACAATTTTACTATTTGCACTAGCACTAATAAAATTCTCTTTACACATAAGCCCTCGTTGCTTGGAATAAAAGCATTCAGTTGTCTAGTTCCTGGAACGGTGATGGCGGACGCGAAACAGACTCGTAGAAAATCTCGCTCTTGTTGAATATTTTCTAATATATTATAGATGAGAATACCTTTTTAATTAATAATAATCTATTTTAATATTATTTTCAAATGTTAATTGTATTATTGATGATAATTCCTTTCTAATTAATAATAATTTAATTTAATATAATATTGTTTAAACTTTCTTTCCAAAGAAAGTGTAGAAAAATTTATATTTGAGATTTGATTGTTATTATGTATAATTTTACACAGAATAGCATTGTACGAGTATCATACCTTTAGAGACAGCACTGGCTCCCTAGATACAGGTCCTCACCTAGTTCAGAAGTAAGGGCACAATGATTTATTGTAAACAAATTTGATTTTTTTTTTGTTCAAATAAACAATTATCTTGTGTTCAAATAAACAACTATCTATCTTTCTTTCAGCATTAGTAAAGAAGTCTCAGTCAATGATGACTTGGCCCATTCATATAATGTTACAGGTGTAGTGATAGCGTTATTTGTAGACTGTAAACTTGCACGGGTTGCCAAACGTTTCAGGTTTCCGCAAGACCATGGACCTTATCCATGACCGGTGGCACGGAAGTGTAACAGTGCCTCTTTCCTAAAATCTTGTGTGTAGTAAAATAGGTTCACAGAACCTATTCTTAAAATGTTGGGGAGCCCCGTCTGTGATGTATTTCATGATAAAAACAGGAATTCTATGCTCATCAAGGTGATGGTGCAGTATTTTTTTAAATCGTAGAATGTGGTAGTATCATGCTTTAATTAATCATTTGAAACCATGATAATGCTACCATCTTTATAATAATAACCTATACCAATGAAATAATCGGGCAGCACGACAAAACTACTAAACTCTTGTACGATAAAGCTATAATTTCTTATTTTCTTTTCTTTTATTTTCTGCATGCTTTTCTTAAAAAAACCCTCAGCAAAAATTTTATTTCTTAAGTTACCAAACTTACTTACTGGAAACTCAACATTAAAGTAAATTATCTTTTTTTGGCAATATTTTTGATAAGAATACCAATTATTATTATTTAGAAACTGTACAGTTATTTATGTAATCCCATGGTGTTACATATCAGTATCTTGCTTACTAGAAATTCGTATGCTGCTGGTACTTACGTATTTATTGATTTCATGGATAACATTATTTAGAAGCTCAGGAAATTTACTAAACTGGTTTGCAATAAATATTATTAGTTTAGAAAATTTAATAATAATGAATATAAGTAATCAGTTCTTAATTTTTCATAAGATATTAGATTATTTTAAAGACAATAAATATTTTTTTTGTCTTTTAATTCTAAAATATTTTTTTTTACCTACGGAATGTTGTCGAAATGCAGAGGTCAGAAGGGGCGGCAAAATTTGAATAGCCTACTGGCGGCAAATGTGTTAATCCGCCACTGGTCTCTCGCCATTCGCATTCACGGAACTTCCGATAAAATTTTACTTCATTTAATTCGGTTTCAAGTCTCACGTTCTGTGTTCTTATGAGGTAACTATTTTCTTAGCGCTCATTAAAAAAAAATATAGTTCTTGAAACTACGACAGATGGCTCTGATAAAACGTGACTTGATTTTTTTTTCACAATATATCTGTAATGCTGGGACCACACCTACGTTAACGTTTACGTTGATGTCAATGTTAATGTCTTACTACTCGTTAATTAAGGCACTAAAAATGTACATTGGCTACATTAATGGTAGCCATACACGTTAGGGTTTGCATGATGGTTTCAACCTTGCAAGCGTAACCGACAGGCATAACGGAGCTTGCATGCACTGATAACTGTACAGTTTTATCACATACACGCTAGGGCTTGTCTGTCGGTTAAGCTTGTCCCATCATAATCATCATGCAAACCCTAACGTGTATGTCCACCATAAGGTTACAACATCGCTAAAGTTATAAAGTAACGCGCCCTGCGGAATGGGCTGGCGTTAGTGTGGCCAACATCGCTTAACGCGTTAAGCTACGCGCTAAAACCTTCGATGTGTCGAAAAAAACCGACACCCGAGCTATCGCATAACGTTTAATGACATTAGTAGGTAGTGCCGTTTGTAATTTAACACGCTAAACCGTTGTCCACATCTACGTAACGGAGTAATTAATGTGCTAATTTATGCGCTACGACGCCGGTGTGGACCCAGCATTATCTAATAAGCCCATTACACAATGAAAAAAAATAAGGTATAAGAATAAGAAACAAGGAATAAGGAATAGCGGAATCCAGCAATGGCAGCACCGTTGAGCAAGACACAATTCAAGAATAAGGAAGACAATTGATTTCTGTGCTATTCCTTATTTCTTATTCTTATATATACCTTATTTTTTTTCATTGTGTAATGGGCTTAAATGTTCCGTCATTCCGTCTAGACACGCCTCTATCTCCGTCATCGTCATCATTCCGTTTCTCCTGTGGCTACGCGAATGTATGGTTTTTCCTAGATTAACCTAGGTTTCCTGATTATCACGACGTCAAAAAAACTAGAACCTTAAAGCCCATTACACAATGAAACAAAAAAAGGTATAAGAATAAGGAATAAGAAATAAGGAGCCAGGAATAAGGAATAGCACAGAAATCAACTGTCTTCCTTATTCTTGAATTGTGTCTTGCTCAACAGTGCTGCTATTGCTGGATTCCGCTATTCCTTATTCCTTGTTCCTTATTTCTTACTCCTTATTCTTATACCTTATTTTTTTTCATTGTTTAATGGGCTTTACAACCAAACCACAGAACAACCGTCAACGAAACAAGCAAGGAACGTGAAGCCCATTACACAATGAAAAAAAATAAGGTATAAGAAATAAGGAATAGCGGAATCCAGCAATGGCAGCACCGTTGAGCAAGACACATTGATTTCTGTGCTATTCCTTATTCCTGGCTCCTTATTTCTTATTCTTATTCTTAAACCTTTTTTTTTTCATTGTGTAATTACTTGACAGAAACCACAGAGAAGGTACAGTGATGTCATGTCAATTTTGACATATTATGTGACGTCAGCACCATCTATCAGTAACTTGCGGTAATGTATTTTTTTAATGACGCTTTGAAAAGCCCTCATTGTATGCACTGCACTGCATTTGAGAAGTATTGTAGTAGAATCATGTTTTCACATTTTTATTACTTTCTAACTTTTCTCCATTTTCATCAGACCACAAGCTGAATGTCGTCCGCCATAACAACGGAGGTATGTACAAAAAGCAGGATAATCTAAGATTAGTTATTGCAATCATTAGGTATAATATTAGAATATTTATTCAAATCAAATATTTTTAATCATAATAATCCTAATCTGTTTTATTGTTCAAAACCCTTCTTAGGCTGGCTGGAACAAATTTCTTTTGAAATAAGTCCGCCTTTGTACATCGACACTTACCTGTTATTTTAACTTATGTATTTTTTTTTCTTTTGTGTAATAAAGCGTAAAAAACAAAAAGTTTATTTTATGAACGATGTTTATGCGCATCTGCCTACTATGCGAGAGGTCCCGCGTTCGAACCCTGGCTGGGGACAAAAATCCCCAGGTCTTGGATGTTTACATGTTTGTAGTGATGTCACTGTTTCTGATGGCGCGTTCAAAGTGTCATTCAACGAGCAGAAGCGCGGGCACAAGCATGTAAACAGGCTGTATGTGCATATTGTGCATGCGCCCATATGCACATACAGCCTGATTGCGCTCGCCACCGATCGACGATCGGGACGACTGTCGATTTTTTCGACAGTTCAAAGGCTGAATGTGCTTGCGCTTTGTGCTTGTTCACACGCGCTCGGTTGCGCTTGTATCGCTTGTACACACCTTAGTAGCGTATACGGACGTTATTTTTTATTATGTCGGAGTTGTCCACGACCAGATTTTACACTTCCTGGAGTGTTACCAGGAAGAATCAATAATATGGAACCCCAAAAAAAAAGAAATGAAAATAAAGCTGCCCTACAGCAGTAGCTGCCACAATATGTAACTAGAAAGTCGCGACTTTTGACATTATGGCGCGCGACCCTACCTAGGCTGGTAGGTAGGTTGTACGATGACGCTAATCACGCGTTTTGTGACGCTAAAGTAAATGTCAGAATTTGACAGTTGGAAAGTCGCGACTTTTGACATTATGGCGCGCGCGCGTGTTCGTAGGCTACTAAGGCTAGTCGGACATCGGACATTTCCGATGAAAAATCAAGTAAGGCTCAATTCACACTGGCGCAGAGTCGAAGCGAAGCGAAGCGAAGCGACGCGACGCGAAATAATTCGCGCGAATGCGCGCGTCTGCGCGCGAATGCGCACGTCTGCGCGCATCGACGCGCGAACCCGACGACCCTTGCAGGTGAAGACGCGAAACAATTCACGCGAATGCGCGCGCAGATGCGCGTTGCTGATTATTTTCAATTTTTCGCAACACAAATTCGTACCGTATTGATAGAGAAATGGAGATGAATTTAGAACAGTTGAAAAACGTGACGCTACGCTTCGCGACGCCAGTTTGAATTGAGCCTTAGTGAATCCGGAGAATCATTTACAATTGGGTATTTGACAAATTGTCGAATGAGTTACTTTTAAAACGAAATTTTGTATGAAAACTGCTTGTGACGTCACATTTCAGAGCACTCTTTTCATGTTTCATCAATTCAAAAATTGTAATACTAGTAAATGATTAAAAGAGATACATTTTCCGAAACATTTTGTAATTTTTGTTTTAATCGAGCATATCAAATAATTTATTGTTGATAGTGTTAAATACCGAATTGTTTTCTGTTGTTAATGATGGCGTATTATTACCAAACAGACGTACCGCCGGTTGGACTCAGCTTGTCGCTCGACACGCAGCAGCTTCAAGACGAACACAGAGCTATAGACAGAGGTTAGTATATTTATACCGCGGGATTTAATGTAACTATGAAAGAAGGAATCTGGGGGATTTCTCTCGCCGTATTATAGTATAGGTATTAGCTGTGCCCCGCGGTGTATTATCTAATCTCCAACGATTTTCACGAAATTTTGTAGGTAGATGCTTTCGGGGGCATTTAATTGATCTAACTAGGTTACATTTTTAGAAAACGTTGTTTTATCCGGGTTTTAAGGCAATTAAAATTTGCTATGATAACATACAGAGGTAAATTTCGCATCCATCTGCAAGGTTGGGATAGTTCTGACGGGAAAACGGGCGACCGTTGCGGGCCGATTTCAAGGTGTCCGTATAGTTGGCTTTCACGTGGTCGAATTTAGTAATTTCAAGTATGCCACCGAACTGTGTATTAATAGTGCCTAATAGTGCTACAAGGCACAATTAGCTAGGACAAGTATTTCCGGAGATATTCAGGCGACTCACTGAGGCAGCCAACTAGACGTCTAGTTAGCAGACACATCACGAACGGCTGTATATAGAGTTATGATTTGTATGCCAGATAATAGTGCGCTAATAGTGCTTCCTACATGCCAAGTTTCCAGAATAGTGCTTCTATACAAGCTGAGAAAACATACCCTATTGTTGAGGCAGCCAACTAGACGCTTTTTCTTACCATGATTTCTTCGTAATGGCGTAGAGTTTTAAAACAAAAACTATACCAAATAACTGTGCTTTAATAGTGCCTCTTAGTGAAACACAAATGCCCCCGAAACACCTATGCGTTTCGCCAAGATATTAATGCGAACTGCTACGTACTAAACAATAATTTTGGAATCAATTAAAATGAAGTCTTATGAAAACGCAATTAGGATGAAAATTGTTTGCAACAATTATATGATACCGTCAAGCAGAAAAGTTATTATTACACTCACTGCCATCCACTTAGTGGCTAGTTGCTCCAAAGCAGGCTGCGCTGCGTACACTGCGTGTCTTGGGCATTGGTGGTCAATAGTGGGCTAATGATGAACAAGACACAGTATTCGTTTACGTTCTCCCTCACAAATTGTGTACGTCTGCGGTAGCGAAGCTCAAAAGAAGAATAATATTTCAAATGTTGTATCGTATGTCCAGATGACCCGCTTTAGTGGGATGTTCCTGGTTTTAGGGTGTTGTTCCCAGGGTGCCTCTCGAGACTCTTTTACCTACTCTGCATTCACTGTCTGTCTTACCTATCCAACCTTTGAAGGGCTGTAACTTAGCAGTAACCAGTCGAAATTTTCACAGAATAGGTATGTTATGTTATGGCTGATTACCTAAAAAAACTAAAATTTTTTTTTTATTTGAAGATTAAGTTCTTTTAGGTATATCTTTTAGTTTCTGAGATATAATACTTTTCTAACTAGGCGTGCGATGGCGCGAGCTCTTCGGCGTAATGTTGTACTAGTTAGTGTTGAAGGCTTCGTTCGTTCGTTTTTCTGTAATTCTAACTCTAATTTCGAAGAGTCTACCCACAGCGTCCTACACTCTTAAATGCTTAGTTTTAAAGATTTTGCGTAAAAGTAGAGATGGGAAAAATTTACTAACCGACAAGCTTTGATTAAGGAAGGTATCGTAAAAATATAATACATAATCTTTTTTTAGAATTTATATTGGAATAAAAGTTGCCTTAACAAAATAAAAAACATGTGGAAGTTGAGGCAAAACCAACTAAATATTAATATTTTTTTTCTGTAACTTTGACCTAAATTTAATTTTTATAGATTAGATTAGAACTCTTTATTGTACACACCAGAAAAACAAACAAATACATTATAAGACTTATATAACTAAGTTTTGCCGTATACAATTGGCGGTCTTATCGCTAAAAGTGATCTCTTCCAGACAACCTTGGGATGGATAGAAAAGATGTAGAGAGAAGGTAGGTAAGTGTACAAAGTTGACGAAGTAAGTATACAAAATTGACAATTCATTTTTTGGCATTTTGGTAATATGCCGCTGTCACCTAATCCTGCCAAAGTCACGTTTCGATGTGACATGAGTTTAAAAAAAATAAAACAATAAAAGAGAGTAAGTAAAGAGGAAACTTCCTTTTGGTGAACTTTGCATGCAAGACGTACACAAGATGTGTAAGGATACAATAAAGTATGATTAGGTATTTTCAGTAACATACAACATTTTACACAGTATTTACAGGATGGCAGATGGCCACGCTATATTTTTGAAAATGAACGGAAATCTCAAAGAACCGGGTGTGCAGTGTCCCAATACGCAACAGGCAAATTACCGAGACCACCCTCTTGCTAACTTTTTTAAAAGCGTTGAACCAACTCCGGATACTTTAGTCCTTGCCATATTTGCTCATTGATACTATTTTTTCACTTTTGTACTTACATGTACCAGAACCGTAATGTATGTAAAAGTTTGCATTAATTTCTTGGCTAAACGCATAGGTGATTCGGGGGCATTTGTGTTTCATTAAGAGGCACTATTAACGCACAGTTATTTGGTATAGTTTTTGTTTTAAAACTCTACGCCGTTACGAAGAAATCATGGCAAGAAAAAGCGTCTAGTTGGCTGCCTCAACAATAGGGTATGTTTTCTCAGCTTGTATTGAAGCACTATTCTGGAAACTTGGCATGTAGGGAGCACTATTAGCGCACAATTATCTGGCATACAAATCATTTCCTATCTAATTGTGCCATGTAGCACTATTAGGCACTATTAATACACAGTTCTGTGACATACTTGAAATTACTGAAATCGACCATGTGAAAGCCAACTATACGGACACATTTCAAGAGACCCGGTTCGAGTCATGATGTTTTTTTTCCAAGTTCTTTTTTTGTTGATAAAGGATTATTTTAATTTTATATTACATATTACAAATAAGTACCGAGCAAAGCTCGGTCACCCAGGTAGGTACTGGAAAATAAATTGTGTAACATAACAGTAAACAATTTTTTGAAAAAGTTAGATTGACTATAATTGAGCCATTAC
The DNA here is from genome assembly GCA_947310845.1 of Yponomeuta plumbellus. NCBI lineage: Eukaryota > Metazoa > Arthropoda > Insecta > Lepidoptera > Yponomeutidae > Yponomeuta > Yponomeuta plumbellus. The sequence goes on along the minus strand of OX371220.1, from coordinate 6,789,891 downwards.
AAACGTGCCAACTGAGTCATAAACATTTGTATCAGACCTCTCTCACACATTAATGAGAGGCATATCAGGCATATCGGAACTCTCGCTCGCACTTTTATGATTTGGTTCGCACGTTTGTAATGGCTCAAGTAGGTATAGCTGTCCCGGCAAACTTCGTATCACCATCGTTTCCTTAATTTTTCCATATTTTCTCACCATTTAAACCTTCCCTGGAATTCAACAAATATAAAAAACCTAAAATCACCTAAATCGGTCCAACCGTTCTTAAGTTTTACCAAGTTTTACTGAGACTAACGAACAGCGATTAATTTTTAGTACATGGGTGACCGAGCTTTGCTCGGTACTTTTTTTGTAATATAAAATATGTAACATAAAATTAAAATAATCATTTTTCAACAAAAAAAGAACTTGGAAAAAAATGACTCGTACCGGGTCTCTTGAAATCGGCCCGAAACGGGTCGCCCGTTTTTCCGTCAGAACAGAACTATCCCAACCTTGCAGGTAAACGCGAAATTTACCTCTGTATGTTATTATAGCAAATTTCAATTGCCTTCAAACACGGATAAAACAACGTTTTCTAAAAATGTAACCTAGTTAGATCAATTAAACGCCCCCGAAAGCATCTGCATCAAAATTTCGTGAAAATCGTTGGAGCCGGCTCCGAGATTCTGATTCTGACAAGAATTGCTCGTTTAAAGAGATTCGATAGATAGATACAAAGCTCCCCATACATTTTCCGCGAATTCATTTTCATCTATTTTGCTCATGGGAATAAGATATTTTCCCACAGTAAAACACACAGTAGCCTATGTGTTAATGCAGGATGTCAGCAAACTCCATAGCAAATTTTATTAAAATCGCTCCAGCCGTTTAGACGTGACGAAGTAACAAACACACTCACAAACTTTCGCTTTTGTAATATTAAGTGTGATAGTACCTGGATGACTGAACTTTGCTTGGTTCTTTTTGTAATCTGGTTTTTCGAGCCCCCGAATAATAGTTTTTCTCGCAAAAGAAGGAACTTGAAAAAAAATCGCATCTAAACTATTACAACCTTGCAGATAGATGCGAAAATTACCTTAGTAATCTAACGATCAGTGTATATACAAGATAAACATTTCCATTATACATTACATAATTATGTGTAACTCTAGCGGTTTTGGCAGCGCACGCCAGAATATCTCGCACATGGTAGATTTTTTCCTACTTACTTGACACATCGTCATATTTCTGACAATTCACACAATATCTTTATAAATTGTAGCCTATGTGTTATTCTGATGTATAAGCTATACTATTGTAAACTTTCATTAAAATACATTCATTAGTTTTTACGTGAAAGAGTAATTATGGAGGATAAAAATATGAACGCCGAAAGCATGAAGCGTTACACTTAGGGAGTCTGCCTTACATTTTGTCATGCCATGCGGAATTTAGTTATTACTATACAAGCTGATAAACTATACACAGATAAGTAACGAGGATAGTAACGCGCTCAGGTGTTACTGGATAGAACAATAGAAACCAATTCTATTTTGATTCTAATTGAAAGGCAACTAGAACCGTACTATACCGTAAAACGTACTAAAGCAAGTGGCGCTTACACGTTTCTACAAAAGCACTCTCCTTATGGGAAGTGCTGTCTTGATTTCCTTACCTATTGGTAAGGAAATCAAGTGCTCGCACTTTGGTCGCTTTGCGGTTGCGGCTAGCTATATTTGATCTCGGGGGGGGGGGGGGGGGGGCAACTACCCCCATTGGCGACGCCCTTGCACTTTCGCGTTTAAAATATTAGTAGGATATGAGAGATATGCCTATGAAGAACTTCTAACTCGCAAAAATGTTGTCTACCAACAGAGGCTGAGGAGTCCTTCAGTCAGCAGAGCAGCTCTTCTGACTTTGAAGGTAAGTAAGTAATCAAGACACGCGACAGCGACTCCAGCCAAGTTCGAGAAAAAGGAACTGGCGACGCAGCAGCCGTGCGTCAAACTAGCAGTCAAATCTTGAGCTTGTATAACAATTTACATCTCTCGTGATCTTTTAACTAAAATTTCATGATTTTCTACAGAGAACTTGGCAGCACCAACATTTTAGATCTCAATTCTTTTGTCGGCGAAGTCGATAACGACGTCTGTTCTTAATATTGTACTTGGCTCTCATTCACATTTATGTTTTTTATTGGGTTAATTTATTTATATCCTTCTCACATAGGTATAAAAACACAAAATATGAACAATTTTGAGTAATCAGGACTTATTCCTATGTGAGAGGCTGGGGAGTCCATCTAGGAAATATCCTGTGTGACAGATCTCCAGTAGTTAGGTACATCAAATATTTATTTGTTTGTTCGTTCGTTTGTTTGTTTGAGTGTTTGTTTGTTTATTTATTTACTATACTATTAATTATTTACTTGCAAGATATACACAGATCACAGTTAGTACTATAATAATCATAACTTCCATAACATAACTTGTGCTGTGCTGAGGGATTTCATACAAGTGAACTTAGTGGCTGAGCAAAATTCGAAGCGGGACTCTCTGAAACCGAACCCTTGCCTGAAGAGACCACACCTTCTACTTCTCGATCTTCTGGAAATCCAGAAATTCCGAACAGGCGAGAATGTTATCAAGTGCAAAAAATTAAACTAATAAAGTTTGCGAAACTCCAAAAAGCCACTTTGCGGGTCTTGTTACGTAAAGGAAATTAATGTTAAAATGTCAAAATTGTGTGTAAATTATAAATAATTTATCGTAGTCTGTTTAATCATTACACTCTGTTTTATTACTATAGTTACCAATTTTAGCACTTAGATAAAAAAAAAAGATGTATAATGGATTGTATAATCCATTTATCTATACTTGGCATTTTTTTCAGACTTTAAACGACACTAAATCAAAAACCTTTAGCCGTAGAAAACTCGAAACAGTTTACAAATTTAGTGCTAGCTAGTACTAAATTTGCAAACGGTATCGAATTTTCTACTGCTAAAGGTTAATTCAGTGTCGTTTAAAGTCGACAAAAAAGCCAAGTATAGATAAATTGATCATACCTAGGTAGATAGATTTTCCCGTCTTTCTAGTGTTAACTTAAAAAACCAACAAAATACGTGGTATGATGCCGCAGAAGCAATGTATGTGCCTGTATGTAAATGTTAAATGCGTTTTTTTATTAACTTCGCAGAAAATGCTCCCATCAAAATTAAAAAAAAATACAGAAAGATGCGTCTGTTTTTCCTCGTTCCGAATATGTGTATTTAATTTAATTTCGGCAAAAATGTTAGTTGCGTCTTTTTCTCTTATGACGCCGCCGTGTACCAAGGTATGAGTACCTAAGCTTTAATTGATTTACAAACTTCACCTTTTTGGCAGAATCCTCATCGAAGAGCGAATCCGAGTCGTCCAGACACAATGAACGCAAGAATTCTCAACATCAAGAGAGTAAGTTACTTTACAACAACATAAAACTTACTATACTTGAGCCGTTACAAACGTGCGAACTGGGTCATAAACATTTGTATCAGACCTCTCTCTCACACAGGAGGCATATCAGGCATATCGGAACTCTCGCTCGCACTTTTATGACTCGGTTCGGACGTTTGTAATGACTCAAGTATAACTAACCATCTCATATTTTTTGTTGGTGTTCATGGAATCCTCAGGAAGTGGTTATTTAAAATTCTTTCGTGTATTTTTTCTAAAAAAGGCAAACGAAAATTTACTTTTGAAATAAGGCGCCAAAACGCTATTTTGGGCAATTATGACGTCACTTGTCAGTAAAACAACCAATGAGCGTAAGAAAGAATGAATTTCAGACGCCATTTTTACTAACATGTGACGTCATCATAGAAACTGCCAAACCAGGCCGTTTTCGATACAATACCGGCAGATACAAATTATCAAATTTTATCTTGTGTTTTTTTAAAAATCATATTTTTTTTTAAAGAAAACGTATAAATAATACTGTTTTTTCACACTGGCAAATACCATATTATGCTGAAACCCTTTTGGGCCACAGAGTGTATCGTTAGTACTCACAGCGATGGTTCCCTGGGGCGTGTACTTGGTAGAGCCGACGTAGAAACTCTTGACGGTAAGAACGACTGGCCGGTTCTTTTTATTATACACTAGCTTTTGCCCGCGACCCCGTCCGCGTGGAATTTAGAGTTAAATAGGGGTTAAAGGGTCAAATTTGGAAAAACGGCGAAAAACGTGTTCAGTCAATTTTAAGTTTTAAGAAAATTAGACAACATTCTTTATACCTCCCATACAAATTTTGGCAACCCTTTTCACCCCCCTAAGGGTTGAATTTCAAAAAATCCGGTCTTATTCCTTGCTTATATTAATATAGACACTCTGTGCAAAATTTCAGCTTCCTAGGTCCAACGGCTTGGGCTGGGCGTTGATGAGTGAATGAATCAGTCAGTCAGGACTTTGAATTTTATTTATATAGATTATCTTTACCAATCCGGACTTGGCCCCCGTGGTGGAGTATGGCCTATACCTTCCTCAGGGAAGAGACCCGTTCCCCTTGGTGGGGACATAATGGGTTGATGATGAGATTATCTTTTCAGAAAAGAGCGGACACAAAGAACACCACGAAGTACAAGAACGACGCGAGTCTGAAAGCCAACACTCGCAACAATCTCAATGTAAGTTCGACTGGGACTAAATATGTTCACATACAGGCACATACATTGCTTCTGCCCCCACACTAGGATACCCTGTGTCGTAGGTACCAGAAACAGCGACATCACAAACATGTAAACATCCACGACCTGGGGTTTTTTGTCCCCAGCCGGGGTTCGAACCCGGGACCTCTCACTTGGTAGGCAGATGCTCTAACCGCTGCGCCACAGAGGTCGTCATAAAACATTTACATACAGGCACATACATTGCTTCTGGCCCCACACTAGGATACTCTGTGTCGTGGAAACCAGAAACAGCGACGTCACAAACATGTAAACATCCAAGACCTGGGGTATTTATTGTATAAAAACTTACAGTTCATACACACAAACTAAGGGTGCGGTTTTGAAGAAACAGGTTTGAGAAATGTTGCATACCCCTTTCAGACCTGACCTTGAAATAACGATGGTTTTCTATTGCTTATTTTCAAGTTCAGGTCTGAAAGGGTTATAGCCCCATTTACAACATAATACCTTACGATTTGCACCTTAAACTGTTACTAATAAAAAACTAACTTACACGATAAAAACTTACTTAAAACCCATTTTACACCATAATACCTGCCATACTTTCAGGTAAATTGGCACCTTAAACTCCTAAAAAAAACTATCTTACACAATAAAAACTTAGACCCCAATTTACACCATAAGATCTTACTTACAGCTCAATTTCCACATTAAAAACTAACTTACAACTTATTTTGCAAACTAGAAATTACATTACCTTTTTTAAACTGTTACTAATAAAAAAACTAACTAACACGATAAAAACTTACAACCCACTTTACACCATAATACCATACTTACTCTATAAATCAATTAAAGAAAAAGGGACTCTAGCAGCGATGCAATTAGGTGCAATTCAGATCGCACGGCACTAAAAAAGCTAAGTTATATTCACCTACATGTTGCCTCTCTTTCTACCGCGTGACTCTTACCTCTTCTGGCCCCTGAATTCCTACCTATTTGCCACGCCGGAGCGGTCTCCGCATGTACTTACGCGTTCGATACCGACACGCGTAGTGAAACAGGCTTGATCATACTTACAGCTCAATTTGCACCTTAAAAACTAACTTACACCTTATTTTGCAAACTAGAAATTACTTAAAACTCACTTTGCAATATGAGACTCACTCACAACTGAATTTCAGCGCAATCAGAGGAAGAAACGAGCAGTTCATCAGAAAGCAGCAGTTCCTCCGAGAGCCAATCCCAATCGTCTAACAGTAACAACGTGTTCGGATCCAGCAAAAGTGAGTTACTTTTTTCAACCCCTCAACATTATTCGATAAAATTCGACGAAAATTTCATCGAAAACGGTATTTTCAGTTTTTCATTTCATTGCCTGATGTAAAAATAGGATAGTTTTATTAGTCTCCTGAAACTTTGTACTTTTAGGCTCTAATTATATGCGTCCGCGCGACCGAGCGGTTTCGCCGCAGATTCCAGCGACCGCGGCCAAGTCGCTTTTTGATTTATATGAAGCGGCCCGAGCGTCTCCGCTCTCCACACGTTCTCACAAACAACAAAAGAGCGTCCCGTCCGCTTCAAATGCACCGATACAAGTGAACACGTTGAACTCGTCCGAGCGGCCGGGCCGCATGTAATATCGTGGTGTAGCGGCCGGGCCGCTCGGTCGCGCGGACGCATTTGATTAGAGCCTTGGTGTTAGCTGCTTAACACTTTTAGGCGACGCATTTTATTTTCAAGGCTGACCTTGAAAATAATAATGGTTTTCGATTGTACTTTTATATCTATCTAACACGGCCTAAATTCTGAGAGTAGCACGACTGCGTCGATTACATTTCATTGTAGCTTCAAATTAACGCGCGCTAAAAAAGGTAATAAGTCCGTCTTTTAGATTATTCAAAAATAAGGGACACGTATTTTTTTATTTGTAAATTAGACCAAAAATTACAAAGATATAGCCCATTAAAGTTACGTGTGACGTCACGCCGTGGTGCATTTTTTAGCACAGAGTGACGTCACACGTAACTTTAATGGGCTATATCTTTGTTATTTTTTGTTTAATCGAAAAAAGAAATAATACGTGTCCAATATTTTTTTATAATCTTAAATACGGACTAAATATAATTTAATGATTTTGACCCTGGAAACTACCCTATACTCGTCATTCCCCTCAATCGAGCGCGTCAATGGAACAAAAAATCATGTCACGTAACTCGACCATGTCACTATAATTAAACTGTAATGTACTAACAGAATCGCGACTCAGTCCTTTTGTAGGTACCAGTCCTGAGACTGAAGCTGTTAAAACAGATTTTCATGATGAGACTAAGAGCGGGTACACACTAGGCGTTTTGAAGCGCGCGTTACAAAAGCGCGCGCTTCAAAACGCCTAGTGTGTACCAGCTCAAAGTCTCCTAACAAGGTCTTTTACCAGTTTGGTATATTGAGATATCAACCAAAAAAGAATCCAAACTATATTCTATTTACTGAAGCGAACGACTAAAGGTAAACAAAGACACAGCATCTCTCAAACTTACATCTCACTCAAAATAGCTCATGCACGCAGCTTTGCTTGCATCGTTGTACTATTATGTATTATGTGGCATCGTATACATCGGTTTGGCAGAATCAGCGTTGGGTCCGGCTCGCTCGCCTATATTTTCCGTTTCGTAATAACAAACACAAAAGTATAAAACAACTGGACGATGGACCAAAAAACTTTACCAATACCTTATTTACAATGATGAACAGACTAAAGATAAGTTACCTATTTTATTTTCTTTAGTCGCACTCCCATCAACAACAACGTCAATCTTACTTTTTTTAGTCTTTAATTAAAAAAGAGGTTCGTAGTCAGTTCTCCATACTTCTTCCTACACTTCGCGTAGCCCATTGGTAGCATAAAATAGTCGATCATAATCGGCCTTTAAACAAAAGTCCGTCATCTTTCCTAGTTGCGAACATATTTGGCAGCAGTAGGATCGCTTTTATTTGAGGACCACAGAAATTTTAGGTATTTTTTGGGGCATAGATCTCTTAAGCAAATGGTATTTTCATGATAAAATAAAATATTAGTTAAATAAACTGCAAGTGGGGGATAAATCAGGTAATAACAGTGTTATTGTGTTAATTGCTTAATGGTATTTATTAGGCATATCGTTTTGTATAACTTTGCTAAATATTATGCAGTGTTATAAATGTGGCATATTGAAAAACCAAAATTTTGACATGTTGACACTTAGTCGTTCGCTTCAAAAAATAGACTGTAGGTATCTAGTTGAACTCAAATTTCCCCCTACTTAATATTTTGTATTTTCAAAGCATATTCCTGTCGAAAAACGGTAAGTATCACAGGAATGTTGTCTACTTAATATTGATACAAAATTAACCTGAATTAAACAACACAGAGTATCCTATTCTTCTTAAGTAGGTAGCATGATTAATAATGTTTTGTTTAGTTTAATTTAATTAGGCTTATAAAACTGAGTAGGTACTCTATGTTTGATGACGATGGAACTTAGACGACCGGATGAACGATATAATATGATTGATAATAAATCACTGAAATATTATGATTTTAATGAACTAAAAACATGGCCAAAAAAAGTTAACTATACTTGATAACAAACATACTTCAAAACAGAACCTCAATCTGACGGTTAACCTCTTCAATCCTGACCTTGAAAATCAATTCTTCAATCAAGCAATTCTTGTATATATATTTATATATAATCAGAATCTCAGAAACGGCTCCAACGATTTTCACGAAATTTTGTAGGCAGATGCTTTCGGGGGCGTTTAATTGATCTAACTAGGTCACATTTTTAGAAAACGTTGTTTTATCCGTGTTTTAAGGCAATTGAAATTTGCTATAATAACATACAGAGGTAAATTTCGAGTCCACCTGCAAGGTTGGGATGGTTCAGACGGGAAAACGGGCGACCCGTTTCGGGCCGAGTCATGATGTTTTTTTTCCAAGTTCTTTTTTTGTTGAAAAAGGATTATTTTAATTTTAAATTACGTATTTTATATTGCAAAAAAATTACCGAGCAAAGCTCGGTCACCCAGGTACTAATAATAACGTAGAAAGCCATTGCTATTTTCAAGGTCAGGACAGAAGAGGAAATATAACTCTTTGAAAACGATATAAAAAGCCTAAGAAAACACCGAGGAGGTGGGGAGCTCCTCGGTCAAACCTTGACTATGTAGGTATATTTTAACGGATACCTACAATAATAATTTAAGTAGTAAAAGAAAAATACCTGAGCCACTTTGTAATACATACATCCACTGAAAGGCCTATCCACTACGTGAGAAACAATGTGTTGATTTGAAAATTATTGTAAACTGATCGAGGGGTACATGATGAGGAGTGAGTAGGGGAGACAGGTGTAGTGTACCTACTGTGACGTACTGTGACGATACAGTGCAATAATGAAGCTACCTACGACTACGACATCAATGAGGCCCTTCACTCAATCATAAATTGGCTAAAGAATAATAATCTGAAAGTTAACCTATCTAAAACTAACATCATGCAGTTTAGCCAACGATTACCATCTGTAAACTTAAATATAAACTTTGAAAATACAAATATTAAAGAAGTAACTACCACTAAATTCCTAGGCCTTACCGTAGACAGACATCTCAACTGGAAAGCACACATTGCCGAATTGTGCAAAAAAATTAGTTCCTCTGCCTATTTGCTTTATAAATTAGCTTCAATTACAAACACTGATGCAGTTATTACTGCCTATCACGGTCTTGTGGCATCCGTGTTAAGATACGGCATAATATTCTGGGGTAACTCTTCAGATAGAGAAACTGCGTTTAACGCTCAAAAAAGATGTGTAAGAGCTATCTTTGGACTCAAGCAATCGGACAGTTGTAAACAATATTTTAAGGACTACCATATTTTGACATTACCATCAATGTATATATTTGAAGTAGCGCTGTTCGTAAAATCGAATCCCGACATTTTCAAAAGAGTTTCACAGGTCAGTCAGCGATTGCAGCGGGATGAAACTAAAATATGTCTACGCAAAGCAAATACAGCCATACTGCAAAAGAGTGTATTTTGTATGGGCTATGTAATTTACAATAAGCTACCTAGTGCATTACGAGAACTGAACTTGAGCTTGTTCAAGCACAAATTAAAGAAAATACTGACCGAAAAATGCTATTATACAATAACTGAATTTCTGACCGATAATAATATTGACTAAGTACCTGTGCCTGACAATGACATTATATTTGTGACGTGACTCGTGACTTCTCTACTTTGACATTTTAATTTTATTATCGCATGGAATGGTTTTGTTTTTGTTTTTATTTTGTATTTTGTGACATATTCTGAAGTTGATATTATAATGCTATTGTTATGATAATGAAAAAATTTGTACGCCTGTTATGGCAAAACATGCTGATCTAAATTGTCAATTCCAACCTTCTGTACACATGTTTGACAAATAAATCTATCTTTATCTTTATCTACTTTCTACAACTTTTCTTGTGTTGAAAAACCAGAAAAACTTTTTTGCTTACGTTTGTATTTTTATAACTTCACAACTAGATAATTTCTGAGAAATTACGTGAGATAGCAATACAGTTAAGTACCTAGTAACTTATAGAAATTCTCAATTCAAAAACCGGCCCTTAATGTGTTAAAAGACAATAATCAGGGCACAGGAAAAAGTGAACACTCTTTTATTAGATTACATAGTTTTAGATGAAACTGATACATTGTCAGTAGTAACTACTTATGACTAGGGTTGATGAGGATTCCTCTTCCTCAAAATTGATTTTTAAAAAATCCTCTTCCTCTTCCTCATGAGGAATTTAAGAGGAAGGAGAGTAAGTTTTGTTGAAACGAAATATATTTGAGAGAGAGAGAGAAGTCTCGCCGTATTAAAAAGTTAAAGAAAGACAGAGATGGAAACATGTAGGTAAAGAAGTTCAATACTAGCGTAATCTACGTAATGTTTTTTTGTTCTTCGTCTTTAGCATGCTCTTCCTCATCCTATTCCTCTTAGTCTGCCAGATTCCTCATCCTCATCCTCTTCCTCATAACAAGTTCCTCAACAACCCTACTTATGACTAAGATGACTTTATCTTGATAAGGTTAAGTTAGGTTTTGATTAAATTAACTATATTTAACGAGGTTGCTACTTTTGAATTTTATTTTTAACAGAGAGCCGAAACGACCAAATGAGCTTACGTCAAAGACGTAAGTACCAAATTTACTGACTATTTGGCAGGTGGATATCTACCTAACTGGCACGAATTGAGATCGAGATATTTATTTTTCAAATCGTGTGAAATATTTACGACGAAACTTGGATTACCACATTGTGTTCTGAGTTGAATACTCAATTCTGAGTTGAATACTCAATCCCTATACTTAATGTTCTTTGAAGCACTGTCATGCATGACATATCTATAATAAAGTAATGTTTTCGATCTCTCCTTTTTGAATTTTTATACTTACTTATTTGTATTTTTTCCAAAATACATGAATTTACAAAATATGCCACTTTTCACAGAGAGGACACGTAATATGGCTGGTGAGTACAAATAAAAATTGTAGCCTAACGTAGGCACATCAACTTCTTCAAATCAAATGTATGTATATATACATACTAGCATTTATACATTATATATAAATATATAAAGTCCTAACAAATCAAGCGCAAATATTTTAAGGGGTAGTCATATTATATAGTGTAATAATACCTTTGAGCAAAAAAAAAAAGATAATTAAAGGATTTGCTTAATTTTTTTCTACAACAAAAATTAAAACTTCCAAACAAATTAATTTTATATAATCCTGTTTTCATGCACACACACACACACGATTGAAGTATCTGACGGTAAACAATGCAAATTTTAATGACATGTGACATTTATGACATGCATTATGTGTACGTGGTGCGGCGGCACTTATGTGTGCGTGTACATTTTTAAAGTGTGTTGATTTAGTATGGATGATCGAATTTTCATTCGACCTATTATTGCTAATAATAATTGTTTAATTGATGCATTGAACATTCTAAATGGTTATTTATCTTTTACTCTATCGGCCCTTAAAATATTTGCGCTTGATTTGTTAGGACGTTATATAAAAGCGGACACCGCAAACTTTATTTTACCCATTATTTAGGCTACTATTATCTTTATTTATCTTTTCTATCCACTGATGGGCGAAGGATCAAGATTTTGTTCTTTTAACATTTCATTCACAAAACTTTCACACAACTTATTTTGTTTAGGTAACCGGTTCAAATAGTTTTTTTCCGTATTTCCGTGTATTTTCATTGACTTGCACTAATATTAATTGATTCATGTTGATTACGTGTGTATTAAGATTATTTTCAGCGTTATTTGGCGGCGCATGGTTTGTTATGGTTTATTACCCTTAAGTTATCTAGTTTTATTTTACGAAGACGTTGATGTAAAGGGAATGCAGGACATAAATATGCAGGATGAAATCCGGGTGGTTGGAAAACCACGGTCGTAAAATAATATGATCGATTAATACTATTGTAAATAGTAGATTAATATTAAAGCTATTCAGAGGAAATTCGGGCCCAGTTTTAGTGATTGGTGCGTCTGCCTACCCCCTCGGGGATAACGGGCGTGAGTTTTTATTCAGAGGAAATTGTGTATTATGTTCAACACATTCATATTTATATTCATAAATATTTTTTAACCCTGTCAGACATGACCTTCAAAATGGCAATGGTTTTCTATTGTTATTTTCAAGGTCAGGTCTGACAGGGTTAAGATGAAATCTTTGTTGATTAAGCTAGAATCGCTCGTAGCTCCGGCTGCCTGAGTGATCTTAAACGATTTTTTTTTTTCTCACTGCACAGGTGTACGACAATTTGTCCTAAATTATCTAACCCATCGTTACATAGCTAAGGACAAATTGTCTTACACTTCTTTCTAGTTGGTTTTAAGTTAATATTCTTAGAAAACGTGACAGTGTATTTATATTGTTGCCCGTGATTGTACATGTTTGTGATGTGTTTCTGGTTCCCACGACACAGGGTAGCCTAGTGTGGGGCCAGAAGCAATGTATAATATGCCTGTATGTTAATGAATGTTAAATGTTAATTCGTATTTATTATTGCTTTGTTTACCTTGTTCCCAGCATTATTTGGCGACACCCACGGTTAGTTATGGTTTATTAGATTCATTAGGCATATTGTTTTCAACTTAGTTACTGGAAATGAAAGGTCTCGTTCAAAGGTTCATTTGATTTAAGAATCGCCAGTTGTGTATTTTGCCGCGATATAAAGTAGCCGACTAAATTAGTGCCCTGCCTCACTAAGACGCCTTGGCGACGTCGCCAGCGACCGTATCCAAGCAGTTGATATTGAAATGCATGGTGCCTAACTCACTTGGCGACAGTCTGGCAACGCCGCCATTCAATACAAACTGCTTGGATACGTAGCTAGCGACGTCGCCATGGCGTCCTAGCGAGGCAGGGCACTTATTCTAGATTCTAATCTATTTCTGTATTAAATTTCGTTCAATCCGATCAACCGCATTATTTGGCGACACCCACGGTTAGTTATGGTTTATTAGACCTTAATCCCTTCATTAAACCTTTCAGACTTGACCTTGACCTTGAACTAGACCAACGAGACAGTCAGGTTGATGTGCTGTTGATGCGAAAGTATGAAGTTGACCTGTTCTATAATTTTATTTCATTTTGTTCAACCTCTTAAGTTGAAACCTGACCTTGAAAATAACATTAGAAAACTATTGTTATTTTTAAGGTCAGGTCTGAAAGGGTTAGGCATATTTTTTTTCAACTTATTTACAGGGTGGAAATGAAGGGTCTCGTTCAAAGGTTGATTTGATTTAAGAATCGCTAGTTGTGTATTTTTTCGCGATATAAAGTAGCCGTCTAGGTTATTCTAGATTCTTATCTATTTCTGTATTAAATTTCGTTCCACCCGATCAGCCGTTTTGAAGTAACTCAATAACTCCCATCCATCTGTGTCATCTGTGTATGGTCGACTAGAAGAAAGTGCTTTTAGGAATAAGGCTGTCAGTTGTGCCTTTGGTTTCTGTCTCCTTAATATACTAGATAGAATATTCTTCAATGTACACATAAATTACGCTTACAGAATTTATATAAGTTACTTAGTACAATTGGCGGCCTTATTTAATTTATGTACTTATGGAAATATAAATTGCCTATAAGCAATTTCTTCTGAGCAACCAAAGAGCGAGACAAGAAAGATTATTGTAGATTTCTATTATTGATATTTTTATTGTTGTAGAACTTATATATGTAGGTAGTTATTATACTTATAATTATAAATCAAATAAATATAATTACTGTTTTCTGGTGTACAACGAAGATATCTTGTCTTATCTTATCCATACATTTTTCGTATTTTGGTATATCTACCCTGTAGAGTACCACCCTATACCACTTACAGGACTCTTCTGATACAGTCATTCAGAACGAATAAGTTATTGTTCCGATAAAATAAAATGCAGTTCAAAAGCAGGGTCGTGGTATCTAAGCTTTTTCACTGAAAATTATTCGAGTAATCACACAAATGTAAACGATACAACAATGTTATAGGTATTCAATACGCTCATTTGTTTTGTTTTTGTTCACAGACGACGATGAGGCGGAGAAGCCTGCATTCGATTTCCTTAACGAACCTATGCGAGGTAATGTAATCGGGCTTCAGAAATTTATTTCAACGTAAAGAATAGGCTATTTGACAGTGTGAAAAAAACTGTATTTCTTCTAAAAAAGGCAAGCGAAAATTTACTTTTCAAATAAGCCGCCAAAATGCTATCTTAGGCAATATGGCGTCGCACAGGCTTATGACGTCACTTCCCGGTAAACCGACCAATGAATGACAGACGCCATTGTTACTAGCTCGTGACGTCATCATAGAATCGACCAATCCAGGCCGTTTTCGATACAATGGCGGCAGATACAAATTATCAAACTTTATCGTGTGTTTTTTTACAATCCATAATTGTTTTTTTAGTTAAAATGCCTTAAATTGGTTTTAAGACACATAGTTTACATAGTTTACTTTACTAGAATACGTATAAATAATACTGTTTTTTTCACACTGTCAAATAGCCCACTTATGGATGGGCCCCTAATAAAGCCTAGTTCGCACTGGGCTAGTAATTTAGTTGAGTTGCGTGTTATTTAGTGGCTAAATGTGTGCGAAGCAGGAAAAATTTTTCGAGTAGTTTAGTGAATGATTTAGTCGAGTCAATCCATTTTACTCTATTTCTTCGGTCGAGTAGCGCCCTTCACCACGCGTTCGTGCTCACTGGTTCATCGGCTAAACAAGTCCGAACCTGTTGATTAGTCGAGTTCATTAGTGGCCGTAGCGACTAAATTACTCGCTACTCGACTAAATTACTAGCCTAGTGCGAACTAGGCTTAAGAGATTAGCTCGTGGAATGTATCTTCTTCTTCCGGTGCCATCTCCTATCGGAGGTCGGCTATCATTTTGGCTACACTGTCACGAGATGTAGCTGCTCGCAGAAGTTCTACATTTTGGTGTTGAACCACTTTGATAAATTTTGGAGACATGATGTTTTTCTTCGGCCAGGTCTTCGCCTTCCTTCAATTTTCCCTTCCAAAATAAGTCGCAGAACGTATAGAGAGTGCTTATACTGAGTTTTTTCATTTCACTTTCGATAGCGAGAGCGTTTTCAATTTGTATAGGAGTGACAAAGAGACAACTAGGTGGCGCGCTTTATCACTCCTATACAAATTGCAAACGCTCTCGTTATCGAAAGTGAATGAAAAAACTCAGTTTAAGCACCCTGGCTGCTTATAAGGTTTAACGTCTGCAAAAGAAACAAGTTACTTATTTAATGTATTTTACAGGCATTGGCGAGGCAGTTACCGATGTCAAAAGCTTCTTCTTCAAACTCTTTGGAAGCAAAGGTAACTACACCTAACTATACTTCATTATGTTTAGGTAGATACTTAACTAAAGGTAAACAATCTTGATACGTTTATTGAAATGAACACTTATTAAACCAAAATCTTTACACATTACCAATTCAATGTGAAATTAAATGTAATTTCATAAAAACACATTTAAATTGTAAAAATATTGATTTAAAAAGTGTTAATTTCAATAAAAAGACTTATCCAGATTGTTTACCTGTAGTTAAGTACCTAAACATATATTATGGAGTACAGGAACTAATTTTTTAAGCTGTATAAATCATTCCATATTCAAAAGCATTTCGCGGAACCTTTTTTTCATAGATTCTCGTACACTACCTAACAAGCTGTTAAACCTTTCAGACCGGACCTTGAAAATAAGTTATTGACCTATAGTGTTATCTATCTATCATTATAAATATCTCAGTTTCTTATACATTTTTGTTCGTTTTCAGACCACAAGCAAACCGAGGAGACATTGTACGCTCTTACTGGATACAGGGGTAAGTTTATTTCTCTTTAAATATCACACAAACCAAGGTACAGTCGACAGCACGTCAATCTTCACATTTTAGTTGCAAAGTCGCCCGTAATGCAACGGAGTAGAGTGCATGGCTGTATTGTATACCATGATGTGCTGTCGACTGTACTCCCACACAGCAGTTGTATAAAGTTAGAGAATGTTGCTTAGAATTTGTTGTCTAACCTTTAACTAATGACAACTAAAAGTTATTCGCATAAACATTTACATACAGGCACATACATTGCTTCTGCCCCCACACTAGGATACCCTGTTTCGTGGGAACCACAAACAGCGACGTCACAAACATGTAAACATCCAAGACACACGACACAGGGTATCTTAGTCAGAAGCAATGTATGTGCCTATACGTACCTAGACGTAAAAAAAAAGTTTAAAAAATTACAGGCCGGATTACTGCTTAGTAGGTATTAATAATTGAGTTGATTGCAAATGTTTAACATGCCGATTGTTCATTGATTGTTGAGCAAGGATTTCGCCAGTGACCCTTATCGATATCCCTCGACTATATACGCGATGCTCATAGAATTAACCCCAAAGAAGTGACGTCACAGATCGCAAACAAAGTGAGCCTGCGCATTTGATTACCATATCAATAGCGCTAACAGGCACACATTTGTAACGCACAAAACCTGTGCAAATACGAATTGTTCTGTTCTAAGTAACTAGTTGTCGATTTCGCTGCCACTTGTCTAAATAGCAGAGTGTCTTATTTGTGTCTGTCACAATAAATCATGCTTCTCTTGGCTTTCCAGCCATTATAGCGGGCTTCATAACTCACAGTGGCACACGGGTTGTGTGCCAACAATGGCGCGAATTGATACCGTCTGGAAAATATATGCGTGGGCGCAGATGGTCCGTTCGGCTGAGTGACATACAATGCATCGTTTACCTTGTTAGTACTGGGCGACTGAAGTCTCTCGTTAAGCCTAGGCGCACACGAGCGATACGCGACAGCCGACAGCTCGACGCGACAGGCTACGGCTGTCAATTTTAATATAATGAGCGTTTTTCCTTTCTTTTTTTTTTCTTAGTTCCTTGAGATAATCTAGATGGCGTTATTCGTTTCTACGTACAAAATTGTGATTCGTAGCAATCAATGTCAAAGTTAGTCCACAGATTACTAAACAAGAGAAGGAACCAGGGTTGCTATTCGGACGAGATTTCTCGTAATAAAAATAAAAATTCAAACCCACAATCCACAGAAAAGACTCCAAAATATCCAAAATCGCACTTATCACCAAACGACAACAGCATTTTTGTTTTTCCATAATCAACCATCACAAATTCCACAGAACCATAGTATTATTTTTTTGCTTTGACGTTTATTATTACGGTACGGCAGTGCCACCTAGGGATTCTTTTAGAACTAAATTTGACATAAGGAAAAACGCTCATTTTGTTCGAATCTCCGCACACTTGGCATCTGAGTCGCGGAGTCGCGACGACAAGACGCCAGAAGCAAATGACAACGTCGCGTCTGACGCGGCGACATGTCGCCCTGTTTGCGATGGCTCTAAAGGTTGTTGTGAAATAAGTGCGATGCGAAAGTCGTGCAACGCCATCTGTTGTTGGAATACTGAAACTGTTTTACAGACACAGATTACACAAAACGCAGACAGAATTGTGTAGGTATTGTTTTTGTATTTTTATTTGGTTAACAAACTTAGTAACAACAAGAGATTTGTCAAAAGTCTACTCAAGTTATTTAATTAATTATTGAATTACAAATGATAGAAGGAGAGCTAGGAGGAATGAAATACACACGTTAAGTGTTATCTATACTCAAATTTTTTTTATTCTTACAAAAAATAGACATAATGAATAAAAGTCAAAAATACCGAAATTAGTTTCCTAAAATAGTTTCAATATTAATCGTCTGTCCGTTTTGTGGCTGGTCGTCCTACGCTGCGCTTGCCATTATGTGGTCTCAATTCGAGAACTTTTTGGCCAACGAACAACGGCCATCAGTTCTGCTTGCTATGTGCCCCGCCCACTGCCACTACAACTTACTAATCCGCTGGATGTCGACGACCTTCGTTCGTCTACGGATCTCGGATAGTGGAATAGTGGATAATGATAGGTCAGGAAGTGGATAAACCGCAAAAGAATACTTTTCAACTAATATCTCGTATACTTCCAGATACCCACAAGGCGATTCAATACATCAAGGAGATAACAGGATTGCAAAGTAAGTGACTGTAAAATCTACTTTATATTACTGATGGTAATTTTCATGACTCATACTCGGAAAGTAGGTCTGAGTTGCCTGAGAAGAGGGTTGAAAGTAGTACTTTTCAGCCCTACTATGGTTATCAAATGACAGCTGTCAAATTATTTTAAAAAAAAACTAGTTCTATTTTCAAAATTACAGCACGATGTAAGATTGAAATAAGATAAATGAAGTGGCTATTAATTAAATAATATATTATTTTTAAATTACTTTATTAGAATTTGCGAGCAATGTCATATTAATTATTAATTGTAGGTACCTACTGACGTTTCTTAGAAGACTACGACATTGGTTCAAATAACAATGCGTTTATTCATCCGTCTGGAGATAATATGAAGAGTAAGAAAAATCGAAAGAAAATCTGTCATTCGAGCGTCACATCCTCTTAAGACCTGGCCTTGAAAATAGCAAATAGTTTTCAATTGTTATTTTCAAGGTCTTTTTGAATTTGTAATGAATTGAATTCAAGAATTTGTAGGCTATGGTCGGCGCTTCAATGCAATAATCTGATAACTAATCGTGATTTATTTTGTAACCAGCTGACAAGGAAGTCTACGACTTTTGCCGGAAGCTGCCTGGTTCGAGGTCGATCGAGTTCTATATTCACTTCTTCAAATTGTTCGAGGGAACTAGTAGTGAGTATTTAATTCATTCATCATCATCATCATCATCATTCAGCCACAAGAAGTCCACTGCTGGACATAGGTCTCCTCCATGGATTTCCAAAAAGACCGGTCGGAAGCGGCTTGCATCCAGCGTCTTCCCGCCACTTGGATGAGATCGTCTGTCCATCTTGTGGCTGGTCGTCCTACGCTGCGCTTGCCGATGTGTGGTCTCCATTCGAGAACTTTTTGGCCCCATCGGCCATCAGTTCTGCGTGCTATGTACCCCGGCCACTGCCACTTCAACTTACTAATCCGCTGAGCTATGTCGACGACTTTCGTTCGTCTACGGACCTCATCATTTCTGACATCATTTCATTTAATTCATTATTGAACTTATGTATTTATTAATGGGTCGGTGGGGGCTTCATGCGCTTATTTATTATTACACCCGTTAACTGAAAAAATCCTGGAGTAATCACGACCTAACCTAAGGCTAAAACCAATTAGTATTGGTTTTCAAGTAGGTAGGTAACTATTTATAAAAAAATACTTGAGAACCTAACAATGTATACTTACTATTCCTGTTAGGGACTCCACACACGGCGGCTATAAGGTAAAGATGTATATTATAGCACGATATATCTCATTACATCTTTCCATAGAAATCGTCAGGAGACCACACACGACAGCTATAATATACATCTTTACATCTTCGTATCTTAAAGGTACTGAGCGGTCTCTAAGCTATACATCCTGGGATGTAATGTATATTATAGCTACCGTGTGCGAAGTCCTTTATGAATACGAATGCTTTTATATGTCCCTAATGGTCCTGTACTGTACATGCAAGAGAATAGCGATGTTAGCGACCATATTGTTACTTCAAACTAGACTATGCTTAGAGTTTTAGCATTCTTGGTGTCGGTGACGAAAAACAGACAATACTTCAACATTATTCGATTCCTTTTTGCCGCTATCTGTGGAAACTTTTAATGACTGTCTGTTTTTATATCTGCTTTGTAATATCATGTTTGCTTAGTCACTAGTTTTCCTAAATATTAAATAAATAAATAAATAAATTATTATTAACATAGTGTCGGAAATGTAATGTTTTACTGCTTACATAATTGATTTGCTTTTTGCTAAAACTTTTTTTATATCGGTAGCGCATGGTGTCTCATCGAACAACATATTGACGTACCGACAGACACACAAAGTACTGATAGAATAACAAAGCCCAGAAAACCGTTCCATCCGACTTATAGAAGGGATTTCAAAGTTTTGCTTTAGCTGACGTCACGTCTATTTTTACCATTTGGATTCTAAAAAAACTGAATAAAATATTAAGATTTATTTTTTATTTTTCAGACATCAGCGTTGCTGTGGACCTCTTGAAAGAAATCACCAATGAATCTAGTAAGTAATGTCCATTTTGTGGCAATTTCACCTTTTACATTAAGTATGTTAAGAACCGCAGTTTAGGACTCCAAAGCACTTCTGGATGCTCCAAAGCTGTTTTTCTTTGAATAAGAGCAGGTGATAAGTGGGACGGTTTGTGCCTCACACGTTCTTACGTTTATTTATTGTCTTGTGATGAAGATTGCTGGCGTGACTCATTGAAATTAATAAGGTTAATAAGAGCTGTGTTAATGGAATCGTTTTTTATAAATAAGACTGGAAGTTTGAAGTGTTTTTGTCCATTTTTTCTTCAAATTGATCTGGATTTTGAAATGGACACCTAGTTTTACACTAGTATTGTTGATTAAATTAAAGTTGCTGCGTTATTTTGAATAAAATATTTTTGATTGCGGCTGCTGCGTTTTAAGCTTAGTTTATCATTGTATGTATGTATGTATTTGCTTTTCTGCGAAATCCTGTCTTGTTTAAAGGTTTAATCAAATGCATTATGACCTTGAAAAGTACAATGTTATTTTCAAGGTCACGCAACGGATTGAAGACCTTACAAGTTTGACAAAAGGCGATTAAAACTAGCCTGATGACTTAAAACTAGTCATCAATTAGACACTAACGCTCAAAACCTAATCTGATATAATAGTTCCGCAAGAACTAAATCCAATCTAACGCTAATTCCAGACGTCATAAAGGCCTTCGACGTGGTCAAATCGCTGACTGGTCACGCTGACATGGACGGCGTCTACGAGATTACTGAGAAACTATCGGGAGAAAAGAGTGAGTATGACAAAGAAAAGTATCACATTATTAGTAGTAGGTTAGGTTAGGTTAGTATGTCACAATAGTAAGAGGTTAAACTGAGTGTAAATGTAACCATTTTAACTATCAATAAAGATGTATTATTATTATTATTATTATTATTATTATTATTATTATTATTATTACAGAAACAAAAACACGACTGATAGTTCAGATACAGGCGTAGAAAATATGTATGTCGACATTATTTGCACA
Source organism: Yponomeuta plumbellus (assembly GCA_947310845.1). Taxonomy (NCBI): domain Eukaryota; kingdom Metazoa; phylum Arthropoda; class Insecta; order Lepidoptera; family Yponomeutidae; genus Yponomeuta; species Yponomeuta plumbellus. The sequence continues at coordinate 6,768,477 of OX371220.1, read as the reverse complement.
CCATTGCATATACAACATGTTTTGTTATAACTATAGGTAGTGTTCTCTTTAGAAATCCGTAAGCTTCGTTATGTTTAATCAGTGAGAACAGGGACGGGTTGAAAATCAGCGCTGTGAAGATGCATGCACTCACACCACTAAGCTGAGCCCTATCCTTTTTATCACATAATTATCGATCTATAATTTTGTTATATTATGTACATATTCTGATGTGATAAATAAACATTTTTCAATTTCAATTTCAATTCAATTCCATAACTGTCCACTGTATTGGGTGATGCATTTTGACGTTTGCGAAGCGTTATACTAATTATGTAGGTAGCTATGTATTTTGAAGGCCAAAGTGGCTGAAAACGTAAAAAACTTTGTTTCTCATCCCAGTGGAGAATGACTTAGCCTCCTTAGTCCTGACCTGACCTTGAAAAAAAAAGGATAATCATGTCGGGGTCATCAGTTTAAAACGTTACCACTTTACGTTAGGTTGGGGTTCGAGTCTGGTTATAAATGACTAGACCAGTAGTCATTGGTATGGAACGAACAGCTGTTATTTTTTGTGATTTTGAGGTCGGCCCCATAGTAAAATTGGTTCGTGTTGACGACTAGAAAGTACCCTGTGTCCCGCGTTACTTTACAGTCAACACGTTGTAGTTTAACTTTACGGTACTAAGTTTCAATCTCTAGGTACTCATTTTACAACTACGGAAAAAGCTCTTAAGCGTTTCAGACCTGACCATAAAATAACATTGTTATTTTCAAGTCAGGTCTGAAAAGGTTAAATAAAAAAAACCTCGCATAGTTAAAGGCCGTATCTGAAATTAAAAATACACCTTACTAACGCGCAACTTTTTTTGCAGACGCTTTCAATATTTGCGACTTCTTCAAGCACATCGCCCACACTGGAGGTAAATAAAATTATTCTTTCGTTTTACTGGACTTTGAGAATTGCAAAAAAAAAAGAGTTTTGTGTCAAATTACAGATTCAATAAGTAGATTCTTTATTGAAAGCTCAGTTGATATTTTTTTCATAATTTATTAAAAAATATATAGGTATGTTGCCAGTAATAATTTTTTTTTCTAAATCTACGGTGATGTTTTTGTTGTGATTTATTTAAAAAAATACATGTGTTGCCCGTAATTAAAAAATACGCTATAGTTATACCGTATTTACATCATCATCATCATCATCATCATCATCATCAACCCATCATGTCCCCACCGAGGGGCACGGGTCTCTTCCCTGAGGAAGGTATAGGCCATACTCCACCACGGGGGCCAAGTCCGGATTGGTGGAGGCTTGTAAGACTAGTGGCTGGTCTTACTGTCAGAAGTTTTCAGCCGCCCTAAGGCCTCTGACTTGGCTTAACGCCTGCCATCTATCGACGGCAGCCGGCACCAACTGCTTAACGTGCCTTGCGAAGCACGGAATCGCTCGGAAAAATGCCACTAGCGTTAGTCATAGACGGTGACCCATCCATGGACTGAACGCGCCGTATGTTGCTTAACCTTAGTGATCGTTTAAGATCACTCAGGCAGCTCAGGCTACGAGCGATTCTCGGATTCTCGGTATTTACATCTCGGATGATATTTTATTGGATTTTTACCTTACCTTTTCAGGTGTGGACGGCATGTACTACTATATTATGAAGCTCACAGGCGGGGAGGGATCCAAAGAGTTCCCGAAAACCTTCAAAGCCTTGAATCCAGAAGTCGGTTAGTTATCTATATTAATTTAATACAGTTTTCCCAAGGGCCGAGTTTTACATGAGAAATAAATCACACTAATATTATAAACGTGAAAGTTTGTGTGTTTATATGTTTGTCAGTCTTTAGCGCTGAAACGGCTGGACGGATTTTAATAAAATTTGGTATGGAGTTAGCCGATGCCCTGGATTAAAACATAGGCTACGTTTTACCGCGGGGAAATATCTTATTCCTACGGGAAAATCGATGAACCGCGGGTAACACCGCGGGGCACAGCTAGTAAATAAATAAATGATAAAACTACTAAATAATAGTTAGTTCCTCACATTTGTGAAAATTACTAATTAGTAGCATGTAGTAGTTTTATATTTCATATATTATTTTACACAAGTACCCCATATTTTTCACAAATGTGAGGAACTAACGACAATTTGAGGTACATTGAGTAGCAGAGACTACTTATTTGAAATTATACTTTATTGAACGAAACATTGAGTGTGTAGAATAAGAGACGGACGATACCTACTAGCCCCCATTTTCAGCTCGCTCACAAGTTAATGTACTGTTAACAGGTTGATTAACAGATTATAATCAACATACACAATGTAAAAGTACAAACGTGAAACTTCTCAAATATTTCGAGTCTGTTTGTTGGCGGAATACAGGTTGTTGATTTGTACACTTTCGTCCGACTCAGGGGTGGTTATTTACATGATACTGAAGCAAAAAAGTATATACAAAAATATATTCTTTTTTAGTGAAAATCACCTAAAAATCATAAAGTTAAATGGCTTAGCGTCTATCATTTTCACTTGACGGGTCCGGCGGGGGTTCATTTTTTCACTGAAAAAATATTTTTTTTTTTTTTTTTGCTTCAATGTCATGTGAATAACCACCCCTGAGTCAGACGAAACTGTACAAATCAACACCCTGTATAATGGAGAAAGGCTCCGAAAACAAAACTCCACTCTGACCATCCAAGTTCAGTGAACGTACGGTTACGGTTAATAAACGAAACAAATCTGTTATTTACCCTTTCTTATAAGTGTTAACCCATATATTATGTTATCGAATCATTTCGGTTAACAGACACGTCTCTGTTAACCGATGGTCTGTTAACATAATCACTTCTGTTACGTTTACTCAATATAACGAATAGGTTATTTTTGTCTCAGCCTGTCTGGTTGAGTGTGATAGAAAGAGGCAATTATTCATTACGGCGAGGTTAACCAAATCCATAATGACATTTTGAATTTGAAATCTGTTAACCTTAGAAATGGCTTAACCAAGTTTCGGTTTATCGTTTCATACTGTTAACACGTCAAAATGTTAACAGTTTGAAATGGTTAATGATCGCACACTTGCAAGAACAATATATTATTTCAGAAACCCTTCCTTAACAGAAGAGCATTTTTAAGGTTTCAAAGTAATGGCCGAAAGAGATACCTCTATAACGTGACGCAGTGTCTCTTTTGCTCATTATTCTGGCGTTTTCGGAGTAGTTAAATAAAATCGCGTTTTTATTGAAAAAAGAGCTTTGTAACGGTTCTAAATATCTATGAATAAAAAAATTGTTTTCTTCGAAATATCACGTTGTTCTTGCAAGGGTGCGAATTATGAATGGGTAATCTATTCCTTGCCTAAGTTAAATAGTACCTTACAAGTTTCCGTTTTTTGTTTAGACCTGAAGGGAGCTTTGGACATGATGACCGCGGTGACCAGAACCTCAGACATCGGAGACGCGGTGAAGCAATTCAACATTATCGTGGGGAAAAAAACCTTTTCCGAGAGCATCGCTGTCATCAAGAAGATCACAGGGCAACGGCGTAAGTCTTTTTTAATTCTTTTTACAGCTTGTCCAGAAAGAGTAAATATTAAAGAGTACCTACGGTTTTGCTCAGACTTTTTGTCTGTGTTTGTTAATAGCTTGCGCTTACAAGCATTAAATAAATTAAAAACTTGAACTAAAATAAGGTATAAATATAGTAAATGTTTTGATTTCTCAATAAAACAATTAGTAAACTTTCACTTCCGGTTTCTAGCGTTTTTGGACAAACTGTATGTAGGATTCGGCGACCATAGTGTCACCCTCGTTAGGTCCAACACTTTCTTACATAGGTATACTTCTTCAAATATACCTTAAAATATACATACATATCTATAAAACGCACTAATAAATAAATAACTCCTAAGCTACAGCATAACTTTGTACATTTTGGTTCTCAACTAAGATACCCTTTACTATGGTAATGCACAGACATCACAAACATTGAAATACACATAGCTGAAGCCGTTTGTGCAAATCGAGTACCTACCGCGGCCTTCATTATGAATCAAACTCACTACCTCTGTTTTGGCAGTCAAGCATCGTAGGTATTCGACTCTAGATTATGTCTAGAGTTGAATATGATGGTTCGATTTTCTGATGAATCACATCAAAAAGTCTTGATCAAACTTTGGGCCTAGTAGGAAAATGTATTAAATTCAATTAAAAAACTAATTTTAATTGATAAGTTTGAGTTTTAAGTTTATTATTACATACGTACAGTAATTTAATTTTTTGCATTTTTAAACCCGTGGGAACATTTTTTTATGTTTTTATTTTATACTAGCTGTCCCATCAAACTTCGTACTGCCAAAGTTTTCGTGTTTTTTCCATATTTTCTCTTCATAAGAACCATCCTCGTACTTCAAGGAAGATTCTAAAAGAATTAGCGAAATCGATTCAGCTGTTCTCGAGGGATTACTAATGGTCGACCAAAAAATTATTGACAAATGGTCATTCGACAAACAACGTTTAACCAAATGTTCATTTGGCAAACGAGACATTTGACAAAAGTATCATCTTACAAAAACTCACTTAGCAAATGATCCATTAGCAAACACTACATTTGTTAAATGTTTTGAATATTAAAATGTCAATTGACCTTTTTTAATTTCACCAAATAATATGTTTCGCAAATGAAGCATTTGTCCAAATGTCATTTAACAAAATGTTGAACGCATCAAAGTCGAGTCTGTTTTCGATCTTACATAGAGAACCTAACGCTCCGACGCGCTCCGCTTCGCTACGCGCGTCGTCGCACCTATATTTCTGTTGTCACGTATTCTTTACATCGCCGACCCCCCGTTCGTAAGATTGATTAATAAACGAAACATTTGTCAAATAATACATTTTATCAAACGTTTTTAGACCAATAGTAGTTTTGTCTGATAACTCAGTTGTTAAATGTTCATTAAGTAAAATAATTATTTGTAAAATGTAAATTTAAGTGTTGATCATTTGGATAAGTGAGTCATTTGTAAAATGATTAGTAGTAAAATGATCAATTGGCGAAAGCATTTTTTGTCAAACATTGTTTGTCAAGTGTAATTTTGTCAAATGACTTTTGGTCAAACAGCAGGACCCCGTTCTCGAGATTTCCGCTTAGCAACATATTCAGCGATTCATTTTTATATTATAGACATATTTTCGGAGTTTTCCAAGTGTTCTGTGGTACAGAAAAAAAAGTTATTTGTAGAATAAATTTAACTTTTTCTTTTCAGAACTCAAATACGCCATGGAGGACCTCACCCACGAATGCAACAAACTTAGTAAGAATTTTTTGTTCTTCAAAACTTTGAATCTAAAAAAATTCTTCAATTTTATTAATAACTCGACTAAGGTGATCAGAGTTCTTTACAAACTTAGTAAGAATTTTTTCTTCCACAAGGGGTTAAATCTAAATAAAAATCTTCAATTAATTTATTAATAACTCGACTAAGGTGATCAGGATTATTTAACAGTTCTATATTATTAAAAAATAAACTTCACAGTTCAGTACAGACCCCATCTGCAGTTACGACGAGGTGCGAACTATATGCCACATACCTATGTAGTTCGCACCTCTTTACTGTCTGCTATACTAATATTAAAAAGAGGAAAGATTGGTATTTGTGTGTGTGTGTGTTTGTAATGAATTTGCTCAGAAACTACTGGGCCGATTTTAAAAATTCTTCCACCATTAGAATAATCGAATAATGTAACCCAAGGTGTAAAAATAAACTACGCCAGGAATTTTCCACGGAACTAATATAGCTATTTCCACGGAAACGTTTTTGCCACCTGTGCGAAGCCAGGGCGGTTCACTAGTGGTCTATAAAAATGCATCGAGCTGACGAATGGATTGATGGCCTCCCTTTTGTCTTTCAATCCGCTGCATTCCAAGTAAAATAAATAAATAAACGACTTTACACCGCGTGTTTCAGGTCTGAAAGAAGTCTTTACCAGTCTTTATAAGATCTGCGGCGTCACACAAATCGAGAAAGTCCACGAGATTTTCACTCGAGTCTTCAATTTGAAAAGTAAGTGCCATAACCATTCGATTGTAACTCAGTGAAAAATAAGAGCATTGCAGGAAAAAGGTGTCGTTTGTTCTTGTAAGCTTGTTAATATTTACCTGATCGAATCAAATCAAAACTAAAATATTTTATTGGACCGTATTGTAAACAAGGTCTTAAGTATTAAAGTAAATTTGTGAGGCCCCCCCCTTTGACGTCACATCACATATTTTGCAATTTAAAATGTACAAATTACTAAAACCACTTGTTCTAAAATAAGGTTCCAAGATAAACCAACTGACAGTAGATTCACACAAGTTGTATGGAAAAACTATTGATTGTCGGGAGCCATGAATAATTTTTCGAAAGTTTTATTTTTATTTCCTCAGGATTAAATGAGCCGTTTTCAGAAAAAAAAACTAACATTTCCAATACAATATAACTCACAAAGGACAAACTTTTATTCAGCTCGCGGAGACCTATTCGATGATGTATCACACATGGCTATTGAGCTGAGGTCCAAAATTGCATTCCTTTGACAGCCATTCGTTTTTTTTTCTCCTGAAAACGGCTCATTGAAAAAAGTAAATAAGGTTGCCATATCTTTGATTTTTGTTAGCTACCTTCTTCAGTCCTGACCTTGAAAATGACAACGAATTCGTTAGTTTCAAGGTCAGCCCCGAGGAAGTTAAGTATGATTAATAAATAGATTAAAAACTTTTTTCAGATATTGTACTCGTCTTGCAAAGGATCCACACGCTGTCTAAAACCAATGGTAATTGAATTTAACATAATTATAGTTGTGAAGACATAATTTTTCATTACAATGTTTACTTTATTTTAATCAATCAATCAATCAATCAAATAAGTTTATTTGCGTAAACACGAGTATTTACAACATGCAGATGTTACATAATGAGTTCCATCGTGTTTTGCCATTTCGGCGTACAAATTTAAAATATGCTTATTAAATACTAGATAGTGGATCGGTCACAATTTTCACGCATCATAAAAAAAAATCTATTTTAATTATTTTCATCACATTCTGAGTATCAAGATTCCAAAATTTATACTAGTCTTAAATTAATCTTACATTTAATTTCTGTAATGTCCAAATATATAATGTCAAATGTATAATGTCAATATTATAAATGTAATGTCAAGTAATAAAGATTATACAATAAAGATTAAATTTTGTCACCCAAAAAATCGTTCACTGTGTAGTAACATTTCTCTATCAGCAGATCCTTAAGTTTCTTCTTAAAGATTGTAAAATCAAGATTTTTAATTGACGGTGGGAGTTTATTAAATATTTTCGGCGCCATGCAAAAGACACTTTTACTTAAAAGTGCTGTGTGTCTGGAACTTAGACATAGCCGGGTCTTATCACGCTGATTTCGACCATTTGCATCGCATGCTCGCACAAACCGACATGGATTTGTTTTCACAAAGACTGCTATCTCGTAGATATATAATGATGCTAATGTCATTATTTTAAGTTTTTTAAATTGTGGTTTACAGCTGTCTGTTGTCGTAAGACCGCACATTGCCCTCATGCACCGCTTCTGTGCTTTAAATATAATGTCTCTATCTGTTGAGTTCCCCCAGAACATTATTCCATATCTAAGTGTCGAGTCCACTAAGCCATAATAAGCTAGAAGTACTGCTTCTGCGCTAACGCTGTGAAAAAGTTTGTATAGAGCAAATGCAGAACTACTTAAACGTTTTGCTAGTTCTTCAATGTGTGGCTTCCACGTAAGTTGCCTGTCAATTAATAGCCCTAAAAACTTTGTTACGTCTGAATCTTTAATGCGTTCATTTTGGTACTTCACGGTTAGGTTTTCTATTGGCTTTATTCTTTGACTGAATTGTATTAAGACTGTTTTACTTAGATTTATTTTTAGATTGTTATTTTGTAGCCAAGTAATGACATTATCCAGGGCAGTATTTAAATCATTTTCATACAATTCTGCATCTCGGTCCTCAACAATTATAGTACTGTCGTCAGCAAAAAGGCTCATGGGATAGTTTACAGATTTAGGTAAGTCATTAATATAAATAATAAAAAGTAACTTTATTTGTTTGTTTGTTTATTTGTTCCCACAGCTACCTAGTCAAGCGTCGTGCGAGCGGGAGGACGTTTTAAAAATACAATTTTTAATTAATAGAGACGTGTATTTGTCACAAACTCTGGTCTAAGACTAACTTATTTCTAGTTGCTATCGCTAAGCTCGGCCGCCGCAGGTGGCCGTTGAACAAACATCCGCTTGCCGATTCAGCGTCTAGACCGACGAGAAGATTTTGCTTGGTCCAGCTCTATTCGTTGAGTCGGCAGACGTAACTCCTCCCTCCTTAGGATCGAAGTTCTCTTCTGAAGGAGCAGAACTTCGAGGACACATCTGCAAAATCTTAATACGATACTTATAAGCTAAAATACACAGTAATATAAGGAGCACTACATAAAGTCCAACTGTCCAGATGCTGACACTTTTCACCATGATAATGGGCTTTTCATTTTCACTATTTTCACTGAAACTTTTCTTCAATGCTAATGACAGGAACTTCAGGTCATCAAGATCCACGCCTTCCAGGTTTACAGGGGTTGCAGGTGTACTGACTGAGGGTTGTTTTACAGTTGGTAAGTTCACTAAAGGCAGTTTCCGGTAATCGAAGTTATCCACGTCCATTTGCCGCATTTTCAGGCTTAAGTTGCCGATGTTTACCTCACATAGGTCATTTAGGGTGAGTATGTAGGTGCCATGGATCTTCTGGTGAAACGTTTCGTCGGCACAGGTTCGGGATAACAGTCTTTCTTCCTTGCTATATAATATCCATCTATAGGGTTGTATTGGCTGGATCTTAACGTTTTCAATAGTTACAGGAACCTGAGAGCATGACGTCACTCTTTCAGCATACGTCATAAGCTCTATGATACATGTGTCTTGTACATAGTGCGAGATGTCGTCATCGAGACATAAAAAGCTGGATTCGTCGATCTCCTTGCATGGGCGAGTAAGCAACCTGATTTTAGATCCTTTCACTAGGATGTAAGGATATTTGGGTAGGATAACAATGGTGCGGTTCTGGGACAAAACAGGTAAAGGATAGAGTCTATAATAGATATATGTGTCCGTTTCAATTAGTGGTATTTCCAAAAGGTAAGTTATTGAATTCATTTTAGAATAGGCTTTTAACATAATGCTTTGTTCAATTTTAACTAAATTTTCCATGTTAGGCGGGAAAACTAATTTTTCCACTTCGTTTACCTTTTTCAGAAGTTGCAGTAGCTTACTCGACTCTATAACAGATTGGTGTAAAATACCTAATCTACTTAATGCTAAGCTAGTTTCTATTTCATTCAGTTTAATATGGATCGCCTGAAAGTTATGTATTAACATGTTATAGGTGTTAATAATTTGGTTTTCCAGATGATTAGAAAACTCCTTTTCCAAAATGTTGTTTACGTCGGCGGTTAACCTTTTAATTTCCGTATTAATCTGAATGAGGTTATCGTTTAATCTAAATGTAGAGTTTGCTAAAGTATGGACCATTTCGGTAATTAGCGTTAGTTTTCTGTCGTTACGGTTTTGATTGGATTTCAAGTCGCTTATCATTTTATCATACCTAAGGGCGTCGTCGTTATCGAGGTTTCCGGTAATTAGTTTAATTATTGAACCAATAGGGTTAATGAGTCCACGTTTAATTCGAATAGAGGGTGCTACTTGCCGAAACTTGTCAATGGTTAAATTCTTAACAAACTCTGTTTGTATCCTTAAATCTACAAAATTACACGTAAAATTATCACTTAAAGTACTAATTAACCTATTTAGCTGCGATGTTCTTGCGACATTAGTCTGCAAATCGTCTGCGACTGACTTAAAGTCGAGCGTCTTCGCGATGACCCATTTGTCCTTGCTAAGAACAGCAACTCCGTGTTTAACGGGTAATATACCTGGGTTTTTATTTAGCTCTTGAAGTTGAAGGGCCTGGCTCCTCATCATCAGGACCAGGGCCACGATGAGCAGGTGTCTGTGGAGGGCGTTTCACATTCTTAATTGGCACTGTTGTGACACGGTTACCAACTTGAATGGGGACTATGTTCCTAACGGCGTCTCCAGTCACTAAAGCCTGGGAGTAACGGGGTTTGTCCTTACTACACCGCTTATTCGTCCCTTTGGCGTAAACAGTGTCTCCGGGCTCTATCTGGAATTCAGCCTCGCCTCCTCTTTTCTTAATTATGTTCTCCTTCCTTTTGATGGTCTGATCAGCTAGATGCTGGTACAGGTACCTAGTGCGTTTGGCGTGCTCTTTAACTAGCTGTTGGGTGTACTGTTTTTCAAAGTTCGCGTCAAAGGCATGTCGCGAATCGGTATGTCCTAGTAAAACTTCGAAAGGGGTTAAACCTGTAGTTGAATGTATACTATGATTATACGCCATAACTGCATACGTCATTACTGACGCGGCGTCAGTGAACTTGTGTTCGTACTTGGCCAATCTATATATTTCAATTATGGTTGAATGAAACCTCTCTATAAGGCCCATAGAGTTAGGGTTGTTCGGGGTGCCTATGTGGATGTCTATTTTATATAAAGAGAGAAGTTCCTTCATTAAGGTGTTATTAAATTCAGATCCGGGGTCTGCACTAATTTTCAGGGGTAAGCCGTAAAAAGAGAAGTATCTTATGAGGGCTCTAACCACTTCAGGTGTAGATCGGTTGGCTATTTCGAAAGCTTGTCCGAGCTTACTAAACGCATCTATAATAGTAAGGTAATAGTGACCTTCGATGGAAAATAGGTCAATAAAGATTTCCTCTAAGGGTTTCGTCTGTGTTTGTGTGAGTTGAAGTTGTGGTTTCAGGGGCTTTCTGTCATATTTCATCTTCAGACAGAGTTCGCATGAGTTTATTACGCTCGATATAATTTGGTCCATGTTTCGCCAAAAATATGTGCGTTTAATGTGCGCGAGAGTTTCCCTAATTCCACGATGACATGTTTTTCCGTGGTGGTATTTTCGTACAATATCTAGTTGTTCGTTTTCGTCGTCAACATAGATAACTCTTTTCGTGCACTCGTAGAACTGTACTAGTTCTTTCTTAAAAAGGAATATAACGGCTTCCGTAAACTGTCTACGGTGCTGCTCGTCTTCAAAATAGATGTAGTATTTTGTCTTGTTTTTCACGTATTTCTTGAGAAACTGTTTTACTAAGTCTGGTCTATTTATGGGTAAGTGTACTTCTAGTATTCTCTGTTTTTCTCGGGAAATGTCTTTTACAGAGAGTTTATCTATTAACCAGGTAAACACCAAGATTTGATTGGGTTTTGTATCTACAGCTTCTTGTAAAATCGGGATGCCTTGGGATTCCAAGTTTTCACCAGAATGTGCGGTCTCTGTGCAGGATGATCTTTCGGTTGCTGTAAGGGTTGCACTAGAAGGGCTGGCAATAGAATATGGAGATCTACGGCCTAATGATAGTGTCCTGTCTGTATCAGAGTCAATAGTTATAGGGTGTTCTGAACTAGAGTCTGATATAGTAATTGGTTTTTCCGGAATTTGTGCGAGAGTTTTCTTTTGTAGTTTTCCTAATTTTCTTATTTCCTTCGTGAGTTGTTTTATGGACTTTTCTTTGTTTTCCTTCTTGTCTACGTTTGCTTGAGTCGACAAGTTGTCTAATGCGTTGATTCGAATACGTGAAAGGGCGTCTGCATTGCAATTTAATTTTCCTTTTTTATACATGGTGTCAACGTCGTATTCAGCTAACCTTAGGCGCCAACGGGTGAGCCTACTGTTTGTGTCGGTTAGGGACTTAAGCCATTGGAGGGGCTTATGATCGGTGATGACCAGGAATTTTCTACCATACAGGTAAGGGCGGAAGTGTTTGACTGCCCAGACGATTGCTAGTAATTCCTTTTCAGTCACGCTGTATCTTCTTTCAGCGTCATTAAGGGTACGGCTCGCGTACGCGACTGGTTTGTCGCTCCCGACTGGTCCTTGTGAGAGAACAGCTCCAAGGGCAAAGTCTGAGGCGTCTGTTGTCAATATAAAGGGTTTGTCTAAGTCCGGGTATTGTAAGATCGGTGCATTGACAAGCAGTTCCTTGCACTTCTCAAAAGACTCTATGTACTTTTCGTCGCTGATGGGCATAGCGCGTTTTTTCTTTAGCCTGGCTGTCATCGGCTGTGTAACTTTTGCAAAGTCCTTTATGAACCTCCTGTAGTAACCAATTAATCCGAGGAAGCTTTTAATCTCGGTTGTTGTTCGAGGTAAAGGATAATTAAGGATTGCCTTAATTTTCTCATTATTGGGCTTGAGTCCTTGGCTGGTTATAGTATGTCCTAGGTATAGAACTTCCTTCCGTAGAAATTCTGACTTGTCTAGTTGAACCTTGAGGTTCATTTTACGTAATCTGTCGAAAACTAGACGTAGCTTCTGTAGATGTTCTTGTAAGCTAGACGAATAGATAATGATGTCGTCTAGATACACTAAACAGTGTAGTCCTTGTAGTCCTCGTAGCACGTTGTTAATTGCTCTTTGAAAGGTAGCTGGTGCGGTTTTTAAACCGAAAGGCATGCGGGAAAACTCGTAGTGGCCTGTTTGGGTTGTAAAAGCCGTTTTTTGGCGGTCCTCCTCAGCCACTTCTATCTGATGGTAGCCGCTTGCCAAATCAAGGGTGGTAAAGTAGGTACTTTTACCTAATTTGTCGAAGAGGTCTGTTATATTCGGTAGGGGGTATTTATCATCTATGGTCTGTTCGTTTAACTTTCTGTAGTCGATTACAAGTCTGTGTTTCCTTTCACCGGATGCATCTGGTTTCTTGGGCACCAGGTGTACAGGGGCGCTCCAGGGAGAGTGCGACTCTTGTATGATGTCGTTCGCAAGCATTTTCTCAACCTGTTTTCCGATTTCCTCGTTTACTGCCTGTGGTTGTCTGTACGGCCTGATATAGATGGGGTCCTCATTACGAGTCCTTATTCTGTGTTTTACTTCATTAGTGAAAGTTAAGGGTAGTTGTTCGGTGTAAAAAATGTCCTTGTACTCTTTGCAAAGCTTTTGTATGCCTTCTCGTTCTTCTGAGTTCATATGGTCGAGGCGTAATTTTTCTAGATTTTCCGTGAGTATTTTCTCTTTGTTTTGAGGGGAAACTAAGCTGTTAAGTTCACATTTTTCGCTATTGTATTTTTCTACAATAAAAGGGCTGGTTATGGTCAGTGTTATGTCTTCATCTAGCGTATTTTGTATTACGGTAGTTGCGTAGCCGTCTTCGCATTTAACTATAGCGCTAGGCATTCTGACACCTTCTGCGAACGCTACATAGTTGATAATAGCTTCGCCGTATTGTAAGTCCGTGGGTAGCTTCACTCGTTGTTCGCATCGAGGAGCTATGCATATGACGTCATCGGGGTTATACACCATTGGTATGTTCGCCGATCTTGTGAAAATGATGTTATTTTTCATGTCGATTTTTGCGTCTATCTGTTTTAAGAGGTCGCTGCCTATGAGTCCGTCATAGCGTCCGTCCACGTCGTATACGTAAAACTTGTGAATTTCGGGGCTGTTGAAAGTTGGAAAAAGTGGAACTTCGATTACTTCGCTGTGCTGGCTAGAGGCGTGAGTGCTTATTACTTCGAAAGGTTCGTACCTTTTATAGTTGTAAAAGAACTCGTTTGCCTTAGCGGGGCTAATAAATGATCGTTGACTTCCCGTATCCACCATGAATTTAGACTGTAATTCTGGAATTTCAATATATGGCAACTTTAATTTTGTACAGTTTAGGTAAACTATCTGTCTATGTTTTTGTTCTTGGCTATCTGAAAATTCTGGGTTGACTCCTGTGATGAGCTTGGGTCTTCCTGGACCTCAGCATTGTCCTCATAAATCTCTGTGTACATGTTATCTTCCGTTTCGTATGACTCCTGCGTGTACACTTGGTCGCAGTAGTACTCGTCATTTTCGTCCTCATAGATGTTATAAAGCTCGTTCATACGGAACCCTGGACGTGCGGGCGGTGCGGTACGCATGCTCACGTCCGTCGTCTGTTGCGCAGTAAGGGGCTTATTGCCAACTTGACCTTGGTTGAAGTTCGGTCTATAGCCGAATTGGCCTTGGTTGAAGCTTGGCCTGAAGCCGAACTGCTGCTGTCCGTGATTAGGTCTGTATCCAAACTGCTGCTGCGTTTGGTTCAAGGGTGGTCGATATCCAACTTGGGGTGTAATTCCGAATTGAGGCTTATAGCCTAAGGGTTGATGGGGTAGTTGCGGTCTAAATCCGAACTGTTGAGGGGCCGCAGAGGGTAGTTTTACTTGTTTGCTATGTGGGATACCAAATTTAAACTGTTGCTGTGGTTGTGCCTGCACTAACGGGTTATAAGGCCTAGGGGCTGCGTTAGGCGCACTATTGGGGATGCCGAATTTAAAGGCATGTTGCGGTTGACTATTTTGGGGAAAAGCCATTGGTCTGGGTGGCATGACGGTTGGCATTTTTGTCATTTTGTTTCGGGCGTTATACTGAAATAAGAAGTTCACCTCCTCTAGAACTATGCTTAATGCATTTTCCAGTGAAGTAGCACCCTTTAATCGCACGATGCGTAAAAGGTCCTCTGGCAAGTTGTAGAGAAAGACGTTTAACGCCATGTTGTCGTAAATGGTTACTTTGCTTGCTCGCAAGTGGTCATTTTGTATGGTGTTAACCTTAGCGATTAAGGTACTTCGCGTGTGTTGAATCCTATTACAGAAATCAAGATAAGACTCGCCATTGTTTATTTTCAGTGTTTCTAGCTCGATTGCTATGCATTCTTCTGAACGCGGATCACCGAAATGTTGCTCTAAGGCGGCTTTCAATGCGGGCCAGGTATCTAGGTCTTGTCTTTCACTTATTATAGCTGCTGCTTTACCCGTGAGTTTTGACGTGATTATGTGAAAAACATACAAGTCCTGATCAGCATTGCCTTCCACTCTACAGCATTGTATTACATATTCACATTTTCTTATAAATAAGTTTAACAGCTTTTCATCACCATCAAATTTGGGGATGACGCTGGCAATTTCCTTCGGAATCTGAGTTATATTTTCCATTTTCTTTTACTTAATTACACTTTATATTTATTATTTAATTACACTTTATTATACTTATTTATTTATTCACTTTTATTTATTTATTCAAATTCTTTAACTTTTCTTTAATTTTTCTTAATAACTACGTCTTACAAAATGCTTCAGTTTAGGTTAATCGATTTTTGGAAAAACACTAACAACACTTTCAGACACTTATATCTATAGTGGAATAGGATAGGGTAAGAGACTGGAGTAGTGATTAAGATCTACTTACAGGCTGCCCATGTCCCTCCTTGAGTCTTAGACGTCGTCCTTCCTTGGCTGCGTTTACACCTTCGATAGGTTTTTCTTGACGAATTTGTTTGGTTCGAGGATTTCCGCTGAAAACGCGTGAAAACGTTCGCCGTCGTATACTGATTTATAGTTTACGCGACCCGGAAATCCTACCGGCTGCGCCAGTCAAGCGTCGTGCGAGCGGGAGGACGTTTTAAAAATACAATTTTTAATTAATAGAGACGTGTATTTGTCACAAACTCTGGTCTAAGACTAACTTATTTCTAGTTGCTATCGCTAAGCTCGGCCGCCGCAGGTGGCCGTTGAACAAACATCCGCTTGCCGATTCAGCGTCTAGACCGACGAGAAGATTTTGCTTGGTCCAGCTCTATTCGTTGAGTCGGCAGACGTAACTACCTACCTGTTTCTTTTAGCCGTCTAAATAAATTAAACGGTTCAAAGAAAAATTGTGACAACAACAACAGTGAGGGATAACAACGTTTTTATATATTTTTTTTAGAAAACTATGTGTTTTACCATGTTTTATACTTCTCTACCTAGGAAAACCTATATTTCTTTTAAAATTATAAAAATAAAAAGAATGAAAAATAAAACGGTTGTTAGAGAAGTAAGTTGTAGTACGTTTATTATTATAAACGTACTACAACCTATAAGTAAAATTCTATCAACTATTTTATTTTACCTTATAAAAGTATCTTCAAGCAGTGTGAAATTTATAAAAGTATCATACTTTAACTAACAAGCCAAGCAGCTAATCATTAGTTTTCGAAACTAAATTTAGTAACTGTTAGTCAAAAAAACTCAAGTGCGTTGTTTTTTAATTTGTCTTGAAAATAAGAACTTAAAACCATGGTAATTGACCTTGAAAATATAGATTAAAATAAACGTTATTGTCAAAGTCAGAACTCTGAAGACTCCAAGTAAATATTGATAAATAGCTAAATATAATTGTATATTCGGACTGTTGTTGTAATTATTACGTGGGTTCTGTCTTTGAAATAAAGCCTTTCTATTCTATTCTATATTCTAGAATATTCTTATTTTGTCTAATCAATTCTATCTATACTTCTATACTAATATTATGAAAGAATTGTATTTGTGTGTGTATGTTTGTAATGAATAGTTTCAGAAACTACTGGGCCGATTTTAAAAATTCTTTCACCATTAGAAAGCTACATTCTTCGTGAGTAACATAGGCTATATTGGTTTTTCAAAAAGTTTAGGGTTCCGTACGAAATCGCGAATACATTATTCCCCAACCCAAGGTATAAAAAAATTACTACCCCGGGAATAAAACTTTCCACGGAACTAATAGGCACACCTATTTCCACGGAAACGTTTTTGCCACCCGTGCGAAGCCGGGGCGAGTCGCTAGTTCTTAAATAAATCTTCACATTTTGACCTTAATAATACATTTAAACCCAAAACATTTGTCATCAGACCCGCTCCAGTTCATGGAATCGCTCTTGGAGGTGACCGGGGAACGTACTCTGGAGAAGTCCGCGGCCGTCTTCCAGAAGCTTACTACCAGGAAGAGTAAGTACCTTTTGACGTAAAACGAGTGTCAGAAAAAATCTAACTTTTAAGTCATGTCATCATAATGTCACTAATCATGTAATCTGCGAATGTGGGCATTATTAACTGATATTTACATTTATGGACTACATTTTTTGTTTTTGTTAAAAAACCAAACATTAAATTTTAACTTCCTTGTTATACCTGCTCCTACGATATAAAAGTACCTACAATAAAAATCACTTTAGCAACTGTCTCCCCGACTACCACGATTCAGGCTCAACCTTGTGTGGTAGTCACTGTAAGTACAAACATAAGTAACTTAATAACTGAATTATAAGTGAATAAACTATTTCAATTCAATTCAATTCAACTGTTATAATTATTTTCTAACAATAAATTTTATTTTATTTTTAAGTTAACGTTAAAAAAGATCCGGCACCTTTTGCTGCTAAAGAACGTAGTTATGTATATCGCTCAAACTCAAGGCAATAAAAATTCATAGGGTAGTGTAGGTAGGTACTTCCCGTTGACTTAGAACTAAGAAATTCGGAAAATGATATCCTCTTATGCCACAAATACGGGAAAAAATGTTTAACTGAAATTTTGAAATTAAATCTTAAAAAAAAGTGAAAAAAAAACTTCGAGTACTTACTGAACAATCACTGGGCGAGCCCGACTCGCTCTTGTCCGGTTTAGGTACTTTAGTAGTCTTTTTTCTAAGATTTTTTTTAATTTATATTATCTTTTCTGCAGTGACCCTGATCCAGTTTCTGGAGGAAGTGAGGGAGAGGTCCCAGCACTCCGACATCATAGACTTCTGGCGGAAGTTCATGGAGTTAACCGGAACTAAGAGTGAGTACACAACGTGTGTCTTAAGCCTAGGCGCACACTAGCGACACGCGACAGGCGACAGCTCGGCGACTAGACGCGACTGGCTACGGCCGTCAATTTTCATATATTTTGTTCGAATCTCAGCACACTTGGCGTCAGAGTCGCGGAGTCGCGACGACAAGACGCCAGAGTGCTTATACTGAGTTTTTTCTTTCACTTTCGATAGCGAGAGCGTTTGCAATTTGTATAGGAGTGACAAAGCGCGCCACCTAGTTGTCTCTTTGTCACTCCTATACAATTTGCAAACGCTCTCGCTATCGAAAGTGAATGAAAAAACTCAGTATGCGCACTCAGAAGCAAATGACAACGTCGCGTCTGACGCGGCGACAAGTCGCCCTGTTTGCGATGGCTCTAAGACCGACCTAAGCCGCACTAAGTGCCGTTTTAGTGGAATAGTTTTTTTAATAAATAAATCCTTTGTCTTTTGTTTTAAAAAATAAGACCTTTGTCGTTGAATTTCGAGCGAGCAAAGTCACAGGCACAGCTAGTATTCAACTTTTTTTAAAATTATGTACCCTCTTTTTTCTTTCAGATGTCTACGAAGCGTTCACGGTTATTATTGAAGTCACTTCTATAACTGGTAAGTTTTTTTTATGTACTTTTTACTACTTATCTTATTACGAATATAAGACAGCCAATAAAACACAACTGGAGTTGTTCAGCACACGGATACATTATTTAATACTGCTTTTTATCAAAATTAATTATTGCAAGAAATTTCACAAAAATACATAATATTATAACAAAAAACCGTCACTCAAACCTGTGTAGGTTTATCTGTGACGTTAGTTAGTTTATTAACACCTTTTCTTGTTTTCTGGACCTTCAACTCCTATGGGAGCATAGGGTCTCAACCACAGATTTTCACTTTGAGTGGTTCGCAATAGTAGCTTCCAATGAGGGCTTTACAGGTCAGCTTTTTTGAAAACTGTCGGTTCACCAACATTAATTAGATGGGTCTGTACGCAACCCCGTCTAGGAACGCCAAGGAGCGTCATCGATACATAGTCTGAAGGCGTATCACCCTGAGGTGTCATCATAGTTGTATTCTGTGATATCCAACCACGAAATAGTTCGAATGTTTGTTTTGTTGCTTAGCTACCTGCTTGATGGATGGAAGATCTTTCTTCATTTAGATAGGGTTTGCGTCAGCGCCGTCTATCGATCAAAGGAGGTAGGTACAGCGCCACCAAGTTATCTGTTCAGGTGGGCAAAATTGTAACTAACTAATTAATTGTAAATCCTATTCCCTATTTTTTGTTTTATTTATTCACTTACTAAGATTTATAGATATGTTTTCATTGAAATTGAAAGACGGGTTAAAATAATCTCATTTTTCTAGGTAAACTTTTTAAATGTTACTACTAAATTCTCCACTAGCGCCGCTATCAACTGAACAGATAAGATGGTGGCACTGTACTACTTTTAAATTTAAAGTCGCTTTGACAAGCCCTCATTCAGGACAGCTAGGACCTAATGACTTGTTCTTTTGGGCTAAACAGGGTGGCTATACATTTAGATCGATCAGTATGGGAAAGTCTGAAACTAACACTCTTTCCACTAAGATATCGATTGTATGGTCAGAAGCAGTAAATGTGACTATGAATCATGGTTGACGACCTCTGTGGCGCAGTAGTTAGGGCATCTGCCTTCCATGCGAGAGGTCCCGGGTTCGAATAAAAAAAAAGGGGACAAAAAAGAAAAACCCCAGGTCTTGGATGTTAACATGTTTGTGACGTCGCTGTTTCTGGTTCCCACGACACAGGGTATCCTAGTGTGGGGCCAGAAGCAACGTATGTGCCTGTATGTAAATGAATATTGAATAAATGAATAAAAATACTTATTCTTTATATTAGCTACTGTCGGTTGGTTTATCTTCAAACGTTATTTTGGAACGACTGGTTTACTTAAATAATTATTACATTCAAAATTACAAAGTATGTGATGTGACACTAAGGGGGTCTCACAAATTTAATTAATTTATTGGTGTGTAAAACAGGTAACAAACAATCTATTACATACAGAGAGAGCTTAATAGAGCACATCTAGAATGTCACCCAAAGCATACACACACGTGAGATAATCGATGCTATACATTTTACTTAGGACCTTGTTTAGAATAATTGATCCAATAAATATTTTGGTTTTGATTTATTTGATCAGGAAAATGTAAACAAGGTTAAACATAAACATAAACTGGGCTGGAGAGAAAAAAAAACTCCAGGTCTTGGATGTTTACATGTTTGTGACGTCGCTGTTTCTGGTTCCCACGACACAGGGTATCCTAGTGTGGGGCCAGAAGCGACGTATGTGCCTGTATGTAAATGAATATTGAATAAATTAATAAAAATACTCATTCTTTATATTAGCAAGCTTGTAACGAGGTAATCGCCTCGTTGCTTTTTTTTATCATTTTCGGCCATCTACTATTCCAAATTTAACTATTTTATGACATTCGCCGCAGTGTTCGGACGTATTTGGCACAGATATTATCCTCAGCTTCCATCCAAGGTGGACTAAAACATCATTATTTTCTGTTTTTATCACGACCCGGATTATCCTATTCTCCGTATT
Organism: Yponomeuta plumbellus; assembly: GCA_947310845.1. Classification (NCBI taxonomy): domain Eukaryota; kingdom Metazoa; phylum Arthropoda; class Insecta; order Lepidoptera; family Yponomeutidae; genus Yponomeuta; species Yponomeuta plumbellus. The sequence goes on along the minus strand of OX371220.1, from coordinate 6,748,132 downwards.
ACTATGATCAAACAATCATAAAATATTTTAAAGGCACATAATGTGCCTTTCCTTTACATTTAAAATCAAATATAATTATTCTACCGTGCCCCTGGATACCCCTCTTTCATTCAACGGATCGCACCCCTATGTGGATCAACGGATCGCACGAAGTGGCAGTGGGCTGGCCATATCTCGCGAAGAACCGACAACCGCTGGGGTAAACGTGTCCTCGAGTGGAGACCGCGACTCGGCAAACGTAGTGTAGGACGCCCTCTAACCAGGTGGGATGACGATCTGCGAAGGACTGCAGGCAGATGCTGGATGCGGCAAGCTGAAGACAGGGCGCTATGGCGCTCATTAGGGGAGGGCTATGTCCAGCAGTGGACTAATATAGCCTGATGATGATGATGTTTTTCACATTCTTTAATTTAGTAGGTGCTTAGTGTTCGAAATGACGTTCGCTTTTTACAGTATGTCAACACGTACAGCCGTGAACACAGTAAAACTTATTAATTCTCATACAACCGCAGACATCTTCGAGCTCTTCAGGACAATCTACACGTTTACCTCTTACAAGATCATCATCTTCATGGAAACATTCCTCAAGGTGACCAACTCGACCAATATCCGACACGCCGCGACCAAGATCAACAGGATTACGAGCAAGTCCAGTAAGTCATTATGATCATCACCGACCTATTATGTCCCCACCGAGGGGCACGGGTAGGCCATACTCCACCACGGGGGCCAAGTCCGGATTGGTGGAGGCTTGTAAGACTAGTGGCTGGTCTTACTGTCAGAAGTTTTCAAGCCGCCCTAAGGCCTGACTTGGCTTAACGACTGCCATCTGTCGACGGCAGCCGGCACCAACTGCTTAACGTGCCTTGCGAAGCACGGGACCGCTCGGCAAAATGCCACTAGCGTCAGTCATAAGACCTTATACCTACCTAATCTATAGGAAGATTTGTAGTAGCAATACACACGCTGACAGGGAAGATAAGCATCGTGTGGAAACCCGCGGCTTGGTTGGCTCCGCAAGTATTTAACTTGTCTTTCCTGTGGGCTAGGCCGATTAAGCTGACAGTATGGTATATACCTAAGGTAGAGTACCTTTTTAGGTATAATTAACAACAATTACCAATTATTGGTTTTTTAACAATGTCCCAGCCACTGCTATTTAATAGCCAGCAGTTATTTAATAGACTTAACCATTCTCCTTGACTTAACTAAGAAATCGATACCGAAAGTTCCCTGTGTTTCAGATTTCATCGAATCTTGCACGATCATTCGCAAGATCGTGCGAATGGACATCGTCAAATTCTTCGAGCTCATCTCGACGATCAGCAAACGATTTGGTAAGCATACCTACATATTTTTCACAAACATCTTTAAGTTCGGTAGTAGGTATGTACCTAGGTATAAATGCAGTCACTTAAGATGACCAAACAAGGCCCACGGTAAGATCCTTTTTAGAACATAATAATAAAAGCCAAAATTCATTAACTCATGGGTCATCTTTTGTGGCACGAACTATACCTAACCTTTATCCTCTTAAATCCTGACCTTGATATTAGGTAACAATGATTTTTGATTGTGCTTTTCAAGGTCAGGACTTAGGAGGTTAAACTTTAGACATTTCACGGCCGTGTGACTAATTGGGTATTTGACAGGATGTCAAATGAATATAAATAAATAAATAAACTCACGCCCGTTATCCCCGAAGGGGTAGGCAGAGGCACCAGTCTCTAGAACTGTCAAATGAGTTACTTTTAAAACGGAATTTTGTATGAAAATACTTGCTTGTGACGTCACAGTTCAGAGCACTCTTTTTATGTTTCATCTATTTAAAAATTGTATAACTAGTAAATGATTAAAAGAAATACTTTTTCCGAATCATTTTGTAATTTTTGCTTTAATCGAGCATCTCAAATAATTTATTGTTGATAGTGTCAAGTACCGTATTAGACCGTCCCTTAGCTTACAACACTGCTCAAGTCGAAAATTGGCGGTTTTCACATTTGAATGCCATTAGATGGAGCTGCTCAGTGCGCTTCTAACACTTTACAGGTGTGAGCATTGGTCACACCTGTAAAGTTGGTAAAAATGACTTAAGCGGTGTTGTAAGCTAGGGGCCGCAATGTAATTTGTAACTGCAATGTAATTGAAAGTTGTACCCCGCTTTCAGCTTGTCAATTTTAATGTTACACATTCACAGCATTATTTCTTGATATTTTCAGAGTTCGAAGAGATGATCAAGACGATTGAAACCTATACCTACACCACTGGTAAGCATAATATTAAATTTAAAATAAATTGTATGAATTAAATGAAAATACCTACCTTCTAAGTATCACACTAATATTATAAACGTGAAAGTTTGTGTGTATGTTTATGTGTTTGTCAGTCTTTAGCGCTGAAACGGCTGGACGGATTTTAATAAAATTTGGTATGGAGTTAGCCGATACCCTGGATTAAAACATAGGCTACGTTTTACCGCGGTGAAATATCTTATTCCTACGGGAAAATCGATGAACCGCGGGTAACACCGCGGGGCACAGCTAGTATCAATATAAGTATACAGGGTGTTGATTTGTACAGTTTCGCCCGACTCAGGGGTGATTACTCATATGATAGTGAAGCAAACAAAAATATTTAAAAAAATTGTTTTCTTTCAACACTAATTGAACACGGCCTTTTGTGAATCTTTATGCTCGGACAAAGAACATATTTTTAGTTACAAGCCGTAATCGGGTCTAACTCTACAAATCAACACCCTGTATATTTCAAATCCAAACGTGAAAATGCATAAATAATTACGATGCTCTTACTTTTGTTTTTAAATTAATGCAGTAGTAATTTGTGTATGTGTGTTTTTCTGCTTTCTTGTATCTCATTATATTGTGTTTTTAGTTTTGTGTCGTCTACTATCTGTCTATATATTAGGTACTGCTAAATAACATGTGGTCAAGCGCAAATCAAACTTACATTTTAGTTGCAGTCGCCCCAGTGACATATTTAATTTAGGTATAGAGATTGATACGCTGTCGACTGTCCTTCTTTGTTCGATCCCCTACTTATAATCTTACCCCAAGTCCAACTTACAGTTTAGCTTCCTTTCGCTGCGATGTGAACCGGTGCCCCGGTGACTTTTACCGATGACATCAAAGAATAATTAATTACTCAAACGTAAGAAGTATTAATTACTCAAACGCACTACTGATTTGCGAATAACATCATATCTCTCTTTCGCAGATTTCATCGATGCCCTGAATGAAATAAGGAGGGTGACTGGAAAAGACGGTAAAGTATCCCAAATAACTGTAAAGTATCACAAACAAATATCTTTTATCTTTTTCTTTTATCTTTACCTATTAAAGACTGTATTAAAGTCACATAAATTATTTTTCTTCTGGAAAGATAAAATCGTATATGGGACCTACTCGATTTGTATGTGAATTCTAAGGGTTATTCTCGTTGGAAATCCCCAGAACTACTAAATATTTTCTCTACAAATCCGACGTACTTAGGTACTCGAGAGGCTTTGAAAATGTTTTAAAATTTTCACTTTAGGTACTAATATATAAAGCTACAATCCGGTATACTCACTGACTGACTGATTAATCATCTATATGTTTTCTCGGAAATGGTAGGTGCTACGTAAAAAAAATGTATGAGAAAGTTGTAGGCAAGGTGCGATATACAGCCATCCTATGAAGCCGATTTTTTAATTTCGAACGCATTCTCTTATACATATATGCTAACTTTGATATTTACCGACCGACTTTTTTTATTAATAAAAAAAAGTTACAAACAATTCTTAGCACTTCGGTCACCGCCTGTGTTGTGGTAAAATTAAAACAACACTCACTGTACCATTTTCCATAAAGTCCAATAATAATGGTAATAAAATCAGGAGGACCTCGATAGCCTTACCCGCTGGTGTGCACTAAACAAAATGTTCCTCGCAACCGAAAAATGTTTTTAGATAACATTCACTAGATCAACTCGACCGCTAATATTTAACTACAGTATTGGTGACTGTAAGCTGCAAAAAAAAATCTGTAGCCAAAGATCTAGGCGTTCTTTTTGATGATAAAATCAGTTTTTCTCACCACTGCGCATCAGTGGTCAAAAAATGTAATCAACTTATGGGCTTTATTTTCCGAGTGACAAAAGGTTTTAAGAACGCTGGAAGCTTGTTACTTCTATACTACTCTCTGATCCGAAGTAGACTTGAGTACGCCTCTATAATTTGGTCTCCAATTTACAATAAATATAGTGACTCTATAGAAGCAGTTCAAAAAGTTTTCTTGCGCATGTTGTCTACGCGCTACGGTCTTAAAAGAACACTTGCCACTTACTCTGAGCGATGTGCGTACTTCAAAGTAGCACCACTTGTATCACGACGCCGCACTAGTGACCTGTTATTTCTTTACATGGTGTTGAATGGTGCTGTTACCACAACAGCCCTATCCAACATAAATATAAATGTTCCTAATAACATAACATAACATATAAATGTTCATAATAGAACAGTCCGCCGCACTCGAACCTTCTTCATCCCAACAGTTAGGACGAACATGGCTTCCAACAACCCAATCCATCGAATATGCAACCGTTACAACGAAATTTGTAATCATGATAACGCCCCTGATGTCTATCATGACTCACTTGTACACTTTTAAAAACAAACTGACCATATTGTTGACCGCCACTTTGCCTCACCTCCACACTCTATCGACCGGGTACTGAAGGAACAGACTATTCGCTCCATTTCATCTGTATCTCTTCCTCCTACTTCTCGTTTCTCTTTCACACCGGTCTCTGACTCCGAAGTAAAAAGGATTATTATGTCGATACCTAGTAAGGCTGTTGGACATGATGGTATTGGTCGTGATCTACTTATCCCTATTCTGAACGATGTCCTTCCTGCTATCACTCATATTCTAAATTACTCCCTAACCAATAGCTCCTTCCCTACAATCTGGAAAAGAGCGTAGGTACATGGTGCCGATCCCCAAAAACATTGACCCTACCGATTTCATACACTATCGCCCTATATCCATTCTCCCATTTCTTTCTAAAGTGCTAGAGCGGATTGTTAATCGCCAATTTTCCCACTATCTTCGTTCAAATAACCTACTCAATTCTTTTCAATCTGGCTTCCGCCCTGCAGATAGCACCTGTACGGCCCTTATTAAAATTACTGACGATTTCCGCCAGGCTAGTGATGAGCGGCAACTGTCGCTGCTTACATTACTAGACTTCAGTAATGCATTCAACTGCGTGGATCACGACATACTTTTGGCTAGCTTGCGATCCTTGAATATTTCGGGGTCGGAGGCCGAGTGGTTTTTCTCATACCTTTCAGGGCGCCAGCAGCGCACTCGTCTGGATAACTCCTTTTCTGATTGGTGTGACGTCACTGCTGGTGTACCTCAAGGCGAAGTACTGTCTCCACTTCTCTTCTCAATATTTATAAACTCTCTGGTTTCTGTACTTAATTTCAGCACCTATCATCTGTATGCAGACGATCTCCAGCTATACACGTCTTTTAAATTGGATGAAGTTAATAATGCAATTGCTCGCATGTCTACTGACCTGGAGTCGATTCGCCAGTGGACAGTAAAATATGGTCTCCTTGTAAATCCGTCGAAAACACAGGTCATGTTTGTTAGTAGTAGGGCTCTCATTGCAAGACTCGATCTGGATTCTCTTCCACCAGTGCGATTTGATTTTGATTCTCCCGTACTGCAGAGAGGTGAGGAACCTTGGTCTTTTCATGCAATCCGACCTATCATGGGATCGGCATGTGAATGAAATAAGCAAGGTAATCTTTAGCTCTATGCACTCCCTTAAGCGCTTACAGAACTTTCTCCCGTTTTCAGCAAAGATTACGCTTGTTAATTCTCTCTTACTTCCTATTATTGACTATGCTGATGTATGCTATCCTGACATAAGTCAGGAGCTGCTCAACAAGCTTGATAGGCTCCTCAACTTATGCATCCGATACATATTCGGACTGCGTAAGTATGACCACATTTCCCAGTTTCGTACCCAGCTTAAATGGCTTAACATCCGATTCCGCAGGAGTGCTCATATTCTCACCATCCTATATGGCATACTGAACAATCAGTGCTCCCCCTCTTACCTAAAGGAACGTTTTAAACTTCTCCAAACGGACGGGCGCCCTCTGCGTCCGTCCCGGACCTTTCTGCTTCGCACCCCTGAGCATAGTACGGCTAGATATTCAAACTCTTTCACTGTGACTGCGGTACGCCTGTGGAACAGTCTCCCTCTACACATTCGGCAGGCTGAGTCATTGACCATTTTTAAAACAAAAGTTTACAATTATTACATCGATTTACAGAATAATAACATATTTTAACATACTATCTACACACTTTATCCAAATTATTTATTGAAGGACCTTCTCAATATTTTTTCCTGTTGTTTGTTGTACGTGGTTGTTAGGTTAGGTTAGGTTAGGTTGTATTGATTAATGTGTATGTATTATATACTTTTATGCATGTATCTAAATGATTATGTATGTGTTTATAGTCTATTTATCTAAGTATTGCCCCTCTAGTATTTCGTTTTTTTTTTTTTGCACTACCCACCCAGCCACGATCCACAAACCAAAGGTTGACTGTTAGAAAATGCTATTTAGCATTAAGTACGCCTTTGTACCAAACATTTGTTTTGTGCAATAAAGAATTTAATAATAATAATAATTGTTCACAGAAAGCCCATAAATTTAAATCTTTAGTACAATACGAAATATATTTTTCTCTTTAGTTTACTACCATCTCTTCATGAATTGTCACACATTTTAATTTTAATTTCATGTATTAGTTATTTTAAGTATGTTAGTTGCTTCATAGCCTGTCATGCTGTATGTACAGGCATTTGGCGTTATACTTAGTTAAATACCCTGTCATAATTGCATTGTAATGTTGTGTCTATAATGCTGTTCTGTACATCTTTACCATAAATAAAAATAAAATAACCAATACACTATTACATTGTCTTACGCAGATATGGCGGAAGCCATCGAGCACATCAAGCACAACAGGCCGCCAGCGATCACCACCACCACCACCACGACCACTACCACGACCACCGAGGCTCCGACCACTACAACAACGACCACAACTGAAGCCCCAACCACTACAACAACTACCACAACTGAAACTCCGACCACGACCACTGAAGCACCAACCACGACTACAGAACGTGAAACTCAGACTCAGAGCCAAAGTCAAAGTCAGAGTAGCGAGCAGAGCGAAAAATCCGAGTCTGAGACCCAAAGTCAAAGTAGCGAGCAGAGCGAAAAATCCGAGTCTGAGCGCCAAAGTCAAAGTAGCGAACAGAGCGAAAAATCTGAGTCTGAGATCCAAAGTCAAAATAGCCACCAAAGCGAAAAATCTGAGTCTGAGAGCCAAAGTCAAAGTAGCCAGCACAGCGAAAAGTCTGAGTCTGCGAGCCAAAGTCAAAGTAGCGAGCAGAGCGAAAAATCGGACTCTGAGACCCAAAGTCAAAGTAGCCAGCACAGCGAAAAGTCTGTGTCTGACAGCCAAAGTCAAAGTAGTGAGCAGATCGAAAAATCTGAGTCTGAGACCCAAAGTCAAAGTAGCCAGCACAGCGAAAAGTCTGTGTCTGAGAGCCAAAGTCAAAGTAGTGACCAGATCGAAAAATCTGTGTCTGAGAGCCAAAGTCAAAGTAGCCAGCACAGCGAAAAATCTGAGTCTGAGAGCCAAAGTCAAAGTAGTGAGCAGAGTGAAAAATCGGAGTCTGAGACCCAAAGTCAACGTAGCCAGCACAGCGAAAAGTCTGTGTCTGAGATCCAAAGTCAAAGTAGTGAGCAGATCGAAAAATCTAAGTCTGAGAGCCAAAGTCAAAGTAGCGAACAGACCGTTAAATCTGAGACTCAAAGTCAAAATAGCCACCAAAGTGAAAAGTCTGAGTCTGCGAGCCAAAGTCAAAGTAGCGAGCAGAGCGAAAAATCTGAGACTGAGACCCAAAGTAAAAGTAGCCAGCAAAGCGAAAAGTCTGAGTCTAAGAGCCAAAGTCAAAGTAGCGAACAGAGCGAAAAATCTGAGTCTGAGACCCAAAGTCAAAATAGCCAGCAAAGCGAAAAGTCTGTGTCTGAGAGCCAAAGTCAAAGTAGTGAGCAGATCGAAAAATCTGAGTCTGAGAGCCAAAGTCAAAATAGCCAGCGAAGCGAAAAGTCTGAGTCTGCGAGCCAAAGTCAAAGTAGCGAACAGAGCGAAAAATCTGAGTCTGAGAACCAAAGTCAAAATAGCCACCAAAGCGAAAAATCTGAGTCTGAGAGCCAGAGCCAAAGTAGCCAGCACAGCGAAAAATCTGAGTCTGAGAGCCAGAGTCAAAGTAGCGAACAGGCCGAAAAATCTGAGACCCAAAGTCAAAATAGCCACCAAAGTGAAAAGTCTGAGTCTGCGAGCCAAAGTCAAAGTAGTGAGCAGAGCGAAAAATCTGAGACTGAGACCCAAAGTCAAAGTGGCCAGCACAGCGAAAAGTCTGAGTCTAAGAGCCAAAGTCAAAGTAGCGAACAGAGAAAAAAATCTGAGTCTGAGACCCAAAGTCAAAATAGCCAGCAAAGCGAAAAGTCTGAGTCTGCGAGCCAAAGTCAAAGTAGCGAACAGAGCGAAAAATCTGAGTCTGAGACCCAAAGTCAAAATAGCCAGCAAAGCGAAAAGTCTGAGTCTGCGAGCCAAAGTCAAAGTAGCGAACAGAGCGAAAAATCTGAGTCTGAGACCCAAAGTCAAAGTAGCCAGCACAGCGAAAAATCTGAGTCTGAGAGCCAAAGTCAAAGTAGTGAGCAGAGCGAAAAATCGGAGTCTGAGACCCAAATTCAAAGTAGCCAGCACAGCGAAAAGTCTGTGTCTGAGAGCCAAAGTCAAAGTAGTGAGCAGATCGAAAAATCTGAGTCTGAGAGCCAAAGTCAAAGTAGCGAACAGAGCGAAAAATCTGAGACTGCGACCCAAAGTCAAAGTAGCCAGCAAAGCGAAAAGTCTGAGTCTGCGAGCCAAAGTCAAAGTAGCGAACAGAGAGAAAAATCTGAGTCTGAGACCCAAAGTCAAAATAGCCAGCAAAGCGAAAAGTCCGAGTCTGCGAGCCAAAGTCAAAGTAGCGAGCAGAGCGAAAAATCTGAGTCTGAGATCCAAAGTCAAAGTAGCCAGCACAGCGAAAAGTCTGAATCTGACAGCCAAAGTCAAAGTAGTGAGCAAAGCGAAAAATCTGAGTCTGAGATCCAAGGTCAAAGTAGCCAGCACAGCGAAAAGTCTGTGTCTGAGAGCCAAAGTCAAAGTAGTGAGCAGCTCGAAAAATCTGAGTCTGAGAGCCAAAGTCAAAATAGCCAGCAAAGCGAAAAGTCTGAGTCTGCGAGCCAAAGTCAAAGTAGCGAACAGAGCGAAAAATCTGAGTCTGAGACCCAAAGTCAAAATAGCCACCAAAGCGAAAAATCTGAGTCTGAGAGCCAGAGCCAAAGTAGCCAGCACAGCGAAAAATCTGAGTCTGAGAGCCAGAGTCAAAGTAGCGAACAGACCGAAAAATCTGAGACCCAAAGTCAAAATAGCCACCAAAGTGAAAAGTCTGAGTCTGCGAGCCAAAATCAAAGTAGCGAGCAGAGCGAAAAATCTGAGACTGAGACCCAAAGTCAAAGTAGCCAGCAAAGCGAAAAGTCTGAGTCTAAGAGCCAAAGTCAAAGTAGCGAACAGAGCGAAAAGTCTGAGTCTGCGAGCCAAAGTCAAAGTAGCGAACAGAGCGAAAAATCTGAGTCTGAGACCCAAAGTCAAAGTAGCCAGCACAGCAAAAAATCTGAGTCTGAGAGCCAAATTCAAAGTAGTGAGCAGAGCGAAAAATTGGAGTCTGAGACCCAAAGTCAAAGTAGCCAGCACAGCGAAAAGTCTGTGTCTGAGAGCCAAAGTCAAAGTAGTGAGCAGATCGAAAAATCTGAGTCTGAGAGCCAAAGTCAAAGTAGCGAACAGACCGTTAAATCTGAGACCCAAAGTCAAAATAGCCACCAAAGCGAAAAGTCTGAGTCTGCGAGCCAAAGTCAAAGTAGCGAGCAGAGCGAAAAATTGGAGTCTGAGACCCAAAGTCAAAGTAGCCAGCACAGCGAAAAGTCTGTGTCTGAGAGCCAAAGTCAAAGTAGTGAGCAGATCGAAAAATCTGAGTCTGAGAGCCAAAGTCAAAGCAGCCACCAAAGCGAAAAATCGGAGTCTGAGAGCCAGAGTCAAAGTAGCGAACAGACCGAAAAATCTGAGACACAAAGTCAAAGTAGCCACCAAAGCGAAAAGTCTGAGTCTGCGAGCCAAAGTCAAAGTAGCGAGCAGAGAGAAAAATCTGAGACCGAGACCCAAAGTCAAAGTAGCCAGCAAAGCGAAAAATCTGAGTCTGAGAGCCAGAGTCAAAGTAGTGAACAGAGCGAAAAGTCTGAGTCTGAGACCCAAAGTCAAAATAGCCAGCAAATTGAAAAGTCTGAGTCTGCGAGCCAAAGTCAAAGTAGCCAGCACAGCGAAAAGTCTGAGTCTGATAGCCAAAGTCAAAGTAGCGAGCAGAGCGAAAAATCTGAGTCTCAGAACCAAAGTCAAAATAGCCAACAAAGCGAAAAGTCTGAGTCTGCGAGCCAAAGTCAAAGTAGCGAGCAGAGAGAAAAATCTGAGACCGAGACCCAAAGTCAAAGTAGCCAGCAAAGCGAAAAATCTGAGTCTGAGAGCCAGAGTCAAAGTAGTGAACAGAGCGAAAAGTCTGAGTCTGAGACCCAAAGTCAAAATAGCCAGCAAATTGAAAAGTCTGAGTCTGCGAGCCAAAGTCAAAGTAGCCAGCACAGCGAAAAGTCTGAGTCTGATAGCCAAAGTCAAAGTAGCGAACAGAGCGAAAAATCTGAGTCTCAGAACCAAAGTCAAAATAGCCAACAAAGCGAAAAATCTGAATCTGAGAGCCAGAGTCAAAGTAGCCAGCACAGCGAAAAATCTGAGTCTGAGAGCCAAAGTGAAAGTAGTGAGCAGAGCGAAAAATCTGAGACCGAGACCCAAAGTCAAAGTAGCGAACAGAGCGGAAAATCTGAGTCTGAGAGCCAAAGGCAAAGCCAGTCTAGTGAATATAGTGAGCTGTCACAGAGCCAAAGTCAGTCACAATCTCAGCAAGAGAGCTCGAGTGAAAGTAGTACGACTAGTACCACAACTACTGAAGTTCCGACAACTACAACCACGACCACTACTGAAGCTCCGACAACTACGACATCCACCACTACTGAAGCTCCGACAACTACGACAACCACAACTACTGAAGCTCCGACAACTTCGACCACGACCACTACTGAAGCTCCGACAACTACGACAACCACAACTACTGAAGCTCCGACAACTTCGACCACGACCACTACTGAAGCTCCGACAACTACGACAACCACCACTACTGAAGCTCCGACAACTACGACAACCACAACTACTGAAGCTCCGACAACTTCGACCACGACCACTACTGAAGCTCCGACAACTACGACAACCACAACTACTGAAGCTCCGACAACTTCGACCACGACCACTACTGAAGCTCCGACAACTACGACAACCACCACTACTGAAGCTCCGACAACTACGACTACCACCACCACTGAAGCGCCGACAACTACGACTACCACCACTACTGAAGCTCCGACAACTACGACAACCACAACTACTGAAGCTCCGACAACTACAACCACGAGCACTACTGAAGCTCTAACTACTACTACAGAACAAGCAATAGAGACACAGAGTCAGTCTCAGACTCAAACACAGAGCAGCGAGGAAAGTGCAAAATCGGAGTCTCGGAGCGAATCTCACAGTCAAAGCCAGAGCAGTGAAGAAAGTGATCAATCAGAAACTCATAGTGAATCTCAAAGTAAGAGCAGTGAAGAAAGTGAGAAAACGGAAAGTCATAGTGAATCTGAAAGTGAAAACCGAAGCAGTGAAGAAAGTGAGAAATCAGAGAGTCAAAGTCAAAGTACCGAAGAAACTGAGAAAACTGAAACTGAGAGCCAGTCTCAAAGTCAAAGTAAGAGCACTGAAGAAAGTGAAAAATCAGAGAGCCAGAGTCAATCACAGTCTCAGCAAGAATCGTCAAGTGAGAGTAATACGACTGCTACGACCACCACTACTGAAGCTCCAACTACAACAACGACCACTACGACTGAAACTGCAACCACAACAACGGAAGAAGCAACAGAGACTCAGAGTCAATCGCAAACTCAAAATCAGAGTAGTGAAGAAACGGAGAAAACTGAAACTGAGAGTCAATCGCAAAGCCAGACTAGTGAAGAAAGTGAAAAATCTGAAAGGCAATCCCAATCTCAGCAACAGTCGTGGAGTGAAAGTAGCACTACTACATCCACCACTACCACTGAAGCTCCAACAACCACGAACACCACTACTACTGAAGCTCCTACCACTACTACCCAAGAAACTATAGTGACTCAAAGTCAGTCTCAAACTCAAAGTCAGAGCAGTGAAAATAGTGAAAAAACAGAAACCGAGAGCCAAAGTCAGAAAAATGAAGAATACGAGAAAACGGAAACTCAGAGCCAGTCTCAAAACCAAAGTCAACAAAGTGAAGAAAGTGAAAAAACGGAAACTGAGAGTCAATCTCAAAGTCAAAGCCAGAGTCAATCCCAATCTCAGCAAAAGACGTGGAGTGAAAGTAGTACAACTACATCCACCACAACTACTGAAGCTCCAACTACAACAACGACAACTACTACTGAAGCAGCAACCACGACCACTGAGGCTCCGACAACCACGATCACCACAACTACTCAAGCTCCGGCTACTACCACAATACAAGCAATTGTAACTCAGAGCCAGTCTCAAAGTCAGAGCAGTGAAGAAAGTGAGAAAACGCAATCTGAGAGTCAATCTCAAAGTCAAAGTAGTGAAGAAAGTGAGAAAAGCGAATCAGAATCCCACAGTGAAAGTAAGAGCAATGAAGAAAGTGAAAAATCTGAATCCGAGAGTCAGTCTCACAGTCAGAGCGTTGAAGAAAGTGAGACAACGGAAACTAAAACTCAATCTCAAAATGAAAGTCAGAGCAGTGAAGAAAGCGAGAAAACTGAAACTGAGAGTCAGTCTCAAAGTCAAAGCCAGAGCAGTGAAGAAAGTGAGAATTCGGAAAGCCAGAGTCAGTCTCAGCAAGAATCGTGGAGTAGTACGACTACAACTACCACAACTACAGAAGCTCCAACTACCACCACTGACGCTCCAATAACCACCACCACCACTACAACCACTGAAGCTCCTACTACTACTAAAGAACAAGCAATAGAAACTCAAAGCCAATCTCAAAGTCAAAGTCAGAGCAGTGAAGAAAGTGAGAAATCTGAAACTGAAAGTCAGTCTCAAAGTCAAAGCCACAGCAGTGAAGAAAGTGAGAAGTCGGAAAGCCAGAGTCAATCTCAGCAAGAATCGTGGAGTAGTACGACTACAACGACCACAACTACTGAAGCTTCAACTACCACCACTGACGCTCCAACCACCACCACCAGCACTACAACCACTGAAGCTCCTACTACTACTACTACAGAACAAGCAATAGAAACTCAAAGCCAATCTCAAAGTCAAAGTCAGAGCAGGGAAGAAACTGAGAAATCTGAAAATGAAAGTCAGTCTCAAAGTCAAAGCCAGAGCAGTGAAAAAAGTGAGAAGTCGGAAAGCCAGAGTCAGTCTCAGCAAGAATCGTGGAGTAGTACGACTACAACTACCACAACTACTGAAGCTCCAACTACCACCACTGACGCTCCAATAACCACCACCACCACTACAACCACTGAAGCTCCTACTACTACTACTACAGAACAAGCAATAGAAACTCAAAGCCAATCTCAAAGTCAAAGTCAGAGCAGTGAAGAAACTGAGAAATCTGAAACTGAAAGTCAGTCTCAACGTCAAAGCCAGAGCAGTGAAGAAAGTGAGAAATCAGAAAGCCAGAGTCAATCTCAGCAAGAATCGTGGAGTAGTACGACTACAACGACCACAACTACTGAAGCTTCAACTACCACCACTGACGCTCCAACCACCACCACCAGCACTACAACCACTGAAGCTCCTACTACTACTACAGAACAAGCAATAGAAACTCAAAGCCAATCTCAAAGTCAAAGTCAGAGCAGTGAAGAAACTGAGAAATCTGAAACTGAAAGTCAGTCTCAACGTCAAAGCCAGAGCAGTGAAGAAAGTGAGAAATCAGAAAGCCAGAGTCAATCTCAGCAAGAATCGTGGAGTAGTACGACTACAACTACCACAACTACTGAAGCTCCAACTACCACCACTGACGCTCCAATAACCACCACCACCACTACAACCACTGAAGCTCCTACTACTACTACTACAGAACAAGCAATAGAAACTCAAAGCCAATCTCAAAGTCAAAGTCAGAGCAGTGAAGAAACTGAGAAATCTGAAACTGAAAGTCAGTCTCAAAGTCAAAGCCAGAGTAGTGAAGAAAGTGAGAAATCAGAAAGCCAGAGCCAATCTCAGCAAGAATCGTGGAGTAGTACGTCTACAACTACCACAACTACTGAAGCTCCAACTACCACCACTGACGCTCCAACCACCACCACCAGCACTACAACCACGGAAGCTCCTACTACTACTACTACAGAACAAGCAATAGAAACTCAAAGCCAATCTCAAAGTCAAAGTCAGAGCAGTGAAGAAAGTGAGAAAACTGAGAGTCAGAGTCAAACTCAATCTCAACAACAAGAATCATCCAGCGAAAGTGCCGCTCAAAGTCAAAACCAATCTGCATCATCTAACGAAAGTAACGCTCAAAGTCAGAGCCAATCAGAATCATCTAGTGAAAGCACCGCTCAAAGTCAAAGCCAATCAGATTCGTCTAGCAAAAGTACCGCTCAAAGTCAAAGCCAATCAGAATCATCTAGTGAAAGTACCGCTCAAAGTCAAAGCCAATCAGAATCATCTAGCGCAAGTAGCGCTCAAAGTCAAATCCAATCAGCATCGTCCAGCGGAAGTACCGCTCAAAGTCAAAGCCAATCAGAATCATCTAGCGAAAGTGAAGCTCAAAGTCAAAGCCAATCAGAATCGTCCAGCGAAAGTACCGCTCAAAGTCAAAGCCAATCCGAATCATCTAGCGCAAGCACCGCTCAAAGTCAGAGCCAATCAGAATCGTCCAGCGAAAGTACCGCTCAAAGTCAAAGCCAATCCGGATCATCGAGCGAGAGTGCCTCTCAAAGTCAGAGCCAATCGCAGTCCCAAGAGTCATCTCAGTCTCAGAGTCAAAGTCAAACCCAAACGCAAGATGCCGCCTTGATACAGTGCGCTTCCGGACTGCAACCCCTTCCCCCAGGCTCACCAAGGCCGCCCGTACAAGACAACTACGTCAGTGAGACTCAAGCGCGAGGCAGGGCTGCCGCTTTACAAGGACGTACAGGTACGTTGGAATAAAGGCTGGTTGCTCAATTGAGAATTTCAATAAGTACAGTTTGTTAGCTTTTAGAATATACCTCGGCTACTATCGGATAGAATCGGATATGTTCGTGTATTAGAAATATAATAATATAATAAATAAATAAACTCACGCCCGTTATCACGCTCTAGAACTGGACCCACGTTTTGCCGAGTTTATTAGGTCCCAAACGTGACAAGTGGCAAGCCTGTCGCCGTTATCCGGGCACAATTTATCAGCGAATGGTGTTGCTGTACAAACAAATGTACGTAACTAAAAGTCATTGGTACATGCGTGGTTCGAACCCAGACCCTCATGATCGAGAAGCAAGGGTCAACCCCACTACGCCACCACCGCTTTTTTATTATTAGAAATATCGGAACTAATATGACACTTAGTTTCGAAATCGGAACTAATATGTATGACACTTAATTTCTTAATTACAGAGCAGGAAGTAGTTTTAAGGCATAGCCCACTTACACGACTCTGCTCCCACCCGGCAAAAATAATATAATTCAAATATAACATAACATTAACATACAGGCACATAACATACATTGCTTCTGGCCCCACACTAGGATTAACACATAAATTATCAGACAGCTCGCTGTCAGCTGTCAGCTAATTTATGATGCCAATGTAAAATATATCTAAAGAGCAATATTTAAAGCCCATATTTGAATGATATTATTTTTGCCGGGTGGGAGCAGAGTCGTGTAAGTGGGCTATGACCTTTACACTCGTGTGCTTTCAGCGAAAACCGAAGCCTACTCTAGAGCCCGAGGTATATTCTAAAAGCTAACAGACTGTAAATGCTTAAGTAACGTTCCGTCACGCTCTTATCTGAGAAATTTAACGAGACAGCAGTATAGTTAAGTAGTTACTTTGCGAAATTCTCAATTCAGAAACTGGCCTTTAGTCATTAACAATTACAATAAACATAAACATTTACATACAGGCACACACATTATTTATATTCTGGCCCCACACTAGGATACCGTGTGAAAAAGTAATAATAAAGAAACTAAAAATAAAAACTAAAAAATGGAAAATACTCCAGACAGCCTACGTATAGTTTGAACAGAAAGTAGAAATTAAAGAGTGCGATTTTGCTAATACTCTTATTTTCCACACCCAAACTTTTAGTACTAAAAGACATAGTCTCAGCAAGGAAAATTAACCGTTGTCTCAGTTACAATAATTGTGCTTATATTAGAATGGAAGATGGCCTGAAAAGTTCGTACAGTCGAGATCACATCAACCTATACACCCATGCACTCTATTCCGTTACGTTACGGGCTACTTTGCAACTAAAATGTATAGGTTGACGTGTTCTCGACTGTACAATATTTAGTTACACTTCACTTCCGTTTTCTAGACTTTATGGTCAACCTATAGTCTACTACAGAACATTATAAAAAAAAAGGTTTTTTTTCAGGCATAGTTTTTCTTTATACAGCCATTTCATTTTTGTTTCAGAAATATTCCACGCCTTGCAAACGAGTCTGAATTTGAAACTGCTGATACTGCCTACGGGACCTAAAGGAAAGAACTGCTTCTGCACTTGTGACAACGACAGCGTACCGCAACTTATACCCGTAGATAAGCTGCCGGCAATGGAATGACGATAGGAATCATCCAGGCTTTGCAATAAATTGTAGAAATTGAAAGGTGTCAATAGGCTATTTGACCGACTTCTGAAAACCATCCCATGTTTTTTGTAGGTGTTCATGGAGTCCCCAGAAAGTGGTCATTTTAAATTCAGTCGTGTATTTCTTCTAAAAAAGGCAAACGAAAATTTACCAACCAACCAATGAACGTAAGAAAAAATTCATGACAGACGCCTTTTTTACTGGCACGTGACGTCATCATAGAATCGGCCAATCCAGGCCGTTTTTGATACAATGACTGCAAATACTTAAATTATCAAATTTTATCTTGTGTTTTTTACAATAATTATAATTGTTTTTTTATTTAAAATTCCTTAAAGCGGTTTTTAGACTTGTAGGTAGGTAATTTATACGGATACGTATCAATGATACTGTTTTCTTTCACTGTCAAATAGCCTATTCTTTATATTTCCGTCAATATACCTACTATTACCTTTTTGAAGTAAAACTTTCGCAAGCACTAGGTACAGTCTGTTAGCTTTTAGAATATACCTCGGGCTCTAGAGTAGGCTTCGGTTTTCGCCGAAAGCACGAGTGTAATACTACTTCCGGCTCTGTCTAAGTGAAATTAAGTGTCATATTATAGACTGTCCATAAAGTCTAGAAAACGGAAGTGAAGTGTAACTAAATATTGTAAGAACTTTTCAGGCCATCTTCTATTCTATCATTCTATCATCATCTATAAGCACAATTATTGTAACTGAGACCAAGGTTAATTCTCCTTGATGAGACTATGTATTTTAGTACTAAAAGTTCGGGTATGGAAAATAAGAGAATTAGCAAAATCGCACTCTTTAATTCCTACTCTTTCTGGTCAAACTATATTTCCGATTTCGAAATTAAGTGTCATATTAGTTCCGATATTTCTATTATACGAATATATCCGATTCTATCCAATAGTAGCCGAGGTATATTCTAAAAGCTAACAGACTGTAGTTACACAATACTACCTTTATTAAAATCAAATAGAATAAAATTAATAACCTCTTACCTTATTTAAGTCAAAAAATTGTTTTGTCAAATAAAAAGCAGAGCTTTCCGTTAGATTTTATTTTGTACAAGCTATTGCCCGCGACTTTGGTCGCGTGGAATTTTTATTAGTATTTTCCGGGATAAAGGTAGCCGACATGATTCCTAACTGTAATCCACTGAGTCCCGAATTTCATCCAAATCCGTGCAACCGTTTGGCGTGGTTGAGAAACTTTCGCATTTAATATAATAATATCCAAGTACATATAGGTAAGATTTAAAATAATAATTAAGTCGCCTTCAATTTCTACAATTTTTTGACAAGCCTGCATTTAATTTTGTCTACTTTATTCTAAGAATAACTTCTATTTTATATTATTTTTATACATTTATAAGCTTAATCCAACTTTCGTATATTACTCCACAAGTGCTATTTTAATGGAATTATTAATTATTTTAATAAAACGTGTATTTTAAACATATTTGCAAATTATTTTGTTGTTATTTTTGCTCTAAGCTTTTGGGTACGCACTTATAATAAGGGGCCATCCATAAATTACGTCACACCTCCGTCGGTCCCTCCATATTTCAAAGGATTAAAAAACGCGCCCCGCGATGGAAGGCTAGGGCGCCCCACTCCCTTTCTGTGTGGCCCACACCCTAAAGACTGAAAGAAATTACCTATCTATACTAATATTATAAAGTGAGTTTCTGTACTCAAGCCGATTTCTAACCCATCGGTTATCGGTTCTTTGGCAATAATGAGGTATTTATTAATTATCTATACCAATAATCTCTGTACAAAAAGCAGTGATATCCCATCAAAAACATAAATGTGAATGAGAGCCAAGTTCAATATTAAGAACAGACGTCGTTATCGACTTCGCCGACAAAAGAATTGACATCTATATGGGTGCTGCCAAGTTCTCTGAAGAAAATCATGAAATTTTAGTTACAAGATCACTAGAGATGTAAATTGTTATTCAAGCATAAGATTTGACTTGGTTAGTTGTCACGTACAGGCTAAATAATTTTTATTTAATGAACTCTACTTCGTTTAGTCATACGGAGGTTAGTGTACTTTCTGTTTGTATTGTACTTATGATGTATTGATATAATACCTATGTGACTTTTCTGAAGTTTGGTTTGTTGGTAAAAACTAGCAGTCAAATCTTGAACTTTAATTACAATTTACATCTCTAGTGATTTTATAACTAAAATTTCATGATTTTCTTCCGAGAATTTGGCAGCACCCATATAGATCTCAATTCTTTTGTCGGCGAAGTCGATAACGACGTCTGTTCCTAATATTGAACTTTGCTCTCATGCATATTGATGTTTTTGATGGGATCAGAAACTACTGTGCCGATTTTGAACATTTTTCACCATTAGAAAGCTACATTCTTCGCGAGTAACATAGGCTTTATTGGATTTTCAAAAAGTTTAGGGTTCCGTACGAAATCTCGTATAATATAACCCAAGGTGTAAAAAAATCATTAGGTACCCCTGGAATTTTCTACGGAACTAATACCTATAGCTATTTCCACAGAAACGCTTTTGCCACCCGTGCGAAGCCGGGGCGGATCGCTAGTTATTAATAAATTAGATTTTTGTTTACCCACTGGCAAAAGCTGAATAGAATGAAAACCAGCTGTCTAAATAGTTTTTTTTATGTCCGACAAGGAAACGAAAGGAATAACACCTATACCATCGCGATCGCGGTCCATAATAAATATAGGTACCTACTGTCGTAAATAAGGGCCCATCCATAAATTACGTCACACGTTAATGGGGAGGGAGGGGGTCGACGAAGTGTGATATTGTGTGACAAGGGGGTGGGAGAGTCCTAAATCTTCACATTTCACGACGTCACATTTCAAAATCTATTATAATTTATAACCTAAGTGTTAAAACACGAACTTTGAACTACATATTAACGAAAAACTCAAAAACATTTGCAACTCTATCTGTTCCTTAAGGAACTGATGTTTTAATTTAATCATCTAGAAGTGTCAAATTGTAAAATATGTGACGTCACACTAGGGACGGGGGAGTCTCAGAAATGTGACCAGCTGTGACAAGGACGGGGAGAGGGGTAAAAATTCATGAAATTCGTGTGACGTAGCTAATTTGTGGATGGCCCCTGACGAGATGTACCTACTTGCGACCGCGTTGGTGTGTATTATCATTGAATTTATGGTATTATCTAGGTATTTGGAGCTCCGTACCCAAAGGGTAAAACGGTCCTTTAATGAGACTCCGCTGTCCGTCCGTCTGTCACCAGGCTGTATCTCATGAAACGTGATAGGTAGCTAATAAGATTGTTGAAATCTTCAGATGATGTATTTCTGTTGCCGCTAGGTATAGCAACAGACATTATAAAACAGAATAAAAAAATATTTAAAGGGGCTGATGTATTTCTGTTGCCGCTTTAACAACAAATAATAAAAGAGATTAAAATAAATATACTTATTAGACAAAGTGGAGCTCCCATATAACAGACATGATTTTTTTTGCCATTTTCATAGAAAATGGTACGGAACCCTGTGCGGGAGTCCGAATCGCACTTGGTCGTTTTTATATTTTAGACCACCAGACTAATGGTTCCAATATTAAAGTATCCTGTATTTTAAAAGGTAACAAGGACGGTAAAGAAAAGAAAAGTTTAAAAAATTATTTCATTTATTCAATATTCATATTAAAAACGATTTCATCACTTTGCCATCATTAAAAAAAAACAGTAAGTTTCGTCCTAGTCTTAACAACTTATGTGTAAAAACAGCATCGTCGGGTTCACTACGCGCACCGTGGTATAGCAATACCTATGGCTTCAAACAGTCTTGATTCTGTAACATTACATTTTCATAACGAACACAATTCAAACACAACGCCCGGATATTTAACTAATCACCAATTATTCTACACTTACACTTGAGGAGCAAGCATTCAAAAGCGGACTTGTCCACTTAGTAATTTTTTACAAGAGAGGCGAAAAACTGATTGAAGGCGACCGAAACGAGTATGCTTTTGATCGAAATCGCTGTTTTTAGAGCTAATTTTGTATAGAATAGGACCGGATTTGAATGAAAATATTTCGACACATCATAGAAACCTCAAAAAATCCGAATCTGCCAAAAAAAAAAAAACGATTTGCATGGACAAGTCCGCTTTTGAATGCTTGTTCCTCACTTTTAACTGCAAGACTTGTAGGCCACCAGGAGCTAGATTCTGCTAATGCGTTGTAGTACAACGAAAACTGCATTAACATGGCGATTTAGTTGAATTGCCGCATCAAGCTTTACTTCACCTTACAATTATCGAACAATTTAGGCGTCAATGGTATGGAAAAACACGTCACGTAACCCGACCGTGTATCATTCATCGTACTATAATGCACTAATAGAATTGAGGCCTTATACTCTCAATTTCACAGAGATCGCATAGAAATTCTTAACTACAGTGATGTGGAATTTACCTAACTAAATATTTAGTTTACTTGCTGGGCAAGACTGGTTTGCAATATAAACTGAAAAACGTATTAATGCACCAAAAAAATACAATCACATGAAGTATTACTTCTCCAATAAACTGGACGTGATTAGTTACGTGCTGTGGGAATATTTCCAATCCCAGTAAAGGGGTTTGAACATTTTTGTTGGAAGATTGGCATACTGGTCAGCCGCCATTTTGATTTTTTTTTTCAAAAGGGAGGCGCACAATAATACTTAGTACCTGGATGACCGAGCTTTGCTCGGTATGTAGGTTTTCACACAAAAGAAGGAACTTGAAAAAAAAAAGAAAAATTATTATCAAGTCTCGAACCTTCTGTTTACGGTATCGTCCTATTTCCCACTTGAGCTATGACAACCTTACAGATGGTTGCGAAAATTTCCTTCTTGTAGTGAAGCAGTTATTTCTTTGCCTTAAAACACGGTTAAAACGACGTTTTATAAAAATGAAACCTAGTTGGATCATTTGATCGCCCCCAAAACCCCCTGTATACAAAATTTCATGAAAATCGTTGGAGCCGTTTGCAAGATTCTGATTATATATGAATATATATACAAGAATTGCTCGTTTAAAGAGATTAGATAGATGTACATATTAACAAACATATTAACAGACACTTAAACAAACAAAAAAATGCTAAATTTTTCAACTTTTATTTTCTTGTTCTGCAATGAGCCGTTGTCAGAAGAACTAAAAAAAAATGTAACGGCTGTCAAAGGAATGCAGTTTTGGACCTCAGCCCGAGCGAGCTGAACAAAAGTAACTTTAAAGTAACATTAGTAACTTTTGTTCAGCTCGCTGAGACCTATTCGATGATATATCACACATGGCTATTGGGCTGAGGTCCAAAATTGCATTCCTTTGACAGCCATTAGATTTTTTTTTAGTTCATCTGAAAACGGCTCATTAACTCTGCAACGTGGCGTTTTTGGACATATTGACCTTAGTATTTTTTATGTTTGTAGAGGTGTCCCCAGTCGATGTACATAGGTATTATTGTGCGCCGTTATTTTGAAAAAGTATCAAAATGACGAACCAGTATGCCAAAATGTTCAAACCCCTTTCTCGCAGGAATACTGATCATGAATGCACGAAATTATAAAGATACAAATGGCCATGCTAAATTTTTGAACACGAAGGGAAATCTCAAAACCATTTCGGGAATTATGCTTTCAGTACATTGTTTTTAACAGATTTGTAAATAAGTCTATATTTTTAAAGATATTCAACCAAAAGCCTTGACCTTAAATGACTAATATGACGTCAGCAAACACAGTATGTGTAGAATCCTTTGCTTTATTTACAAAAAAAAAACATATGACATTTGTTTTATTTTAAGTAAAGACGATCTCTTTAATCATGCTCTGATGAAGTCACAAACACAAAATATTTTAGAAAAATATTAAAAATTGTCAATGAATAAAACTTAAAAATACCGAAAGTAGTTTCGTAAAATGGTCAGTATTTTTAAAATAAATTATTTAAATATTATATCAAAAATAAGTAGCATGGCAATTCGGAATTTAAACGTGGACAAGGGCGGCACGGATAATTTTCTGACAAAAAAATGTTCCCAAAATTCCAGGGAACGGGAACTATCGTCTACGGACACCGGTGCGTGTAGTAAGCTTGGTTAAAATTGCGTCACAGAACTGCAGCTTTGTAATAATTATGGTTCTTGTAGAGTAACAATGGTAATAAGTATCAGTTAAATGGTCAATCGATTTCATTACGCGGACAATCTGTGGACAAAAAAATGCAATATTAGTAAGTGATGAAATGAAATGAACATAGTTTAGCAAAAAGGTTCCAAACCACACAGAGTTTTCGCATATTTCAGTTTTTAGGTTTAAGCTGAACACTCCATACACGTGGGTTGGACTACCACATGCTATAAATAGCACATCCTCATCGGATCGCTATGAAAGTACTTGATTCTTAAAATATAGAGCATAATAAAATTCTACAAAACTGTATTGTAAAACGGTTACAAAACATGATTCATCATCAACCCATTATGTCCCCACCGAAGGGCACGGGACTCTTCCCTGAGGAAGGTATAGGCCATACTCCACCACGGGGGCCAAGTCCGGATTGGTGGAGGCTTGTAAGACTAGTGGCTGGTCTTACTGTCAAAGTTTTCAAGCCGCCCTAAGGCTTCTGACTTGGCTTAACGACTGCCATCTATCGACGGCAGCCGGCACCAACTGCTTAACGTGCCTTGCGAAGCACGGAACCGCTCGGAAAAATGCCACTAGCGTTAGTCATAGACGGTCACCCATATACAGGGTGGAATTTTGTAATGCCACCTGAAGGGGAAGTACTCTTAATACTGTAGATAGAAAATTTTACTCAAAGAAAACATTCCTTTGTTTTTGAAAAGAAAGAAAACTGCATTCAAAGATTTTTAAAAATTCGCTTGCCGCACCCGGTAATCGAACCGACTAAAATCTGTGAAAGTTGCTTAAGAGTACTTCCCCTTCAGGTGGCATTACAAAATTCAACCCTGTATATTTGTAAGTATGCTCGGATGTTTTTTTGCACTGGCTGGCTATGGCTGGCTGGAACCTGATGGACCTTGTGAGAGATCAGATGCATTAACTCTCAGTGTTAACCTTGGAAATAACAATATTTTCAATTGACATTTTCAAGGTCAGGGATTTGGAGGTTAAGCCTCATGTATGTAGATGAACTCACCTCACTCCAGACCAGATACGTCCATTTGCACATAACTAGCGCCCATATTCTCCCTGTGACGTGCGGACACAACATGATTTTTCGCGTTCTCCTCCTGTTCAATATCCCCATCGCAGACGCCACACTTTAGCTTCCCGAAGTCGTAGTAGACATACTTGTTCCTGGCCCAAAGATTTATATTATGCTTCAACTCCAGATAGAAACGGAAGACATTCTCTGCAGTCGGTTTGTCCACAAAATGCTCTGCGTATACCAAGTGAGCGAGCAGGGGACGAATGGAGGTGAACACACCTTTACAGGTAACGCAGTTGAAGGTTGAACCTTCAGTGTGGAGAACGAAATTTCCGTTCATGTAGACGCTTATGATATCGCCTTTGTTCTCCCGGAGTTTCGCTTCGGTCACGGCATTCTGGTGTTGAACACTCGAGAGTATATGCGACACGGCCTCGGATATGTCGGGGAAGGTCGTATCGGCGCAGTATTTGCACGACACACCGTCTTTTAAATTCACGTGTTGGGATAGCAACTCCTGGTCTATGTTTTCATCGTCGCTGAACTGCGCTGAGCGTATGAACTTGGCTATGGTCTCCACGTGCAAGAGGCTTTCGAAGTGTTCCACTATAGCGCCGAAAGAGGGCAAGGCCACGTTCTTTGGGCAGATGGTGCATAAGTAATAGTTGCCGAAACTGGCGTAGAGTTCGGCTGAACGGCAGTGATTCTTGTACAGCAGAGATAGCTTAAGCGGCGCGGCGTTCCGCAAGTGCTTCTTTTGACGGATGTGATTGAACAACACCTGGCGAGGCCCCTTCAGGGTCATATCGCAGCAGGAACAGTAGTTCGCGATCTTCCCGGAGGGTTTTATGAAGTTCTCGATGACCACGTGGTCTTTGTTAGTCAACGCTTTGCCAGTTCCGGCTAGGAACTTCGCCCAGTCGAGGCTTTTGACGCCCCATTCTTCCGGCATAGGCCCGTCGGGATTATTCGCCTTCGCTTTCCTATAAAGCTTGTCGGATACTCGCCCCAAGTGATTCTCCTCCAGGATATGGAAGATGCACGCCTCTGCCGTCTCTATGGACGCTTTGCAGAACGCACAATTGTAATTGTTGCTGTCTTCAGTGATGCTGTGATTGAGGAGAAACTTCTTGTTCATTTCTTTGATCTTCTCGATAGATCGGTCCTCCATCGTGAAGGGGATATGTTTATCAGCCTGGAGGATACATGCTAGGTTATGAATGTGAGTCTCGCTAAACACGTGACTCAAGACGCTGTCGTAGCGGAATCTCAGAGTGTAGTACTCACAAGCCATACAAAAGAAGGCCGGCTTGCCGGTACGATCGTCGACTAAAGCTAATAGTTTGTGGTTAACTAAGAGTTTGACTATAACGTTCTCAATGGGCCCGTAGTAACGGTACTTCTTGGCCTGATTCTTAGACGGCTTGTCGAGAGACTGGTCGTTCTCCTCGTTATCGTAGTTTTTGTTGGCGTCCGCGGCAAAGTTCTGATTGACATTGTCCTTGATACTCATAATTATCGGGGCCACGGAGCTGGTGAGGGACGAGAAATCGATTGCAGACGTCTCTTGGCACAGTTTGTCAAAGGCACCATGGTAGAATTTGAGCGCGGCATTGATGGTAGCCTCAGAATTGTCCGGCAAGTGCCGGATCAACGACGCCTCGAGTTTCGCCGTGAGCATACGGTCCAACTTCTCCGTAGGCTTGACCATTTGCACAAGCTTCTCCAAATTAGCGGGGTTCAGTTCACCGCACTTGATCGAGGACAGTCGCCGCGACATATTCGGCAGCAATACAGGCTCCGACACGTCAATGCTCTCCCGTTTCAACCTAGGAAGATGCACTTCCAGGTTGAAATGCTTTTGCAAGGATTCCATTAGCGGTTCCTCGTCGTTCAACTCGATTTCCACGTTGCAGTCCGTGCAAATATGCACTTGCTTCGCGTTCTCAGCAGTCAGCAGTTCCGCTTTCAGCAACTCCGGTACCTCGCTGACAGGGAGACTGTTAAAGCGCTGCCTTTGGAGGCTGCTTTTCTTTTCAGTCGTGAATATGTACTCCACTTCCACATTCTCGCGTTCCTGAGTGAATATCGCCCGGTGAGTTTGGTCTAGTTTCTTCAAATAGTTGAAGATAACCGGCTTCTTCTCGGTTTCCGGGTGGTTCATGACGAACTGGAAATGGTGGGCTATACGCTTGACTTCGTCCAATTTACGGAATGATAGCACGGTTAGTTCGGCGATCTTCTGCGTCAGATCACCGACTTGGTCCTCCGCTGAAGCGGTCGCCACTTCAGCCATAGTTAAAGAGTAGAAATAAAATCTGTACAACGATTAATACCCTTCGCGAATCTCTTCAGAGACTTTGTGAGGTGTTTTCTGGTGCTTTAATAGCTCAATAGAACTAATATAGCGTTGCTCGCGGGGGAGCGTTCAGAACAAAATAGAAAAGGCCCGTACAATTGGAAGTTTGAGCCGAAATTGTGTGCGTTTACTTGATACGGGAGAGACTGAGGTATTTGAAGACTGGTTTGCCTTAGTTAGAATTTGTTAATTTTCCTAGAGGTTGCTTGTTCTGATAGGCGCCTGATTTCAAGATCTGGAATGAAAACAAAGTTCTGATATTAATGTAAGTACGCGAAACATCGCAAATGATATTGAATGACGTAATATTGTCACAGTAAAACCATGTGTGAAACTTGATTTTTGTCATCGCAATAAACGTTAGTACCAACTTTCTTTCCAATTTCTGTTCCAAAACCTCCCTACATTTAAGAAGATAGATAGTAATATAGAAAATTAAGCAGACAGATAGATAAAAGTCAAGAGTACCTAATCGTACCCTTTGACACACACACGTTTTGAAATTATGACGGAGTTATTTATTGATTGATTGAAAATTCTTTATCTATACTAATATTATAAAGAGAAAATATTTGTATTTTTGTGTGTATGTTAGTAAGAATAATGAGCTAGACAGAATCATCATCAACCCATTATGTCCCCACCAAGGGGCACGGGTCTCTTCCCTGAGGAAGGTATAGGCCATACTCCACCACGGGGGCCAAGTCCGTATTGGTGGAGGTTTGTAAGACTAGTGGCTGGTCTTACTGTCAGAAGTTTTCAAGCGGCCCTGAGGCCTCTGACTTGGCTTAACGACTGCCATCTATCGACGGCAGCCGGCACCAACTGCTTAACGTGCCTTGCGAAGCACGGAACCGTTCGGAAAAATGCCACTAGCGTTAATCATAGACGGTGACCCATCCATGGACTGAACGCGCCGTATGTTGCTTAACCTTAGTGATCGTTTAAGATCACTCAGGCAGCCCAGGCTACGAAAGATTCCTTAAACAGAATAATTCCATTAAATTATCTTATGGAAATAAGGTCACTAGACCTTTTAATTCATACCTAAACTATAGATAACAATTAATTACTGTATCAGATACGATAGACAACATGTGCCTAATTTAGCTACCAAAAAAATAAAGTATGACATAATAGACATAATAAATTTTAGTATAAGTTTTTAGGCTTGTTGAAGCAATTTTACGTTTTCGTTTGTATTTAAGATGTCCTATAATGATTGCTTTGTTTCTTTCTTTTTTTGCGGACACGTACCTATAGTCGACAGCACGTCAACCTTCACATTTTTGTTGCAAAGTCGCCCGTAATGCAACGGAGTAGAGTGCATGGGTGTATACGATGATGTGCTGTCGACTGTACATTGCTTCTGGCCCCACACTAGGATACCTTGTGTCGTCGGAACCAGAAACAACAACATCACAAACATGTAAACCTGTTTAGAAAAGAATAAATGTGGAGTTTCTTTTCAAATACTCCACATAGTCATTCTATAGAATCAGACGTTACTTTGCGGAAATCCTTAATAGCATTCAATTGAGAAAATTACTTTGCTAAATTCCCCTAATATCCCACAAGCACCATGCGGTTAGATAATGCACCGCCCTCCCTCCCACTTTTTCAAGCAGAAGCAAGACACGACTTGTGCAAGCAAGCACTTGTGCTTGTGAGCCTGAGGATGCCTCGTGTTAGAGGCGAAACGCGTCGCGCATTGTCTCACACAAGTATTGGTGTCGGCGGTGGTGTGTTCGTGTCTTGCTTCTGCTTTAAAAATGGAGGAGGGAGGGCGGTGCATTAACTAACCGCATGGTGCTTGTGAGATATTGGCGGAATTTAGCAAAGCAATTTTCTCAATTTAATCCACATAGTCAATTAATTGTGAAACTAACAACTCACACGTTCATAAATTAAACATTTCGTTTCAATTATGAATAAAAGATTAGATTTGATTGCAGAAGGGCCCTTGTCACTATTACATAACTTGTCAAACATACGGATTTGTCTGATATAACCTACTCTTAACTTTGAAAAACATGCATATTTCAACACTATGGAAACCTGATTGACCTAATACAATGGACAGTAAGGAATTACCACACTGATCTAAATTCATTTGTTTACTTCCCCGCATAGTATAAAGAACGACTACCAAAAAAGTTAGGTAAACCAAAACTCGGACAAGTGGGAGTCAAGAAGAAGGGTTCCTATCATCATCTATAAAAACGGCAAAAAAATCTTGTCTATTATACAGGATGTTATACCCCCTTAGATATTTATTTTATTCTGTTTTTTAGTATTTGTTGTTATAGCAGCAAGAGAAATACAACATCTGTGAAAATTTCAACTGTCTTGCTATACTTCAACTTGAGATACAGTGGAGATAAATTTTAAATTCCTACGAATTGAATGTATACAGTGTGTCCCTGGATAAAGTGCAATCCCGAAAGGGGATGAAACTAGACCATGAATCATTGACTAGAAAAATATAAAAAAAATTATAAAAAATTATTGTAGGATTTATTGGTATTTTAAGATTTTCATGTTTCATTAAGGACTCTATGTACAAAAGTATTGATTTCTTCCAAAATAATGGGTCTATTTCTTTGAAATAAAAAAAAACAGTATGCCTAATACCTGGCGATGACCATGAAATAATAAATAGTCCGCAAAAAAGTAACTATCTTGGGTAAAAAAATTTATTTTTATGAAAAAAAATGATTTTTTTAGACGTTTATTTTAAAAAACTTCAAATTACTAAAAAAATGTGCCCTATAACTATGTAATTTTATAGATTACTTTTATTCTTTACCATTTTAGCTTCCAAATAAAAAAAAAAACAATGTTCTAACTAAAAAATTGGCTAGGTAGGAGTTATTTACATTTTAGTAGGTAATAAAAGTCAGACTTTAATCACAGTAACTTTATTAATAAAATTATCCGTAATTTACAATTTTGCATTTTTATTTAATGCATTAAATGTTCAAAATGGCCTCCTCGATTTTGCAAGCACATTACTGCACGAATATTAATTTGGTTAGTGGCTCTGCGAATCATTCCTGGATCATTTTTAATGTCATTTGCGCACTGAATTATTCGGTCGTGCAACTGTGCCTCGGTATTTATTGGCGTGCTTTATACTCTTTGCTTCATGACACCCCATAAAAAATAATCTAGGGGTGTCAGATCAGGTGAACGCGCTGGCCAGCCTACTGGCCCTCCTCGGCCAATCCACCGGTTCGGGTAATTTTCGTTCAAAAATCGCCGCACCTCCCGCCCATAATGTGCAGGACATCCATCCATTTGGAGATACATAGGCCCACGCCGTCTCGTAGCCAGGGGAACATCTTCCATCAAGATGGGTAAATTTTGTAGTAATTCTAAAAAACGTTCAGCATTTAGGGTTCTGGGTAAAATGACTGGACCAATTAAAATGTCGTCGATTAAGACTGCCCATACGTTTATTGAAAATTTTACTTGAAAAGTAGATGCCCGCTTCAATCGTGGATTTTCGTGAGACCACTGGTGCAAATTTCTGCAGTTTGTAATGCCGTCTCGGGTAAATGTCGCTTCGTCCATCCAAAAAATGCGTTTGGGAAAATTTGGGTCAGCTCTAATTTTTCTTAGAATCCACGTCGACATTACGCATCTTGGACGATTATCTACATTTTCGTGTAAATGTTGTACTCGTTGGTAATGGAAAGGATGCAATCCCTCCTTTTTCAAAATTCGCCAGACAGACGTCTTCGATATGCCATGACGCAACGCTAATCGTCTTATGCTTGTTGTAGGGTCAGCAAACAGATCGTTTAAAATGTCCTCTTCTATCGCATTGTCAATAACGACAGCTGGTTGCTCACGGCGATCTCGTGCCAAACCAAGTCCAATGTTGGAGAGCCTCCTATGAATCTCTTGAAAATTTCGAGCTGAGGGTATGAGTCTGCCCGGGAAAGCATTTATGTATGCAGTCCGAGCGACTGTTGTGCGACCATGTGACATGCCATAATAATAATGCATGTCGGCTATTTCTCGAGGTGAGAACTCTGTCAATCGCGGCATTTCGTCAACACTTAACAGCAGAACAGGAACAGTCCAAACGTAACGAACAGTAGAAAACGTAACAGTCAACAATGTAACAAAAACTTAATAACAAATCAACGAGAACACAAGGCGAGAACGAGAACAGTAGTAGCAGCGGCGAGAATATCGGAGCGACTGTGTAAGTCCTGTTTCGAACCCCCTGCCTCCCCTCCCCTCGTCTTCCCTCTACCTGAGTGTAGAACAAAAGGACTGCGACTGCCGAAGGGCACAGAGTAGGACGGAAACAATGGAAAAAACGGTCTCTACCTGCACGGTAACACGATTAGGCTCCACTTTAAGAGTTCGTAGATAGCGTGTTTTTTTAGTTAGAACATTGGTTTTTTTTTATTTGGAAGCTAAAATGGTAAAGAATAAAAGTAAGCTATAAAATTACATAGTTATAGGGCACATTTTTTTAGTAATTTGAAGTTTTTTAAAATAAACGTCTAAAAAAATCATTTTTTTCATAAAAATACATTTTTTTACCCAAGATAGTTACTTTTTTGCGGACTATTTATTATTTCATGGTCATCGCCAGGTATTAGGCATACTGTTTTTTTTTATTTCAAAGAAATAGACCCATTATTTTGGAAGAAATCAATACTTTTGTACATAGAGTTTTTAATGAAACATGAAAATCTTAAAATACCAATAAATCCTACAATAATTTTTTATATTTTTTTTTATATTTTTCTAGTCAATGATTCATGGTCTAGTTTCATCCCCTTTCGGGATTGCACTTTATCCAGGGACACACTGTATGGTGAAACGTTTGCCGGGTATAAAATAACTATTACTAATATACAATGTCATACAACTTACATAAATGCCTAGGTACATAGATATAAGAATTGATTAGAAAAACTGTTTATTTTTGACTTAGAGCACAGGGTCCACACCATCATAGTCGGAATAGAACTTAAATAGAAATAACGGAATAAACAAAATAAATAAAAAATAAAATAAATGAACTCACGCCTGTTATCCCCAAGGGGGTAGGCAAAGGCACAAATTACTAGAACTGGGCCCACGTTTTGCAGAGTTCATTAGGTCCCAAACGTGACAAGTGGCAAGCCTGTCGCTGTTAGCCGGGCACAATTTATCAGTGAAAGTTACAAATAGCATAGACACCTGAGAAAAGTCAATGTAAACCCAGATTGTGAACTCTGTTGCTTTCATCTTAATGCTTTCCTCTATACTTAGTGAAGGGCAGTGTGAAGTGTGTGTTTGTTGACAAACCTAATCTGATACATAAAATTCTCGTGTCAGCATTAGTAAAGCATCTTGACCGATTTTAATGAAATTTTATTTATATTCAGTAGGTTTGAGAATAGGTTGTTCTGGGTGGTTCACCCCAATTTTTTTTTAAATTATAGGTAACCCCACAAATCTATCTAATAATATTATTTTTGTGTGTATGTTTGTAATGAATAGGCTCAGAAACTACTTGGCCGATTTTAAAAATTCTTTCACCATTAGAAAGCTCCATTCTTCTTGAGTAACATAGGCTATATTGGATTTTTAAAAAGTTTAGGGTCCCGTACAAAATCTTGAACAATGTAACCCAAGGTGTAAAAATCTTACTACCCTGAATTTTCCACGTAACTAATATAGCCATTTCCATGGAATCGTTTTTGCCACCCGTGCAAAGCCGGGCTGGGTCCCTAGTAATTTATACAGTAAAACAATGTTTCCGAGCAGCTAGTACATAAATAAAATAATTACCTAGTACTCCTGGTAACTTGGTCGGACTCTTCCAACAAAAATTCAAGTAAGTGTATCCGAAATAGTACTGATTAAATAAATAGTACTGATTAAAAAAGCTGACTTTGAGAGATTATGACCACATGGACATTTTAACTACCTACCTAAGGGCCCATTTCTGAATTGAGAATTTACACTAAGTAAATACTTAACTGTAGTGCTGTCTCATGAAATTTCTCAGGAAAGAGTGTGATAGAATGTTACTTAAGTATTTAATTCTCAATTTCAGAAATCGGCCATAAGTAGCTAGTTTTGGCTTAACTTGGGCTGGCGGTATTTACTCGTTTAAATAGATTTTTTAAGAATCACAGGTTTTCTCAGCTAGACTTAAGAAATTTCTACAGGTCTGCCTTAATTTACATCATCGCGATTCCAAGGTTAATAACATTAAAATAAAAGTAATAAACTACGTCGTACGGGCCTGTTTTTTTTTTATCTTAAGCTGCAATAAAATTGTAATACCAGATAATGAGAATACCCCACCTAGCTTCTAAAAGGAAAGTTAGTTGTGTCCTACATAATCGTAGTTAGCCAAACAGGATTAGAGTCACTAAACACACATTATCACACAAAACCAACAACACACACAAAAAACATCGTCGATAACAAAAACAACAGTAACTTGACCTGATTTACGTGAAAAAAATACGCAAATAAATTTTAGGTTATGATGATACTGCATTAGTCACAACACGGGTTTAGAACAAAAATTGTACACGGAAACGTTAGGTAATACGTAAAGAATAAATAAATCACCTTTAAATCTTGAATATTGTGCATGGCAGTTGAAACCGCCTATTTTAGTTTTGTACGGGCATAGGGTGATAGTCTGATGGTAGATGACATGTTAATTTTTTTGTGACGAAAAGAGACGTGAACGTGATTCCACCGCAGCATATGAGTTGCCAGTCTATTGTTGATTCCCTGAAAGTTGGGCTTATATGATATTATTATGAAATATGAACATAAAATTCATGTGCGACCCCATTAGAGAGAGATAATGGGTCAATAGTAGTTAGGCTACTTTGTTCTAAAGGTAAAGTCGCGCCATTAAAGCCAGTGAGCATTCCGCGGCTTGAATTGTGCGGTGCTTTGCTCGGAGCTAGGCTTTATGATAAAGTACGTAGCTCAATGCGTTGTCTGTTTTCTAACGTCGTATTCTGGACGGTTTCGACTATTGTATTAGGATGGTTGAGAATGGCTCCTAACTTGCTAAAAACTTTCGTTCAGAATAGGACTGCTGAGATTCATGAACTAACCAAACAACTCCCGTGGCGTCACGTTAGTGGAAAGGACAATCCTGCCGATCTAGTTTCACGCGGTGCCGGCTTGGAAGACCTTTCTAATTCCGATTTATGGTGGACAGGCCCAGCTTTTCTTCATGATCCTGAGTTCAGCAGTGCTAGCGTTTCAAACGATATCCATTGTAATGACAATTTACCAGAAATGAAGCATGCCACTGTGGCCTGCGTAACAACCAGTGCAAACTCACAATGTTCATGGTTTCCTTTCAGCAGGTTCTCTCAGCTCACACGCATGATTCGCGCCGTCGCATATATGAAACGGTTTATTTATAACACGCGCAATAAAAATGACCGGCTTACGGGCGTTCTTGGTGTCGATGAGTTGAAAGAATCTGAAAAAACTTTGATAAGATTAGCGCAGCTGGAGTCATTTTCATGTGAGCATAAGGTTTTGACAGGCAGCAGTAAATTGAAACGCAAGCACAATTTATCCAAATTAAATTTATTTATTGATGATGATAAAGTTATTCGCGTTGGTGGTCGTCTGGACAATTCCCTTGAATTTAGTTACGCCAAAAAACACCCTGTTTTGCTCGACAGCAAACACTATTTTTCTACTTTATTATTTCGACACGAGCATAGACAAACGCTTCATGCTGCTCAACAGGCACTTTTATTTCATTTAAGGGAGTCATGGTGGCCTTTAGGAGGGCGAAATTTGGCCAGGAAGGTGGTACATAATTGTGTCACTTGCAAGCGCGTCAGGGGCAAAACTTTAAATCCTTTGATGGGAAATTTACCCAAGGAGCGTATAACTCCCAGTTTTCCGTTCCTTCGCAGTGGAGTAGATTACGCTGGGCCAGTGCTCGTTCTCAACCGCAAAGGTCGGGGTGCTAGAACCGTTAAAGGCTATATTTGTATATTTATATGTTTTGTAACGCGCGCTGTACATTTAGAGCTCGTTAGTGACCTCTCCTCGGACGCTTATTGTTTGGCGTTAAAGCGCTTCATTTCTCGGCGTGGCAAACCCATAGAACTTTTCTCGGATAATGGCAGGAATTTCGTTGGATTAATGAACGAATCCGCAGATTTCTTATCCAAGTGTAGTCCGGAAATAATGGAGTTTGCTAATAGTCAAAATATAAAATTCCGCTTTATTCCGCCGTACTCTCCTCATTTTGGTGGCTTGTGGGAAGCAGGGGTTAAATCGTGTAAGTACCACCTACGCAGGGTGGTAGGTAACGCGCACCTTACCTTCGAAGAGTTTAGCACGGTGTTAGCGCAAGTAGAAGCCGTCCTAAACTCCCGACCTTTGACCCCTCTTTCCTCAGATTCCCGTGATTTTCTACCGCTAAGTCCAGCTCACTTTCTCATCGGCCGGCCAATAACTGCTCCTGCGTGTGACGACTTGGAACATACGCCTACGCATCGCTTGTCTCGTTACCAGCGTATAGAGCAGATACGCCAGCATTTCTGGTCACGCTGGGCCAATGAATACGTTTCGGAGCTGCAGACGCGCGCTAAATGGAGAGAGAATACGTCGGAGCTCAAACCAAACACCCTGGTTCTAATCAAGCACGATAATCTTCCTCCTCTTAAGTGGCAGTTGGGACGAATCATCTGTACTATACCCGGCAAGGACGGAATTTCAAGAGTTGCTGACATCCAGACACCCACAGGCATTACGAGGCGAGTGTACGCAAAGATATGCCCACTAGTGGAGCCAGAGGAGACTACGTTGCAATAGAGACGTTGAAAGCACTACTTCCAAGGCCGGGGGCATGTTGGAGCATTGCGGAATAGACCATTCGACCTAGGCGCCATCTGTCGGTATTGCAACGAACTATCAATTTTTATCACGGCATCGTCGACCAATAGAAACCAGAACAAGTGACGTGATCTCGCGTGTGATTGGCTCAATTATGTTCCCTGACCCTCTCTCCTCGAATTTTGTTACACGTATACTCTTATTACAATCGCTATATTCTTCACCCCGCAAGTGGTCGTATTATTTTTAAACCCAGAAAATTCGAAGACTAAAACCCCTAAGTAGCAAGGGCACACAAACCGCTCCATGTGGTTTCTCCTCCTTTAGAGGAGAAGAGACGAAATGTTTTTAATTTATTTTAACATGAAGTTGAAATTAGGCCTCTGGGGGCGTACATTAATTACTTGAGGTATTTACGGGGAAGGGGGTCTTCCAAATCTTATCTTAAGGCAAATCTTACTAAATCTCACTTGAGGGAGAGGGTCTTGTCAGGGGGGGTGTCAAAAAACCTAAAAAATGCCTCACCTAA
Organism: Yponomeuta plumbellus; assembly: GCA_947310845.1. Lineage (NCBI taxonomy): Eukaryota > Metazoa > Arthropoda > Insecta > Lepidoptera > Yponomeutidae > Yponomeuta > Yponomeuta plumbellus. The sequence goes on along the minus strand of OX371220.1, from coordinate 6,712,086 downwards.
TTAATGGACACCCCCTATACATTTAATATTCTAGAAATTAGGTAGGTAAATTACATAAAAATAAACAGCTCGTGTAAGAATCCTCATAGTATTGCCATGTCCGTTCGTCTGTTTGTCCATATGTCCACGTGGTTCAAAAAAATATTTTTTGGACCACGTTGGTATCATTAGGCTCTCGCCTAAATCACCTATGATACCCACCTAAATAAGGGATGCAATTTTTTCATTGAATTGTTTGCTAAAAAATTTAGTTGGTAGGGAGATTATTTTTTATTTCTTTTGGGAATATTAAGGTCTACAAATTTTTGTCAGAGTAGTTCTCCTCAAGGCTAAACGGGTGATTTTATTACATGTGAAATAATTCATTGTAGTAGCACATACTATGTGTGATATAACTTAAAAAGAAAGCTAAGTAGGCTAAGCCAGCTAAGTAGGCTTTGTAGTAGTTAACGAGTAATAAGCGCCCGTCGTTTCCTTAATTTACCCCAGCGACCAAATGCAGTAAAAATCGAAAACAAAACTCAACTACTTTTCGGGAAAAAATCAATTCAGTACAACCACACTAAAAGATTCGCCATTTGTACGTTCCGTTATACGTGGAACTCGTAGAAGTATTAATCTTCAAAAATCTCTAAATAAAAATTAAATCACTCCGACTTCTACATGAATTTAGACTTTATTTTTACATACACACACAAAATTAACATAAATTCAGTGCACAAAATATAAACTTACATTACCTCGTGACATCACATCAACCTTCACATTTTAGTTGCTATTTATTTATCTATTAGTGGGTAGGGGTATAGAATGCACGAGTGTGAAGGTCGATATGCTATGGACTGTAGAATTTTTAGGCTTCTGTAGTCGACCAGGAACCATTATAGTTTCGCCATGTCCGTGTCCGTCCGTCTGTCTACCCGCGGTCCAGCTCATAGATAATTAGGACTAGAAAGCTGTTTGGCCCAGACATACATACCTATTAATCGTCACGACAAAACGATATAATGTTTTTTGTAATTTATATTATAGTTAATAAGTTAAATATTTTTTTATAAGTAGGTACAGCTTGTCTAGAAAGAGTAGAAATTAAAGAGTACGGTTTTGCTCGGACTTTTTGTCTGTGTTTGTTAATAGCTTGCGCTTACAAGCATTAAATAAATTAAAAACTTGAGCTATTACATAAAATAAGGTATTGTGTTTCAATAAATATAGTAAATTTTTTGACTTCTCAATAAAATAATTAGCTAGTAAACTTTCAGTTCCGGTTTCTAGTGTTTTTGGACAAACTCTAGGTAGGTACCTATTATTTTTACAGGACGGTGTACGAAACTTAAGTCCTATCTACAGACAGATTACAGATGGACGGACAGACAGACTCAGTGATAGGGTCCCTTACTCATTAGATACGTCATCATCATCAACCCATAAAGTCCCCACCGAGGGGCACAGCGCACAGGTCTCTTCCTTGAAGAAGGTATAGGCCATACTCCACCATGGGGGCCTATTCGGATTGGGATACGTACCTTTACCCTAAAAATGTTTCAATACTCGACTCAGTAGGTTGCTAACATCCGTAGCATGAATGTATAACAAATTTATGCGTGAATAAAATAAATATGTATCGCATTCACATCACAATAAAGTCACCTTGAGTTCTCTGAGAGGGTACTCTCAACCAAAGCTTTCGAATTGGGCCGATAACAGCACCTATGCTAATTGCCATAAGAACTATAACAGCGGATTGGCTAAATCTGACTGTGCTTATAGAAAAACATCTGTGGGTGGGACTCCGCGTTAGTACCTATTTCTTTTATGTAAATTGTTGTAACATTGTGTACATAGAGCTGTTTGCTTGGTGAGGACTCTATCACTTTGAAAAAGTACTTCTGTATGGCAGCACTGACAAAATTTGTTACATTTAATGAATGAATGAATAACCATTTATTGCCAAGAACAGTGTTTCATAATTATAATAATAGCTTATTACCTACAGAGTAAATTAATGATATACAATTTTAACGAAGATCTAAAATGGAACAACTTGGCAATAGGACTGTCGCTCAGCCTGGGCTGATGGATGCTGGGCATCATACAGCGCTGATTTTCAGCGACATCCTAATGTTACCGTTATAATGGCGGGACCATAATTTTGTTAAATTGTAGGTAGGCTGCATGAGGTAGATTTTTTTTATTGGAGGTACGAATAGGTACGAAAAAGGTACCAAATAATCAGATAGACGGATTTAAAATATCATGGCTTAAACATTATGGTCCCGCCATTATAACGGTCACTGACAAATCCTTCCTTGTAAATCTTCCTTTCTAATTCATAATAATGGGTAGTTGACAAAATGTCAAATAAGTTACTTTTAAAACGGAATTTTGTATGAAAATACCGAATTATGACGTCATATTTCAGAGCACTCTTTAAAAACATTTACATACAGGCACATACATTGCTTCTGGCTCACACTCTGTGTCGTGGGAACCAGAAACAGCGACGTTACAAACATGTAAACATCCAAGATCTGAAGTTTTTTTTTCTCCCCAGCCGGGGATCGAACCCGGGACCTCTCGCATGGTAAGCAGATGCGCTAACCGCTATGCCACAGAGGTCGTCTGTTTCTTTTTATGTTTCATCTAACTATTTAAAAACTGTAATAACTAGTAACTAGACAATTGACTAAAATAGATACATTTTCCGTAAAGCCTTAGGGACTTCACGCACGGCAGCTATAATATACATTACATCCCAGGATGTATAGCTTAGAGACCGCTCAGTACCTTTAAGATACGAAGATGTAAAGATGTATATTATTATAGCTGTCGTGTGTGGTCTCCTGACGATTTCTATGGAAAGATGTAATGAGATATATCGTGCTATAATATACATCTTTACCTTATAGCCGCCGTGTGTGGAGTCCCTTATTAGGGCCCTCGCCCACGGCGGCTTTTTGTAGCGCTGCCATCGCTACCAACGCGCGTAGGTCGCTTTTGCAACGCGCGACCGTATCGCGGCTGTAGCGCTGCTAACGCGCCACCGTCGCGCGGCCGTAGCGCTACAAAAAGCCGCCGTGGGCGAGGGCCCTTAATATTACTCAGGCAGCCGGGGCTAAGTGACGTCGCTGTCGTTGTCGGCGCTTCGGCTGCTTACGTAAAAGCAGCACCAAAGACAACGTGACTAATGTTGCCTCAACTGAGTCCATCTTGCAACTGTGGCGATTGGAAGCGCTACGGCCGCGCGACGGTGGCGCGTTCGAAGCACTACGGCCGCGCGACGGTGGCGCGTTCGCATCGCGACAGAAGCGTGGTTACGTGGGCGAGGGCACACAGCTTGCGACCGTGGGCGAGGGCCCTTTAAGGGCTCGACCACGAAGCAGTCGAACATTTCGGTAGTTGACACGACCAACAATAAATTATTTGATATGCTCGATTAAAACAAAAATTACAAAATACTTCGGAAAACCGTTAAGGCGTTTAGCTACCATGAGGTCGTGGGCTCGATTCCTACTGTGGGCCGCCGTACATTTGCATAAATGGCTTCAGTCTGGGTGTTTTTAATGTCCTTGCATGGTTACCACAACACAGGGTATCCTAGTTTAGGACCAAGTCAACTGACTGTGTTGTGTGAGAGTTATTATAATATTCAGTTGTGTTATGAACTTGAAAAGAATACCTAATAGGGTAGTTTCCAGGGTCAAAATAATGAAATTCTATTTAGTCCGTATTTTAGATTATAAAAAAATATTGGACACTTTTTTTTCTTTTTTCGATTAAACAAAAAATACCTAACAAAGATATAGCCCATTAAAGTTACGTGTGACGTCACTCCCGTGCTAAAAAATGCAGCACGGCGTGACGTCACACGTAACTTTAATGGGCTATATCTTTGTCATTTTTGATCTAATTTACAAATAAAAAATACGTGTCCTTAGGGATTTCACACACGGCAGCTACAATATACATTACATCCCAGGATGTATAGCTTAGAGACCGCTCAGTACCTTTAAGATACGAAGATGTAAAGATGTATATTATAGCTGTCGTGTGTGGTCTCCTGACGATTTCTATGGAAAGATGTAATGAGATACCTGTATCGTGCTATAATATACTGCCGCCGTACGGAGAAAGGCCGTAACTTACTTGAAACTAGTTTTGAGTAAATTAAAATCTTGTTTGAATTGAAGTTTGAAACATTAATATTAACTTTAAGCTGATGATAGTAGTTTTAAAATTTGTCGAAAAATATGTTACATTTTTATGGTCTGAGTTTTGTCTCCGTATAGACTAGCCTTTCTAATAATTTGCAGATTTCCCTTTCACTTAAGTAATAAAAATATTTTAAGTAATATAATGTTAAGTAAGAAAGCCATAATTAGAAAATTAAGGCTTTTCTTGTTAAATTTATCAATTCATCAGTAATATAATTTTGGATATTTCTTCAGTTGAAAAAGCCCTAATTTCATTTTTCCAAAGAAAACTATCTATTAAGAAAACTAACTATTAATATTATGGCATGAAATTTAATTTTATGGAAAAAAGGTATCAAAATTAAAACAAAAATGATCGAAATAAACGCTATGAACCATAAAAAAATATTTAATTATTACCAGTTATTCGAATGTTTGTTTTTATTGTATGCTATAAGCAAGGAGGTTATTTTAATCTTTGTACTATAACATTCAAATAGGCTATTTGACAGTGTAAAAAAAACTGTATTATTTATACGTATTCGTAAAACCGCCTTAAGCCATTTTAGCTAAAAAATATTATTTATAAAATAGACACAGGATAAGTAAACTTTTAGTCCGGATCAACTTACGGGTGTTTTTTTTATCGGACGAGTCTGAACAGGTTTCGCTCCGGTTCGCAGTACGAAACACCCGTAAATTGATCCGGACTAAAAGTTTACTTGTGCTGTGCTTACGAAAGTTTTAGGATAAAATTTGATAATTTTATGTATCTGCAACTATTGTATCGAAAACGGCCTGGATTGGCCGATTCTATGATGACGTCACAGTTCAGTAAAAATGGCTTCTGTCATTCATGTCGTTCATACGTTCATTGGTTTGTTCACCGCCATGTGACGTCATAATTCCTGTGCGACGCCATATATTGCCCAAGATACCGTTTTGGCGGGTTGTTTCAGAACAAACGTAAATTTTTGTTCGCCTTTTTTACAAGAAATCCACGAAAGAATTTAAAATGACCACTTTCTGAGGACTCCATGAACACCGACAAAAAATATGAGATGGTTTTCAGAAATCTGTCAAATAGCCTATTGTGTTGTGATCGATACATTTTCCTATAATTTCCTTAAGTGTGTAGATGATTTAGTAATTTTAAAGTTGAAGATACTCATTATTATTACTATTGAAATTACTGAATTATAGTTATACATTTTTTTTGTTTTGCTTAAATAAATATATCTTATAATTTTATAAAGGTTAAGATATCAGATATGAAAATAACATGAATAGCCGCAACTTGGAAATGACGGCTTTTCACATTAAGGTTTGTTGTTATTTAAAAATCTTTGGATTCAATTACGGCCTTTCATACTAGTCAAACGTGATTTATAATGTGAAAAGCCGTAACAATCAAAATGCGGCCTTTCATTTTAAAATTCAAGCCTTTTTTGTTGGAGGATGGCTTTTTACGCCCTGTCATTTTCGCCTAGGTAAGAGTTAGACCTTATTTACATAGACCGAAAGATAGATTTTTCTTTGCTGATTCCAAATTAGTACTTAACTAAATTTTGCCAAAAACTTGAGTTACGGCCTTTCTCCGTACGGCGGCAGTATACATCTTTACCATATAGCCGCTGTGTGTGGAGTCCCTTATTATGGAATAATCTAAAAGACGGACTAATTACATTTTTTAGGGCAACTAGCCTATTGAAATGTAGGTATGCTATACCATGCGAGAGGTCCCGGGTTCGATCCCCGGCTGAGGAGAAAAAAAAACTCCAGGTCTTTCTTGGATGTTTACATGTTTGTGATGTCACTCTTTCTGGTTCCCACGCCACAGCATATCCTAGAGTGGGGCCAGAAGCAATGTATGTACCTGTATGTAAATGTTTTTATTGTTATGGTGTGCCAAACGGACCACCAAACAGAACCCTTCACTGCGCATATTATCATGAGGAAAGATTTGTATTTTTGTGTGTATGTTTGTACCTAATGAATAGACTCAGAAACTACTGGTCCGATTATAAAAATTCTTTCACCATTAGAAAGCTATATTCTTCGTGAATAACATAGGCTATATTGGATTTTTAAAAAGTTTAGAGTAAAGAAATTACTACACCGGGAATTTTCCGCGGAACTAATTTAGCTATTTCCATTTCCCGTGCGAAGCAGAGGCGGGTCGCTAGTATTCTTTAAAAGACTAATTAATTATGAAATTTGGCAACTAGGTACCTAGACTAAAATCTAGTTTGCCACATTTCATAATTCTAGGTCAAAGGAAAGTAGCATTGTATTTTGAATTCCACGAGTGTCGGTTTTGACAAGTACCTATAGGTACCTACCTATAAAATTCAACGTATGTTTGTACGTTTATGCATCTTAGATTTTTTTACTGCTTCAAGGGATTAAAGAGGAAGGGAGAAGAAAGTATGTACATAATAAGGTTTTAATTTTGTGCGTGTGGACTGAGTGAGAAAACCTTCTAAAAATAGAAAAAGGATGCTGTTTATCTAATAAAAGTTCTAAAAGAATTGTAAAAGTAATATCTGCATTTGTAAAACGATAAAAAAAAATATACACTATTTAACTAGTTACGTGTGCTCACTCAGTTCTCACAAAGTACCATCGATATCTGTGACTGTATTAATTTAACATAATATATTTATATTCTAGTCTTTAGTAAAACCTATGCTAACTTACCTTTGTAATTTGTAGATCACCTGGTAACGTATTTAAAATTTATTATGCTCACTCAATCCGCACACAAAACCCGATTTCTAATGAAGAAACTGAAGATTTAAACTGCTAGATGTGTCTAGAGTTAAGTAAAATTAATAAAATTAATTTTAAGCTCCATACCTCCACGCGTTCCCGATGTAAAGGGGTCTTGCTTGACAGACAGACGGACGGACAGACAAAAGTGATCCTATAACGGCATTTCTCCACTGCTCCGGTCCGGCGTCGGAACCGGAATCAGTCGAGAGAAAAATATCGGATGCCGGGTTATGCTTCTCCACTTCATCCGTCCGACTAAAATCGGCAATGGATGTGACGCAGTGCTTTATTAAAATTCCTCGGTTTTTCTATTCGAGGCAGGGGACGTTTTCCACAAATTCTATTAATCTAATTAAATAGTATGGGAACATTTTTGGGTTGTATGCGCGGTGGAAAAACGTGTATTGTTTTTGTACGTCGATCACTTCGGACCGGTAAAATACCGTTCCGATCTAGCAAATTATCGGACCGTTAAAAACCGGATGCCGGAGTAGTGGAGAAGCTTATTAATATTATTGTGTGTACTCAAAATAGGATCGGTAATTAACGTTTGCCGGACCGGAGCAGTGGAGAAAGGCCCTAAAGGTTCCGTTTTTCCTTTTGAGGCACGGAACCCTAAAAAATAATTTTAAGGTTTTTTTTAATAGGTATTTATTTAAAAAAGCATAAATTACATTATTTAACATTATAGGCTAACTATTTACTTATTCTAAGCTGGCCCGCATTACATACAAGAACAACAATAGGCTATTTGACATTGTGAAAAAAAAAGTATTATTTATACAATAATTGTATAAATTAAGAGTTTTCAAACCGCTTCAAGCATTTCAAGTAACAAAATGGATTATTTGTCAAAAAAACAGGATAAAATTTGATAATTTTCTATCTGTAGCCATTTTATCGAAAACTGCATAGATTGGCCGAATCTATCATGACGTCACGGCTCAGTAAAAATGGCGTCAGTCATTCATGTCGTTCTAAAGCCTGTATTACACCGGGACAACACTGTGCGGCATTGCGGCATGCCACAAGGCCGCATGCTACAAAGGTGCGGCAGAAGAAGAAGAAGAAGCTGCGACAGTTTGCCACATGACGCAAGGTGTTGCCATACCACACGGTTCTTGCCACAATGTGCGACGTTGTAGCATGCGGCCGTGTAGCATGCGGCCTTGTGGCATACCGCAATGCCGCACAGTGTTGCTCCGGTGTAATACAGGCTTTACATTCATTGTTTTGACCAGTGACGTCATGATTCCTGTGCGGCGCCTTATTGCTCAAGACGGCGTTTTGACAGATTAAAGTAGGTACATTTTTTAAGAAATACACGAAAGAATTAAAAATTGCCACTCTCTGAGCACTCAATGAACACTAATAAAAAAACACATGGTTTTACATTATTCATTTCATTGACCTGAGACCAGACACGATGGACATAAGGTAACATCTTATGTCTTCGGCTCCGTTGCCGCCTTGGTAGGTATTTTCTTCTGATAGATCCTCTTTTTCCGCGGCTTCGGAGTCTCCAAGTTTATCAGAGCCTGCCTCAGCGCAGTCTTGTGGTCCACTTTCGGCTGGTACTTTAGTTTCTTCTGCCTTGATTTCCTGAACTCCTCCAGGTTTTTTCCTTCCAGCAAATGCGCTAGAGGGTTTGCATGCACCAGTTTAGTGCCGGAAGGCAAGCAAATCTCCGGTACCTCCTCCTTTTCTGGTGTCTTCTGAGTGGTACCTTTAATCACATCGTCGTATGAAACGATCTTGAAGTATGGTGCTTCTTGTTGCAGGTGAGCTATTTTGATTTTATGGTTTGTCTTCGGAATCATCAACTTGTGGGATATTTGCATGGGCTTCGCTGGCTCGTCAGTGTGCTCCAGCATTACTTCCTGAGCAACCTCGGGTATTGACGTGTTGTTATACTGGTCGTCGTCGTCGTCGGGATAGATACCGTCGTCTTGATATTCCTCGTAATTGTCCTCGGCCTTCAGGGATTCTTTCACGATGGGAGTTCCGAAGTTCAGTGCGGGTGTCTTGTGGATGCCTCGGTGTAGTTGGATCTTAGCTTTGACCTGATCGGGAGTGTGCTTAAAAGTAGTTGGCATCGTTAGCCCAAGATTTTCCGCTTGAGGTTTCTCGACGAATTTCGTGAATTTTATTTTCGGACGTTTTTGTAATGGCTTAAACAACGGTTTGACGGTGACACTGTCGGTCACCGTGATCTTTTTGCCGGCTTCGTTGACTTCGGGTGTGAAGCTTTCTAAAAAGTTTCTCACTGAGACGTTTCGGCCCTCAGTTGGCGTTAGAGTGGCGTGAGAGTCCGGATAAGGTATTAAGACTTTTTTTATAGTCGTTTGGAACTTCTGTGACATCGTCTTGGGAATGACTGGTTTGGCAGTCTGGTTCAGCTCGGCCTTGCGCCGTTCGAGTAGGCTTGTCAGCGTCTCACCTGTTTCCAACACTGAGTGCACACGTTTCAGATGTTCATCTAGCTTCTCCTTGCTGATGAAATATTGGTTGCACTTTGGGCACCGTTTAGAGTCATTTTTGTAGTGCGACGTCATGTGCCGGTGGTAGCTTTCAGTGGTGAAGCAGAGTTTCTTGCAAATGTTACATGATAGCGACTTTGTCCGATTGGAAAACTTGTACTTGTTTATTTTCGTCATTTCCATTTGCATTTGGCGTTTTTTAGAGGCGCGTTTCGCTATTGACAACAGTGAGTCATCATCACTGTCATCGAATTCATCAATTGTTTTCTGCAAGCGTCTCCGTTTGCGAGTAAATGGTTCCATATCAACTTTTTCTGTATTTCTGTCTCCTTTACGTTTGTTGGTGGCATTTTTACCTTCTGTAATAGGTTTGACACGAGATGCTATGCGTCTTTTCCTTTTTAAAGTCTTTTGTTTTATTTCAACATCCGACTCAATTTCCGTAGCATCTGAAGGATCATCACTTAGCTTTTCATCGTCATTGAAGAGTCGACTGTTCTCTTTAGGTTGAAATGGTTTTTCAGACTTCTCACTACAGAAGTAAACATTGAAATTTTCATCAAATTCTACGAAACCAACACTGGAATGCTTCAATTTGATATGCAAGCTAAACTTCCGTCTCAAATTGAAGGTCTCATTACATATTTTGCAAGAGAACGGTTTCAACTCCTTATGTTTGAAATAGAAGTGATTGAACAAAAGATTTGGATGCTTGAAAAACTCTGAGCAATGTACACAAGTATATTTGTACATGCGATAGTCACTATGAGCACGCTTCATATGCTTTCGCAAAACAGTCAGACCTCCAAACAGCTGTTTGCAATATCGGCAAGTCCTTAAGATCAATGACATTGGATGCTCATTCCTCTGATGTTCTGTCAACTCACTGACCGTATCAAAATTCTGCTTGCATTGAGTGCATTTGATCTCTTTGCATCTTTTTCTATGGTTTTTTATTAGGTCAGGATCAAACATCTTACGGCATGTGCCACACTGTTTCATAGGTCTCTCTGTGGAAGGTATATGCGAGCATTCACCATGAGAGGTTAAGTGATTACGTATGCTCGTTTTCTGGCGAAAAACTTGGTAACAACTGTTGCAAGCCAAGGATCGGCAGCCACTCCTCTTTAAATGTCTAAGATAGACGTCAAGTTTTGACGTAACAATCTTGCAGATGCAGCAGCTGTAAGTGGCCTTGTTGTCTACATACTGCATGAAGTCATCAGCTTTAGTGTTAAGTATAGAGCTCAGATGTGGATAGTACTGCTGCAGCATAACGCCGTCCGTGCAGTTTGCACTGCAGGTTATCTCGTGAACTTCCAAAGCAGTGACACTATTGAAAAGTACCCTGCAGTTGGAGCACGCCAGCATTCCGGAGACGTCGCTGCCATGTTTGCTTTCGTGTGCTTTATGTTCGTTCGGGTCTGTGAAGGCTTTAGCACAGAAAATGCAGCAACGCAGGTCGGCCATATGCTCGTCCCGGATGTGTAACAAGAAATCCTCCACGTCGGACTTGAGGACGTCGCAGAAGTGGCATTTGAATAGGCCCCTGGCGGGTTCCGTGTGGACGTGCGTCTTGTGTTGATTGTGTTGAGCTAAATCGTTGGGATCCAGAAATTCAGCGAAGCATACTGGGCACGTCGTTTCGTTGTCGAGGAATGCTGCCTGCTGGGCTTTCGGCTTCCGCCCGCGCTTCGCCGGCTTCATTTTTGCATTCCTCACGTATTTTCAACCAAAAACGGCAAATTTTTTGATATCTTTTTTTTTTTTTAAACTTCTTTATCTGCTAATAGCAGAATAGGCAAAGGACTTTCGTCCGTGCAGCCAGTTTTTTGATATCTTTTTGACAATAAATGACAAGCATCACACAGAAAGAACACAAGCAAAGCACACAGATTAAAAAGTGTGACCAGATTAAATTTTTCGAAAAAACCGAAACACTTAAAAAAATATTGAAATAACAATACCAAGTTGCACAGGGAAAATGTACCTATAAAAATACAGATTTTCAGAATTGGTTCAATTTATTTATCATCACAGTATGTTACAATTATATTCTGACATCTTATTCGAAGGTACAGAAAAATTGGTTTTCAGATGCTAATCTAAAATCCAATTTCGCACTGAATGCTATGCAAAAGGTGGCGTACTTGTCAAAAAAAAAAAAAAACCATTTTATAGAATAAAATCCACAAGAAAGCTCCGGCATTTGTTCCCACATTGCCAAATAACTTTGCTGAAAACAAGCTTTCCGGATGGATGCTTTATGAACCTAAAACAAAAACAAACAAAAAACAAAACCATGACACCAAAAACTTACATAATATATGTATGTGGAGAAAATCCCTAACTATCGAAAAAAGCCAGAATAGAAAGTAATTTTTACTTAAATTATATTAGATAATTCCATGCTATTTGTTATTATTCTAAAACATAATTTAAGCAAAAGTATAAAATGTTTTTGATTGACGAGCAAAAGTTGGCTCCCTAACACCCGGGGCTATCCTCTGGACTTCCCTTGACATTCATGTATATCAATGTCAATTTAATTTAATTTAATCAATTTATTTAATACACAATCTTTGACATCCCAAAATTATTTATGATTTTATGATTACTCAATTTTTTTTGTTATATAGTTTAGTTTATTAGCCATTTCTATTCACTTCACTTGATCGAAGTATGGAAAATGCGCATTATTATTATTCTATTTACACGATATTTTTCTTTTTCATTTATGAATCAATTTAATTCATTATTTACCCCGATTTGACATGATCACACAAATTTATTTTACTATTATTCAATCAATCAGATTATTTATACAATTTTAATTAATAATTTATAATATTACTGCATGTTTTACTTATACTTAATAATACATTTCCGCGCCATGGATATATCTTACCGAACCCTGCAAGCCGCCTTTAGTAATTAAGTACCTGGTACTGACATAATACCAGCGCTGGAGTAGCTCGCTTCTTCAGCACATGCTGAGTCAGTACCATTTTGCATTTGCCGCACCCACAGCTATATTATGTGATACTTGATGTAGGTACATACATACCGTACCAAGCATCCTTGAACGCAATGTTATGTTCGATTTGTTATGTTTGTGTCTTTATTGTGTTTCATTCACCTACCCACTGTACTCCTTTTATGCTATTTCGTTTTCCTTTTGTGTACATTTAGTGTGTGTGTGCAAGTGTAAATAAATGATTTATCTATCTATCTATTCTACTACCGCTGCCTCATGTCATGTCCTGTTTGTAACTTATGGACCTTTGCTATTGAATGAAAGATGGAATAAATGCGGGTAATTCCCTGAACGAAAATGAATCATGTGTTGCTAAAACAACACAAGCAACAATTTTTTCAAATTTCACTTTTTAACGGTATTCGATTGTATGACCATAAAGCCACATTTGCTGCAAAAATCACACAAATCCTATGGGGTTTTCATAGTAGAAATGTGTTGCTCTTAGCACAGAATTGTGCCAAAACAACACACCTCCAGCCATTGTGTTTTGCCATCACATGGCAAAACCAAAATTTCTGCCGCAAGTTTTGATTGTAAGAAACCATTAAATATTTTAAAAAAATGAAAATTTCAAAAAATTAAAGAATTACATGCCGGACGAGGACCATATTAAAAACTTATATGAAGAAATTTTCAACTGGCCAACCACAAAGAAAGACGATGTAGAGGTGTCTTAGATTTTAATTACATTAAGTACATACTTATTTCATAAGTTATAGTTTCTAGTAATAAATTTGTGACCTTTTCTTTCAATTATAAGTAGTGTTTTTGCAAAACAACACATATCCAGTTCACAAAATGCTCAAAAAAAAACATTCACACTAAAATATTTTATAAAATGTGACTCGAAATTGTAAGTGGTAGTTACGTGAACGGTTTAGCGACAAAAAAAGTAAAAATACAGCAGGATTTTGAATCTTAAATCCTTTTTTCCTCTTCCCCAAAAAATTAGTTCAATGGATTTGTGTTGTTTTAGCAACACATGATTCAAATAATATTCACTGTGACAATGGACAATACCATTAGAATGTGAAAATTACTTTGCTAAATTCCGCCAATATCCCCCAAGCACCATGCGATTAGTCGCCACGAGGCATCCTCAGGCTCTCAAGATTCAACGTGTTGGACTTCATGTTGGAAGCGAAACGCGTCGCATTGTCTCACACAAGTATTGGTGTCGGTGGTGGTGTATTCGTGTCTTGCTTCTGCTTGAAAAAGTGGGAGGGAGGGCGGTGCATTAACTAATCGCATGGTGCTTGTGGGATATTGGCGAAATTAAGCGAAGTAATTTTCACATTCTAATTCTATTATAGATCTCCGCAAAGTAACGCCTGATTCTATACAATAAATGGACAATACGACAAAAAATATGTTGCTGATATAAAAAATACCTTTTCTAGATTATAGAAGTAAAAATTTACAAAGTATTTTGCCTGTACTCTATAGAAGAGTTATAAGCTCAAAAAAAAACTACTCAAAAATAATTTTAAAAAGGCAAGCATTTTTTTGTCGCATTGTCCATTGCGATGGTTTCGCCATAACCTTTTATACAAAATATACCCAAAAATTCTTACTTTCGCGATACCTTTCAGTAGGTACTTACAAAAATACTGTTCGGAAAGGTCAATGAAATACTGAAAAAGTATTATAATACTACTGAATCTGGTCACACTAGCCGCCAAACCACCACTGTCACTTTTTAAAAATTCTTTTATACTCTGTAACGCTCAGCCCAGTCCAGTGCCATGTCAAACCAGCCATAGCCAAGCCAGCCATAGCCAGCCATAGCCAAGTCAGCCATAGCCAAGCCAGCCATAGCCAAGCCAGCCATAGCCAAGCCAGAGTAGCCGTGACGTCAGCATACGTCACCGCCTCGCGCCACGCCGCGCCGCGCCTAAGTGCCGCGCCGCGCGCCGCCCGTTTGCCCCACCTCGCTCGCACCGGCCGGTTGCGAGGGTGGGAGAAACAACGCCTGCCTACTTAAGCCGTTGCAAATGTTGGATCGGCACTTTTTCCTGTTGTAATTATTTAATAGGGCGAAGCTCTGCCCAAATAAATTTCTATTTGATTAACTTTGTCGTTTGAGTTCCTGCCCTTCTTTACATTCAGAAGTGGTATTACTCACGAAGAGTCCTCGCGCTACAAACAGAAGAAAAAGGCCTCGTTCTCCTGAAATCGAGCAATCTACATCTTCGTGTCCGCCACGTGGATCCAGTCTCGCTTACCGAAATCGAAGAAGATCCTTCACCGCCTGCTAGAAAAGTACTGAAAAATCTTCTGGTTCAAGAATTTCTAAAGAATGCTTGCCGCCCGGAACATCTATTACAAAAGTCGAAATACTAGGAAACAAGGACAATAACGACGTGATCACACCTGTGCGCCATCACGAGATGGAAGAGTTGGCCTACTCGCTGCCTGCAACCATCCTACGAGACAATCAAGGCTACATGAAGGTGATCAACATCGGGACCACGGACATCGTGTCGGAGCCGGCTGGGAGAGCTGCTAGTACGCGCCGAGACCTGCGAGAACACGCCGCTTCATAAGCAGGTTAGCCCAATTGCCATTACTAGCCATTCCGATTGCTCGTGCTTAGCCAAAAGTGTACTAACAACTTGCCTTGATAAACACTCTGCCATTGGGGGCTAGATATAGAAAATATTTCTGTAGGACCCTTAAATGAAATTGAGAAAAAAAACACCTTGATTGAAATTTTGTTTGAGTTTAGGAACTGTTTTTGCCAGCGATACTAATGAGTTAGGATGCACAGATTTACTAGATGAAAATAAATGTCACTAGCAATGAGCCTGTATATCATCGCCCTTGTAGATTATCACATAGCGAACAGGCTACAGTGAAATCAAAAGTTCAAGATTTATTAGCTGCCGGTATAATTAAAGAATCTGAGTCCAGTTATGCTTCCCCAGTCATTCTAGTTAAAAATAAAAACGGTGATAACTTTACCCACCAACCGTGATAGTCTGTTATGCATCGATTACAGTGCGAGATAGGTAACTTGATGACAAAGTGTCTAAATTGGCAGGTAAAAAGCGTTTTACTAGTCTAGATATGGCGCAGGGTTACCACCAAGCAAAAATCTGTCCTACTGATACACACAAGACCGCATTTATTACCCCACAAGGTCATTATGAATTTTTACGCGTACCATTCGGTCTAGCAAATGCGCCGGCGGTTTTCATGAGATTGTTAAATAAAATCGTTGGCAGCTTACACAACCCTGAAATACTTGCATTTCTAGACGATATACTTCTTCCCTCGTACGATGTACAGGGTGGCTTACTTACTATTGCTAACAAAGGTTCTACAAAAATTTAACACAGAAAACTTAAGACTAAACATGTTCGTTTCTGCAAGAAAACATTTCGTATTTATATGTAGGTCATGAAATATCAGCGGAGGGCATACAGCCGAGTGAATCTAAGTTGGCAGCTGTTTCCAAATTCCCAATTCCACAAAATGTACCTGGAGTACGGCAGTTTATCAGACTATGCAGCTATTTCTCAAAGCCTATCTTTAATTTTGCAGTAATAGCTCGCCCACTCACAAATTTGACAAAAAAAATGCTACTTGGGTATGGAGCGATGAGCAGTTGCTGAGTTTTGAGGAATTAAAAAAAAAAAATTTTGTAGTAAACCCGTGTTAGCATTGTACGATCGATCGTTGCGCACCAAGATTCACACGGATGCGTGTAAGTTAGGGACAGCCGGAATTTTATTGCAAAAACAACCTGACGGTACATTGAGACCCGTAATGTACTTTAGCCGGGTTACCAGTAGAGAGGAAAGTGTCTACTCGTATCATAGCTACGAGTTAGAAACACTCGCGGTTGTTGACTCGCCAAGGACGTTATAAATTATGTCCATGAGAGTCGCTGCGCAGGCTCCGTGTTTAAATTGTAGGTCTAAATGTGAAGGTAGTTACAGATTGCACCGTGGTACTTGCGACTTTGACTAAACGCGACTTAGTACCACGTGTAGCAAGATGGTGGATGTTAATTCAAGATTATGACATGAGCATTGAAAACAGTGAAAAATCTAACAATTGGGATAATAGCTAACCTGACGTTATATGGGGTATTAACAATAGGTACTTTGAATGCATCGACTGGCTATAAACCATATGACTTGATGTTTGCCAATTCAGGTAGGTCTATATGCGATGTCGTTATTCCCGACCGTGTTCCTGAGCCTGTGCAATCAAAGCGCACTAAGGCTACTTTGAGAATAAAAAAAGCGAGTGACAGGATGAAACGTAATTTCGACAAACGGGATAAATACAGCACAGTATATAAGAAGGGGGATTATGTACTGTGGAGACAAGCCCCTACTAGTAGCGCAGGTAAAGTGAACACAGGTTGGGTGATATTACTCGGGACCTTACTTAATAAATAAGGTAGTACCTAATGACAGGTATCAGATTTGTAGCATTAAAGGTATGCGTGGTTATAAATGAGCTTTCAGGTATTAGTTTCATCTGATGCAATGAGCCGTTTTCAGAAGACCTAAAAAAAAAAAAAAATGGCTGTCAAAGGAATGCAATTTTGGACCACAGCCCAATAGCCATTTGTGATACATCATAAAATAGGTCTCAGCGAGCTGAACAAAAGTTACTACTACGCCAACAGCCAAATGTTTGTCGTTTCGGAGTTATATCGACAGTGGAAATTTCAAATGTTGTAAGGGACAAAGGTCTACTTTTCAGGAAAGCCAAAAAACAAAATCCAAATAAAAAAAAAATCGTAACTTGTTTAATATGTATCCGAATTATATGATTCTTAAATACATAACTTTCAAATAGCCTAATCTACATCACACAAACAGTTATATGCTTGTAAACTCAATAGTTTAGGAAATAGTGTCCCTTACGCAATAAATTTACTATAAATATGTCCCTTACGCCTCCAAGAAATCTTACTAATTTTATGAAAATCCCTTACGACATAAACTAAAACACAATCTCACAGTCGTAACTGTTAAACAGCATTCTACATTGCGATTTTTTCTGTTGTATAGTCATTCGAGTTTTCAAGTTTTTTGAAGTAAGTAGCGAAAAATAAATGAAAACATAAACTTGGGTACTTACAATTGTATTATTTTTATAACCGAAGATCAATTTGTCGCGGAATTCGTTTTATTTTAGGAAGTCCGTTACAGGTTATGGGAAATAAAACAAAAAAGTTGGTTTGCATAATTTTTTTAGATTCGTTTTTATTTTTAAATGTGAACATAGAACCCAATCAAAGAATTACCAATCAATATAAATTATTATGGAGCCTTTTGTGGTACAAGAAAGGATAATGTAGTAGCTTGATCAAATAGCCGCTGAAGATGCCTTTCTGTCAAAGATCCTATAACACATAATAGAAGGTGTTATCTATTAATTTCAATAAAAAAGACTTATTATTTAGTCGTGGCTTCTAATCAATACTTTAAGTAACTATTACAGTACCAACTAAATAACAATTACCTATCTAAAAGGAACGCACAAAATGAGTATCATCTGTTTAGAAACTAAAATAACAATAATTATGTTAATCTCTAATATTGGGTTCTTAAAACAAAGTCAGTCAAACTGTCTGTGCACCTAAATAATTATACTTATACTTTGTACTACAGTACCAGTATGAGAATATGACAAAGTATCATCTACTGATACATTTTTATCAAGGAACAATCACATTTCTCAATAACTAACACCTAGGACTTAGCAGAAAACACTAAGTAAATAAAACTTTGCTCTGTATAAATTATTGATTGACCTCAATATTCCCTGTAATCACAACCAGCAGTCAATAAATATTGTTTAATAATTATTACCAGATAGAACTTTCCATGAAGTTAAATTTTTAGTAATAGTATTATTCAATAATCAAGCACTAAATTTTAATTATCGAAACAAAAATAAACTTTTCCCGAAAATAAACGAAATATGTCCTAATAGATATATTATTATTGACGCTATTACTCCTTATTACTCCTCTGGCTCTTCAATCTTCTCGTCTTCTTCGTCAGTCTCCGCTAATGTATCAGGGACGCCATTCAAATATGGAAGGTTTGAATATTCAGTATGAAAACGCTTTGGAATTGTACCGTTCTTGCATAAGCGTCTAAAATAGTACGCGTAAGGGACAACTATTTAAAAAAAGTCTAAAATAGTTGTCCCTTACGCCAATGTGCGTTCAAAGTTTCGTGTTTATTTTATCAGATAGAATGTCGTAAAGAAACTATTTTTTACTGTAGTAACTTACAACATTAGGATTTATGAATTAGATAGATATACGACGTTGGAAATAAATACGTAAGACCTTCAAATTTAAAATTTGACCCATACAACATAATTTTTTAAGCATAAGGAAGTTACAACAAAATTTAGGGCCTTCATAACTTCTTTATTTGAAGGGATATCAAAAAGTTAATTATACAGATCGAAAGAGAAAAAATTTCTGAGTTCTATGCAATAAAAATGTCCCTTACGACATTTGAAATTTCCACTGTCGATATTTTGTTGAAAATGTTAGTTTTTTTTCAATACTATATAACTCCGAAAGGACAAACATTTGGCTGTTAGCGTCATAGTAACTTTTGTTCAGCTCGCTGAGACCTATTTTATGACGTATCACACATGGCTATTGGGCTGAGGTCCAAACTTGCATTCCTTTGACAGCCATATTTTTTTTTTTTAGTATTTCTGAAAACGGCTCATTAGACAGTACAGAAGTATAGCCCCAATGACAGACAGTGCCAGTAGTTCAGACGAACAGAAACTGAAGACTTAATAGACTTACTAGAGAGCTAATACGAGTATTTTTCTCTGTTCCCATTGCGGGAGCAATTGTTACAGGATGACCGACTGTAACGCTCAACCCAGTCCAGTGCCATGTCAAACCAGCCAGCCATAGCCAAGTCAGCCATAGCCAAGCCAGCCATAGCCAAGCCAGAGTAGCCGTGACGTCAGCATACGTCACCGCCTCGCGCCACGCCGCGACGCGCCTCGCGCCACGTCGCGCCGCGCCTCGCGCCACGCCGCGCGCCGCGCCTCGTGCCGCGCCGCGCGCCGCCCGTTTGCCCCACCTCGCTCGCACCGGCCGGTTGCGAGGGTGGGAGAAACAACGCCTGCCTATTTAAGCCGTTGCAAATGTTGGATCGGCACTTTTTCCTGTTGTAATTATTTAATAGGGCGAAGCTCTGCCCAAATAAATTTCTATTTGATTAACTTTGTCGTTTGAGTTCCTGCCCTTCTTTACAACTCTGTGCAATGTCGTGATAGCTCAGAAGAGATTTAAGATGTAATAACATCATTGGAAGAGATTCCGTTTTCAGCCATCATGGCGTAAAGTCCAATTTTTTGTAACAAATTAATGTTTCCCGATCATCCGTTAGGGCTAAAGTTTCGTACAGACCCTGTAAAATAAAGATATATAATAAAAAAAAAATAGCTCAGAAGAAGGAATACCATAGAAGGAGGCTTAAATAAAAAGTAACATCTGTATAGCTATCCTTGTTACTCCTACGATAAATCTCTGTGCCAGAAATAGACAGTACTCATGCACTCAAAACCTTACCTTCGTACCTCAAAAGAAGGAATACCATAGAAGGAGGCTTAAATAAAAAGTAACATCTGTATAGCTGTCCTTGTTACTCCTACGATAAATCTCCATGCCAGAAATAGACAGCTGTAGTGTACTCATGCACTAAAAACTCTGAAGAAGGAGTACCATAGAAGGAGCGTTAAAAAATGAGCACGTGCCACATAGTCTGTTTCGTCAATTTAAATAGCCGCAAGCTACGTGTTAGAAAGAAAAAAATATAGTCGTGTCTTTGTTGCCTTTTTCGAGCGTACAACCCTTAAACGTCAGTTGGTTACCTTTGGTTACCATTACGCGACCAAATTAGAACGGCTCAGAAAATGACGGCATGCAATGTGCCGCCCAATGACATTGATTTGGCAGAGAGTGTTCTGTGTTTGGCAGTGTGTTTGACAAGAGGTTTGGGAGTGCGCCGTTTTCAAGAAGCTTGTGTATTTTATATTTACTAAAGCACCATTTGAAGTGAATTTTAGTGGATTCTCATGGTATATAGTATAAGTAACCATCGGCATGGCGTGTGTTGTGTTAGAATGTATATCTCATTCTTCCCGAGAAGATAATGAAACAACATTCATCAGCTTCCACCGGTAAGTCTCAATTTTGTGTACCTAAAAGGGTATTTTCTCTAAGATTTAAAATATGGACTACTAGAATTGCTATTAGAGAATGGTGTTTTCATCATGATTATTGTGATATTTTCGATATAAATCATAATACAAGTTTTTTGTTTGTTGAAGGGGAATAGGGATGGGAGTTTCCCACTTTCTCAGTGAAAAAAAGTATCGATAGTTCGTAGAGCATATTTAGTTATTTCTTGCGTTCGTATAAATGTTTTAATTGTTAATTATCTATTGCAGGTTACCCGAAGACAGCATAAAATAACAAATGTCGATGACGCAGTATCACGTACAAAGTAGTCTTGGACAAAATTACACCGCATTTGCAGCAAGCGACTGTTTCATAAACAATAGCAAGTGGCGTAGGTTGGATTACAAGTGCCGTACCTACTTTACGCTTTTCCTTAGCCCGCAGATCATTGGTTATAATTATACATTATAATGATAATAAAAACAAAATAAAGTCTACATACTGCACAATTGTGTCGACTGAGGTGCACGTTTTGCTGTATGTATGTATATCAGGAATTTCACATGAGACCCGACTGTCTCGTTGGTCTAGTGGTTACTCCACTTGGATAATAAAACAGGTTGTCAGTTCCAACCTGCAAGGCGCCGTATATCACTTGTAGAATTTTTCTCTGATTATTGCTTGACTGGGTGTGTTTTTCTATCCTGGATAAAGTTTAGCAGTTAAAGGTCATAACTAGTTTAATACTGTCATAGTCTGATTCTGGTGCAAGTGATTTTTATTATTTTTTATGTGGAAGTTATCAATGTGAAGTACTCATGGATGTAATAATCAAAGAGGATTGAGTACTCTGACAAAAAAATGTCCTGACAAAGAGGCTCGAACTAGTGCATGTCATCTCTTTCTAAGTAGGGTGACCTTGATGTCAATGAAAACCGGACGAAACATAAGGGAAGCCAGCCGGAAGGAACGAGCGACGTTCTCTCTTTAGGAGTAACTTGGGCATTTACTTCCATAATGGGCGACACAGTACCTAGTGGTAGGTATATTCATTGACTGAAGAACTTTAATTATACTTATATTTGTTTAATTATACTTATGAAGTTTTAACATTATAAAATGAAAGCCAAAATCAAGTCATAAAATTAGCTTTAATCCAAAAATAAACACAAAGAAATAAGGTTTGTAGTGGAAAAGAAGAGTAGAGAGAAGAGTAAAGATAAAACTCAACTTCGACCATGTTAAAATAACCTTGAGTGGTATTGCTACAAAAATTACTTAGCATACATTCATGGCTCGATTCGAGTCTGGGCCTTTAATTTGAGAATAAGTAAAGTTCACTATCTTGCATGGATACATGGATACATGCAAGATAGTGAACTTTACTTATATTCACAGTTATTAATAGTGAACTTTTCTTACATTTCTTATCATCAGTTACAGTAGGCTACTTTTTATCGCGGAAATCGCACTCATTCTGCGGAATTAACTTAATCATATTTTGATCTACATAAGTTTACAAATTATTTTCAGTGAACCAATTTAGAACTTTATATCATTATGGTACTCTTGGTCTCGACAAGGGTTAAATTAAAAATTAAAAATGTTGTTGCAGACAAATTTTAGTGTACAAATTGTAAATTCAGATAATAAAATCTAACTTGCCAATACGAATAAAACTCATGTAGCTAGCTAGATTGATGACAAACATTTGAATATTTTTTTTACATTTAAAATATGCATAAAAGCTAATATACATTACAAAATAGAATTGAATTATTAAGTATAAAATTAAATATTCTATTATACCTCCTGTCAATTTTTCTATTCAAACATAATATTCAAAGCTTCTTCTTTTGGGGAATGCATTCAGTCAGTTTGGGCACCTGCATCGAGCTGTGGTTGCTTCGTTGGTAGTTCTTCCAGTTCAACATTTTCTTCCGTCGCTTAGTACCATTATTTTTTTCGCCACAGGCTGTAAATATTTATTTATTACTTACTTTCTAATAAACTTCTTAGCAAACAAAACACAAAGGTAACAGAAAAGTCCTGTGCAACGTACCTAAGTGATACTTTCTGAGTTATTCCCGTTTGAAAATATAAAATATAAAAAAAAAACAATTGAATTCATTCAATTGTCCATTATCATCATTTTAAAGTATTTTGCGTTACAACTAGTAATAAATTGGGGACATTTTGTCAAAGAGTATTTGTTGTTTGTGATAATTATTTTTTCTATCGATTGGCATAATGTACACCAAACGGCAACTTTTCATGTACAAACGTACAAACTTTAGGTACGCTACAGAGGTTTGAAGCCTTTTACTCACCACTACAAATGGTACAGGATCTTCCTTCAACCTAGGTAAGACCGTAGGTTTAAAATCTTATTTTCTAAAATACTGGCTTTTGCAGGCTTCACAAAATGCAGGATTTTGTGATGTCGAACCAGAGCCTCATATAGCTTCCATCCATTTTAAACGTAAGCTTTCGTTTTTAGTAAAACTGAAAAGAGACCATTGGGTAATCAAACATCATGGTCATAGTATTCCACATAAAATGAGTAAGAGTAAGACACACTCCTTCAGTTTGTGGCTCTCGCTCTGGACACTTTACTCTAGTTGCTTACTTATACGATTTTATGTTTTATTTCAGAAGACAAAGAGTTTAGTTTTCTATGGAAGGTTTTTCGTAGTGCTCTATCCTCTTTGATTATAACATCCTTGGAAGTACTTAAATAAAAACAATTTTCAGGTTGCGACCTCCGCGGAAATGGACAACGTTCGTGAGCTGCAACCAAGCTGATTTCATTTTAATTTCTTAAAATATTATCTTTTACATTATGGCTGACACATTTTTGTGAAAAAAAAAAACGTTAATAGGTACTTGTAAAACAGAAGTCATGGATAAAGAACATATACATTATAGTAATACGTGTTGGTTTCTTCTCCATTGAGCTGCAACCTGCGACTTTTTATGTGAAAAGCTTGAAACTACGTACTTTATTTGATGCCAAATAATCTTGTACCAATAAATCGTTTTGTTTTTAATTTTTATTTTATCCCATCGAACCTGGACTGATGATGTTATTACAACCGGGTGCCTTGAGTAACTATGCTAGGTAGTAGGTATTTATTGGAAACAAATCATCGACATTTGTTATTTTGTGCTGTCTTCGGGTAACCTGCAATAGATAATTAACAATTAAAACGACTATACGAACGCAAGAAATGACTAAATATGCTCTACGAACTATCGATACTTTTTTTCACTGAGAAAGTGGGAAACTCCCATCCCTATTTCCCTATAACAGACAACAAACTTGTATTATGATTTATATCGAAAATATCACAATAATCATGATGAAAACACCATTCTCTAATAGCTAATTTTCAATTCTAGTAGCCCATAGTTGAAATCTTAGAGAAAATACCCTTTTAGATACACAAAATTGAGACTTACTGGTGGAAGCTGATGAATGTTGTTTCATTATCTTCTCGGGAAGAATGAGATATACATTCTAACACAACACACGCCATGCCGATTGTTACTTATACTATATACCATGAGAATCCACTAAAATTCACTTCAAATGGTGCTTTAGTAAATATAAAATACACAAGCTTCTTGAAAACGGCGCACTCCCAAACCTCTTGTCAAACACACTGCCAAACACAGAACACCCTCTGCCAAATCAATGTCATTGGGCGGCACATTGCATGCCGTCATTTTCTGAGCCGTTCTAATTTGGTAGCGTATGGTAAACACTCAGAAGAAGGAGTACCATAGAAGGAGGAATAAAATAAAAAGTAACAGTTGTATAGCTGTCCATGTTACTCTTACGATGAATCTCTGCGCCAGAAAGAGACAGCTGTAGTGTACTCATGCACTAAAAATGTTACAATCGTATGAATCGTACACGGTTGCCACAGATTACTGAACAAAGCCAAAATCGATAGGGCTGGGACAAACACCATAAAGATGTCGACATTATTTATTCCGATCTACATAATCTGTGTATTTTTTAAAATTAATGTTGGTAATTAAGTATTAATATTAAATGATAAAAAAATCATAGCTCTTTTACACAATTTGCAAAAAGTATCTTTTCAATCCCATCACCATGTTTAATAGTGATTTTTCGGACCCATGGCTGTGTACCAAAAAACCTACGACAAAATTCCATTATTCCAATTCCAAATTACAGTCATGGGCCCATGATAATCACTATTATCACCATTATCTATCTATCTAATTATCAATGTATTTATCTCTAAAAAATATCATTTTTCCCTTGGTGGTGCTAGTAAACCAGCTGGAACCCCTTACGGTTATGTTATTATGTGCTAAGTGTGGTACATACCATATAAGTTACAATAAATATTCATAAGTAACAGTAAGTAATTCTACATCAGGTTTTCAATAATATAAATGGGACTAATAGGGCTATAGCGAATTGAAGAAAGATTTTACCAAGTTATGTGGTAACATGGCATAATGTATATGTACGGCGAATATAGAACCTTTTTTTTTTTTATATATTTGCAAATTATCAATAATCACCATATACAGCGCCACCAAGTTATCTGTTCAGGTGGGTAAAATTGTAATTAAGTAATTAATTGTAAATCCTGTTCCCCATTTTTTGTTTTATTTATTCATTTACTAAGATTTATAGATATATGTTCATTAAAATTGAAAGATGGGTTAAAATATTCTCATTTTTCGAGGTAAATTTCTCAAATGTTACTACTAAATTCTCCACTAGCGCCGCTATCAACTGAACAGATGAGATGGTGGCACTGTAAGAAAGTATAATGAATAAAACAAGACCAAAATAGGAAAAACTATTTAATAACATAACATAACATTTACACACAGGCACATAGATTGCTTCTGGCCCCACACTAGGATACACTGTGTCGTGTTAATAGATTACGTATTTGTTTCCAATAAATACCTACCACCTAGCATAGTTACTCAAGGCACCCGTTGTAATAACATCATCAGTCCAGGTTCGATGGAATAAAATAAAAATTAAAACCAAACGATTTATTGGTACAAGATTATTTGGCATCAAATAAAGTACGTAGTTTCAAGCTTTTCACATAAAAAGTGGCAGGCTGCAGCTCAATAGAGAAGAAACCAACACGTATAACTATAATGTATATGTTTTTTATCCCTGACTTCTGTTTTACAAGTACCTATTAACGTTTTTTTTTTCACAAAAATGTGTCAGCCATAATGTAAAAGATAATATAATATTTTATGAAATTCAAATGAAATCAGCTTGGTTGCAGCTCACGAACGTTGTCCATTTCCGTGGAGGGCGCAACCTGAAAATTGTTTTTATTTAAGTACTTCACGTTGATAACTTCCACATAAAAAATAATAAAAATCACTTGCACCAGAATCAGACTATGATAGTATTAAACTGGTTATGACCTTTAACTGCTAAACGTCGTCCAGGATAGAAAAAAACACCCAGTCAGGCAATAATCAGGGAAAAATTCTACAAGTGATATACGGCGCCTTGCAGGTTGGAACTGATAACCTGTTTATATAAGTGGAGTAACCACTAGACCAACGAGACCATCGGGTCTCATGTGAAATTCCTGATGTACATACATACAGTAAAACGTGCACCTCAGTCGACATAATGGTGCAGTATGTAGACTTTATTTTGTTTTTAGTGTATCATTATCTATATATATAAAAGGAGAAGCTGACTGACTGACTGACTGACATATCAACGCAGGGCCTAAACTGTGAGGGTTAGAAACTTGAAATTTTGCACAGGGTTTTCTTTTGTAACGTAGGGGAGCACTAAGAAAGGATTTTTGAAAATTCATCCCCTAAGGGGGTAAAATAGGGGTTCAAAGTTAGTATGAAACTTTGCCGTTTTTGAAGTTATTCTAATGAAATTTGGTACGAAGGTTCATTTAAAATTGTGAAACACGAGTAAAATAGTTTTTTTAAAATCATCCCTTAAGGGGGAAAAAGGGGGGGGGGGAAACTTAGTATGAAACTTTGCCGTTTTTAAAGGTATTCGAATGAGATTCAATATTAAGGTCCTTCATTAAAAGTTATGAAAAACATGTAAAATAGTTTTTCGAAAATCATCCCTTAAAGGGGTAGAAAGGGGGTTGCGGAGTTAGTATGAAAGCTCTTTCGCATGCGCTAAAAGTATCCCTATCTTATTTGCAAACAATTTACTCAACTACAGCCCACGCGGACGTCGTCGCGGGCAACAGCTAGTAATGTATAATTATAACCTTACCAATGATCTGCGGGCTAAGGAAAGCGTAAGGTAGGTTCGGCACTAAATTGTTTCCAACCAACTCCACTTGCTATTGTTTTTGAAACAGTCGCTTGCTGCAAATGCGGTGAAAATTTTTCGAAGACTACTTTGTACGTGATACTGCGTCATCGACACTTGTTATTTTGTGCTGTCTTTGGGTAACCTGCAATAGATAATTAACAATTAAAACAACTATACAAACGCAAGAAATAACTAAATATGTTCTACAAACTATCGATAATTTTTTTCACTGAGAAAGTGGGAAACTCCCATCCCTATTCCCCTACAACAAACAACAAATTTGTATTAAGATTTATATCGAAAATATCACAATAATCATGATGAAAACACCATTCTCTAATAGCTAATTTTCAATTCTAGTACCCCGTAGTTGAAATCAGAGAAAATACTCTTTTAGGTACACAAAATTGAGACTTACCGGTGGAAGCTGATGAATGTTGTTTCATTATCTTCTCGGGAAGAATGAGATATACATTCTAACACAACACACGCCATGCCGATGGTTACTTATACTATATACCATGAGAATCCACTAAAATTCACTTCAAATGGTGATCTAATAAATATAAAATACACAATCTTCTCGAAAACGGCGCACTCCCAAACCTCTTGTCAAACACACTGCCAAACACAGAACACCCTCTGCCAAATCAATGTCATTGGGCGGCACATTGCATGCCGTCATTTTCTGAGCCTTTCTAATTTGGTAGCGTAATGGTAACCAAAGGTAACCAACTGACGTTTAAGGGTTGTACGCTCGAAAAAAGCAACAAAGACACGACTATATTTTTCTCTTTCTAACACGTAGCTTGCTGTTATTTAACTTAACGAAACAGACTAGGTATGTGGCACGTGTTCATTTTTAAACGCTCCTTCTATGGTATTCCTTCTTCTGAGCGTGATAGTCGTTGCGTTCAGAATATTTTTACATGGTGGTCCAACACGGCATCAGAATACCTAACCACAAACGTCCATGGTAGTGTGAGAACCGGAATTGGATACGTTGTTGGCAGCCAATGTGTTAACATGGTAAGGGACTAGTCATAGAAAGCGCCCGAGGCGCGCGTACGATACGCTACGTTTCGGACGCCCTTTAAAATTGTGACCGTCAGGTCCGCTGGACAAAATGAGATATAGAAATCAAACCATGCGTATTATTTACTACCCATTTGCTACTATTTACTACCTATCATAAAGTATTTGGTACCTTTACGGTATCGAATTTATCAAAAGAATAAAGTGGCCAGCCATTCTGACGTCTGGTTGGCTGGCTACTTGGATTTTCATGTCATGTTAACGATGTCATTGCATTGTGTCATTGATATCAGTATTTAAGGTTCATTTGTCTATACTTGAGTATTGCGATAAACAAACCTCACTCGAGCACAAATCACAATATCTAGTGATTTTTATCACAGTTAGATGCGTTAATGTTTAATAAGTTTAAACACTAACGCATCTAATTAATCAGAAAACTGCTCAAAAATATCTTTAAATATGTCTTTTTTAACCAAAATTGCAATGAGCCGTTTTCAGAAGAACTAAAAAAAAAAAAAATAATATGGCTGTCAAAGGAATGCAATTTTGGGCCTCAGACCAATAGCCATGTGTGATACGTCATAAAATAGGTCTCAGCGAGCTGAACAAAAGTTACTATGACGCCAACAGCCAAATGTTTGTCCTTTCGGAGTTATATACCTAGTATTGAAAAAAAACTAACATTTTCAACAAAATATAACTCCGAAACGACAAACATTTGGCTGTTGGCGTAGTAGTAACTTTTGTTCAGCTCGCTGAGACCTATTTTATGATG
This sequence comes from Yponomeuta plumbellus, assembly GCA_947310845.1. Lineage (NCBI taxonomy): Eukaryota > Metazoa > Arthropoda > Insecta > Lepidoptera > Yponomeutidae > Yponomeuta > Yponomeuta plumbellus. Next base: position 6,683,269 of record OX371220.1, on the reverse strand, counting down.
TATCACAAATGGCTATTGGGCTGAGGTCCAAAAATGCATTCCTTTGACAGCCGTATTTTTTTTTTTTTTTTAGTTCTTCTGAAAACGGCTCATTCAGTATAAAATCAGGACACAGGTTAGCAAAACACACAGATTAGTTTTGATATTTTGTTGTAGGGATGGGTGCAAGTGAATGAAAGAACAATTTGAAGTGAATGAAAAAGCGTATGTAAAAGCGTTGATTGCTATCAACGCTTTTTGACGTTTATGGGTTAATAACTCATCATAATAGTTATAACAACTCTTTAAACCCTTTTAAGCCTTTTTAACATTAGAAGGACCACATTTAAAATATTTTTTAGACAGTTATTAATAAGACCGTTAGTGTTCTTCGTCTCTTTATGCGCTCATAAATCATGACTTGAAATTCAAAAAAACACAAAAAAAGAATATACAGGGTGTCCCGTAAATCGACGTCAAGCCGGAACCAGGTGAAAAGGCAAGTCATAGTGGTTATCAGAAAAAAAAATTAAAAAAAAATGGCACGAATAAAAGCTATAGGCATTTAAAAAAAAAATCAAAATCCTATTGCCACCACTCTTTCCTTTTTCCAATTTTTTTTGTTTTGTAACTTTGAATAATGCTTCTTCAAACTGTTAACAAAATTTCAAAACCAGCTGCTCCAGCTTGGAAGGAAAGGAGACTTTAAAAAAATAACTTAAAAAATTGAATTTTTTTAATTTTAATTTTCATTATGTTTGTGAAATGTCTTGAATAAATAATAAAAAATATTTTTTTTACTTTTTTTATATTTTTCTGATAATCACTATGACTTGCCTTTTCACCTGGTTCCGGCTTGACGTTGATTTACGGGACACCTTGTATTATGCTGCAGCAAAGATATCCGTTGAATAAATGTCTACCATATTTTTTCACAGATAACTTTTTTCTCGTGCCATCTATTTTGTGATTTGATATGGCAATACTAACCTGCCCACGCACACGCACATCTGACACAGACTTTTAGGTCCTATGACCGAAAACCTAGGGCCAAGGACTTGGGACTAGCATTACTCCAGGGCTTTTGAGATGCATTCGAAATCGTGACATACTCCACAAAAAGGTAAAAAGATACCCTAACAATTTAATAATTAAATTGACCTATACTCGGTACAGGAATTTTTGTTGTAGACTTCTGAAGAAGGTAAAGTCTAATTATGATAAAGAAATGGTTCAAAAAGCCGGCAAAGACAGTAAAAAACTTTGGCAAACTATCAAGCAGATTACAAACACAATCAATGAAAATTTTATGCCTAAAAAATTATTATCTATCGCAGGTACTGCTGAGGAATCTGTTAGTGAAATAAATAAGTATTTTGCGAATGTGGGTAAATTGCTGGCGGAAAAAACTACACCTACAGGCGATAGCAAGGTGTTGCGGTGTTGATAATCTTAAAAATACGATACAGGCTAGCAGCAAAATTGACTCTTTTGTACTTACGAATACAGACGAACAAGAAGTCGAACGCCTTATATTAGAACTAAAAAACGATAGTTCGGTAGGATGGGACAGTATTTCAAATAAACTACTTAAAGAAAATATACATAGTTTGGTCCCACCCCTTACCCTTATTTTCAACAGCTGCTTATCGCATGGTGTCTTTCCAAAATACCTTAAACGATCCCTAATTATCCCTGTTCACAAGGCGGGGGACAGAGATCGTGTCACAAATTATAGGCCGATATCCATTCTTCCTGCCTTATCGAAGGTCCTTGAAAGAATCATAAATTCCAGACTGGTTAGCTATCTAGAAGACAATCACTTGTTATCTGATAACCAATACGGATTTCGCCGAGGTCGATCAACAGATGACGCTGTCTCTAATCTTGTGAACTACATAACGACTAACTTGGATAAGGGAAATAAGTGTGTGTCAATTTTCTTAGACCTAGCCAAAGCCTTTGACACGGTCTCTGTCCCTATTCTTTTGAGCAAGCTGGAGCATATTGGTATTAGAGATGTACAGTTAAAATTAATGAGAGACTACTTGACGGACAGATATCAGCGTGTTAAGCTTGGTCCTTATGTAAGTGAAGATCTGCAAATAACATACGGCGTTCCGCAAGGGAGTATCCTCGGGCCCACCCTTTTTTTAATTTATTTAGACGATTTACTGTCTATGAAGACATTCCATGGCAAAATACTGTCATATGCAGATGACACAGCCCTAATTTTCTCTGCTGCGACATGGGAAAGTACTTTTCAACTGGCTCAAAAAGGTCTCGACGAAGTAACGGTTTGGCTACAGAATAATATACTTACTTTAAACGCTGATAAAACAAAATATATGGCTTTTTCGATTCGTGAAACTTTAGATCTAAATTATCATTTAACTGCCCATAATTGTTCTCATCCATCCAAAAATAAAGATACATCAAAAAAATGCTCATGTAAATGTTTGGAACGTGCTAAAACTATAAAGTACCTAGGTATTCTCGTAGATGAACAAGTTAGTTTTAAAGAACATATACACGTACTTAGTAAGAGAATCCGTAAACTAATATACTTTTTTAAAACATTGCGAAATGTGGTTGAACCGTATTTACTCAAGCAAATATACTACGCTATTTGCCAATCGTTGATAACTTATTGCATTACATCCTGGGGTGGTGCCCCGAAAACAACAATAAAAAAACTTGAAGTTGCTCAAAGAGCGGTACTAAAAGTATGCACAAAAAAACCTTTTTACTTCCCAACAAAATTACTTTATGAGACATGTGAGGTATTAACCGTACGTCAACTTTTTATTTCACAAACAATAATGAAGCATCACTCAACAATTCACTTCGACAAGGCTTTACGAGAAAGGCGGCGAGGCCATGCAGTTGGTGATAGATCGATGCAAATCAAAACCTCCTTTGCTCGCAGATTTTTCTCCTTCTTGGGTCCCTTTTTGTATAAAAAAATTAATAAAATTTCGGAAATATACAACCTAAATAAATTTCAATGTAGAAAACAAGTTAGATTTTGGCTTATGGAGTTATCATATGATGAAACAGAATCCCTGCTACGTGTTACTAGTTAGTGGACACACACACACACACACCCTCACACACACACACACACTCACACACACACACACACTCTCTCACACACACACACACACATACACACTCACACACACACACACACACACACACACACACACACACACGAACTTTTAATATACACACACTCGTACTGCGCTTTGGTGATATTATTATTTACTGTTCTTCTCTATGTTTAGATTGCATTCTTTTTTGTTTATTTCTTATTTTTTAAAAGTGCTTACTATGCTTGTTATGGCTTAAAAATCTGTACGAAGTATTTAGACACACTGTAAGGGAAACTGAATGCTGAAACACAGACTATTCGTCTAGTTCAGCAGCAGTCGCTCATTAATTGGACAAACAACCTACTCTTGTACCACTTAGCGTAAGCCAATTTACATGTAAATTCTTTTTTCTGAATAAAGTATTATTATTATTATTATTATATTCATGCCAAAAACTCCGGTTTTTAGAGGAATTGCTGTCTAGTTATGACTAGACTCGTGATTTGGCCCCATTTTCCTATTAAGAGCCCTAAAAATCACTATCGGGATGATGAAGAGATTTAAAAATCACTTTGTAAAAATGTCTAAGAAAAGAAGGAATAATTTTATTTTCACTTACATCGCCACTGAACCTTGTGAACCTCTTTAACTTCGTAACTTTGTTAATTAGGACTAGACTAGAAAATTCACCTCTTGTATTGAGAATCTCCACTGTGTCAAATTGGCGACTGACTGAATCGACTGGCACAGAAGTGCACCTCCTAATAGGGTTTTTTTTGTATACTGAGTAGTATCGGGTCAAAAGTCACTAATTTTATTAATTTCTAAACAAAATTTGAAATAATATTTAATATGTTACTTTTACATTTTTTATTTCACTATGGAATATGGTGGTGTTCATTACCTTTGAAGTTGTAGTAGGTATATCAAATTGTGGGTAATTTTTATGTTATTTCTGCTAATAGCAAGCTAAAGATTGATTTTTTTATTAACATAATAATGTTTCATGTATCTCCAAGTAACAATCATCACATTCATGAACATTTCTAAAACCCAATTCATTCATTCACCAATAAATATTGCTAATCTCAAATAGCTCATTCACTGTTTCCCAACCCCGTAAGTGTCAAATTTTATTGGTACGCCATTGTTGTTTACCGCAATACTCAAGTATAGACAAATGCACCTTACTACCTTTTTGCTACATTATTTTTACAATGATGCTGCGGCCACACTTGAAGGCGAAGATTCGTGTTCGCGTTGTCGCGACAAAATTTCGTGTTCGCTCTACGGCGAAGAGCTTGGCCACATCAAATAAACCTTCGCTACGTCGCGACAATCTAGAACGTTGCTAAATTCATTTTGCCCTTTGATGTGTTTACCGACAGCAGCGCGAAGGGTGTTTGAATTCGCGATGATGATTCGCGATAGGACGAATTTTTTAGCCAGACATGTCGCGACAACGCAAAGCTCTCATAAATCTTATTTAGATAACATTAAAACGCCTGTACTAATTCTCACACTACCTATGTGCTCCATGAAGGTAATGGCTAAAATATTTTCGCAGGCGCTTAGTAGATTCTAGACCAAGTATTGTAACTAATTATACTAAATTCTTAAGATTACATATCTGCTTATTTATATTTCTAAATTCTTAAGATTACATAGGTATCTTAAGAATTTAGAAATATAAATAAGCATGAAGTATAACGCGCGCCCAGAGCGCAGCGTTCCGGGCGCGCGTTCCGGGCGCTTTCTATGACTAGTCCCATATATGTATATAACGAAACACCAGAGTTACATAATGTAGTAATAAGTACAGATTTTAATGGACCTTTTAATGGAGATAAGAGAAAATAGAAAAAAAACATCTTCATTTGTTCCGTGACAGTGTCAATGTTCACTGAGTTTTGCCATGTCCTCCATCTTTTGCTTGCTCTTCTTGGAGCCAAACTTCCTAGCGAACTCCAGGGCTGATGTTTCCAGGAGCTTGCTGACATCATGATCGCGTGGAATGACCGGCTCCGGCTTCAGCTCCGCACAGCCAACTTCTATAAGTCGCACTTTTCCTGTGATCCTATTTCTAGCGAGTAAAAATGTATTACCAATGTCTTCGTTGGCCTCTTCGCCAACGTAGAGGATGTTGTCAATCTCAGTAGCAACGCGTTTTTTTCCAGTTCCTTTGTCTTCTAGGACGTAGGAGTCAGTGGATTTGAATTGGTCCGTAGTGTAGCCATTCTGGAACGTCACAACTAGGGGGTAAGCTTCCCATTTCTTTACAACTTCGTCTATAGGTAATTTAGACATTTTCATAAATGAGTTGTTCGTTAAACACAATTTCCTCGTGTAAACTTCTATACCTAATGGCGATGGCGTCCCGGACGTAAGTTATTACGAACTAATTAGTGAGAAATAATTTCAGAGTTAAATAATTCTGATTCAATGTAACATTATACAGCACTTTTAATTCATAAAGTATTTTAATGGTAAGAAAAAATTATGATGATGCGTTTACTATAAAAGTGTCTTTAAAAGTGATAAAATGACTTTCACTGCAAAAAGGCGATTCCAAAATGGCGACTTCCGAGTTCCGATAGTAATAAATTTTTCAAAAGCTTTAGCCATCGTCTATATTGTCTATGGTCTACGGCCAGCCCTCAGAATAAGGACTTAGGAATAGTACTTATTCTGAGGGGCAGCTAATCTGAAGATTATAGGCCGTGGTCGAAACGCTTCATTTGATGTCAAAAATCGAAGGTATGAAGCATCTGATGAAAAACCCTCAGCTGGTCTCAGCTATGGTAATGCCCCCTTCTACTATACTATATTATTTACCATTCCATTCAAGTAGGGAACCCATTCTATCCTATCTATCTTCTATCTATATATGTATATAAAAATTAATTGCTGTTCGTTAGTCTCGCTGAAACTCGAGAACGGCTGAACGGATTTAGGTCAATTTCAAGGAAAACCATAAAAATGGATTGGCTCAATTTCATTATGTCGAACTTGCTGTTGTTGTGTTTGATGTGCAATTTCGTTCGGGTAAAAAATAGACATCCGAGACATCCGACAATCCGAGTCGAAAACTTATAGGCGGAAAATTCGTATTTCGGTGCATTTTTAATATAAAAAATATTATTATTATTTCTTGTTTTGATGGCAACCAGCCGATGTCGACAAATTCTGCCAAAATCAAGTCTTGACACGCACGAAATGGGCAATTTTATTTTTTATTTTTAAGCTATATTTATATTTTTACTTCTTTGTGAAGAATTTGTGGACTTAATGAATTTTCCATCTAGGTATATACAGCGATTCTGAAACAATATACAAACAACATTACACTAAAAAAATCCAATAATTACTAAGAATTCACTTAAGTACTAAAAAACAAAACTAAAACAAAACTCCAGTTAAAACTTAATATCATTTTCTATAATGAACTTAATAAATAATACCTACATAAAGGTCTATTGATGACGATAAATATTTTAGTAAACATGTGAAATTAATTGGAAGTGGAATATTTACAGATGGAACACAATTATTATAAATCTATCGACCTATTATTTTAGGTCAGTTGATAAAAATCTGGTCAAGACTTAGATGAAAACAATTTCATCTAAGGGTCAAGATCACCCTCCTCAAGACCACATTTCCAGGTCATTCTCAGGCATTTCTCCACGGGGTCCGAGATTGACGGCCCAGGGCATAACATGTCCAGATTATCAAAATATACCCCTGCAAAAAATACTTCAGTATCCTCTAGGTCCTCGTCTACCTGGAGAACATGTAAACTTTGCTGAAAACCGTTTGCAACTCACACAAAAAAAAATCTGAAATGGCTGAAAATGACCTTCGGTGGCTTGTCCCCAACCCAAAACTAGACAATTTATAATTATTTCTATAAAACTCAGAATGTTGTCCGGGAATGTATTTATGATCACATATTGTCAGATAGTTAAAGTACCTGTCATATAAATACCATAAGAATCTAAACAATAGTTCGCCTACAATAGCAAGATGTTTGAGTGTCCCTTGCTTCTGCCTGAATTTGGTGGCACTTCTGAAGCAAGGGTTTCTTCGGTCGTAGATTACTCTAGGATCGCGGTGTGGACGAGCCATTTTGTCAGTCACGCCACGAGTCCCCACAGATTACAATACAAATAGATAGGTCACTTGTATTTTTTTCTGGGGGTACGAAAGTGCTGCTTGCGGCGATCACGAACAGTACTAAAAACAAGCGCGGCAAATTTGAACTGGTGTCGTGATATTTTTTTGTTGTTTGATAAAGCTGAAAATGGAAACACTTGCAGGTGGATAAAATAAAAAGCTCTGAGAACTTCTTATCATCCACTTGCAAATGTTCCCATATTGGACCATGGTGACAAAATGGGATAAAATAGAAATAAAATACGAAACTGTGATGTATTTTTTTGTGTTATAAATATAATTAAACCCTTTGAATGAATGTCGATGAAACAAAAATGATCTATCAGGATCGTGGCAGTCCCGGGTCTCTGTCTATCTTGTAACAATAGCTTTTTTGTAGCTTAAACACATTTAAATCCACCGTCTTAGGTTATACTGGCTACTGGCAGCATCTTCATAGTTTTGTCAACTTCCATTGGCACAGGGACAGCGTGTACATCAGTGGCAGATTGAGTCCACTGCAAATAAACAAAGACCACATGAAAACTTGTAATCAATTACCAAAATAAGAGCAGTCTTTTTGTCTTTGCAAAGTACAAACCTTATAGATGAAGTGGGCACTGCAATTTTAACAATTCTGTGTTTGCTTCCGTGAAACACATTTTCCAAATGTATATGACATCTACTGGGGTTTGCATCTATGTTCTCGTCATCACCCTACAAACTGATTCCAACTCTTGCTTTCAAAGTTCACAAAATACGATACCGAAACAAACAGTGCAAAACACAAATGAAACAGAGTCCTGTCTCAAATCACCGATGCGCTAGTCTGAAGGAACGTTAACAAATCTGAATAGCGAAGTAAATAATATTCACTGAAAAAGCAAATTACAAAATACTTGAGAAAACTCGTTGCAAAATGTTTCGAGTTTGACATTTTCTCTGTGTTGCCATGCAAATTTCTCAACATTACTACCTTCGCCATCTGATATCTGATAATAAGAACCACAAAATGTACTTTTAAGTTCATCATCCTAGAACTTATGTAGCTCTATTAGTACAAAAATAAAAATTATTAAATGTTAAAGTTTTAGTTCAAAAACTTAAAGTTGCAATAGTAACAGTTAATAAATATATTACATAATAAGTATTGTTTTGGATGGCAACTCAAATGATGTTTTTTGTTCTGTTCGCAATGCCTAGATGGCGCCACCAAAAATTTTTTGATCGTTTGTTCTAAGAGACCATACCATGAGTCACGCCGCAGCGCCCGAGGACAACGGACGGGTGATTGAATGAAAGTCATTGGAAATATTTGGTCCAGGGTACACTTTGACTTCGGTGGAGGTGTTATTGGAAAGAGTACTTATTGACTGTAAAATCTAGTGCTTACTGTATAATTTATCTCAGTGACTAATTTCCAGTGCCTTGAGCTGGGGTTGATAGGTGGTCTTGCATAAGAGTGAACTTGAAAAAATATATCTCTGATTTCGGTGTGCCTGATTTCGTTGGTTTTTTGAGCACCGAAGTCAGAAAAACTTCTATCAAAGTCAAATTTGCCTGATTTCAGTGTATTTCGTTCGACTTTAGAGAACCGAGGTCAGATTCCTTACATGTAAGTTTCAAGGAGGATATGCGCATTTGTTTTTTTCGAAAACTAATCGCTAACTGTGAAAGAAAACATCGTGTGGAAACCTACGACTAGTTTTACACGTGTAGATGTTTACTTTACTGTTATGAATAACGACGAAAATGTGGTTTCTGTCTTAATTGATTTCAGTTAGATTAAAAACTGCTGCAGCAGCAACTACGTTAACTTGAAAATGTGAAACATGTGTACCTATTCGTGTGTACATTTTTTCATGTGTATGTGTGTGCTTATTATGTCTGTGTTTGTGAATTATGTGAATATGTCAACAATGGCAAGTTTAAAGTACCTACAGGAAAGGAAGTGGGTGTACATTTCTTTACAACAACTTTTTGACAAGTACAAACCATAGCATTAGAAATAATAATAAAAACATATCTTTGAATGTTTACACAAGATTTTGTGTTGAATAAGTCCAAAAGACTATTTTGCTAAGTAAATTTTATAATAAGGTTTTCGACAATGTTACACAAATGAACAAGACTGATTTAAGTTTAAGGAAAGTTTTGTTTGTAGAATTTTTACTGGATTATTATTAAAACACATTTTATCTATACCTTTTTTTATACGTGGATTATTTTATTCCATTTTATGGCATTTGAAGTTGAGTAATGTTAAATTCGCTTTTTATGAAAAAAAAAACGTTAAAATGGAATAAAATAAAATCCGGAAGTAAAATTCGCATAGTAGGTATGTGTAATTTTGTTAAAATCATTTAACTCTTTCATAACTTATGCCATGTTAAAACCAAATAAAGGGTGTCTCGAATTGCTTATTGTTTTTGGTGTAGTCACTTTATAAAGATAAGGCTATACTGAGACAAAAATGTATAATTTAGTGTTTTGATAAAATTTGATTGATTATATCAGCCCGGTTTTTATTTATTATAATATCCTCTTTTAGTTTCTAGACAATGCCTAACATTACTGGTATCAAATTGTGACTTTGGCACGTTAAATTATTCTCTGGTAATTTTCCGATTCCAGTGAATTATTTTCTGATGTCGATGCTTACAATCTGACCACCCAAGTGATGCGCCCGTCCCTACGGGCTTTTTATGCGCCAGTATTGTAGTCTCTAACTTCATAAGTATTTAGAGTTATTTTAGATTGAAACCGTGCCGCCCACACGTAATATGGATAGCAGTACCTACTTTATTTTCTTTGGCGGATAAGATATTACGTACTTGTGTACCTATATTACCTAGGTAGGTATTTCAGTTAACTGTTTTTCAAACGTTGAGGTGAAACGCAAAATTAATTCAATTTCTAACAACATAGGTACGACCCATTTTACTAAAAATGCAAATAAAACTAAGTTGTTCACAATATCGACTCTTATTTTATTAAACTGTAAAAAGAAACTATACGTCTTAGATTCCACTTTAATGCAATTTTGTGTTAAGACATGGCAAACACAACTAGAAACTAAAAATATTGTTGTCCATAATATTTTACATCCAGGTTGATTATTTTCCAAGCTTTAAATATAATACTAGGTACACACACATTCATAAAATAAATATAACATCAAATACTCTTACATAAGTAATTATATAATGTAAACACTCGAATAGTTTTCTTTATCCATATTTTAAATAACTTAAAATTATCACATTCAATTTTAATTTCTTTATCGAAAATTCACTACAACATTATAATGTTCCTATACTTAACAAATGCTTACATTTTATAAAGGTTTGACCCACCGTTTCGAACTCCCGTTCTCTCGTAAGCCAGTATACGAGAAAGCAAGGGTTCGGCTGCTTTTACTTCTACCATCATTGCTCTCTAACATTTTTAATGATTTCAAAACGTAAAAGTGAGAAGTAACTTCTGACGCCATTTGCTTCTTGATTGACTGTACTTCATATTAATATGTGGATTGAGATATTATTATGTATTTATTGATCAGTAATGAATGAGCCGTTTTCAGAAGAACTAAAAAAAAATTTAACGGCTGTCCAGTTAAATAGTAACAGTTAAATGTTTGTCCTTTCGGAGTTATACAGTATTGAAAAAAAATTCAATAAAATATAACTCCGAAAGGACAAACATTTGGCTGTTGGCGTCATAGTAACTTTTGTTCAGCTCGCTGAGACCTATTTTATGATGTATCACACATGGCTATTGGGCTGAGGTCCAAAATTGCATTCCTTTGACAGCCGTTAGATTTTTTTTTGTTCTTCTGTAAACGGCTCATTACACGATGCAGCATCGATGCAGTCGCAAATGGTTCAACTTTAAACACTTGCGCTACTGGTTGGACCATTCACGCACGACTGCATCGATGCTGCATCGCGACTGCATCTATGCTAAGAGTCGCAATGTGTAAAGGCCCTTAGGTACGGAAACGTGTGTTTAAAAATCGTAGAGTTTGCGAGCGCGTTTGATGGCAGAAGTAAAAACGCGTTAAACATAATTTGCATTACAATAAATAGTACTAAATGGCAAACTAAGCAATGAAGCTGCCTTCTCATGACAGAAATGTCTTACCATGAGAAAAAATGCCGCCATCGAGCTTTTTCCACTACATACAGGTGTGCCAAAACTCGACGCCGGAACCGGGTGAAAAGGCAAGTCATACTAGTTATTAAAAAGATATAAAAAAAATCAAATTTTTTTTTTCAGTAGTCAATTTGTTTTTAAATTTATATTCAAAAATTTCACAAAAAAAAATTTAAAACTTCTCCTTTTAAGTCAGCTGCAGCAGCTGGTATGGAAATTTTGTTAACAGTTTAAAGAAGCATTATTCAGAGTTACAATACAAAAAAATTTTGGAAAAAGTAAAGATTTGTGGCAACAGGATTTTTTTAAATGCCTATAATTTTGTATAATCGTAATTGCATGATTTTTTTTTTGATAACCAGTAAGACTTTCCTTTTCACCCAATTCCGGCTTCACGTCGAGTTTTTGGACACCCTGTATATCCAGAAGTATTTGACAGTTCGAAATAAAGGATACTTTGACGCCTAGGGCCAATTTAACCTAACCCACAAGTGAACTCGGCTTCATAATAAATTACAAATTGTAGTTTTATGAAACTTGGACATGATATGCTGTTTCGCTCGCATAATCTGCAAGTTCTATAATTATTAAAAACATACTCTTAATAATAATAATAGTGGTCTGAGGGTTCGCTGGAAAATTACAGCCATTTTGAATACCTTTTGTCTTCCTATATAGTGACTTGTTGACAAAGAAAAGCTGTTTCCAAAATGATTTCTTTTACTACAGGACTTTCTCAATCGTAAACTAGGCAAATGACGTATTACCGTATGACGTGTTATCAATTTCTCATACAGCTTCCGACTAAAGTTATCAAAAGCATAAATACTATATTTCGTCGCTTTGGTAGTGAAGAGAGTCCACATTTTATGCAAAATAAGTTAATAGCACAATAACAATTAGAATGACAATAAAATATTGTTACTGCTGGTGAAGAGCGACAACCCACCAAAGTATTTAAATCAATAATAATAACAGTGCTTAAGAGTTTTAAATGAACTGGCAACTTAACGGCCTAGCCACGGGGATCGGCGGTGCGAACGGCGGTGCGGCGGGCGGGGCGACAAACTGAAACAAACTCATAGAAATGTACGGAGCAAGCCACGCGGAGCGGCGAACGGCGGCGCGACTGGCGAAATGTACCGAGCGGCGAGCGGCTGGCGAGTGAAACAAACACATGAACAAGTACGGCGCAAGCCACGGCGTCGAGCGGCAGTCGCGGCGACTAGTGCAGAGATCAAACGAGTTTAGTTGTTTTCGCCGCGAATAATAAATACCGAGACTGTTATTGCTGAAATACTAACAAAATGGGGTATATTTGTTACTTTGATAAAGAACATAATTACCTAAAAGTTATTTAATTTCATGAAACATTAATATACAGAGTAACATTTAATTAACTGACCATATTTTAGCAGCGATATTTCTGAAAAAATGTTGTTATGAAAAAAATTCATTGATACCTACTATCATTCATTCAATATGGTCAGCTTAATTAAATGGCACCTATGTATTAGATCAATTTTTCAGCGGCACTTAAAACTCTAGCTGCATTGACTTTTTTTCCAATCCTGAAGAATATAATTCGGCAATAATTCTAGTAGACTCGAAAAATGTTTCGGTGGAAAAATGTGGAATTCTCCATAGTATACCTCGATTCCTATTCAAATCTATGGAGTAGATTACTCTCTTCCAAATATTATGTATTGAACAAAAAAAATATTACTTTGAGATAAAGACATTTCGCTCTTGACCGGCCTGCCCTACTCAGCCCTACTAGTCCCGGCGGCAAACGCGCCTGCCCGTGGCCGGCAAACCGCGCCGCGCGAATTTTCGTCCCGCTTGCCGCACCGCCGTTCGCGCCGCCGTTCCCCGTGGCTAGGCCGTAAGATCTGAATGCGTATGTACTGAGTTTTTTCATTCACTCTCGATAGTGAGAGCGTTTGCGATTTGCATAGGAGTAACAAAGAGACAAATAGATGGCGCGCTTTGTCACTCCTATGCAAATCGCAAACGCTCTCGCTATCGAAAGTGAATGACAAAACTCAGTATACGCACTCAGTGTGCTTAGTGCGAGTTTTTTTAACTACTCGATCGCGTTAACGTAAACTCATATTCTATAGGAGTGACAAAGCGCGCCATATAGTTGTCTCTCTGTCACTCCTATACAAATTGCAAACGCTCTCGCTATCGAAAGTGAATGAAAAAACTCGCACTAAGGGCCCAGATTAGTGTTTTTACACTGACACGAGTAACGTAATTGCTCATTATCTCAAAACGTAAAGGTCTTAGCCCACTTACACGACTCTGCTCCCAACCGGCAAAAATAAGCAGACAGCTCGCAGTCAGCTGTCAGCTAATTTATGATGCCAATGTAAAATATATCTAAAGAGCAATATTTAAAGCCCACATTTGAATTATATTATTATTGCCGGGTGGGAGCAGAGTCGTGTAAGTGGGCTATGACCTTTAGACTGTGGGTTAACTCTCTTCACTACCAAAGCGACGATTTACAAAAAAAAAAATATGCCAACGAAACAGCACATCAGACGTAACGCCAGCCTTAAGGAAACACAAAGAATCCATCAAATGGAAAGTTACAAAATCAGAATGCATAATTCAGGAGGTAATTTTCAATAGTGGTCAAATCCAAATTCACAGATTATGAAGTGAGTATACCGCCTTTTTCTATGAAGAATTCTCTACTGGCTCATAAGAATCATAACTAGCCAAATCCACCGTAGAGCCCTCAAAATACAAATTAAATGTAGGCCTTACTTTCAAAATTGGCCTAATCCGGCACACCTTATTTTCAAACATAGTCAGATCCGTTCGAGCCAATCACGTCGCTTTAAAGACCCTCCGCCATCTTGCTTTCTCAATACATTGAACTGAAGTGTAGACGACTAACGTGTGTTGTTTTGTGTCGTAAAAGTAAGTGAATTTTAGCAGAAAAACTGACTATTTCAACCTAAGCCATGGAGAAAAATGTAGAGGAAGTGCCTAGCCATCATGCCAAGAAAAGAAAATCTGCCGCCGGACCAAATAGTCGCGGAGAAAAGAAGAAGAAACGGTTAGTATTTTCGCGAACATTTTGGTTGTTTACTGAGGCAGGGGCTAGGGTTGTGTTTCATTATTCTTGCTAAATAACGTCTATGACATTGGATTGGATGGTTTGGATATTCTAACTTGTATAATATTGAATTAGTATGGAGGGGATAAATTATTGGTTTATTTTATATAAAAAATGTTTTAGGGTTAATTCTTAATAGAATTAATTAATATAGTGCATATGGTTTTCTGTACCGATACTACGAAAAAAATGCACTTTTTTCATCACTTATGCTCTAGGTAGTTGTGTCTAATAAACGGTAGCAGAAAAATAAGTTTTTACTCAGGCAGACGGATTTTTATAAAATGTATTTTTTGTCTTTTTCAGGTATTTGTGTACGAATCTACCGTCAAGGTATCCGTGTAGACATAACAGCGAGGCTTATAAATGTGCTAACGTGACAATGCAAGGCATGAAACTATTTCATGATAAATTTTACACTAACCCTGATAAACAGTATCAAGATGATTTTATTATAAAATACTGCAAAACGGCAAATCCAGCCCGTAAAAGATCAGTAAACGGAAGGGGCAATGCCAAAAAAATGAGCATTATTTATAGTATGAAAGATACCAACGAGGAGATGATACCGGTGTGTCGCAATTTTTTTTTGAACGCTCTATCAATTAAAAAAGGACGGGTCAGAGGAGTGTTAAAGAGACACAAAGATACAGGTTTAATGGCTATTGAAAAACGTGGTGGAGATAGAAAGTCGATCAAAAACGTTGGATTGAGAGAAGCAATAATTTCATTCATAAAGAAATTCAAGGGTGTTGAATCACACTACTGCCGATCGAAAAGCCGGCGTACCTATTTGCCATCAGAGTTAAGCATTGCATCAATGTTTAAAATGTTCATTGAAGAAAATAATCAGTACTCTTATTGCAAAGAGTCATATTTCAGAAGAATATTTAATACGAAATTTAACATAAGCTTTAGTCATCCAAGAAGTGATGTGTGTTCCACTTGCCTAGAATTGAAAGAAAAAGTGAAAATTGAGAAGGACGATTCAGCTAAAGCTCAAATCCTAATTGAACTGCAAGTTCACGAGAAAAGAAGCAAATCATTTTTCAACTTCCTGGCAGACACCGACCCCAAACTAAAAATATTATCGTTTGATTGTGGTAAAAACCAACCATTACCAAAAGTCCCCGACCAAACCACATATTATTCCCGCCAGCTATACTTATACAACTACACAATAGTTGTAGGTCATTCCCATGCAGATCTGACTAAAGAAAATGTGTTTTCTTATTTATGGACCGAAGATGTTTATGGAAAGGGGTCAAATGAACT
Source organism: Yponomeuta plumbellus (assembly GCA_947310845.1). Classification (NCBI taxonomy): domain Eukaryota; kingdom Metazoa; phylum Arthropoda; class Insecta; order Lepidoptera; family Yponomeutidae; genus Yponomeuta; species Yponomeuta plumbellus. Next base: position 6,667,477 of record OX371220.1, on the reverse strand, counting down.
ATCTAGTGCACTGTATCACTGCTTACAAAATAATTTAGATCTCACTGGTGTAGAGGTACTCCGACTAATGGCTGATGGGTGCTCTGGACAAAATAAAAATTCAACCATGATAGGGATGATTTCCAAATGGTTCAGCAGTTGTGCACCAAGGTCACTTAAAAAGGTGGAACTAATTTTCCCCGTGACGGGGCATTCATTTATTCCCCCAGATAGAGTGTTTGGTGTGGCTGAAAAAGAAATAAAGAAAAGAAATACCATTGTACAACCGCATGAGTATGTTGACATTATAAAAAAACAAGCAACTGTTTTTCATCTGGGGGACATTGAGGTAAGTGATTGGAAGACAGCAAGCCAAAAAATCCATAAGGGGACCCAGTCTTTACATTTTAAAATAATGTCCTGCAAGAGGTTCCTATTCACAAGAATGAAAGGAGAACCTCGAGGAGTTATAGTAAGAGGTGAAACATTTTACCACAATGATACCAGCGCTCGACGTTCTATTACTAAACCCGGCAAATACTCTTCAGACATATTACCAGACCCTATCACCGCCTCCCCTAGAGTAAAAAAAGAAAAAATTGATGACGTAGATAAGTTGCTAACAAAACACTTTGGAAAAGAATGGAGACAAAGAGAGGATCTCAACTATTACAAAACTGTTATAGACAATCAAAGAAATAATGCTGAGGCTGATACTAATTATGATAACGTAGAGGAGGCATTGTTGTGTGAAGAATATATTGAAGAACTTTGTGTAAGCGATATGATATAGTTTTTTAGATGTTAAGGGTACATGAATGCTCAAATTATTTCTCAGATAAATAAATAATAATAATAATAAATAAATTGTATATCGTGTTTTATTTACGTATCTAAAAAGTGCAATCGTTACTTTTGATATATTTTGGTATGCTGTACGAATGGACAACCCTAGCGTTATTGTTAGTTGAATTGTTCAAAAGTAGTCAAATCCCGACAGTTACTTACAGAATTGGTCTAATCCAATTCGCTTTCAGCCAAAACTGGTCAAATCCACACCTTGCAAACAAAAATAGTCAAATCCAGTTTTTAAACGTGTTTTTCTCCGTAAATACAAGCAATAACTCGATTTGTATTATCTTTTAATAATCCTGAACCCCACTGTAATCTATAGTTACCACTTTAAGCATCATTGCGGAGGCCATCATGGCGGTACACAGAAGTTGTGTTTTCTCAATTTGGCATAAAGTGGACTTGACTATTATTGAAAATTACCTCCTGAATTATGTCCCATGTTACAGGAGAGTTGAGAATTCTGGATTTATTGCGTCATGAAAGTTATTAAAAACTGACTGCTATGATCCAATGCGTAAACCACGTACCCGAGTGAAACGCATGGATTCACCATTGTTGTCAACAAGTTCTCTGAACTGGTGGCGTTGGGACGGGGACCACGCGGGTCCTATTAATACAGACATCCCATGCAAATTCTTAAGTCGGCTAATCGGCTTCCCACGGTCCGCGACATCGCGGACGGACGCGGACCAGCTCGCACGACACACCGTGGGAAGGGTCTCGGTCCGCGGTAGCACAGACGTCTGTGGCGGTGCGCCGTATGTGCATGGCTGTCCGCGTCCGTCCGCGATAACGCGGACCGTGGGAAGCCAACCTTAGCAATTGAGGTAAAAAAAAATAAGCAGCTAAAATGGCAACACACATGAAACATTACAAAGTTAAATATTTTAATACATAATTAATCCATATCATTTTAAGAATTACATTTTGTGCACGTACCTCCCGCGTCTTAAGATTTAATCAAATTCAATAACATTTTGGCCAAGACAACACCTATAGGTACTTTGTGTATAAGTGGCTTACTATCCGCGCCTTCTTTTATGTATCTGGACCTAATGACGCGCTTCAAATCGTATCTGAATCCTACCATTTACCAAAGAAATTTGTATAGTCTTTGACAGAGACGATTGGAATTAGTCAGGGATTTGGTGCGTGTATTATCCTCCTCATGTCGACAAAATAACAATAGAAAACATTTGTTATTTTAGCCACTAGTCTTACAAGCCTCCACCAATCCGGACTCGGCCCCCGTCATTAATTTTATAATATTTTAATTTTAAATTAGGCGATCCAGCAACAACATTTGCACACCGAAAGGTAGAACATGAAGGATCCTAAGAATACATTTAAAACATGTTATGTACCAATGTTCTAGCAAATAAATTATTTTTACTTTTTACTTTTACTTTACTTTACGTGGTGGAGTATGGCCTATCTAAGGAAAGAGACCCGTGCCCCTCGGTGGGGACATAATGGGTTGATGATGATAAACTCTGGACGACGCGAGCGCATTCAGATGGGTTATAATTACACCGTGTCCAATAAGTTCGAATACAAATCTTTTTTCATTCATTACCATAACGTATTTATATTTAGAATGTTGAGATATTTGAAATTCGATGTCATATATTGTCATAAATAAACAATAAAAGTATAAAAGGCCAAATATTTCTAGTATTGATTTAATCCAATATGAAGCATTTACGTGACGCGGTTGTTACGAAATTTCTCAAAGGCGACAGTCCAGGTGCAATTTTTAGGGCGTTTAAAGTCTTCGGGATAAAACGTAATTTTGTTTACACTACTATTAAACGTTACAAGGAATCATCCTCGTTGGAGGATAGGAAGAGATCTGGCCGACCACGTTCAGTAAGGACAGCTAGCGTATTGAAAGTGGTAAGAGAACGAGTTCGGCGAAAACATCATCGCTCTGTGCGAAAACTTGCTGCAGATTTGAAGATATCCAGAGGATCGGCGCACAACATATTTAAAGTAGACCTCGGATGTCATGCTTACAAAAAACGCAAAGTCCATGGTATTTCCGAAGCGACCAAGAAAAAGAGATTAGATCGATCGAAATCGTTACTTGCTTGGCACGCTGGGGACGAGTTTGTTTTTTCTGACGAGAAACTTTTCGTTTTAGAACAACCTCACAACTCGCAAAATGACCGGTTGTGGGCAGCAAGGTTAAAGGACATCCTGGAGAGTGAGAGGAGTGTCCCAAGATTCCAGAGTGCGCCGTCGGTGATGGTATGGGGAGCAGTTTGCAAAAGAGGCAAACTTCCTTTGATATTCATTGATAAAGCAGTTAAAATCAATGCTCAGTATTATAAATCGGAAGTATTGGAGAAAATTGTTAAGCCAAGCTTGAAAAGATTGTATGGAGACGATTATTACATCTTTCAACAAGATGGAGCCCCATAGCACACGGCGAAAGCAGTTCAAGAGTGGTGCGAGGCGAATTTGACCAATTTCTTAAAGAAAACTGAGTGGCCTCCCAGCTCACCAGACTTGAACGTATTGGATTATTTTGTATGGTCGCACATGCTATCAAAACTGAACAACTACAAAATCACAAATATGGACCGTTTCAAAAAAGTTATTCAGAAGATTTGGGACGAAATGCCAATGGAAATGGTGCGTGCTGCGTGCGACGGGTTTGAAAAACGTTTGAAGCTAGTAGTAAAGGTTAAATAAAGGCGGAGTCATTCCAAAATATTTACTGTAAATGTTAGGCATATTTATGGTACTTTAAAAATATAATACATTTTACTAAGAAATATGTCGATTTATTTGTATTTAGTGGCTCTTTTACACGGTGTAAACATAAACATTTACATACAGGCACATACATTGCTTCTGGCCCTACACTAGGATACCCTGTGTCGTGGGGACCAGAAACAGCGAAGTCACAAACATGTAAACATCCAAGACCTGGGGGTTTTTTCTCCCCAGCCGGGGTTCGAACCCGGGACCTCTCGCATGGTATATCGGGTGTCGCAAAACTCAAAGTCAAGCCGGAATTGGGTGAAAAGGCAAGTCTTGTTAGTTATCAGAAAAATAAAAAAAAATTCATGAAAAAAAATTTAAAGGCATTTAAAAAAAAATTGAAAAATCCTGTTGCCACAAAGCTTTACTTTATCCAATTTTTTTTTATTTCTAACTGAAGAAAAGGAGACTTTTTAAAACAAAATAACTTAAAAATATGCCCATTATTAATTTTAATTTTCATTCTTTGTGAAATGTCTTGAACAATTAAAAAAAAATTATTGTACTAAAAAATCGTTTTTTTTTTCTTATTTTTCTGATAACCAGTATGGCTTGCCTTTTCACCCGGTTCCGCCTAGACGTTGAGTTTTGGGACACCCTGTATAAGCAGATGCGCTAACCACAACGCCACAGACGTCTAAAACAATGACGCTAGTGCAATTGACTCTTGCATAAAACGTAATGACGGAACTGAGATCATAGAACGAATAATAAGTAGTACTGAATACTGAAGTAGTATCGATAAGATACCTAGGCAGCAACTGTGTTGTATTGTACCTCAAACTCCTACCCCGTTTCACATACGTTAACAATCTGTTAACAGCTACCTATTTCTTTTGTACGCACTGTAGAGTATACATAAATATGTGAGTGGTTGACCAAAAAGGGACCTCAAGGGAAAATAATTGATTTCGAGAAAATCGCGTTTGAAGTTTCGTGTTTGAGGTTTCAACTCGTGCTCGGCTCACAAAAAAAATCATAAAAAAATAACTACGGTACCTAAAAATATTCTGGTTAGACCAAAACAAAGCTAAAATACCGCAGATTAAAAAAATCGAATAAAAAAAAATAACGGTTTCCAATCCCTCCAGGTCCCTTTTTGGTCAACCACTCACACATACAGTAGTAGTCACTTTGGTAATGCAGAGAAGACTTTGACTCAACTCTGCAAATGGGAATGACCACAGCTGGTTGGACTCTTTCGACAAAAAATCAAGTAAGTGCCGGATACACGTCCGTCAATAAAGACCATAATTTAGTTTTGAAAATTAACTAACGAACTCTAGTCAAGCTGTTTACACGAAACAAAATGATTTAGTCTTGGACCGTGAAAGGAACGAAAACATCTGTCAAGCCTGCACCGGATACCGTATGCAGAGATCATAAATTACCACTTACCCTAACGCTGATACTCTTTCGTTACACGTACCTACTTTTAAACAAAAATACTCCTTTCCTAACTTTCACAGCACTGCCTACATGAAGCTTGAACCTCCTTATAGACACAAACTTTTCGAGCAGTCCCTTCTCAGTCTTAGTCACAGCACTGGCCACTTAATTCCACTTAAAAAAAAAGCCTAAGGATCGTAGAGAACCTCACAATCGGGCCTCAAAGCCTTGAACGCCTTGACCCCAGCCTCGTTCACTTTGGTCCCCCTCATATCCACATACATCAAGTCCGGTGCAGACGTAGCCAAATGGTTGAGACTCCTATTAGTGATCCGGACATAGCCGGCGCAGACGAGTTTCTTCAGCTTCGACTTGTGCGGTCGATCACTGTGTCCCAAAGCCGCTCCCAGTTGATCGATCCTGATCACATGCTCGTCCTCGTCATCGGAGTGACCAAACTTCTTCAGAGTGACATCGGTGACTAGCAAAGCCGGATGGATGGGCAGATGGTAGTTCCTTAGCCCGAGCAACGCTCCAGGGACTCGACGGGCATTCCTTGCTAGGGGCACTCTGTACTCCTGCCTCCTATAGGGCTGGTTCTCCATAAAGTGCTCTCTATCCAGCTGAATGTAGAATCTGTGGTTCGGTATCGGTCTCTGAACGTGAATAGGGTGTTGTGGGTTCGGCTGACGGACTTGACCTTCGTTGAGGTCCTGGACGACGGGGCCTGGGGCGTTAGCGTTAGCCTCCGGGGCGTTCCGAGCCGGGCCCGGGGCGTTTTCGTCCTCATTGACAATCACTGGGGGTAGATTCCGCCGGAACTTCACGTAGCGCCTGGGTCTGTTGTCGTCGTTGGCCGACGAGGGTCCGGCGTCGTTTGAGGAGCCAGCATTGTTGTCTATACTCGCATTGGAGGTGCTTTCGCTGGAGTTGTCATTGCTGTTTTGGTCGCTGGGGCTTGGCCGGCTCAGCCTCGGCTTCTTAGCCGGCGGGCCGTCGCCGCTGCCGTTTTCTTCATCACTTGTGTCGCTAGAATGGTCCATCTGCGCCGCGTTCACATCTGCGTTCCCTGGAGCGTTTTGCGCGTCATTCCCGTTCGCGGTAGGGCGTTCAGCTTGGACCGGGGCGTCATTCCTCCGGGCGTCATTCTCCGGCGCGTCATTGCCGGCTGCGTTTCTGTTGGCGTTTCCTCCGCCGACGACTATTATTACATTTCCGTCGCCAGCAACGTTGGCTGGTAGAGCGTGTATTTCAGGGCTGCCGCCGATGAAGAATATGACGTCGCGTCCTCGTATGTTCCTGCGGACGCCAAGTCTTGCGTTTTCCAGGAGAGCAGCGTCATTCTCGGCTCTTTCGAGTATATTGTCGGGTGGAGGATTCCCGTCGTCCGGGGCGTCTAAGGGGTCTGCAAGATAAGAGTTGGCATAAGAATACTATCAAATTTGCTTTGTTTGCACAGTTTTACAAATTCGCTGTGGATACTTAGGTTTAACTGAGACTAAGTGAGGTTTCTGGCTTCGTAGACGAACTGAATGTTAGCTAACGGCCTTGAAAATAACAATTGAGAATTACCGTTGCTACGGCGGTACGATGGGGGCTTCTATTTATTTATTTATTCAGTTTCGAGAATCATCAGCATAGAATAGAATATTATTAGCATAGAATAGAATATTATGCTGATGATTCTCTCGTAGCAACGGTAATTCTCATTGTTTATTGTGCAAAAATATAAGTACAAAGCTTATTACCATAAAAATTTACTTAAATGCTAGACACAAGATTAAAGATTAGCTTGTGACACTATGCTAGGTTAAAAACCTGTGTTACAGCAATCAGTGCCAATTCCCCACCGAAGCGACAATTTACTTTGCTTGGCGTTGGGTTGTACATAATATTATTTAAATCTATTTGACAATGACGACCTCGCTGGCGTAGTGGTTAGCGCATCTGATTACCATGCGAGAGGTCCCGGGTTCGATCCCCGGCTGGGAAGAAAAAAAAAATCTCCAGGTCTTGGATGTTTACATGTTTGTGGCGTCGTTGTTTCCGGTTCCCACGACACAGGGTATCCTAGTGTGGGGCCAGAAGCAATGTATGTGCCTGTATGTAAATGTTATGTTATGTTAATAGTAATTTTAATGACTTTACTAATGTAAAGAGAAAATACATATCTTAGGTTCTTATTAGTGAACATTAAACAAGATGAAGTAGTGATGTAGTAGTACATAGTAGACTTTGTATAGTGTTGTTAGTGAGTGAGTTCCTCTTTTTGTGTTGTGTATGTGAGTGTTATAGCGTGAAATTACATTGTAACGTTATAACTAGAAGTAGAAGTAAATACTCTGATCAGGATAGCGATAAGATAAGAATATTCTTTATTGCACACAAGAAGCGAGAGACAAATAAAAGTTACAAGTAAAAAAAAATACAACGGGCGCTCTTATTGGTAGCAGCAATTACTTCCAGACAACCTTGTGACGGAAAGGTAGCCGAAGAATAAAGAGAGACGGGTAGTTGTTGCAAATACGAATAACAGTGTGGAGTACACGGTCCGTTCGTCGGTTACGTCTCTCTGTATGTTCGTAAGTCTATGTGTGTGTGTCAAATCAAGTCAAAAGATTTATTTACAGTGCCACCATCTTACCTGTTCAGTTGATAGCGGCGCTAGTGGAGAATTTAGTAGTAACATTGAACCTTATCACTTAGTAATAAAGTCCAAAACCAATGAAAAATGTATACTAGCTCAGCCTGTTAAAGGGTTAAAAAAAATGTTAAGATATTATGTCAAATAAAATTTGTAATTAAAATTATGTAACTAAATAGTCAACACGTTTAGAAAATTTTCAAAATTAAGTATGTAGTCCATTTACCAATAAATAATAGAAAATGTCGAATATTCAATAGAATAGTATTATGTAGTATAGTAGTTTGTGCGTGTCTGTCTCTCTCTGTGTGTGTGTGTGTGTGTGTGTGTGTGTGTGTATATACGTGTGTGTGTGTGTATCTCTTTCTCTCTCTCTCTCTCTGTGTGGCTCTCTCTCTATTTGTGTGTGTGTGCGTTTGTGTCTTTTTATCTCTCGCTGTGTGTGTGCGTGTGCGTGTGTTTGTGTGTGTGTGTGTGTGTGTGTGTCTGTGTGTGAGGGTGTATACGTGTGTGTGTGTCTTTCTTTCCCTCCCTCCCTCCCTTTCTCTCTCTCTCTCTCTCTCTCTCTGTGTGGCTCTCTCTCTATTTGTGTGTGTGTGCGTTTGTGTTTTTTTGTCTCTCGCTGTGTGTGTGCTCTTTCTCTCTCTCTGTGTGTCTCTCTCTCTCTCTCTTTATCTCTCTGTGTGTGTGTCTGTGTGTGTGAGCGTGTGTGTGAGCGTGCGTGTGTGCGTGTGTGTGTGTGTGTCCGTACCGATGTCGCCGAGCAGCTCGGGGCGGGCGCCGGCGCGGCGGTCGATGGTGACGGTCAAAGGCGCCGCCTGGCCGGGCGGGGGCGGGGGCGGGGGCGGGGGCGGGGGCGAGCGCGGGGGGGAGCACGGCGCGGGGGAGGGGAGCCGCCGCTCGCTGTAGTAGGGGGGCTCCTGGGGGGGAATGATTAATGGTGTTTTCATACTTGCTTAAGAAAATCAATCGATGTTTTACACTGCGAGTATTGATTGCACTCGTGGGTTTTTAATTTTGACCTTCTTAAGTAGATGGACATTTGTACCAAATATTGTACCAGACTTAAGATGATTTAAGAAAAGATGGTCGGAGTAGAGTTATTTTTGCTGCCTTTTTCTCCACTACATTCGGCCCCAAGGCAGCGGCTAATTATCATTTTATGTACATTGACATTTAACAAGCAGAATGTAAATTCTTTACGTTGAAATAAATTTCTGATTTCTGATTTCTACCGTAAACAGAAGATCCTGGTTCGAGACTTGAAAATAATTTTTCTTTTTTTTCAAGTTCCTCCTTTTGTGTGAAAACCTACATAACAAGCAAAGCTCGGTCATCCAGGTACTAAAATTATAATGTTAGCCGCTGCCTTGGGGCCAAATGTAGTGGAGAAAAAGGCAGCAAAGAAACTCCACTCTGACCATCTTCTCTCAAATCATCTTAAATCTAATAGAGTTTGGTAGGTACGAATGTCCATCTACCTAAGAATGTCAAAATTCAAGACCCAATGAGCGTTTTTCCTTGTGTCGAATTTAGTTCTAAAAGAATCCCTAGATGGCGCTGTCGTACCGTAATAATAAACGTCAAAGCAAAAAATAATACTATGGTTCTGTGGAATTTGTGATGGTTGATTACGGAAAAACCAAAATGCTGTTGTCGTTTGGTGATAAGTGCGATTTTGGATATTTTGGAGTCTTTGCTGTGGATTGTGGGTTTGAATTTTTATTTTTATTACGAGAAACCTCGTCCGAATAGCAACCCTGGTTCCTTCTCTTGTTTAGTAATCTGTGGACTAACTTTGACATTGATTGCTACGAATCACAATTTTGTATGTAGAAACGAATAACGCCATCTAGACTATCTCAAGGAACTAAGAAAAAAAAAGAAAGGAAAAACGCTCATTGGGAATGGATGAAAATATCAGAAGTGCTTGATTTTTTTGGTGATATGAATAACTTTCCTTAACGCGAGAAAAAAGTTTGAATTTTTTTGGCTTCGTAGTTAATTTTTAAATAATCTTAATATTTTTCCTTTCGTCATTCTGGGCTCAGTACGGCATATCAGACATATACCTTGGTCCGCGACGTATGAAAAAAAAAATCTGTGGTGACAACGACATGGATTTTGATGTCGAATGAAGGATGAAGGATGAAACAACTGGATTTTTTTTTCATACGTAGCGGACCAAGGAATATGTCTGATATGCCGTACTGAGCCCAGAACGACGAATGGAAAAATATTAAGTATATTCTATTTACTGAAGCGAACGACTAAAGGTAAACAAAGACACAGCATCTCTCAAACTTACATCTCACTCAAAATAGCTCATGCACGCAGCTTTGCTTGCATCGTATACATCGGTTTGGCAGAATCAGCGTTGGGTCCGGCTCGCTCGCCCATATTTTCCGTTTCGTAATAACAAACACAAAAGTATAACAACAACTGGACTATGGACCAAAAAACTTTACCAATACCTTAATTACAATGATGAACAGACTAAAGAGAAGTTGCATTCCCATCAACTACAACGTCAATCGTGAGTACTTACTTTTTTTTGTCTTTAATTAAAAAAGAGGTTCGTAGTTAGCTCTCCATACTTCTTCCTGCACTTCGCGTAGCCCATTAGCATAAAATAGTCTATCATAATCGGCCTTTAAACAAAAGTCCGTCATCTTTCCGAACATATTTGGCAGCAGTAGGATCGCTTTTATTTGAGGACCACTGAAATTTTAGGTATGTTTTGGGGCATAGATCTCTTAAGCAAATGGTATTTTCATGATAAAATAAAATATTTAGTTAAATCAACTGCAAGTGGGGGATAAATCAGGTAATAGCAGCGTTATTGTGTCTATTGCCTAATGGTATTTATTAGGCATATCGTTTTGTATAACTTTGCTAAATATTATGCAGTGTTATAAATGTGGCATATTGAAAAACCAAATTTTTGACATGTTGACACTTAGTCGTTCGCTTCAAAAAATAGACTGTAGCTATATTTAAAAATTAACTACGAGGCCAAAAAAACTGAAACTTTTTTCTCGCGTTAAGGAAGGTTATTCCTATCACCAAAAAAATATCAAACACTTCTGATATTTTCATGCATTCCCAATTTAGTCTGACCCCCATCATATCAAATGTAAACTCACCTCCTTTTCCCAGTCCTCAAGCTCCCTTTCCACCAGCTCGGCGGCAACGGGGCTGCTGTCCTCGCGATACTCCGGAGATATGTATAACTCCTCCAAAAGGGGAAGCCATCCGAAGGCCGAGATTTCCGAGTCGGTGAATGTCGAACCACGCACGTCCAACACCTGAGTGAGTGAACGAATCATCATCATCAACCCATCATGTCCACCAAGGGGCACGGCACGGGTCTCTCCCCTGAGGAAGGTATAGGCCATACTCCACCACGGGGGCCAAGTCCGGATTGGTGGAGGCTTGTAAGGCTAGTGGCTGGTCTTACTGTCAGAAATTTTCAAGCCGCCCTAAGGCCTCTGACTTGGCTTAACGACTGCCATCTATCGACGGCAGCCGGCACCAACTGCTTAACGTGCCTTGCGAAGCACGGAACCGCTCGGAAAAATGCCACTAGCGGTAGTCATTGACGGTGACCCATCCATGGACTGAATGCGCCGTATGTTGCTTAACCTTAGTGATCTGTTAGGACGGCGGTCCGCGGGACCTTTTTAAAAAAAAGATTTTATTACTGCTAAAACCAAAATTTATTCACTGCACAAACACCGGACTACAATTAGAAATGTACGTGTATGTCGGACGGAGGTTATGGGTCGACTCTATGGTAAACAAGACTGCAAACAGTTTTATATAAAGTTAATTCGCTTGCCTCAGCATTTACTGCAAACTAGGATAGATTATAACATCTCCCTCCTTAAGACTGAGGTTATCATTTTGAGATAATCGAAGGACAAATGTCTGAAATAATGAAAACATAAGTGAGGCGCAGCGACTAAGTGTTAAACATAAGGACATCTTAAGTAGAGTCACTCTAAAATTAATTCTAGTCTAAACTTAATCTAAGTCCCGAAATAGAAATCAATAAAAGTCACTTAATGGTTAGTTAAGTTTCGGCTTGACGATACTTTCTCAAAATTTCTAAATGTGACCTTGCTTTTATCCTTATTCATCTCTATTTCTGGGAGGCTCCTAATAGATCTCTTGTCACATTCAAAGGACTCGTCAGATATATCAGTTAATTCAATAGACGTATTGACCTTAGTGTCCTTTCTACTAGACTTGCTATTATGACACTGATTGTATATTTGGATGCAACAAGAAGAGCTTTTACAACAATTTGAGAACCATTTCTTATAAATTTTGCTTAATATGTAAATTATAATAGCTACAATAATAGTATAAGTAAGTCCTGAATAATAGTGACCATATTTTACAATATGAGACTGATTTTCAGCTTGATTGATTTGATCTTGCAAATGGTCAAGCTTATGGCTTGCTAATTTCAGAGACTCTAAGTCAACATCTGTTAATGAAATTGGGGACAAAGGTTGAACACTGTTGTTTACAAGTTTATACTTACAGCAGTCGTCTTCGACGATATTAAAATCAATTAACACTTGGCTCGGTAGCCTTGATTTGTAACTATGAGATGGACGAAATTGCAAAGTTTGGAAGTATGCAACACAATCATTTTTCAAAGACAATAATCCGGTACCTTGTAGAGTATAGTCCTTGATCTCGTTTTTATCAGTACATTTTATAGTCAGCTTGGTTGCCTTGGACTGTACATACAAAAATCTTCCATCGCTTAGCTTTTGCCATATGTTAACATTGCCATAGATTACTTTAGAATTACAGATTTCTGGAAGTGACAGGGTGACTTCCGTTATGAGTTTCGTTTCACATATAGGGTTACTATTTGTAGATAGAACAGAAGGTAAAGGGCATATTAAATAATTATTATTAACATCGCTACATTCGCTTAAGGTATCTAGCATCGCGTAATTCAATCTGTCATCCGTTATAGCTATGTATAACTTAGAGGGATGAATAAGAACATATGTTTGGAAATTGTATTCATCTCGCGGTGTAGGTAGCGGTAAAATCTTGTATATGCTAAATTTAACTGGGTTAATTAAAGGTATTCTTATTACGAAAATTATCTTATCATTATAGTAATACGAAGCTAACTTAGATAAATCTATAATATAATGTATGTTCTCTAAGGACAGAGAAACGGGAAACTCTAGGTTCCTTTTGGTTACCTTGTTCGAGTTTAATTCATTATATAATTTCGTCGGGGATAAAACATAGGGGTGCAAAATATTAGCTTTCGCAAATAAGATAGAGTTCAGGGTTGTATCCAAAATATTGGAAACTGATAAAAGTGATCCTTCGATGATGTTAAGAATTGAGTTAATTTTGGACAAGTTCACATTTTCCGTAGTTAATTTAGAGTTCTGTTGAAACATGTAGTCTAACTTCTGAAGTTGTTTATTTACTCTTATTTCGTTATCGTTCAGCTGACGAATCGAGGTATTGAAATTACTAATGGTTGACTGGACGACGTGTATGTTATCTTTCATTAAAGAAAAGATTTCGTGTTCACTTTGCTGACAAGTGGTTATAGCTTCATCATACTTTCTAGCGTCGTCGGCGTCTAGAGTGCCAAAGAAGAATTTAAGGATTTCGCCACCAAATTCAAGGGCTCGTTTGTGACGATTTTGTCGGTTTGAATCCGAAATAAGATGAGATAATGAATCGAATTTAACCTTATTAGCATTGTTTAGGATCTGCAGCGGGTTTATAGCGTCTTTACAATTTATATCAATAGCTACACTTTGTACTTTTTGACAAAAGCTAGAAATGCTTGCGAGTGATCCTTCAATTTTATGTAGGTAGGGCTCAATGGGAAAAACCTCTACATGGGTGACTACATTCCAGTAGTCGTTGTAAAAATAAACTGCTGAAGTCGGATCGAAGTAAAGTCCTGGACTGTGTGATATTGATTGAATAGGTTCTGAATAGCTCGATCCAAGGGTTGATCTGGAACAATTTCATGCTGGTTTAATCTCATTAATATGATACTTCACGTGTTTTCTATTGATGCAAAGGGTGACGTTATTTTTTCCATTTACTTTAACTATTTTATAGGGTCCCTTCCAGATTGGAGAGAGGGCCTTGCGCAACCTATGATGGTGTTTGACATAAACTAAGTCACCAGTTTTATAAGTTTTTGAACTAGAAGAAGCGTCATAGTATCGCTTCGAGGATTCCTTGCTTCTTTGAATGTTTTCTAAAGCTCTTTCGCGAGAGTACCTCATTCTATACTGTAAGGCTCGGATATACTCTTGATAAGTTGTGTTATCGCTAGAGTCAAATAAACTACTAGGTATGGTCGGTTCGTGGCCATATAATAACTCAAAAGGGGTGAAATTCGTAGTACAGTGTGGAGTTGTATTATAGGAAAGAATTGCAGTTGCAACATAACAATGCCAATCATCTTGATTGTCGTTTACAAACGATTTTAAATACTCTTTAAGGGTTGCATGACTACGCTCCAGTGCACCATTTGTCTGGGGATGATAGGGCGTAGAGAGAAGGCTTTTTATTTTTAGAATATCAGTTAGTTGCTTAAATAGCTCGGATGTAAAACTAGTGCCTTGATCCGTAAGGATCATTTTGGGAAATCCGAATAACGAGAAGAAATGTATTAGGTTACGTGCAATTTCATCTGTTGTTGACGTAATCATTGGATAAGCACATGAGAATTTAGTTAAATCGTCCTGAAGAGTTAAGATGTACTTAAACTTTTGAAGGCCAGCTTCGGGAAGAACTCCGACAATGTCGAGAGCTAGTCTTTCGAATGGCTTAGTACTAGATGACGTTATAATCATGGGTGCTTTATTAGAAGCTCGTAAAGGCTTATTTACTTGACATAGCCGACAGTCTTTTACGAATCGTTCTATGTCAGCGCGCATACTCTTCCAATAATAAGATTCTTTGATTCTATTGTACATGCGCGTAATACCCGGGTGACCCGCTATGGTCGTCCCGTGGTTTTCTTTGAGAATGTTTGTAATTTCGGCAGGGGTAGGATATTTGATTTGGTTCTTGTATATATGGACCTTAATATCGGTGCCATGAAATAAATACGAAATAATGTTGTAGATTTTAACATAGGCCAATTTAGTAAAAGGCTCTGAAAAGTCTGAAATAGCCAATTCTTTGTCATATTCATCTGTGGAAAGTATTAGATCTCTTAATTTTCGCAAAAGGTTGTAAATAGCTTTATAGCTCGTCTCATCATAGTGATGGATCTTAGTGTATAGGAAATAGAGCTTTTTATTGTTAGCATCAACCGACTGCACGGTGTCGGGTTCTCGTTCCGCTGATAACAGTTCATCCGAATTAGGTACTATCGACAACAGCTGTTCGCAGTGCGGCATTGAACTATCAAAGTCAAGCGAGAGTGGACATGCTATTGACTTTTGTTTTGCCAAAGTAAGGCTCTGATTGTGCTCTTCTATCTGAGTATCGTTAGAGATAGACTTGGTAAATTGTTTTTTGAAAAATTGCTCATAAGTTGTTTTGTTTAATCTGGAGTGAGTTATGGCATTGACTGGGTTACGAGATAAGGCATCTGCATTAGAATTTATTCGGCCTGGCTTATAAATGATCTCGTAATCATATTCTTCTAACTTCAGTCGCCACCTCAGTAAACGTCCGCCTGGATCTTTAGCGTTAAAAAGCCATGTGAGGGGACGATGGTCCGTGACAATTTTGAACTTATACCCATATAGGTATGGTCTAAAGGTATTAATACCAAAAAGAATAGCGAGCAGCTCCTTCTCTGTTGTTGAGTAATTTCCTTCGCATTTATTTAAGGTTCGAGATGCATAAGCTATAGGCTTATCCTTACCGATCTCTCCTTGTGATAAGACAGCGCCTACGGCATAGTTAGATGCGTCTGTCGTTACAATAAAGGTTTGTGTAAAATCAGGGTACTGTAGTAAGGGAGCTGAAATTAACTTTTGTTTAAGAAGGTTAAAAGCCTGTTCTTGATCATGTGACCAGTGGAAAACTGTGTCTTTTTTCAATAACGAAGTTAAAGGCTTAGTTATGTGAGAGAAATTCTCTATAAAACGGCGATAATAGCCTGTCAAACCTAAGAAGGACTTGACATCTTTAGCAGTTTTGGGTGTAGGAAATTGGGAAATGGCCTTGACCTTGTCAGGGTTAGGTGACACACCCTTGTCTGTGATAGTATGCCCAAGATAAGCAACTTCGCGTCGCAAAAACTCACACTTATCAGGCTGTAATTTCAAATTAGCCTGTCTGAATTTGGAAAAGATGAGTTCTAATTTTTTCATGTGGGACTCAAGGTCGTGAGAATAACAGATACAATCATCTAGGTAGATGTAACAGTGAAGACCTTGCAATCCCGAAAGAACTGTGTTCATCAGTCTCTGAAATGTGGATGGGGCATTTTTTAAACCAAAAGGCATTCGTGTAAATTCAAAATGACCTGAAATACCATTAGTGGTAACACTGAAACCTGTTTTGGCAGTGTCCTTGGGGTCCAAACAAAGTTGGTGAAACGCAGAGGCCAAATCGAGTGTACTAAAATACTTTGAATGACCTAACTGGTCTAGGATGTCAGTTATAAAAGGGAGAGGATAGACCTCTGAAACGGTGACATCATTAAGTCGTCGGTAGTCGATGACAATTCTCCATTTTTGCTTACCGGAAGCGTCAAGCTTTTTGGGTACCACCCAAACCGGTGCATTCCAAGGAGAAGTTGAAGGGCGAATTATATTTTGGTCGAGCATTTTTTTAACTTGCTTTTCGACCTCGTCCTTATGAATTTCAGGAAACCGATAAGACTTCACATGAATAGGAGGAGCATCTCCGGTGTTTATGGAGTGCTGAATTGCATTTGTGTGAGTCAGAAATTCACCTTCGAGGTGGAAAATATCGGTGTATTGCGAAATGCAGTTCATAAGGGTTTTCTTTTCTTGTGGATTTAAATGAGAACAACGAATTTGCTCAAGGACCTTTTTAGAACGGTCATTGTTCAAGCTATTTAGTTGGTGAATGAGCTCGTGTGGTTTTTCGTCTGAGGTTGATGACGGGAGCTCAAAAGGTGAAACTTGAACTTGGAAATTATTTATTTCTACGTCAGATTCGGTAGTGTTTAGGACAGAGACATTGACTCTGTTGTTTGGCTTAATGTTTACAATGCAATTAGCCAAAAACACTCCGTCGCTAATTTTATGATCCAATATTAAGGCTTCTTTTCGGCCTGAAATTTCTGAAAGGTTGGAGACTGGACATTCAATAACCATTTCTGACCTAGGAGGTATGACATAAGATGGTTTACTGAAACAAATAGGTAGAGAGTGACCTTGCAGATTCAGCGTATCTGTAGAGTACTGAATGTCGATCTTAAAATGTTGTATAAAGTCACTACCTATAATACCATCGTAATGCAGGTTGATCGCGTCGCTTATCGCGTGAAAAACAAAACCAAACACTATCTTACTCTTTGGAGAGATTCTATGTTCAAAGTCGAGTTCTATGGTACCGAGAGATTCACAAGATGAGTCGTTGTCACTTAAACCTTTAAGAGTGACTATCTCCGGTCCAAGCACTGGGTTCTTGAGGCTAGATGACTTCACTATTGATATTGAAGAACCAGTGTCGACTAGGAAGCACAAGGGCTTCTCGTTTAAATTACTTTTTAAGTTAACGTGAGGGAGAGAAATCTTGTAGTTAACGTTATTTATCGTGTAACTTTTCTCACGTGAGCAATTCCTAGGAGAAAAACTCGGCTTTTCGCGAGGTAGGGAATTGCATTTAAAATCCTCTTTGGGAATAGAACTAGAGACATTTGATTCACTATCTAACTTAGGAGTCTCCGAATTTTTGCTGACTTGTGTTGGGGAGAATTTAAGAACACAAGGCTTAGAAAGTCCTTTATCAAGAATTTGAGACTGAGTAGAAGGCGCATTAGAATCCTGTGCAACCGTGAATTGACCACAGGTACTACCTTTTAGCTTAGCTGGGAACTCAGTGGATAAAGGCTTATTATCAGCACATTTTCGTTTATTTTTGTTCATCCGCGCTGGGGAGAATTTAAGAGCACGGGATTTAGGAAAGTTAGTAGTTTTCGTGTCATTTAGATCACTATTGTGTTCCGGCAGACACGGAACCGAAACAGACTTTAGTTTAAATTGTCGTGATCTTCTGAGGAGCTAACAACATGCACATTAGAGCGATTATTGCTTGTCGCATTACTTGAACCAGGTGCATGCGCACCGGATAGTGCAGCGTTGCTGGAATCAGGGCGCGTATTAGTATTAGTGCCATTTTTATACTTTAACTTGCGGCACTCGCTTATCACATGTCCTTGTTTTTTGCAATAAGCGCAAGATTTATTTGAATAAGAGCGCGACTGATTTGAGTTTACGTTGTGAAGATTCGGACTTGACTGTTTAGGTTTATTTTTGAAACAGTCGGAGGCTATATGTCCGACCTTTTGACAGATAGAGCACTGTTTGGATGAGCGTTGAGCTAATTTAGAAAGCTTGAAGAGCTTTTCTTCCTCGATTGCATGAGTAATTGCATCGGAGAGGTTCTTGGGATTCCTACAGCGCACTATGTGTGAAAAGCTGGGATTCATGCCCAACAAAAACGTGTTCAAAGCCAAATCTTCCATTGCGGCTAATCTGCCTAAAAGTTCTTTATCGTCTTCACAGCTATAATGAATGTCTGATTGAATTCGCGTGAGACATGATTCAATGCGTAAAGAATATTGTGTCACATCTTCCATAGGTAATTGCTTGCAATTCTGAAGGTCGACCAGTAAATGGGTCGAGTGCTTCTTTTCTCCAAAAGTGGCCTTAAGGAATTGTTTGATTTCGGGCCAGGAATTGAATTTCTTTAAGCAGCAAGCTAGCTGTGCTTTGCCCTCGAGTTGTGACACTATATATTTGCACAAAACGTTCTGTTGATCTGTACTGGCTAGCGAAATTGCATTTTCGCAATTTGTCAAAAACGCGGGTAATGACTCGCGGTTCCCGTTATAGGGTTTAATGAACTTGGTCAAAACTGAAAGGCTAATCGGCTCAGCCATTTTGGGTTTTTGCCTAATCGTGACCTTGGAATAAGGGTCTTGCTTTTCCTCGTCTGAAGAGGAGGAGTCTGAAGTTAAAAATCCTTCAGCTTCTTCGAATTTGACTTCTTTTTTTGTAGACATTAATTATTTGACCTTATGATTTTAATTTGCAGTACAGGCCATCAGAAAACACAAAAACACTGTAAAATACACAAAATGCTGTAAAATTGCATATAAAAATTGGTAAAATAAATTGTAAAATATGTAAAAAATAAAATTTCACTTTCACTAAAAAAAAAGAGAGCTTGGAACTTGAAAGTTAGTAATAGCTCGTGAAATATAAAAAGTAACTCACAGGATGATGACAGCACTCACGAACATTTTGGAGAACGGCTTTTCCCAAAACCGTGAGAACGCGACGCGCGGCGCAGGTGCAGCAGCGCGGCGATGACGTCAACGGGGGCGTCGAGTGTCCGGCGACCCAGGGAGTCGTATTGCGGAGTACTTCGAAGTCACGTTGCGTTGTTCGTGATTGGACTTCACGCGTGGGAAGTCAATGCGAGTTGATGATGTGGGAGTCAACTGTCCGAAGATGGAGTCGGTGGTGGTGCAGGAACTTGTGATGCGGGCTCTCACTCGAAAGTAGAGACTTAACGTCGACCACGGCAGTAGCAGGTTGTATCCAGGATGAGATGCGGGCTCGCGCCTGGTGGCGGAGACTTAACGTCGACCTCGGAGTGCAGCGATGCGGGTTTAGGCGGATGCCCAAAACTTATCGTCGACCACTGGCACAATATGTAAGGTCCTGAGGCACGGAGCCATATAAAAAGGTTGTCAGGCGGGAAGTCCGTTTTTCGCGACGCGCCTAACACCTAAATCTCAGTACTTAACGATTTTCCTGAGATCCCACACTTCTGACACCAAATTTGTTAGGACGGCGGTCCGCGGGACCTTTTTAAAAAAAATATTTTATTACTGCTAAAACCAAAATTTATTCACTGCACAAACACCGGACTACAATTAGAAATGTACGTGTATGTCGGACGGAGGTTATGGGTCGACTCTATGGTAAACAAGACTGCAAACAGTTTTATATAAAGTTAATTCGCTTGCCTCAGCATTTACTGCAAACTAGGATAGATTATAACAGATCGTTTAAGATCACTCAGGCAGCCCAGGCTACGAGCGATTCGAGTGAACGAATAAAATGAATGAATTATGCGTCGGTGATGAAGTAGCTTTTCTAGTCTGTTAGCTCCCGGCATTCGATTGAAAATGATGCCTGTTGGAGCCCTACGTCACTGAGCGGAGCCCCGCGCCCTCGCAGGCCAAAACCGGTATTTCTGTTACCACTATAATAAAAAACACACTAAAAACAGAGTAAGATAAATATTAAAGGGGGTTCGCATACAAAAAACGTGATAATATCATAATGACTCTGCAAAATCGATACAATATGTTAGATGTCACATTCGCACATAGAATACTAAATAATAAAATTGACTGCCCCCCACTTCTAACAAAATTTAAATTTAGAGTCCCTAAAAACTATCCCCGTCTCACAAACGTCTCACACTTTTTACTCCTCCTTTACGTAAGACAGTACTTGGCGCTAATTCAACTATTCCTAGATTTAAACCACTACAGTGATATCATTGATATTTTTTCGGACAATATAAATAAAATAAAAAAGTTATTACGGACTAATTGAACACCAAAACATAGTTAGACGATATTATATTTTTAGTTTGTATACCTGTATAATTTTGCATGCAGTGATTACTTATAATTGGCTTGTATACTTATCTTTAAGTTAGTGGTAAGCAGTTTGTAAATGTTGTAGTATACAAGTTGTTAGTAATCCTAAATAAATTAAAAAAATAAAATTATTTTTACATATAATTGTATGGAAACCTTTACGCGTGAGTCCGACTCGCACTTGACCGGTTTTTTTATATAGCCAAGTTAACTACGAAAACATCCACTTAAGACGGTCTGACAGCTTCAGTTTATTTGATGGTAGGTTTGAGGGTCACCTAACCGGCAACTTGCCAGCGGAGAGGGTCGACGGAGCGCGCCGCTGGCATTTCTAACTATTTCGCCAACGGGTCGATACACAAGACAGCACTAAACGAAAACAGGTCAAATTTACAATACCTAAATACTCTAATTATTATGGATCTACGATAAGTAATTGTTTGGTGCCTGCTATTTACAAAACCCTCCCAGAGGAATTATGTAACAAGCACCTTAGAAAAGCACAATTTAAAAGTATGCTTAAGCGCTTTGTTTTAAGCAATTTGTAAACATGAAATATTACCGATAATGTTAGTTGTGTAGAAAGTAATGTTAGTAGTGTAAGTATTTAAGAACTGTTACCAAGAGCTTGCCGATAAACTGCATTAGCAGTTTGGCAAACTAATGCTGTTGTAATTTCGTAATGTGTTGAGTGAATAAATAAATAAATAAATAAACAAATTGTCTTTATTTTTAATTTCTGTTTATACCACACTTATACCAAATCTACAGTACACTGGCTTATTTATTCTCCGAAAGACCCTGAGCTAACATGCCAATGATGGTCTGCGGCAGCCAGCGGCAAGTGCCGGCGGCGAAGGCGAAGATTCGTGTTCGCGTTGTCGCGACAAAATTTCGTGTTCGCTCTACGGCGAAGAGCTTGGCCACATCAAATAAACCTTCGCTACGTCGCGACAATCTAGAACGTTGCTAAATCCATTTTGCCCTTTGATGTGCGGTATTTTACCGACAGCAGCGCGAAGGGTGTTTGTATTCGCGATGATGATTCGCGATAGGACGAATTTTTTGGCCAGACATGTCGCGACAACGCAAACGTTCGCGTTATCGCGATAGTGTGGCCGTACCATTAGAATATACCTCGGGCTCTAGAGTAGGGTAGTAGCGAGGGTTTCTGTTTTCGCCGGAAGCACACGAGTGTAATACTACTTCCTGCTCTGTTAAAAACTTTTCTTCACTATTTTGAAAAGTTAAGTTACTAACTAAAGTTAAGTGTTATATTAGTTCCGATATTTCTATTACACGAATATATGCGATTCTATCCGAAAGTAGCCGAGGCATATTCTAAAAGATAACAGACTGTACCACATTTTTTTCTAGAGACTTCCAGAGATCTTTCACATCATTGTATCTCTCTTCTGTCTTCCACTGTCTCTCTACATACAGGGTGCCCAAAATAAAATATTACGATCTATCCAACGCAGCATGATATACTAGGAGTAATGAGGTACATGAACACCTTGTTTGATGACAAATAGTCATCAGTACGTATAGTAAAAGTCAAAGTTACTATCATCTTAACGCCAGATCTACCCAGAAACCAGCTGATTATAGCCAAAGATGGGCTGATGGCAGATATAAAGAAGAAAAAATACTATCTTACTATTCTGTCTCCCACTGTCTCTCTCTGTCTGCTGTCTACCACTATCTCTCTGTTCTGTCTCTTCTGTTACCCACAGTATCTCTCTCCTGTCTCCCACCATCTCTCTGTTCTGTCACCCACTGTCTCTTTCTACTGTCTCCCAGTAACTCTCTCCTGTCTCTTACCATCTCTCTGTTCTGTCTCCCACTGTCTCTTCGTTCTGTCTCTTCTGTCACCCACTGTCTCTCTCTACTGTCTCCCAGTGACTCTCTCCTGTCTCCCACCATCTCTCTGTTCTGTCTTCCACTGTTTCTTTGTTCTGTCTCTTCTGTCACCCACTGTCTCTCTCTACTGTCTCCCAGTGACTCCTCTGTCCCCCACCGTCTCTCTGTTCTGTCACCCACTGTCGCTCTTTACTGTCTCCCATTCACTCTCTCCCCTGTCTCCCACCGTCTCTCTGTTCTGTCACCCACTGTCTCTCTTTACTGTCTCCCATTCACTCTCTCCCCTGTCTCCCACCGTCTCTCTGTTCCGTCTCCCACTGTCTCTCTCTACTGTCTCCCATTGACTCTCTCCCTGTCTCTCTGTTCTGTTACCCACTGTGCCTCTCTACAGTCTCCCACTGTCTTTCTGTTTCGTCTCCCACCGACTCTCTCCTCTGTTTTACTACTGTCTCCCTGTTCTGTCCCCCGCGTATTGTCACCCCCCCCCCCCAGCGACCTGCAGGTGTCGGAAGCCGTAGCGCGCGGAGAGCGAGGCGTAGGCGACGAAGTCGCGCAGGCGGCGGCAGTTGCGCACGCGCAGGCGACGCAGCGCGGGAAGCTTGCTCACTGGCAGCAGCGTCACGCCCTCCACGCCGTCGAAACTCGACAGGTCCAGGTCCTGCCGGGACGGGACCCAAATACAAATATAGTAGATTAGTAGCCAAGGGCTGTAAGGCATCAATTGCACCCGAGATATTTATATACGGCGCCTATAGTTCGAGGGTGCAATTGATGCTTACACCCGAGCTAACTACTCTGCTTTACATCTCGATTGTGAGGTAAGTAGAAAAAAACCGGCATTACAAGAATAAAACATTTACATGCTCGTTATTCTTTTCGCCACTTCGTGAACTCGTCGTAAGTTTTCAAATATCTCTCTTTAGAACTTTCAGGCAAAATATTGTTAATTGCTGCTTCAGCTTTCATTTTCATTGAATCGGGAGTGCAGCTCATATCTTCATCACTGGCAGAACTCATGTTTTTTTCCTAAAGCACGTAATTATAAAAAAATCCCAAAAACAAACAATATTTAAACTAAAAGTTTTCTATTCCCGCCTTTTTTCATCTTTTTTTTTATTATTTTTTTCAAGAACGGAATTGAGCTTCGACGTTCGATATTTAAAATTGTTGACTATTATACTCATACGAAGACAAGGCTGAATAGCGAAGCGACCTCTTTTGTCATTGTGCTGAATGCATGATGTCTATGCCAGTATGATGGTTAGATGTACGCGAACTTTTTGAAAGAGTGAAGAGTTTTTTTTTTAAATTACTTACCGCCCTAGGGCTTTTCTAGCTACATTATTACCCTAGAGCGCTAATTGGTCACCTACAAGCCCCATTTGGGGGTAATAAGGACCTACTTACCGAATATGAGAGATGTAAAATTTATTATTACCAGATATAAATGTGAGTGGTTGATCAAAAAGGGACCTCAAGGGAAAATAATTGATTTCGTGAAAATCGCGTCTGAAGTTACGTGCTTCTATAGGTTTCGACTCGTGCTCGGCTCACAAAAAAAATCATAAAAAAATAACTACGACACTTAAAAATATTCTGGTTAGACCAAAATAAAGCTAAAATACCACAGATGAAAAAATTCAAATAAAAAAATAACGGTTTCCAATCCCTCCAGGTCCCTTTTTGGTCAACCACTCACAAATACATTTCATCCTTATTATCTAAAGATAGTATGGACAGCAGATTATTGGTGACCCTCACACTAGGTCAGGCCTGTCCTGTGAGGGCCATTTAGTTTTGAGACCCAGTTTTGTACGACTTATTTATTTAGTTTTAGGAAAGCCATTATATAACTTAATACTATTTAAAAAAAATCCTTTCCGATCCCTTGTTAGATACGACGACTTTGGCGTTCATAAAGTAAACACGTGTTGTTTTTATGTTGCATAAATATCGACGACCTCTGTGGCATGCAAGAAGTCCCGGGTTCGATCCCCGGCTGGGGAGAAAAAAAACCTCCAGGTCTTGGATGTTTACATGTTTGTGACGTCGCTGTTTCTGGTACCCACGACACAGGGTATCCTAGTGTGGGGCCAGAAGCAATGTATGTGCCTGTATGTAAATGTTATGTTATATTATGTTATGTTATAAAGGCATAAAGCTGAGAGGAGGCAGTTTTTGGTGCCGATTCCTAGTTTTGAAATGTGTAGATGGTAAGTTTTATTTTTATAAGTGGTACCAAATAGTACCATTATGAAAATAACCCACCAATAAGCAACCACGTGTATAGATTCTACCCTCATGTTGAATAAACATCTAATGGCAACCAACTTAACCAATTTGTTAAAACACTGGAAGGACGCAAAATATGTTACGTAAGAAAAGTGTGGGAGGGGGCTTACACGAAATGTTAAAGTCTGTTCGCTATCATAGTGTCACTTTGATATTTACCGCCTCGGCACGTGGCGGCTTTTCACAAAAGAAATTAATGGAAGCCGACGCGGGGCACACCCGACAGTGAATTTGGCTCGCAGCTCGTCTCATTCTACTATTATGTAGATCACGCAATTAAAGAAGTAATTCAATCAGTATTTTAGAATGGATTTATAACGAGACGATCCTGCATCACTTAGGTACCTAACCTATTCTAAATACCGGTGGAGATGAATATTCTGAGGACACTTCGAGTGATGAAGAGTAGTGTTTTAGTTTGTGCTTCATTAGTATATTGCGTACCATGTTTTTTTTCTATTTAAAGTATTTTTGCCGTCTAAGTTGTATTACTGAAAATAATGTTTTTTTACCAAACTAAGATTGCCTTCGTGTTCACACTATCTAAGCGAACGGACTTTATGACGACTTTGGCGTTCATATAGTAAACATGGTAAACACGTGTTGTTTTATGTTGAATAAAGGCATAAAGCTGAGCGGAGGCCGTTTTGGTGCCGATTCCTAGTTTTGAAATGTCTAGATGGTAAGTTATATTTTTATAATGGTACCAAATAGTACCATTATAAAAACAACCCACCAATAAGCAACCACTTATCTACCCTCATGTTGAATAAACATCTAATGGCAAACAACTTAACCGATTTGTTAAAACACTGGACGAACGCGAAATATGTTTTTTTTTTCATACTTCTTTTTCCACAGACTCTAGGTCCGTGCCCTTTTTTTTTGTTGTTTCGTTTCTTTAGTTTTCCCTTTATTATCTTCTCCTTAGTACTACCACTTAAGCTTAGCTACATAGTTTGTTTTTTTTTTTGTACAGGTGGATTTGTACTTTTCACACGCCTTACTATAAGTCCTATTCTAAACTTAACCTAGGGTGTTTTAAAATCTAAATAGAAATGTATATATATTTTTTTTGTGTTTTTTGTTATTATTTTTTTTTTTATATTTTTTATTTTTATTAAAAAAAAATTTTAATGCTATATTTACATATTTTTTACATTTGTCCCTTTGTTACACATCAGCCACGGAAACGTCCGTTTTTTTCCTTGTCGCTTTGGATATGACATCCATGTCTCGGGATTTTATCGCGAAATATGTTACGAAAGAACAGTGCGGGAGGGGGTTTACACAAAATGTTGCCTGTGACCAGAGTGCGTATACTGAGTTTTGTCATTCACTGTCGATAGCGAGAGCGTTTGCGATTTGCATAGGAGTGACAAAGAGGCAACTAGATGGCGCGCTTTGTCACTCCTATGCAAATCGCAAACGCTCTCGCTTTCGAAAGTGTACGACAAAACTCAGTATACGCACTCTGAGTTTTGTCATTCACTTTCGATAGCGAGAGCGTTTGCGATCTGCATAGGAGTGACAAAGAGGCAACTGGATGGCGCGCTTTGTCACTCCTATGCAAATAGCAAACGCTCTCGCTTTCGAAAGTAATAATAATAAATAATAATAATAATGAACTCACGCCCGTTATCCCCGAAGGGGTAGGCAGAGGCACCAGTCTCTAGAACTGGACCCACGTTTTGCCGAGTTTATTAGGTCCCAAACGTGACAAGTGGCAAGCCTGTCGCCGTTATCCGGGCACAATTTATCAGCGAATGGTGTTGCTGTACAAACAAATGTACGTAACTAAAAGTCATTGGTACATGCGTGGTTCGAACCCAGACCTTCATGATCGAGAAGCAAGGGTCAACCCCACTACGCCACCACCGCTTTCGAAAGTGAATGACAAAACTCAGTATACGCACTCAGAGTGCTTATACTGAGTTTTTTCATTCACTTTCGATAGCGAGAGCGTTTGCGATCTGCATAGGAGTGACAAAGAGGCAACTAGATGGCGCGCTTTGTCACTCCTATGCAAATAGCAAACGCTCTCGCTATCGAAAGTGAACGACAAAACTCAGTATACGCACTCAGGTCACAGGCAACATTTTGTGTAAACCCCCTCCCGCACTGTTCTTTCGTAACATATTTCGCGATAAAATCCCGAGACATGGATGTCATATCCAAAGCGACAAGGAAAAAAACGGACGTTTCCGTGGCTGATGTGTAAAATTATTTTTATATCTTGACTTTTATCGTATTTGTATACGACGGTTGTCTGAACTATGAGCTAAGGAGAGTCTACTGATTTCTTTCTTTCCGGAGTAACAGGAAGGAGGTAGCCAGGTATCAAGAGAATTGGAACTTGGACGTGGTCTCCCACTTACCTTTCCAACCCTTTCAATCAGTACTGCATTCTCCACGTACTCCTATCCCTGCGACGCTTCTTTGACATCATAGACATCATCATAGACATTTGACATCAAAGGGACAAATGTAAAAAATCAGGATAGTTTGGTTTCTGCAAGTTACCTCGAGCAGCGGCAGATGTTGGTGTATTCGGAACATGCAGGATTTGTCCGTCGGCAAGTGGTGCGAGCGGCAGCCGCGGAATGAGAGCCGTTTCAGTGTCGGCGGGAACTGAGACATGTTGGTCTGAGGACGGACGGGTTGGACGAACCAATCAGTAATCTGAGTGCGTATACTGAGTTTTGTCATTCACTTTCGATAGCGAGAGCGTTTGCGATTTGCATAGG
The DNA here is from genome assembly GCA_947310845.1 of Yponomeuta plumbellus. Taxonomy (NCBI): domain Eukaryota; kingdom Metazoa; phylum Arthropoda; class Insecta; order Lepidoptera; family Yponomeutidae; genus Yponomeuta; species Yponomeuta plumbellus. The sequence goes on along the minus strand of OX371220.1, from coordinate 6,640,089 downwards.
AGTGACAGAGCGCGCCATCTAGTTGTCTCTTTGTCACTCCTATGCATATCGCAAACGCTCTCACTATCGAGAGTGAATGACAAAACTCAGTATACGCACTCTGTGGGCTTAGTGCGAGTTTTTTTAACTACTCGATCGCGTTAACGTGAACTCATATTCTATAGGAGTGACAAAGCGCGCCAGCTAGTTGTCTCTCTGTGACTCCTATACAAATTGCAAACGCTCTCGCTATCGAAAGTGAATGAAAAAACTCGCACTAGGGCCCGGAGTGCGTATACTGAGTTTTTTCACTCACTTTCGATAGTGAGAGCGTTTGCGATTTGCATAGGAGTGACAAAGAGACAACTATGTGGCGCGCTTTGTCACTCCTATACAAACTGCAAACGCTCTCGCTATCGAAAGTGAATGAAAAAACTCAGTATAAGCACTCAGAAATTTATTTCAACGTAAAGAATTCACATTCTGTTTTAGACTGTCGATGTACTTTAACGGTAACGTTAGCCGCTGCCTTGGGGCCGAATGTAGTGGAGGATAAAACAGCAAAACATATAATGTACCTAAATATAACAATAACTACGGAAAAAGAACAGTACACTTCATGCTACCGACTATACTTAACCAATTACCAAAAATGTTGGTGGGTAAACTTGCTTCTCTAAAACCAAACAAAATTAAAGTGCTATTAAAGAAATATTTTAGTGAATAATATTATTATTAGTAATAATGATACTATAACTAGTATTAATATTGTTCAAACATTTATCATGTATATTATTATTATCTAAGTGTTACGAGTGCATTAGAAATTAAGGAGTGTTTGTACAAAAGCGGCTCAGGCTTCACGCAAAAACCTAATAAGGTTTAAGTGATGCTTTAAAACAATGTAAAATCTAAATGTGTTTATCAATAAAGTGTTTAAAAAAAAACACTTTATTCTGACCTTTTTTTCTCAAATAACAATATATGTGAAATTTGTTAATTTCTATTAGTGAAAAGAAACAATGTATTTTGTATTAATTGGTGCATGCATTTAAACTATTTGAAGGTCAAAAACTAGTAAAATATTAAGAATGTCACATCTATCTATATCTATACTATATATACTAATATTATAATATTAGCTGAAGACAGGACACTAAGGCGCTCATTAGGGGAGGGCTATGTCCAGCAGTGGACTAATATAGTCTGATGATGATGATGATTATAAAGAGGAAAGATTTGTATTTTTGTGTGTTTGTATGTTTGTAATGGATAGGCTCAGAAACTACTTGGCCGATTTTAAAAATTCTTTCACTATTAGAAAGCTACATTCTTCGTGAGTAACAAAGGCTGCATTGGATTTTTAAAAAGTTTAGGGTTCTGTACGAAATCTGAATAATGTAACCCGAGGTGTAAGAAAATACTACCCCGGGAATTTTCCACGGAACTAATACAGCAATTTCCACGGAAACGTTTTTGCCATCCGTGCGAAGCTAGGGCTGGTCGTTAGTTATAAAATAAATTAAAACAGACAGCACAATGATTAATTAACATTAATAACTAGCGGCCCCGGCAAACTTCGTAGCGCCAAGTTTTCGTTTTTTTCCATATTTTCTCTCCGTAAGAACCATCCTCGTACTTCAAGGAATATTCTTAAAAAATAATTAGCGCTTATCAAGACATTCAGCGATTAATTTTTATATTATAGAAGATATATGCCTGATGTATAAGTACTCAATCATACCTATAAATGTGGAACAAAATTATCCGGATAACCATGCAATACGGTATTTGATGAACAATAACAAAAATATATCAACAATAAATATTTGAGATACTCCATTAAAACAAAAATGACAAAATGATACGAAAAATGTATTTCTTTTAACCATTTACCAGTTATTACAATTTTTAAATAGATGAAACATAAGAAGAGTGCTCTGTAATGCGACGTCACAAGCAAGTATTTTCACTGACAGACATCCTGTCAAATACCCAATTGGGTAGTTTATAAAATGTCAAATAAATTACTTTTAAAACGGAATGATGTATGAAAATAGCGGTTTATGACGTCATATTTCAGAGCACTCTTTTTATGTTTCATTCATTTAAAAAAATGTACTAACTAGTAATTGACTAAATGAGATTTTTTTCGAAATATTTTGTAATTTTTGTTTTAATCGAGCATATCAAATAATTTATTGTTGGTCGTGTTAACTACCGAATAGGCTAGTTTCCAAAAAAAAATGTAATTAGTCCGTCTTTTAGATTATTCAAAAATAAGGGACACGTATTTTTTTATTTGTAAATTAGACCAAAAATGACAAAGATATAGCCCATTAAAGTTACGTGTGACGTCACGCCGTGCTGCATTTTGTAGCACTGAGTGACGTCACACGTAACTTCAATGGGCTATATCTTTGTTATTTTTTGTTTAATCGAAAAAAGAAAAAATACGTATCCAATATTTTTTTATAATCTAAAATACGGACTTAATAGAATTAAATTATTTTGACCCTGGAAACTACCCCATTGTACTGGCCACACTCACCGCGCTCCAGTCGAGGTTGCAGTGTCTGAGCTCGAGAGTGTGCAGGTTGGGGCATCGCGAGGCCATCAGTCGCAACATCGAGGGGGTCGCCGTGAAGATCGGATCGGGCTCCGGTTCCTCCGTGCCCGAGTCTAAGAAGCTGAAGATAAGATAGATAAAGATAAAGATATTTTTATTCAAGAAAACAACAGGGAATGGATGAAAATATCAGAAGTGCTTGATATTTTTACTGGTGATAGGAATAACCTTCCTTAGCGCGAGAAAAAAGTTTCAATTTTTTTTGCTTCGTAGTTAATTTTTAAATAATCGTAATATTTTTCCATTCGTAGTTCTGGGCTTAGTACGGCATATCAGACATATTCCTTAGTCCGCTACGTATGAAAAAAAAAACTGGTGACAATGACAGCTTTTCAAGGTGGTTTTTTTTTTATGAAAATATTAAGTATATTTAAAAATTAACTACGGGGCCAAAAAAATTGAAACTTTTTTCCCGCGTTAAGGAAGGTTATTCCTATCACCAAAAAAAAAAATCAAGCACTTCTGATATTTTCATCCATTCCCTATTGAAGGGCACAGGGGAAGAACATGCAATGTCACATTTTTACTTTTTTTAAACAGGTTATGCTATTTTGTAACGTAAAAGTGGTAGAAAGAAACGCAAAAACGCTCTTGAGAAAAACATGTATAGTCACAGAGTAATCGCCTTATAAAAATACTACTAGAATGCAAGAACAAATTTCGTGTACGACGGCACACGGACGTACACGGAAAAAAAATGTTACGTCCATGGCTCACTTTGACGTTTATCAAAAATACCAAACTTTTTATTGAAAAACAAAGACATTTGTGTAATAAATCACAGATATATTGAAATCTAATATTAACATTATCTCAGTTCAATGTCGGTAGGACATAGCATGTTCTTCCCTTGTACCCTTCATTATACATTTACCTTATGACTAAGGCGTGGTACCCTGCTCCTCAAAAAAGGACCAGTGGTTTAGGACAAGCAGTGCTCTTCCGAAAAACATTTTACATGTCGAAAATCAATGGGTCCTATTAAAACTTCAAGGAAGGACGTCTCACCAGAAACTGTCTGTCTCACCCGAAAGTGTGTCTTACCACATCACATTAATATTATAAAGGCGAAAGTTTGTGAGTGTGTATGTTTGTTACTTCTTCACGTCTAAGCGGCCGGAGCGATTTTAATAAAATTTGGTATGGAGTTAGCTGACACCCTGGATTAACACATAGGCTATGTTTTACTGGGGAAAATATCTTATTCCCATGGGAAAATCGATGAAAATGAATTCGCGGATAATGTGCAAGGAACTTTTGATTGATCTTTCCGGTGCTCAAATTTAAAATTATTTTGCTCGTAAAAATGTGAATTGTTATTATTTTTACTGCAAGGGACTAGTCATAGAAAGCGCCCGGAACGCTGCGCTTTGGGCGCGCGTCGAGCGAGCGTTGGACGCCTATCGTACGCTCGTCAATTATGCTAGGATGAGCACACTTTTTTTTTATACAGGCACATACATTGCTTCTGGCCCCACACTAGGATACCCTGTGTCGTGGGAACCAGAAACAGCGACGTCACAAACATGTAAACATCCAAGACCTGGGTTTCTTTTTTTCGTCCCCAGCCGGGATTCGAACCCGGGACCTCTCGCATGGTACGCAGATGCGCTAACCACTACGCCACAGAGGTCGTCAAAATCTTCAATCCGCGAAGGAGGGGCGCGCGTCGTACGCGCGTATGACGCGCGCACCACGGACGCGGACGCTTGATGTAATCCGTTGCATAGAACTTCATACAATTTTAAAGATCGTCCGAAACGCAGCGTATCGTACGCGCGCCTCGGGCTCTTTCTATCACTAGTCGCGTAATCCCCATTTTATTTTCCCTAATAAGCCGCGGGTAACACCGCGGGGCACAGCTCGTAATAGGGAATGGATGAAAATATCAGAAGTGCTTGATATTTTTTTCGGTGATAGGAATAACCTTCCTTAACGCGGGAAAAAAGTTTCAATTTTTTTGGCCCCGTAGTTAATTTTTAAATATACTCAATATTTTTCTCAATATGAAAAAAAAATCCACCTTGAAAAGCTGTCAATGTCAGAACAGATTTTTTTTTAATACGTAGCGGACCAAGGAATATGTCTGTTAAGCCGTACTGAGCCCAGAACGACGAATGGAAAAATATTAAGTATATTTAAAAATTAACTACGGGGCCAAAAAAATTTAAACTTTTTTCCCGCGTTAAGGAAGGTTATTCCTATCACCAAAAAAAATATCAAGCACTTCTGATATTTTCATCCATTCCCTATTAATGATAACCTCCACACAACAAAATCATTTGACCTGGCTCTAAATTCTGTTAAGGCATTGCAGTAACATGACAACTGCATGGACACGGCAATTTAGTTTCATTGCCATTTCAAGTCTATGCACGCATACATATCAAACAATCTATGCGTCAATGGCTTGAAAAAACACGTCAAGTAACCCGATCATGTCAATTAATCCGAATCGCTCGTAGCCTGGGCTGCCTGAGTGATCTTAAACGATCACTGAGGTTAAGCAACATACGGCACGTACAGTCCATGGATGGGCCACCATCTATGACTAACGCTAGTGGCATTTTTCCGAGCGGTTCCGTGCTTCGCAAGGCACGTTAAGCAGTTGGTGCCGGCTGCCGTCGATAGATGGCAGTCGTTAAGCCAAGTCAGAGGCCTTAGGGCGGCTTGAAAACTTCTGACAGTAAGACCAGCCACTAGTCTTACAAGCCTCCACCAATCCGGACTTGGCCCCCGTGGTGGAGTATGGCCTATACCTTCCTCAGTGTATTAGTCTCACCCGAATGTGTATCTATCTCACCCGAAAGTGCATCCGTCTCACCCAAAAGTATGTCTGTCTCACCCGAAAGGGTATCCGTCTCACCGGAATGTGTATCTATCTCACCCGAAAGTGCATCCGTCTCACCCAAAAGTGTGTCTGTCTCACCCGAAAGTGTGTCTGTCTAACGCGAAAGTGCATCCGTCTCACCTGAAAGTATGTCTGTCTCACCCGAAAGTATGTCTGTCTCACCCGAAAGTGTATCCGTCTCACCCGAAAGTGTATCTGTCTCACCCGAAAGTGCATCTGTCTCACCCGAAAGTATATCTGTCTCACCCGAAAGAGTCGCTGTAGTTTCGCATGTACAAAGCGATGTTCTCTTCCATCATCGCTAGGTGCCCCATGCTGTGTCCGTGGAGGCACGGCGGGTTGCACGAAGATGATGATGATGAACCTGCTAGTGATAGGAACATTGAATCGGTTAATTACCAAAGGGAATTAGTCAGCATTTTTTCGATGTGGCAACTTTGACGCAATTCGACTCATTTTTTATTCTAATTGGCACATAACAAGCTCAATTACAATTACATTCATAATACAAAATATTTTAGACTCATCAAACAAAATTTTTATGTATATAGACAGTTTTTTAATCATACTGTAAAATTAGAAGAGCTTGACTTGTTACCTTTAGTAAATAACCGATTCAATTTTGGGGTTAAACAACGAACCGGTCTGTCCGTATGTCAGTCCGCGGCGTAGTTAACAAACGATTAGTAATAGGAAGCTGAAAGGGGTTTGAGGATTTTGGCATACAGGTCAGCCGCCATTTTGTTTTTTTTTTTCAAAATGGCGGCGCACAATAATGGCTACAGTGCCACCATCTTATCTGTTCAGTTGATAGCGGCGCTAGTGGAGAATTTAGTAGTAACATTTGAGGAATTTACCTAGACAAATGAGAATATTTTAACCCGTCTTTCAATTTTAATGAAAATATATCTATAAATCTTAGTAAGTGAATAAATAAAACAAAAAATTGGGAACAGGATTTACAATTTATAAGTTAGTTACAATTTTGCCCACCTGAACAGATAACTTGGTGGCGCTGTATGTACATCGACTGGGGACACTTCTACAAACATAAAGCCTCGTATCCACTAGGCAACAATTGACACGCAACACGTGCCGCTCAACATGTTCGGCAACGTTGTCCAACAGCGCGCGACGTTGCCAGCGGGCGCGCAACATAATGTCCGCCTAGTTGCGCGTTGCAACAAAAGTTCCGCGCTGACTTTCAACATGTTGTGCAACGATTTGCGCGCCAAATGTTGCCTAGTGGATACGCGGCTTTAAAATACTAAGGTCAAAATATGTCCGAAAACGTCATGTTGCGGAGTTAATTGGAGAAAAAGAAAATCTATTTCAACTTGATTTATTTACAGTAAAACCAATAATTAGGTACTTTCAGAATAATTGTTTATCGGTCAATATAACATGCATTTATGAAAGTGAAATCAAACATATTTAATTCAATTTTAATTTTGTTTATTCGGGAAACCAACCAGCTTTACAATTTTACTTCATTCTTAGAGTAGAAAAGCTTAATAGCGATTTATAGGTTACCTCAGAAAAATACAACGTACTGAGCATTGAAAATGACAATAGAAACCCACCCAGTGTTCAGTCCTGGCCTTGAAAATAACAATATTAGAAAACCATTGCTATTTTCAAGGTCAAGACTAAGGAGGTTAACGAAAGAAGGGCACTCACCCATCCCAGTGTCGCAGTTGGGGCATCGGTCCCTCGACGAGCCGGGCTCGTCATCAGCGCTGCCGTCTTGCTTGCGTTTACTGAAGAACAGATGTATAAATCTGTGAATAAAAGGCTGAACTAAAAACACCCACTTCCGCCTTTCGAGGCAGCTGTCTTATCATCATCATCATCAACCCATCATATCCCCACCGAGGGGCACGGGCCTCTTCCCTGAGGAAGGTATAGGCCATACTCCACCACGGGGGCCAAGTCCGGATTGGTGGAGGCTTGTAAGACCAGTGGCTGATCTTAGCGTCAGAAGTTTTCAAGCCGCCTAAGGCCTCTGACTTATATTGTGGACGAAAATTAAAATCTCACATACAAAGATCTCGCGTCGCACCGTTCGAATCAAATGAAATGTCTTTAGGGTTCCGTACCTAATGGGTAAAACGGACCCTATTACAAAGACTCGGCATTCGTCCGTCTGTCTCATGAACAATGATAGTTAGACAAGTCACTATAAGCCTACATACGTCATTATGCACCTGAATGATCTCAACAATAGAATAAGATAGAAAATATGTTTCTCAGACGATTAAAAAGAGCTCAAAGAGCTGAGATTGAAGGTATAAAGAAGTCAGTTTAGTCGGGACCAAACTTACGAAACGAGATATAAACAAACATTTACACACATTGCTTCCGACCCCACACTAGGATGCCCTGAGAAATAGTGCCTCTAAAGTGGGTGATCGACGGGCGAGTAAGACCGCGGTTTTAAATACCGACGAACTTGGCTCGCGGCTCGTTGGCGCTGATCGACTAGCGAGCGAAACAGTCGCAAACATGTCTTGTTCCGAGTCTGAAGCAGTTTTCGCATGGCGAGCCGAGTAAAAAATATAGCATGGCGACGAGCCGCGAGCCAGGCTCGGCGGTATTTAACACCACGGTTTTGCAATGATACACCGCGAGCTTTAAGCTCTGGTTTCCTAGGATAGCGGTGCCGTCATAGAACGGCCGTAATACAGCGGTGAATGACGTCACTAGAACGTTGTCTACGTAAACGTCAAAAATGTTGACCCTTCTATAGGAAACTGCACCATACTGTTTAAAGCCCGTTCGCTTAGATAGTGTCGGTACACACGAAGGCAATCTTGGTTTTAGTAAAAAAATATTAATTTCAATAATACAACTTAGACGACAAAAATACTTTAAAAAGAAAAAAAAACATGGTACCTACGCAATAAAACTAATGAAGCTCAAAATAAAACACTACTCTTCATCACTCGAAGTGTCCTCAGAATATTCATCTCCACCGGTATTTAGAATAGGTACCTACCTAAGTGATGCAGGATCGTCTCGTTATAAATCCATTCTAAAATACTGATTGATTTACTTATTTAATTGCGTGATCTGCATAATAGTAGAATGAGACGAGCTGCGAGCCAAATTCACTGGCGTGTTTGCGCAGCGTCGTTTTCCTTTAATTTCTTTTTTTTAAATCCGCCACGTGCCGAGGCGGTAAACATCAAAGTGACACTATGATAGCGAACAAACTTTACATAGACAACGTTCTAGTGACGTCATTCACCGCTGCATTACGGCCGCTCTATGACCAGAGAAAACCTAGAAAACCAGAGCTTTACCGACGAGCCATAAAACCGCGGTCTTACTCGCCCGTCGATCACCCACTTAAGAAATGATCTTATGTCGTCTTACATGTCAGGGCGCGCGTGCCCGACGATTTGTATGGACTTGGTCTGTTCGTGTGCCAGGGTGAGGAACCAACGGAGACGCTCGGCCCCACACGGGTGCCCGCGTGACACCACGCGTCCCCACAGAGAGCGGTCGCAAACGAGGACCGCGAGCCGGCGGCACGAGCTGGAAATCAGAGATCAGAAATTTATTTCAACGTAAAGAATTTACATTCTGCTTGTTGAATTATCCTTAAATAAATTGTTATTACCCACCTCTCGAATGCAATTATACTCTTCCAGTACATTGATAATGGCTATTAAAATTTATAACAAACTCCCAAATTACTTAAAAGAATTAAATAACGACAACAATTTCAATAAAGATCTAAAGAAAATACTAATATCAAAATGTTATTATACCATAGAAGAATATTTTAAAGATAGTATAGATGAAACCAGATAATTAATTGTTTAGATAGATAGATAGAATATTCTTTATTGTACTCACAAATAACATTTAAATATAATCTTTTAAATAGAATAACTAAAATTGCATGATTATTAATTCAATATTTTCCAATTGTAAGTTAATGTAATGCATATTTCAAATAGCACTTTAAAATGTTGCGTGCCCTACAGGGTCCACAAAGATCTCATCAAATAACTGTTAAGTTAAATTGTAACAACCCTACAACTTGTGGAATGCAATAAAGTATTGAGTATTGAATGTCAATGTACTTATAATGCTAATGTTAGCCGCTGCCTTGGGGCCTAGTGTAGTGGAGGAAAAGGCAGCAAAAAAAACTCCACTCTGACCATCTTTTCTCAAATCATCTAAAGTCTAATACAATATTTGGTACAAATGTCCATCTACTTTAAAGGAGGTCAAAATTAAAATTAAAGACCCATGAGCGCAATCAATACTCGCAATGTGAAACATCGATTGATTTTCTTAAAACGCCAATGCTGGCGAAGAGAGAGGAACGTCTCACTTATCATGAACCCAGTAGCAGCATTTAGCAGAACACATCGATGGGTAATCTATTACAAAGTTTTTCCATCCATCGAAAATTGTAATCTATAATCGATGACTTAGCGACTACTCATCGATGTGTTAAGCTAAATGCGGCCATTATGTCCCCACCGAGGAGCACGGGTCTCTTCCCTGAGGAAGGTAAAGGCCATACTCCACCGCGGGGGGCAGGTCCGGATTTGTGGAGGCTTGTAAGACTAGTGGCTGGTCTTAGAGTTTGTACATAAGTTTGTGTATAGGGTAAACTCCGAAATTACTCAAGAGATTAAAACATTCTGTCCCCAGTATTTAGAATGGATCTCCAGGGTGGACATTGGCTAAACGCTAATCCGTTGACGCGAATGAAGTCGTGGGCACTGCTAGTAAGCAATAATAGATAGCATACTTACAGGACATACAAATATATTTAGTGCATCCTAATATTAATGATGGTTAGGCTCTGAATGGAGACCACACATCGGCAAGCGCAGCGTAGGACGACCAGCCAAAAGATGGAGAGACGATCTCATCCAAGTGGCAGGGAGACGCTGGATGCAACCCGCTTCCAGGTCTTTTTGGAAATCCATGGAGGAGGCCTATGTCCAGCAGTGGACTTCTTGTGGCTGAATGATGATGAATAATTAATGAAACGTCGACTGCGCGCAGGAAACCTTATAAAGCAATAAGTTGCCGATTTTCAGGCAACCTAACCTAACCTTTACTTAACCTAATTTATACCTATGTAAGGTATAATTGAATCGCTCGTAGCCTGGGCTGCCTGAGTGATCTTGAACGATCACTAAGGTTAAGCAACATACGGCACGTTCAGTCGATGGATGGGTCACCGTCTATGACTAACGCTAGTGGCATTTTTTCCGAGCGATTCCGTGCTTCACAAGGTACGTTAAGCAGTTGGTGCCGGCTGCCATCGACAGATGGCAGTCGTTAAGCCAAGTCAGAGGCCTTTAGGGGCGGCTTGAAAACTTCTGACAGTAAGACCAGCCACCAGTCTTACAAGCCTCCACCAATCCGGACTTGGCCCCCGTGGTGGAGTGTGGCCTGTGCCTTCCTCGGGGAAGAGACCCGTGCCCCTCGGTGGGGACATAATGGGTTGATGATGATGATGATGAAGGTATAATTGTGTGTATCACATTAAGACCATGAAGAGCACACGCGCAGGATGGCAGATCTAAATCAGTGCTGATATGGCCCGATTTCTTGTTAGTCCATGCAACGTACCCACTAAATTAAAATGAGATCAAAATACATGCTTTAAAATAAATTCATAAATATAAAAGCCGTTTCCTATAGTGCACTCACAAGCCCAAAGACTTGAGGTCGTTGGAGTGGCAGTACTGCAGGATCCAGAGCAGGACATCGTCAGACAAGTCCAGCAGATTCACGCGGGGCGGCGGCTCCGCATCGCATTTGCTCGGAGACGGCTCTGAAAATAACCATAGTCGCTTAAGCTAGGGATACACATGCCCGTAGCTTGCACACTTTCATACCAGCTCCTTGCACGTAACAGCAGGCCTGCTTCACTACGCGTGTCGGTATCGAACGCGTAAGTACATGCGGCGACCACTCCGGAGTGGACAATAGATTTCAGGCGCCATCGCCAGAAGAGGTAAGAGTTACGCGGTAGATAGAGAGGCAACATGTACGTGAATATAACGTAGCTTTTTTAGAGCCGTGCGATCTGAACTGCACCTCATTGTATCGCTGCTAGAGTCCCTTTTTCTTTAATTGATTTTGCGGAGTGAATCTTCTGTACCTGTACTATTATGTATTCTGTGGTAACAGCTAGGTACTGTCATTGTGTATACGCTAACAAGGCGTGTCAGTTTGGCAACACCCCTCGCCCCTCCCTCAAGGGGCATGCAAGTAAATCAAATGTTGCGCCAGCTACTTTGCCGATTTACTGGCATGTGTATCCCCGGCTTTAGATCGGTTCTTTAAGCCCTTCGGCCATATGTTATGCAGCACTGGGGAGTAGGCATCTGGAAATACTGCAATGCTTTCAAAATAATGAGCTGGGAACCATTGCAACCAATCCGGACTTGGCCCACGTGGTGTGGAGTATGGCCTATACCTTCCTCAGGGAAGAGACCCATGCCCCTCGGTGGGGACATAATGGGTTGATGATGACGATGATGATTTCGTGAGGAAACTCGAGTGCCTGAGGTGTTTACATACATTAGCACATACTGTATAAGTACTTCAATATACACCCCCTTATTCATAAAAAGTTTTAAGCATTGGATAAGTAAACAACTGTTTAAATGTCATGTTGTCCTTTATATTTCAATGACATCTGTCAAGGACAGCATAACATTTAATCAGTTGTTTACTTAACCAATGCTTAAATTTTTTTATGAATAAGGGGGTTAGTCTGGCCATAAATACTGTTACAATTAAAAATAAACAAAATATTACATTTGAATTTGGAATCTGTCATTTTTATATGATTGTTCATTGTGATTTCTCATTTTGGCGCCAATACATTGTACAATATTTTGCGATATAAAAATGCAGTGGATTGATAAAGAGAACAGAATCGCTGTGATTGCATTGCACAAAGTAGGTATGGAGCCAAATGCAATTTTTAAAACTCTCCATACGCTTGGTATTAGTAAAATGTTTGTGTATCGGGGTATTAATAGGTACAATGAGACTGCTTATGACAGAAAAAGGTCAGGGAGCCGATTCTCGCCCATCCGAATTGAAAGCGTAGACGCCAAACATTCGAAGGATTAGACATTTGTCGCATAAAAATCAGTTTCATGTATTCTCACAAAGTCGTATACGCAAATTCGCTAACAATTTTCGTTCGCTTTGAGGTGTCATCTTGTCGCATGGTAATTACCATGCGACTCGCAAAAGGCGTATGAAACTTGAACGCATTCATTGATAGTTGAGGGTGGGTGTATTCCGAAATGCGATAAAATCGATTACAGCGCGAATCCACTTAAGTGCAGTAGGCACAAAAACCCTACTCCGTGCGAGATACTTTGGGACTACTAAATTTGGTCGGATTCGCGCTGTAATTGATTTTATCGCATTACGGAACGTAGGGCAAGTCCATTATTAATGGACTCGCCCTACGTTCCCTACGTTGACGTTTCGTTATAAGTAAAATTTCAGTTGAAAATTTTAAGAGTTAAGTGTATTAAACTTTTAAATAACGTATATTTTGTACCTAAAGTTTCTTAGTTTATAAAATAACACTCAAAGTAATAATTTGCCGCAAAATGTATCAATTTAAAAGTGAAATTGTAAATGTTTTAAGATTCGACTAACTTTCAATTTACAATCGAGAAAATGGAACGTAGGATTCACAGATTACTGTTTTAGTCGTTAGACATTTCTATTTTCATTCGAATTCAATGTCGCATGGTGTTCAGAATACAGAATTTGGGTGTCGTTCGACTTTTTTATGTAGAATTCAAGTCATACGCCTTAAAGTCGTATACGTATTATTTGCTAATGACGTGAGAATTGGCTCCCTGGCCGTCCACGTAGGTTCGTACGAAAAAGGTGGTCAAAGCAGTAAGGGAAAGAATTCGAAGAAATCCTGTCTGCAGGCAAAAGATTTTATCTCGGGGGATGAATATAGTACCTAGAACAATGTCGTCTATTTTAAAAGATGACTTAGGACTTGCAGCCTATAAAAAAAAGTGCTGGTTATTTCTTAACTGATAATTTAAAAAAGAATAGGGTGGTAAAGTCGAAACAACTACTGAAGCGGTACGCAAAGGGAGGTCACAGAAAAATTTTGTTTACGGATGAGAACTTTTTTAACATTGAGCAACATTTTAACAAACTAAATGACCGTATTTATGCTCACAGCTCTAAGGAGGCTTCACAATTAGTCGACAGAGTGCAACATGGGCATTATCCGACTTCAGTGATGGTTTGGTCATGTATTAGCTATGAAGGAGTGACTGAGCCATACTTTTGTGAAAAAGATATCAAAACCTTGGCACAAGTGTATCAAGATACCATTCTTGAGAAGGTAGTGAAGCCCCTTAACAACACCATGTTCAATAACCAAAAATGGTCCTTCCAGCAAGACTCGGCGCCGGGTCATAAAGTTCGGTCTACGCAGTCCTGGTTGGAAACGAACGTTTCGGACTTCATCAGAGCTGAAGACTGGCCGTCGTCTAGTCCCGATCTTAATCCGCTGGATTATGATTTATGGTCAGTTTTAGAGAGTACTACTTGCTCTAAACACCATGATAATTTGGAGTCCCTAAAACAATCCATACGATTGGCAGTGAAAAATTTTCCCATGGAAAGAGTGCGTGCTTTTATTGATATCTTGCCTCAACGTTTAAAGGACTGTATTGCAGCCAATGGAGACCACTTCATATAAGCTTTTTATATTTTAAATTTGTTTTATATTTGTGTATTGAACTAACACACTGTAAAAGCAATAAATGTTATTTGCAATAGAAAAACATTTTTTTTTCTTTGTTACACTATTTATGGCAAGACTAGGTATGGTCTTTCTTTAGATCTGAACACGAAGACAAATTGCAAGCAGTGACTAATTCAGGTTGATAAGTGAACAAGTTTTGTCCAGGCTATTTGACAGTGTGAAAAAAAACAGTATTATTTACACGCCTTTATATAAATTTTGTGTTTTAAAACCGCTTTAGAGCATTTTAACTAAAAAAGCAATATTCTATGGAATCAGGCGTTACTTTGCGGTTTTTCTCAATTTAGTGCTAAAAAACAATTATTATTTTTTAAAAAATACAAAATATTTTCTTTTAATTATGTATCTGCAGCCATTATAACGAAAACGGTCTGGATTGGCCGATTCTATGATGACGTCACATGTAAATAAAAAAGTTTGTCATTCATTTTTTCTTACGTTCATTGGTGGGTTTACCGGCAAGTGACGTCATAATTCCTGTGCGACGCCATCTTGCCCAAGATAGCGTTTTGGCGGCTTATTTTAAAAGTAATTTTTCGTTTGCCTTTTTTAGAAGAAATACACGAAATAACCACTTTCTGAGGAATCCATGAAAACCAACAAAAAATATGAGTTGCTTTTCGGAAATCGGTCAAATAGCCTTTTTTGGTAGTAAGAAGAATAGATAGATAGAATATTCTTTATTGTATGTACGGTCGGGGTCTAAAAATGTTTACCAGTTTTCAAACTTGATTCTTTGTCGCAAGATGTGCCTTATAGTCGATAATGCTTTAACAATGTACTTATTACCTTTCAAAGTTCCGAAACCTCGATTCTAACAGGTATCTAAATTCATTTCTTATTTTAAAATTATTACATTAGTTAAAATGACACAGATCAAAACTCTGTGAAAATAGAAAGTTTGAAAATATATTGAATACTATTTTTACAAAATTAATAAAATAAAACCTCCTTGAGGGAGCGAAGAAGGTTTGCTCTAAACTTTGACAGGTTGGTACTTCAACTCATTATTCTGAGCTTTATGCTTTATCTAATCAAATCAATACAAATATCGACCTTGTGTCGTATAATTGTCTGTGCAATTATGAACCTTAAGGTGGTAAACATTCTCAGACCCCGACTGTACACCAGGAATTACACATGAAATTTCACAATAGTACAGTACAATTGACGACCTCTGTGGCGTAGCGGTTAGCGCATCTGCTTACCATGCGAGAGGTCCCGGGTTCGATCCCCGGCTGGAGAGAAAAAAAAAACTCCAGGTCTTGGATGTTTACATGTTTGTGACGTCGCTGTTTCTGGTTCCCACGACACAGGCTATCCTAGTGTGGGGCCAGAAGCAATATATGTGCTTGTGTGTAAATGTTTATGTTTAATTAGCGGCCTTATTACTAAAAGTAATTTCTTCCAGACAACCATTGATGGAAAAAGAATAAAGAAGATAAAGAAGCTAAATTACGGGTAGTCGGCGCAAGTAGACAATATTAAACAAGATATTTCTATATCTAATACACATACATAAGAATATGTTTAGAAATAAAGACTATAGGGGGACCATCCAGGGGCTACGACTATTCCGTTAGTGCCCTGCCTCACTGGGACGCCATGGCGACGTCGCCAGCCACGTATCCAGGCAGTTTGTGTTGAATGGCGACGTCGCCAACAGTCGGCAAGTGAGGTAGGCACCATATAGTTCAATATTAACTGCTTGGATACGGTCGCTGGCGACGTGGCCATGGCGTCCCGGTGAGGCAGGGCCCTTAACCACGGATGCCATGTTTGTTTGGGGAGTGGGGAAACAACATGGTTTATTGTTAATTTAAGAAAACTTTTGTATTCTAATAAAACAGTTATACATTTCGGGACATGCTAAAGGGATGTGAGCGCGCAATCGCTACTGGCTTTTTCCATCGCATACGTAAATCGCGCAGGCGATGTTATTTGTTTCGAAATGCTGTAAGTGGGTTGCACCAGTTGCTTGATTGCAAATTCCATTTGTGCCTTTGTACAATGGGCTAGTTGCCCTAAAAAATATAATTAGTCCGTCTTTTAGATTATTCAAGAATAAGGGACACGTATTTTTTTATTTGTAAATTAGACCCAAAAATGACAAAGATATAGCCCATTAAAGTTACGTGTGACGTCACGCCGTGCTGCATTTTTTAGCACTGAGTGACGTCACACGTAACTTTAATGGGCTATATCTTTGTTATGTTTTGTTTAATCGAAAAAAGAAAAAATACGTGTCCAATATTTTTTTATAATCTATAAAAAATAATACGGACTAAATAGAATTTAATTATTTTGACCCTGGAAACTACCCTATTTTAAACGTTTTTAACTATTTCGTACTATCGAGGAATTTTATGTATGTACAACCCGTCGGAAATATCTGCGCACCTGCGCACGTCACTACGTCATGCGAACTGGAGAGACAGCAAAAAATTATGCGATTACGAAAGCAAGAATAATACACCTGCGTCAGCGCTGGCGTTGGAAACGGTACTAACGGGTGGTTAAATTGTAAGGCCCGATGTTGAATGTGAACCACACCTAAACGCCAAGTTTTTTTCCGAATTTTATTTGACATTTCTCTATTTCAGACTTACTCAATTTGAACCATGGAGAGATACACAATCCAACAACGTGTTAAAGTTATCCAGACTTATTATGAAAATGGGCGTTCAAATCAAAATGCATATCGTGCACTTCGTGATTTTTTTGGTCAATTTGATCGTCCAAATGTGCGTACAATCGCAAAAATCGTGGAAAAATTCGAGCAAACCGGGTCTGTAGAAGATGTGAGAACACCAGTGCATGCTCGTACAGCTCGTACTGCAGAAAATATTGCTGCTGTTCGCGATAGTGTGGCTGAAGAGCCGTCCACCTCAACTCGTCGTCGTGCCCAACAATTGCACCTCTCACGCTCGTCGTTGATGAACATTATGGATAAAGACTTGCATTTACACGCTTACAAGGTGCAATTGGCTCAAGAACTAAAGCCTCTTGACCATTCCAAACGTCGTGAATGGGCAGAATGGTGGCAAGAAATGGCAACAGTGGATGATCAATTTTCGAAGAAAATCATCTTCAGTGATGAGGCACATTTTCACCTCAGTGGATTCGTCAATAAACAGAATTGCCACATTTGGGCGAATGAGAATCCAATATCGTTTTTATTCAATATTCTATCGTTTGCACTTGACGGGTCCGGCAGGGGTTTCGCGTGGCGAGGCGGGAGAGTGCGTCCGCGCGCTCGCCGCCGGCGCCACAAAACAGGCGATTTTAGGTGATTTTCACTAAAAAATATTTTTTTTGTCTAGTATCATGTAAATGCCTTGGCTTGACTTAACGTTTGTACTTGACTTGGCTTATTAACTGCCATCTATCGACGGCAAGCGGCACCAACCATTGTCATATAATCTGTGTAAATTTCAACTATATTTTGTGTGTGCTTTGTGTGTGCCTGGTACAAACTTCGAAGTTCTTGACATTTTTGTAAGCCTCAATCGTTTTAAATCACAATTAGTTAAGTCCCACATTGGTAACTTATTAAGTTAATAAGTTAATTATTTAGATAAGTTACATTTTCTTTTTAATTTTAATTTTTGTTTAACTTTAGTAGCTTTCTATACTTGATCCGTGTTCATATGCAGATCAAGCCACATATACTAAAAGTATGCAGCCAAATAAAACGACTACACCATATTATTATGCTGAAATATTGTTATTTAAATATATGTGGCTTGATCTATGTGTAATACTCGTCTATACTCTAACATGCTGTCGTCACTCGTTAAAGGATAAGTAACTAGACCATAAGATCTATCACGATGTTATAACACGCATTGTTACCTATCTGTTGTGTGATGCAATAAATAAAATAATTAGTTCTAATAATTAGTAAAAAATGTTTAGTTCGGGGATTTCGTGGTGCGCGATAATTTAGTGGACTGTATAAAAACGTCGGTAGGTTGTTTATTGTGTGCCTTTGAAAGCGGAATTTTAGGCAGGCTGAAAGACTTACCAGGTCCGATAGCGAAGGGGGTCAAAGGTCAGCGTACCTCGGGCGGGAGCCGCTTCCAGCTCCTCGATTTACCTTCCACGACCGCCCACCGTGAGTTGCTAAAATTGACCTGACGACGATTGAGCCGGGTCCGTCCTTCAGCTACCTTCAGCACTAGTCTTTGCGTTGGCACACACACACGGGATACAAGACGAAAGATAGGTGGCGAGAACGATAGGGTGTCGAAAAGGGCGGCAAACAGCAGCACAACGAAAAAGCTGTTGCCTCGATAATGGTTCAAAAACGACAGGCAGATTCGAAAAAGCAATCGAAAAAATCTAGTTTTGTGTTGCCAACGAAAAATAACATTTAATTTAGATAGGAAAACTAACAATTAAAATAAAGAATATAAGAAAACTAGCTGATCCGGCAAACGTTGTTTTGCCAGATAAGGGTATGAAAAATAGATAACAAACTATATTCAGACCAACCGATCATGCATATAAAATTTCATCAAAATCGGCCATGTCGTTTCGGAGGAGTATGCGCACTAACATTGAGACATGAGAATTTTATATATTTGAGATAAGATAAGATAAATAAATAGAATATAAACATAACATAAACATTTACATACAGGCACATACATTGCTTCTGGCCCCACACTAAGATACCCTGTGTCGTGGGAACCAGAAACAGCGACGTCACAAACATGTAAACATCAAAGACCTGGAGTTTATTTTTTTTTCTCTCCAGCCGAGGATCGAACCCGGGACCTCTCGCATGGTAATCAGATGCGCTAACCGTTACGCCACAGAGGTCGTCTTATTATCTTTTCTTATCTTACTATCTAGCTATCATTGTTCTCATGAGATACAACCTGGCAACAGACAGACCAACAGAGGAGTCGTAGTAATAGGATCAATTAAACTTTGGAAAAGACATTCAATCATTGGGAAAGGTAATCAAGCATTGGAAAAACAGTCACATCTTGTTTAATTTTATTCCAAATAGCTGTTGCCCGCGACTACGTCCGCATGGGCTTTTGTTGAGTAAAGTGTTTGCAAATAAGATAGGGATACTTTTAGCGCATGCGAAAGAGCTTTCATATTAACTTCGCAACCCCCTCTTACCCCCTTAAGCGATGATTTTCGAAAATCTACTTTACGCGTCTTTCATGACTTTTAATGAAGGACCTTCATGCTAAATTTCATTCGAATAACGTCAAAAACGGCAAAGTTTCGTACTAACTTTCCACCCCCCTTTTACCCCCTTAGGGGATGATTTTCAAAAAACTATTTTACATGTATTTCGTAAATTTTAATGAAGGAACTTCATACTGAATTTCATTCGAATAACTTCAAAAACGGCAAAGTTTCATATTAAGTTTGCACCCCCCTTTTTCCCCCTTAAAGGATGATTTTTGAATAACTATTTTACACGTGTTTCATAATTTTAAATGAAGAACCTTTGTACCAAATTTCATTCGAATAACTTCAAAAATGGCAAAGTTTTATACTAATTTTGGACCCCCATTTTACCCCCTTAGGGGATGAATTTTCTAAAATCCTTTCTTAGTGCTCCCCTACGTTACAAAAGGACCCCTGTGCAAAATTTCAAGTTTCTAACCCTTATAGTTTAGGCCCAGCGTTGATATGTCAGTCAGTCAGTCAGTCAGTCAGTCAGTCAGTCAGTCAGCTTCTCGTTTTATATATCGACGGTTAAAAGGTAATAGGGCATAAGCGACATTTTGGCCCAAAATTACTTTTGAATGCCATCTTACTTAAAAAAAAAAACTGCGTCGAATGCGCTCCTGCGGCTCTACGATGACTTTTTTGTATCGTAGAGCCGCGGGAGTAAGCACATTCGACGCAGATTTTTTTTTTAAGTAAGATGGCATTCAAAAGTCATTTTGGGCCAAAATGTCGCTTATGCCCTATTACCTTTTAACCGTCGATATATGGATTTTAATTCAAATTTAAGTTTCTGGTTCCCACGACACAGGGTATCCTAGTGTGGGGGCAGAAGCAAAATGTCTCGTGAAATTTCTCAGAAAAGAGTGTGATAGAATGTTACTTAAGTATTTACTTAGTGAAATCTAGACTCGCGACAGCGAGTCCAGCCAAGTTCGTGAAAAAAGGAACTGGCGACGCAGCAGCCGTGTGTAATATTACAGGAATAACTTCAAGCTACTTTTGACCCCTTCACAACTCTACAACTATTTAACCTACGTATATGAAATTTGGCACATTTCTTAAAGTCCTTAAAAATCTTAAGCTTAAATTACAATTTACATCACAGTGATCTTGTAACTAAAATTTCATGAATTTCTTTAGAGAACTATTTAGATACCCACCCATATAGATGTCAATTCTTTAGTCGGCGAAGTCGATAACGACGTCTGTTCTTAATATTGAACTTGGCTCTCATTCACATTTATGTTTTAGATGGGATTCTCTATTCAGAAATCGGCCGATAGGGTCTTTAGAGATAGACGGTCTTATGGAAAACAAAGTGATCCATTATGGGTTCTGTTATTCCTTTTTAGGTACGGAACTCTAAGGTGACTTACCATCCTGCACGCAGCCGCTATCGTCTTGACTTTGGACATTATCACTGGCGGTCTCCAGAGAGGCCATTTCGCCAAACACCTTTTTCAAGCGGCTAACACTGGAATTGCGCTTCGTAAAAATCTGCGCTGTTCTGAACAAAATGTCGCCTCAGCGGCGAGTCGGAGACAAAGAAAATCCGATGAGTAAGCGAGGAGACGGGCACATACGATGTAAACAAACAAATTGACTCTGCTTGGAAGGTTTCCAAAAAATCGGCGAGATTTTTTAGATTTCTCTCCAATCCATACGGACAAGAGGATCCAAGATCAAGCAAAGCAAAAAGCACAGATTATAAAGTTATATGCAAAAAGACAGACATGTCAAAACTAGGGGTCACTTTTTTTTTTTTAGTTCGTCCCGCAAGGGACCGGCTAAGGTCGTGACCATGCTGCCACGTCTTTGGTTTCTGTTCTTCATTATGAGTTTTTGGGAGGTTAATGTCTTCAGTAATATATTTTTCATGTCTTCAGTAATATATTTTTCATTCTTAACGTCTTCAGTTTTAATTATTTAATATGTCCAATCCAATGAGAGAGTTTCAGACCCACCTTTTCACAAAATCCCAAAGATGGCGCTGTCCATGGACTTATTCTTCGCTGTGTTGCTTGCCACAAAAAAAAAACTAATGTCATGTAACTAAATTAATTGTCATTCTCTCTCTCTAGTCTATTTCTCTGGAATATTCTGAGGGAATATTTCGTGTTCGTTCTTCGCATTTTGGCTTTTTAAAAGTAGCTCTCGACTGTAACCTGGCATCGACTTCTTGGACACCGATATCTACTACATTTGAAGACTTGGCTACGACTGGACTCCGATATCTACTGTAATGTCAATGTAATCGGTGTCCTTAAAATGTAATGAACATATTGAAGGATATTTTACTTTTAGTACCCGCCCTTCTAACTTCATAGCTTTCATCCAGAGAAGATTTACGTTTCGTATCTTTTGGTAATAAATGGCGTCCAACATTTTTGCACCCTGGCACAACACAAATACCACCCATTTCTCGATAAGTTAGTAAAAACTTCGTAACGCGTTTATATCAGAGTCCACTTGCCCGGAAGTCGTCGTATTTTGCAATTGATATTTTCTTTTTTTCATTCAAACAGTGACAATAACAAACAACCACAGAACACTATCGATCGACAGCGACACATCAGTTTGTCACAGATTAAAGCTTGATGTAGTCTATGTGAAGCCCCCTCAGAAGAAGGAGTACCATAGAAGGAGCGTTAAAAAATGAAAACGTGCCACATAGTCTGTTTCGTCAATTTAAATAGCCGCAAGCTACGTGTTAGAAAGAGAAAAATATAGTCGTGTCTTTGTTGCTTTTTTCGAGCGTACAACCCTTAAACGTCAGTTGGTTACCTTTGTTGCTCAGAAGAAGGAGTACCATAGAAGGAGGAATAAAATAAAAAGTAACAGTTGTATAGCTGTCCATGTTACTCTTACGATAAATCTCTGCGCCAGAAAGAGACAGCTGTAGTGTACTCATGCACTAAAAATGTTACAATCGTACACGGTTGCCACAGATTACTGAACAAAGCCAAAATCGATAGGGCTGGGACAAACACCATAAGTCGATATTATTTATTCCGCTCTACATAATCTGTGTATTTTTTAAAATTAATGTTGGTAATTAAGTATTAATATTAAATGATAAAAAAATCATAGCTCTTTTACACAATTTGCAAAAAGTATCTTTTCAATCCCATCACCATGTTTAATAGTGATTTTTCGGACCCATGGCTGTGTACCAAAAAACCTACGACTAAATTCCATTATTCCAATTCCAATTAATTTAAATTACAGTCATGGGCCCATGATAATCACTATTATCACCATTATCTATCTATCTAATTATCAATGTATTTATCTCTAAAAAAATATCATTTTTCCCTTGGTGGTGCTAGTGAACCAGCTGGAACCCCTTACGGTTATGTTATTATGTGCTAAGTGTGGTACATACCATATAAGTTACAATAAATATTTATAAGTAACAGTAAGTAATTCTACATCAGGTTTTCAATAATATAAATGGGACTAATAGGGCTATAGCGAATCGAAGAAAGCTTTTACCGAGTTATGTGGTAACATGGCAAAATGTATATGTACGGCGAATATAGAACCTTTTTTTAATATGTTTGCAAATCATCAATAATCACCATATACAGCGCCACCAAGTTATCTGTTCAGGTGGGTAAAATTGTAACTAAGTAATTAATTGTAAATCCTGTTCCCCATTTTTTGTTTTATTTATTCACTTACTAAGATTTATAGATATTATGTTCATTAAAATTGAAAGATGGGTTAATATATTCTCATTTTTCTAGGTAAATTTCTCAAATGTTACTACTAAATTCTCCACTAGCGCCGCTATCAACTGAACAGATGAGATGGTGGCACTGTAAGAAAGTATAATGAATAAAACAAGACCAAAATAGGAAAAACTATTTAATAACATAACTCATAACATTTACACACATGCACATAGATGGCTTCTGGCCCACACTAGGATACCCTGTGTCGTGTATATATTACGTATTTGTTTCCAATAAATACCTACCACCTAGCATAGTAACTCAAGGCACCCGTTGTAATAACATCATCAGTCCAGGTTCGATGGAATAAAATAAAAATTAAAAACCAAACGATTTATTGGTACAAGATTATTTGGCATCAAATAAAGTACGTAGTTTCAAGCTTTTCACATAAAAAGTGGCAGGCTGCAGCTCAATAGAGAAGAAACCAACACGTATTACTATAATGTATATGTTTTTTATCCCTGACCTCTGTTTTACAAGTACCTATTAACGTTTTTTTTCTCACAAAAATGTGTCAGCCATAATGTAAAAGATAATATAATATTTTATGAAATTCAAATGAAATCAGCTTGGTTGCAGCTCACGAACGTTGTCCATTTCCGCGGAGGGCGCAAGCTGAAAATTGTTTTTATTTAAGTACTTCACGTTGATAACTTCCACATAAAAAATAATAAAAATCACTTGCACCAGAATCAGACTATGATAGTATTAAACCAGTTATGACCTTTAACTGCTAAACGTTGTCCAGGATAGAAAAAAACACCCAGTCAGACAATAATCAGGGAAAAATTCTACAAGTGATTTAAGGCGCCTTGCAGGTTGGAACTGACAACCTGTTTTATTATCCAAGTGGAGTAACCACTAGACCAACGAGACAGTCGGGTCTCATGTGAAATTCCTGATGTACATACATACAGCAAAACGTGCACCTCAGTCGACATAATTGTGCAGTATGTAGACTTTATTTTGTTTTAAGTATCATTATAATGTATAATTATAACCTTACCAATGATCTGCGAGCTAAGGAAAAGCGTAAAGTAGGTACGGCACTTGTTTCCAACCTACGCCACTTGCTATTGTTTATGAAACAGTCGCTTGCTGCAAATGCGGTGTAAATTTTTCCAAGACTACTTTGTACGTGATACTGCGTCATCGACATTTGTTATTTTGTGCTGTCTTCGGGTAACCTGCAATAGATAATTAACAATTAAAACAACTATACGAACGCAAGAAATAACTAAATATGCTCTACGAACTATCGATACTTTTTTTCACTGAGAAAGTGGGAAGTCCCATCCCTATTCCCCTACAACAAACAACAAACTTGTATTATGATTTATATCGAAAATATCACAATAATAATGATGAAAACACCATTCTCTAATAGCTAATTTGCAATTCTAGTAGCCCATAGTTGAAATCTTAGAGAAAATACCCTTTTAGGTACACAAAATTGAGACTTACCGGTGGAAGCTGATGAATGTTGTTTCATTATCTTCTCGGGAAGAATGAGATATACATTCTAACATAACACACGCCATGCCGATGGTTACTTATACTATATACCATGAGAATCCACTATAATTCACTTCAAATGGTGCTTTAGTAAATATAAAATACACAAGCTTCTTGAAAACGGCGCACTCCCAAACCTCTTGTCAAACACACTGCCAAACACAGAACACCCTCCGCCAAATCAATGTCATTGGACGGCACATTGCATGCCGTCATTTTCTGAGCCATTTTAATTTGGTCGCGTAATGGTAACCAAAGGTAACCAACTGACGTTCAAGGGTTGTACGCTCGAAAAAAGCAACAAAGACACGACTATATTTTTCTCTTTCTAACACGTAGCTTGCGGCTATTTAGATTGACGAAACAGACTATGTGGCCCGTTTTCATTTTTTAACGCTCCTTCTATGGTACTCCTTCTTCTGAGCTTTGTTGGTTACCATTACGCGACCAAATTAGAACGGCTCAGAAAATGACGGCATGCAATGTGCCGCCCAATGACATTGTTTTGGCAAAGGTTGTTCTGTGTTTGGCAGTGTGTTCGACAAGAGGTTTGGGAGTGCGCCGTTTTCAAGAAGCTTGTGTATTTTATATTTACTAAAGCACCATTTGAAGTGAATTTTAGTGGATTCTCATGGTATATAGTATATATAACCATCGGCATGGCGTGTGTTGTGTTAGAATGTATATCTCATTCTTCCCGAGAAGATAATGAAACAACATTCATCAGCTTCCACCGGTAAGTCTCAATTTTGTGTACCTAAAAGGGTATTTTCTCTAAGATTTCAACTATGGGCTACTAGAATTGCAAATTAGCTATTAGAGAATGGTGTTTTCATCATTATTATTGTGATATTTTCGATATAAATCATAATACAAGTTTGTTGTTTGTTGTAGGGGAATAGGGATGGGACTTTCCCACTTTCTCAGTGAAAAAAAGTATCGATAGTTCGTAGAGCATATTTAGTTATTTCTTGCGTTCGTATAGCTGTTTTAATTGTTAATTATCTATTGCAGGTTACCCGAAGACAGCACAAAATAACAAATGTCGATGACGCAGTATCACGTACAAAGTAGTCTTCGAAAAATTTACACCGCATTTGCAGCAAGCGACTGTTTCAAAAACAATAGCAAGTGGAGTTGGTTGGAAACAAGTGCCGAACCTACTTTACGCTTTTCCTTACCCCGCAGATCATTGGTAAGGTTATAATTATACATTATAATAATACTAAAAACAAAATAAAGTCTACATACTGCACAAATATGTCGACTGAGGTGCACGTTTTGCTGTATGTATGTACATCAGGAATTTCACATGAGACCCGACTGTCTCGTTGGTCTAGTGGTTACTCCACTTGGATAATAAAACAGGTTGTCAGTTCCAACCTGCAAGGCGCCGTAAATCACTTGTAGAATTTTTCTCTGATTATTGCCTGACTGGGTGTTTTTTTCTATCCTGGACAACGTTTAGCAGTTAAAGGTCATAACTAGTTTAATACTATCTTAGTCTGATTCTGGTGCAAGTGATTTTTATTATTTTTTATGTGGAAGTTATCAACGTGAAGTACTTAAATAAAAACAATTTTCAGGTTGCGACCTCCGCGGAAATGGAAAATGTTCGTGAGCTGCAACCAAGCTGATTTCATTTGAATTTCATAAAATATTATATTATCTTTTACATTATGGCTGACACATTTTTGTTAAAAAAAAACGTTAATAGGTACTTGTAAAACAGAAGTCAGGGATATAAAACATATACATTATAGTAATACGTGTTGGTTTCTTCTCTATTGAGCTGCAACCTGCCACTTTTTATGTGAAAAGCTTGAAACTACGTACTTTATTTGATGCCAAATAATCTTGTACCAATAAATCGTTTGGTTTTTAATTTTTATTTTATTCCATCGAACCTGGACTGATGATGTTATTACAACGGGTGCCTTGAGCAACTATGCTAGGTGGTAGGTATTTATTGGAAACAAATACGTAATCTATTAACACGACACAGGGTATCCTAGTGTGGGGCCAGAAGCAATCTATGTGCCTGTGTGTAAATGTTATGTTATTAAATAGTTTTTCCTATTTTCGTCTTGTTTTATTCATCATACTTTCTTACAGTGCCACCATCTCATCTGTTCAGTTGATAGCGGCGCTAGTGGAGAATTTAGTAGTAACATTTGAGAAATTTACCTAGAAAAATGAGAATATATTAACCCATCTTTCAATTTTAATGAACATAATATCTATAAATCTTAGTAAGTGAATAAATAAAACAAAAAATGGGGAACAGGATGTACAATTAATTACTTAGTTACAATTTTACCCACCTGAACAGATAACTTGGTGGCGCTGTATATGGTGATAATTGATGATTTGCAAACATATAAAAAAAAGGTTCTATATTTGCCATGTTACCACATAACTTGGTAAAATCTTTTTTCGATTCGCTATAGCCCTATTAGTCCCATTTATATTATTGAAAACCTGATGTAGAATTACTTACTGTTACTTACAAATATTTATTGTAACTTATATGGTATGTACCACACTTAGCACATAATAACATAACCGTAAGGGGTTCCAGCTGGTTCACTAGCACCACCAAGGGAAAAATGATATTTTTTTAGAGATAAATACATTGATAATTAGATAGATAGATAATGGTGATAATAGTGATTATCATGGGCCCATGACTAATTTAAATTATTGGAATTGGAATAATGGAATTTAGTCGTAGGTTTTTTGGTACACAGCCATGGGTCCGAAAAATCACTATTAAACATGGTGATGGGATTGAAAAGATACTTTTTGCAAATTGTGAAAAAGAGATATGATTTTTTTATCATATAATATTAATACTTAATTACCAACATTAATTAAAAAAAATACACAGATTATGTAGATCGGAATAAATAATATCGACATCTTTATGGTGTTTGTCCCAGCCCTATCGATTTTGGCTTTGTTCAGTAATCTGTGGCAACCGTGTACGATTGTAACATTTTTAGTGCATGAGTACACTACAGCTGTCTCTTTCTGGCGCAGAGATTTATCGTAAGAGTAACATGGACAGCTATACAACTGTTACTTTTTATTTTATTCCTCCTTCTATGGTACTCCTTCTTCTGAGGAAGCCCCACACAGTTTTTTTAAGTCGATAGACAGCGCCATCTTTGGGATTTTGTGGGAAGGTGGCTTTGAAACTCTTCCATTTTAATAAAATAATGTGTAATTTTACGTCATGTCAATCCGTGATTTTAAGTCAGTTAGGGCAACACATACTCTTTTTTTTTTTTGTCAAAACGTCAAAACAAACAAACCAAAAATATTGGGTCACTATATTGCACGGACCGAGAATGTACAGCCCGGGAATTCGTGCCCAAATGACACCAATTATCAGGATGTGCATTCCTGGCTGTACATTCCCGTCCGTGCAATGAGCCGTTTTCAGAACTAAAAAAAAAAAAATATGGCTGTCAAAGGAATGCAATTTTGGACCTCAGCCCAATAGCCATGTGTGATACGTCATAAAATAGGTCTCAGCGAGCTGAACAAAAGTTAGTATGACGTCAAAAGCCAGATGTTCGTCCTTTCGGAGTTATATAGTATTGAAAAAAAACTAATATTTTCAACAAAATATAACTCCGAAACGACAAACATTTGGCTGTTGGCGTAGTAGTAACTTTTGTTCAGCTCGCTGTGACCTATTTTATGATGTATCACAAATGGCTATTGGGCTGAGGTCCAAAAATGCATTCCTTTGACAGCCGTATTATTTTTTTTTTTTTAGTTCTTCTGAAAACGGCTCATCCCGGTCCGTACCGGGAGTGCACGGACGTGGAACGTACAGCCCTGGAATCGGTGACCATTCGGTGCCTCGTTCACATCACAGAGAATACAATAACTACGTTGTTCACATCATAGGTTTTGCGCGTTTTACTGGAGTGTGTTCATTTGGGATTCGTTTAGAAATTCATTTCACTACAATATCAAGACTTTTTGACATTTGGGGAATACGGAATATAATTTCTGAATAAATGTAAAAGCTTTGTTTCAGACAGATTCGTTAATCACCATTAGCGAAATTGTACTAGACAATCAGTACCATTCAGTGCAGTCAGTCCGTAAAGCAGAATTGAATTGAATTCGATAATCTAGAAGTGTTTTTGGTCTAAAAAACAGAGATTGAAGCTAGCTTCCATAAGTTCCGCATCACGTTGCTGGTGTGTCCCTAAGTCGTGTTAAAATAAGCCGTTCGCCTGAATTAAAGGTTAGGTACCTGCGATACTAGACAATAATCAAATACTTTTAGGACACAGTGGTATCTGACGCTTCCAGTTTCTTGCCGACGGATGGTACCTATTCGTAACGCCAGCAGTCAATGTTTAGATTTGGTAATTCTCTCCGTATTCGATTTAACACAACTTTCGACTGGCCTTTAAATGTTTTTAGTAAATAAAGGATAAATGAATTATGTATTTTATTGTTTTATTTATGAAACGTTCCGGACGAGTCAATCAGTTTTAAATTATTTCTCTTCTCGGGTCTCGGGTACCTACCTACCAACTAAAATTACACTAAATGTCGCGCCCACGTTTACCGAGGCAATCATAATTTATACTTCTTGTAGGTATATCCTCGTAGTCATACTGATACGAAAAAATTGTATGACCACCAGGAAACTGCATTTTTAATTATGTACTAATTTGCTCTGTTTTGAATCATTATTCATTTAGATTGGATTGCGGATAAAAACCTTTAGTTCCTATTCCACATCTACTTTGCTAGATACCTAAATAGGTACCCCATACTATGGTAAACAGGCAAGTACTGCCCAAATTAAAGTATGTCAGTAGTAAGCAAGTCCACAACCTCTGATTCGGCAATTAAGTGGTTAAAGAATGATGCCTGATAATCAGACATTCAATATAGAGCTGATAAAGGGAAGTACACTCAATCTAGTAATTTGGTAAGGTGAAAAAATAAATCTGATGCTGAAACGCCTGGGGCATTATTTTGGTGGAGTGCCAGATACCTACCTATAATATTTATTTTTTTATAATATCAGCCAGGTGTTAGCAATATAATATCATACTTACATCACATGAAAGAGCCAATTAGATAATGCAGTTTTCCTTATTAACAGAAAGTAGTTAGGTATACTCACTCTGTGAGAAGACCTTTGCCCTACAGTGAGACGTAATGTAGGCGTTACTTTATACTAGGTACCTACCAACCTATTGCCGCTCCATATTTTAAAATAGGTGTATCGCTCATAGTTCAGGCTGCCTGAGTGATCTTAAGCGCTCACGAAGGATAAGCAACATAGGGCACGTTCAGTGTATGGATGGGTAACCGTCTATAACTAACGCTAGTGGCATTTTCCGAAGGGTTCCGTGTTTTGCAAGACAAGGCAGTTGGTGCCGGCTGCCGTCAATACATGGAAGTCGTGAAGCCAGGTCAGAAGCCTTAGGGCGGCTTGAAAACTTCCGACAGTAAGACCAGCCACTAGTCTTACAAGCCTCCACCAATCCGGACTAGGCCCCCGTAATCCAATGTAATTGCATTTCAAATTACATTTTTGTACTCTTGAACATTACCTATTATTTAAATATTATATTAATATCACACATGGTTATTAACAATTATAATACATTACTAAATCTTGTAACTATGTACATACATTTTGACACATTCCTATTAAATAGTATTTGTTATGTTCTAGCTATTCTTCTATCTTACAGTAGATAGTATTTTCTTTTAGGATTCCTTGTATCGATACCCTAAATTAATTAAAATCAGATATTGTGTTGTGCATAGAATTACCGAAGTTTCTCTTACGAAAAAAGTCTGTAACAAATAATTGCCGACAGATTGTTTGCGTAGGAAAAACGGAGGTTTCGTTAGTTATTGCACCTGTTATATAATGAAAATGTTGGATTGTGCAAGTGAGACGGTGCTAGACATATAGTTTTAAAAATTATAACTTACACAATAATACAATCACTAGTGCTGGTCTTAAACTAGGATAACTTGTGACGGATAAGAAGGACGTGTAGAATACCCAAAGCATGAAAATACAGTCAGACTCAGCTGGATGTATTTTCATGTTTGTGATGAGTAGGTATTGTTGAGATCACTTTAAGAGGCACTCTGTACCAATGTACAGCGGCCCCCGTAAGCACATGTGGGCCCCGTGGGCGTAAGCACATACAATATTAATATTAAATATATTATTGAGGAAAGCAGAATGTTTACTAAGACCATTGTACCTATCCCAACAATCTCTGGGAGGACAATGTTGCAATGCCAAGTACTATATACCTATTTCATAAGGATTCGCTTTCGCTTTTCAGGGTCAGTATGTTGATAATAACCCTAGAAACATTCATGACATTTCTAAACAAGTATTAAAGTGTAGATACAAGCGAGGCCGAATACTAGCTTCTCGGTTAACAAATGCCCATTAAAGGTGTAAAAAAAATATTAAGTAAAAAAAAAAAAAAACCGGGCAAGTGAGAGTCGGACGGCGCACAAAGGGTTCCGTACCATTCATTTATCTACACATTTTAAAACATCAAGCGTTATTAATATCGAGCAAAAAAGCTGTTTGCCCAACAAACACTAAAAATGCCCAAGTTTTTAGTATTTGTAGTGACAGCAGCAACTTAAATATATTATCTGTGAAAATTTCAAATGTGTAGATATCGAGATACCGACTGATACAGTCAGATGGACAGTGGAGTCTTAGTAATAAGGTCCCGTACCCTTAGAGTATGGAACCTCAAAATAAGAAATTCCAGCGCTGTTCTTTTCGTGGAACTACATACTTCATTACTTAGCTAAATTTTAAGGGTATAACGTTATTTTAAAACATGCTTCAGTAGTGAGATTTTTTTTGAGCCAGTGTTGTGGGCTCAGCCCGTGGGCCGTCATTGCTACCGTCTTCATCGCTGGTGTCGTTAGAATTGTTCATCGGAGCTGTGTACACATCTTTGTTCTCGGGAGCAAGTTGCGCGATATACCTATTCGCGGTGAGGTTTTCAGCTTCGTTGCCGGCGTAATTCCCTAGGCCAACATTGTCAGCTGCTTTTGCAGGCTGTGTTTCTGTTGGTGCTTTTACCGTCGAAGATCATGATCACGTGTCCATCGCCGCAAAAAAATACGCCGACGCTTTTATCTTTTTGCTTCAGGAATAGGGCGTCATTCCCGCCTCTCTTTAGATTTCGGTCTACGTCCTGTCCCGTCCCGGGTACGGTCTGGTCCCGGTTGGCTGCAAAACAAGAGGTGGGGTAAGCATACAGTCTGTACAGTTTGCTGTATACTCATTAATTTTAAGCATTTTGTTTCGACTTAGACAACACGACTTGAAAGCTATTGCAAAAGAGTAGTGTGTTCTTGCACGAGGGGTACTTTTACTGAATTCATGTACAATGGTAACGGTTCGAGAGAGGAGTTGCAGCAGTAGCTACATGGAAATTAAGGCGAGACTTTTAGACAATTATAAGTATAGTTTAAATTAAAGAAAAAATATTGTAAAACGAATGTGGATTACAGTGAATCTGAGTGGAATTAATTGAATGAAGAGTCTGTGTTTCAATGTGTGTAATATCGTGCTCGCATTATAAAAGGGGAGGAGGGTGGTAAGAGATAAATTAGAGTGAAACTGTGTGTGTGTGTGTGTGTGTGTGTGAGTGTGTGTGTGTGTGTGTGTGTATGCGCGTGCGTGCGTGCGTGCGTGCGTGCGTGCGTGCGTGCGTGCGTCCTATCGAGGAGTGCGGTCAATGGTAACTGTGAAGACAATCTGTGTTTCTTTTTGTCTGCTGGCCTATCTGTTAACTGTGGACCCGTATCTCAGTTTGCCTGTCATTTAGTATACGTATGTCTGAAGTGTGTGTATGCATACCATAATGGGCAAGTTGTTCCGGGGGGGCGATGACGCGGTGGCTGCAGCGGCTGTGAAGACTGCAAACTGGCCGGGCGTGTAGTCCCCGTAGAGATGCGCGCGCGGATGAGGAGCTGCCGGCAACTGTAGTGTGGGGGCGAATGGTACGCGTTATTTCTGTCATGAAATATGTTCATACAATGAGAACAGAAGGGTACAATTTTTTTTTCACCTCACTCGCTCGGAAAACCTCAGTTTATAGCGCGAAATCTCCGTGGAAAAGCCTATTTTATCCGCTAGCGTGCAAAAGTCATTCAAATTTCGAAAACGATGATTGTAATTCTCTATGGTGCATCTAAGTAACTTTTTTTAAATATAAATTTAATAATATGATGTGATGTCTCAGGTTTAGTCATTCTTGGAAGGCCGGGTGGCCGAACTATGTATGTTGGGGAACTTTGCTAGCATTTGTGCAAAACCACAGAACATTATGTTCTGTGTGCGAAACTCTATTCTCCAGCCAGAGACTATAGAGCAAGTATCAAGTTGCCTGGTCACTTTTAGCGCTGGTGGCTTGTAATGAGAGCAGTAGAAGCTTCAACTAACCTCATTGTTTGGCTGAGATCTGAGTTGATTATGGCAGTATCAACATCCCAAAAGGGTGGTAGCTTGCATGCCATAGCAACTTGTAATGCCTCCAACGAACCCTGACCTCTCTGTGTACAGTCACCAGCATAAATATATGACGGTGGGCAGTAGTGCTAAAATATCTGATTCACCATTGAGATCGTAAGAATATAATGACACTTTGCCGGTAAAAATATGTGATGCTTTGTGGGCGGTATAAATATCGTATCTCACTAATTGCATAAATATCGGACCATGTCGCTTAAAAATATGTGATCACTGCTAAAATCAAAATTATGTGACTGCTCTTGCAGGAATATTATCTATTTATTAGGAAGGAATAACTATCGAATAATGGCAGTAGTCATAAATATGTGTAACTTAAACACAAGCAAAAATATTTCATCGATTTGTCATTTCATATTAGTGCGTGTAGTTCAGTGTCCGTGTAGGTATGTACCGATATCTTTTTTTTTTATCGGGGTCAATTACTGAGATGATATTTATGTTAACCTCCTTGCACGCAAAACTTTATTGACATCGTAAAAAAACATTTTATCCGTCAAGTCTGTCCAATAAAACAAACATAATATTTTATAATAAACCATTTCATAATTCGAATCGGTAAGATGATAAATAGAACTGTCATGTTTTGAACCCATGTCTTGGTCTCATACCGGCCAACAACACGCACCCGTCACGGGTCACTTGCGCACTCTCTTAAAGTTCTCACTAAATTTTTTGTTTATACACAGATAAGTAACGAGGATAATAACGCGCTCACGTGTTACTGGATAG
Source organism: Yponomeuta plumbellus (assembly GCA_947310845.1). Classification (NCBI taxonomy): domain Eukaryota; kingdom Metazoa; phylum Arthropoda; class Insecta; order Lepidoptera; family Yponomeutidae; genus Yponomeuta; species Yponomeuta plumbellus. The sequence continues at coordinate 6,606,057 of OX371220.1, read as the reverse complement.
AACAATAGAAACCAATTCTATTTTGATTCTAATTGAAAGGCACCTAGAACCGTACTATACCGTAAAACGTACTAAAGCAAGTGGCGCTTACACGTTTCTACAAAAGCACTCTCCCTAAGAAAGAAAGAAAGAAATAAAGAAAGAAAGAAAGAAAAAAAGAAATTTTATTTATTTGATACTCAAAACAAAACAAAAAAACACACACACAGAGTGCGTACAATAATAAAAAAAATAACACAGAAAGCATAAAAAGCGTAAAAATAAATAAACTGTACAACATGAAAATAATAATAAAATACATTAAAGGTTGAGCCCCCAAAATGGGCCCGATTCAGCATAATGTTGCAACAGAGTGTAAAGTGAAGCACTCTCCTAAACACTAAGATAATCTAAACCGGCCCTTTGATCAAATTTGTTAACTCCATGGTGTGTGGAATACCGTGGCATCTGGCATCCAAGAAGGTTATTATAATCTGTGCCAACTGAGAAGGTGTAGTAAGTAATCTGTGGTGTTTTTCATTGGCGGGAAGACAATAATGGATATTGAGTTTTGGAAGGGTCTGAAAAAATAAAATAATTGAAAAAGGAAATCAAAGTCATAAATTGATCTTTATTGTTTTGCTTAGTTAGGTACCAATAAACTTATTGAAATGAAAAAGCCACTAGATAAGAAAAATACCAAAAATTATAATGATGAAGAAAAACATGTGGTCAATACAAAACTAAAAGCTGTAAAGCCAAAGAGAGGGAGCTGTTTTTAGTTGATTAGCCAAGTGGATTCTACGTCTCATTGAATACGTCATTAGATTCACTAGCTGTTAATTTTATGAAGGAAGCTCATTTAGTTAGTCATTTGTGATGAGGTACCCATGACAAAGTTATGATAAGTATCCGATTTTCGCCTTGCATTCCTTCGTGAGTAGCCAGAACATGTCCAAAAGAGCAAGATTGGCTATCCGTAATAGTGTGCGTGTTCCAATACTGATGTAAGCATGGTAGCGAGATTTGGGTATGGCAGAAGAATCATGAAAGTAGGATTAGTGCTGTACAAATGAGATCCTTAAGAAATATGTGTGGTGTTACTTTGAATGACAGAATACGCAATAGTGTGATCAGAGACCAAGGATGTAGAGAAAGAGGATGTAGTGAGTGACTAGAATTGAAAAAAGGAATGTTGCGTTGGTTTGGAGATGTGGAGAGGATGAACGAAGAAAGACTGACAAAGCAAATATATCGAGCGAATGTGAGTGGAAGGGCCGGTAAGGGACGCCCCAGTTGGACATACTTCGACCAAATAGGGGATGTATTAACAAAGGGCAAGATTAAAAGTACCCGAAACCGATGTGGGTACATGCAACGACTAATGGATGTCGATGAAGCGAAAGTGATTTGTCAGGATAGTGGCAGGTGACAGTCCGTGGTCTCTGCCTACCCCTCTGGGATACAGGTGTGGGCTTATGTATCTGAATGTATTAAGAGATTTATATCTACTGGTGGTTGATAAATACAGAGGCGTCACCATATAAAAAAACATAGTGGAATATTATTTTGCGTCTACATTTTACCCGAGCGAAGCCGGGTTTTCGTCTAGTTATATCAATATTATTAATAGTATCTCCCTATTGAATTAGATTACACCTGTAAGGATAGGGAATGTGTGGAAATAAAGAAAATAAAGAAATTACAAAGAGGGAAAAATGATTGTTTGTGTTTTTTTTTTGTCCGATCTAAATGAAAATCGGCACAAATGATCTTAGTCAAAATTTATGAAACACGTATTTCACCGTTTTTCGAAATCGGCTCCAAAGGGGGTAAACAGGAGTACGGAAGTTTGTGTCGGACGTAATTTTGTTTGTCCGATTTTCACGAAATTTGGCATACATAATCTTTTAAAACAATTAATGAAATATGTATTTCACCGTTTTCCGAAATTCACCTCCAAAGTTTGTGTGTGTGTGGGACATAATTTTCTTTGATTTACATGAAAATGCATGGTATTGTGCGATGCATGTTGATTATTAATTGTTTGTGTTTTTTGTCCAATTTATGTACATGAAAATCTTCATAAATGATCTTCGACACTAGGATTTTATTACTTCTTCAAGTCTAAACGGCAGGAGCGATTTTAATTAAATTTGCTAAGGAGTTAGCTGACACCCTGGATTAACACATGGGCTACGTTTTACTGCGGGAAAATATCTTATTTCCATGGGGAAGTCGATGAAAAATAAATTTTGTAAATTGATCTCTCCGATGCTCCAATTTAAATTATTTTGCTTCTAAAAATGTGAATAGTTATTATTTTTTGGGTTAGTACATAATTTATTTTCCCAATTAACCGCGGGTAACACCGCGGGCCACAGCTAGTAGTGTTAAAAGTTTGTCATGTCACCAGTTAAAGGTTAATATGATTAGGGCAATTTTTTTGTAGGTACAGTATTTTATTAGGAGTAGTACTTATAGGACCTAAGAACGGTGACATCATGAGTCTAATTGGGCACTCGGTGATAGCCGGTGAAGCGATTGTCCGGCAAGATCGGCCATATGTGGCCCTGGATTCGAAAAATGTTTAGCTACATGGCCGGGATTTACCGCAATATTACACAGTATGGCTTGGTACGGCTGGTATTTCACAAAATGTAGCAGGCAGGAATGAAATTATATTCTTAACTAGGAACCGACGAGAGCAAAGTATACGTTCTATCGTTTTTTTAGACGATTTTTAAGTCTAAATTCCGTAGTTCTTCTCCATTGACTCCATCTACGGTAAAGGGAGTAAAATAAAGTCCTTATTCTGAGGTTGGCAAATTTGTCGACCAACCACAGACTAAATAGCCCGAAGTAGCCACATACGTACAGCGTTGCCAGAATGTTACAAAAGTAACATTTTACGTTACTTTTGACCAGAGATGGGTAATGACCCGGGTTTTAATCCACCGGTGGGTAAAAACCCAGTTTTGACCCAGTTATTCCCCGTTAAAACCCGATGAGGTGGGAAAAAACTAAAACGTGTAGTATTTGTAAACAACGTGCCACGGATCGGGCTCGGAGTGATAAAGCGGTGTACGGCGAGGGTATGTGACGCTTGTGGTACTACGCCATATTGGAAACAATCGAGACCTGATGATGACCAGTACAAGTACAACTTGTTTTAGGATATTAGTGAATCTAAAAACGTTGTGCTAGTTCCAGACTGTTTACTTTCGCTAAAAGAACTTTACACAGCATCGCCGGGCACTAGCACACACAAACTTTATTGTGTTGGTGACTCGAGAAATTGATAATGACGAAAACAGGTACCACTTAACTGGGTCAACTTTTAGTAAGTTTAGAGGGATTATTTCTTATTTGCAGCCTGGATAGTACTTTTACCCAGCACTCGTCACACTTGCAAGCGCAGTTTGCAATGATTTCGCGCAAAACCACCGTAGTTACAAAGTTCATCCCAAACCAGGTGTTTTCACCGGGTAATAATAACCTTATATTCCCAACAAGAATGATAAAAGACGGAACATGACGGAGTTTCATACAAAGAATATGAAGAAAATACTTTTCATACAAAGAACATACTTTTCGTTGGTAACCAGCCTGTTTCCAACCGCTTGGAAAAAGAATCATGTTATACCTCTCCCCAAAACCACACATCCCTCATCGTTCTCCGAATACCGGCCAATATATATCCTTCCATTTCTCTCCAAAGTCGTTGAATCCCTTGTAAACACCCAGCTTTCGACAATCCTAACCCAAAACAATCTCCTCAACCAGTTCCAAGTTCCAGTTTCAGTTTCCGCCCTGGTCACAGCACAATTACGGCACTGTTGAAGGTCACTGATAATATACGTCTCGCCAGAGACAAAAAGCAACCCACGGTGCTGACACTGCTTGACTTTAGCAGTGCCTTCAACTGTGTTGACTTCGATATTCTCCTAGCTATCCTAGATTCGATCCTGGTTCGATACCTATCTCCGGGGACGCCAGCAGTGCATACACTCCGACGAGACGTCCTCAGATTCGAGTGAACTCATTGCAGGCGTTCCTCAGGGTGGGGTCCTCTCCCCACTCCTGTTTTCCATTTTTATTAACTCTGACACCGACTCGCTGTCGTCTCGATACCATCTGTATGCAGACGACCTGCTTTACTGGCATTTTGGAGTGGATGAGTTTAACTCGGCGGTTGATAATTTGAATGCGGACCTTGCGCTTATTCTAAAATGGGCTGAGCACTTCGGTCTTTTAGTGAACCCCAAAAAATCACATGCAATGCTTATTGGCAGTCCGCATTTCTACAAGTTGCTGATGAAGCAGACTGTGGTTCCTTCAGTTGTTTTCAACGGCAAGGCTATTGCCTATACGACAAAGGCTAGGAACCTAGGAGAGCTATTTGAGTGTCATCGCCGCTGGTCCACGCATTTCAGTGAAGTCAGTCGGCGAGTCTTTGCGGCTTTCCATTCGCTGCGACGCCTCCAGAACTTTCTCCCATTTAAAACTAAAATTACTCTTGCCCAATCTCTTCTTCTTCCCATTCTTGACTATGCGGATGTCTGCTACTTGGATGCCAATGAGGAGCTGCTAGATAAACTCGAACGATTACAGAATTTGGGTATCCGTTTCATATACGGACTACGCAAATTTGATCATGTGTCTAGTTTCCGACATGAGTTAAAATGGCTCCCAATTAGTTTTCGCCGAAATGTTCAAATCTCTCTTTATTATAAAAAAATCTAAACTATCCCTGCTCTCCTCCAGACAAAGGGTTCAGTTCAGTCTGCATTCTGGAGAAAGACCGATTATAAATATCAACTACTACCTTCTAAAAATTCCTGCTCACAACAGTGGAGCTTACGGTGATTTATTCACAGTCCATTCGGTGAGATATGTGCTAGCCCCACAATTGGCACATTTAAGAAGCAGCTGAAAGAGCATTATCTATCTCTATCATAACTTTGAGCTATACATTTATTTATGTATTATTTCTTTTGTTTTTTATTAATTTTGGCAGGCAGGTACATATAATCTATGTAGCATATTTATTTTCTGCATAAAGAAGGCTAATTGTTTAGGTTTTTTGTACTTTATGTAGTCTATTTTGTACACGTAGGCCCGTTTTCTTTTACCGATGCTCCGACTCTCTAAGGTTTGCTGGAAGAAATCTCTTACAGAGATAAACTCGCCTTTGTATATCTTGTTTTATCGTAATATTCTTTTAAATGTTTCGTTTGTAATAACATAACATAACATTAACATTTACATACAGGCACATACATTGCTTCTGGCCCCACACTAGGATACCCTGTGTCGTGGGGACCAGAAAAAGTAAAGTATAAGTAAAAAGTAAAGCTCATAGTACAAGTATAAAGAAATTTACTTTCACTAAAAGTAATTTTTTTGTAGTAGGACTAGTAAGGATGTTCTAACAAGAGCTAAGTAAAAATAAACAATCTTGTTGTCATTATACCACGGCTAAACTGTATATCAAATTAGCGCAATAAATTAAACTGCCAGACCGAAGAAGATTCGGGCGCATTCGTGTATTCCCGTTGCCACTTGCACCTAACTAGGTACTATTATTATTCTGTGAGCCCCTCCGCCCGCTGTCCACATCTCAGAGCATTCGGGGCGAATCATTGTACGCAGCCAGCAAAAACCTGTTTGTCACGGTACAACCCACAGGTTATAACTGGGTTAGTCCACCAGTGGATTAAAAGTTCAAGGATCATCAACGTTTGCAGGCGTGCACTTTACACAATTAAGTCATTGGCAACTTTGCAATTAAAATGTAAAGGTTGATCTGCTGTCGATTGTACTATGGTAGGTCACGTTTTTACTTTCAACAATTGTTTTCGTCTACTTTAAGTAATTACTGAAATGTTAGTACTAACTACATAATACACTAAAAATAATTATATGCTAAGTACAACGTGTTCCTGTACCTAATAATTTTTCATGTTATATTTTTGTGATTTTAATTTATTATTAAATTTCAATATTACATTTAAAATAATGAAATCAAATTGTGCATTGATGAAATTAAGCTGAAAAATATGCAATTCACACCAAGTTTCTTGGTTTACTCACACCTATGAACCAAATACAATGGTTGGTGCCATCATAGGTCATAGGGGATGCCGTTAGAAGCAACTGTATTCCCGGTCGTGACTTAATTCGTGCGTTTTGAGTTATCGCCCACCAAAAAGGGCGATAATGGGTTTTAACTGGGTCAAAACGTTTTGACCCGGGTTTTAATCCACTGGGTCGAAATGGGAAAAAACCCACTACCCATCTCTGCTTTTGACCCTCTCATGTTACCTCCATGTTACACGTATACGACTCGTGCGTGTAACATGGAGGTAACATGAGAGAGGTCGTGCGGCACGACTCAATATGTTACTTTTGTGTTACTTTTTAGATTTTCCAGCTAACAAAAAAATATCGTGAATCGGAACGCATCCAAGAATGATAATTTTTTTGTTCGTCATATACTTGGCGTACTTGATTTTGTTTACTGATTGACTGATACGATGTCAGAGCGGAGCGAGGTTACTTAGGCGTGCGAGCAAGTGAGTCGAGAGAGGTGAACAGCAGCGAATCGATCGGTACTTTCTTTGAAGTTTGTATTTTGTTTGCGACTTTGCATTGTGATTATAAGTAATTTGGTATGTGAATATTCATTAACATTGTAGTTCTAATATAATAAATGAGTAGGTATTTAGGGAATCAGTAATTTAACAACAAGTCGTGTTTGCAACTGAAGTAAGTTTATTTTGTATGGTCATCTATACAAGTAAGTAAGCAAAGTAGGTATAGTGTGCCATTCACTGCACATTAGCTTCAAGAAGTTCTAGCTATAAAATTTACTTATTGTTAGGTTACATAAACTTTTGTTTTGTCTAAAGGAACTAGGAGTGAGTGAGTGAGTGAGTGGGCTGAGTATCAGCTGGTGGCGTAGCTCTAGAATGAGCGTTTTTCCTTATGTCAAATTTAGTTCTAAAAGAATCCCTAGGTGGCGCTGCCGTACCGTAACAATAAACGTCAAAGCAAAAAATAATACTATGGTTCTGTGGAATTTGTGATGGTTGAGTAAGGAAAAACAAAAATGCTGTTGTCGTTTGGTGATAAGTGCGATTTTGGATATTTTGGAGTCTTTGCTGTGGATTGTGGGTTTGAATTTTAATTTTTATTACGAGAAACCTCGTCCGAATAGCAACCCTGGTTCTTTCTCTTGTTTAGTGATCTGTGGACTGACTTTGACATTGATTGCAATGAATCACAAATTCGTATGAAGAAACGAATGGCGCCATCTAGTGTATCCTCAGAAGAGGTACTCCTTCTTCTGAGAGTGTACAAATACAAATACAAATACAAATACAAAAATTTTTATTTCAACGTAAAGAATTTACATTCTGCTTGTTGAATGTCAATGTACATACAGTTATGTAAAATGTTAGCCGCTGCCTTAGGGCCGTCTGTAGTGGAGAAAAAGGCAGCGAAAAAAAACTCCACTCTGACCATCTTTTCTCAAATCAACTTAAAGCTAATACAAATTAGGTATGAGTGTTCGTATACCAAGAATCTCAAGATCCATGAGTGCAATAAATACTTGCAAAGTCATACATCATTTAATATCCTTAAAAGGTAATAAAACACCAATGCTGCGGCCAGACACACGGACGGCACCCGTTCACGAGCGTAACGCAGAGGTCAGCCATCACCAGTCTCAACCATATTAGAGGGAGATAGGCGACCCGTCCACCGCGCCACCATTCGCATGGCCTTTGGCAAACTTGTGTGATAAAGTTCTTGTCAGTTATCTATAATAATAGCATAGTTTTGATATGCAATCACAGCGTCTGTACATATGTATGAAATTTATTAAACCCTATATATTATTAGAATACCAATAACTAGCTCGTTGTGGAATTGGTTTACTGCCAAGGGTTTTTATCATCTATAAAGTCATCTATTCTGTAGTATGCCTTTTTACACAGCGCAGTTTTAATAACAAATTTAAATTTATTTCCTGGCAGGGATAGAATACTTTCAGGAATTTTGTTATAAAAACGTACACTAAATCCTACAAATGATGTATTTACCTTGGCTAATCTGAATCTAGATGAGGCAATTTTGTTTCGATTTCTGGTGTTAACGTTATGTATATCCCTGTTTAGCTTAAATGTAGTTATGTTTTTACGTACATACATTATGTTATCGAATATATATTGGCAAGCTAGCGTAAGAATTCCTATTTCCTTAACAAACTCACGTAGTGAGTGTCTGGCAGGTAAATTGTAAATACCTCTAATAGCCCTTTTTTGGAGAATAAAAATTGTTTCTATATTTGCCGCCCGCCCCCATAGTAGCAGACCATATGACATAATGCTGTGGAAATAACTGAAATAAACTAGCCTCGCAGTTTCTACATCTGTTAGTTGTCTAATTTTTCTAACTGCAAATGCAGCTGAACTTAACCTACCCGCTAACTTTTCTATGTGTTGATCCCATTGTAGTTTTGAGTCTATTGTAATGCCTAAAAACACCGTTGTCTCAACTAAGTCTAGTCTGTCACCAGCTATTGTTAAACTTGTGTCCACTTTTTTGACATTGGGCAATGAAAACTTAATACATTTTGTTTTTTTGGCATTTAACATAAGATTGCTTACGTTAAACCAGTGCAGAATTTTAGAAAGAGCATTGTTTACATCGTCTAAATTAGATTGACCTCTCTTGGTTTTAAAAATTAGAGAAGTGTCATCCGCAAACAATACTATTTGTGACAATTTCTCAACTAGGTACGGCAGATCATTAACATACACTAAGAAAAGGAACGGCCCTAAAATTGAACTCTGAGGAACTCCTATTTTAACATCGGATCCGGGTGACTTAACACCATTAATATCAACTTTCTGCACTCTATTAGCTAAATACGATCTAAGAAGTTCTAAAGATTTATTACTGAGACCGTATCTGATCATCTTACGAAGGAGGGTTTTGTGGTCTACGCAATCAAAAGCTTTGGATAGGTCACAGAAAACCCCGATGGCATCCTGCGCCTCCTCCCACGCATCAAAGATGTGATTCATCAACGCCACACCTGCGTCTGTCGTTGAACGACCCTTAGTGAAACCGAATTGTTTTTTATGGAAGAGTTTATTTAATGTGAAGTGTGTCAGCAATTGGTGTAAAATGATTTTTTCAAATACTTTACTAAATACTGGAAGTATTGCTACGGGTCTAAAATTGTTCGGATCATCACTGTCACCTGACTTAAATAAAGGAACAATTTTACTAAACTTTAATAGATCAGGGAACGTCCCCTGATCAATACATTTATTAAAAATTATAGCAAGGTGTGGTGCCATGATATGAATTACCGTGGATATCAATTTAACTGATAGTCCCCAGAGATCTTCGGTTTTCTTTATATTTATTTGTTTAAATGCTTTCAAAATGGTTTGGGGGCTAACGTGGGAGAATTGAAATGCTATTGTGCACGGTTTTATATTTTCTAACATCAAGGATTCTGCTGACTCTGGGGAAGAATTTAAACACGCTGTTATATTGAGGGGCATCTCAAGGAACTAAGAAAAAAAAGAAAGGAAAAACGCTCATTACATTTTGTTAATCGAACTCCGATAATCCAAGGTTTTTTTCAGCATCGCCAGTCGAATATTCGATTAACAAAATTAAATCATTATGATTTTTTCGAAGTTTAACAAATGGGACATGAACTTTATTTTACTTTTTGTGTAATAAACTGCCGTAATAAAGTATTGTGTCGGTTTCCACAACAAAAAAAAGGATATGTTACTTTTCTCGACAAAATGTTACTTTTTGATCTGCCTCGTGTTATATTTGACTATCTGCCACTGGCAACACTGCATACAGTGTTGCCAACCCTACTGTTTTAACAGTAGATTTACTGTTTTCGCTATGACACCACTGTTTTCTGTTTTAGCTCGTATTTCTACTGTTTTTTATTGATGTATCGAATTTAAAACTGCGTAAAAAATAATTCATTCCAAATCACAATAAAGCCACATCCAACATGTCAAAACGGAATAATAACAGTTTAGGAAAAGCAATAAAGATAGTTTTTGTATACGTCGGTCAGGGTGCTAGCGGGCTTCTTGCGGCATAGAGGATTCCCCGTTTACTGACACAAATCATTTCACATACAGTAAAACAGAATAGTCAGTTAGTTTATGTACATACTCCATCACTCTATTTCATGTACATTTACCTACCTTTTCTCTAATCTCCTTCTTTCTATCCATCCCAAGGTTGTCTGGAAGAGATCGCTTTTAGCGATAAGACCGCCAATTGTATACTACAAAACTTACATATACAATAAAGAGTTCTAAATAAAAAAACTGCTAGCTAGGTTTTTCTCATTCCTTATTTCGTTTCGCAAGTGCGGTCAAAGTTCTTAGTTTCAAAAAATTCTCAGAATTTCATAAATAAAGGCAATTTGTGTTAGATCTACGAGAAGTTGTATTTCTCCAGTCTATAAATGTTATGTGTCAGATTCGATTTGCGATTTGATATTAGGAAATTACTATTTTACTGTTTTCTACTGTTTTTTTAAGTTCTATTTGCTGTTTTTTGCTCTCCTGCGGTTGGCAACAGTGACTGCATACGTAATGTCAATCTGTCTGTCAAAAGAAAGATCAAAACAGCCCATGGCGAAAGAAAGAATGTTTATTTGTCCATAAATCAGAATTGAATTGAATTGAATGTTTATTTTTGTAAAATGGTAGACCCAGTTGTGCAGCGCCAGCGGTGGTATGAAGAAAGCAGCAGCCTTAACACTTACATGATTTGTGATTTGTGTAACAATAAGTTTGCCCAGAAACCCCACTTGCGCAAACACCTTAAAGTGTGCGCCTTCCAAGAAAAACTGTACTGTGAATGGTGCAAAATCTCATTCACGAATCGAGGAAATCTCGTGGCACATATGGTGACACTCCATGGTAAATCGAAGTACGTAGCTAAATATCATTTCTTTGTATGAAAGAACTAGCTGTGCCCCGCGGTTTATTAGGGAAAATAAATTGTGTCCTAAGAGTAAAAATAATTACTACTTATTCTTATTTTTGGAAGCAAAATAATTTTAATTTGAGCATCGGAAAGATCAATTAAAAAAATTTCATTTTCATCGATTTTCCTATAGGAATAAGATATTTTCTCGCAGTAAAACGGGGCTTGTGTGTTAATCCAGAGTGTCAGCTAACTCCAGACCAAATTTTATTAAAATCGCTCCAGCCGTGTAGACGTGAAGAAGTAACAAACGTACACACTCACAAATTTTCGCCTTTATTATATTAGTGTGATTGGTTCACAATTTCACCCTATCACCGAGTGCCCAATTAGACTCATGATGTCACCGTTCTTAGGTCCTATAAGTACTACTCCTAATAAAATACTGTACCTACAAAAAAATTGCCCTAATCATATTAACCTTTAACTGGTGACATGACAAACTTTTAACACTACTAGCTGTGGCCCGCGGTGTTACCCGCGGTTAATTGGGAAAATAAATTATGTACTAACCCAAAAAATAATAACTATTCACATTTTTAGAAGCAAAATAATTTAAATTGGAGCATCGGAGAGATCAATTTACAAAATTTATTTTTCATCGACTTCCCCATGGAAATAAGATATTTTCCCGCAGTAAAACGTAGCCCATGTGTTAATCCAGGGTGTCAGCTAACTCCTTAGCAAATTTAATTAAAATCGCTCCTGCCGTTTAGACTTGAAGAAGTAATAAAATCCTAGTGTCGAAGATCATTTATGAAGATTTTCATGTACATAAATTGGACAAAAAACACAAACAATTAATAATCAACATGCATCGCACAATACCATGCATTTTCATGTAAATCAAAGAAAATTATGTCCCACACACACACAAACTTTGGAGGTGAATTTCGGAAAACGGTGAAATACATATTTCATTAATTGTTTTAAAAGATTATGTATGCCAAATTTCGTGAAAATCGGACAAACAAAATTACGTCCGACACAAACTTCCGTACTCCTGTTTACCCCCTTTGGAGCCGATTTCGAAAAACGGTGAAATACCTGTTTCATAAATTTTGACTAAGATCATTTGTGCCGATTTTCATTTAGATCGGACAAAAAAAAAACACAAACAATCATTTTTCCCTCTTTGTAATTTCTTTATTTTCTTTATTTCCACACATTCCCTATCCTTACAGGTGTAATCTAATTCAATAGGGAGATACTATTAATAATATTGATATAACTAGACGAAAACCCGGCTTCGCTCGGGTAAAATGTAGACGCAAAATAATATTCCACTATGTTTTTTTATATGGTGACGCCTCTGTATTTATCAACCACCAGTAGATATAAATCTCTTAATACATTCAGATACATAAGCCCACACCTGTATCCCAGAGGGGTAGGCAGAGACCACGGACTGTCACCTGCCACTATCCTGACAAATCACTTTCGCTTCATCGACATCCATTAGTCGTTGCATGTACCCACATCGGTTTCGGGTACTTTTAATCTTGCCCTTTGTTAATACATCCCCTATTTGGTCGAAGTATGTCCAACTGGGGCGTCCCTTACCGGCCCTTCCACTCACATTCGCTCGATATATTTGCTTTGTCAGTCTTTCTTCGTTCATCCTCTCCACATCTCCAAACCAACGCAACATTCCTTTTTTCAATTCTAGTCACTCACTACATCCTCTTTCTCTACATCCTTGGTCTCTGATCACACTATTGCGTATTCTGTCATTCAAAGTAACACCACACATATTTCTTAAGGATCTCATTTGTACAGCACTAATCCTACTTTCATGATTCTTCTGCCATACCCAAATCTCGCTACCATGCTTACATCAGTATTGGAACACGCACACTATTACGGATAGCCAATCTTGCTCTTTTGGACATGTTCTGGCTACTCACGAAGGAATGCAAGGCGAAAATCGGATACTTATCATAACTTTGTCATGGGTACCTCATCACAAATGACTAACTAAATGAGCTTCCTTCATAAAATTAACAGCTAGTGAATCTAATGACGTATTCAATGAGACGTAGAATCCACTTGGCTAATCAACTAAAAACAGCTCCCTCTCTTTGGCTTTACAGCTTTTAGTTTTGTATTGACCACATGTTTTTCTTCATCATTATAATTTTTGGTATTTTTCTTATCTAGTGGCTTTTTCATTTCAATAAGTTTATTGGTACCTAACTAAGCAAAACAATAAAGATCAATTTATGACTTTGATTTCCTTTTTCAATTATTTTATTTTTTCAGACCCTTCCAAAACTCAATGTCAATTATTGTCTTCCCGCCAATGAAAAACACCACAGATTACTTACTACACCTTCTCAGTTGGCACAGATTATAATAACCTTCTTGGATGCCAGATGCCACGGTATTCCACACACCATGGAGTTAACAAATTTGATCAAAGGGCCGGTTTAGATTATCTTAGTGTTTAGGAGAGTGCTTCACTTTACACTCTGTTGCAACATTATGCTGAATCGGGCCCATTTTGGGGGCTCAACCTTTAATGTATTTTATTATTATTTTCATGTTGTACAGTTTATTTATTTTTACGCTTTTTATGCTTTCTGTGTTATTTTTTTTATTATTGTACGCACTCTGTGTGTGTGTTTTTTTGTTTTGTTTTGAGTATCAAATAAATAAAATTTCTTTTTTTCTTTCTTTCTTTCTTTATTTCTTTCTTTCTTTCTTAGGGAGAGTGCTTTTGTAGAAACGTGTAAGCGCCACTTGCTTTAGTACGTTTTACGGTATAGTACGGTTCTAGGTGCCTTTCAATTAGAATCAAAATAGAATTGGTTTCTATTGTTCTATCCAGTAACACGTGAGCGCGTTATTATCCTCGTTACTTATCTGTGTATAAACAAAAAATTTAGTGAGAACTTTAAGAGAGTGCGCAAGTGACCCGTGACGGGTGCGTGTTGTTTTCAATAACTCGAATTATCAAACTTACCTACTTATGTGTTCCATTAAAACTCATAGTATTTTGAGTAGGATAGCGCATATTTCGCGACGTCGACGAAGTGACACTCTACTGGAAGAAATATAAACGTTCACTCGAACGTCTACTAATGTATTAATGCACTTGCCTCTCTAATTGTATTATAGCACTCTCCTAAACACTAAAATAATGTAAACCGGCCATAACAGTTCACAATGAAAACTTGTGACACTAACACAACAATGATGACATTGACATGTTTACGTAGCAACGCCATTGTTGAATTTAATAATTTTTATATTGATGCTGCTCGATAATACGAACTTTCCGCCCATATGTTGTCGACTCAGATCAACTATTTTTTTACGCTCTTTCATTTGGTGTGCATATCGTTCGAGTCTACCGTAGACCCGAACGAAATTATTAATATAGATATTAGGGACTCCACACACGACGGCTATAAGGCAAGGATGTATATTATAGCACGATATATCTCATTACATCTTTCCATAGAAATCGTCAGGAGACCACAAACGACAGCTATAATATACATCCTTACATCTTCGTACCTTAAAGGTACTGAGCGATACGAAAATGTATATTTACCTTTCGATACCTTTCAATACCTCCCAATACCTTTACGTATATTACGATATATCTTCCTTCGTAAAGGGTGTTCAAGAAGTTTCTTGGTGATTCAAAAAACTCCACTAGGAGTCTTATGTCGCTAAACGACATAGGTATTCAGAGTCCTATCTCAAAAAAATCATTTGCTCCACATAAATTTGCTCCATATAAATAGTCTCGCTAAAGGCCGGTTTCCGAATTGAGAATTTCACTTAAATATTTAAATAACGTTCTGTCAAGCTCTTTTCTGAGAAACTTGACGAGACAGCACTAGAGTTAAGTAGTTACTTAGCGAAATTCTCAATTCAGAAATCGGCCGTAAGCTACGTTTCGTAAGCCTGAGGAAGGTATAGGCCATACTTCGCCACGGGGGCCCAAGTCCGGATTGATGGAGGCTTGTAAGACTAGTGGCTGGTCTTGCTCTATGGCCTCTGACTTGGCTTAACGACTGCCATCTATCGACGGCAGCCAGCACCAACTGCTTAACATGCCTTGCGAAGCATGGAACCGCTCGGAAAAATGCCATTAGCGTTAATCATAAACGGTCACCCATCCGCGCACTGAACGCGCCCTATGTTGCTTAACGTTCGTGATCGTTTAAGATCACTCAGGTGGCCAGGGCTGCGAGCAATTCTTCGATTCAGTCGATTGATACACCTCCTGCGGTTGACTGGTAGAAAATGCTTGTAGCATTAAGTCCGCCGCGTTGCCATTGTAATTTTTACTTATGTGCAATAAACGTATTAATAATAATAATAATAATAATAATAATTGATGACCTATGATTTTCTAGATATAACATAGGAAGTTACAACTTGTATATAGTGATGGAATATAACATTAAAGTTGCCTTTAACATGAAGGATAGTAACAAAAATCAATCTACCTCAAGAAAAGAAAAAAAAGTGTAGCAACACAGTGGTCATCAATTTTGTAATAATATCATGCCTGTCCACTTGCTGGCGATGTCTGATAATTCCGCATATAATTTAAACTCTTCGGAATTTTCCTTACTTTATATGATGTTCAATGCACATCGTTCTATTTTTGGCACATGTGCCAACGCATAGGCGCATCAAAATCTCAATCATCTTCTGATGAACTACCTATCTATTAAATCTAGTAGTAACTCGACAGATCCATAACACCCTGTATAACGCCTTAGCAGCCGGAACGTGTGTCGGTCGAGACGTATGTCAACGAAATGAAGCGAAATATACATTACGTTACCTGTTCCGTGTGTGATACTTTAATATAATGTAAAGCTATACTTCCCGGGATGTAATGTATATTATAGCAGTCGTGTGTGAAGTCCCTTAGTGTAGATGTAGATAGATAGTGTAGATAGATGTAGATGTAGATTAAGAGTATAGATTAAACGTCAATCTACAATGGTTTTTAAAAAGTCGGCAAGGGCGGTTGTTAGTATTATTAAGCCGTATGTGTGACGTCATTTAGCGTTCACGTCCTTTTGGAATAAGACGAAATTCAAACAGAAAATTACGAATGAAAATCAACGAATTTCCGAGAATTACAAAATATGGGTCGTTTTATTTTGTATCTAGTTTCCTAAATACGTATGCTAAAAAATTGAAATGTTGACAATTGTATCTAAAAGATAGTATTGATGAGGCTGACTTGGTCATTTGTGAACCTAAACTCCAACATTCCTGCATCGCGCAAACAAAAGTTTCATCATCAACCCATCATGTCCCCACCGAGGGGCACGGGTCTCTTCCCTGAGGAAGGTATAGGCCATACTCCACCACGGGGGCCAAGTCCGGATTGGTGGAGGCTTGTAAGACTAGTGGCTGGTCTTACTGTCAGAAGTTTTCAAGCCGCCCTAAGGCCTCTGACTTGTACCATCTATCGACGGCAGCCGGCACCAACTGCTTAAACGTGCCTTGCGAAGCACGGAATCGCTCGGAAAAATGCCACTAGCTTTAGTCATAGACGGTGACCCAGCCATGGACTGAACGCGCCGTATGTTGCTTAACCTTAGTGATCGTTTAAGATCACTCAGGCAGCCCAGGCTACGAGCGAGTCAAGCGAAACAAAAGTTTACACGTGAATTATAATAAACTCACGCCCGCTGTCCCCGAGGGGTTAGGCAGAGGCACTAATCACTAGAACTGGGCCCACGTTTTGCCGAGTTTATTAGGTCCTCGAGATTAGGTCCCAACGTGACGTTAAATTAATAAAATAAGGACTGAAACTTTCAATTTCAGAGATGCACTAGAAGAACCAGTAATGCAGTTGAAATGTGACGTCTGCGACGAAACATACCGGGACAAGCTTAAACTCAACCTTCACATACGACGAGAGCACTACAACCTCATAGCGAAGACGCCATGCTTTGAACTTAAGAAGGTCAACCAAATATGGTTCGAAAAGGTGCTCAATACAAACGTCGTCATGGAAATGAAGAAAACCAGTCCAAATGTCCTTGTCATGCGAAAACTAGGACCGAACACTGCTATTAAAGTCTACAATGAGGCGGACAATAATGTTACAGATCTGTCTCACCTCTACCCGACCACATCAACGAAAAAAGACCGCACACGTCAGTGCCACTTCTGTAACAAAATAGTCTACTCAAAAAGCCTACAAAAACACATTGACGAGACACACAGAAAAATTGTGAAACATCAGTGTAACAACTGCTTAAGGACATTCAAGAGGCATTATATTTATTTAAGGCACGTCTGTTTTAAGGAGAGAAAGAGAAGGCGAAAGGCACATTTGAATGGCAATATCATTGGGAATAGTAGTGTGAACAGTAAACCGCAGAAAAAGCAGGACTTAAGGTCTAGACTATTGCGCAACAATTTGCCTTTCAAGTCGAAGCACTGACCGATATTATCGTAGGTAGTACTTTTTTCACACTATTGCATAATATCAAACTTACCCAAAGTTTCATAATCACAAACGACTTATTTATAAAGGGTGTCTCGTTCTGAGTGGTCCAAACGGTAATTGGTGAAGGATTGGTCTATCCTCTGTCTGGAAAACAAAAAATAGGTTAAGTAAAAGTATCATAGTTTTCTAGATATTTGATATCAAAGTTTTTTCGTTTCATATTACTTTTTGGTATAAAATCTACAAATGAAAGATTTTCTTTTTCGTGAATATTTCTGACTTTACGTGCTACTAAACGTAAATCATATTTTTTTCAAAATTCTCATAAATAACATAGAAAAAACTTTGATCTCAAATACCCCGAAAACCATAACAAAATTTTTGTTTTTCTGATAGAGGATAGTTCAACCCGCCACCAAATACCGTTTGGACCACTCATAACGGGACACCCTGTATAAATATCATTCCTAGAAACACGCCTCAGAGGAATTTTAGACTTTTTGTAAAATCACCAGACTATTTTAATCGGCTTCCTACGTCCTACTAGCGTTTTACCGAATCTGTTTTTATGAAATAAAATAAGACCGTAAAAATGTCTTAATCTGCAGTTAGCACCTACCAATAGCCGAAAGTAGATTTATAAATAATTATTGAACGAGAAACTGGAATGCATTTCGCCAAAGACTGTCGCTAAGCAGCCTATAAGACTAAATGTTTCACTGCATGGTGAAGGCCTTTTAGAGAGAGTGTAGGACGACCCTACGTTGACTGAAGATAAACAACATGAAGAAAACTGAGTCTGAGAAGAACTGGTATTAACATACAATCTGTGAAAAACTATACGATTTTTAAGTGAATATCTTTCACTATAGTAGTAAGTATGAAATGCATCCACCCGGTCGCTCTGGGGGTCCATACAAAATTCAAATATTTTATTCATAGTACAGACAAGACAATATGAACGTCCAACTGGCCCAGCCGATCGATCGGCACTTTCTGGCTTGAATTGGAAGCTGCGAACGACCGTTAGAAGTGGAAATCCTTGGAGTTAAAGGACCAAGAAGAACAATATGCCTATCTTATCTTAAGAAGAAGAAGAAAAAGAAATATGTATGGACCGCCACCAACGATCGCGACCGCGTTGGTGTGTTATCCTTACGGTCAAAACCGCATGCAACATTAGAAAGCTACATTCTTCGTGAGTAAAATAAGTAATGATCCAATTGAAAATCCAATATAGTTACTTATTATAAATATAATGTATAATAAGTAACTATATTGGATTTTCAAAAAGTTTAGGGTACCGTACGAAATCTCGAATAATGTAATCCAAGGTATAAAAAAAGAACTTTATCAAAACGTTTTTGTCACCCGTGCGAGGCCGGGGAGGGTCGGGCCGCTAGTCGTAAATAATTTAAGTACCTAGGTACGCATTTTCGGGCACTGCAGATTTACAATAAGCAGTTACCTAGTGTGTTAATAGTGTTTTTATGTAAGATCACCTGTAACTTTATTGAATTGAATTTACGACAATTTTATTATGAATTATTTTAAATGTTTGACATCACATTGTAGCATAATGTTAGTATTAGTCGTTTTCAACCATTAAATTATATTTCTGCTGGTTTAATTTTATTTACATTTGCTTCAAATATCAGAACTTCCTAACCCTCTATCATTGACGTCTGAAACAATGGTTCGGTAAACGTTTTAATTTAACCCACTTGGCTCGGCGGCTACCAAAGGTAGCGGGTACTCTGAAGCTAAATTAAACCTTTTAAGTATAGACCTACCTATTCATTAACCGAAATTCTAACTTATCATTGCAAAGTTGAGCCAAATGGTTAAAAAAGCATTACCTACATTTTTTAAATTTTGGATTCGGGCACTTTTTGAAACCACATATTGTGGTTTAATCCCTACTCTTTTCGATTTGTTCCGGCCTTGACGTGTTCCAGATCTGTCGTACTCCAGATTTGTCGTATTCCAGATCTGCCGTACTCCAGATTCGCCGTAATACAGTCCACCATAGAAGCATACTCGCTATAAAAAAAAAACAAAGGTACAAATTGTTACTTATTTTTATTAACAAAAATAAAAGCAATGGAACAAAAAAAATTCTTCTTGGATTGAACCAAAACACTTTGTAACTTACTGAATGTATAAAATGAAACTATTACATAGTTACTAATTGCCTGCTCAACTGTACCTACGTATCTACCCGTCACCCACGACACAGGCTGCGCCTAGTGTGGGAGTCGCAATAGACCATAATCAATGTAATCAATTTCTTATAAATAAACATATTTTTATTATTATTATTATTACGGCGAATCTGGAGTACGACAGATCTGGAACACGACAAGTTGGGAACAAATCCTCTTTTCAGGCAGGTAGTATCTTCGTAGTACTTCACTGATCCTCTTTGACATCTTGGCACGCCACGACGCCTCGTGAAAAGTAAAGTTTAAAAGACGAAGATACTGAGGACGATCGAATGAAGAACAGAAAAATTACTGTTTCACGACAATTTTATACCAAACGTTATAAACAAAGACAGAGGATAGAAAAAGGCTACTGCGATTCTATTACGACCATTACAGACCATAGAAAATAACTAAAAGCTCCTTTTGCGGCTATGGGCGAGTTGCGCTCTGTAATCTGCATATTCGTCCAAATCTTGCGCGTACAAAGTGTTGCCTTCTCTTCTAACTAGAATTTTATTGTTACTCAATCTCTCTTCTGTTGAATCGCTGTTATCCTTTTCATCCTCTGGGTCAGCATCGCCAGTGTCTTTGTACACATCTTGTTTATGTTTATATCTGCTACTATTCTCACCGAAGTTGGCGCGGTCTTCGTTAATTTTCGTGTCTTCACTTTCTCGCCGTTTTTTGTTGTTGTTTTTAATTCGTTCATGTTTCCTAACAGCGTCGTCAGGACTGAAAGACTTTTCTCCTTTTCTATCCTTGTGTTGTGGTTTCCGGGGTTTTTCACTTAACACTACTTCATCATCACTATCATCTTCATAGTTTGTATTCTTATCCCTAGTATTTTTGTTGTCAGCAGTGTCTTCTGCATTAACATTTTTTTCAAAAGCATCCTTATCATTGTCGCCATCATCGTAATCGTTTTTAATTCGTGGAACTTGTTTGTTTTCATCTACATAAAATTTGTTTAAATAATTGTCTTCATTTTTGTCATCAAATCTCTTTGTAGTTTTTTTGTTCCCAATAGTTTCTTTTCTAGTTCCAAATTCTTCTACAGTATCGTCATCGTCATTGGTTGTTTCTTTTTCTGTCGCAAGGATACTATTATTTGCTGTTATAAGTTTCTTGGCGCTCGTTGTATTTTTGTTTGGCGTTAATTCGCCATTGTGATCACCATCGATGCTATTATTTTTTGGCTTTATTTTATTCATATTGCTGGTTTCCTCTTTAGTTTCGAGCTTTTCATTATTACTAACCTTTTTTGTTGTCCTCTTTATACTGCTGGTGTCTTCTTTATTCGTTAATTGTTCCTCATATACTTCACCTTTATTTGTTGCAGTTTTGCTATTACCTGTGGCCTCGTCTAGAATGTTTCTTGTGAAGCGTTTGTATTTCAAACTTATAATTGTCGTTTTCTTTTCCTCACTCGTAAGGGCTTGAGTTGAGAATAGTTTTGCGGTACCGATTGCATCTTCAGTCTTCTTCTTGATTGGTGCGGACCTGTGCGTATCGTCCATTGCGATTCCAGAGCGGAGTTGTTCTTGGGCCATTTTGTTATTATAGATGTTGATTCTTTGAACTGCTTTCATAGCTATTTTGTCGGCCAGCTTGTCGAATTTTTCAGAGTCGAGTAGTTTTTGGATAAATGTGTCGACGTCTTGCTTTTTTGACTTTGCAAGAACTTTGACTAAATACGAACTGGACAAGTTTATAAACACCACGATGTAGACCCCTGAAAAGAAAATTGGGAATCGGTATTTTTTATATAACAGTAGATAGGTACCTACCTATGTAACAATCACATGATTGATTTATTAGAAACGCATACTTACACAGGTTTTGTTTGTAAAAAGGCATTTTGAACTTCGAAGTTCAAATAATATTCAATGGGTATTATACCTACAATATTTCTTAAAATTAACGACCGAAAAGCAAATCAATTTCTAGGGTAGGTACTTACCTACCCTAGAAATTGATTTGCCAGTACTTCAGGCCGTTTTATTGGACATAAAAAACCGGCCAAGTGCGAGTCGGACTGGAGCACGAAGGGTTTCGTAGCGTTATCTTTAAAACGGAAAAAAATCACGGTGTATGGAGCCCACCTTGAATATTTATTTTGTTTTAATTTTTTTTTTTAAAGTGAATATACACATACCTAAATATTCTGCGAATATTTAAAGCATCTCCCTGTTGCCGTTATCAATATCGAGCAAGAAAATCACGTTTGTTGAATGAGAGCCCCCTTGAGTAGGTACCTGTTTATTTCGTTCTGTTTTTTTGTATGTGTTGTTAAAGCGGCAACAGAAATAAATACATCATCTTCAACTGTCTAACTATCACGGTTCATGATATAAGCCTGGTGACAGACGGACGGACAGCGGAGTCTCAGTAATAGAGTTCGTTTTACCTTCTGGGTAACCCTAAAAAAGTATTCCACGAAAAGTATTCATCAACATGTTTCAACACCTGCAGCTAAAGCACCTCACCTTAAGAAATGCCGGTTGTAAACTCGTTGCAATTTTTACGAGTTCCACTGAGAATCCATAAGACAATTCTATGCTTTTGTCATAATCATCACCATTGGCCTTCGCGTCCGTTAAGCCCGATTTACACTTCAATAAGTAGGTACAGCAGCGAGTTAACTTGCGTCGTCAGCGAGTTAAGTAGCTTTTGCCGTTTGAACGGCGTTTGTACGGCAAAAGCGACTCAACTCGCTGACCAGTGGCGGATTTGCAGTCTTGGCCGCTCAAGGCCCCAGGCCATGTGCCGCCCCTTTCTCAGCACAGCACGCAGCACCTATCATATAGACTAGATACATAATGAATTTACGCTAGACTAGGTACATAATGAATTTAGTGGCGCATAACTATAAAAATTGCTATTCGTTGCAGTGCAGTGAGGCCCGCCATTTAGGCAATCAGTGATTTTTTTTGTCACGATTTGCCGCCCCTAATATCTGCCGCTCTAGGCTCGGGCCTACGGGCCTTAGGGTAAATCCGCCACTGTCGCTGACGACGCAAGTTAACTCGCAGCTGTACTTATTGAAGTGTAAATCGGGCTTCACGGACGATTCAAGCAGTGCCTGAGGCTTTCACACTTTTTTGAGCGACTAAAAAGTCCGATTGGAGAGCGGCAGCCAGCCCCTACCCTACCTACCGCAAGGACATACAAAGGTCCGGAGTCGGGTCAGTAGGTACAGATTTGGTGCCTCCCTGGTTCTTTTCTCGGCCAGTGCCGAGCACCATACTTCTTCACCATGCTTTTCTCGTAGGTCACCATGCTTTTCAACCTACCTACCTAGGTAAAAAAATAAAATTAATCAATTCTTGATTTGTGGATTTCTTAGGGATTGTGCCAATGACTAGCATTGAAGATCTTAAAAAGCTGAATTTGAAGTCATTACCTACCTACTGGGGTCTAATATTAAGTGCAGCAAATCCTGAGTGATGCCGATCGTCCAACTGTCAAATTCCATATCAATCAATCAATCAATCAATCATACATCTAATAATTTCACAGAACAGTTACGTTTGAACTCACACAGGATTTGGTGCGCGGACTATAGTGGTTGTTTCAGATACGGAAAAGAAAACGAACACAGAGGGCAAGCCTGTCGTATCAAGTGCCAACCCCCGGAAGGGGGGGATATTTTCATACAATCTGTAGAAACGGAATTCAGAATCACTGTTGTCTTCCGTCGGTCAAGACGCTATAGCTCGGGAACCCGTAGAGGTATCTAGTTAAAATTGAAACCGTTTGTACAGAGCAGTTACTTGAAGCTGTATAAAAAACAAACTTTTATGTTACTAACGTAAAAAAAGATAGGCATCTTTGCCTCCTGAAACCATTTATTTCGACACTCAATGGGACCAAAATTAATTGGATACTTTCCGTACCTACCCTAGAACTATGATATTTGTTTAATATCGTCTTATACTGCAAATAGGAGAAAAATATACATTTGTAATTAAATCCTATTATGAATAACATATTACGAACCCGATTGCCACTCGCACATGTCCGGTTTTTTTGTCTTCTGTGTTAGAAAAAAAAAAACCTATCTGTCAAACAACTGTCAAAAGTTTCATCTACCCGCACTCAAAATTACTCAAAAAACAAAAAGAGTTTCCCAATTGGAATTTCCAGGCTTCCTCAAGTCTTCAAAAATGTCTTTACCAGCTCTAAGGCAGCCGAAAACTATTGCGAAAACCCAGATTCCATTAAAAAACGACGTGTCGCCGAAGAAAAGGCTGTGCGTAAATGAGTTGCAAAACTTAATCGTAACTTTGAAAGAGGGAATCAAGCTTGTGATTACTACGGACGCCTACAACGGCATTATAACAGAAGGGAATCAATACAAGTGTGTATTTTGTGCGGCTGAAATGGAGCTAGACGTAACGCTGAAAGACCTCCACGTAAGATCACAGAAACATGTGAAGGCGATGCAAAAATTCCAATTCTCGGAAGAATTTTCGGAACATATCATCAGACAGGTATGTATTACGCAACTATCTTTCTCATATTATAGATTTAAGAACACCTAAGTGCTGGTAGAAGTGTAAGTAGCTTATTTCTTTTGTAACTCAAAACAGTACATACATCAACTTTAGTGCCCTGCCTCACTAGGACGCCATGGCGACCGTATCCACGCAGTTAATATTGAAATGTATGGTGCCTAACTCACTTGGCGACAGCCTGGCAATGTCGCCATTCAATACAAACTGTTTGGATACGTAGCTGGCGACGTCGCCATGGCGTCCTATACTTGAGCCATTACAAACGTGCGAACTGAATCATAAACATTTGTATCAGACCTCTCTCTCACACATATAGGAGGCATATCAGGCATATCGGAACTCTCGCTCGCACTTTTATGACTCTGTTCGCACATTTGTAATGGCTCAAGTTAGTGAGGCAGGGCATTTAACCTGTAGAACTTTCAGTGGCCCGTCGGCTCACTATGGCCGATGGTTTTAACTGTTCTTATTAAGGTCATGCTTACATAACATACTGAACTCATCAATCTTTCTCCGTTTGTATGCGCTGTGTGTGCTGCGCTATGTGTATCATTATTAAATATGTTTTCTATTGGATTAAATACTGTAAGTCAGTTAGTTTATGTACATATCCCATCAGTCTATTTCATGTATATTTACCTACCTACCTTCTCTGTAATCTTTTTCTTTCTATCCATCCCAAGGTTGTCTGGAAGAGATTGCTTTTAGCGATAAGACTGCCAATTGTATACGACAAAACTTATAAATGTAAAGTTGCCTGTATGTAAATGTTATGTTATGTTTCTAATGTATTTATTTCTTTCTGGTGTGTACAATAAAGAGTTCTAATCTAATCTAATACCTCTGTGAGTAGGAAATAAAGAAATTTCTTTCCTCTTTATTCCAGATCACCGTCGAAACATTCTACTGTACCGTATGTAATGTGCTGGTCTCACATCACTACATCACAAGGCATGTGAAAAACACTGTACATAAAGAAGAACTAAGCATGGCAGTTAAGAAAGCACTGGTGTACAAACCAGTCGTGAACTAAACCTTTTGGTCCTATCTGTCAAAACACAAAACTCCACTAAACACTTGTCAAGACTCAAGTCCCATTTAAATCTGTGGTTATATATTTCCTGTCACCACAAACTATTTAAGCTGGTTAGAGTGTTTAAGGAATTTTGTTTTTATAAATAGACCTGTAAAATAGTTATAGGCAATACTGACTCCGAGGAGTCACTGCTTATGAACTAGGAAAAGTTGCCATACATGTTAAACATTAACAGCCTTATTTAAAAAAAATATGATATCACTAAAACACTTCTCAGAGGTAGCCTTTTAATATTTTATATCGTCGGTTAAAGTCGCAACCCACCAAACTTTACAGGCCGCACAAAAAACTTCACCATGGAAATATTGTTTGAAGTCTATACATAGTTTGCGTTTAGCAAAATTGCAGTATGGAGTTCCGAGGTGTTATATTGAAACTGTTTTTTTTTTTTTAATTTAAGAATTTTGCTATAAATGCGTCCAAAAACTAATTTTCAAAAAATACAAAAGAAAAGTTTGGCAAAAAAATGGAGTTAAGAGATTTGTGACTGGCCGACATTATGTGGTTACACCTGTAAGAAATTAAACATTTTTCTTTCGACTAATGAATGTCAGGATTGTGACAAATGGCCCTCTCTAATTTTCCTTTGTCAAATCTCCACCAAGTTATCAATCAAGCGTTAAAAAATATATTATTATTATTATTATTAACGTGGGTCCAGTTCTAGAGACTGGTGCCTCTGCCTACCCCTTCGGGGATAACGGGCGTGAGTTTATTATTATTATTATTTATTTATTAGATTTTATACTCCTAAGGGTAAAAACGGGACCCCATTCTAAGACTCCACTGTCAGTCTGTCTGTCACCAGGCTATACGTGAACTGTGACAGTTGAAATATTCAAGGATGATGCTGTTGCTGCTATAACAACAATGCTATAACAATGCTAAAATAAACTAAATATGTATTTATAAATGTGATGTTTTTTGGATTTTTTTTTCAATTTTAAAAATGTTAACAGGTAGACACTTCCAATATGCACAGAAGAATATTTAATTGTAAGTCCTATAATATAACTATGTATTGAAAAAGAAACAAACAAAATTTACAACTAGGATTTTATTCAACTTCCCTATCGCCTGCGTTTCTTGGAGCGCTTCTTCAACTTTTTTTTCTGTACATTGTTCATTTTCGCGATCTTCCTTTTGTGAAGCCAAACAGGGTACTGGCCGTTCTGGTCCTTTAGTGTTTTTGAACTGAATATCCTGGGTTTGCCATCTTCACCTGAAAAATCACAGTAAAAGAATCTTCAGTAAATCAAGGATCACATGAATGAATGAATATTCTTTATTGTATGTACACCAGGAATTACACATGAGATTTGACAATAACATAGTACAGTACAATTGGCAGCCTTATTACTAAGCGACTAGTCATAGAAAGTGCCCGGAACGCTGCCCTTTGGGCGCGCGTCGAGCGAGCGTTGGACGCCTATCGTACGCTCGTCAATTATGCTAGGATGAGCACACTTTTCTAATCCGCGAAGGAGGGGCGCGCGTCGTACGCGCGTATGACGTGCGCACCATGGACGCGGACGCTTGATTTAATCCGTTGCATAGAACTTCATACAATTTTAAAAAGCGCCCGAAACGCAGCGTATCGTACGCGCGCCTCGGGCGCTTTCTATGACTAGTCCCTAAAAGTACTTAATAAGGACGCCAATGCCACATCATGCTTTCTTCTTTTAAAAATCTATCCTATCCGGCAAAACAATGTTTACTTGGTCAGCTAGTACTATTATCCAGGAAATGTTCAGGAGACCAGATATTAAACTATGGACCAATAAGAATAATGTTGAACATACACCAAGTTCATGTAGGTGGGCAATTTTGTCAAAGTTTTCACCTTGATTTTTTGCTATGTCCGATAACTTTAAACAGTTTGTTTTTGGCTGGAATCATTAATCTTAGAATAAATTGACATTATTTGATTATAACAGTTATTTTTGGAACATATTTTAACTTAAAACCTTAAGGTAAATAATAAACAAAGTAATTAGAGCAAATAAAAGTCAAAATAACTGCAATTATTCTGATGTCCCATGGCCAAAATGTAGAAAAGAAATCAAGTTTTCTTGAAAAAAACTCATACAGGCTATAAACTTTTTTGTCTCATTTTAATCCGAAGATGTTTATTTTACTATAAAATATATCTGTTTTACTGTATTCTTTACTGTATTGTAGTCTCCCAGATACACTTCACTACTTGTAGAGAAGTGTATCTGGGAGACTCTGCTTTGGGACTTCCATATTCCGAAACCGAAATTTATGGTAAGTTACAGTTGTTTTTCTAGAAAAAAAAAAAAAAAAAGAACACAGCACTAATGTCGAAATCAGTTTGTAAGCCAAAACAGTATAGCTTATTATATTTTTTGCTAAATCTTTATTAAACTGTTACAGTCGCGGAGTCCGTTACCTCCATTCCGAAACCTACTCGACGGTTTCGTAGAAGCAGAATGAAAACGGTCACGGAATGGAAACATAAAGCTTGGTTTACCTTGTTTCAGTACCATCAGATTACACAAGGGACAAAACATC
Source organism: Yponomeuta plumbellus (assembly GCA_947310845.1). Classification (NCBI taxonomy): domain Eukaryota; kingdom Metazoa; phylum Arthropoda; class Insecta; order Lepidoptera; family Yponomeutidae; genus Yponomeuta; species Yponomeuta plumbellus. Next base: position 6,578,229 of record OX371220.1, on the reverse strand, counting down.
TTTTGCGGCGCTCGACGGGCTCACAACGAAGTTGTTTGGTGGATTTAAATGATAATAATGTGATGCCAAAAAGGTTACGCATATCTACAAGAAATATAATGCAAAAATCAAAATAAAAAATAATTAAGTAGTAACCGAATTAATTAGTAGTAATTAAGTAGATAAATAATAATTACAATTAACTAGCCTCTCTGAACCTACTTATTTAATACTGTCTAGTGTCTACTGCTAGTCTGAGTGTTGACTGTCTACTGACTTTTTTTTTTCAATATTGTGAACTACCCTTTACAAATCCATTCCGTGATTACAGATTTCTCTTCCGTTACTGTCCTATTTTAAACGACTACTTATTATGTGGTTATTTTTATTTTTTTTATTTTACGGAGACTAGTTTTTTTGTTAGATTTTAATGTTTATTTAGTTTTTGTTGAATTAATATTAAATTACTTATTATTAAGCGAAGGATTCGTGACTGAACAGGAAATAAATCCCATAATATTTACAAATAGTAACGGAATGAAACTAAAGGCTGAATTCGTTAAGTGAATAAATGTTATTTTTTAAGATTTTGTTTTTGTATTAAAATACTATTTAGAATTGAATAAATGTAAGTAACAAAGGTTAACGTTGTTTTTATTTGATTGTAGCACCACAAGTTCTTGGTTGCGGAATGGAACTTTAATCAACTACAAGCCGCTTAAAAACTCAAGTAATTAGGATAATTAAGCTAATCTTGACCAAATTTTGGCTTTATTTAATGAAAAACATTATAGCGAATCGATCTTTTGCAAAAAAAATACTTATTTACGTAGTTAATATTAATATACATATTTTTCACCACTGTCATACTTTGGCGAAACCGCCCAGGTACACACAAAGACATACAAATCTTTAGGTAGAACTAGAAGTTTCAATCAAATGAGTTTGTCAGGACTGTGAAAATAGCATTATACTTTGAAACTACAGCTCATCAGAAACTAAAGACACTTTCAGGATAAATTATATAATAAATGCACATACTACTGCAGCAAAAGCTACTGTAACCATGTTCCAGCCACCTTCAAGGCAATTGACGTTATAAATAGCTCAGAGAACAGTTGCAAGCGACAATTTTTCTCACCAGCTACTTCGACTTTTTCGTCGTCGGAGCTCATCTCCGCATCTTCGTCTACTGGCGGCGGCGGCTGGTTCTTCTTTCTCTTCGTGATCTCGCCAGCGTCCAAGAAAATCACTTGATCAGACTCCATAACCTCACTTTCATCGGTCGTCTTAGTTTCATCGTCTTTAATGCCCAGTGTCTTCTTTAATCTGGCGAGCTCCTTCACGGCGTATCGCTCCCGCTTGACCGCGCGACATTTGCGCTTCCATTTACTGCGCATTGACTTTGCCATGTTGCTTCCGCAATCAAAATATAAACAAAAACGTGATCCCGCGCGGGCACGTCAGGAGAAAAGACTATGAATTTTGACGTTTTCGTAGGTGTTGCTAGATAGAAATGTAGTGTTGTGACTAATCAATATTTACCAGTTGTACGTCTCAGTATCCATAGGACAGAGTGAAGATCCGTTTTAGTTCAACTACTCACCGCTAGATGGCGCAAAACTAACAGTAACGGCCTAGCCACGGAGAACGGCGGCGCGAACGGCGGTGCGGCAAGCGGGACGAAAATTCGCGCGGCGCGGTTTGCCGGCCACGGGCAGGTGCGTTTTTTTTTTTTTTTTTTTTTTTTTTTTTTATATTGTGGCACTGCACGGTTTGTGCTTTTGCCAGTGTCGAGTAAGGTAGGGAAACTATACAGTATTTACAAAAGAATATTGGATGCGCGAAATTTTGAAAGGAATTAAAATCAGTTCGAGAATTTAATTTTATTAACTAAATGCGTATATACATACTTCAATACTTATTATACAAAGATGGAAATAATATCTTACACGAATAAATAAATAGAAATATTAAATTTTAACTCTGTTTGTACATAAGAAATCCACTATACATTTATAAATTTTTACATTAAAGTCAAATAAAAGGCATGACACAGATGAAGGGAAAGGAACACGGAGGGAAACAAGGGTGGTGAAAAAAGAGGAATGATCATAATTTGGACAGGAAAAAAGGAGATGATTTACGTCCCCCAGTTCAGCGCCACAGGCACAGCCAGGATCCGGTACGATGCCAAGCCTAGCGAGATGGGCTGGAGCGCATGTGTGACCCAATCGCAAACGTATTAAAATAGATGTAAATTTCTTGCAAAACTTGACTCTAGAAAACCAAGGTCTCGCTGGTATGCAGGGCTGGATGTTTCGATAAAATTTGCCTTTGGAGGCATCCTCCTCCCAGAGCCTATTCCAGGAATCCTGTAAATAAGTCCTAGGAAGAGAGCACAGGTCGAGAGAATAATTAATATAGGGAAACAAATCACCACATCTAACAGCATCATTGGCCAGTCTGTCAGCTGTCTCGTTCCCCACTATTCCAGTGTGAGATGGAATCCAAGCAAAAATTACAGAAAGATTTCTCAATGAACAATTAATCAACAAGCTGCGAATTTCAAAAATAATTGGATGATTTAATGAATAAAAAGGGAATTTTAATAAAGCCTGAAGGGAACTCAGCGAGTCGGAAAAAATTATAGATTTCTGGAGACCCGTTAAAAGAATATATTCAATTGCTTTGTACAGCCCAAAACATTCCCCAGTGTAAACCGAAGATTCAGGGGGGAGCTTAATTTTTTGTACAATTTTGTATTGTGAATGAAACACACCCACCCCAACGCAACTATCAAGATGTTTTGATGCATCTGTGAAAATGGTGTGCCATCCCTGAAATTCATTGTCCAAGACGTCATTGAACTCATTTTGACAGTTGACACTTTGTTTTGAAATACCCTGTAGCTGCAATCTAACATTCGGCAACAAAATTATAGAATCATACGAACAGTGAAATATAGGCATTAATTGATATTGTTTGATCGGAGCCTCAATAGAATTAAATTTTTTGTAACTTTTGACAAGGCAGGGACTTCCTTTGCGAGTCCAATACTTAGATTTTGTGACTAGTTCTGACAGACGAAAAAGTTTATTGTGCAAAGGATGTCTTGAAAGTTGAAGACATCGGCTTATGAATCTATCGGACAAATATTGCCGTCGTAAGCTAAGAGGAGGCTCACCACACTCTACCTGTAAGCAAGTTATTGGTGTAGATTTCATAGCCCCTGAAATAATTCTAAGTGCCTTCGACTGTATACCCTCCAATTTCTTGAAGCCAGCAGTACTACCAGGCTCCAACAAGAAGGTTCCATAGTCCAACATACTCCGTATCAATGCATTATAAATCAGCCTTAGCGAAAAAGGATGGGCACCCCACCAAACCCCTGCAAGACATCTAATTATATTTAAGAGACGTTCACACTTGGCTGAAATATACTCGCAATGAGGAAGTCCTGTAAGTTGAGAATCTAGAATTACCCCTAAGAACTTTACTTCTTTTTTAACGGGAATAGGAGATTGATCATAACATACAAGTATGTCTGGAGGTTTTCTCATTCTAGAAAATAAAACAAGAGTGCTTTTGTTAACAGAAAGCTCTAAACCATTACTTGTTAACCATTGCTGGAGCAGAGACAAGGAGGAGGTCATGGTAGAGCACATTGAGTCAATTGAATGTCCAGATATATACAAAAGCAGATCATCAGCATACTGCAGAACCTCTACTTTGCTGCGAAGGGAAGATTCTAAATCGTAACTATAAATGCTGTATAGAAGCGGTGAAAGTACTGACCCTTGAGGAAGGCCTCTCCAAACTAATCTAGATATTATATTGTCGTCTATATATACACTAATGGACCTTTCAGAAAGGATATTAATTATAAAATTAACTAACAAACAAGGCACATTTAATAAATTAAGTTTATCTTTCAGAACTGAGACAAGAACATTATCATAAGCTGAACGGATGTCCAGAAAGGCAGCTAGAACTGATTCATTACTTGTGAAAGCTAAACGAATGTCAGTTACTATAATACTCAAGCTGTCCAGAGTACTCCTACCTTTTCTAAACCCATACTGCGAAGCCGATAACAGATTATTGCTTTCAATAAACCATTCTAGGCGAATTTTAACGAGGTGTTCAGCAATTTTTGCTAAAACAGAAGAGAGTGCTACCGGGCGGTAAGAAGATGGATCATTGGATGGCTTATTTGATTTTAATATAGGGATAATGGTTTGGGATTTCCATGAAACAGGAATGTTACCTGAGACCATGATGCAATTTAGCAATTCAAGGTATGTTACAAGGGTAGAATCATTAAGATTAACGATGAAGGAGTATAAAATTCCATCTTCCCCAGGAGAAGAATCCTTGACATGGGAGAGTACACCTTTTAGTTCGTCTAATGTAAAAGGAGAATTTAAATTAACTGTATTAATGCTACTAGAGTGAACGGAGGGGGAAACCGAACTTTGTTCTGGAACAAAAGGAGGGGCCATATGATCCATAAACTTGTTGGCCAGGTCGAGAGTAATTTTCGGAGGAGGGGAATCATTAAAGGCTGATCGAAAACGAATTCTGAGAGGGAATTCTGCCAGACGCACCATTTTTTATTGGAAAAGTCTGATCTGCAGCTTCAATCAAAACTCTAGCAAAAAGGTCAGGATCATCAAAACATTCATGTTTACATTCTGAAAGTTTTCGTTCTACAGTTTGACTATAACTATTCCAGTCGGCATTGCCAATTCTATGTTTTATGCGTGGCTTGTTAATGGATTTTGAAGATACAGAATGTTGAAATGGAAACGAAATGATCAAGGGTAAATGATCACTACCATATGCGTGAGTTAAGGGAGTCCAAGATAGAGTAAGCGCTAAGTCAGGAGTACAAATTGAGAGATCTGGAACACTAATACCCTCATTAGGCTTTGTTATGCGAGTTGGTAAACCACTATTAAGAATACAAAGGTTGTGTATATGAATTATATCAAGAAGTTGTGTGCCATAGTTGGATGATATAGAGCTTCCCCACGATTGATGTTGACAGTTAAAATCTCCCGTTAACAAAAAAGGCTTAGGCAGGACTGAAATGATATTATTTACATCTGAAAGGATATTTACATTTGGCTTAGAAAAATATAAAGAGACTATACAGATACTATTTACAATAGCAGCGACGACAGATATGTCGTCGCTGTGTGATGGGAGGGTGAGAGGAGTATAGGGGATAGAGTTTTTAATAAGTATGGCAACTCCACCATACCTATCATCTCTATCGTCTCGAAGACAGGCATAGCCAGGGACTCGAAAGAGAGAGCCTGGTTTAAGCCATGTCTCAGAGAGAACAACAGAAATTGGATTATGTTTATTAAGAATATGAATTAAGTCAGACTTTTACTACTTATACTACGGCAGTTCCACTGGACAATCTTGGCTTGATTGGCCATGGGGAGATAAAGAACTTATAAAATTGAGCAGAGCGGCAACGTTGGACGGTTGTGAATTATGTGAATCGACAGGGGATAATGCTTTAATTAGTGCAGAGATAATTTCTAAAATATTTGTTTCAGGGCGTTTATGAGGAAGACCACAACCATTTGGGGGAGGAGGGGCATTATATTCAGCAGTAAGGGACTGATGTGTAGCCCTATCGTAACCATTTCCAATTTTCGGAGGGGAACGGGGCTTTAAAAATACAGTTTTTTTGTGAGATTTTGGAGAAGAAGGGCCTATGGCATGACGTTGGACATGGATGGCTGGGGCAGATGCTGCAACCTCACGGAAAGATTTAGTTACTGGTGGGTGTAATTTAATTGCCTCAGAGTATGAGGTACAATTTTGTGCCATGTAGGTCTTAATCCTAGTTTGTCTTTCATACTCAGGGCACGCCTTACTTGTCGCAAAATGGTTACCATTGCATGAAAGGCAAGTAGCATCATCAGACTCAATGTTACAAGCATCGCCAGAGTGGTCCTGACCACACTTGTAACATCGGGGTTTAGAATTACACTTAATTTTCGTGTGACCGAACCTACAACAATTAAAACATTGTATAGTCGGATAGCTATACAGTTCCACCGGAAGAGAGTTATAACAAGCGAAAACCCGTTTGGGTAGTACCTGACCATCAAAGGTAAGGACTACTGTTTGTGATGGCTTCCACTCGGGTACTGGACCATGAACCTTGTAGTTAAACCGCCTAGCTTTGATGATCTTGCCACATCCAATGGGGCAAGATATATTGTCGATTATTTCTTGGGGAGACCACTCAGTGGGAACTCCACGAACAACGCCCATCCTAGTTATGTTGAATGTGGGAATAAAGGCTTTGAACTTTTGTTTTATTAAGTCTGAGTCAGATAGAAATGCATTAGCGTCACTGTACTCGCAAAAAGATAAACTCAACTTGTTTCTTCCTAATCATTTAACACTGCCATTTATAATATTCTTGTATCCTCTCCTTTTCAGATATTGACCAAAGGAGATTGGATGAAGAGTGGTCGTAGAGGAATCATCGGAATCTCTCTGCACATGTATTATAAAGGGCTGAACATCGGTTGACTCGTACCGGGTCCTACCAAGCTGCAGCTGCTGCTGGGATAATGGATGTACCAAATCAATGTTTTTTGTAGATGGTGTGGCTGTTGTGGAAGCATTATGTGGTGTATCATCTTTAATACAGTTATCACTATCACATGAACAATTTTGAATGTTATTGTCGTCTTTATTTTTATGGTGCTTCCTCTTTTTATTACAATGTTTACAGATCCTACGGGTAGCTCTTGTACGCTTTCTCTTATTTCCCTCGGATCTCTCCGATGCATCCGTATCCATGTTACTGGAGTCTAAACTTCTAACAGTAATATTTTCACCTACCGGGGGGACTGTACCCCCCGGGTCAGGTGGCTCCTCCATGCGGCGACAGAAAAAATGGAAAAACTTACCAATGCAGTGGAAAAATATATACACGAACAATTAATAAAACTAAACTACTTTAACTAACTACAAATATGTACAACTGATCTTAAAAACCACTATTAAAATAATTTTAAAATTCAGTGCCAGAAAAATCCGCCCGCCAAGTTCGAAGTTTCCCGCGCTTTTTCCGCCAGGCGCGTTTGCCGCCGCGACTAGTAGGGCTGAGTAGGGCAGGCCGGTCAAGAGCGAAATGTCTTTATCTCAAAGTAATATTTTTTCTTGTTCAATACATAATATTTGGAAGAGCGTAATCTACTCCATAGATTTGAATAGGAATCGAGGTATACTATGGAGAATTCCACATTTTTCCACCGAAACATTTTTCGAGTCTACTAGAATTATTGCCGAATTATATATTCTTCAGGATTGGAAAAAAAAGTCAATGCAGCTAGAGTTTTAAGTGCCGCTGAAAAATTGATTTTTCAACGTGAAGTACTTAAATAAAAACAATTTTCAGGTTGCGACCTCCGCGGAAATGGACAACGTTCGTGAGCTGCAACCAAGCTGATTTCATTTTAATTTCATAAAATATTATCTTTTACATTATGGCTGACACATTTTTGTGAAAAAAAAAAACGTTAATAGGTACTTGTAAAACAGAAGTCAGGGATAAAAAACATATAGGTACATTATAGTAATACGTGTTGGTTTCTTCTCTATTGAGCTGCAACCTGCCACTTTTTATGTGAAAAGCTTGAAACTACGTACTTTATTTGATACTAAATAATCTTGTACCAATAAAATCGTTTGGTTTTTAATTTTTATTTTATTCCATCGAACCTGGACTGACGATGTTATTACAACGGGTGCCTTGAGTAACTATGCTAGGTGGTAGGTATTTATTGGAAACAAATACGTAATCTATTAACACGACACAGGGTATCCTAGTGTGGGGCCAGAAGCAATGTATGTGCCTGTGTGTAAATGTTATGTTATGTTATTAAATAGTTTTTCCTATTTTGGTCTTGTTTTATTCATTATACTTTCTTACAGTGCCGCCATCTCATCTGTTCAGTTGATAGCGGCGCTAGTGGAGAATTTAGTAGTAATATTTGAGAAATTTACCTATAAAAATGAGAATATTTTAACCCATCTTTCAATTTTAATGAACATATATCTATAAATCTTAGTAAGTGAATACATAAAACAAAAAATGGGGAACAGGATTTACAATTAATTACTTAGTTACAATTTTACCCACCTGAACAGATAACTTGGTGGCGCTGTATATGGTGATTATTGATGATTTGCAAACATATTAAAAAAAAAGGTTCTATATTCGCCGTACATATACTTTTTGCCATGTCACCACGTAACTCGGTAAAATCTTTCTTCGATTCGCTATAGCCCTATTAGTCCCATTTATATTATTGAAAACCTGATGTAGAATTACTTACTGTTACTTATGAATATTTATTGTAACTTATATGGTATGTTGTACCACACTTAGCACATAATAACATAACCGTAAGGGGTTCCAGCTGGTTCACTAGCACCACCAAGGGAAAAATGATATTTTTTAGAGATAAATACATTGATAATTAGATAGATAGATAATGGTGATAATAGTGATTATCATGGGCCCATGACTGTAATTTAAAGTAATTGGAATTGGAATAATGGAATTTAGTCGTAGGTTTTTTGGTACACAGCCATGGGTCCGAAAAATCACTATTAAACATGGTGATGGGATTGAAAAGATACTTTTTGCAAATTGTGAAAAAGAGGTATGATTTTTTTATCATTTAATATTAATACTTAATTACCAACATTAATTTTAAACAATACACAGATTATGTAGATCGGAATAAATAATATCGACATCTTTATGGTGTTTGTCCCAGCCCTATCGATTTTGGCTTTGTTCAATAATCTGTGGCAACCGTGTACGATTGTAACATTTTTTAGTGCACGAGTACACTACAGCTGTCTCTTTCTGGCGCAGAGATTTATCGTAAGAGTAACATGGACAGCTATACAACTGTTACTTTTTATTTTATTCCTCCTTCTATGGTACTCCTTCTTCTGAGCCTGCGCCGTACTTGTTATGTTCATGTGTTTGTTTCAATCGCCGGCCGCGCCGCCAGTCGCCGCCAGTCGCCGCGCGGTGCATTTCGCCAGTCGCGCCGCCGTTCGCCGCTCCGCGTGGCTTGCTCCGTACATTTCTATGAGTTTGTTTCAGTTTGCCGCCCCGCCCGCCGCACCGCCGTTCGCGCCGCCGTTCCCCGTGGCTAGGCCGTAAGGTTTAAGAATAATATAAGTAGTAATATAAAAATAATATTATAAATAAGAGAAATAAAGAAATAAGGAACAAGGAATAAGGAACAGCGGAATCCAGCAATGGCAGCACCGTTGAGCAAGACACATTGATTTCTGTGCTATTCCTTATTCCTGGCTCCTTATTTCTTATTCTTATACCTTTTTTTTTTTTCATTGTGTAATGGGCGTAATAGTAATCGCAAAAGGTAAATAAAAACCGCTTGACGAGATAGCAGTACAGTTAAGTAAGTAATAATAATAATAATAATAATAAACTCACGCCCGTTATCCCCGAAGGGGTAGGCAGAGGCACCAGTCTCTAGAACTGGACCCACGTTTTGCCGAGTTTAAGTAAGTACTTAGCGAAATTCTCATTTTTTATCGTTCCGCACCTCAAAACGACGACCTCTGCGGCGCAGCGGTTAGCGCATCAGAATCTGCCTACCATGCGACTGGTCTCGGGTTCGAATCCCGGCTGGGGACAAAAAAAAACCCAGGTGTTGGATGTTTACATGTTTGTGACGACGCTGTTTCTGGTTCCCACGACACAGGGTATCCTAGTGTGGGGCCAGAAGCAATATGTGCCTGTCTGTAAATGTTATGTTATGTTATTTTAAATTATTGTAATGAAATGAGTAAACTTTTCACAAAAATGTAGATATGCCTTGAACATCCCCAATTTATAATTTATCCATCAAACCCTCAGGCCTGGCTTTCCATAGAGCTAGAATAGAATAGAGACGCCACATCCTTTCAGAAGTAGATAAGCAAATAATAAATCAGTAATGGTTGGTTGTATACTATGTAGTTATTTCGTATATTTTAATGTATTTTATAATACAGCGTGTCCCAAAAATGACACGTCTCAGTGACACTGGAGGTAGACCTGCTCAGGAGGCGTCGAACCAACCTAACATGACCTCAGCAAAAGTTGCACGGTTTTTGAGATATGAGACAGAGTACAAATAAAAAAACCAAACACGACGGCTATCTTAATGCTAGCAATAAACTTGTTAAAAAAAAAGTGAAAATTTAGAACAAATTTAAATTGGCCATATCTCAAAAACTGTGCAACTTTTACGGAGGTCATGTTAGGTTGGTTCGATGCCTTTTGAGCAGGTCTAACTCCGGTGTCACTGTGACATGTCATTTTTGAGACACCGCGTATATGGTGCGTAATAAAAACCATGCATCGGCATACTTTTTTGCCGTCTCTATTTTATTCAACTTCTATGGAAAACATGCTAAAAAGCACGAAAATAAAGCGAATGTAAACCAGGCCTCAGGCCACTACTATATACAAATAATGTTTGCAGCTTGAACGCTGCGGACATTACTTTTTACAGAAAACGGCTAAGTGCGTATCGGGACCAGCACACTGTAGGGTTCCGTTGGGGAGACGTTTTAAACTTGCTTTGAAACTATAAACTTTCCTTTTTGACTGCGGAACCCTAAAAACGGATCTATCCTCGTAAGGCCCGACCTTGAAAATGACAATTGTTTTTAAACTTTTTTTAGTAGGTATATTGGGCCTTACGAGGCTACCCACATTTGATGTTAACACCTACAGTGCCACCATCTTATCTGTTCAGTTGATAGCGGCGCGCTAGTGAAGAATTTAGTAGTAACATTTAAGAAATTTACCGAGAAAAATGAGAATATTTTAACCCGTCTTTCAATTTTAATGAAAATATATCTACAAATCTTAGTAAGTGAATAAATAAAACATATAAAATGGGGAACAGGATTTGCAATTATTTAGTTAACTAGTTACAATTTTGCCCACCTGAACAGATAATTTGGTGGCGCTGTAGGTGTGCCTACTAAAATGTCAATCAAACAAGCCCACTAACCTCTTTGACTCCAGTTAGCGCGCTTGGGGTGACACACAAACGGCCATTAGTCGATCGCCTGTGTATTAGATAGTCATTAGCGTGTTCTCATGTCACTGGCCACTCGTATTTGCGTAGTTTTGCTAAAGTTAAGCATACGCTGCTGGGTTTTGTAGTGAAACGTTTTTCTGTTCTCTAGTAAAGGGATACTTGCTATAACCACATGCAACGAAAACGTGTCGCCTCGGCGAGGCCTCTACGGTGTATCTACGTGACGTGTGTGCAATTTGAGTGCTAGATGACCCCGTGAACTTCGTATCACCTCAATCTTTTTTCTCTTCTCATATTTCATTTCATTTCAGTTCATTTCTCACAGGATCGTAGGCATTTTTATGTCATTACTGAATCGCGTTTCCATCGCGATCGAATCGTGGTTGGGCGAGGCCACATAGTTAGCGACCGCATCGCAACTGTATCGCGGCGAACGCGCGACAGCATCATGCAAAAAGTCGCCGTGGGTGAGGGCCCTATACCTTCAGTTTGAGGTGACCGTAACTTATAACTTAAGGTGACACATGGTGTAGATGAATAATGCCGCATGGAATTAATCGAGAACGATTATTTCCACTAGAAATAACTCAATAATTTGTAGTTTTTACTTACTACAACAAACATTATTAGGTTTTACGATTAAACTTTGAACTGTGATATCTTGGCTCCGATATTATTTAGCTATATATACCCCATAATAGAAATTGTTTATTTTATTCTGCTCTTTCGCAAAATACAACTTTCATGAATGGCCGCCAAAGTTTAAGACGACGTCAACTTTACCCAAACCCCTTTGGCAATTCAATGTCGTTTTATACTAAGTGCAGGTAGGGGAGACCGGGTACAAAAGTAACGGCGGGTCGAAAGTAACAAATGCTCTCTAGATTTATCTAACTGGCGTACACCGCTTCGCCGCTGTCAGGCGACAGCAAGAATCGCCCCCCTCACTACTATTTAATCGCCGCGTGCGCTACGCATTGTTAGGTTGTGTGAGAGAATGCTATGTGTTTTTACAAACCAAAAGTAAGTTTTTCTATGTTTTCTTATTTAATGTTTACGTAGTCGTAAAAGGATGGTTGTAATCTGAATTTTTGCGTATGCATTTTTGATTAGATTGATTGTGCATTGTTTAAATTCGTTTTTGTCTAGCACGTTCCGTTTTAAGGTTATATTTCACTTTTCAACAAAAATGAGGAAGGGTAAAAAAGTAACATACCCCTATGGGTACACAAGTAACATGTTACTTTGGTCCCCGCAATGATTTAATTATCTACATAATTATTATGGGATACCGCTGTTTAGCCAAAGTATTTTTCGCCAAATTTTACTTCCCAATAAACTAATGGCATCAGTTTCATTTCCCAAATGAAACTTTAGCAAGTTTTCATTTCGCATTTTATTCATTTGGTCAAATTATCATTTCGCATAATTTTACTGCGTCAAGTTTTATTAAGACAAACGTTTATTATGCTAACGTTTTATTTTGGCAAGTGTTATTTTCAAATAATGGAACGGGGGGTCGGCGATGTAAAGAATACGTGACAACAGAAATATAGGTGCGACGACGCGCGTAGCGAAGCGGAGCGCGTCGGAGCGTTAGGTTCTCTATGTAAGATCGAAAACAGACTCGACTTTGATGCGTTCTTACCTTGCCTCTTGTTGCCTCTTTGGTAAAATGAATTTTGACCAAGTATTTATTTGGTAAACAATAGCTTGCCATAATAACTTTTGCTAACTGTTTATTTGCTTTAAATTGTTTTGAGAAATGTTTTTTTGCCAAGTGATAATTTGCGGAAAATAGTTTGGGAAGTAATACTTTGGGAAACGATTTTTGGCAATACATTAGTAAACCAATTATTATGTGTGTCTTTACTCCAACAGAATGCCTCGAAAACGCATAAGAGCTACTTCACTAGGAACTACCGACACAGAAGTGTACAGAAAAGCGGCTATAGAGCATATCAAAGATGGTGCCAAAATTAGGAGCGCTGGCTAAAAAGTATAATGTTTGCCTTGTAACCTTATACAGATTTATAAGCAAATAAAAAGCAGAAAATTCATTCTAACGCTGTTGTGGGCTACCGTTGCATTAATCGAGTTTTAACAATTCACGGGGAAGGCAATCTACTTAATAATTTATTTATTTTGGCGATTAAAAAATGCGATTGATTAATTACGTGTCCGAGTAGGAGAATAATACTGAATAGTCTGATTATAAAAGAATCAATAATATAATATGATAATTTGATTTCTTTACTTAAACGAAGAATAATTTTCATTGATTTGTTTTTTTAATAATTTTTGAGAATTTGAAATGAAGATGTTTACTTGTTTCTAATTTGTGTTAAGCAAAGCCTGTGAATTAATAATTGTTGATTTAACATATAATATTGTGTTCATTTCCAACGTCTTTTTCTTGTTACTTTCGACCCACACCGTGTTACTTTCGACCTGCTTTCGTGGTCGAAAGTAACAACTGACGATTTTTTTTCAGCTCTCTGTTACTCATATAAAACACACCATTCAAATCAATCGAGCTACTAGTTTAAAGAACATAAACTGAATTTATATGTGGTTATATTAATTTAATGACAATATCAAAACTTAGCCAGAAATCAAGATAAAAGTACAAAGTGTTACTTTTGTACCCGGTCTCCCCTACATAACAGGGAAACGGCTGAAAACATAACATTTGTAATTAAATCATAAAAAATCTGTCTCTGAAATTCGGAAAAAGTTTGGAAAAACTACGAAAACGGAGCCCTCGGTAGGCGGGCCCGCCTCGCTCTTATCCTTTTTTGTACATTTAAGATTTTTTTTACTTAGCTTGTAAACCTGCAATGTATTATACATCGTCGGCAAATACACGAACATGAATGGTTTGGTGAAGCGCCGGCGGACAAAAGACTAGGTAGGGTTTCACGGTGCTCTTTAACTGCCGTTATTAAAAATAAACGGCGCTATATTTTCACAACTTTGTGCATGCGAACGAATGCGAACACGTCGGGGTCCTTCAGCATCTAGGTGCGAGCCGATTCCTGAAAAAAATCAAACATTTAAGCATTTATATACAGGCACACACATTGCTTCTGGTCCCACACTAGGATACTCTGTGTCGTGGGAACCAGAAACAGCGATATCACAAACATGTCCAAGACTTGGGGTTTGTTTTTGTCCCTAGGCGGGGTTCGAACCCGGGACCTCTCGCATGGTAGGCAGATGCCCTAACTGCACTGTGGTGCGGAGAGTGCCAATTCACAAGGCCTTTGGCAAACTTAAGTGATCGAGTTCTTGTAAGTTCAAGTTGTTTGTCGCCTAGTATACGTATGGCGATTACCTAACCACCGTTAAGCTGACCGTTAGGTCCGTGACAACGGGCCTTAAAAGCCATAGGTCACACATCACTCACGCAGCGCACTGCAAGCTTGTTTTAGCTAAACTGCGCTAATATTTTGTTACTGTTATTTTTGCCCGACTACAGAAGCGTTTTGTTTTCTATGTAACCTTATGTTTGAGCTGTGCCTCTGACTTCATCCATTTTGGATTAGAAAATGAAGTAGGCACCCAAGCGTCCACGAATGGTCCACAAATTTAAAGTCGCTCAGCGTGCTATGGAAAGGGCTATGCTCGGGGTTTCTCTGAAAGATCGAATTCGAAACGAGGTGATGCGACAGAGAACCAAGGTCATCGACATAGCACACCGAATTAGCATGCTGAAGTGGCAGTGGGCCGGCCATATCACCCGAAGAACCGATAACCGATGGGGTAGACGAGTTCTTGAGTGGAGACCGCGGATCGGCAAACGTAGTGTAGGACGTCCTCAGACTCGGTGGAGCGATGATCTTCGCTGGCAAGAGCTGGATGAGAGTAGCCGAGGACTGTGCTCAGTGGCGTGCAATGGGAGAGGCCTATGTCCAGCAATGGACAACCATAGGCCGATGATGATGATGATGACCCAAGCGTCGATGTACAAAGACGGACTTATTTCAAAATAAATTTCTTCCAGCCAACCTAAGAAAAGTTTTGAACAATAAAACAGAAAGCGGGAGATAGTGTATTTCATCACTTAATAAAAAAAAGTCTTTTCGCTATTGCATTTTTGTTTATTATAGTATGTGTAGATGAAGAAATCGATCAAGAGGTTGATTTCGATCACTCCCTCAGTCCTGACCTTGAAAATAAAAATTGTAAACAATTGATACCTACTTACTTTGAATATATAAAAGTTTCCCGTCACTGTGTTTTTATCGTACATGATCCTCCGAAACGGCTTCATGGGTTATTATGAATAATTTTGTGTTTATTTGGTAGGAGGCAGGTAATATTTGCCACAACAGCTAATGTTCGGCCGCTGGGAGAATACGATCCTGACACCTGTCTGTTTCATATGACTAGTGATGGGTGATAATCAACGTTATCATTCCTTATGTTATTCTTGACTAGCTTTTGCTACTGAATCACGATTAAGTAGTTTTGTTTTTTAGACGACCTTCACTCAGTCATCTCTTGTGACATTTTCGCAGGCATTTTAGAAGGGTCATCAACTTTTTTGTTCCGAATGGCGATGAAGTGTTGTGGCGAGCTGTGCGACCTTTTATTTGAGCCCAGATCAGCTCAATCGCTTTGTACGTCAGCGGTACGGAGAGATTCTGAGAACGCGATGATCTTTTTCTAAAGCCTGTTCATCAACTTCGTATCGTTAAAGGGACCGTTATTATTTTCGTTATTTCTGGTACGTCACTACAAAAAAATACGGTTGACGTAACCTTGTGACAACGCAGCTAGTAAGGATTTTACGCACGAACATTAAATATTGATTTCTTCTTATTTATCATTTAAATCACTGTGCAAAATATAATATTGATTGTAAGTTTACACAATGATATAGTTTCGATGACTATTATTTGCTAGTAGGATAAACAGGACTTAAAAATATTTTAATCGAAAATTTAACGCCACTTCAAGGTTACGTCGTCCGTTCCAACATGACCTGTTAGGATCGTATTGTCCCAGCGGCCGGACGATAGTTGCTGTATATGTACATACTATCAGGCGTGTTTCACTACGCGTGTCGGTATCGAACGCGTAAATACATGCGGCGACCACTCCGGAGTGGCAAATATGTAGGAATTCAGGCGCCAGAAGAGGTAAGAGCTACGCGGTAGAAAGAGAGGCAACACGCAGGTGAAATAACGTAGCTTTTTTAGCGCTGTGCGATCTGAATTGCACCTAATTGTATCGCTGCTAGAGTCCCTTTTTCTTTAATTCATTTTACGGAGTGAATCTTATGTACCTGTAGGTATTATGTATTCTGTGATACTGCTTTCACCAACTGTAGGTATGTAATATTAAACTTAGTAGGTAGTTTCAATCTGATCAAAATGAGAGCTCTGTACCTAAACCTACATTTGCAAAAGACGTTTTCCCTTGCTAAAAGGGTGGCTGTAGAAAAATATGTCTTTTTCTTGTCAAATCTCCACCAAAGACTATTACAGTCAGCGTTTTTGGATGACCTATTTTCAGACCTACCAAATCTAAGTAATTTAATCTTTGGTATTTCTGAGGGCGGCTTGAAAACTTCTGACAGTATAAGACCAGCCACAAGTCTTACAAGCCTCCACCAATCCGGACTTGGCCCCCGTGGTGGAGTATGGCCTATACCTTCCTCAGGGAAGAGACCCGTGCCCCTCGGTGGGGACTTAATGGGCTGATGATGATAATTTCTGAAAATAGGTCTTAGGCCAATTAAACGGCAAAATAACAATTGACGGTCACCTAGTAAAAAAAAAGTGATTTTTACCGAATCGCTCGTAGCCCAGGCCGCCTGAGTGATCTTAAACGATCAACAAGGGCACGTTCAGCGTTCAGCGATTGTTCCCATTAGTCCTCTCTAGCCCTGACCCCCGGGGTGAAAACTGGGAATTGACTTCCCGGTTGTCACCCGCGCGATATTTCGTGCCGTCTGTTCCCTTTGGAAGCTGACTAGAGGGGACAAGTGGGAAGTTTGTTTCTTAGTAGTCACCGGGGAGGGGGTGGCAAGCGAAAAATGTGATTAGATTTCAGCCTTTTAATTTGCCATATTAAAATATAAATTGATTCTTTCTAACTTTTTTGACCTTTTTATTTACTTAGTGGTTAATATTTTTCTATGGCCAATAATAAATCAGAAATCTAATTACATGTTTAATCACTTGTCACCTTTTCCGGTGACAACTGAGAAAAGGACTTCCCAGGTGTTCCCTCTAGTCAGAATCCGAAGGGAACGAATTGTCACCCGGGTGACAACTGGGAAGACAATTCCCAGCTGTCACCCCGGGGGACATGGGTAGAGGGGACTAATGGGAACAATCGGCGTTCAGTACATGGATGGGTGACCGTCTATAACTAACGCTAGTGGCATTTTTCCGAGCAGTTCCGTGCTCCGCAAGGCACGTTAAGCAGTTGGTGCCGGCTGCCCACGATAGATGGCAGTCGTTAAGCCAAGTCAGAGGCCTTAGGGCGGCTTGAAAACTTCTGACAGTAAGACCAGCCACTAGTCTTACAAGCCTCCAGCAATCCGGACTTGGCCCCCGTGGTGGAGTATGGCCTATACCTTCCTCAGGGAAGAGACCCGTGCCGCTTGTTGTGGACATAATGGGTTGATAATGATAATGATGATTTTTATTGCAATTTGTTGAAAGTGGAGACGTGATAAGAAATTCATAAGTGTTGTAGGAGAGACATCAAATTAACTTTCACATCCACTATATGAGTTGGATTAAAGTACTTTAATGTTACGATGGAGGCCCTAAATGGTTATTTTATTTTCTCTGTCTTCGTAATAACCATTAGGGGAACTAATTAGTGTATATTCGTCAACTTACTTAACAATTATAATAACTTAGATGGGTATTTTTAACGCTCGACGTCAGAAGCATATGGTCGTATGCTCGATTCCGACGAAAATTACTTTATTAGATTGGATTAAATTAGAACTCTTTATTGTACACAGCACCAGAAAGAAATAAAATACGTTAGATTTTGAAGCCGAGCAATGCTCTATTGAGCTGTCAAATTACCTACACTTAAAATCGTAGAAAATCATAGGTACTACGAAAATTTTCCCTAGTTAAATCCATGTTAATTTAGACACGCATTTTTTTAAATGAGGCAACAGTGTAAAAACAATTGACAGTCAGATGAAACAAACCGAATTCTACAGCCAAAGAGTTCCATTTTCAAATGTTGTAATTTTTTACCTTTTAAATATTGTTTATGTAAGTGCCCAATTCCGGAAACTTTTAGTGCGACCATGTGCGACCTATGTACAATAGGCTATTTGACCGATTTCAGAAAGCCATATCATATTGTTCATGGTTAAAAAAAAACGAAAATTTACTCTGTAATAAGCCGCCAAAACGCTATCTACAGCAATATGCACGCAATATGGCGTCGCTCAGGAGTTATGACGTTATTTCCCGGTAAACCAACCAATGAACGTAAGAAAGAATGAATGACAGATGCCATTTTTACTGCCATGTGACGTCATCATAGAATCGGCCAATCCAGGCCGTTTTCGATACAATGGCGGCAGATACAAATTATCAAATTTTATTTTGTGTTGTTTTATCTACAAATCGTAATTGTTTTTTAGCTAAAATGCCTTAAAGCGGTTTTAAGACACATAATTTATACGAATACGCATAAATAATACTGTTTTTTTCACACTGTCAAATAGCCTATTCGACGTTGGTCACTTTTTCAGTCCAACTGATCCGGAGCATTCGCCGATAGACCATATCTCGAAGTTAGGACTTCAGTTTAGTAAAATTAAACAAATTTTTGCTCAAATTAGGTACACACCAGAGCGGTGGTAGCAATGTCGCTTAACCCACATATGTATTAACAAGCAGCAAGATTGCTACGCAATGTAGGTACATCGAATTGTAAACTATGAATTATACAAGATAAAATAAGAAGATAAGAATATTCTTTATTGTACACGAGGAGAAACACAAATATAAAATGTTTACAAGGTAACAGTACAATTGGCGGTCTTATTGCTAATAGCAATTTCTTCCAGACAACACTATGATGGACAAATTTCATGAAACCCGGCCATGAACAATTGAACAACCTTACCTAAACAATGCCCAATTATCTATAAAATTCTCATCTCGTATTATCTTATCTTTTGTTATCTTATTTAGATGTCAATACTTAAATTAAAATAAAAAGGCACGCAGTACTGTATTTTTAAATAAAGTATACCTAAATAGGACCGACACAGTCGATAATCATAAGAAGGCGTTAACCGTAGCTAGTCAAAGATTCTAATCGGACGACGCTGCCCGCCATTTAGTTATGGGTCAAAGCGAAAATGCGTTAGAAAATATATAAAAAACCGGCCAAGCGCGAGTTGGACTAGCACGCAATAAGTTCCGATCATGATCTATACAGCACTTGAATATTTCAAGCGTCTATCTGTTGCCGTTATTAATACCGAATGAAAAACGGTAAAAACGGACAGACGAATGGACAGACAGACGGTCAGTCAAGTAAAGTCTGTTTGATATCATAGTGTCACTTTGATATTTACCCCCTCGGCACATGGCGGCTTTTGAAAAAATAAATTAAAGGAAGCCGACGCGGCGCAAACACGCCAGCGAATTTGGCTCGCAGCTCGTCTCATTCTACTATTATGTAGATCACCCAATTAAAGAAGTAAATCAATCAGTATTTTAGAATGGATTTATAACGAGATCAAGAATCAAGAATCAGAATCAAGAATTTATTTCAACGTAAAGAATTTACACTCTGCTTGTTGAATGTCAATGTACATACAGTTATGTATAACGTTAGCCGCTGCCTTGGGGCCGTCTGTAGTGGAGAAAAAGGCAGCGAAAAAAAAAACTCCACTCTGACCATCTTTTCTCAAATCACCTTAAAGCTAATACAAATAAAACATACAAAATAATATCTTGGATGTGTTGAACACTAGACACATTTATCCTCTGATTTAATTTAATATTAAACTACTATTTAATGCCATATGTCCTTGTCTTCTAAATAATCGTTGATTTTATAATAAGCTTTTTTGCAAAGAGTGTGCTTAACACAATTCTTAAATCGCGTTGGGGGTAACTCTAATATATCTTGGGGTATCTTGTTGTAGAACCTTATACAGTGCCCCATAAAGGAAGTATTAACTTTTGCAAGTCTAAATCGTGGAAATGACAATTTATGTTTATTCCTAGTATTAACGTTATGATGGCTACCAAGAGTTTCGAAGTCCTTAATATTTTTCCGAACGTACATAATATTTTCATAAATGTATTGGCTTGCAACTGTTAAGATGTTAGTTTCTTTGAAAAAATCTCTTAGCGAGTCCCTACTACCTAGCTTGTAAATAAATCAGATCGCTCTCTTCTGCAAGATGAAGATAGTCTCAATGTCTGCTGCCCGGCCCCATAGTATTATACCATAGGACATAATACTATGGAAGTAACTAAAATAAACAAGCCTAGCAGTTGCAACGTCAGTAAGTTCTCGGATTCTTTTCACGGCATATGCTGCGGAGCTTAGTCTATGTGCCAATTTTATAATATGTGGACCCCATTGTAGTTTGGCATCGATTGTGATGCCCAAAAATACAGTATCTTCAACAAATTCTAGCTTATTATTTTCAATTACAATGTTCTTTTCAACTAATTTTACGTTAGGTAGGGCAAATTTCACACATTTTGTCTTTTTTGAATTTAACAATAGATTATTTACTGTAAACCAATCTAGAACGTGCGAGAGAGCATTATTTGCTTCGGCAAGATTACTTTCCTGTCTCTTTATTTTAAAAACAAGTGACGTGTCATCAGCATATAGCACTATCTCACACATTTTTTGTACCAAAAACGGTAAATCATTTACATAGACTAGGAAAAGGAACGGCCCTAAGATAGATCCCTGCGGGACTCCCATTTTTACAAGTGAGCCTGACGATTTAATACGATTTATTTCTGCTTTTTGAACCCTTCCTTCTAAATATGATTTTAAAAGATCTAGACTTAATTTTTTTATTCCATAGTGTTTTAACTTTGAGAGTAATGTTTTGTGGTCTACACAATCGAATGCCTTTGACAGAGACGTTCCTGCATTACTCAAGTAGGTACCTATTCTAAATACCGGTGGAGATGAATATTTTGAGGACACTTCGAGTGATGAAGAGTAGTGTTTTATTATGTGCTTCGTTAGGTATATTGTGTAAAATGCCTTTTTTTTCTATTTAAAGTATTTTTGCCGTCTAAGTTGTATTATTGAAATAAACGTTTTTTTTACTAAAACCAAGATTGCCTTCGTGTGTACCGACACTATCTAAGCGAACTGACTTTACTAATGCCCGGTTCCAATATCCACAAAACGCTTCGTTTTTGCTTACGATCGGTTACAATTCCTACGAAATTCCTACGAACCGTCAATAAATTGTATGGAAAACGGATCGTAGCCGGTAGGCGTATATTATAGGAACCGGGCATTAGTAATAAGGTCCCTTAGCCTTTGGTTACGGAACCGTAAAAATGACAACAAATAAAAGTAAAGAGCTTGTCGGGTCTGTTATTTTGTTAAAACGTCTTTGCACATCGATACTCTTTACTAATATTATCAAGAGGAAAAGTTATGTAAGTTTGTGTCTCGGGCAAGAAAGTACTAATAACTAACGGCCGATTTCTGAAGTAAGAATTTTCAGTAACTATTTAACTGTAGTGCTGTCTCGTCAAAAACAGGAAAAGGGCGCGACAGAACATTACTTAAGTATTTACTCGAACTTTCAGGATATTTAAGCTAGAGGCTAATCCTAAATAATAAGGCGGGCATAACAAAACGAAATAATACCTACCAAAACAACGTTTAAAAAAGTTAAAAATAAATTTTTGTTCAATTAGCGGATTAAGATCATACTAATAAATTTTTTTCTATAATAATAATAATAATAATAATAATACATGCCGCAATCTCCAAAACCAGGTACCTACATATTCGACCGAAAAAAATATCACCAGAGTGCTTAGAATGGATCTTTAGGGTGGACTTAAAGCATATTATTATTATTATTATTATTAAATTCTTTATTTAAACACAGGTTTTGCACGTAGGTGAGCTTAATGCTATATAGCATTTTCTTCCAACTAACTTATTTATGAAAACAATTACAGGTAGTGCAACTAATGCATACGCTAAGTCGCCCGTAATGCGACGCTGTAGAGTGCATGCGTGTATACCATGATGTGCTGTCGACTGTTACCTACCTAGTTGATTGTAAACGAGATCCTTACTTACCTCTATTATTTTTAGCCCGAGGTGGGCTAAAATTATGTAGTTTATCAACCTACTTATTTGTATAATATTGTTCACTCTGAATCCGAGGCGAAAAACAAGTTTACCATAAAAATTAACTCGGACCATTTCATGTGCGCATCTTTCTGCATTACACTTTCCCTGGTTAGCGGTTACAGCAAAAAGACGCCAGATTTGGTGACCCCTAATTTTGTACTGCTACAACTATTTCGTGTACCAACAGAAATATTCCGCTCACGAGTAGAGAGGTGACAGGCGGTAACTGTATTCCTTTACCAAACACACTTTTCGTTCAGTGTTGCAAAGACATCGTCTGTATTCAGACGTTATTGTAGAAAAAAAATTGTGACTGAAAGAAAAAAAAGAAAAGTTCGCGCCTATTTTGTTTTTCTTTTTCACTTTCAAGTGATGTGACAACCGGTATTTTTCCTTTTTGTGACCTCTTTTAAAACGTGTGATTTGTTCTACGGCTTCGCGTGTGGGTATGTGAATGAAGTTTATTTACTACTAAATAATACTTAATTAATTTGTGTGTGTACCAGTGTACCTTCCTACCCTCATCATTACGAATTTGGGCACGCCGCGCGGTTATTTACTGCCAGCTAGAAGGAACGCTGGCAGGTACTACCTACAGCAAAAAAGAAGAAATTAAATATTTTCTTTATTTTTCTAACTGACATGGCCAGTTGTGTAAGAAAATCGCCATGTAAAGAGGTTTCGTAAGATCTCATTGCAAATCTGCGGCATTTTGCGGAAATGATACCTCCGCTCTGTAGTTGGTTACGCGAGTGTATGGGAAAAGAATGCAGAGCCTACAGGTTACAGAGCATTCTTCTTATTAAGTGAAATACGAGCGAGATTCGAAAAACAGGCAGCAGAGATAGTGATGTCAATAGCCGATCTTTAGAGATGACCTTTTTATGGTGATTCCACGCCCAAAATATATTTATTTATGCTCAAAAGAAGTTGCGATCGTTGTGAAAATTAGAAACGGTCTTATCACTTTCTATTATCTTTAAGAAATAGGGGATGACAATATTAAATTAAAGTACATTAACAGATTGTTTACGAGAAAGCGGGGGTACCTAGGTAAGTGATATTTTTGTGCTATGCTGTGGCACTGGATCGCAATTAGCACTACTTGAGCACGACCTACTTGCTAATAATGATAATTACATCCACAAAACACAATCACTTTATCTAAACAAACAAAACCTAAACCTATAGGTAGCCTATTTCAAATTATCATAAACATTTATGATAATACTATTTATCCTCCTAAGTCCCCGTGTCCTAAAATTAGTACAAAAACTATTGTTATTTTCAAGGTCGGGCCTCAGGAGGATATACTAGTGCAGTTCCCTATTTGTTTCCGAAAGCCGATGATTCGATATTTACATTACATACAGGCACATACATTGCTTCTGATCCACATTGCCACACTAGGATACCCTGTGTCGTGGGAACCAGAAACAGCGACGTCACAAACATGTAAACATCCATACCTGGGTTTTTTTTGTCCCCAGCCGGGATTCGAACCCGGGACCTCTCGCATGGTAGGCAGATGCGCCAAGCCAGTAACCTGTACATATAAATGACTGATTTCAATTTCTTTTTATGAATTTGTATGGTTGTTCATTAAAATAACATTTTAATAAGTAAGTATTTCACTTTTTTTTATTTGAGTCGAGGATTTTAAGATAAAACTTGGGATTAGCTATACTAAATATCTGTACTATGGACAGTACGTATGCGTTTCGAATCGACATACCATCGAGCAAATAAACTTCCGAACTATTGAGTAATCGCACTTGTGATTTTCGCAACAGGGTATTTCGCACAAACGTTAGATCGCACGAATAAAGCATCAATGGGATAAAACATCGCGCCAACTGAATTATCGACACAGTCATTGTGTTCGATATAATAAAAATCGAATCATCGGCTTTCGGAAACAAATAGGGAACCCGTGCAGAAGTAACACTATTTAATTAAATTAGAATAGAATAGGTTTAACGTTAGGTACAATTGATGGTAAAACAAATTTTAATGAAGAACTAAATAGCTGACTCAATGATACAGATCATTACAACATCACAGATATTATTATATTACCTATGGAAAATTAAAACTATACTAAAATTAAAACTATACTAAAATTAAAACTATACTAAAATTAAAACTATACTAAAATTAAAACTATATTAAAATTAAAAACTATATAAAAGGGAATCTATTATTTGTGAATAGATAGCTATTCACAAATAATAAATCCCCTCGAGTTCGCCTACTCCCATCATGGTAAAACAATAAATCAATTAACAATAAATCAATTAAAAAATATATTAAATTGAGCATTTCAAGTAAAACTATATTCCTCGAAGACTCGCGCTTGGCCGGTTTTTTGAACCGCTCTTCTGGCAAGTTTATCTTTTTTATTACATATTTATTCATTTTCTTTTTTTCATTTCATTTGATTAATCTAATAAATCAGTTTTAATTTTACGCGTCAACAAGTAGTATACGTCCATCATAGCATGTGCGTAACTCAAATGACCTATGTAATATTACGGCAACGGTAGACTAAGCATGCGATCTCCGAAATTCCTTACGTTACTAAATCAATACACACATAAGCTCACGCCTGTATCCCTGAGGGGTAGGCAGATACCAGGGTTTGCCACTTATCAAGATCGACAATTCTTCATCAACATGCAATTTCGCTAATAGTTACATCCTCAACATCCCCTCTTCAACATGGTACGATTGGAAATAAAATTGACATTTTCAGTCTTTTCTTGAAAGTGATAAAGTTAAAAGTTTTGCGTTATGTCAACAATTAGTTGTCAACAACATCAAGTGTGGGTACCAATGGATTAATATGGTCGCTCGGTCGGAAACATTATTGGTAGGTACATTTCAAGGTAGATATTCTGTTTTGAGTAATTGACGATTAAAGATATAAAAAAAATTCATTTGTTACAGTAAAATAATAAAATTGTTTCTCTACTGGAATTAGTCTTTTTTTGTGACGGATAAAAAAATCTTTTGATTTGTACCGTTAGTGATTCGCATCTGCCTACCATGCGAGAGGTCCCAGGTTTGAATCCCGGCTGGGAAAAAAAACCCAGGTCTTGGATGTTTACATGTTTGTGACGTCGCTGTTTCTGGTTCCCACGGCACAGGGTATCCTAGTGTGGGGAGAAGCAATGTGTGCAATGCCTGTATGTAAATGAAAAAAAAAAGACAGCGCAATCACAAACATGTAAACATACAAGACCTGTTTTTTTTTGCTCCCAGCCGTCATCAATTTTTTATCATATCTTTTTTACAGATCGAATTTGTAAAAAGTGTCTGAACAATTTCTCAAACATATCGATAGTGATTTGTAAGACCCGTGGCCATGAACCTAGGGCCACGCTCTTCGCTCTAGATAGCATTTTGGTCAAAAACGGATGTTTTCGGAGAATAATTTAACATATAATTAACCAAGTAACTGTAAAAAAAAATCCGGACTACATAATTATTAATATTAAATTGACATTGTATCGCTGACAAATTATTATGTAAATCAGCATTCGCTCTCATAACATTGAAACAAACTGCAGACAGTAGGTAATTACAGCTTATCATGGTCTAGTACAGTGGTGGGTAAACTTTTTTAATGGGGATTCGAGCCACAAAGTTTAAGAAAAGCTAGATAGAAAGCTAGCGGCTAGTTTAGCTTCATTTATAGGTTATGAATCTAATTTTCAACTAAGTAGAATCTACTTTATACTTCTCGACCGTCAAAACGTAGTTATAGCGGGATTAGCGGGCCATATACTATCCATGTTGGACCCTCGGCGGGCCGGATTAAACGCTTTCGTGGGCCGGAGTTGGCCCGCGGGCCGTAGTTTGCCCATCAATCTAGTAGCTTTTGTTTTGTGTTATTTTGATTTTTTGTGGTGGCAAAAAGGTTTCCACGGAAACGTTTTTGCCACCCGTGCGAAGACGGGGCGGATCACTAGTATAGAATAAGCTGCCAGCAAACATAAAAAACTTCCACTAAGCCTTAACAAATAAACACTCGCTGTACTTTTGACAGAATGCCTCTCAGCACTGAAAGTCTTATTACCGTAATGTCCAGTCGGTCCGTTAAGTCTATTTCCCCGAACGTCCACTTCCTTGATAGTCTACTTCCCTGAACGTCCATTTACTTGATAGTCCATATCCCTCAACGTCCATTCCCCGACAGTACACAATCCTAAATGTCCACTTCCCTGAACGTCAACTTCCTTAAAAGGAGAGTTTTTTTATTGCGATTAGATATTCATTTTTGTTCCGGCTAGTCCTCTCCGGACCACCTAGCCAGTCACAAAAAGTACTAGGGGCACATAGCTACTAAGAGGTTTAGTCATGTTGCCATAAGATACGTCAAAAGAGATCACTTATTACAAAGAGAGTAAATAACCTTTTTCCTGTGTATTTATGAGTCCGCACGGAGATTGAAGCTATATTTACAGGTATGTACTCCTAGTACCTTCTGTGACTGGCTAGGTGGTCTGGAGAGGACTAGTCGGAACAAAAATTCAATACCTCATAAATTCCAAATGTAGTAACTCGTTTTCAATTTTTATCCATAAAGTCAGAAGTCCGGGGAACAATCCCTAATGCCATGGGTCCACGGGTAATTCAAATTATACGTGGACCCGGTGATGGGTCAACTCACCGGAACCACGGGTAAACACTGAATTTTCATGTATTATTTTATATTAAACAAAAAACAGCGAGTCGTAGGTACTTTATTTTTCTCACATGTAACCTATTTAAAAAAGATATAGCACATTCAGAACTGAGCATGAAAACAGGCGTTGATGGAAGTGGACGTTCAGGGAAGTGGACATATAGGATTGTGGACTATCAGGGAAGTGGACTCACAGGGAATTGGACTATTAGGGAAGTGGACTATAAGGGAATGGACGTTTAGGGAAATAGACTTAACGGACATTCCGGTAATAAGACGTTCAGTGCTGAGTGGGACTGAATTACTTAATGACATAACTTTTAAGTGAAAATTGTGTGGCTAATATTATTCCGTTTGAATTAACAAATATTCTTGATAAATAAATAATCTGATTTGTAATATAATTTGATCTGTTTTTTAAATGCATTATATGAAATTAATTAATAACAGAACCATTAGACTATAATTTAACTTTTAACTTTTAAGTTATTGTGATCACTGTAGGTTTTCAAATAATTTTTGCATGAAAAATTTGTAAGACATATATATATCCTAATTGTAACATCTCATCGATGTTGTACCTATGTTTCACAAATAAAAAAGATCACCTACCTTTTAAATTTACAGCACCACGCAGGACAAGTATTGAGTAAAAGCTTAATTTCGAGAGCGCACGTGGCACCAACGATAACTACGACAGAATTCAGAAAAACTGTAACACGCGTCGTCAATACCTTTATTTTGATTTTTTCACCTCATTTGTCAAAATCGGTGAAGTGTGGAGACCACTGTAGAAGTTTTGTATGTGTGTTTGTTTTTGGAATAAAAAATATTTTATTTAATTTAATTTCCTTTCTGAGTGGCCACCAGATAACAAACATATTTACTTACATACGCGCAAAACGTACAACCCACCTATTTACCCAGTCGGGTAAAAAAGACCGAAATACAAACAGAATTAAGTAACAATCGCGGACAACGTGCGACAGGTCGTATTTTAATGAGTCATTTGCATTTGAAATGACTCTATTTAAAAGTTCCTGGGTACATTCGTTTAGTAGTTAATGCGTCAATGGAGTTAAAATTGCCTTAGCGTTCCGTGCCTCAAAGGGCAAAAACAAAACCCTTATTCATCATCAACCCATTATGTCCCCACCGAGGGGCACGGGTCTCTTCCCTGAGGAAGTTATACCATACCTACTCCACCACGGGGGCCAAGTCCGGATTGGTGGAGGCTTGTAAGACTAGTGGCTGATCTTACTGTCAGAAGTTTTCAAGCCGCCCTTAAGGCCTCTGACGCCCATCTATCGACGGCAGCCGGCACCAACTGCTTAACGTGCCTTGCGAAGCAGGGAACCGCTCGGAAAAATGCCACTAGCGTTAGTCATAGAACGGTCACCCATGCATGCACTGAACGCGACCTATGTTGTTAGCCTTCGTGATGGTCACCGTCTACCTATGTTAAGTCAAGTCAGAGGCCATAAGGCGGCTTGAAAACTTCTGACAGTAAGACCAGCCACTAGTCTTACAAGCCTCCACCAATCCGGACTTGACCGCTGTGGAGGAGTATGGCCTATACCTTCCTCAGGGAATTCAAATTTTAGTTGCAAAGTCGCCCGTAATGCAACGGAGTAGAGTGCATGGGTGTATACCATGATGTGCATTGTCGACTGTACATTGACATTCAACAAACATAATGTAAATTCTATACGAAGAGAACGGATGAAGGAAGAAAGACTGGCGAAGCAAATATATCGAGCGAATATGAGTGGAAGAGCCGGTAAGGGACGCCCCAGGCGGACATACTTCGACCAAATAGGGGATATATTAGCAAAAGGGAAATTTAAAAGTACCCGAAACCGGCGGCCGTGCCTGTAACGACTAATGAATGTCTACCGTGGCTGATGGCTCTCCCGAGTCTCTGTCTACCCCTCTGGGATGCAGGCGTGAGCTTATGTATGTAAATTCTATACCTACCTAGAAATACATTTCTTGAAAATGAAATACATTCACGATTCAATATGAATTTATTGTTATGTTACGAACGCCACGTTTTCTTCTCAAGCTACTACTCGTAACGATGTCACCGCACGCTCTAATTGTTTCGAAGATATTTGCGAGTGCAGTGGCAGTGGTGGATTTACCAATAGGCTGAGTAGGCTGGAGCCTAGGGCGGCAGATTTTAGGGGCGGCAAAACTGCCCCAAAAATATTGTTTGGTCTTAAAGAATTAAAAAATAAAATATACTTGAATGTTATTGTCACAGTTATTATCATCAATGTTAAATCACCATTTAACTTAACCTGAAAAGTGGGAAATTAGACGTTTGCCAATCTGCTAATACCTACATATTTCTTAAAATTACATAATATTTGCGTAGTTAGATTTAGGGGGCGGCAAATTTGTCTCGAAAAGTTATTTTTGTCTTTCAGAAATTTAAAATATAAAATTCCTCAATGTTATTAGATTTCGCCGTGTAACTAAATCTGAAATGTGGAAAATTTGACGTTTGCCAATCTGCTAATAGATACTTTTTTTATATTACATACTTGCGCAGGTAGTTTTTGGATGTGCGTTTCAACTGCTCGGCCACGGCGTATTTTCAAAAAAAGTTATATGCCAAGTTTTTGTAAAAAATTGTAAAAGTAGATTCCCAAAACCGTGAATTTGTCAAAGCAATGGTTCAAAAGATATAAGGGTTTGAACGTGGCCGCGCCATCGAAACGCGGAGAACTGCGCGGCCACGGAGATCTTTAAAACTAAGCGTGGCAGAGATTTGAAATTTGGGTAAAAAACAGATTGAATTTTTAGAAAATTTGTAAAAATATAGAAAAAAATCCCACCATTATACTTCAGGAGTTATGAGACAAAACATTACATTGAAAAGCACGCAATCGCCTATATCTCGCTAAAAAAGGGTCGTAGAGTTCTGAAATAACTTGTAAAACCTAGATCTGAATTTGTCAAAGAAATAACACTACACGAACTGAGTCTTAGATCTACATTTTAGGCGCTATGAGTACTAAGCCCCATGGCCGCGCAGTCGAAACGGTGAAAAATACGCGATCGGCGACATCTCGCTAAAAAAGCGTCGTAGAGGTCTGAAATAACTTGTAAAACCTAGTTCTGAATTTGTCAAAGAGATTATACTAAATGAAACGAGTCTTTGATCTACATTGTAGGCGCTCTGAGACTTTAACACCTTGGCCGAGCAGTCGAAACGGTGAAAAATACGCGATCAGCGATATGTTATCTGTTAGCCAAATTTTTGTCGTTTCAGAGTTATATTTTACTAGCTATTACCCGCGACTACGTCCGCGTGAGCTTTAGTTGAGTAAAGTGTTTGCAAATAAGATAGGGATACTTTTAGCGCATGCGAAAGAGCTTTTATACTAACTTCGCAACCCCCTCGTACCCCCTTAAGGGACGATTTTCGAAAAACTACTTTACACGTCTTTTATGACTTTCAATGAAGGACCTTCATGCTGAATTTCATTCAAATAACTTCAAAAACGGCAAAGTTTCATGCTAAGTTTGCACCACAGAACAAAAAAAACCCCCCTTTTTCACCCATAAGGGATGATTTTTAAAAAACTATTTTACACGTAACTTTAAATGAAAAATCTTCGTACCAAATTTCATTCGAATAACTTCAAAAACGGCTAAGTTTCATACTAAGTTTGCACCCCCCTTTTTCCCCCTTAAGGGATGATTTTTTAAGAACTATTTTACACGTGTTTCATAATTTTAAATGAAGAACCTTCGTACCAAATTTCATTCGAATAACTTCAAAAACGGCTAAGTTTCATACTAAGTTTGCACCCCTCTTTTTCCCCCTTAAGGAATGATTTTTTAAAAACTATTTTACACTTGTTTCATAATTTTAAATGAAGAACCTTCGTACCAATTTTCATTCGATAACTTCAAAAACGGCAAAGTTTCATACTAACTCTTAGGGGATGAATTTTCCAAAATCCTTTCTTAGTGCTCCCCTACGTTACAAAAAGAACCTCTGTGCAAAATTTCAAGTTTCTAACCTTTATAGTTTAGGCCCTGCGTTGATATGTCAGTCAGTCAGTCAGTCAATACAATGTAACGCGTCGTAGTAACTTTTGTTCAGCTCGCTGAGACCTATTTTATGACGTATCAGTATCACACATGGCTATTGGGCTGAGGTCTAATATTCATTCCTTTGACAGCCGTAATATTTTTTTTTTTAGTTCTTCTGAAAACGGCTCATTAATCGGGCAGCACGATAAAACTACTAAACTCTTGTAAGATATAGCTATAATTTATAATTTTCTTTTCTTCTATTTTCAGCATGCTTTTCTTAAAAAAAAACCCTCAGCAAAAATTATATTTCTCAAGTTACTAAGCTTACTTACTGGAAACTCAAAATTAAAGTAAATTTACAAACTATTAACCTTTTTTTTGGCAATTTTTTGTTGAGAATACCAATTATTTAGAAACTGTGCAGTTATTTATGGAATCCCATGGTGTTACATATCAGTATCTTGCTTACTAGAAATTCGTATGCTGCTGTTCTTGCGTATTTATTGATTTCATGGATAACATTATTTAGAAGCTCAGGAATTTCATTAAATTGGTTTACAATAAATATTATTAGTTTAGAAAATTTAATAAAATGAATATAAGCAATCAGTTATTAATTTTTCATAAGACATTAGATTTTTTTAAAGACAATGAATAATTTTTTATCTTTTAATTCTAAAATTATTTTTTTTCACCTTCTTTTCTCGAAATGCAGAAGTCAGAAGGGGCGGCAAAATTTGAATAGCCTACTGGCGGCAAATGTGTTAATCCGCCACTGTGCAGTGGTGATGCGCTCGCGCATCCGGTGTGCTGGAGGTCAACGACCCGTGTACGGGTAGGTATTACAGTCTTAACATGATCTACGCAGCGTGCTCGATAAAACCAAAATGTTTGTGGTTGTGTACCACCAAAGGAGTTATTTTCCTATGATATTATCGAAAATCACCTAAAATCATAAAGTTATATGGCTTAGCTTTGATCGCTTGGACTTGACGGATCCGGTGGGGGTTTAGCGGGGCGGGGCGGGAGAGTGCGCCCCACTGTGGGCTGGATTTCGGCTTTCATAGACATCCGATCAGTAATGTCGAAAGTGGTGACTTTTATGCCAGCATATGTTTTAAAAGACCAAATACATACCACAAAATAGTATAATTATAGTACAGACTTACAAAAGGCTCGCTGGGAATTTTTTATTAAAAAAATTGTATGGAGCCGACATAATAATTCAATATATCTCCGGTCTCGCACGATTGGGGCTAATTATTTTTCAGGGAGTCAATCTTTGAATTATTTGGATTTTTTTGACATATTGCATAATGAGCCCAAAGTTGCGAAACATTTTTTTTTTAATAATCGAACCTTTTTTTTATTGTATCAATAGTTTAACTTTATTCCAGCTTCACATCTATAACTAGCGCAATAAAAATAATACGACCACAAAAATATATGAATATATAAAAAAAATATATGATTAAGTGACAATTATTGAACTTTTTAAAGAATAGTTTTTTGCGTTTTGTAAGTCTTAGTTATTACAGTTTGGCGTCTATAACTATGGCATAATAATGAGTACGATCAGCATTATTAAATATCTATGTTGAACAAAAAATTTAAACATCAATTTAATCATTATCGGCTTAAATCTATACTGTGAAATTTGCAAACAAGTAACTAATTACTATTAATCCTATCAATAATATTAATGTCTCAAAGTACCTATTAACTAATCACCTTTTAATCTGTTAACCTTAATGACCCCATCGTTACTTCAATATCATTTACAGATTAGGTACGTTGAGGGTAGTTAGCAAATTACTCGCAATTAGAGTGGATATTTGTATGCTACCCCAATTAAATTTCTCACTACTCAGAGTTGGCTGGCTTTGACGATTACAAGTGAATACATTTATCTAAAGAAAATGGAGAGTACCGTATCGTTACAAACTTAGATATATTCGTGATATTAAGAAGTGCAAACAAAATAACAGCCTACCAATTTTTGTTCGAATCAGTGTTGTCCGATTGGACTGCAATTTATCCGAAGAAAATCCTGTGATTTTTCGGGAATTTTGTCGAAATTTTACTAGAGGAGTCGACAGACGATGGAGTTCAGCAAATCGAAAAGCGGAAATATTCCGAAAGAAATATGAAAGTTGGCTGAAAACGAATATCGACTACACTAACTGCATATTAAGTGAAGAAGGAAGGAACTTCCACCTCGTTAGGTTCAGTTTATGAAGCAGAGTCATGTACATCAACATCTTCAGTTGGAACTATGACCAAAAGGAAGCATCCATGGAAAGCTTTTGAGGATTTAGGAAGTAAGCAAGAAAAAAGAAGAAGTGGCGACTTGGACGGTGAATGCAGTGAAGTGGTTTATGCAGCTGTATCAAAACTGAAGGCGATCGGAAGGGAAAATATGGCTTCCGTTATTGAATACATGATAAAGAATCAAGAGTCAGTTAGCAAATGTCAAGACTTCATGAAGAAACCACCATCCACCAAGAAACTATTTACACCTCTAGAGGCTCTTGGTTTATTGCTATCACTGCATTCAACGTCCAATTCGCCACTTCTTTTTTTTTATTATTATTCCTTAAATTCGCTAAATTCCGCGGATGCTTCCTTTTGGTCATATTTTCAATCCCAACTGAAGATGTTGATGTACATTACTCTGCTTCATAAACTGAAGCTATCGAGGTGGAAGTTCCCTGCTCTTGGCTTAATATGCAGCTAGGCTAGTCGATATTGGTTTCCAGCCAACTTTCATATTTCTTTCAGAATATGTCCGCTTTCCGACTTGCTAAACTCCATCGTCTGTCAACTGCTCTAGTAAAATTTCGGCAAAATTCCCGAAAAGTCACAGGATCTTCTTCGGATAAATTGCAGTCCAATCGTGACAACACTGATTCAAACAAAAATTTGTAGTCTGTCATTTTGTTTGCACTTCTTAATATCAAGAATATATCTAAGTTTATAACGATACGATACTCTCCATTTTCTTTAGATAAATGTATTCACTTGTAATCGTCAAAGCCAACTGGGTAGTGAGAAATTGGGGTAGCATACAAATATCCACTCTAATTGCGAGTAATTTGCTAACTACCCTCAACGTAATCTGTAAATGATATTGAAGTAACGATGGGGTCATTAAGGTTAACAGATTAAAAGGTGATTAGTTAATAGGTACTTTGAGACATTAATATTATTGATAGGATTAATATGTAATTAGTTACTTGTTTGCAAATTTCACAGTATAGATTTAAGCCGATAATGATTAAATTGATGTTTAAATTTTTTGTTCAACATAGATATTTAATAATGCTGATCGTACTCATTATTATGCCATAGTTATAGACGCCAAACTGTAATAACTAAGACTTACAAAACGCAAAAAACTATTCTTTAAAAAGTTCAATAATTGTCACTTAATCATATATTTTTTTTATATATTCATATATTTTTGTGGTCGTATTATTTTTATTGCGCTAGTTATAGATGTGAAGCTGGAATAAAGTTAAACTATTGATACAATAAAAAAAAGGTTCGATAATTAAAAAAAAAAAATGTTTCGCAACTTTGGGCTCATTATGCAATATGTCAAAAAAATCTAAATAATTCAAAGATTGACTCCCTGAAAAATAATTAGCCCCAATCGTGCGAGACCGGAGATATATTGAATTATTATGTCGGCTCCATACAAATTTTTTAATAAAAAATTCCCAGCGAGCCTTTTGTAAGTCTGTACTATAATGATACTATTTTGTGGTATGTAGTTGGTCTTTTAAAACATATGCTGGCATAAAAGTCACCACTTTCGACATTACTGATCGGATGTCTATGAAAGCCGAAATCCAGTCCACAGCGCCCGCGCGCTCGCCGCCAGCGCCACAAAACCGGGGATTTTAGGTGATTATCACTAAAAAAAATGTTTATATATATTTTTTTTGCTTCAGTATCATGTAAATAACCACCCCTGAGTCGGACGAAACTGTACAAATCAACCTTGTATACCTACATCTTTGTCTTGAGTCTTGATACTCAAATAATTATATTCGTGGCGTCTCGTAAGCGTCACGGTTAGTTCGCTTCACAGTAGTCCGTATCACAGAGTCCAAGAACGTCAAGAGGCAGATCCACCGCTAAAAGTAATTTGTCCCAGGTCACCTGCGCTCGGATCACAATCACAATGCAATTCCCATAGGAAAGACGGCACCGTTTTAACAAGTCCATCTTTCACCGTAACATCATACAAACAAAACTGAATTACGGCTACTTTGCGAAATTACTGCAATTGTTACGCTACACGTAGCATTAGGCCTCGTCGCAGGTAATTTGGGACCGTTTTATGTCAGTGGTAAGAGCGAGTTTAGTTTGATTACTATTTTTTAGCTTTCTGTGATAAAGTACAAATATTATTATTATAAATGTCGAACAAAACTTAAATAACATACTATAAACTAATCTATAAACTAATTAAAATAAGTAATTACTTAATAAAACTAATATAAACTAAATTCCTAAAGTAAGTAATAATATAGCTTATAAATAAAACTATGCTAAAAATATATATTTACAAATAAAACACAACGTAATAAAGTAGTTGTATTGTGGCCGGCTGAGAAGATTTGTTTAAAAAACCGGACAATAACGGGCATCGAGGCATCCGTACTTTTTTCCAAACTTTTCTCGAACTTCAAAGACATTTTTTTCCTGATTTTATTACAAATCGTGTAGTTTTAAGATTTTCCCCTGTACTTGTATAGATCACAGTATTCCATAGGTATCGTATCTTTTTTTCGTGTAAAATTTTTGATTTTTCACAGCTTCAGTCGGTACCTCCATGCGTTCCCGACCGGGTTTGCCAGATCTAAAAATCTAAATATCTGAATAACATACAAGAAGTCGGGAGTTTGGGGTGGTTTACATTTTAAGCCACGTTTGTAAAAGAAACAGCTCTATAAAAAAGGATCAAAATAAAATTTATGTTATTTTTTTATGATTTGTTTGCCACAAGTATTTGGCATTGCTGGTAACTAAGTAGGTACTTCCTGTTAAGCTAAAAATATAAAATTTTGCAATAAAATAAATTTTGTGACTAAACACAGGGAAAAATAATCTATACTAATATTATAAAGTGGAAAGGTTTGTAGTTTTGTGTGTGTGTGTGTGTGTGTGTGTGCATGTTTGTAATGAATAGGCTCGGACACAACTCGGTCGATTTTTAAAATTCTTTCACCATTAGAAAGCTACATTCTTCATGAGTAACATACCTAGGCTATATTGGTTTTAAATACGTTTAGGGTTCCGTACGAAATCCCGAATAATGTTACCCGAGATGTAAAAAAATTACTAGCTCGGGAATTTTCCACGGAACGCGGAACTAGTGTAGCTATTTCCACGGAAACGTTTTCGCCACCGTGCGAAGCCGGGGCGGGTCGCTAGTAGGTACATTATATTTTGGTGGGATTAAATACTACGTGCCACTAAATACGCTCTTCCTCTAATAGAAACCTATGCAAGAAAGCGTACATATGCTCTAATATCATGTCGTCTTTCCCACGATACCATTGTACGCTCTGTCGAACAGCCATGTTAGGTATCCACCTAATGGCCGTTTTCACATCACATCACACAACAATGACCATACGACAATGTGGATGTTAATAGAAACGAGTAGATAAGATTTATTCCGAAGTCAGAACACAAACCTATTACCTACTTATAATACAACAACAGTACCATAAAATACAATTTTGGTGCTTACAAAAAAACCAACACGTCGTGTATTAAAACTAAACATTTAAAAATTCAAAGGGGTTTGGGTAATTTTGTATGGACCCTTGGCATGATTTTTATTTTTAGCGGCCAGTAACGGAATTATTATTTTTGGATAGTCCTTTAATTAAGATTGAAAATCCATAAAAGATTTTTGTCGTAAGTAATATCGGAGCCGAGATATTTGGGTTCAAAGTTCCTCAATAAACAGTAATAAAATCATCATTTTAAGCGTGTGCCTTATTTTTACTGTAAATTCTATTTGATTTAGGATTATTTCAATAAGGAACATAAATCCAATGCAAATAAAAACATGAAAAAAATTAACTCACGCCCGTTATTCCGGAGGGGTAGGCAGGCTCATTGAGTTCGGCCCATGTGTTGCCAGGTTTATTAGGTTCCTATGTGACAAATAGTATGCCTGTCGATGTAATCGGGGCATTTAAGTTTTAATCATCATCATCATCATCACCAACAGTTTTTTGATTGGATGAATGAATCATGAATCAGGTCTTACTGCTTGTTACAGTTGCTAAAATATGTTTTGAACATAAAATATTTTTTGAGATTATTCTACTCCTCAATGTGAATGTCTTTTACTGTGCACCTTCGAAATATGAAATAAATAATCAGCTGTTCCATATATTACTGCACAAGGTATTTGAGTTTATAAAATATGGTTTTTTATTCTTGCATATTTCGAAGTTGTTAGCATAGTAAAAATTGCTCGTATTGAGAAGCAGAATCATTCCTTAAAATATTTACACATTTTTAGGACCTTATGAATATTTACACATTTTTAGGACCTTATGAGGACTAGCTGTGTGGTGTCGGCCTAGAGAATAGCACCAACCCAACTCTTCCCGCGGGTGTCATAAAAGGCAACTAAGGGACACAAAACCGGGGGGTGGGCAGCAGCGCCCCCTGCAGTACAACTCTACCGAACTGCGATCCCCAACCCGCATGCCCAGCGTGGGGATTATGGGCATTACCCCCAATGATGGCATGACCAAGGAAACGGCCCCCAGTTCCCGGCCGCCTCGCTATTCCTGGCCATGGCAGCGGCCATGGTAACGGCGGGGTTGGGGGTGCTAAGAAACACCGGGCTACCTCTGGCTGCCACAAACAACTGACCCTGGCAACGTTCAACGGACGCACTCTGAGGCTTGACCATCATCTAGCGCAGTTGGAAGTGGAGTTAGAGAACATTAAATGGCATGTTCTGGGGTTATGTGAAGTCCGTAGAGAGGGGGAGGACACCGTAACCCTAGACTCGGGCCATCTTCTCTACTTTCACGAGGGTGATAAAACATCCCTGGGTGGCGTAGGTTTCCTCGTCAATAAGGCCCTCTCTAACAACGTTGAAGAAATCTCTAGTGTGTCGACCAGGGTAGCGTACCTGATCCTTCGGCTGTCCAAGCGTTACAGCATAAGGTCATTCAGGTTTACGCACCGACCTCGGCACACTCGGATGACGAAGTTGAGGATATGTACGAGGCTGAAAGCTGGAGGAGCCCCTGTTATACAGGAATTACAAAAGCTCTTCAACGCCGTCCTTCACAGTGGGAGAACTCCAAAAGCATGGAGCGGGTGCTCTTTTTTTAAGAAGGGTGACAAAACTCTTCTTAAAAATTACAGACCCATCTCGCTCCTGAGCCATGTCTATAAGCTGCTTTCATGAGTGATCACGAATCGTCTCGCCCCAGGAGTCTCGACGAGTTCCAGCCACCGGAACAGGCCGGGTTTCGCGGAGGATATGGCACCATAGACCACATTCACACAGTGAGGCAGATTATACAGATGACCGAGGAGTATAATCAGCCCGTGTCTTGCTTTTGTGGACTATGAGAAGGCCTTTGACTCTGTCGAAACCTAGGCTGTTCTGAAACCCTTACAGCGATGCCAAGTAGACTATCGTTATATCGAGGTGTTGAGAAGTCTGTACGAATCCGCCTCCATGAGTGTCCAAGTACAGGGCCAGCAGTCTAAACCTATCCAACTGCGTAGAGGAGTAAGACAGGGGGATGTTATATCCCCGAAACTATTTACAAGCGCGTTGGAAGACATGTTTAAGACGCTGGACTGGAAAGAAAAGGGCATTAACATAAACGGCGACTACATCTCACACCTGCGATTCGCAGATGACATAATCTTAGTGGCGGAGTCGCTAGAGGAGCTGAACCGGATGCTGGGCAGCCTAGCTTCAGCCTCGCGACGAATCGGTCTTGGTATGAATTTGGATAAAACCAAAGTCATGATCAATGGCCATATTGATCCAATACCGGTCGTCGAACTTGGTCACCTTCTCGAAATCGTTTCCGAATACACTTACCTCGGGAAAATTCTGCAGTTAGGTAAAAACAATTTCGAGAAGGAAGCCAAGAGGAGGATCCAGCTGGGCTGGGCAGCGTTTGGGAAACTACGCCGAGTCTTTTCGTCATCCATACCGCAATGCTTTAAAACGAAAGTTTTCAATCAGTGCGTCCTACCTGTAATGACCTACGGAGCCGAGACATGGACACTCACGAAAGGGTTGGTCCACCAGTTTAAAGTCGCTCAGCGAGCTATGGAGAGAGCTATGCTCGGAGTTTCTCTAAAGGATAGGATTCGTAACGAATAGATCCGACAGAGAACCAAAGTTATCGATATAGCTCAGAGAATTAGCAAGCCGAAGTGGCAGTGGGCTGGCCATATTTGGCGAAGAACCGACAACCGCTGGGATAAGCGTGTTCTTGAGTGGAGACCGCGACTCGGTAAACGTAGTGTAGGACGCCCTCTAACCAGGTGGGATGACGATCTGCGAAAAACTGCAGGCAGATGCTGGATGCGGCAAGCTGATCACAGGGCGCTATGGCGCTCATTAGGGGAGGGCTATGTCCTGCAGTGGACTATTATAGCCTGATGATGATGATGATGATGATCATGATGAGGACCTTATGTACCATAATGTTGAGGAGTGGACTGTATAAAATAAGGAAAACTGATGGAAATCGGGAAAAGTATATATAATCGCAGAAAAGTGGGTGATGAGGTGGTGAAAATCGAAATATTATTAAGATTATGAAAAAACAATAAGAAAAGAAAAATAAAAATAAAAAGAAAAAGAAAAATACCCTTCAATAAAGAGTCTTCAACATTCTGAAACCTGAAATATTTATTTAGAGTCTTCAACATTCTGTATACCTGAAATATTTATTTATTGTATATCTGTGCCCAGTTCACTGAATACTTATTTTTACTCATAATTAATAATAACTAATCGCTATATTGCAGATTTTACATCGAATTAAAGTGATCTAAATACATAATAAAAGGAAGCGTATCATAGATTATTTTTTTAATATCTCAGCTCCGATACACTTTGGAGAAAAACCGCCGTAGAAGAAAATCAATGTCTTAATATGTGCTATCATATGGAACAGGTTTCATCAGTGGCCACAGCTTTCGACAATCATGCTACTTTTACCCAAACATAATAACACTATTACTTACTTACTAGACATGTACAGTTAATATAGTTAGGTATGTCTCAGAAATAATTATTAACATTAACATAAACATTTACATACAGCTCATACAGGCACATACATTGCTTCTGGCCCCACACTAGGGTACCCTGTGTCGTGAAGAAAGAAAACCCTTAAAAATTATAAACACTTTCCAAATTTAAATTCCAGAACGATGTTCCAATACGAATACGAGAAGTCCCGCCGCGACTGGGCCCGAGAGTACCCGAGCGCTGACGGAAGCGCCCGACCCTGGCCGAAGAGTCCCGAAGACACCCGAAGCCAAGCCGGGAGCGATGCCGCAACAGTCAGCGGTTATTCCCGGAGAGCCTTGCCCCTTCCCCCGAGGCCAACTGTGGTGTGCAAACGAGTGCATACAGCCACTAAACCAACGGTAAGTTTTAAGTTGGAAGAACAAATTATACAGGAAATGTAAATACAAAAACAGTTAGTTTTTCGAAAATTATCCCTTAAGGGGGAAGAGGGGGTTGCGAAGTTAGTATGAAAGCTCTTTCGCATGCGCTAAAAGTTTCCCTATGTTATTTGCAAACACTTTACTCAACTAAAGCCCACGCGGACGTAGTTGCGGGCAACAGCTAGTCATACATATAATACAAACAGTGTATCAAAGAATCCATATTTTTCCGAGTAGAGAACTCTTTTTGAGAACTACTGGTCACTCCTGCTGAAAATCCTACATAAATCATGGCAAAAGGTTCTTCAATGGACTGATGAACTAGCGAGTACTTGAACTAGAATCAATCAATCCATCTCCCGGTACTAGTCTACTGCTAAAAATAAGTCTCCTCCAAGACACTCGACCTACCTCAAACAGCCGCTGCCAGCAGTCTGTCTAAGATCGTCAGTCCTGCTAACTGGTGAGCGTCATTTGCAGCATTTGCCAGTAAATTCGTCTTTTCTCTCGAGAATCTTATGCCTTTCGGTAGATGCGACCAGCCCATAGCGGCTTCGACTTGCGAATCTTTATAACAGACTTCATACAATGAGGTGTTTTTATGTTTGTTACCTCAGAACTTTTGACTGGGTGAACCGATTCTATTCTTTTTTTTATTTGAAAGCTGGTGTTTCCCGTGTGGTCTCATTTATTGCTATTTGCTACATAGACCGGGAGATAGTGGCACAAATTACTTGGTCATTTGTTCAACAGTTCTGATAGTGGTATTCATGAGAAAAGCATCGAAGTCACTACGGTTAGTATATTTTAAGGTTTCCTTGCCTGACACCGACTCCAAAACTAACAATAATTGTTAAGCAAGTAAGTAAGAATACGCAATTATTTTTAACTTTTAGTGCATATAATTTGTTTTGGAATAGTTTTTTGTTTCAAGCCGGTTTTTTTTTAATTGTTATTTTTAAGCTGGACTGTAGCCAATTAGTACTAACTAAGTTACCTGTTGCGCAAAATTGAGGTGCAGTCACCCAGAGTTGATACAAAGGTACGCTAGTTTGCTTCGAGTAATCGATCAACAAAGCAAGGCGCCACTTTGAGCTGTCGCCGTGACCATTACCTAACGCCTCGGTCACACACAGCGAATACTCGCAGCGAGTTGGCATTCGCGGCGAGTAGTCGCTGTGTGTGAAACACTATTCGCGGCGAATAGATTCATTCGCCGTGAGCTTTAATTCGCCGCGATCTGAATTGATCAAGTTCAATTTTACTCGCGGCGAATGCGGATTCGCCGCGAGTATTCGCTGTGTGTGACACGGTACTCGCTGGCTCGCCGCGAATCATGCCAACCGAATAAACTGACGTGTGCGACAAGCAGACGACATTTAGGAATTTGCGCACCAACAGACTGCCGAAATTCGCGTGTAGAACTCGCTGTGTGTGACAGGCAGGCAGCGAATAGTCGCTGCGATCATTATCCGCAGCGAATGCACTCGCTGCGAGTATTCGCTGTGTGTGACCGAGGCTTAAGTATGGCGTTGCGTAAACGCAAGTGTAGGTAGTCGGACATTAGTAATTGTACAAGATGCAAAATGAACGCAGTGACTAATGAATGAAACTATTTTTAGCATTAGAGCTATGCCACACTGGGACGCCATGGCGACATCACCAGCGACTGTATCCAAGCAGTTAATATTAAAATGTATGGTGCCTAAATCACTTTTCGACGGTATGGCAACGTCGCCATTCAATACAAACTGCCTGGATACGTGGCTGGCGACGTCGCCATGGCGTCCCAGTTAGGCAGGGCACTTAAAATGTGAAAATGACTTTGCTAAATTCCGCCAAAATCCCACAAGCACCGGTTAGTTAATGCACCGCCCTCCCTCCCACTTTTTCAAGCAGAAGCAAGACACGAACGCACCACCACCGACACCAACACAAGTATGTGTGAGAAAAAATGCGACGCGTTTGGCCTCTAACACGAGGCATCTTTAGGGTCACATAAGACGGAATTTGGGAAAGTAATTTTTACATTTTGATGCTATTATGGATTTCCGCAAAGTAACGCCTGATTTCATTCAATAACTCTTTTTTTAAGCTTCCTTTGTGTCCTACGGATGGGACCATCGCA
Organism: Yponomeuta plumbellus; assembly: GCA_947310845.1. Classification (NCBI taxonomy): domain Eukaryota; kingdom Metazoa; phylum Arthropoda; class Insecta; order Lepidoptera; family Yponomeutidae; genus Yponomeuta; species Yponomeuta plumbellus. The sequence goes on along the minus strand of OX371220.1, from coordinate 6,535,190 downwards.
CCATCCAGCAAAAATGCATCATACAACCAAGGCACGAAATCTTTAGTTATTTAATCATATTTTCTCAAACATGCTTGGAAATTTGAGCATTATTTCTACAACCTTCTTTGAAATAAATCGAAATTGCTGTAGCTACTGGCCAAAATATTACACGCGAGCAGGCGGCCGGAAAAAGTTCTATGAAACTGTCGTGTTTTGCGGCCAAATAAATTATATATTGAACTCATATCTGTCGTGTTATTTAAAAATGGAACGATCTTTTACTCCGAACAATGCCAACCAAGGAGGTAGTTAACTTAATAAAATTTTGCATGTTTATTCGGCATGTTAGAGAATTGGTAGTTATCTATTTTTCATACCCTTATCTGGAAAACAAGTTAAAACAACGTTCGCCGGGTCAGCTAGTTATTAAGATAAATACAAGTTCACTCCCATCTAATGCCGAGGCCTGTTCCCCAAATCCAGGTGCCCCTGAAAGTGTGGGTGATCGCCAGCGCTTCCTGCTTCGCGGTGTGCGCGGCGCTGGTGCTGGCCACCGTGGTCATCACCAAATGGGGGACCAGTGACAGCTTTGCTACCAGCCACTATTTCGAGGAACATCCGGTAAGATTGACGGTTATTACCTACTTTACCTCCACACTGTCCAGACTTTCTCTCTGAGAGAAGGCCTACGCTGGATAGTAGGACATGTAAATTGATTGGGTTACGCTGTGTTGTTTCAGGCTCCAGTATATTCCCACCAGCAACCAGTGTATCCAAAGGCAGAGCCAGAAATCACAATCAACGACGACTTGTCTTCTGAAGAGCTAGACAACGAAATGCCCATGCTGGAAAAGTTAGCAATGTTCAAAAACATCGTTGCGAATCGGGAGAAGAGTAGTAAAAAGCTACAAGAAATCGAGACTTTGCTGTCCAAGACTCAGTTCAACCCACTCCACGATACAGCAATCGAGCACGAAGAGCGTAACATACAGAAGAAACACGAAGCTATCCACCCTCTTTTGACCGAACAAAATGGCGGTATAAAGAAACAAATGATTCCGGATTTCAAGCCAACTTTACCCGATCTATTTCTTTCGAAAAACCTGCCTGAAGGCGGCGGCTTCAGGAAATACGAGCAGGAATACGACACTGAGTATTACAACGACGAGAACTTGTATGATGACTACATGCAAAGCAATACCATGACGAGCTACCTGATTGAAAAGGTACAGGAGTTGCACGACTGGATTACGACGGACGCGGACTTTGAGAACGCCAGCCAAACCGCTGGTCAGAAAACGAAGCCAACACGCAACGAATTCAGCCAAGTTCTGAAAGCACTCAATGAGAGTTTGACCGAAGGCAACGTCACCATAATAATGAATAAGTTGAAAGACATCTACTTCGGCGAGAACTACACTAATGCGAATCATACAAGGAAAGTTATCCTTAGCAACAGCACTGATTTACTATCCTTCGGCATTTTGTCGTTAGACGTCATGTTATTGCATAACATTCAACTGATGGCTTGGGAAAATCAGGTGAGTTTCTAAGGCCCGATTCGACCAAACTAGATTCTACTTCTTATCCTAGAGAATGCAGATTTTGCATTTTACCAACCGCTAGTATAAGAATAAGGCGACACTACGAGAGCTAGAGCTAGATTTTGGTGGAGTAACAGCTTAGCTAAGAGTAGAAATTCTAGTGTCACCTTGTCAAAATTCTTGTGTATTTAGTTACTACAAGCTGTAAGATCTCCGAATGTAAAAATATAATAAGACGCTTTGGAAAAATCCCCAGGTCTTGAATGTTTACATGTTTGTGATGTCGCTGTTTCTGGTTCCCGCGACACAGGGTATCCTATGGTGGGGCCAGAAGCAATGTATGTAAATATTGTATAGAATCAGGCGTTACTTTGCGGAAATCCATAATAGCATTAAAATATGAAAATGACTTTGCTAATTGTCCGCCAATATCCCACAAGCACCATGCGGTTAGTTAAGGCACCGCCCTCCCTCCCACTTTTTCAAGCAGAAGCAAGACACGAACACACAACCACCGACAACAATACTTGTGTGAGACAATTAATTGGCGACACGTTTCGCCTCTAACACGAGGCATCCTCAGGCTCGCAAGTACAGTGCTTGTGAGCCTGAGGATGCCTCGTGTTAGCTTGTGGGATATTGGCGGAATTCAGCAGAGTAATTTTCCCATTTTAATGCTAACTATTTAAGATAAAGATAAAGATAAAGATAAAGATAAAGATTATTTATTTGTCAAACATGAGATATAAGGTTGTTACATTGAAATACGTCCTGTACATGTTTCGCCCATCGGGACTTACAAAATATTTAGAGAGAGCACCATCGTTTGTCATTAAAATATATCTCTATCACAAAATACTTTCCATACGAGCTATATTTACGTCAATTATGTTAAAAAAAAAAATGAAATATCAACTTGTCAAATATTAAAGTACATTTCAAAGTCAAGTTTGTGTGTAGAAGAGTCAGTACATAGTCATATAATAATAAATCAATCAGTTAGAAATTCTGTTAGCTTATAGTAGCATTTTTCTAGTAGCATTTTTTTCAATTTAAATTTGAATTGGCCCATGTCAAATTCTCGTATATCTCTTGGTATTTTATTATAAATCATAGGCCCCATACAATATAGACTTTTATGCATAAGTGCGGTATTGGCTCTACGTATACATACTCTATTTTCATCCCGTTGTAAGCGGGTTCTGACTAGCGAGATCGGTCGGAAAATGCCTGGGTTCGATTTTACAAAGAGTGCTACATCTAAAATATACATTGACGGAAGTGTTAGAATATTGTAGTTTTGAAAGTATGGTTTACAACTATCCGTTTTTTTCAGTCCAAACATTGCCCTTAGACACCTTTTTTGTACTTTGAATGCTATCTCTCTGTCCGTTGAGTTACCCCAAAAGATCAGACCATACCGCAACAATGAAGCTACCGTGCCATGATATGCAGTAATTAGAGCATCAATATTAGTGACAGGGGCAAGTTTATAGAGGAGATAAGCAGACGAGCTAACTTTTTTGCAAAGTTCCGCAATATGCGCTTTCCAGTTTAAATTTCGGTCCACCGTTAGTCCTAAGAATTTTGTGGTCTCTACTTGTTGTATTTTAATATTTTCATAATGAATATCCAAATTTGCTGTTGGTAACCTTTGGCTAAATTGCATAAAATTAGTTTTACTTAAATTTACCTTCAAGTTATTATTGTTTAACCAAATTATAATAGATTGTAGAGTCCGATTTATATCACATTCGTAAAAAGTTTCTTGGTCACATTGGATTGTGACAGTGCTATCATCTGCAAATAGGGTCATCGGGTGTGGAGTGGCTCTGGGAAGATCATTAATGTACAGTAAGAATAGTAACGGTCCCATTACACTGCCCTGTGGGACGCCATGGCGAACTTCACGCTCACGTGACCTATAAATATCTTCATGTTTAGTTTTAGGATTGATTTTTGAGATTTCTGTACATTGTGTCCTGTTTTTAAGATATGACTCTATTCTAAGTAAATGTTTGTTTGATTTTTTTCAGGAATCGGCTCGCACCAAGATGCTGAAGGACCCCGACGTGTTCGCGTTCAACGCGTTGTTCCTTGACCCTACTAAAGTAGAGCCGAAGCATAGCCTTGCTTTCTCACAACACGATAAAACTGGACCTAATTCGTGAGTGAACATTAACCGGCTCTAAAGGCCGATTTCTGAATTGAGAATTTCGCTAAGTAATTACTTAACTGTAGTGCTGTCTCGTCAAATTTCTTTAGAAAAGAGCGTGACAGAACGTTACTTAAGTATTCACATAGTGTAAATTCTCAATTCAGAAACCGGCCCTAAGAGTTTCCTGATTTTATGAACATTTTTGATATTATTTGGGACGTTCAGGAATCGAGTCTCGCACTTTTTTCCCTGGTCGCCTATTACTCGTTTACTTTTAAAGCCTACTTCTGTAATAGTTTTCTTTTTAAGTTCGCTATTCGTTGAAGTTTTGACGTTTCTTAAGAATTTTGTTCTATCGTTGTGTTGGTATGATTAATATGTATGTATATCTGTGCCAAATTTCAGTTTTCTAGTACTTATCGTCTCTAAAGTCGTATTTTTTATTAAACGGAGTAAACTGACAGTAGCTTGAAAAATAATGTTGCCATGTTCAATGTAATAGTGATGCGTTCAGTTTTGTTCAATCACAGGAATGAATGAATACTTCGTTAACATTACCTTATTGAAACAAAAATCGCTCTCAGGCAGGCCAGGCTACGAGCGATTCGAGTAGTCTGGAAAAGTACATAACTAGGCCAATTTACTAAACTTTGCTTCGCAAGGCATATTAAGCAGTTGGTGGCGGTTGCCGTCGATAGATGACAGTTGTAAAGCCAAGTCAGAGGCCTAAGGTTGAAAACTTCTGACAGTTAGACCAGCCACTAGTCTTACAAGCCTACACAAATCCTTTTTTTTTTTTTTTTTTTCACGCTGGGAAAAATGCGTTACGCATCTCCTCCCGTCGGGGGACGGAAGGAGTATGTGGGCCTCCCCGGGAAAGTGGTTCCCGGTATACTCACTAAACAACCCAGCGGCACTCCCTCTTCGCCTTGGTGACGGGGGTCTGGGAATCTGGCACTTCTTCCAGTCCCCCGCCGGTGATTGCCCGCCTAGACACGGCGGGCCCCTCGCGCCCCTCCCTTCACGGGGAGGGGCCCGGGGACGACCGGGAGTGCTCGGTCGTCCCCATACGGCGCGGTGATGAGCAGTGCAATGCGGACGAGGGCGCCCCCGCGCCTGTCGCCCGCTGCTCATCACCATGGGGCGAGAGGGAGCGGTTGCGAATCCGCCCTCTCCTGCCCCTCCTGGCGGAGCGGCGGCGCGAGAGGATCGTTCTCCCGCGCGCGCTCCGCCTCCTCCTTCTGTGCCATCACGTCCTCACAGAAGGAGGCGACCGCCGTCCACGCCTCCTCGCTCCCCAGCATGGCATTTACCACGCCGGGAAGCGAGAGGTCCGGCCCAACAACGGCGACAAGACTGCGGCGCCGCTCGGACAGCGACGGGCGCACCTCAAAGGTGTGCTGCGCCATGTCGTCAGCCGCGCCGCAGCCGTGGCACCCCGGGTTCTCCTCTCTCCCGATCCGGTGCAGGTACGATCCGAAGCATCCGTGCCCGGACAGCACCTGCACCAGTCTGAAAGAGAGGAAACCGTGCCAGCGCTCGAGCCAGTCTTGCAGGACCGGCCCGAGCGCGTCCAAGGTTCGGCGGCCGAAGGCTGCGGTGGCGAGGTCCGCCGTCCAGTGATGGACTATTGCCTCCCTCGAGCCTACACAAATCCTGACTTAGCCCCCGTGGTGGAGTATGGCATATACCTTCCTCAGTGAAGAGACCCGTGCCCCTCGGTTGGGACATAATGGGTTGATGATACACAATGAAGTGGCCTAAGAACGTCATCCACCGCTTCCGGTGGCAGTGCCCGCGACTTTGCTCGAGCCACAGGATTAGCCTATGTCCACCCTGAAGGTTCATCCTAAACACTCGTGAAACCATATTTGAAATTAGATATCTACTTCGGATAATTACGCTTTACATACAAACTTTTCCTCTTTATAATATATCTTATATCTAATATCCCTTCTAATGGCGGTAATTAGCATAAATAAGTAAAATTCTTGCTCTAATATACCTAATTTAATCACTATATTATTATTGGAAGACACTGTTGACGAACCAATTTCACATGTCGATTGTGATCTAGCTAATTTTATTACTTACTTACTTACTGCGATGGCTCAGCGACCCGAAGTGGATCTTGGCCTCTGATACAAGAAGTCGCCACTTGTCTCTGGCTTGGCTAATTTTATTACTAATTTTTAATAATTCTGGGTAAAATCCTATCGCTAATTTGACAATTTTACAGTTTGGACAAAAAAAAAACTGGTCTGATTTCCTCAGACAAAGATGATAGGATGAGTTTATTGAAGTCAAATAACGCGTGAATTGTCAAATATTTATTAAGCCAAAATGAAACAATGTGGTTAGGTGAAGCTTGGTGACAGTAAGACCAGCCACTAGTCTTACAAGCCTCCACCAATCCGGACTTGGCCCCCATGGTGGAGTATTGCCTTTAATATTAAATTATGGCCTATAATAAAAAATATTGTTTTATATTAAATTTAACCAGAAACTAACTAACAGATAACTGTGTCTAATGTTCAATACATCTAGGGGTTATAATTTTTAAGTTTTAAAGTTTGTTGATTACATACGCTAAAACTGTTTTGAAAAGAATACATTTGTGGAGTTTCTTTGTTAGTTTCTACTCCATATAATCTATTAATTAGGTACACATTTAAACATTTTGTTTGTACTATGAATAAAATATTTGAATTTGATTAAAATGTTTTTCGTAAATAGTCCTACAAAAAAGCCCATCACAGTGTTTGTCTATTATCTTATGTGTAAGCCATTATAGCCAAAACAGTGAACCATATAATATAGTTTATAGGAGCATACTGCAGTAGCTACCTATAGGTCTATGATTAAGGCTCTGCTTAGTTATCGTATTTCTTATGTTGACAATATTGTTACCTTACACTGTAACATCTCAACATTATCAGCCTGTTATATTTTTCAAATGCGACCCAAAAAATATTTATGTGATAATTTTAATGTCATAATGTTTCTTTTCTACGCTACGATAACGAGCTACTCGAAATACTAATCATTCGCAGACGAAGTCGCGGGCGCCAGCTAGTAAAAGATTGATGTCATTATTTCATTCATTCACTTTGTCACAACACTATTTTTATTTCGTCAAAACCTGGCAACCCAGTAAACGTCAGTTTACTCCGTTTAATAAAAAATACGACTATAGACAAACAGGCAGATGGACGGACGTGGCGAAACTATAAGGGTTCCTCATCGACTACGGAATCCTAATCGCCATATCCGGCCGTCTGTCGGAAATCAGAAATTTAAATCAACGGAAAGAATTTACATTCTTCTTGGTGAATGTCAATGTACTTATAGTGTTAGGCGCTGCCTTGGGGCCAAATGTAGTGGGGAAAAAAGCAGCAAAAAAAAACCCCACTCCGATCATGTTTTCTCTGTGCGTCTGTCTGTCGGCGGCCTAGCTCAGAGACGATTAGTGCCCGTACAGCTTTTAGAATATAGCTCGGGTACTATCGGATAACGTAACATTTATATACAGGCACATGCGTTGCTTTTGGCCCCACACTAGGATACCCTGTTTCGCGGGAACCAGAAACACCGACGTGACAAACATGTAAACATCCAAGATCTGGGGTTTTTTTGTCCCCAGCCGGGATTCGAACCCAGGACCTCTCGCATGGTAGGCAGATGCGCTAACCGCTACGCCACAGAGGTATAACATTAATGGAGTGAATATATTTTTTTCTATTTTGTATTTCTCACAGCAAGTACAAGAGTCTGCGAGCCGACATGGACGAGTTTGACCTGGGCCGGAATCTGCTGGAGAATGTTCTAGAAATGGGGATGAGCACCGCCCGCGCCGCTATACACCTGGGACGCGCGTACAAGAATACCAAGTAGGTTGATGGGGAACGTGCTTGAAAGTAGGACTGGGGTGACTTTCCATTCATCATCATCAACCCATTATGTCCCCACCTCTTCCCTGAGGAAGGTATAGGCCATACTCCACCACGAGGGCCAACTCCGGATTTGTGGAGGCTTGTAAGACTAGTGGCCGGTCTTACTGTCATAAGTTTTCAAGCATCCTTTGTAACCCTTTCAGACCTGACCTTGAAAATATCAATGGTTTTCTATTGGTCAGGTCCGAAAGGCTTAAAGCCTCTGACTTGTCTTAACGACTACCATCTATCGACGGCAGCCGGCACCAACTGCTTAATATGCCTTGCGAAGCATAGTTTAGTAAATTGGCCTAGTTATGTACTTTTCCAGACTATTCGAATCGCTCGTAGCCTGGGCTGCCTGAGTGATCTTAAGCGATCACTAAGGTTAAGCAACATACGGCGCGTTCAGTCCATGGATGGGTGACCGTTCGAAAGTGAATGACAAAACTCAGTATACGCACTCTGAGGCCTTAGGGCGGCTTGAACACTTCTGACAGTAAGACCAGCCACTAGTCTTACAAGCCTCCACAAATCCGGACTTGGCCCCCGTGTTGGAGTATGGCCTATGCCTTCCTCAGGGAAGGGACCCGTGCCCCTCGGTGGGGACATAATGGGTTGATGATGATAATAAATCGGGAAAGAGTTGCGTTGAACGAAAAAGAACGAGATTATAAATTATTATGAATCTGTGTACAAAATTTCTAATAATAATTTGCGGTCATAGAGTAACAGACATCCATCCATTCAAACTTTCGCATTTACAATAGTAGCAAAATTGCTTCACAGGATGGTACTGACGCAGCTATCGAACCGCGAAGCTCTCACCGCCAACATGCAGAGTCAAATCTCGAGGAACGTCGATGGAAACACACACGCGCTGAACCATCTGCAGTCCTCTTACAGTAAGTCAACGTGACAAGAAAAACAGCTAATTAATTTGATTGTTTATTTACTTTAGTTTATTTGGGAAGCTTGCACCTTACCTACATTAAATACGAGTACATAGGTATTTGATTTTACTAAAAATAAGTTTCCGCATATGGTAACTATTTAACAAAAAAGTACAAGTTAAATTAGCTGAAAGTTTGTAGGTTTAAACTACAATACAGCACCAAGAACGCGCCCTTGGATGATTTTTGATTGGTTTACATTATGCAATAAAGTGTGACAACAACAACAACAAAAGAAAATAATTCACCACTGCCATAAGACCAAATTAAACAACTAGGTCTATCTCCAAGAAAATATGCATTGTTTACGTGTCATAAAAGGAACCGAAATTATGTTCGAAATTATCATCTATTTAATTCGTTATACTCTGATTTTTAATTAGGTGGACTAAACTGACAGTTGGTGTGTTACCACTTAAGGGAAAATAAAAAATAGTGTTGTGCTCAGAGAGATCGAATAATAAATATTTTCATTCAATCATTCGTTCATTCATTTGCAGACTGGTGTATGTAATGTAACTCGCTCGCCCGGCCCTGAGTGATTTAAGATTTAGTTTTGGTAATTCTTTAACCATATTCCTAAACCTTTAAACTTGTTCAAATTTGTTAAAAATGTTTAAAAAAAATTGTTAAATCTGAGGCTAGATAAGTTTAAAACGTCGTCTGGTTATGTAAGCCTGTTTACATTTTCCTGATCTCACGTGTGTGTGTGCTTTGGGTGACATTCTAGATCTACTCTATTAAGCTCTCTTAATATTCTTATATCTTATCTTATCTCTCTCTGTATGTCATATTGATTGTTTGTTACCTGTTTTACACTCCAATAAACAAATTAAATTACATTATAATCTCTACGTACGCACACGAATTACTAAGCGGAAATGGAGACGGGCGGGACATTTGGTTAGGCGGGAAGACGGCCGTGGTGGCCAAGAACGGGTCGACGGTCGGTGGGCAGACCACCAGCCCGATGGGCCGACGACATTGTGAAAGCGGCTGGGAGACACTGGACCGGATGGGTTGGCGTTAAAGAGAAGAGTCCTATGCCCAACAGTGGGCTCTATTTACGGGCTGATTAGATAGAATAAACTGTAAAATTAAATGATACTTAAGTTAGAGGATTTCGTGATAAAATTATACATTTATAACTTAACAACATGACAGACATACCATATTCATTCCTTTCTGTTTTGGAATAGGAAAAAATAAAATAAAAACTAGATTTAAAATTGGGGCCGTCCGTAGTGGAGAAAAAGGCAGCGAAGAAACTCCACTCCGACCATCTTTTCTCAAATCACCTTAAAGCTAATACAAATCAAACTTACAAAATAATATCTTGGATGTGTTGAACACTAGACACATTTATCCTCCGATTAAATTTAATATCAAACTACTATTTAATGCCATACGTCCTTGTCTTCTAAATAATCTTTGATTCTATAGAAATGGAAAATCAAATAGATAATATGAAAAAAAAAAACAAAAAATTAAATACTGAACAAAAACATGTGGTCGATACAATAATGAAAGCTGTAATTCTACATTGAGAAAACAGCTTTCTCCTTTTTCCTAGATGGCACATGTGGATTATTGTCTAAGTCGCATATTATGTCGTTAGATTCACTGGCTATTAGGTTTATAAATTTATTTATTGTTTTTAATTTCTGATGAGGAACCCAGCCATGATACTATTGTATTGATCCTTCAAGATATAATGAAAAATAAAGTACGTTTTGAAGGCAAAACTTTATTATTCAAGCGTTAAAGGCTAAGGTGTTACAATGTGCAATAAATACCTACTAATAAATACCTAAGAAAATACTGTACACAGTAGACAGGACACAATATGGTATACGAATCTATCACTAGCCAAAATATTATTTGTTGAAAACGGTTAACTACAGAGTTATCATCTAAACCATATGAAAAAAAGTGGATATTATATGTCTAGTCGGTTTGTCATCTCGTTACTTAAACGAAATATTTCCTAAAGTTTGTGGGTTTTTCAGATGTAGGTATGTTTGTTTAATTGGTAGGTATTTAATGATTAGGATTAACTTAAATTATTTTCCCCAAATAAAGGAAATAAAATTGAAGAGTGAATGATTGAATGAAATCGAGCATTCAATGAACACATCAAGTCACATCATTACGATCTTGCTCTGGAAACATTTTAAAAACATAAGAGCTTTTTGAACTGTCAGTTTAGTCCACCTAATTAAAATCAAGGTATAAGTGATAGTTTATACATAGACCCATTTAATTCCAACATAACCACACTAAGGCAAAAAATCACCAAACATAATTTCGGTTCCTTTTATGACACGTAAACAATGCATATTTTCTTGGAGATAGACTTATGTAAATCTATCTATATCTATAAAAGGAGAAGCTGACTGACTGACTGACTGACTGACTGACTGACTGACTGACTGACTGACTGACTGACTGACTGACTGACTGACTGACTGACTGACATCAACGCAGGGCCTAAGCTATAAGAGTTAGAAACTTGAAATTTTGCACAGAGGTTCCTTTTGTAACGTAGGGGAGCACTAAGAATGAAGTTTTTGAAATTCATCCCATAAGGGGGTAAAATGGGGGTTCAAAGTTAGTATGAAACTTTGCCGTTTTTGAAGTTATTCAAATGAAATTTGGTACAAAGGTTCTTGATTTAAAATTATGAAACACGTGTAAAATCGTTTTTCATAAATAATCCCTTAAGGGGGTAAGAGGGGGGTGCAAAGTTAGTATGAAACTTTGCCGTTTTTGACGTTATTCGAATGAGATTCAAAATAAAGGTCCTTCAATAAAAGTTATGAAAAACATGTAAAATAGTTTTTCGAAAATCATCCCTTAAGGGGGGTAAAAAGGGGGGTGTAAAGTTAGTATGAAACTTTGCCGTTTTTAAAGTTATTCGAATGAAATTCAGCATGAAGGTCCTTCATTGAAAAACATGAAAGACGTGTAAAGTAGTTTTTCGAAAATAATCCCTTAAGGGGGTAAAAGGGGGGTGCAAAATTAGTACGGAACTTTGCCGTTTTTGAAGTTATTCAAATGAAATTTGGTACAAAGGTTCTTGATTTAAAATTATGAAACACGTGTAAAATCGTTTTTCAAAAATAATCCCTTAAGGGGGTAAGAGGGGGGTGCAAAGTTAGTATGAAACTTTGCCGTTTTTAAAGTTATTCGAATGAGATTCAAAATAAAGGTCCTTCAATAAAAGTTATGAAAAACATGTAAAATAGTTTTTCGAAAATCACCCCTTAAGGGGGGTAAAAAGGGGGGTGTAAAGTTAGTATGAAACTTTGCCGTTTTTAAAGTTATTCGAATGAAATTCAGCATGAAGGTCCTTCATTGAAAGACATGAAAGACGTGTAAAGTAGTTTTTCGAAAATCATCCCTTAAGGGGGTAAAAGGGGGGTGCAAAATTAGTACGGAACTTTGCCGTTTTTGAAGTTATTCGAATGAAATTCAGCATGAAGGTCCTTCATTGAAAGACATGAAAGACGTGTAAAGTAGTTTTTCGAAAATCATCCCTTAAGGGGGTAAGAGGGGGTTGCGAAGTTAGTATGAAAGCTCTTTCGCATACGCTAAAAGTATCCCTATCTTATTTGCAAACACTTTACTCAACTAAAACCCACGCGGACGTAGTCGCGGGCAACAGCTAGTGTAATTATATTTCTTGCAATAAAATGATAAATAATGATGCCGACTCCAAATTGAAATCGGACCACACGGGAAGCGCTAGCTTTCACATAAAAAAAGAATAATTGGTTCACCCCGTCAAAAGCTCTGAAGTAACATAGCTACATAAAAAAAATAGTCGAATTGAGCACCTCCTCCTTTTAATTTTGAAGTCGGTTAAAAAGCTGCAAAAAAAGTAAGTGCAGTGTTGTTTGTTCAGTAACCGCATCTAAATTTCCAGTAGGCAAGAACGACACTGCCGCCAACGCGACCGGTGCGGGTTTCTTCACGGAGCTGGACTGCGTGTGGCTGCTGTATTGCAAGAACCTATTGGCGACCGCCGAACTGAACGCGCCTTACGGCCTCATGGCGCGGATCAATGGGTGAGCACCCTTACTTCAACCGACTGCGAGAAGAAAGGAGATGGATAGATTATTAGAATATTTTTTTCACTCCATCTGCTCGAAATGATGCATTTTGATGCCCGAATTTAGGACCTAAAACACCCTAGTTGTTCAAGCTAAGATGCATCAAAGTAAATTTAGTAAACTCAAAAATGGGTTTTGATTAAAAATCCAATTTTGAATCTATACAGGGTGGAATTTTGTAATGCCACCTGAAGGGGAAGTACTCTTAATACTGTAGATAGAAAATTTTACTCAAAGAAAACATTCCTTTATTTTTGAAAAGAAAGAAAACTGCATTCAAAGATTTTGAAAAATTCCCTTGCCTCACCCGGTAATTGAACCTACTAAAATCTGTGAAAGTTGCACCCTGTACTTTTATTGCATCGATCGTTAGAATCAATTATAAGGATGAAATCTCTCTAACAAACTTCATAAATTAAATGAAAGGAAAACAATGAAATCTTACATTATTAATTCAATGGGTCAAGTTAAAGCACTTTTACTCAAAGATCCGTTTCTTTATGTTTACTATGTTATTAATTAATAATTATCATTGACGTCATATATCCATTAAAATGACGAATTACTATTTAGATAAGACGATTGCAATTTGCACGTGTTTGTAATGCAGACTCCTTTCTTAGATGCGACTTAACAATATGTAAAAAATTAAATTTACATTAATTCTTATGAGAATGTAAACGACTTGAAATTCAGAATACGATTTATAACATTCACCACAACACGTTATTAAAAGTTACTAGAAATGAATTCGTTAGAAGAGTAAATTTGTGTATCTAAGAAAATGGAGCCCAATTCAAGCAATTAATTAATTAGTTAAATTAAGATTTCATTGTTTTCTTTTCAATTAATTTATGAAGTTTGTTAGAGAGATTTCATCCTTATAATTTACCCTAACGATCGATGCAATAAAAGTACAGGGTGCAACTTTCACAGATTTTAGTCGGTTCGATTACCGGGTGCGGCAAGCGAATTTTTAAAAATCTTTGAATGCAGATTTCTTTTTTTTCAAAAACAAAGGAATATTTTCTTTGAGTAAAATTTTCTATCTACAGTATTAACAGTACTTCCCCTTCAGGTGGCATTACAAAATTCCACCCTGTATACTAATGCACTCATTTACTAAGAAGTCGGACTTCTCTTTCACTCTTGAGGATTCGTTCTATATCTATTTCGCTCCAACCGAAGCAATAAGTTTTAAAACCGAGTTTGGAACTACTTACTGAACTTCCAAACTCTTTGCTGTAAAACTTTTAAGTACCTAATTGTCAAATATTTGAAATTGGAACGGAAGTACGCGTTTTCATTCCTCTCAGATCTGATGGTCTAGTGAAAAGCAGAGTGTTCTACACAGCCGCAAATCATTTTTAGTCTCCCTAGTGTTGAATCCCTCGCTCCTTCAGCGATGCTTCGTGAAAGCCCTCATTTCGCTCGGCCTTTAATGCAGGAATCGCCTCAGTTCGCTCTGGATTCAATTTCACAACCTCGACCCAAAAATTGGTTTGCGCCCTTGGTGAACAATCTACTATTATCGTATGTACACACATGATTACACACAAGGAGGTTGTGTTATATCTACGAATCCTTCGGATGCCCGGCTGCCTGAGTGATCTTAAAACGATCATGAAGGTTAAGCAACATAGGGCGCGTTCAGTGCATGGATGGGTGACCGTTCTATGACTAACGCTAGTGGCATTTTGCCGACACTGTAATTGGTGGTTGCTTATTGAGCAGAACGAAGAAGCTGATACAGCGAATGCAAAATTCATGCGCAAGGTTTTGTTTTCCCACTCCTCGTAGAGCGCATATCACTCCTTATTTAAATATTAACAATTTGCTTAATTTGGAGTCACGTCGTGCTTTTCACTTTGCGAGTTTGCTCTTTGGAATTATAAAAAAACAGAATCCCTCATATCTATACAATAAGCTAGAATTTAGTCAGCGTCAGTCACGTGTTCACCTATTATTAGTCTGTCCATCTCACCATTCATCGGCATTTCGAGGTAGTTTTCGTTACAGTGCCACTAAATGCTGGAACAACATACCGCCTCCTATTAAAGATTCTCCTTCTATCAATTGTTTTAAATTTAAAATCAAGCAGTATTTATTATCTATACAGAAGGAAAAATTGTAATGAACTCTCAAATATTGTACATCTTCTACATCTTTTATTTTTATATTTATGTTATCAAATTATTTTCTTTGTTAGGTGGTTGGTGCGACCAATCTACTTTCGTACCAAATGTGTTAATGGTCAGATTTCAACATAAACAAAATTTAATTCATAAAATTATGTATATTTTACTTACCAGCGGCCTTTTTGTAAGAACGCAATAGGGAATGGATGAAAATATCAGAAGTGCTTGATATTTTTTTCGGTGATAGGAATAACCTTCCTCAACGCGAGAAAAAAGTTTCAATTTTTTTGGCTTCGTAGTTAATTTTTAAATAATCTTAATATTTTTCCATTCGTAGTTCTGGGCTCAGTACGGCTTAACAGACATATTCCTTGGTCCGCTACGTATTAAAAAAAAATCTGTGGTGACATTGACAGCTTTTCAAGGTGGATTTTTTTTTCATACGTAGCGGCCTCAGGTAGCGGCTAAGGAATATGTCTGATATGCCGTACTAAGCCCAGAACGACGAATGGAAAAATATTAAGTATATTTAAAAATTAACTACGGGGCCAAAAAAATTGAAACTTTTTTCCCGCGTTAAGGAAGGTTATTCCTATCACCAAAAAAAATATCAAGCACTTCTGATATTTTCATCCATTCCCTATTCCTCTAATGTCAGTCCAAAACTATTGTATTTAATCCGACATCTACAAAGTCTGCATTCTTGGAATATTGTGGGGAGTTGAGTTTTTAAAACTGGGACCGATAGATTTTAGATTTTAGTTAGTCTAAGTTTTAGTTATAAGCTTTCAGGCATCCGCTGAAAACCAGCGCCGTATCTTTGCTGCGGCATTAAGCTGAACGGAAACCTTTTTGGTACCTACTGTTATATTTATTTTAAGTTAGATTAATTTTCCCCTGTATAAGTACCAAATAAAGAATTTCTATTCTATTCTAAAATATCAATTAAAAACCATTGTTAAGGTCTGCCAAAAATTCTACAAGTTCAAAATGGCTTTTTTCAGCATGGCTCTACGGATGTTGACCGGTGAGCTATCGGCGGATCGGGCTCTGGATACGATGCTCTACGAAGCACTCACTGGCTGGACAGAGCTGCGGTGTAATGACATGTTCCCGAGGTAAATATTAGAAGAAAACCGACCAAGTGCGAGTCTGATTCGCGCACGAAGGGTGCGCTAGTCGGACTCGCTCTATTTTAAAAATAATTATTCACGGTTTAATGAAAGTACCTGGGTGACCGAGCTTTGCTCGGTACTTTTCTTGTAATATAAAATAAAAATAATCCTTTTTGAACAAAAAAAGAACTTGGAAAAAAAACATCATGACTCTTGAAATCGGCCCGAAACGGTCGCCCGTTTTCCCGTCAGAACTATCCCAACCTTGCAGATGGATGCGAAATTTACCTCTGTATGTTATCATAGCAAATTTCAATTGCCTTAAAACACGGATAAAACAACGTTTTCTACAAATGTAACCTAGTTAGATCAATTAAATGCCCCCGAAAGCATCTGCCTACAAAATTTCGTGAAAATCGTTGAAGCCGTTTCCGAGATTCTGATTATATATAAATATATATACAAGAATTGCTCGTTTAAAGAGATTAGATTAAATGTTTTATTTTTTACTAGCTGACCCGGGGAACGTTGTTTCGCCTTTTTTCACATAAGGCTATGAAAAATAGATAACAACCTATTAGATTTGAGTTAATTGAATGAAAGGTAAATTGCGGTTTACGATTTATGACGTATATTTATATTTTAATACAAAACCCACAGCAAAAGTAAAAAAAAACTACTTACCGTTTACGTTCCAACCAATTTTCGGTGGATGTTTGCATGTAATATATACATCATATATATCTTTTTTTAATTTTATCTTTCTCCTAGAAGTTACAGGGCGGGGGACACACACATTTTACCACTTTGGAAGTGTCTCTCGCACAAACTATTCAGTTAAGAAAAAAATGATATTGGAAACCTCAATATCATTTTTGAAGACTTATCCATAGATCTCGCGTATAGGTTTGATGAAAAAAAAGTTGAGTTTCAGTTCCAAGTTTAACCCCCAAAATGTACTGTTTTTTTTTCAAGATCATTCGATCATTTTCACGATTTCAGCAAAATGTATCTTCATCATCAACCCATTAGCTAGGTATGTCCTCGCCGAGGGGCACGGGTTTCTTCCCTGAGGAAGTTATACTCCACCACGGAGGCCAAATTTATTTTATAAAAATAAATAAATAAACTCACGCCCGTTATCCCCGAGGGGGTAGGCAGAGGCACCAATCACTAGAACTAGACCCACGTTTTGGCGAGTTTATTAAGTAAATAATGATTTTTTACAGGTGCAGCAAAGTGAACGCCGCCTCCGTTGTAATGGAATCCATTTTGCAGCCCTTAAAGAAAACTCAGCCCGGAAATAAATCTAGGTAGATAATAAATAAACAAAATAATGTAGTTAGTACCTAACTTGATTAGCTACTAGAAGGTCAAACTTATAGTCTGTTAGCTTTTAGAATATACCTCGGGCTCTAGAGTAGGCTTCGGTTTTCGCCGAAAGCACACGAGTGTAATACTACTTCCTGCTCTGTATAAAACTTTTCTTCACTATTTTGAAAAGTTATGTAAAACATTTACATACAGTCACATACATTGCTTCTGGCCCCACACTAGGATACTGTGTCGTGGGAACCAGGAACAGCGATAAATAACAATACAAAATAAACCTTACATTATTGCAATATAATCGGTTTTTGATTGCGCAGCCGATTTATATTCTAGAAGCTCAAACTGTAGTCAAGAAGTTTTTCGAATAGATGGAGATGATTGTAATAACTAACTTTACTCTCAGTGTCGTAGCTAGGCGTGGGCTATGTGGGCCCTAGCCCACGGCCTCGCACTTAACACATTGGCTGCCAACTACGAGTATACTCGTATTGACTTCTTAGCGTGAGAACGGGATTGGATTCATTGTTGGCAGCCAATGTGTTAAAGGGGCCTCGCGAGGCCTCTTTAAATGTTTGACTTGAGTAACCCGATGGTAAGTTAAGAATAATTGGTATTTTTTAATAGGTATAACCAAAATTGGACGTGGTTTAGCAAAAAGGTTCCAACCCACAACATCTTTTAGTCTTTTTGAGTTAAATATACTAAAATGATCACTATTCTCCATATTTTAAGAATCAAACACTTTCATAGCGATCCGATGAGTATGTGCAAAGTTATGGCACTCGGTAGTCCAACCCACATTATGGAGAGCGTAAATGAGCTTAAACGAAAAAAAGTCAAATATCTCAAAACTTACTTTGTGTCGGTTGGAACCTTTTTGCTAAACTATGTCCAATGTCCGTTTTTTAATTCAATGCAAAAAAATAATGACGCGGTGTTACCGCTATAAAATACATAGGTTTACTCGGTAGATTGTTTTTACCGTAAATAGAAGACTCGTGTGACTAAGATCCTTATCACATCAAAGACATTAAAATTTAATTCCTCATGAGAGCGAGCATCATGAGCAGTCTAAAAAAAACACCTACGTAGCACAAACAAGTTTTACTTAGAAGTAAAATGGGGTTATTTGGTTTTTGCATAGGTACTAGCACATTCAGACATTGACCGCCTTTATTGTATTGAGATGTCGACGTGACAGTGTTATTTTTTTGCATTGAATAAAAAAACAGACTTTAGAAGTACAAAATGAGACTATCGGTACTCAATTGAACAGATACAATGGAAATAAGAAGGTTCTAAAGGACTGAACATTAAAAATAATGATGAAGCTCATTTTATGGGGCGCCTGTGTAGGTATTTTTAAGTAAAGCTTACGAGGCTTAATATGTCAATAAATACCCTTGGTTATCTGACCGTTAACTTTTATTGCCTATTGAAAAAGATTATTGCCGATAAATCCGAAAATACCTAATGAGCTAGACACACAGAACGAACGTAGGGCGAGGTTGCGGATAAGACGTACAAAATGTATGTATCTAAAGGCTGGGACGGAGCCCATTTTGATGAAATTTTATATGTATATTCAGTAGGTCTGAGAATAGGTTGCTATCTATTTTCATACACCTATCCTATATAAAATAACGTTTGCCGGGTCAGCTAGATAAAAGTTATTGGTCGGAAAGTAATGTTAATTATTCAATACGTACTTTTTAGTATTATAAGTTGTTATTTTTATTATAGACTGATATTACTTACCTACGTGTTTGTTTTATTTTTGCAATCTTTTGACTTAAAACAACAGTCTACTTACACAAAAATTGCTCTCTCACTGGGCTGGGTCAATGGAACTAGTGCGTATCCAAACGAAAACAAAGTCGCAGTAGTTCCATCATCATGGAAGTCGGCAATACGGTATTTGACACAAACAACAATAAATTATTTGAGATGCTCGATTAAAACAAAAATTACAAAATGTTGCGGAAAATGTACATATTCTTTTAATCATTTACTTGTTATTACAATTTTTAAATAGATGAAACATAAAAAGAGTGCTCTGAAATGTGACGTCACAAGCAAGTATTTTCGTACAAAATTCCGTTTTAAGTAACTCATTTGACATTTTGTCAAATACCCAATACTTACCTACTGCGAATGATTGGGGTGATGACTCTATTCCCAATATGTACTCTGTACAGTGCCACCATCTCATCTGTTCAGTTGATAGCGGTGCTGGTGGAGAATTTAGTAGTAACCTTTAAGAAATTTACCTAGAAAAATGAGAATATTTTAACCCGTCTTTTGATTGTAATGAAAATAGATCTATAAATCTTAACAAGTGAATAAATAAAACAAAAAATTGGGAACAGGATTTACAATTAGTTAGTTAGTTACTATTTTGCCCACCTAAACAGATAACTTGGTGGCGCTGTACTTTGAAGACCACAGCAACTTGGCAAAAAAAAAACAGACTAGGTATGGGATAAACCGGTATTTGACGCATACCATAGACCAAATATAATGAGCTAACGTCGATTCACATTTGTACATAGAAACTTTAAAATCACTGGCAGCCCAGGGGCTACATTTGAAAGATTGCCAGTTAATGTCATTAATGTAAGAAAAAAAACAAGCCTTTTTGAATTTGAAGAGTTCTTTCTTTCTTTTCTTTTCTGCTGAGGAAGATGTTCAACATGGCAGGAGATCAGGCGCAATTTTACCAATTAATAAATACCCTATTATCTACAGATAATGACATCCGATCCTAGGCTGAAGTGAGTACAATTATAATTATTAATCAGGAACGTAATATATGCTTAGACGCGGCCTGCTAACAATTTAGCAAGTGTTGAAAACTTCTTCAACGGCCTCGTGTCAAAACGTGGTCATGGAGGTTCACAAAGCAATATTTCTTGATCCCATTGAAATATAAATACAAAGGCAGCGCCTGTAGCTATTTTCCTACTTCTACCGGTTTCTATCTCTGGGACACTTGATGATTTTATTTTCGTCTTTACCTAACCGTCATGTCAATGCGAAGCTCATCACCTTAACCAGGCAACCATCAGGGTTGGATTTAGGTACGTTGAAGGGAGAGCACAAACAAATTAAAAAGAGTATTTTGTACAAAATTATAGTAGGTACCTAGTAGCAATCGACACCCAATCAGAGCACTTTCCTTACGGACATAATTTATGCTGTCCGCTACGCACCGAGCGGTCGGATTTCTTACGGCCAAATGGTGTCCCTTAACCTCGTGAGAACCAATGTAGTAAGAGAAATACAAAAACCATTGTTATTTTCAAGGTCGGTTCTCAGGAGGTTAAGTCGCTTTTTACATTTTTCTAGGTTATAATGTCTCTGCGCTCGCGCGTGTCCGCGGAACAAATAAGGATGCTCCTCGATTTCGGGCATTCAGATTTGGCGGCAGTCGATACCCTGGCGGCCCCGAAGGCGTGCTGGCGGCACGACGTCTTCGGCAAAATATGATGACAGACAGATTGAATGCTGTCGCGGCGGGGTGCTCTAAACCGACAGAGGGTTGGCGTCGCGTAAGTAGCATTTTTTAACGCTGGATTGTGTAAATAATTTCCCTATGAGAGTATCAGGTAGGATAGCTTTTAATAATAATAACATGGGCCTTTTAAGTTCGTCAATACAACCAACTACCATCTAAACTTGAAAGGTAGGTGTTGTACACTTAACAGCAACTAAAATATACACATGGCTACAATGGATTTTTCATCTACAGTAATATAACTTACTAATGTTACTGTGTAAGTGTTAAGTGCCGAGTTTACACGGTCTTAGTACGTTCGGACCGAGTGCGCCATTGGAGTAAACTAATGCTTCTGATTGGACTGTTTTTCGTCACCACACTAAAATGCCCAATCAGAAGCATGAGTTTACTCGGATGGCGCACTCAGTCCGAGCGCACTAAGACCGTGCAAACTCGGCATAACTGAGGCAGATCATTTCAATAATATAACCTAGTTTTACAATAATATAACCTAAACTTACTAACATTGGTTTGTCTTATTGCCTGTTTTATCACTAATTTGCTCTTGCTTGTCATCTTACACCAGTATTGGATTGAATATAAGAATAAAGTGAAGTCCAGAGCGGCGGATCTACGGCGCGACGCTCAAGGCTAAGGCCTAGCCACGGGGAACGGCGGCGCGAACGGCGGTGCGGCAAGCGGGACGAAAATTCGCGCGGCGCGGTTTGCCGGCCACGGGCAGGCGCGTTTGCCGCCGGGACTAGTAGGGCAGGCCGGTCAAGAGCGAAATGTCTTTATCTCAAAGTAATATTTTTTTTTGTTCAATACATAATATTTGGAAGAGCGTAATCTACTCCATAGATTTGAATCGAGGAATCGGAGGAGAGGAATCGAGGTATACTATGGAGAATTCCACATTTTTCCACCGAAACATTTTTCGAGTCTACTAGAATTATTTTCGAATTATATTCTTCAGGATTAGAAAAAAAGTCAATGCAGCTAGTTTTAAGTGCCGCAGAAAAATTGATCTAATACATAGGTGCCATTTAATTAAGCTGACCATATTTTGGAGAATGTTAGTAGGTATCAATGAATTTTTTTCATAACTACATTTTTTCAGAAATATCGCTGCTAAAATATGGTCAGTTAATTAAATGTTACTCTGTATAATAATGTTTCATGAAATTAAATAACTTTTAGGTAGGTAATTATGTTCTTTATCAAAGTAACAAATATACCCCATTTTGTTAGTATTTCAGCAATAACAGTCTCGGTATTTATTATTCGCGGCGAAAACAACTAAACTCGTTTGATCTCTGCACTAGTCGCCGCGACTGCCGCTCGACGCCGTGGCTTGCGCCGTACTCGTTCATGTGTTTGTTTCACTCGCCGGCCGCGCCGCCATCGCCAGTCGCCGCCAGTCGCCGCTCGGTACATTTCGCCAGTCGCGCCGCCGTTCGCCGCTCCGCGTGGCTTGCTCCGTACATTTCTATGAGTTTGTTTCAGTTTGCCGCACCGCCGTTCGCACCGCCGATCCCCGTGGCTAGGCCGTAAAGTCGCTGACACTTCAAGAAGAGAGGGTGCTGCAATCATAGCTTTTTCTGTTCTATCTGTCTGTCTGCCTGTCCTTTAATGCTTTAGTTGTTTAGTTTCGTTTTTCTTTTATGTATTATTATTAGTTTTAGTTTTGTAAATACTATGTAATTACTTTTCTGATATGTCATTATTATTTTTAATCATTTCTACTTATTATTCATTATTATTATTATTATTAGTTTTAGTTTGAAAATACTATGTAATTACTTTTCTGTTATGTCATTATTATTTTTATTCATTTCTTATTATTCATTCTTATTATTAGCACATTTCATTTTTTTATTGACATATTTTTTAAATGTTCAGATTTACATTACTTTTTTAATATTATTATTAGTATTAGTTTTGTAAATACCCTACCCATTAGTTTCTATTAGTTTTATTAAGTATTACAATTAATTAGTTTATAAATTACTTTAATAAGTTTTTACACTAAACAATTACATCTACTTTTTAAAATGTTTTAACTAATTTGTATTGAATGTTCTATTTTAATTTGTATTGACCTTAAATTGATTATTATTTAATTTAAATTTTATTGGAATTGGATGTAATTTTATCTATTTTTAATATTTTTAGAGGGTGCTGCATTTGATAGGTCCTGTCGCGGTTGATAGCTTGCCGTCATGCGGCTACCTTTTTCTGTTAGTTTGCCTATTTGCATGTCATTATTAATATTTTTAAAATTGGTTTAATGTCATTATTATTTTTAATCATTTCTTTTTATTATTCATTATTATTATTATTCGTTTTATTATTCATTATTATTATTATTAGTTATAGTATTATTTATTCATACTAAATTGCATGAATTTGCATGTCATTATTAATGTTTTTTAAATTGGTTTAATGTCATTATTATTTTTAATAATTTCTTTTTATTATTCATTATTATTATTATTAGTAAATAAATAGCTTTAGTTAAGTTTTTATAAATATATTTTTATTAGTTTTAGTTTTGTAAATACTATGTTATTTCTGTTATTTTTATTACTTTTCTGTTATTTTTATTTAACTCATTTCTTATTATTCATTATTATTGTAATTGTCCTTGTATAATGAAATAATGAGTGAAGCTGGGATACCAACTGTGGACTTAACTATGACCAGCGATAAGACCTGCACTCACGAAAACAGCAACAGTATAAAAATGAACAGTGCGAAGAAAATAAAAAAGTACATAAAAACAAAGAAATACATTCAGAAGGTGCAAAAACTAGTTAAGCAGAACCGTAAGAGTATAGAATGTGTACCTCTTCACCGCCAAAAGATACAATTAGAAAAAGAAATCACTGAGTGCCAGAAGGAACTATTTGAAGACAAGGTGGACCATGAACTAGCAATGGCTGAGCTACAATTACAAGTGGAAGATCTGCGATTCCAATTACTGGACATTACTTGTAAATACTCAGTAGTACAGACCCAGAATAACAACTGCATTTCATCTATGAACGGGTTGATTGCTTTAAGCAAGGACAATCTGGAACGCATTGAGTCTAACACGGTCCAGATTTATGATGACTCTGCAGAAGGATTAACCTCGTCACCTCTACCACCACCATCGAACCTGCCTGGAGACCCAGCCCCTCTACATCCGAGCTCCAACCATCAACTGATCAGTCAACAGCCAAGTTTACCGCCGTCCATTGTGCCAGACATTACAGCCTCTATACAGCTGGATTGTGCACAGCAGCATGGAGGAAAGCTAAGCAGACAAGTTGGAAGTGGGGGCAGAGCGAAATCAACTAAAGACACCAAAACGATACCACCAAAGTCGGGACCTACGGGCAGCTTAATTGAAGACGATGACACTCCCTTTAGGACTCTAATTTACTCTGATGAAATAGGTAGAGGTTTAGGTACAAGGCTTCAGTATAACTTGAGACAGCATGTGGAGAATGTATGTATGCCAAATGCATCTCATATTGAAATAGTTAACGCTGTGCTTAGCAAAAAATATGACAGAAATACAACTATTGTATTATTAATGGGGAACAGCACAGGAATAAAACAAAATGACTTAATAAATTATTGAGTCCATAAAAGCTTTGCAAGTAAGGAAAATTATTTTCTGTGCTTTTCCCTATTCTAAAGCTTTTTCAGATTCACAAAATGACCGGATAGATAAATTAAACCGGCTACTGTACAATTTAACCTTTGGTCATAGAGACCGAGTACTTTTTTTTGACACGAATAAATTTATTCGAAATTTTATTTTAACTCTGGACACAATGCATGTGCCCCTCTCTTCTAAACGACTTATTGCCAAATTGTTGGCATTCAATATTTATGACCCTATTATTGTTAAGACAATAACGCAGGGACCTCTAAGTAATAGAAATTGTAAGACAAGTGACACTTGTCAACCTCTGTACTCTGAGGTTGTGAAGAAAACTTATAGTAGGTTAAATTTGACTGCTGATTTAAACTGCCAGCGCAGACAAAACAGCCCTCCTTGAAAAAACTATTTTTAGTTAATCAGAACATACAGGAAACAGGAACAGCCCTCCTTGAAAAAACTAATTTTAGTTAATCAGAACATACAGGGTGGTTTTTCTGGAAAATTATTAGAATTAGAGTTGTTTTTAGAACAACACAGAGTGGATATACTTTGTGTCACAGAGCACTGGCTACTAGAGACTCAAATGAATTTTTCTGTGAATAATTATCAAATAGCCAGTTGCTTCAATAGAAAGTCTGCAAGGCATGGGGGGGTCCTTGATACTACCAAAAAATAATTTGAAATTTAAAGAACGGAATGATATTTGCAGACTTTCTGTTGAAAAAGTAATTGAAATATCGTGTGTTGAACTGTCTGGTCGCTGGTAGGGGGCCTTGTACAGGCCCCCTACCAGCGATTACAGTTTATTTGAAACCATATTAGAGGATGTTTTAAAGGTAGCTTCTAGCAGCAATAAGAAAGTCATAGTCTGTGGTGACTTCAACATCGACTTAATGGCAGACACCGCCTTGAATACCAAATTGACAATTCTCTTCAAATCGTTTAATCTAATAAATATTTTTTTGGAGCCTTCTAGGATAACTGAAACTACTGCCACCTGCCTAGATAATGTTTACTGCGATTGCGATTTTTCAGATTATTCCACAGTAAATTGTCTAAAGTCATACCACAGCGGTCAAGTTGTGCATTTCGAAATAAATACAAAAAACGCTGAACCGGTTATCCTCTGCTGGCCCGTAACAAGTAAAAAATTAGTTTCGTTTAAATCAGTCCTCGAAAGTGGTATAACGACTCAAGCAAATTATGAAATGCTAATACTCATTACAAAGAGTTATTCGAAGTCGTTCAGATAGTTTTAAAAAGATTTTTAAATTGCGCCATCTAAAAAGCAACGACAATAGAGTAGGATTTAGTGAATGGGCAAAGTTAGGTATTCGAAAGAGCAGAGACACACTTTATGAATTATATGACAAAAAGACTTATACACATGATGCCAACTTCATACAGTACGTAAAAAAATATTCAAAATTATTTAGGGCCGTCTGCCATAAAGCTAAATGCGATCATATAAAAGGTAAAATCCAACAATCACCGAATAAAATAAAAACAATTTGGACCATAATAAATAGAGAAACGGGTAAAGCAAAATTAGGAGACCGAGATATTTCACTTAAGATCGATGACAAAATAATAACAACAAATGAAGGTATCGCTGCGCTTTCGAACAGTTCTTCACTAATGTCCCAATCGTAACTACAGCTCCATTAGACTCGTCACCAGATCGTGCGGCGACATTATTAAGGGACCATGTCCCCGCGTGCGAACACGATTTTACATTTAATTACATTGAGCCCTATGTTATTGTTAAGAATTTTAAATTATTGAATCTTAAAAAAACCGAGGACTTGTGGGGTTTGTCAGTAAAAATAGTTAATTCAGTGATAAATATCGTAGCTTTGCCGTTAGCACAGATTTTCAATAAATGCGTAGTTGAAGGAGTATTTCCCAGACCTTATGAAATATAGTAGGTTAGTGCCCTTATTTAAAAGCGGTGATAAACAAGACCCAACAAATTTTAGACCCGTTTCAGTCCTACCAGTATTAAGTAAAATATTTGAAAGAATTATCTTAGATCAATTGCTTATTCATTTCAATAATTACCAACTCCTCCATAGTCAGCAGTTCGGTTTCACTAAAGGGCGGAATACAACAGACGCTGGAGTCATGTTAGTTAAACATATTTTCAGTGCGTGGGAGGATCATAATGATGCTATAGGAGTATTTTGTGATTTGTCAAAGGCATTTGATTGTGTAGACCACAAAACACTGCTCTCAAAATTAAAACACTATGGAATAAAAAATTAAGTTTAGATCTTCTAAAATCATATTTAGAAGGAAGGGTTCAAAAAGCAGACATAAACCGTATTAAATCGTCAGGTTCACTTGTAAAAATGGGAGTCCCCCCAGGGATCTATCTTAGGGCCGTTCCTTTTCCTGGTCTATGTAAATGATTTACCGTTTATGGTACAATAATGTGTGAGATAGTGCTATTTGCTGATGACATGTCACTTATTTTTAAAATAAAGAGACAGGAAAATAATCTTGACGAAGCAAATAATGCTCTCTCGCACGTTCTAGATTGGTTTACAGCAAATAATCTGTTGTTAAATTCAAAAAAGACAAAATGTATGAAGTTTACCCTACCTAACGTTAAATTAGTTGAAAAGAACATTGTAATTGAAAATAATAAGCTAGAATTTGTTGAAGATACTGTATTTTTGGGCATCACAATCGATGCCAAACTACAATGGGGTCCACATATTATAAAATTGGCACATAGACTAAGCTCCGCAGCATATGCCGTGAAAAGAATCCGAGAACTTACTGACGTTGCAACTGCTAGGCTTGTTTATTTTAGTTACTTCCATAGTATTATGTCCTATGGTATAATACTATGGGGCCGGGCAGCAGACATTGAGACTATCTTCATATTGCAGAAGAGAGCGATCCGATTTATTTACAAGCTAGGTAGTAGGGACACACTAAGAAATTTTTTCAAAGAAATCAACATCCTAACAGTTGCAAGCCAATACATTTATGAAAATATTATGTACGTTAGGAAAAATATTAAAGACTTCGAAACACTTGGTAGCCATCATAACGTTAATACTAGGAATAAACATAAATTGTCATTTCCACGATTTAGACTTGCAAAAGTGAATACTTCCTTTATGGGGCACTGTATAAGGTTCTATAACAAGATACCCCAAGATATATTAGAGTTACCTCCAACGCGATTTAAGAATTGTGTTAAGCACACTCTTTGCAAAAAAGCTTATTATAAAATCAACGATTATTTAGAAGACAAGGACGTATGGCTTTAAATAGTAGTTTAATATTAAATTTAATCAGAGGATAAATGTGTCAAGTGTTCAACACATCCAAGATATTGTTTTGTAAGTTTTATTTGTATTAGCTTTAAGTTGATTTGAGAAAAGATGGTCAGAGTGGAGTTTTTTATTCCGCTGCCTTTTTCTCCACTACAGACGGCCCCAAGGCAGCGGCTAACATTATACATAACTGTATGTAAATTGACATTCAACAAGCAGAATGTAAATTCTTTACGTTGAAATAAATTTCTGATTCTGATTCTGATATTATTAGCACATTTAATTTTTTATTGACATATTTTTTAAATGTTCAGATTTAAATTACTTTTTTTAATATTATTATTAGTATTAGTTTTGTAAATACCCTACCCATTAGTTTCTATTAGTTTTTTTAAGTATTACTTATATTAATTAGTTTATAAATTACTTTAATAGTGTTATTTAAGACTGTAACGATTACATCTACTTTTTTAATTTTTTTAACTAATTTGTATTGACCTTAAATTTATTATTATTTAATTTAAATTTTATTGGAATTGGATGTAATTTTATCTATTTTTTATTTTGTTTCACATGTTTGATGAGGCCGCCAATTGTACTGTATCTTTTTATGTTTTGTATGTGTTTTCCTGGTACAATAAAGAATATTCTTATCTTTAATTTTTTATTTGATTTCATTGAGGCTACGAGCTATTATTTATTTATATTCTTATACAGGGTGGAATTTTGTAATGCCACCTGAAGGGGAAGTACTCTTAATACTGTAGATAGAAAATTTTACTCAAAGGAAACATTCCTTTATTTTTGAAAAGAAAGAAAATTACTGTATTCAAAGATTTTCACAAATTCGCTTGCCGCACCCGGTAATCGAACCTACTAATCTGTGAAAGTTGCACCCTGTACTTTTATTGCATCGATCGTTAGGGTCAATTATAAGGATGAAATCTTTCTAACAAACTTCATAAATTAGGTGAAAGGAAAACAATGAAATCTTAAATTGTTTTAATTATTTACTGGTAAACTAAGTAATTATTTGCTCGAAATGGGCTCCATTTTCTTGGATACACAAATTTCTTCTAACGAATTCATTTCTGGTAACCTTTAATAACGTGTTGTGGTGAATGTTATAAATCGTATTCTGAACCTCGACTCTCAACTCCTTGAAAAGTATTTTTTGATCTGACTGCGTAGAGGACACAAATCTTTCACATATTTTCTGCATTTTTTATAGAGCATGTCTTCTTTATTTGAACGAATCTTTGATTTGGTGAAATCTTTGTGCTGAAATAAATAAGAAATTCACATAAGTATTTCTGATAAAAACTGGCTGCAGCCGACACGAAAAAAAGGAACTTCAGATAGTTATATTTTTTTATTTTTATTAGAAAACTAACTAACCTTGACAGCTGACGGTTTCTCATCTAATCTATCTATCTAATCTCTTTAAACGAGCAATTCTTGTATATATATTTGTAGGTACTGATTATTCTACTTTCTTTATTGGTCTACGCTTTCGGCATCTCTATTTGAGATTTTTGAGATATTTGATCAACCATTACTGATTATTCTATTTTCTTTATTGGTCTACGCTGTCGCGTACGCTACGCGTAGACCAATAAAGAAAATAGAATAATCAGTAATGGTTCTACGTAAAGCATGCTTGCTTAAAGAGCATGGAAATAATGCGAAGCAAATAAGGCTGAGACAACTTTTTGTCGTTTGCAGAGGTGACCCTTATAGAGCCTTCTAAAGCCTTAAAACACATTCGCAACTACTAATTTCACGGTGCATTGTATATATGATACTCTCAAGATTTGATATTAGGGACGGCTTGTATTTTATAATGAATTTCCACATCAATAGCTGTGCGAGGTCGCAATAGCAGTGTTATTCTAAGCGGTGCTACCGCTCTGAAGACATGCAATGCAGTCTTTTGTTTTTATATTATTTTGTGAGTATTTTGTTGCGTAATTTTTCATTGCCATAAATTACTTAAGCTCACGTCTGTGTGCTCGAGGGGTATGCAGAGATCCGGGCTTGACACTTGCCGTTAAGTTTTTGACATCATCATCATCATCATCATCAGGCTATATTAGTCCACTGCTGGACATAGCCCTCCCCTAATAAGTGCCATAGCGCCCTGTGTTCAGCTTGCCGCATCCAGCATCTGCCTGCAGTTTTTCGCAGATTGTCATCCCACCTGGTCGGAGGGCGTCCTACACTACACTACACTACTTTACACTACACTACACTGCACTACACTACATTTTTGACATAGTGAAATGAAGTTTTGCTGGTTAGTTAGCATGTTAAGCAAGTTTTTAAAATGGAAAACAATTTTTTTTAAAAATAAACTTTTTATTATTATTATTTAGGCGTATTCAGGAGAAAAAATACGGCTCTAAGCTAATAGGGCAAGAGAAAAAATTTTTTTTGAAATTTTGGGGAACGTGTTAAAGATAAGATAAGATAAGAATATTCTTTATTTAAAATACAGAAAAAAATCTCCGAAACTATTCACTTTGGTAGAACATAGGTACATGGGGGTTATTTGAATAGGCCTTAGTAAGCCCCATCCAAGAATTTCGTTTGGACCATGTGAAATGCAACACCGTGTATAGACTTTTAGACTTGTATTCTAGCATGGGTAGTGCGATGCAATAGCACGAGTTACACGTTTTGTGGCGCTAAAATGTCAGAATTTGACAGTCGATGAACAATGTAAAGGCGGCCTTTTTACATTTAAAACGCGCGAATGGGTTCTTTAGGTGATTATGTGCATCTAATGTCATTTCAGGTGGGGCGGCCAGAATTTCGTGTCATGACCCTGCATCTCTGTACAAACAGCTCCGGGACCATGGCGACCTAAATCCTTCACTCAGTCTCAAGGACTACTTGCAAAAAACAGCAGAGCAAGATAAACTAGCCGAAATACAAAGAAGTGCTCACGATGTACCCGTAGAAGTGGGCATGGATGTAGAGAACAATAAAATTTATAATACCCATGACGATAGCGATGTTGTAGAAGCAGCTAGACGCACCAACAGTATAAAGTTCTTTGAATGGTTTAAAAACGCTTTCAAAGGCAATAAAAATGTCCATAAAACCGATGCCGTTGGAGCTCTTTTCGGTTATCTGAAGAAAAATCAAGAAGTCCAGACGAAAATAGCCAAAATCCTGACGAGCCTCACAGAATCCATAACGACGTTGAACAAATATTTAGAAGAACATCACAATAGGGGAGAAATATTGATAAGAGTGCCGTATTACAATATTACTCGTGTAAAACGAAGCTCAGTTAGAAAACCGGTCCCTGCCTATCCAAAAACAGTAAACGTTACAAAAAAAGTTGAAGTCAAAAACGTAACTAAAGCGGTTGAACCGGCGGTCGATAGTGAAAACGTCGAAATACTGAACGTTGGTAAAAATGTAGACATTGATCCTCCAAATGGCACCAAAGACGCTGATCCGGCGAATGATGCTGAAAAGATATCTGTTGATGAGAATTCTAGAGAACCATGCCAGCTAAGCAACACAAGGAGAAACCTCAACTCTGCAGCCTTATACAATGAAGCATTAGAAGTAAAACAGAAACTTTTAACGTACATAGAGGAATATTTCCAAGAAGTAAAAGACCAAATAAGCAAACTGCAAGAAATGAAGCAAGTATACTCAATGGATAGCAGTTTTCGCGTAGGCTACATAGTTGCTAACGTTGACATACTCCAAGATAATATAATCAAATTGAAACAAGAGACTGCCGCAAATTACAGCTCGTGGTCCGAGCGACAGTTGATAGAAGTATTTGATAAGCTGAAAGCATCGGACAAGGTATTGACAGGCTTGATGCAGACTGTAAGGACAATTTACTCCGGTGACAGCAAAGATAAAAACCTGAAGAAGATACCAGCGCTCGGAAGCAGTAGCATCGGGGATTTAGTTAGGAAAGACACGATGTAACCAAGTTTTTCACGCTACGTCAGACTGAATCTTATACTTATACACTAGCTGACCCGGTGAACTTTGTTATGCCAGATAGGGATATGAAAAATAAATATTTTTATCCTACCGAATTTACATAACAATATAAAATTTCATTAAAATCTGTCAATCCATTTCGGAGGAGTACGCGCACTAACACTGTGACCCGAGAATTTTGTATATTAGATCAGATAGTAAAATTTGGAGAAGCAGGATTGGATTTATCTTGGCATTTTTTAAATCGGTTATTTTGAGAATTGGACGGCCGGCCACATGTAATGTTTATCCTCTTAAAATCAACAATTCAGGTGTTTACGTTGAAACATTTTCTTATGTCATGTTTTGCGAAGCAAGAAAATATAAAAGTTTGAGTACCGCTGTTTTTTTTTTAAACATTCCATAACGGAGGAAGTTCGAATGAAATTTAGTCCGATCTGTTACTCATAGGGAAGAATCGCATTACTTACTAACTAATTTACAGGCTTCTTTGCTATGGTAAGTTCAGCAAGACAATTTGAAATCATAAGCTGCTAACCAGTTAACATTTAAACAACATAATATCTAAAGTAGTTATGTAAGGAAATTAGATAAGGATTTTTCATACAAAATGTATGTATGTAAATGTATGTATCAGGCATTTTTTACTATAATATTTCTGTCTGTGAAAACTTTTTATTGGCTCTTTGTCTTCCATCATCATCAACCCATTTCTGTCCCCACCGAGGAGCAAGGGTCTCTTCACTGAGGAAGGATTCATAGGCCATACTCCGCCACGGGGACCAAGTCCGGATTGGTGGAGGCTTGTAAGACTAGTGGCTGGTCTTACTGTCAGAAGTCTTCAAGCCGCCTTAAGGCCTCTGACTTGGCTTAACGTGCCTTGCGAAGCACGGAATCGCTCGGAAAAATGCCACTAGCGTTAGTCATAGACAGTGACCAATCCATGGACTGAACGCGCCGTATGTTGCTTAACCTTAGTGATCGTTTAAGATTACTCAGGCAGCCCAGGCTACGAGCGATTCTTTGTTTTTATTTCAGTTGAAATGTATGATGTTTTATAGCTGTAAGTTTTCCTTATTAAATAAAATAAAATAAAAATCCCAATCACTTGGAATTTTGTACGAAGAAATCTAATCTCTTTAAATGAGCAATTCTTGTATATATATTTATATATAATCAGAATCTCGGAAACGGCTCCAACGATTTTCACGAAATTTTGTCGGCAGATGCTTTCGGGGGCGTTTATTTGATCTAACTAGGTTACATTTTTAGAAAACGTTGTTTTATCTGTGTTTTAAGGCAATTGAAATTTGCTATAATAACATACATAGGTAAATTTCGCGTCTACCTGCAAGATTGGAATAGTTCTGACGGGAAAACGGGCGACCCGTTTCGGGCCGATTTCAAGAGACCCGGTTCGAGTCATGATGTTTTTTCCTCATGAAGTTCTTTTTTTGTTGAAAAAGGATTATTTTAATTTTATATTACAAAAAAAGTACCGAGCAAAGCTCGGTCACCCAGGTACTAGACTTTATACCTAGTCAATGAAATAACAATTGGCGTAATAACATCAGTCTATTGAACAACTATGCATTTTAGAGATTCGCCCCTGCTCTGCCACGTCTTATTTCTCAAGGTGGACTCGGCATAGTAGTTGGCGTCGGTTCTGCGGGACCTGGTGATTCTGAGGCCGTTGCTGTAACAGAAAATGTTCAGAGTGAGGTCATAGGACGCAAAAAAAAAACTTATAACGAAGGATAATAGTAGATTGTTCACCAAGGGCGCAAACAACATTTTTGCGTCGAGGTTGTGAAATTGAATCCAGAGCGAACTGAGGCGATTCTTGCATAAAAGCCCGAGCGAAGCGAGGGCTCTAACTAAGAATCGCTGTAGGAGCGAGGGATTCAACACTACCGAGACCAAAAATGATTTGCGCCCGTGTTGAACACTCTGCTTTTCACTACCATCTGAGAGGAATGAAAATGCGTATGTAGCTACTTGCGTTCCAATTTCAAATATTTGACAATTAGGTACCTACCTACT
Organism: Yponomeuta plumbellus; assembly: GCA_947310845.1. NCBI lineage: Eukaryota > Metazoa > Arthropoda > Insecta > Lepidoptera > Yponomeutidae > Yponomeuta > Yponomeuta plumbellus. Next base: position 6,501,453 of record OX371220.1, on the reverse strand, counting down.
TAAAAGTTTAGCAGCAAAGAGTTTGGAAGTTCAGTAAGTAATTCCAAACTAGTTTTTAAAACTTATTCTATTTACTTAAAGGTACCTAAAGGTAAATAGATTCAAAACCCAATTTTGAGTCTATTTACTTTGATCAATGCATCTTAGCTTGAACAACAATAGCGTGTTTTGGTCCCTAAATTTGGGTATCGAATTGCATCATTTCCGAGCAGATGGAGTGAAAAAATTATTATTAGCAATAATAGCGCCAAAAACGATGTGAGGGCCCAGTGGGTGGATCAATCGAAGCGGGAGTCCCAGGTTCGACTCCCAGTGCTTTTGTGAAGTTGTAGTAGCAAAAACACTCGCTAACTGTGAAGAAAAAAATCTTAAGGAAATCTGAGTGTCCGGCGCTTGAAATCACCAATCCGCGGTGGGCGCGCGTGGTGAATTTAATAATTTAATCCACCTAAATCCGAATCCTATACCCAAGCCAGAGAGAGGCCTAGGGCGGCTTGAAAACTTCTGACAGTAAGTGGAGGTGCCCCCCCCCCCCCGCCCCCCCCCCCCAATCCGGACTTGGCCCCCGTGGTGGAGTATGGCCTATAATACCTTCGTCAGGGAAGAGACCCGTGCCCCTCGGTGGGGACATGATGGGTTGATGATGATGAATCTGGTACCTAAATAATTCGATTTGTATCTTACCCAACGTAGTGGTATCGGAGTCCGTGGCTTGAGTATCGTTGTCCGAAGACGCTGTAATAAAATGTTCGAGTCAAAGAGACGTTTAGTAGACTACTCGTTTAGCAGAAGCAAGACACGAACACACCACCACAACAATACTTGCGTGTGACAATGCGCGACGCGTTTCGGCTCTAACACGAGGCTTCCTCAGGCTCGCAAGCACGAGTGACCGTCACCCCAAAAACATTCGGTGTTAGAGGCGAAACGCGTCGCGCATTGTCTCACACAAGTATTGTTGTCGGTGGTGGTGTGTTCGTGTCTTGCTTCTGCTTGAAAAAGTGCGAGGGAGGGCGGTGCATTAACTAACCGCATGGTGCTTGTGGGACATTGGCGGAATTTAGCAAAGTAATTTTCTCAATTTAATGCTATTATGGATTTCCGCAAAGTAACGCCTGATTCTATAGAATAGCAAATAATGTTTTGCCGTTTCAAGTGTTGATTGCACTCAGGCTCTTGAGATTCTTAGGTAGATCAATATTCGTACAAACTATGAGCCGATTTCTGAATTGGGAATTTCACTAAGTAATTACTTAACTGTAGTGCTGTCTCGACAAATTTCGAGCGTGACAGAACGTTACTTCTGTATTTACTTATTGTTCGGCCGCTGGGAGTTTAGGATCCTGACACATATGACTAGTGATGGGAGAAAATCAACGTTATCGTTCCTTACGTTATTCTTAACTAGCTTTTGCTACGGACTCACGATTAAGTACTTTTGTTTTTTATACGATCTTCACTCCGTCATCTCTTGTGCCATTTTCGCAGGCATTTTAGAAGGGTCATCATCTTTTTTGTGCCGAATGGCGGTGAAGTGTTGTGGCGAGCTGTGCGACCTTTTATTTGAGCCCAGATCAGCTCAATCGCTTTGTACGGCAGTGATACGGAGAGATTCTGAGAGCGCGATGATCATTTTCTAAAGCCTGTTCATCAACTTCTTATCGTTAAAGGGACCGTTATTATTTTCGTTATTTTTGATACGTCACTACAAAAAAATACGGTTGACATAACCTTGTGACAGCGTAGTAAGTATTTTACGCACGAACATTAAATATTGATTTCTTCTTATTTAACATTTAAATCACTGTGCAAAATATAACATTGATTGTAAGTTTACACAATGATATAGTTTCAATGACAATGATAAATAGGACATAAAAATATTTTAATCGAAAATTTAACGCCACTTCAAGGTTACGTCGTCCGTTCAAACATGACCTGTCAGGATCGTATTCTCCCAGCGGCCGGACTTTAGCGTAGGTAAATTCTCAATTCAGAAATCAGCCCATAAGTTTGTATGTACGAACCTATGGCCCTATGTATTCGATGAAGGTGATTTGAGAAAAGATAGTCAGGGTGGAGTTTTTTTTCTGCCTTTTACTCACTACACTCGGCCCCAAGGCAGTGGCTAACATTAATATTATAAGTATACTAGCTGTTGCCCGCGACTACGTCCGCGTGGGCTTTAGTTGATGTTTGCAAGTGTTTGCAAATAAGATAGGGATACTTTTAGCGCATGCGAAAGAGCTTTCATACTAACTTCGCAACCCCCTCTTGCCCCCTTAAGGGATGATTTTCGAAAAACTACTTTACACGTCTTTCATGACTTTCAATGAAGGACCTTCATTCTGAATTTCATTCGAATAACTTCAAAAACGGCAAAGTTTCATACTAAGTTTGCACCCCCCTTTTTCCTCCTTAAGGGATGATTTAAAAAAGACTATTTTACACGTGTATGATAATTAAATGAAGAACCTTCGTACCACATTTCATTCGAATAACTTCAAAAACGGCAAAGTTTACTAACTTTGAACCCCCATTTTACCCCTTTAGGGGTTGAATTTTCAAAAATCATTTCTTAGTGCTCCCCTACGTTACAAAAAGAACCCCTGTGGAAAATTTCAAGTTTCTAACCCTTATAGTATAGGCCCTGCGTTGATATGTCAGTCAGTCAGTCAGTCAGTCAGTCAGCTTCTCCTTTTATATATATATATATAGAGATTGCCATTCGACAAACAGAATGTAAATTCTTTACGTTGAAATAAATTTCTGATTTCTGATTGCTCAGCCAGGACACAGAATTATTGAAGTTTCCTTGTATCTAAGATGGTATACAATTGGCTCTGTTATCGCTTAGAGCGTTCTTTTCCAGACAACCTTTGATTGGAGAGAATAGGGTAGTTTCCAGGGTCAAAATAACTAAATTCTATTTAGTCCGTATTTTAGATTTTTAGATTATAAAAAAATATTGGACACGTTTTTTTTCGATTAAACAAAAAATAACAAATATATAGCTCATTAAAGTTACGTGTGATGTCACGCCGTGCTGCATTTTTTTAGCACGGAATGACGTCACACGTAACTTTATTGGGCTATATCTTTGTTATTTTTGGTCTAATTTACAAATAAAAAAATACGTGTCCCTTATTTATGAATAATCTAAAAGACGGACTAATTACATTTTTAGGGCAACTAGCCCATTGCAGGAAGGGCATAGATTGTAGATAGATAGAGTATAGATTAATGTGTGTGATTGGTTTCACTAAGAATCGGTGGCAACTTAGCGGTAGAACGTCGCTCACGCATTCGGGAGTGCGTAGGTTCGAATGCCGGCCCTTATGTATCAACGACTTGGTTTTAGTGTTGTGTGTGAAGTTGCAGCATAAAAGAACGTGGTCCCAATAAATGATTCCGGTCTTATCTTACATGGAGTAGAAGTTTCCGGGCTCGTGTATTGAGTGGAGAAATCCGTAGTCGTATCAGGAGTAGGCGTCGACGTGGCTGTAATCAATAAATAGATACTTAAAAACAAAAATAAAAAAAACCGACTTCAAACAAAAAACTATTCCAAAATAAATTTATTATAATACGTCATAATGAAACTGATCATTTTGACGTTGCATACGAAAGTCGTTGACATAGTCCACCGGATGAGTAACTTGAAGTGGCAGTGGGCGGGGCACATAGCACGCAGAACTGATAGCCGATGGGGCCAAAAAGTGCTCGAATGGAGACCACACATCGGCAAGCGCAGCGTAGGACGACCAGCCACAAGATGGACAGACGATCTCATCTGGATGATGGCTGGATGCAAGCCGCTTCCAACCGGTCTTTTTGGAAATCCATGGTCCTCCTATGTCTAGCAGTGGACTTGTTGTGGCTGAATGATGATGATGATTTGATGATAATAGCATGATTCTTTGACTTACACTCTTCCACTTGCATAATGGTTTTGGTGACCCGTTCGCCCTTCGCGTCGAAGACGGCCTGGTAGACCCCCATATAGGCCGGCCCGAAGTCGGCAATACGTATTGTGATGGTCGAGGACGTCGTCTTGAAGGGAACAAGTATTAGAAGGTATATTATTAACAGGAACATGATTAAGTCAAGTCAGACGCCTTAACCTTCGTCAACCTTCACATTTTAGTTGCAAAGTCACCCGTAATGCAATGCAGTAAAGTGCATGGGTGTTAACGATGATATGCTGTCGACTGTACGTGCCTTACTTATTGGCCATGCTACATTTTTGAACTTGAACAGAAATATCAAAACTATTTCGAGAATGATGCTTTCAGTACAATTTCTAAGTATCAGATTTGTAAATAAGTCTATATTTTTTAAGATATTAAACACAAAGCCTTGTTCTTAAGTTGTTTTTTCTATGACGTCAGCAAACACAGTGAGTATAAATCCTTTGCCTTGCAAAAACATTTGTTTTTTTTTGTATAGGCAAAGCCTATCTATTTAATCTTGGTCTGATAACGCCACAAACACCAACATATTAGAAAAATATTAAAAATAAACATAATTAAGTAATAAAACTCTAAAATACTGAAATTAGTAACTTAAAATAGTCAATATTTTCAAAACAAATTATATAGACATAATTACCTATACCACTCGCTCGTAGCCTGGGCTGCCTGAGTGATTTTAAACCATCACTAAGGTTAAGCAACATACGGCGCGTTCAGTCCATGGATGGGTCACCGTCTATGACTAACTCTAGTGGAATTTTTCCGAGCGGTTCCGTGCTTCGCAAGGCACGTTAAGCAGTTGGTGCCTATCGACGGCAGCCGATAAGCCAAGTCAGAGGCCTTAGGGCGGCTTGAAAACTTCTGATAGTAAGACCAGCCACTAGTCTTACAAGCCTCCACTAATCCGGACTTGGCCCCCGTGGTGGAGTATGGCCTATACCTTCCTCAGGGAAGAGACCTATGCCCCTTGGTGGGGACATAATGGGTTGATGATGATGACCTATACCAAAAACAAGCAGCATGGCCATTTGAAAATTGTATATTACAAAATATCTTAAATAACATAGGTAGGCATAACTTACTTCAAACGATGCAATGCCACCGTCTAAGTGTGAGAGCTTCAATTCCCTCTCGATCTCCAGCCCATTCACAAACACCTGTCAATACAAAGAAAGAATTAAAATAAAAAAAAGGAAATGTTCAGATCCTTCCTCCCCCCCTTTCCACACAATATCACATTTCGTTTCCCCCCCCCGCGAACATGTGACGTAATAAGCTATTTGACAGTGTGAAAAAAAAACAATATGATTTATACGTATTCGTTTGAATAACAAGCCATAAACTACTTAAAGGCATTTAAACTAAAAAAACAATTATGATTTGTAAAAAAACACAAGATAAAATTTGATAATTATGTATCTGCAGCCATTGTATCGAAAACGGCCTGGATTGGCCGATTCTAAGATGACGTCACATGTCAGTAAAAATGGCGTCTGTAATTAATTCTATCTTATGTTCATTGGTTGGTTTCCTGGGATGTGACGTCACAATGCGTGTGCGACGCCATATTACCCAAGGTAGCGTTTTGGCAGCTTATTTGAAAAGTAAATTTTCGTTTGCCTTTTTACACGAATACACGAAAGAATTTAAAATGACCACTATCTGAGGGACTCCATGAACACCAACAAACAATATGAGACGGTTTTCAGAAATCGGATGGCCGCTAGGGTTGTATACGCGCGTTATTCGGGAGATGGTGGGAAAGAGAAAAACTGACCTTTTGTACTTTGCAGGAATGGCAGCTAAAGGTAACCACCATCTGGAACATTTCTCCATTTGTCGGTGGTCTTATAATTGGCTTGTCCACGATACTAACAGCTGCGAAACAATGGGGAACGTGCATCAATATTTTATCGAAATGAAATTGTGTATCACAGATTTATCTATTTATTAATACTTTTAGTAGACTTACATTTAAAAAAAAGTATAGTACAATGCGGCGGACTTAATGCCATAAGCATTTTCTACCAGTCAACCGCAGGAGGTAAAGGAAAGGCGTGCAAAAGTATGAAATAAATTTAAAAAAATACTTACATAAGGTGTATTGATTAAACTATCAACTAAACTATAAACTAGTGAATTTACTATCGATTATTTCAAGCTTACTTAAAAAACCAGCCAAATGTAGGGTTCCGTAAAAATTGGGGGATTGTCTCCTTTACAGAACTAACAACTTCATCAAAGTAATTTTCAATGGATTTGTAGGAGTTTACTTTTTATAAGTCTGTCGTAACCTACTTAGCCGTGAGAGTTTTACTTTAAATAAGACTAGTGTCTATTTTTTCCTATTTTGTACAATCAACCGTCAGATTTATTCGCAGTAGTACCATTCTTTCCTTTTAATTAGTCACTAATAATAATTTTAATCTTTAAATGATAACTATTCTAAGTCACGTTTTTTCATCAGAATTTCATGTTTCCTTTTTTGTAGCTTTAGCTTTTAATTATTGCGTTACGGAACCTGTCGACAAATTATTTTCTGTAAGTCTCACCAGGGTCTCTGCGATACAGGCTTAAAGTTTAGTGCAGATACCGCAAGCATTGTAACGACGCAATTTTTTTTATAGTAAATAAAAATTCTTTATCTTTATTGCCGAATTTCATGATGAAAATACTGCGATTTTATTTTCTCAGCATTTCCATTATGGAACTCCACAATGGTACTACCGCGAGTGATGGAACTGTTAAGCCGGGAGAGGGGACGCCCTAGTCGGGCAATTTTTTATTTTTTATTCCTGTTTATTTTATTTTACTTATTCTCCATAAATACCTTTCATTACAGGCTTCACCTAATGCGAATGGTATGCTACTTAAAAATATTTAAGTTATTAACAATATTATCTCTACTGATATTGATATTATGCCTATTTTTACAAATTGTCCTTTCATCATATAACAAACAGTGCTGCTCTCTTAAATTCACTCACTTTTTGTTTTAAAGATTTTAATCCATGATTCGTCGGCGTGATTAATATGTATACAGAGTGTTGATTTTTACAGTTTCGTCCAACTCAGGGGTGGTTATTTACATGACAGCGAAGCAGAAAAAAATATTTAAAAAAAATATTTTAATGAAAATCACCTAAAATCGCCGGTTTTGCGGCGCTTGCGGCGAGCGCCCGGGCGTACTCTTCCGCCCCGCCCCGCAAAACCGCCGCTGGACCCGTCGAGTGCCAACGACAGAAGCTAAGCCATATAAATTTAAAAAAATAAAATTTTTATATATTTTGTTGCTTCAGTATCATGTAAATAACCACCCCGGAGTCGGACAAAACTATACAAATCAACACTCTGTATATGCGTCTATGCTACAGCTTTCTAGTACTACTCATCTTTGAGCTAGGCCGCGGACAGACCGACAGACATGTTGATAACGGCCGTTGCCTGTTGTCTCCCTGTTGGTAGACGTTTAAAATATTCAAAAGTTGTATATAATGGTACGGAACCCTTCATGCGCGAGTCCGACTCGCACTTGGCCGTTTTTTATGTAATGTATTTAGAATAGAATATATAGAATATAGAATAGAATAGAATATTTTAGAATAGAATATTTATTGGGCAAAAAAATTAGTACAGAGCTTTTACAACAGAATGTTACAAATGGTTTACACAAGATTAACGATTAGCTTCTGACGCTGTGCTAGGTTAAAAACCTGTGTTACAGCAATCAGTGCCAATTCCCCACCGAAGTGACAATTTATTTAAATTGACCTTGAAATTGTACATAATATTCAGTTCTATTTGACAATAATAGTTTCAATGAATTTACTAAACTATTAAATATATATATATATATATATCCTAGGATTAAGTTATTTCAATTAAACAAAACAAAGTAGTATGAAACTAGTTATGTATGTGTAGTGTGTTTGGTGAGTGAGTTCCTCTTTTTGTGTAGTGTATGTGAGTGTATGTAAGTGTTGTGAATGAGTGTGTGTGAGAGGATGTGTTTAATACATATAATTTTTTAGTAATAGAATAGTTATGTTATTTTAATTTAAGAGTTACTTTAGTATAGCGAGTAGGCTTTCAGTTTCATCATATGTGAGATGCTGTAGCCACTTAAGAACTTCATGTTTGCAATCTGTGCTGTTTCTATGGTAGATGTTAATTTGTTTGTTTACTTTGTTGTAAATATGAGGTCCTAAAAATTCGGCAAATCTTTGACTAAAAGAAGTATAAAAGCGGCGCTCATATTCACAAACCCTGTAATTTCTTCGTTTGGACATAATGCATGGGTCGAAGGTAATTTTTTTATGTTGTTTTAGTATAATATCCAGCAGAAATAGTTGTCGAACTGACAGAACCTCGCAAAACTCGTATAATTTAGTAGTAGGATAGCGAAACGGTTTAAACGTACAGACCTTTAGGACTGCTCTTTGAGCTATTTCAAGTTTCTTGAGACTGGTTTTGGACGCGCCACCCCAAGACGTTATACCATATGTAACAAGAGATTGACAGAGTGCCAGATAAATTTGCTTAAGGCGTGTTGGATCCAAAACATGTCGCAAGGTTTTGAATACATATATTAATTTTCTTAGTCGTGTGCTAACTAGTTCAATGTGATTGTTAAAGTTCAGATTTTGGTCAATAATTATACCCAAATACTTAATGACGTCCACCTTTTCTAATTGCGTACAGTGGCATTCTGATGAGCGTAGGTCTGCACAGGAATGTCCTAAAATTTTGAAGTTTTTACTAGGTTGTGATTGGTTACGAATTGAGAAAGCTATATATTTGGACTTATCTATATTTAGGGTAAGGATATTATTTTGTAGCCAGTTTGTAACACGGTCAAATCCAAGCTGAGCAGTGTAATAAGCCTCGTCCCAATTTTTTCCTGCAAATGTAAGTGCAGTATCGTCTGCGTATGATGTTATTTTTCCATTGTAGTGACTGAGTTCTAACAGATCGTTAATGTAAATGAGAAATAACGAGGGTCCAAGGATACTGCGCTGTGGTACACCGTGAGTGAGTAACAAGTCTTCACTGAAGTAGTCACCAAGCTTTACTCGTTGGTATCTTTCACTAAGGTAACTTTTAAAAATCCTAAGTTCATTTCCTCTTATGCCAATTCGTTCAAGTTTTGTCAAGAGAAGTGGGACAGAGACCGTATCAAACGCCTTTGCTAACTCCAGAAAGATAGTAAGCACTTTTTTACCACTGTCTAGGTTTGCTGAGATATAATTTGTAACTTCATGAACCGCGTCATTAGCACATTTGCGTTTTCTAAAGCCAAATTGATTATTGGATAGTAAATTGTTACTTTCTAGAAAATGTATTAATCGATTGTTTAGAATCTTTTCAAATATTTTTGAAAGTGATGGCAGGATTGAGATTGGCCTGTAATTACTTATACGGTCTCTGTCCCCGTTCTTGAATATTGGCGAAACAAGAGATCTTTTTAAGACTGCAGGAAAAACACCCTTATGAATGCAATTATTAAAGATGTGTGTGATAGGCGGAATGAGAAATGTCTTCATATCCTTCAAAAGCTTGCTTGGTATTTTATCTATTCCAACTGAGGTACTATTCTTTAAGTCTACTAATATTCTCTCAATTTCTTCTTCGTCCGTTTCTAGTAAGACAAATGAGTGTGGGTTACATTTTTGTGTGCTACTGTCAGGCGATGGCGTTGGATATGTATTTTTTTCAATTTGTTCTGCAAGATCCCTTCCAACATGAACGAAGTATTCGTTAATATTATCCAGCGTGTCTTTAGGTGAAGTAGTTTTTTGTAGAAGTTCTTGTGATGATTTTTTAGATTTAGCTGTGTTTGTTATATCTTTTATAGCCTTCCAAAGCTTTTTACTATTGTTTCCCGCTTGTGTTATTTGTTCTCTTTCGTAGTTTCTTTTAAATTTTTTAAATAGTGAATTACAGTAATTTCTGTATCTTGTGTAAGTTACTTTTAGGATTTCGTTATTAAGCGAGCGTTTCTGTTTTTTGTGTAACTGGTCCCTGTTTTTTATGCATCGTAATAGCCCTGGGGTTATCCAGGGTTTTATAATTCTTTCGCGTTTGGGTAGTTTCACAGTTTTTGTATTATTTGTTATTGCAGTTTGAAGTTTATCACACAAGTATGTCATTGCTAGATTAGGATCATCGTTATTGTATATTTTGTCTAGGTCTATTGCCAGTATTTCATTTTCAAGGGTTTTTTTATCTATAATATTTTTGTATGAAGCCACTAAATTACGTTTACGTTTATGTTCCATGCAAAATATAATTGTTTTATGGTCTGTTAGTGTTGTTTCTACTACAATAGTTAAAGATTTATGATTTGTTTTTACAAATAGATGGTCAAGGCAGGTATCACTTAGATCTCTCGTAATGAAAGAGTGTGCTGGTAATAATCCATGGTATGCCATGAGGGTAAGGTAACGATCAGAGGAGTCATCCCTTTTACCGTCATTTATTGCAATGTTCATGTCACCAGCTATAACAATGTTCTTAAAATGTGTAAGTGTGTTCAAAATTTTATCTAGTGACTGCAAGAAATTTTCAATGTTTCTATAAGATGGTGAGCGGTAAATGGCAATAATAGCTTCCTCTTGACCATGCCTTATTAGAAGACAGTTTCCATCGACTAGGCCAGGTTCGTCAACTGTAACTGTTAAGCCATCTTTGATGTAGGTAACAACTCCATCATTTTGCTTTTGGTTTTGAATAGTTTGGAATGACGTGTACCCGTCCAATTTTGGGAGATCTGCCGATTTTGCTAGCCAACATTCAGTTAGTATCAGAATATCGCACGACACATTAAGTCGATGTAGTAGTATTTCAAAACCTGGCATGTTGCAGTTAATGCTTCGAATATTTTGAGACGCTAAAGTTAGACACCTGCTGGTTTTAGGTAGTAAATCCCTACATTGCTCGATATCGGATTTACATGCGTGAGATACAGAAAAACTGTCAATATCTTGGGATATGTATTCAAATTTATCCATTCTTCAAGAATAGATTAGGTTTTGTTGTCAAATAAATGTGCTTAGGACTCAAAGTTAGCCCTACGCCAGTAACGAGAACAAGAGACATTAATTCTATTACAAGTTTGTGTTTTTTTTCAGTTGTGTAATGTATTTTTGTGTGAATCCGGTAGTCTGTGTATTGAGAGTGTATTTGTTGTGGTATGGGTGTATTAAGCAAAATTAAACATAGCGGTAGATAGAAGTTACAAAGTTCATAGGTAGGAATTATAGCTAGTCATGCAGCTTTTCTCAGCATTTCAATGTCGGCCTCTGAAGTAATCTTAATTTGAGGGAGATTTTCTTCTTTTCTCAAGTAGACTGTACCATTTGAGGTCCAGCAGAAATCATATCCATGTGATTTCTGAAACATCCTGGCCTGATAAAACAGTTTTTGGGTTTTCTGGGTAAGTGTTTCCGAGACATATAGTGGCTTGGCTGGCCCCTGGTGATTGAGGTGTTTTGTAACAATTTATCTCCCTTTATATTGGATTTGTTGAAGTCCTTGACCTTTCTCAGTACTTTATCTCTGAGGAAAACAGTGGAAAACTCTGTTACTATTAGCGGTGCCGGGGAGTCCCTCGATTGTAGACGGTACGTGTCTTTGATGTCACATGGCTGAACATCTATCTCCAGTACCTTTAAGACGTTGGTCACAGCGGAATATACATCCTCCTTTTTTTCTCCTTGCGGCTTAGGGATGTTCCTGAATTCTATACCTGTCAACCGACTTTTTCTTTCTAGTATCTCAATTTTCTCTTCCAGAAAACCGATGATTTTCTTATCTCCTTTTCTTTCCGCTTCAAGGATATTAATTTTTTTAAGAAACTCGTCATACTTTTGAGACATCGTTTCTACATTCTTCGTCAATTCGTTTTGGTTTTTCAGTTCATGAAAATTAGACTGAAATTCTCTGAAATGCTGGTTTTGTTCTTCAGAGAGTTTTCGAAACATTTCTAATAATTGTGATGATACGTCACTTACTTCAAATTTACGTTTTTTACGTTCGGTAACGCTACTCAAAATGTCGTGTAAATCCGGGGCAGAGTCATAATGCTGTAACGGCGAGTCACGTAGAGAGGCACTGGAGGTCCCCAAAGATGATGGTAAAGGGGCATCTTGTCTAGACGGCCGCGATGCAGCGCTGTCTCGTGTGTTAAGTTCCTGTCCAGACGCTAGCGGTGAGGGGGATGTAGATGGCGGCGGCGTGCGTTTGAGCGGCATTATAGCTCACTACTCTTGGGTACCAGGCGATCAGAAGGTGATAGGTGCCTGTTTTGCGAATTTGCGTCGGCCGGTTCAGTCAATTTAGTTAATAATAAAGCAGCGGGGCGGGGCCAGTTAGAAAAACTGATGGCGCTGCGTTCCTTTGCGCAGATTGGTAGGACCAAAACGCTCACAACAGAGCAATAGGGCGGGGTCAATTTGAAGATGCGATGGCGTCGCGTGCGCTTGCGCTGGTTGGCAGGACCAAAAATCACTCACGACAAAGAAGTAGGGCGGAGTCAGATAAGTTATTTGATGGCGTATGACACGCTTGCGCTGATTCGTAGGCCGTTTTCAACGCTTACACAGTGGCAGGGATAGCTTGTACCAGGGCTGCAGAATACGTGAGAAAATTGGTACTCACGCACCTCTTCCCCGTTGGGCTCCTTCGCTTTATGCACTCCTATTTTACACTTTGAAATTATTTGGTCCAAAATATATTAAATAGAAGAAATAAAAAACTTGTGCGGATTAGAGAACACGTTTACACCTGACGGCGGCGGTCCGGGAGGAAGGGGATTTTTAGAGATTGTGCAGCAACATTTTATGGATAAATTTTTTATGGATAATGTATAGCTTTCGTTTCGTAGGTCTGCATTTCAAAATAAAAAAATATATATATTCAAGGAAATAAGTAGATAAATGCTATTTACCAGGTGCTGAAAATAGAGCAAAACATTTTTATTGAACACAACGGTATTATTATAAAATACGATTCGGTATTTGACTATCAACAATAAGTTATTTTGATACGCTCGATTAAAACAAAAATTACAAAATGTTTCGGAAAATTATCTCTTTTAATCATTTCCTAGTTATTAAAATGTTTAAATAGATGCAACATAAAAAGAGTGCTCTGAAATGTGACGTCATAAGCTAGTATTTCCATACAAAATTCCGTTTCAAAAGTAACTTACTTGACATTTTGTCAAATACCCAATTCCACTAAAGGTTGGAACACACTTTGCATTGAAGAACTCCTATAGAAGAATTCCCTTGCAGGGAATGCTCGAGAAGGGATTAATTCTGTTTTTGTTCTTAGTATTTAAGTGGTTAAGGCTATGTTATATCTTTTATATCTATTATTGCGATGAATGATTTTCGGGTCGAGAATCGCTCGTAGCCCCGGCTGCCTGAGTGATCTTAAGCGATCAAGAAGGTTAAGCAACATAGTGCGCGTTCAGTGCCTGGATGGGGGACCGTCTATGACTAACGCTAGAGGCTTTTTTTCGAGCGATTCCGTGCTTAGCAAGGAACGTTAAGTAGTTGGTGCCGGCTGCCGTCGATAGATGGCAGCCGTTAAGCCAAGTCAGAGGCCTTAGGGCGGCTTGAAAACTTCTGACAGTAAGACCAGCCACTAGTCTTACATGCCTCCACCAATTCGGACTGGGCCCCCGTGGTGGAGTATGGTCTAGACCAGGGATTCCCAAAGTGGTCGATATCGACCGATAGTATCTAGGTATTTTGTATCAATAGGAAAAAACTAAAGATAGGCCCCCTTATTCATAATAGTCTGCTAACTTAAAGCATTGCTAATTGGGTATTTGACAAAATGTCAAATGAGTTACTTTTAAAACGGAATTTTGTATGAAAATACTTGCTTGTGACGTCACATTTCAGAGCACTCTTTTTATGTTTCATCTATTTAAAAATTGTAATAACTAGTAAATGATTAAAAGAAAGACGTTTTCCGAAATATTTTGTAATTATTTTTGTTTTAATCGATCACCTCAAATAATTTATTATTGAAAGTGTCAAATACCGTATTCTCACTCTGTCTTCTTCTATTGACCTAAGTCAGTATGAAAAATAACACTCTGTAGCAGCTGTTTCAAGTTAGCGGATCATTATGATTATAGGTCAGTTATCTAAAGCTGGCACGTTCACAGTACTCACACTTATGCAATTTCACTATACAGGATGTTTAAAATATACGATTTTGATTCAAAATGCGACTCTAGTTTAAGTGTAGACTAGAGTTAGGTTTTAGTAAGATAGGTGCGTTGTAGATAAATAAATACAAATATATGTGTTACTTGTTATAATATATTTTTAGCAAATTCGAGCGAAAAGTATTAAAACCAAGGTTGAATCAATGGTCACAAAATAGTTTTAATTTTCAATAAATTTTCACATGAACAAAAATAATTTTACCTAAGAAAATCTTTACCAAAACAGAAAATAATTATCCCAGAAATCTTCAACAATTTAATTATAATTTAATTATGTAACAAAGGGTTACGAACGCTCAGTGGTCAGTTACTGGATGATTGAGCCGATTTCAGATGAACTAAAAAAAAAATCTAATGGCTGTCAAAGTCATTTCGGTGTAATATTGTATTGAAAAAAAAACTAACATTTGGCTGTTGGCGGCATAGAAACTTTTGTTCAACTCGCTGAGACCTATTTTATGATGTATCACACATGGCTATTGGGCTGAGGTCCAAAATTGCATTCCTTTGACAGCCGTTAGATATATTTTTTTAGTTCTTCTGAAAACTGCTCATTAACCTTTTTTTTCTTATTGCTTGCCACAGATAAAAACTTTATTACTGTTCTGTGATTTCATCAACTGGAAGGAATCTGTGATCAACTGAGCAACATCATTCGGTTTCTATTGTGGTTACACGAATGTTCTGTTCTCCTATTCTTCTTCTTTTTCTTCAACGTTTTTTCTATGATTTTAGCACCAGTAGCAGTTGTCCGAAGTCCAATCACAATCAAATTTATTTATTTAGTTGACATACACTAAGAACAACTTACAGTAAAACCAAAACGCTCTTAATGTTACTCAAATATTTAACACAATAATTAACTAGGTACCTAAGTATAATCTTAAATGGACTATAATATATGGCATATTATCAACAAATATATCAACATGTTGGACATCTTAAAAAGTCATTGGGCAGGGCGAGGGCCCTAGCTGTGGGTGCGTTGCTGGCGCGGCGCGTGCACAGCGCGAGCGGTGCGAACAGCAGGTGTCGGCGGCGACCGCAGCGCAGGTATCTATCCGGGATGAATATTCTGATGCTGCCCAGTATGCCAGGATTATAAATTTTATTCCGCATCAGCAGGCAGTAATGTATGCCCAGCTGCAGTTTTCGCCTCAAATCCAATGTATCGAAGCCTACCATGCCATACACAAATAGAGACGGGTAGAGAAATGGATAGCTTCCATACATCCGCTTGTAAATACACCTGGCAAATTTTCTCTGGATCCGTTCTATCATGAGAGTATATTTACCATCGTGAGAGCCAAAAGAAAAGAGGAAAGACCACAGAATAAACTGGCAATTCCCATTAGAAAAACAAAAACCCTCTCTTAAAAATGCCATCTACTGACTAATGAGCCATTTTCAGAAGAAAAAAAAAACGAATGGCTGTCAAAGGAATGCAGTTTTGGACCTCAGCCTAATAGCCATGTGTGATAGGTACATGTTATTTTTTTGAAATTGAAAATGTTAGTTTTTTTTCAATACAATATAACTCCGAAGGGACAAATAATAGGCTGTTGACGTCATAGTAACTTTTATTCAGCTCGCTGAGACCTATTCGATGATGTATCACACATGGCTATTGGTCTGAGGTCCAAAATTGCATTCCTTTGACAGCCATTCGTTTTTTTTTTGTTCTTCTGAAAGCGGCTCATTTGGAACTACTTGTCTTAGCTGTCAGAAAAATCCCTCATTGAAACGCACATACGGTTGAATACCAAAAAGGTCACGCTGTATATATAAACAGTAGCAAAAGTAAAACTATAACTGTCTCCTTCACACTCATAAGCTAGACCGCGCGCAAGAGAGACGGGCAGACTTTTCATGATGCGTATGTAGTACGACGTCACGCCGCGCGCTATTCACAGACACTACACAAGCGCAATGTGTAAATGTGTTGAACGTGCCAGCTTTACTTAACTGACCTATATGGGGTTTGATCTTAAAAGTAGGTAATTTGCCCATGGGGGTCTAAGGTAACAGTTCATTTTGGACAAGGGGTCACTTGTCCAAAATAGTTTGGGGATCCCTGGTCTAGACCTTCCTCAGGGAAGAGACCCGTGCCCCTCGGTGGGGACATAATGGGTTGATGATGATAATGAATAAACTCAAAGTACTCGACCAATTTCAAAAATTATTTCACTATTAGAATGCTACATTATCCCTGATCAATATAGGCTATAGAATATTTTGAAAAATCAGGGATCCGCATGAAAACTTCCACAAATTCAAGGTGTGACAAAGATACTTTAGAATAGCCAATAAAGGTACTCACAACTGTCTGAAAATGTAAAAAACATCACCATCAATTTATTGTATTTTTGAAATAAAACTTTCGGAAGCACTACCAGAGTGCTTATACTGAGTTTTTTCATTCACTCTCGATAGTGAGAGCGTTTACGATTTGCATAGGAGTGACAAACTAGATGGCGCGTCATTAATTTATAAAACGTCATTTTAACCGTGTTTTATGGCAATTTAAATTTGCTACAATAACATACAGAGGTAAATTTCGCGTCTATCTGCAAGGTTGGGATAGTCCTGACGGGGAAACGGGCGACCCGTTTCGGGCCGATTTCAAGAGACCCGGTTCGAGTCATGATGTTTTTTTCCCAAGTTCTTTTTTTGTTGAAAAAGGATTATTTTAATTTTATATTACATAGTATTTTATATTACAAAAAAAGTACCGAGCAAAGCTCGGTCACCCAGGTACTTTCAATAATACAACTTAGACGGCAAAAATAGTTTAAATAGAAAAAAAAAACATTGTACACAATACACCTAATAAAGCACATAATAAAACACTAGGTACTCTTCATCACTCGAAGTGTCCTCAGAATATTCATCTCCACCGATATTTAGGATAGGTACCTACCTTAATGATGCAGGATCGTCTCGTTATAAATCCATTCTAAAATACTGATTGATTTACTTCTTTAATTGCGTGATCTACATAGCTAATAGTAGAATGAGACGAGCTGCGAGCCTAATTCGCTGGCGTGTTTGCGCTGCGTCGGCTTTCTCTAATTTCTTTTGTGAAAAGCCGCCACGTGCCGAGGCGGTAAATATCAAAGTGACACTATGATAGCGAACAGACTTTAGGCGGGCGGGCCCTTGGATGCGAATGGCGAGAGACCGCGGGGTATGGCGTCCAGAGGTGGGCGGATGATGATGATGTTTGACTAGGTACTTACTGTCGACCACTGCCAGTATTTTGAACAGCATGTTGTTGCGTTTCATTCTGAAGAAACCAACGTACACACACGCGTTGTCGTCTTGGAAACTGAAACAGGATTTAAATTAAGCCACCCCCAAACGCACGCACACACACACACACACACACACACACACACACACACACACACACACACACACACACACAGATAAATAATGTGCCCTTCAGGTTATTGGTATGTCTAAACTAGGCTAAGTTTTTTTTTTCTATATTCTCTTGTCTGCTCCATTACAAGCTGTAGTTATGACTACAATAAGTAACTCTGATGTTTTGCTAAAACTGTCGTTGCGTTAATTTTAAAGTACTACTCGACTAATGCCCGGTTCCAATATTCACAAAACGCTTTCTTTTTTGCTTACGATCGGTTACTACGAAATTCCTACGAATCGTTGATAAATTGTAGGTAGAACGGATCGTAGCCGGTAGGCGTACATTATAGAAACCGGGCATAAGTGGTCTAAAAAACTTTCATACTCGTCATTAAATTATAGGTTGGTATAACTCACCTTGGAAAATTAAAGTTGACCTCATGCTTCGAAGGGTTTATGAAGACTCTGCCCGCTGAATGATAAACAAGATCGTCATCAACATGTTATACAGTCTGTTAGCTCTTAAAATATACCTAAGGCTCCAGAATAGGCTTCGGTTTTCGCCGAAAGCACACGCGTGTAGGTAATACTACTTCCTGCTATGTATAAAACTTTTCTTCACTATTTTGAAAAGTTATGTACAGTTATAAATATTCTAAAAGCTAGTGAGCCACAAAAAACAGCATTTAAATAATTTGGTCAGCATACAAAGATTTCGTTTGCAATGAAAAACACAGGCAGCAATTCTTGTTCCGCAAATAATTTTGATAATTGTCAAACATTTAATCATAAATACCTAGGCAGCTTACAATAAATAATATGAGTTGGCATAATAAACATTCAGTCCGCAATATAACTAGGTTCTCGATCAGCAAGATTTCATGATTGATCAGCAGAGATAACATAATGTCTGCTTATATAATCCATTTATCCATACATGGCATTTTTTTTTTGGACTTCAAACGACACTGAATCAAAAACCTTTAGCGTCAGAAAACTCGATACCGTTTGCAAATTTAGCTAGCACTAAATTCTCTACCTCTAAAGATTTTTGATTCAGTGTCGTGTAAAGTTTGAAAAAAATGCCAAGTATATAGACAAATGGATTATAGAGTGCACACTACAGATTAAATACATGCTTATAGAAATAGGATTAGGAGACATTTAACGAGACTTTAACGAGGGCTCTTACGTCGAGATTTTACTTTGTAAATCATAATTTAGTTTAAAACTGTCTCAAGACCGACTTACTAAGGCCGGCTTGCACCACCGACTAAAATCCATTTAACGTTAAATTAAATACAATTTTGACAGATGGTGTATGGCAGAACTGTCAAAATTCTGTTCAGCTTAAAGTTAAATGGATTTTAGTCGGTGGTGCAAGCCGGCCTAAGACTTGTGCGATTTTAGTGGAATTGTTATTTTATAAATAATTGAGGTAAAAGTAGCAATGGAACGTTACACAAGTGTGTGTTTCAGCGAC
The DNA here is from genome assembly GCA_947310845.1 of Yponomeuta plumbellus. Taxonomy (NCBI): domain Eukaryota; kingdom Metazoa; phylum Arthropoda; class Insecta; order Lepidoptera; family Yponomeutidae; genus Yponomeuta; species Yponomeuta plumbellus. Next base: position 6,482,381 of record OX371220.1, on the reverse strand, counting down.
AGTTGAAATCAGACGATCTATTCGAAAGAACAATCATTCGATCCATTCAGAGTGCTTATAGTGAGTTTTTTTATTCACTTTCGATAACGAGAGCGTTTGCAATTTGTATACCTACTAGTGACAGAGCGCGCCACCTAGTTGTCTCTTTGTCACTCCTATAAGTGAGATGAAAAACTCAGTATAAGCACTCAGGCAGGCATTACGACAGGGAAAACCGAACCGGAGAACAATAACCGCAGACCGATAGTGATAGAGACTAAGAAATGCTGAAGAAGAAGAAGATTCGAATGAAAATTCATTCGGTCTATTCAAATGAACAATGATTTGATCTGTTCGAATGACCATTCATTCGAATTACGGACCTGCAGTAGCGCTCTCCCCGTTACACAGCACATCGGTCGCTCGGCAGTTTTCACAGTTGTAATTGAGGGAACGATCGTAGTGTCCGCCGACGTCCAGATCCAAATTGAGCCGATCTACTTCCACCTCTGAAATAAATCATGATTTATTTTGGTGGTGGCGTAGTGGGGTTGACCCTTGCTTCTCGATCATGAGGGTCTGGGTTCGAACCACGCATCTATCAATGACTTTTAGCTACGTACATTTGTTTGTTTGTACAGCAACACCATGCGCTGATAAATTGTGCCCGGATAACGGCGACAGGCTTGCCACTCGTCAATTTTGGACCTAATAAACTCGGCAAAACGTGGGCTCAGTTCTAGTGATTGGTGCCTCTGCCTACCCCCTCGGGGATTACCGGCGTGAGTTTATTAACATATTTTTATTTTTTACTAAGACAAGCAAATACATTCAATTCAATTTATTTTCTTAACAAGCAAACATTTCAGAGAAAAAATAATATCTAATGACAGAGTTACTTTGAGGGGAGTTTAACTTTCTATGTCGGCTTTATTGTACGCATTGATAATGTTCGTGTGTTTTCAGTTTTAAGGTTATTTCAGTAAATAAACACCATCGATGGGAAATAAGATATGATACACAAAAAAATATTGGATTTTTTTTTTGTTCATTATTTTTATTATTTCACCGAATATACGTAATATTCGAAAGATTCGATTTTCATGCAACTCTCGCCAGCATGTTAAAAAATTATAAATTACCTATTTACTTTTAAAAAGATAAAAATTACGAAACATTTCAAAATGCAATATGTGAGCTTTGTTCTCTTCTCTGAGTTGTCCTAATCCTAATAGATTTTTTTTAATTCAAGCGGACCATAAATAAAATTTATAACATATATGCTCGTAAAGTAGTTGTAATTACACCAATTTCAATATCGTAATGTATCTCATTACGTACTTGTGCGATAATGTAATGTAAAAGGCACGTGTTTTTTTTTAATAAAGTTTTAAGATACTCCGTCTAAAAATTTAATTTAATTTAATTTATTTAATATTTAGGAAAACTAGTGACTAAGCAAAGAGGTTTTATGTCAAGAAAGTGGTCAATATTTTATGAATAAAATTAACTTTGGGAAATAAAATTTAACAAATAAACATTTAATTCTTTAATTTAATTAATTTTGACAATAAATTACAACCATTTATCTGTAACAAAAACACAAAAATATTAATTTACTTTATTAGTAATTGGTGTGGCCAAAATATTATCAATATGATTACTTGACCACTGGCGGTTAGCGTTATGCGCCCGAAGGCTTTTTTATGCGGTATGAATTTAAGTGGACTGTATTTTTTATTTAATTTAATCGCTAGGAACGCCGATTATGGTATATCGATGCAATTAGAGCAATTATAGGATGGGCAAAGGAAATCCACGCACCTTCAAAAATCCGGTAACTCCTCTTCCTCTTCTCTTCAGTCTTCGGCCCTTGGCTGCGCGGATCGATCACCCAAACGCTCCAAAAATGCACAATTCAATAGTAGTCTAAAAGTTCACGACACTAGTATTTTTAATAGTTTTTATAATATATTTTCACGCACTCGCGGATATCACCGGTGGAAAGTATTTCACATCGGGGCGTACAGCAGTACATCAAATTTGCGACTATTTTAAGGGCACCGATGACACGTTGCGTAGGTGCATTGTGGAAGGACTAAGGAGTTATGTGGGGGTGAAGGAGATAGGAAATCGCTCAATTAGCGTCTAATACCATGTGAAAGAAAAGGACAACTAAATGAACTAGAAAAATGCCTTCAAATCTGTTGAATACGCATTATGGCGGTAACATCACCCCCGGCCTTAAAGGGCTGCCTTTAAGAAGCTAAGAATTATGTAGAGAAAAGTGCGGGTTAAATATAATATTATATGCGGGATAAATGTAATATTGTAAGCGGTTATATGTCGTAAGCGGTTAAGATAAATATAAATTTAGCGGTTTAATAAAGTGTGTAACATAAATAAATGTTATAAAAGCGTTGCACGAAGTAGCAAACTATTGAGTAGGTATGGGGCATAATTTAACTACTGGTCGAAGGTAGCTCCCCTTCGAAGTCTTTACAGTGACAACTCGCGTAGCGCCGTCCTTAGACGGATAAACCTTTTCCACGATGCCTAAAGGCCAAGCAAAGGGTGGAACAATGTCAGTTTTAATGATAACTAACGTTCCCTCCTGTATTGGAACAGCAGGAACGTTCCACTTCGCTCGCACCTGCAACTGATGCAGATATTCAGCACGCCAACGCTTCCAAAATGACTGCACCATGCCTTCTATTAAGTTATGTCTGTCCAACAAATCTATTGGTGTAACTCTAGGCGCAGGAAGCGATGACAGTGGCGCGGTATGTAAAAAGTGCGCAGGAGTAAGAGCTGAAGGCTCGGCGGGGTCACTACTATTTTTGACTAGCGGGCGGGAGTTGACGAGAGCCTCTATCTCAGTGAGAATTGTGAGAAGCTCCTCATACGATACAATTTGTTGTCCGATGACCTTGAACAAATGGGTTTTAATTATTTTCACCATACTCTCCCAACAACCTCCCCAGTGAGGAGAAGCGGGCGGAATAAATTTCCACTCTATACGATTTTCAGCAAACTTTTCTTCCAGGTGCGGGCGTAATTCGTCTAAGAATTTATAAAAGTCGCGGAGATATGAGCGTGCCCCTACGAAACAAGTTCCGTTATCCGAATACATGCACTTAATGGGTCCTCGTCTGGAAAGAAATCGCTTGAACGCATTCAGAAAACTAACTGTGCTCAAATCTGTCGCAATCTCGATGTGCGTTGCGCGTGTCGTAAGACATGTGAAGATGCATAACCAAGCTTTACGGCTCCTTATCCCCCGACCACGAGTGGGGGTGTACTGAAGAGGCCCTGCGTAGTCACACCCGACATGCGTGAAAGCCTTGTCGACTTGGTTAACGCGCTGTCTAAGCGCATCCGACATAAGCGGAGATAACGGACGTGGTTTCGATTTAAAACACACGTTGCATTTATGAATGCGATAGCGTATAATGCGTCTTGCAGCTAGGATCCAGAATCTGCTTCTCAATAAAGACATCAGGTGTTCTGGTCCAGCATGCAAGTGCTTGCGGTGATAGTGATCAACTATCAAATCTATGACTTGATCGCGACGCGGAAGAATGCAAGGATGCTTAAAAGCGTAATCCTCTGCGGAATTTGACAAGCGACCTCCAACACGGATTAAACCGTTATTATCTAGGAATGGTCTTAGCTTATTTAAAGCGGGTGAACAAAGTTCATTTTTAATTAAGTTTGATTTATCATGCGGGAAATGAACATCTTGCACCGCGAGTATTAATTTATTTTCTGCAAACTCTAGTTCTGCGGCGGTTATAGAATTACCACGGGGTAATATTTTAATGAAGCGGTAAACATATACGATCGCGCGTAATAGTTTAGAGTACGACGAAAATCTCAGCTGGTGAACCACGCGTAATGCGTGGAATGGACTACATTTTAGTCCGAAACAAACGCGGTTAAATTCGTATACAGTAACTGGATCCTCCGTACTGAACCGATACAAAATTCTCTGATACCTACGATCAGGTTCGCGGACTCCAATTTGGAGAAACATCTGACGACAATCAGCGGAAAGCGTTATCTCAAATAAGCGGAATTGAGTAAGGATACTAAACAAGTCTCCTTGTAAGTTAGCACCTGCGTAAAGAAGATCGTTAAGTGAGTGACCTGAGGAAGACTTGCAACTGGCGTCCAAAACACAGCGAAGCTTGGTCGACTTTTTGTCTTCACGAAACACACCGTGATGTGGAATCGTATATGAAGGTTGAGTGACGTCATCAGTATTCATATCAATAGGACTTAAGTAGCCCTTATCTAAATAGTCGCGTATTACGTCATTATACGCGGCGCGGGTCTTGAGCGAAGCGTCTAGCTTTCGTTCTAAACATTTAAGGCGACTAAGCGCAGCAGAATACGAATCACCCAACAAACACACGTCATCACGAAACGGTAATGCTACTACATACCTACCAGTCACGAACGGTAGTAGCACGAAAAAATTGTTCACACTCAAAATCATCGGGACTCTGAGCGGGCGGCGCGGTTACCTCTTCAATTTCCCAAAATCGCTTGAAGAGTGTGTCCATCGAGTCGTGAACAACGGAACAACATACAGTTGATAAATTATTGTGAACGATCTGTGACGTAGGCGCGGAACCCATAATCACAAATCCTAGCACGGTTTGAATGGCGGGCGGTATATTACTATAACTGCTATGTACCACTCCGGGCAGCAGCAGATGCGAAAAAGTCGAAGCTCCGACCAAGCAGTCGACTGGTCCAGGGGTTGCGAAATCCTGGTCGGCGAGCGGGAGTGATTCGAGATGAATAAACGCAGCCTTATCAACTGCGGCCGACGGCAGGTTATCGCTTATGCGGTCAATAACAAGCGAATCGAGATCAAAATTAATATTTGAATTAAATCGCGAGCTTATATTAAGGGTAATTGAACCCCTTACGTGTTTCTCTGAACCCCCGATTCCTCTAACAACCGTGTGAGAAGGCGTCAACCTATGCAACAATCCGAGGCGTTCACAACATTCATGTGTCACGAAATTACTTTGCGATGCGCTATCGAGTAAACAGCGAATAATATGCGGTCTATTATCAGCATCGAATACTATCGCCTGAGCTGTGGCTAGCAGTACCGTTGCAGAGACAGCTACTCGTTGCGGCTTATCAGTCGGTGTCTCAACGCGCACGGGAAGCGACGCGGCAATAGATGTAGTACATAGCGAGAGGTCGCTGCATTGCACTAACTGAGACTCGACCGCGGTAGCGAGGGGCGCTTTAGGCGCAGCGGTTGTATGCGAGGTTGCCGGAGGAAGGGTAGCGGGTTCAGAAGGCGGCTTATTATTATTAAAATGGAGTTTCAGATGGTGGTTACCAGAACATATACGACATTTGACCTTAGATGCACACTGAGCCGTCTTGTGAGATTTACTCGTGCAATTCACACAAGCGTTATTTTTCTTTATAAATTTAAACCTTTCAGTAGGTGTAAGTTTTTCAAATGCGGTACATTTATAGTAGTGATTATGAGGCGCAAAATTACACAGAGGGCACTTTTCGGAAGTCGAGCAAGTGACGTAAGACTGCGGATTTGGCGGACGATTAGTTCTAGCAGAAGGCTTATTAGAACCAAACTTCGTACTATTATTCTGAACAGTGGCGGTTTGCGTGCTCTCAAATATACTACATTGTTTCTTGATAAATTCGATAAATCGGTCAAGAGTGGGCAACTTCGTATCACGACAATACATTTCAAACGCACGTTTAGTTTCCGTGTCGAACTTTTGCGTTGCTATGTGCAGCAGTACAAAATCCAACAGGTCATCAATTTTTAACGCTTTAAGTGAACTGATAGCGACAACAAATCTATCTATAAACATCTGATAGTTAGTCGTAGACGGAGGACCATTCAACTTAAGACCGAGTGCCTCATTTAAATAGGTGAGTCCTAACTTTCTAACATCTTGATATTTATCGAGAAGTGTCTGGTATATCGCTTCATAATTTTCAGCGCTCGGAATAATACCAGCAAATGAGCACTGGGCGGTTGCTGACAATTTACCTAATAAATAATATAATTTATCAGAGTTTGTTAACGACGAGTTTTGGTGCACTGTGGCATGAAAACTAGCGTAAAATAGCGGCCAATTTTTGATATCACCATCAAAAGACACCAGTTCAATATTTGGAAGCTTAGGTTTAGCTTTAGCGGGCGAAGAGGACCGATTAGACGCGGGCGGGTGAATGAACTTCGACATGACCTGCTTGATATAACAATATAGATCTTCGAAGGAGGCATAACCTTGATACGAGGGAGTCGCTTCCGAGTCGAACTCGAGGAGTGCTTCGTTGTAGCTATCGAGGATTTGGTGGAAACTGGCACGTATGTCCTCGATGGTTACACATGAACCAAGAAACGACTCTCGAGCTTCTACCGAAACATGAGCACCTTTATCCAAGTCTTTAGCTTGATTATAAATAGCGTTAATTCGTTCATACAACGCATTTCGCTTAGCCTGTAGAATTTTCAAACGCGGGCTCTTCGGGCTACTTGAAGCGGCTGCCATATTGTCACGCGGCATCGTAAATTATTTTAATGCAAGAAAATATTACGTAGCGTAAATATTTACTTAGAAAGTTATACGTTAAGCGGGAAAATAAAGCGGGTATGATAACTGACTATACCAACATTAAAATTATATGATATGGCATAGGCAGTACGTAAACAAAATATATTATGTTACAAATGAGTAGGTACGTGAATATAATAATATACTTATAAATGTGTGTACCTAAGGGGCGGGAAAGTAATTATAATATTTCTCAAAGGCAAACACTTATAAGAGCGGAGCGGGTCAATTAGAAACAATATAGTGCCGAAACTTTTATAAAAGCGGGTAGGCATAGACTTCGCGACGTTACTCGTTACGTAACGTGGTGAGGTGGAATTCAATTTAGAAAAAGTGAATCTCGTATTTATACCGAGAAATTATAGGACACTAATGAAATTTCAATATGTCCGGCTCGAAGGACCAAAAAAATGGTGTGGCCAAAATATTATCAATATGATTACTTGACCACTGGCGGTTAGCGTTATGCGCCCGAAGGCTTTTTTATGCGGTATGAATTTAAGTGGACTGTATTTTTTATTTAATTTAATCGCTAGGAACGCCGATTATGGTATATCGATGCAATTAGAGCAATTATAGGATGGGCAAAGGAAATCCACGCACCTTCAAAAATCCGGTAACTCCTCTTCCTCTTCTCTTCAGTCTTCGGCCCTTGGCTGCGCGGATCGATCACCCAAACGCTCCAAAAATGCACAATTCAATAGTAGTCTAAAAGTTCACGACACTAGTATTTTTAATAGTTTTTATAATATATTTTCACGCACTCGCGGATATCACCGGTGGAAAGTATTTCACATCGGGGCGTACAGCAGTACATCAAATTTGCGACTATTTTAAGGGCACCGATGACACGTTGCGTAGGTGCATTGTGGAAGGACTAAGGAGTTATGTGGGGGTGAAGGAGATAGGAAATCGCTCAATTAGCGTCTAATACCATGTGAAAGAAAAGGACAACTAAATGAACTAGAAAAATGCCTTCAAATCTGTTGAATACGCATTATGGCGGTAACAGTAATACTGGCTGTTTTTGTACCTTTGCCTAAAAAAAAAAAGTTGATGCGCGCGCATCGCTTAATTGTGGACAAGTAAAAATAAATCCGCGCGCTTTTTCTTTTCGCTGTATTGTTTTTATTTGAAAATGTCGTCAAGTAGTGATGAATTTATTAATTTGACACCGCCACAAGTCTTAAACGCGGCGAAAAAGGCTACTCTAAGCCTCTTGCCTGAAAAATCGACCGATAGATACTTACAAGCCTATCAAAAGGGAGCTCAACGGTAAGTAAGCTCACAAGTCAGAGTTTTATTAATTTCCTCGTAAATATGTTATAAAACGTCGTATGACATACGTGCGCTTTGAAAATTACAGCCTCTGCTTCCTTATAGCCCTCGCCGATGGCTCGGGCTAGTAATATCGCCTCGGCTGTAATTTTCAACTTACCGCACTTATATCATAATGTACTATTACACTTACTACCATCTGTGAAGCAAAACATAAATATTTATTATTCTTACTAAGCGGATTCCATATTTTATTCCAATTTAAAATACTTATGTAATAAACTACAGGTAAGTTCCTACCGTCGTCTGAAATTAAAAAGATACATAATAACGTAAGTATTGTTTATAATTTGTAACACTTCACCCTTGTTCCGTGCCCTTCGTTGGGGACATAATGGGTTGATGATGATGATAAAAACTTCAATCATGTGCTCTAAAGTCCTGTAATAAATACATACCCCCACCTGAAAAAATACAAAAGGTTTAAGTTAAATAATGAACAATTACAACTTTAATTAGGTTACTTTTTTTATATTTTTCATTTTGCAATTTAACATAGAAGTGCTCGTACATAAGAAGGAAATAACTACACATTATATTTTTGAATAACTTAATCTTGTAACTTACGTGGCGCTGCAATAAGAAATAGAATTATTTTTATTCAACCGATACACTCACGAAAACCGGCCATGAGTAAGTCCAGCTCGGGCAAGCCGAGGGTTCCGTGCTCGCGGTTTTTTTCCGAATTTTCCCGAACTTTAAAGACTATTTTCTTAATAATTTAATTACATTAATTTTTATTATTTAGGTATCAGATGGCGAGACGATCTCGACCGACACATGCCGGAGTGGTCTGAGGTGGCACAAGACAGAGAAATCTGGTCTAAGTTGGGGGAGGCCTTTGCCCAGCAGTGGGACACACTCGAGGCTACGTAAAAAAAAAAAAAAGGTATCAGATATTTTCCTGCATTTGTTATACAAGTAATACAGTACGATTAATTGCCAAATTCCATAGTTCTAGGTCAACGGGTGAGTGTCTTAAAAAACGTTTTTTTGAGGCATAATATTTTTTTTCTAAGTGACCTATATATTTTTTCCATTAACTTCAAGTTTATTTTTTTACAGTTTCAAGGAATCGTAAACTTGAGTAAATGGTTTAAATTCCAATTTGATATGTACCTCCACGCGTACCCGAGACAAAGGGACAGACAGACAGACGGACTGACAGCAAAGTATTTAATAAGGGTAACGTTTTTTCTCTTTAAGTACCCTAAAAAACTTTTATAAATTAAATTTAGTACCTGGGTGACAGCTTTGCTTTGCTCGGTACTTTTTTTGTAATATAAAATTAAAATAATTCTTTTTCAACAAAAAAAGAACTGAAAATGAACAATAGAAAAAATACATCATGACTCGAACCGGGTCTCTTGAAATCGGCCCGAAACGGGTCGCCCGTTTTCCCGTCGGAACTATCCCAAGCTATGACAACCTTACAGATGGTTGCGACAATTTCCTTCTATAGTGTAGCAGTTATATCTTTGCCTTAAAACACGGTTAAAACGACGTTTTATAAAAATGAAACCTAGTTGGATCAATCGCCCCCAAAACCCCCTGTATACAAAATTTCATGAAAGTCGTTGGAGCCGTTTCCGAGATTCTGATTATATATACAAGAATTGCTCGTTTAAAGAGATAGATATCTTTGTTAATCTTGGATAGAAGTTTCCTCCAAAAACCTACCTTGAACCTCGAGGATCCTGACTCTTTCCTCGAAGCCCTCGCCGTTCTTCATTTTGGCGTAGTAGTAGCCGATTTCGTGGGATCCCACGTTGCTCAGATCGACCACAAACTGCTGTTGGCTGTCACGGAACATTTCAATTTTATAACAAACTCCCAAATTACCATAAAAAATTAAATAACGACAACAACTTCAATAAAGATTTAAAGAAAATACTAATTTCAAAATGTTATTATACCATAGAAGAATATTTTAAGGATAGATAAGATAAAAATTGTATAAATATAACATTTTAAATAGAATTAACTAAAATTGCATGATTATTAATTCAATTAAATATTCCAATTCTAAGTTAATGTAATGCATATTTCAAATAGCACTTTAAAATGTTGCGTGCCCTGCAGTGTCCACAAAGATCTCATCAAATAACTGTTAAGTCTAAATTTAACAAGCCTAAAATTTGTGTAATGCAATAAAGTATTGAGTATTAATGGAACCACAATGACACCGACTCCAAAATTAACGCCAGAAGCACCAGCTTTCAAATAAAAAAAAGAATCATCAAACTGTCTCGGATCCTAGACACTTTTGGCAAATTCGACCTTTAGAAAAAGTCATTTTTCCTCGGTGGCGCTAGTGTTACTCCTTGGGCCCCTGAAGTGTTAAATTATCTCAATCATGTTATTGGTGATTCACTAGTTCCAAAATCCCTTTGACCTACCTCTTGCCTGGCCTGAAAATGAGAAATAAATACGATGTTTTAACGTAAAGTGTTTACATCTTGTCGAGTATGTATTGGAGAAAGAGAACCGCCTACCCCTCTCGGAAAAAAAGAGGAAACACCCACCCACGTGACCATCCACTGTGAAGGCAAGGAGAAACAACGGACCGCCACCATTGGGAAACTGGGATCCCTTCAGGAGGCCTGCAGTGACATCAGAGCACTGCTGGCCTTCTGGAAAGAGATAGCTGGCTGGACTGGCTGGTAAACTCACAGCCTTGTTACGTACAATGGCCCAACTATGAGACCAAGGGCGGAAATCTTAGGTCTAACTAACCCCTCCGGGATTTAGGCGTGAGCTTAGCTATGTACGCAATTCTGACCACGCTTTGTAGCTTACCTGCCTTGCTCTTCCACCCTGTACCTTGACAGGTTCAAATTGTAGACTTGATCGTCCTCACTTCTTATTATCACACCTGAAATCATTGGAATATGAATAGTCACCATCCTCAACCCATTATGTCTCCACCGAGGGGCACGTGTCCCTTCCCTGAGGAAGGTACAGGCCATACTCCACCACGGGGGCTAAGTCCGGATTGGTGGAGGCTTGTAAGAATAGTGGCTGGTCTTACTGTCAGAAGTTTTTAAGCCGCCCTAAGGCCTCTGACTTGGCTTAACGACTGCCATCTATCGCCAGCAGCTGGCACCAACTACTTAACGGGCTTTGCGAAGAACGGAACCGCTCGGAAAATGCCACTAGCGTTAGTCATAGAACGGTCATCCATGCATGCACTGATCGTTTAAGATCACTCAGGCAGCCGAGGCTACGAGCGATTCAGCTATGCGAGCGATCTATAATACATAGACTACTAGCGTCCCGCACCGGCTCCGCACGGGTGGCAAAATCGTTTCCATGGAAATAGCCATAGTAGGCTCAATTCAAACTGGCACAGAGTCGAAGCGTCGCGTCGCGAAGCGAAGCGTCACGTTTTTCAACTGTTCTAAATTCATCTCTATTTCTCTATCAATACGGTACGAATTTGTGTTGCGAAAAATTTAAAATAGTCAGCGACGCGCGTCGCGTCTTCGCCTGCAAGGGTTGCTCGGATTCGCGCGTCTGCGCGCGAATGCGCGAATTCGCGCGAATTGTGTCGCGTCTTCACCTGCAAGGGTCGTTGGGTTCACGCGTCGATGAGCCCAGACGCGCGCATTCGCGCTCAGACGCGCGCATTCGAGATTACAAACATACACACACACAAATACAATTCTTTCCTCTTTAGAACATTAGAATAAAAAGTGAGAGTCTGACTCGCGCATGAATGGTTCCGTATGGTAGCCTCCCTTAAATATTTATTTTATTCGACGACCTCTGTGGCGTAATGGTTAGCGCTTCTGCTTACCATGCGAGAGGTCCCGGGTTCGATCCCCGGCTGGGAAGAAAAAGAAAACTCCAGGTCTTGGATGTTTACATGTTTGTGACGTCGCTGTTTCTGGTTCCCACGACACAGGGTATCCTAGTGTGGGGCCAGAAGCAATGTATGTGCCTGTATGTAAATGTTTATGTTTATGTTTGTTTATGTTTATTCTATTACGTTCAAGGTCAGCGTCAAGGTCGATTCAAGGTCAGCGCTCATTACTCGGGACGCGTAGCACTTACCCGTATTTTGGCAGTGGTTGCACACGAAAGGCACACGAGTGGTGTTCCGCTTTTGGCTGGCGATAACTTCTACCACCTTCGACACCACATGTGTGACCGACTGTACTGTTGGACAACGAACAGACAAAACGTTATTATACCTTACTAGCGACCCGCCCTGGCTTCGCATGGGTGACAAAAACGTTTGCGTGGAAATAGCGTTTGCAAAAACGTTTGCGTGGAATAATAATAGGGAATTTTACACGGAACTAATGTAATATCTAAGTTCCGTGTAAAATTCCCTGGGTAGTATTTTTTTACACTTTGGGTTACATTATTCGAGATTTCGTACGGAACCCTAAACTTTTTGAAAATCCAATATAGCCTAAGATACTCACTCAGCTTCTTGTGGCTGAATGAATGAATTCTGTTTTACTCACCTAGGTTGAGGAATGGGATAAGGCGCTCTTTCTTCGCCTTCTTGTACACGGCGAAGTACTGTCCGTAGTAGTACGGTTTCCACTTGTCGAAGCTCACGACGAACCAGGCAAAGTTCGAAGCTCCCTCGCGGAGGGCGGTCGGCCGCTCAGTCCGTAGGTCGACGTGGGACGCGCTGAGCTAAAAATAATAATTTAAAAAAACTAGAAAAACACGCTTTTGTCATGATTTTGATAAATTTGCGCCAAAGGTTCAATTTAATTTAACATTAAAACATTATTTTAAGACGACCGGTAATTTATAAGATTTATTTAATATATTTTTAACAGTTCATTATTTTAAAAGTGGCCATTTAAATAGAAATACATTTTTTAACGGATTTGTCACAAAATGGCGCCACGACCAACCAATACCATGCGCTCGCCTATTAGGTAGTCTATAAAAGGGAGAGCTCGACGATAAACCGGCAGTCTTGTTCTGGCCTGTGATCAGGCGGAAGCTCTGCCCGATTTAACAATTTATATTTATAGTTTATATTAAAGGTTAAATTGTGAAGTGATTATACAGTGATTTAAAATAGAAAGTGAGATTTGTGAAGTGGATATTCTTGATACTTTAATCCAGTGCCTATCTTGCGGCTTCATCATCAGACCTTGAAACCTAATCGTGGTCAAAGTCCATTACGTGATATTTCTCACAAGTGCAAACACGACTATGATACGATATCCTATCATGGAATGCCAGTGCCTATCTTCCGGCCTCATTATCAGACCTCGAAACCTAATCGTGGTCAAAGTTTTTTGCAAGACTTTTCTAAGAAATCCAAAAACAGCTATGATACGATGTTCCATCACGAATTTAAGTTCCAGTTCATATCTTCCGGCTCCATCATCAGATCAGTTAGACAGTACCATATTATTGTATTGTCATCAAAACTACATACAGCTGCCAATTTTCATTACGCTACGATCCTTGAAAGATGGTTAAATTAGTTACCTTAGATTAGATTCCATTAACCATTAACATCGACCATACGGGACGGCGTGGTTAAAACGGCCCAATTGCGAGTGCCGGGTGCCGTTCCGTGGGTCTGGCTGAAGCATTGGTGTTTTCATACTTTTTTAAGAATTTCGAATATATGTTTGACATTGCCAGTATTGATTGCACTCATGGGTCTTGAATTTCGACTTTCTTAGTTAGATGGACATTCGTACCAAACTTGAAAGAAGGAAAGAAAGAAAGAATAGTAATTTATTGCCATGCAAGGATTAGATCAACTTTGTATTAGATTTGAGGTGATTTGAGAAAAGATGGTCAGAGTGGAGTTTTCTTTTGCTGCCTTTTTCTCAACTACATTGGGCCCCAAGGCAACGGCTAAAATTATCATAAGTCCATTGATATTCAACAAGCAGAATGTAAATTCTTTACGTTGAAATAAATTTCTGATTTCTGGAGTGCGACTCGCGCTCGAAGGGTTTCTCACCATCACACTATCACAATATTATGAAGGCAAAAGATTGTGAGTGTGTATGTTTGTTACTTCTTCACGTCTAAACGGCTGGAGCGATTTTAATAAAATTTGGTATGGAGGTAGCTGACACCCTGGATTAACACATAGGCTACGTTTTACCGCGGGAAAATATCTTATTCCCATGGGAAAATCGATGAACCGCAGGTAACGTTTATGTTTTTGATGGGATCAAACCTTCTTCCACTGTCCGTTGTTATCCCGGAACCGGACGCCGACGTACGTGTATCCTGGTGGCACTGCAATCCTCCTGGGACTGGCCCTGTAGCTTTTCAGCGAAGGGTTGATGCCTTCGTCCATGTTGTCCTCTGAAATAGATGCATTGCATCGAATAATGAGCGGAATTGGGCAATTAAGGAACGTAACAGGACTGGACAGGGTGGTACGGGACGGGACGGGACGGGACGGGACGGGACGGGACGGGACGGGACGGGACGGGACGGGACGGGACGGGACGGGACGGGACGGGACGGGACGGGACGGGACGGGACGGGACGGGACGGGACGGGACGGGACGGGACGGGACGGGACGGGACGGGACGGGACGGGACGGGACGGGAAGGGACGGGTCTGACGGGCCGGTAAGGGACGGGACAAGACTCACGGGATGGGACGGGACGAAATACAGGAGCAGTCCCAATCAAACTGGATCGTTTGGTCACGTTAGCCAACACGGTGACTTTTAGTTGACTTTTTACCTAGATGGCAGAAATTAGCCCAAGTCAGGAAGGGGTGGAAGATCATCGAAGAGGCATTTGCCCAGTAGTGGGATACAAAAGCGGCTTAACAAGGTCATTGGCTCTATGACTTATTTTAGGTTTACCTGGGACGGCTGCGAACATGTTATTTGTTGTTAGTGCGTGATTATACAGGGTGTCCAAAAAAATAGTATCAAGCGGAAGTCCAGAGATATAGGGGTACCCGAATCACCCCCATGCATGTTCCGCGATTTTTTGTAGTTTTCGAGTTATAATTTTTTTTTTCGTATTTTTGTCCCACCTTGACCTAAGAACATTATTGGCCACAGAGCCATGAATTATTAAGATACATGCTTTATTTTTTTTTTCCAAAATGGGAGAATAGTGTGCTTTGCAGACACAAACTCAATTGTGGGTCAATCTAATAATAGCGCCACAAAAAAAAAGGAAAATCTCAAAGTTAGTCAAAATTTATAAATGTTTAATAAGTTCGAGGACTCGAAAACTACAAAAAATCGCGGAAAATACGTGAGAGTGATTCAGGTACCCCTAGGGGTGCTGTATTCTGGACTTCCAGACTTCTTGACTCTATTTTTTGGAACACCCTATATACAAGAACAATTAAAAATACTTCAAATATTAAAATAATAATTACGATCAACTGTTTCTGAAAAATAAAGTATCCTCAAATTATTTATTAAAGTAGGTAGCTGCTTACTTAGAATGTATATTATTACTTGAGATGCATTTTGTAAATGCACGCAGAAATGTTGGAATAATGTTTTACCATCTCCTGAAAAATAAATATTGCCATTTTAATTTATAAGTAATCAATTTGTAAGTTGAATAAATGTGTATAAATAAAAAAGTATTCCTTACGTTCAAAATCTGCAAATAAAAAATTATATTTACGTGCATACGAGATTTTTCTTAAAATCCTTGAAATACTGAAGTGAAATTTAAGTAGTTACCGTGCCACATTTCTGCAAAAACATTTTTTTAAGTAAGTTAAGGATTTTTTAAAACACTTATTAAGCGTGAAATAATTTAATTATTTACGTTAGCACAGCTGAACAACGTCCGCGTTTGCGTAGGTACTTACTTTTTTCTGAAAAGTTTACGTATTTTATAAGATTCTGAAGGATTTTTTATAGTAAATTTCTGTCAGCATTTTTATCATTGTTCATCATCATCAACCCATGATGACACCGAGGGGCACGGGTCTCTTCCCTGAGGAAGGTACAGGCCATACTCCACCACAGGGGCCAAGTCCGAATTGGTGGAGGCTTGTAAAACTAGTGGCTGTGGTCTTACTGTCAGAATTTCTCAAGCCGCTCTAAGGCCTTTGACTTGGCTTAACGACTGCCATCTATCGACGGCAGTCAACACCAACTGGTTAACGTGCCTTGCAAAGCATGCTTGGAAAAATGCCACTAGCGTTAGTCATAGACGGTGACCCATCCATGAACGCGCCCTATGTTGCTTAACCTTCGCGATCGTTTAAGATCACTCAGGCAGCTGGGGTTACGAGCGATTCATTGTAAATTTTGAATAAAAGCATTGTAAATATTGATAAATATTAAATAATACGGCAAAACACTTTTTCTATCAGAAATATTCAGCTAAACAAAATTCTAAGATACAATTGAAGGCAATATAAGCCATTTTATTTTATAATAGGTACTACTGACAAACGTAATAATTGTTAAATAATAAAAATTTAATAAAAATAATAATAAAAGTATTTTTGCTGGTCATTGATTAATTATTTTCATACCATCATATTCATCTGCAAATAATAGGGAAAAAATATTTCATTAATGTTTCGCTAGACATACCGACAGACATAGATTCCGTAAGGAAGTTCAGATAGGAATTATACTTACATACATACATAAGCTCACGCCTGTATCCCAGAGGGACAAGGACTGATATAAGGGCCTTTCTCCACTGCTCCGGTCCGGCAAACGTTAATTACCGATCCGATTTAGAAGCACACAATAATACTAATAGTAAGCTAGCTACTACTCCGGCATCCGGTTTTAACCGGTCCGATAATTTGCTAGATCAGAACGGTATTTTACCGGTCCGAAGTGATCGACGTACAAAAACAATACACGTTTTTGCACCGCGCATACAACCCAAAAATGTTCCTATACTATCTAGACTCGCGCCAGCGAGTCCAGCCAAGTTCAAGAAAAAAGGAACTGGCGACGCAGCAGCCGTGTGTAATATTACAGGAATCACTTCAAGCTACTTTTGACCCCTTCACAACTCTACAACTATTTAACCTACGTATATGAAATTTGGCACATTTCTTAAAGTCCATTAGCTTGCAAAGAATCCAAAGTTTCATCAATGTTGCTCAAACAGTTATAGATATATTAACGTTTAAAAACCGGCATTTTTACGACTGACTGACTCACTTATAGATCAAAAACCTAACCCACTTCTAGATGACCTAGAAACTTGAAATTTGGCATCAAGGTAGACTATTAGGCATATACAAAGGAAAAAATCTAAAAACTGAAAATTATTGATATTAATATCCTCATAGTATTTAATTCCAAATTCTGCTAATAGATGGCGCTTTTTAATTCTATATCGCGGTATGGTTTGGTCTCAACCGATTCTATATAATATCTGTAAACGACTTCCTATGCCCGCCCTCCTCGGCCTCGAGGGGGGTCGCTCATGATGTAGGTTTAGGGGTCCTTAGGACCAAACCAGCCCCAAGGTGGTGTTTAGTGGGTAGGCGCACTCTGCGAGTCCCACATTGGCAGCACGGCCGGGCCCGTGCTGTTATGCATGAGCATTTACCACCTCCCTCCCCCGTGTCCTCCGGAGGGTGCCCTTTATAGGGCTAAAAAAAAAAAACTTCCTATGCTCCCTCCTCGGCCTCGAGGGGGGTCGCTCATGATGTAGGTTTAGGGGTCCTTAGGACCAAACCAGCCCCAAGGTGGTGTTTAGTGGGTAGGCGCACTCTGTGAGTCCCACATTGGCAGCACGGCCGGGCCCGTGTCCTTCGGAGGGTGCCCTTTATAGGGCTAAAAAAAAAAACTTCCTATGCACGTTTCTCAGAATTGTAAATGAGTTTCTGAAAAGTCGTATGTTCGTAGCCGATTTCTTTCTAACCCATCGGTTATAGATTCCTTGGCAATAAATAACGATGTATTTATTAGTGATCAATACCAATAATCTCTGTACAAAAAGCAGTGATATCCCATCAAAAACATAAATGTGAATGATATGAGAGCCAAGTTCAATAGGTACATATTAAGAACAGACGTCCGTTATCGACTTCGCCGACAAAAGAATTGAGATCTATAATCTATATGGGTGCTGCCAAGTTTTCTGAAGAAAATCATGAAATTTTAGTTACCAGATCACTAGAGATGTAAATTGTTATTCAAGCTTAAGATTTGACTTGGCTAGTTTTCACGTACAGGCTAAATAATATTTATTTAATGAACTTTACTTCGTTTAGTCATACGGAGGTTAGTGTACTTTCTGTTTGTATTGTACTTATGCTGTTAGGTTGATATCATACCTATGTGACTTTTCTGAAATTTGGTTTGTTGGTAAAAACTAGCAGTCAAATCTTGAGCTTGAATTACAATTTACATCTCAGTGATCTGGTAACTAAAATTTCATGATTCTCTTCAGAAAACTTGGCAGCACCCATATAGATCTCAATTCTTTTGTCGGCGAAGTCGATAACGGACGTCTGTTCTTAATAGGTACCTATTGAACTTGGCTCTCATATCATTCACATTTATGTTTTTGATGGGATTTTATTTACATTAATAGAATGTCCGGAAAACGGCCCTTGCCTCGAATAGAAAAATCGAGGAATTTTAATAAAGCACTGCGTCACGTCCATTGCCGCTTATAGTCGGATGAAGTGGAGAATCATAATACGGCATCCGATATTTTTCTCATGACTGATTCCGAAGCAGTGGAGAAAGGGCCTTATTCTTATTTTAGGCTTGCCTGACGCTTTCATGCCGTTTTAACAAGTGACCCCCCGTCCCTTCTCTTACTATCGATTTTAATGCCGTTTCACATCAAAACTTACTCGGATAGAACTCTTCGGCCTTTTTCGCCTGATCCATCTGGGGCAGGCTGAAGATGTAGCCGATTTGGCAAGGGTTCCAGTGGTCACACATCTCCCGATCAGGGTCTAGTTCGGTCACGTACTTATATGTCTGAAAGAAAACGTGAAATTTGGTTACCTAGTCAGAATTTTCTGTACAACTTCTGAAATTACAATGTCTGTGGTAATCACATACCTATCTCAGCCCTTGAAATCGCAGTCGACACGCGTGATGATTACGCCCACAATCTCTCCCTGAGAAAAGTCCTGTGCCCTATCATCATTCATCATCATTCAGCCACAAGAAGTCCACTGCTGGACATAGGCCTCCTCCTTGGATTGTCAAAAAGACCTGTTGGTAGCGGCTTGCATCCAGCGTCTTCCTGCCACTTGGATGAGATCTTCTGTCCATATTGTGGCTGGTCGTCCTACGCTGCGCTCGCCGATATGTGGTCTCCATTCGAGAACTTTTCGGCCACATCGGCCATCAGTTCTGCGTGCTACATATACCCCGCCCACTGCCCCTTTAACTCTCTCAATCGCTGAGCTATGTCGACGACTGTCGTTTGTCTACGGATCCCATAATTTCTGATTCGATCTCGTAGAGAAATTCCGGAGATCTTGTATCTGAGACCCATAGTGAAAGACCACGTTTCAGTGCCATAAGTCATTGTGTCCTTAACTTACCCTATCCGGATAGTACCGGAAATGGACGACAACGTCGTCGGTGTCTTCTAGAGCACATTTGTCCACAGTATAGTTGAGGGAGGTCCGCACGGTGGGGTGGCAAGCCACCACTGTGCCGTTGTTCGTGTGAGGCAGGTCAGCTCCTTCGACCCGTTGCCCTGGGGGAAATGTGATGATGTGACCTATATGTGATGTGTAACGAAGTATCGTCCCCGGTAAAGCTAAAAAAGATCTGTTTCTCGAACTAACGATATTGCTATTCAACTAAGTATTCCTTTAGTTGACAGTCAGTCACGTAGTACAGCGGTCGATCCTCCGTACTCAAGTACGAATTGTAGATTAGTATTATTAGACGACCTCTGTTGTGCAGTGGTTAGCGCATCTGCCTACCATGCAAGAGGTCCCGGGTTCTAATCCCGGCGGGGTAGAAAAAAAAGGAACCCAGGTCTTGGATGTTTACATGTTTGTGACGTCGCTGTTTCTGGCTCCCACGACACAGGGTATCCTAGTGTGGGGCCAGAAGCAATGTACATTATGAAAGCAGAAATCAATCAGAAATCTATGTGAAATTTAATAAATATGTGCATGTAAATGTTATGATATGTTATCTGAGTCGGTCGCGACTACTCAAGTAATGTTCGACTCGTGTCTGAGTTTTAGGCCAAAATATTACTTAGATAGAACACTTCAGCAGAATAAACAAAAAAATTGATTCTCTGTAAAGTCGGTTCACGGACGATAATTTTACGTGATAACGTCATAAGAAAACATTAATGAGAATTGCAAACTTTTATGAATTGAATTGAATTATTATCACTGAATTATCATTATTTTGTAAGGAGATAATTCGGAATAGAGAGATAGATGCGTAACAAGCCGAACGCTTAGGCCGATCGTGCCTCTCTGTCGCTTGTTGCGCGCTCTCGCTCGCACGCTCGGCTCAACTCAGGCGGAACGTGACAATGAGTCATGCTTTTTCTTGCGGGCAGCCATAGATTTCATCATCATCATCATCAACCCATTATGTCCCCACCGAGGGGCACGGGTCTCTTCCCTGAAGAATGTATCTATAGGGCATACTCCACCACGGGGGCCAAGTCCGGATTGGTGGAGGCTTGTAGGACTAGTGGCTGGTCTTACTGTCAGAAGTTTTCAAGTCGCCCTAAGGCCTCACTTGGCTTAACGACTGCCATCTATTGAACGGCAGCCGGCACCAACTGCTTAACGTGCCTTGCGAAGCACGGAACCGCTCTCGGAAAAATGCCACTAGCGTTAGTCATAGACGATCCATCTATGCACTGAACGCGCCCTATATCGCTTAACCTTCGTGATCGTTTAAGATCACTCACGCGGCCGGGGCTACGAGCGATTCCTCAGGCGGCCGGCGCTACGAGAGATTCATAAAGTCGGCTTCGCACGGTCCGCGATATCGCAGACGGACGCGCACGGCCGACGACCACGGACAGCCACGCACCACGAGAGGCTCTTCCAACTGACCTGTGTGTCGTCTGTCTGTGCTACCGCGGACCGAGACCCTTCCCACGGCGTGTCATGCGAGCTGGTCCGCGTCCGTCCGCGATATCGCGGACCGTGGGAAGCCGACTTCATACATCGATTTAGAAGACGTTATCACGTCAAAAACACTCACGATCGCAAAAGAAGAACTTATTCAACGAGTTGACGGTGACGTAGTACAGCGGTCGGTCCTCGGCGCTGAGGCACGAGTCGTATAAAATCTGTGTGGGCTGAATGTTGTCCTCGCACACCATTGTTCCCGAACCATCCGGCTCAACCGGCGCCCGGTTCGGCGGGCACCGGTACAGGTTGCCTGCAGGGAATGAAAGAAAAACAGATTTTCATCTTAATTCAGTTAAATTTTAAATCTGTAATTAGCAGTTTTAAATATTTAATATTTTCCTGCTCCGCTTGACGGGAGCAGCTCATCGGAGAGACTGACTGACTCACTGATGAACTCACTCACTCACTGATGAACTCACTGACTGACTTACTCACTGACTGTCTGAATGACTCACTGGTTCACTGACTGACTCACTCACTCACTGACTGACTGACTGACTGACTCACTGACTGACTGACAGACTGACTGATTAACAGACTTACCTTTCCTGATGAGCAGCGGCGACTCGTTCCGCATCTCGGCGATGGTGACTCCCTTCTCCCCGTTCTGTATGGCGGTCATGATGAGTGAGTGCAGCGTCAACTCAGCGGTCCTACTCCGCTATGATGTACGGGAGTAGCACCTCGAAAAAACTGACTAACCATTGACTCATTAACTGACTCACTGACTGACTCACTTACTGACTGACCGACTGGCTGATTGACAGACTGACCCTTCCTGATGAGCAGCGGCGACTTGTTCCGCATCTCGGCGATGGTAATCCTCTTTTCGCCATTCTGTATGGCAGTCATGATGCGCGAGTGCAGCGTCACCCGGCGGTCCTGCTCCGCTTTGACGTACGGGAGCAGCTCTTCGGAGAGACTGACTTACCATTGACTCACTAACTGACTGACTGACAGACTGACCTTTCCTGATGAGCAGTGGCGACTTGTTCCGCATCTCGGCGATGGTAATCCCCTTCTCCCCGTTCTGTATGGCGGTCATGATTCGCGAGTGCAGCGTCACCCGGCGGTCCTGCTCGGCTATGATGTACGGGAGCAGCTCCTCGGAGAGGACGTCCACTTTCTTCTTGGCTTCGGCGTTCATCTGTTGGACACGGCTGTTCTGACTCACAGTAGATTTGTAGGAAGACTGCTGCGCTTGGAACAACGACTTGGAACTTGAAACTGCAGGTGAAATTTGGACCAGGGTCGAATATGATAAACCTACCTACAGCAGTTTTGCTTGCTATTAAGAATGTAGATACAATAAATAATGTAGGTTTTAAAATATTTGTACGTGTTTTTCGAATTTTTATGATCTGCTTTATTATTATTTTTAAACTGTTGAGATTAACCTTAAACGATCACGAAGATTCAAGAACATTGCATGGATGGGTCGCCGTCTATGACTAACGCTAGGGGTATTTTTCCGAACGTTGCCGTGCTTCGCAAGGCACTTTAAGCAGTTGGTGCCAGCTGCGCCGTCGATAGATGGCAGTCCTTAAGCCAAGTCAGAGGCCTTAGGGCGGCTTGAAATCTTCTGACAGTAAGACCAGCCGCTAGTCTTACAAGCCTCCGCCAATCCGGACTTGGCCCCCGTGGTGGAGTATATAGGCCTATACCTTCCTCAGGGAAGAGACCCGTGCCCCTCGGTGGGGGGGGGGGGGGGGGGGGGGGGGGGGGACATAATGGGTTGATGATAATAGTGTATGAGAAACAGGGGGTAAGTGTAAAGTAAGTACTGACCCGATCGGCATCCTTGTTGAATTTGATGCCAGTACCATCCTGTGAATAAAATCTAAAATTAGTTGTTTAGGTAGGTACTATGGCACTGATATTACGGTAGTTTTAGACAAGGTCTGTACAAAAATTACTACTAATGTGGCATTCATCTGTTTCGTACAGAAACTTCAAATGGACCACTGGACACTGAAGAGCGGCTTAAGTGACTAATTACAAATAGAAAATCCGTTTGAAAAATGTACAAAAGACGTTTGTTAATTTTGTAAGTAGAAAAAATAAAATTCAACATTTTAAAAAGTAGGTATATTGTATTCGGTGCTTCCATTTTTTTCATATAAACTTCGGAGCCTGCCTTTTGTGGTTAATTTACAATATTCAAATGAGTTATAATGACTCTTCTAACGGAGGATGGCCCTCACCTCTTCATAATATTTTCATTTCTCGCCGAGCGAAAAAGGCCTACTTAGAATCTGTTAATGCATTGTAGGATAATGACAACTGCATGAACATGGCGCTGGCGGTTTAATTTAACTGCGCGCGCACACATAGCAAATAATCCAGGCGTCTATGGTCGCTAAGTAATCTTACTATCTTACTTCTTACTAATATTATAAACGCGAAAGTTTGTAAGTATGGATGGATGGATGTTTGTTACTCTTTCACGTAAAAAGTACTGAATGGATTTTAAGGAAAGTTTACAATAATATAGCTTATACATCAGAATAACACATAGGCTACAATTTATAAAGATATTGTGTGAATTGTCCAAAATATGACGATAAGTGTCAAGTAAGTAGGAAAAAATCTACCTTCGGCGAGCTATTCTGGCGTGCGCTGCCAAAACCGCTAGAGTTTAATAATTACACATAATTATGTAATTTAAGATGGAAATGTTTAGCTTATAGCTAGTCGAAATACTAATCCGGGCACCAGCTAGTCGTACTATGTACTATCAGAATCGCCGCCCTTGTCTTCAAGGCCGGCATGTAACTAGTGTCATTTCCCTTGCGTATCTGAGCCACCACTTCCTTCTTCCCCGAACCACCTCTTCCGCTCAGCCCTGTGATCTTACGATTATATTTTGACTTTGCACTCACCACAGCCTGACGTCGGACGATGTTGGCGAGGTACCTTCCCCTCCTGGTAGCTGGTAGCAGCACGCTCCCTGGCACCACCTCGTCACCAGTCTACATAGGAAAAAAAATTAAGCCTATAACCGAATATGATGGCGTTATCGCATCTGCCTACCATGCGAGAGGTCCCAGGTTCAAATCCGGTACGATGCTCTGTCCTGTTTTTATTTTTCAATGTGTGTTATGCTTTGTATTTAAACCTGTGTTTTATTTCTGCTTTCTTTTTGTATCTTGTATCTCATGTTATTGCTGTGTTTTTAGTATTGTGTCGTTAAATAAATGTTTAAGGAAACTTAGAAAAGTCTTTTCCTCCAATATATACGTCAATCACTCAAAACAAAGTTATACAACCAGAGTGTGTTACCAGTGATGACTTACGGCACTGAAACGTGGTCTTTCACTATGGGCCTCATAAGAAAGCTCAAGGTCACGCAACGAGCTATGGAAAAGGCTATGGTCATAATTTCTCTACGAGACCGAATCAGAAATGATGAGGCCCGTAGACAAACGAAAGTTGTCGACATAGCCCACCGGATGAGTAAGTTGAAGTGGCAGTGGGCGGGGCACATAGCACGAAGAACTGATGGCCGATGGGGCCGAAAGGTTCTTGAATGGAGACCACACATCGGCAAGCGCAGCGTGGGACGACCAGCCACAAGATGGACATCCGATCTCATCCAGGTGGCAGGAAGACGCTGGATGGAAGCCGCTTCCAACCGGTCTTTTTTGGAAATCCATGGAGGAGGCCTATGTCCAGCAGTAGACTTCTTGTGGCTGAATGATAATAATCCTACTCCGAACTGTCATATACATTCTTATGTTGACTATTTCAAGTTGTCTAAATGCCTAACCCGATAGTGTGGAAAGTTACGTAATATAAGGGCTGGATACCCTGTACTATAGTCACCTCATCACATCACAATGGAAAATTAAATACAGCTCAAGAGGCCACCCATGTACGGCGGCTTCTAGAGGGAATCGAAGCTACGAACTCTGGCAAGCTAACCCCATGTGATGTCGCTAGACCAACCCAATAAACCGAGGGTATTCTGGCAGAACCGAATAAGTGCAAAATAAAAAAAAAAGTTTCTAATGCAGGTACCGTTGATCCTCCACGGAGGGTCTCGGCATACTCAGTTTCAATACTCAGTCAAAACTGCACTAACGTCTGTAAAACATAGCTTGAGCTCCACGACAAAACGCAGATTCTCTGTGTCCACGACAGCTGCTGTCACACTGACAGGGCTAGGTTACGATATATCGAATAGTGTGCAGTAAGTACGGAGTTTTCACAGTACAAATATTCTGCGGAAAAATTCAAAACTTCATGGACGCAATTTCGATGACAGCTGTCGCGGAGCTCAAGCTATGTTTTACAGACTAATAGTAATTATTTTTTATTTTGTACTCATTCGGTTCTGCCAGCAAACCTCGTAAACCTCTTTTTTTCATTTTTAGAAAGTAAATTTCTGGCCGCGTCGTATAGTACCTAAATCTCTTAAATTTTGAAAAAAAAATAGAGTTAAGAGATTTGCGACTTAGCCGATGAAACGTGCGTCGAATTGAGTCGATTAATACTTACAGGTGGGTAACCTCCTTGGACTAACACAAAAAAATACAGTAGCGATAAAGAAACTATTTTCGCTTCCATTTTCAAACTTCTGATGTAAGTGTTGAATTTTGAATGTCGGGTCGAGTCGTAATACCAATTTTTAACACGGCCTATCGTATAGACCAATTAGTAGTTGTAGCGTTGTTCAATTAAATGTTTTACGAGTTTGTTAGGAAATCGTTTTTTTTTTTTTTGTAATGGACCAATTACCTACGTAGTTTTCAAACAAGTCATTGAGGGCGGTGCTAACGCATCGGTAAAACGGCAACGAAACGTTCGAAACCCGGCCTGTACCAATAAATAATAATTGTTTTCTTAGTCACATACCTAAAGACATACAAAAAAAATGGGACCTAATAAACTCGGCAAAACGTGGGCCCAGTTCTAGTGATTGGTGCCTCTGCCTACCCCCTCAGAGATAACGGGTGTGGTTTTTTTTATACAAAAACAAAATATCTGAGTCTTCTGCTGAAATTTGTGAAGTTATTAGCAATACCACTCGTTAACAGTGAAGGTAATCGTGGGAAAACCTGAGTGAGGTGCTCACATACCTACATACACACATCAACACTGTCTAGGGATATTTTGTATTTCTTAAATTTTTTGATAAACTATAAATATTTTGTTTAGAGAAGTACATATGGAATGAAACCTCAGTTAATGACCAACTTAATTAAATAAATAAAAAACATTTTAGATAATTAAATATAAAAAAAAAATAACAAAGAGACTAAAAATGGTGCTAAGTCTACGAGTGAAATTAATTAATAAAATTAATAATTTTATTAAAAATAACAACAGAAAGTTAGACATTTTAACTCTTAATAATCAGTGTTGCCACCCCTCACGTTAATTAGAGTTCGGCATCGGTTATTCATACTGTGAATTAAGGTGTCGATGTCTTGCTGTGGTATGCGTTCCCAGGTTCGTTGCAGGTGCAGGAAAAGTTGCTCTTCTGTGGCCAGATTTGGAGGGAGGGCGTGCATAGCCCTTCGTTGCAACATGTCCCACGCATGTTCGATGGGATTCATATCGGGCGACTGCGCAGGCCATCTCATTACCGTGACGTTGTTGTCTTGAAGGGCGGCTGATACCAGCCTCGCCGTGTGTGGACGGGCATTATCATGCATGAGTACGAATTGGTGGCCAATTTGCACCCTATGCGGAATAATGACAGGTTCCACCACCTCATCACGGTATTTCTGAGCATTCATGTTGCCTCTTACAAAAACGAGGTCGGTTCGCGCGCCTATACGAATTCCCGCCCATACCATGATCGTCCCTGCTTGGTACGAATGAACCTCTTGTGGATGCTGGAGACGGCTTTCCCTGCCTGGAACTCTCCAAACTCGTGTTCTTCGCGAATCTGGATGAAATCCAAACCGAGACTCATCCGTAAAGAGCACTGTCGACCATTGTTCATTATCCCATAACACGTGTTCTTGGGCCCACAATAGTCGCCTTCCGCGATTGCCACGTCGCAACGCAGGAACACGAATTGGCCTGCGAGAATGAAGATTAGCTTCATGTAGCCTTCTTCTGACTGTTTGGTCGCCAACCAACGTCTGATGCTCCTGTTGGAGCCTCTGTACCATTATCATGGCCGTCGGAGTAGGTTCTCTCCTGGCGGTATTTTGGAGAAAACGGTCCTCTCTAGGGATGGTCACCCAAATTCTGCCAGGATGCCGTTCCGCCACTTCCCCAGTATCGCGATAACGTGACCAGAGCCTTGATATCACATTCTGGCTGGTGCCTAGAGTCTCCGCAACAACTTTTTGGATAGCGCCAGCTTCCAACATTCCTACCGCTCTTATCATCTTGTCTCTCGTCAGATGTCGACGTTGCATGGCACCAACGAGATGACACAAACAGTAAAAATCACTAAAACAATTGATAGCGTTAGTTAATTAATGTTTTTCTAAACAAATCTCAACACAAAACTAGCACTGCTAACTGAATCAAATGCGTGTTCCCGCGCTTTCTTGTTTTAATAAGTTTTAGTTTTTTTTTCAATGTCAGTTTGAAAATGGAACAAGGAGGTTTAATTCCACATATAAACTTTTTACTAATTCTGAGTAGTTATTCTGAAAATCTAAGAAATGCAAATAAAAATCTAATATCCCTAGACAGTGTTGATGAGTGTACCTCAGCGCTCGAAATATCGTGATGATTAAGGGGGGTTAGGCGGTCAGCGAAAATTTAGAGATCGCGACGATCCGCGTGTTTAATCAGCGGGGGCAGCGGCGGGCGCGCGGGGAGGCGCACGCGGTGCAGACAGAAGCGAGTACAATAGGCAACAAATCGAGCTACCGTTCTCCGAATTTTGATGCTATTATTACAACCACTACCATGTTGCATAGGGCAGATTAGCTTGACAGTTGGCTTCTAGTTCAAATAGGTGTACATCGAATAAAGGTGGGTCACCTAACAATCATTTATTAGAATATATAATAAGTATACCTTGGTATGAAATCATTTAGGTATCCAAGTTATAAAAAACCAAAAGCCAAGTAATGTTAGTGCCGTATAAAGTTTTATTTCGCTATCTTTATGCATTTACAAGATACAAAACATAGTCTACTTATCTATGTACTTGTAATATTGTAGGTAGGTACATTTTGAAAAATTGAAAATAGGGTAAACGTTAAACGTTAGGAATTATTGGAAGTAAATTATAAAAAGTCAACATACGTTTGTAATACTAGGGTAAACGACCCAATAATCGAACGTTAAATGTTAAACGGTAGAAATCATTGTAAGTAAATTATAAAAAGTCAACATACGTATATAATACTAGGGTAAACGACCCAATTATTGAACTCGTCTGCAATTTGGATACAAACAACATTTGGGTACCTATTACATAAAACCAAATATGTTTGTAGCCAAAATAAAAAAAAATGATGAAAGTAGGCATTAGCAGTCCTTCACTCAGAATCTGACCTTAACCGAGTGAAGGTTAGTAGCCAGCTACAATTAAATAAAAGAAGTAAGTGTTTTAATTTTTTTAATTTATTTTTATTTAGAAATAAACAGTTTTATAACTGATTCTAAATACTTCTTTTATTTGATTGTAGCTGACTAATAATATTAAAAAGGCAAAATAAAACAAAAATATTAAATTAGGTACATAATTATGTACCTAATTTAATATTTCATATATTTTTTGCCTACGAACATATCGGGTCAAACCAAATAATATTTGTTATATTTATTCGCTTATTTTACGTTAATTATAATGGTGCAGAAGCAATTACATACTGAAAACATCTCAAACAAAAAATTAAAATTTTAACATCCACCCGTGACACCTTTCGAAATGAAAAAAATATTTTTTAATCTGTTCACGGGTCTTCGAGTAATCGCTGACCATACATTAAAAAAAATTGATCCCGAAACGTATAAGTGGAAGCTTTCTAAATAAGTAAAAAGGTCGCAACAAAAAGTCGGAGTGCGCATTGAAAGCTTGAGTTTTTTCGCAAAAAAATATTAGACACAATTCTTCGTCCATCCATTTAATTTGCTTATCGAGGAGCGGCTGCCAG
This sequence comes from Yponomeuta plumbellus, assembly GCA_947310845.1. NCBI lineage: Eukaryota > Metazoa > Arthropoda > Insecta > Lepidoptera > Yponomeutidae > Yponomeuta > Yponomeuta plumbellus. Next base: position 6,453,306 of record OX371220.1, on the reverse strand, counting down.
TTTCAATTTCAAATTCAGCTTCTGTTACACTCTGTGGTACATTGAATCAATCTTTTGTATTCACTAAGCTAAAAAATAACAAATAAAAATTAATTCGTATATCGATACCTCAGTTTTCTAGGTATCAGCATAAGTATCTGTAACGAAATACTTTTGCACATATCCAGAAAACTGATTATTTGTGCCAAAAAGTGAATTTATCGATATGTCAAGCACAAAAAGTCTAATTTTGTAAGAGAAGTAATTAAATTGTTTAGCTATTATAAAATTTGGTGAGCCACAAAAAACAGCATTTAAATAATTTGGTCTGGATACTCTGGATACAAGATATTGTTTGCAATAAAATAAAATCAGACAGCAATCCTGGCTCTGCAAATAGTTTTGATAATGGTAAAAATTAAATCGTAAATAGGCAGCTATAATACCATGATAAACATTCAGTCCGCAAAAAAACTACTTGATCAGCAAAATTTTAATTATTGATCAGCAGAGAATTGTATTTGATTGATATGCATATTTAAAACATGTTGAGCAAAATAATAGGATTACCTTTTTGTTAAAAAAACAGCAATGTACGTTCAAAGTGGGCGGAGCAAGATCGTATAATTTTCCCTTTATCTTTATTTTAAGCTATATCTTTATGACGAATAAAAATATAGCTTAAGTACTTAGTTACCTACTTAATTGTTTTATATTTTTTTATTTATCTCAATTATATTTTATAAGAATGGATTTTTTTAATTAATTTACGCTTCTATAAATAATACATATCCAAACAAACACATCACATCAAACACTCTGAGAATAAATAAATTAAATAACCTTTCACAATTTTCAGTGCTTACCAGAATTTTATTAAACATAATAGCTCATTGCATCTTATACAGGGTGTTAATTTGTACAGTTTCGTCCGCTCAGGGGTGGTTATTAACATGATACTAAAGAAAAAAAAATACGAAAAAACATTTTTTTTAGTGAAAATCACCTAAAGTCACCGGTTTTGCGGCGCCGGCAGCGAGCGCGCGGGTGCACTCTCCTGCTTCACCCCCCAAAACCCCCGCCGGACCTGTCAAGTGCAAACGAAAGAAGCTAATCCATATAACTTCATGATATTTAGGTGATTTTCACAAAAGAGTAATTTTTTTAATACTTTTTTTGCTTCAGTATTATGTGAATAACCACCCCCGAGTCAGATGAAACTGGACAAATCAACACTCTGTATAATTAATATGCTGTACAAAAATACTAGGTATAATTTTTGTACAGCACTGATTGATTTTTGATATGATTGCTGGCAATGAGTTGCTGATCAATTAGCTATTTCTTCTCACAAAAATACCTATACTATGCTAACCATTTAAATAAGACCCATTTAAATAGCAAAAAATTTAGCATTGAAAATGACAATGCATAAAATAGATTTACGTACGTAAAGTACGTAAAGTAAGTGCTTTCATCACAGTGTATTTAGTTGCTTTGTAAATTTCTGATAGTTTTACATGATATTTCTAAGTGTTTGGATGCTTCAGCTACATTCCGCAAACTAAAAAAAAATATCTAATGGCTGTCAAAGGAATGCAATTTTGGACCTCAGTCCAATAGCCATGTGTGATACATCATCAAATAGGTCTCAGCGAGATGAATAAAAGTTACTATGACGCCAAAAGCCAACAGTTTTGTAGTCCTTTCGGAGTCATATTGTATTGAAAATGTTGTTTTTTTTTTTTTTTCAATACAATATAACTCCAAAAGGAAAAATATTTGGCTGTTGGCGTCATAGTAACTTTTGTACAACTCGCTGAGACCTATTCGATGATGTATCACACATGGCTATTGGGCCAAGGGCCAAAATTGCATTCCTTTGACAGCTATTAGTTTTTTTTTAGTTCTTCTGAAAACGGCTCATTCAGTTGAAGTTTTTCTGTAACCAAGTCATTGATAAATGGGTAAATTGTGCAATGTGCGTTTTTCTTCTCTTTTTTTTTTAGTTCTATGAGATAATCTGGATGGCACCATTCGTTTCTACATACAAATTTGTGATTGGTGGCAGTCAATGTCAATGTCAGTTTACAGATTACTAAAAAAGAAAAGGAACCGGGTTTGCCATTCGTACGAAGTTTCTCGTAATGAAAAATAAAAACCCACAATCCACAGCAAAGACTCCAAAATATCTAAATAGGACGTAGGCGCACTTATCACCTAACTAAAACATGTTTTTTTAGGTAATCATCCATCACAAATTCCACAGAACCATAGTATTTTTTGGCTTTGACGTTTATTACTAAGGTACGGCAGCGCCACCTAGTGAATCTTTTAAAACTAAATTTGACATAAGGAAAACGCTCATTAGGGTAAAAAGCAAAAATGTAGTTATATTTCGAGGAATTGTGTAATTAGAGTATACTAAGATGATACAGACGTATTTTGATCGCATAGGTTAAATCCCCCTGGTATGTCCGTTGTTGGTGCATTTACCCTGTTGTTATAAAACCAAAAAAAATATGAATAAGTACGCAGCTAGATAACTAAACCTAAATATGTTTCAAAAATACGAGACCCGAAATAGGGCATTTTACCCTATTTTTCAACAAGCCTAAAAATATATCGTATAGGCAATAGACATAACTAATCGTAATATCTATTAACCCCCCCAGTTCAAAATTTTATTTGTTCGCCATGCATCGTCGTTTTCTGAAATAATTGGGTAGCTAAATAAAAAAAAAATTAAAAAAACTCGCGCCCGTTATCCCCGAGGGGGTAGGCAGAGGCACCAATCACTAAGAACTGCGCCACGTTTTGCCGAGTTTAAATAGAAGTATGTAGTTGTCTAAAGCATCAATCAAGTAACTATACTTGAGCCATTACAAACGTGCGAACTAATTCATAAGCATTTGTATCAGACAGACCATTCAGACTTCTCCCTCACACATATAGGAGGCATATCAGGCAATTCAGGCATATCCGCATATCTGAACTCTCGCTCGCACTTTTGTGACTCGGTTCGCACGTTTGTAATGGCTCAAGTATAGTACTTATTGCAGGTACACCCATGCACTCTACTCCGTTGGCTTAAGGGCGACTTTGCAACTAAAATGTGAAGATTGACGTGCTGTCGACTGTACTTACTATTATTTAAGTCAATAGGCAGCGTAGGTATGTACCATAGCAACTCATTTATAGCTTTAGGCGACCTTTTTCTGTAAGTACTAAATTTTAAATTAGTTGTGTACTCGTGTTTTGGACTCGTAATTTTTGCGCGTGCAGAGTGACAAGCGACACAGCCCCCACGTGCGAATGCCGAAGCGAGACTGGGCCTCGCGGAGGTGCGCCGTTCGGGGTGGAAGTTTAGTATGGAATCAGCGAGTTCGAAACTAAACATCGTAAGCGCCATCCACATATTTGTCAAAAGTTAATAGAAATGTCTTGTGTTTTGGAAATCTACAACAGCCAAGAAATGGAAAAGGTAAATAATTATCTGTTTGTGATTTTACAGGAATTCGTATTGTAAAACACGTCCGTAATAAGCATTTACCTAAAATTTTAGACGTGACTTCTGGATTTTTTTCTATCGAGCAAAGTTTTTACAATCGCGTTTTGGAAACAGCCATCCCCTCACACATACGGTCTGTAATACACATTCCCAATTTCAATGCGAAAAATCGTAAAGTTTTTGAATTACAGCTAATAGAAAACATCGAATTTCGGCATATTCACTTACTATATTTATAAAATAAAAAATAAAAATTTCAGCTCTTGGATGTTTACAATGTATGTGATGTCGCTGTTCCTGGTTCCCACGACACAGGGTATCCTAGTGTGGGGCCAGAAGCATTATAATATGTGCCTTTGAGTAAAACTGCATGTTATGTTTATATCCGCGTCGAACTGAGAATCTTCTTTTTTCTTTGAAGTTGGTTAAAAAGATGTCTGTGGTTAAAAATATTTAAAACGCTACGATTTCAATCACACGCCACGTAGCGACTTCGTAGCCATTTCGCGTAGTAGAGGTGTCGCAGTAAAGTAGTTAAATCAGAGAGTCAATCGAATCTCTAGACAGTCAATCAAAGATCGATATTCAATAAAGTCGCTAAAGTGCCGTCAGACAAGTGAGTGATCGAAACGTTTAACGAGTTTCCTAAACGTTCCTAGGTATTTCATGACGAGACATCTCGTCCATCTTAGGCGTCGTCGTAAGAATTTAGCTTTTAAAGGGGACCAAGATATTTCATTATTTAGGAAAATGAAAAAAAGTAACGAAATAAACTCGCAAACTTACCTTGATGTCGCTCATCATCTTCCAAAATCTTTGCAACAAGAACTCACTACAAAAACAAGACTCTTCTTCTTAATTTTGCTGAGTAACCATTTACAATAAAACAAAACACGGAATTTCGAAGCTCTCAGTGCTTCACGGTGACACCAAAACAACAATAAGAAATCAAATAATCGTGGCGAAGTCGACAACATGTTTACAATTTCATCAAAGACCCCAAAAGATACAAAAGAAAGACTCTAAAAGTAATCAGCTGTTGTCGTGACCGCCATCTTGTTTTACATTATTAATCAACATGCTGGCTTTCGGTCAGTCAGATAGTCAAATGTTTTCGACGCTGCTTTATTTAAATCAAAATGCTAGCGACTTGATTGAATATCGATCTTTGATTGACTGTCTAGAGATTCAATTGACTCTCTGCTTTAACTACTTTACTGCGACAGAGGGATTGCTACGTCGTAGGCTTGCTACGAACTCTGGTTCGTGGTATTGTCAGGCCTGTTTCACTACGCGTGTCGGTATCGAACGCGTAAGTACATGGGCAACCACTCCGGAGTGGCAAATAGGTAGGAATTGAGGCGCCAGAAGAGGTAAGAGTTACGCGGTAGAAATAGAGGCAACATGTAGGTGAATATAACGTAGCTTTTTTAGCGCCGTGCGATCTGAATTGCACCTAATTGTAGCGCTGCTAGAGTCCCTTTTTCTTTAATTGATTTTGCGGAGTGAATCTTCTGTACCTGTACTATTATGTATTCTGTGGTTCGGGACCCTAAAAACAACTGTGAACTAGTTCTTCATATATCTGCCCTCATAACGAGAATCACAGTAAAAGTCATCACTGCGGGTTTAGTTTGAATGCAAAAATAAGGTACTCTGAGGCACGTTTTGCAGTAGAAAATTAATGTTGGCTACAGATCTACACTAGATCTACAGACAGTAGCCGCCATTACTTTTTTACTGGAAAAACTGCCTCCAAGTAGCTGTAGTAGTAGTAGTTCACGATTTTATTAGCTTATTTTTGCATTCAAACTAAAAACGCAGGAATGTATATTACTCGTTACGAGGCCAGATATCTGGGAATGGCAGTGGTGTGATAATAATAAAGAAGGGTAGTTTTACATTTAACTAAAAACATTTACATACCTACACTGTAAATTTAAGTTTTTATTTCGCAGTGGTATTTACATTTTGTTCTTTATCATTTTAAGAGTACAGAAAATAAGATGGCACAATAGGCTATTTGACAGTGTGACAAAAAAAAGTATCATTTATATAATATTCGTCTAAATTATTGAGTCTTCAAACCGCTCTAAGGCACTTCTAACTTAACAAAAATGGACAACTTGTCCAAAGACCCAGGATATATTTTTTTAATTTATCTGTAGCCATTTTATCGAAAACGGCCTGGATTGGCCGAATCTACGATGACGTCAGAGCTCAGTAAAAATGGCGTCTGTCATTCATGTCATTCAATCTTACGTTCTTGGTTTTGTTTACTGACCTGTTACATCATGACACCATATTGCTCAATATAGCGTTTTGGTGGCTTATTTTAAAAGTGAATTTTTATTTGCTTTTTTTAGAAGAAATACTCGCCATTATGCCATAATATTGCCAATATACCCAGGCTCCAATTTCACAACCAAAGTGCCCTATGCTGTCACCAACCTCCTCTCAACTGACATATAACATTTGGTTTGGGGATTATTGGCAATGTTCCCATGCACAGTACAGTACAGGTTATATCTACGAATCAGGACACAAAATCCACTGGCATACTTTCAATAAGCTTTCTTATCTGTAATGCTACAACAGGATTTTCAGTGCAAATGTTATTCAAACTATAAGGAGGGAGTATCGAAACATGACCTAAATCTATTACATTATCTTTTTCACTAACAGGTAAGAGGTTTTTCTTGAGCCAACTAACGATCTTTTGCTTTCTGCCGATGATTTCTTCATTTGTGAGTAACGTCGTCGGTTTTCTGGTTGGATTCTTGTGCGACGGCGCTGGAGTTTCCAATATTGTGATCACAGCATGGCCAGGTATCAGGACGGTGCTGTAAGTTTCTCCAGATGGTACCGATAGGATGATGCTGTAAGTGGATTAAGAATTAGTCACAAACATCTAATTATTGTGTGCCCTTTACAAGGCAGTGGTAAAATAGTTCCCAACATAAATTGAACCTTATCACTTTGAAGAAAAGTCCAACACCAATGAAAAATTTATACTAGCTCTGCCCGTTAAAGGGTTAACGGGCTCCAGCGAGTAACACTGAGCCACTGAGGAAAAGAACAGAACATATTTTACAGACCAAGTGTCTGTACAATATTTCAATCATGTTAACCTTTGTCTTCGACTTTTGGTTTGCTGATCGGCTCCCCACAACAATGGCTACACTGATTTCGGTTGGTGGGTAAAGTTGGGGGCGGGTTCAGAAACAGATTCCCTCTGTTTCTGAACCCGCCCCCAACTTTAACTGGTTATTTTTGGAAACCCAAAGATATTTTACCTAAGTAAACAATAATACATGGTATATAAAATGTAACCTACAAAATTTTCAATCAGTTTTGATCTTCTAGGGTACATATTCTAAATAATAATGTAGGACACGGGACAGACATATTTACCTATTAGAAACAGGATCTATACAGTGTACGAAGCCAGAATATGTGCAATTTTGAATAACTTCTACGGTAACAAATTTGTCGATCAAAGCACGTAGGTAATGCACATTTTCCTTCGATTTTTCCTCAGAGCTGGAGCGAGGACGTTCATCCATGTTTTTAATTGGATCCACAATACAAGTAGGTACTCATTCAACAACAAATTATGTTAAATATTTTTTCCGCACAAAGGCAAAAGAATCAAAACAATCCACAGACTAGAGAGAAGAAAGAGTTTTAGAGTTTGACAATGGTTTTGTTTAATACCTCAGAAGAATTAATACAGTTGCTCAAAAACTGTGCTCAAAAAGCACTGGCATATAGCGTTTGTAAAGGCGGCTACTCACACGCCTGCTGCAGGGCCAATCTAGGAAGCACGGTGGTTGGGACAATATCGGGTTGTCTCTCCACACATGCCTGCCATTCAGTCGGAGAGTAGAAATCGATCTGAACACACGTGTTGGAGAATGGCGCCAATATTATAGATTTATCCCACATGTGGAGCCGATCTTTGTATATTTCAATAATACGCGTCCAAATTTCACGCTCTTTGTCCGCCGCAGTCGCCATATTGTTTAGTATACTCTACCCACTATTAAACACGTGCACTCTGGTCGCTAGTTGCCAACAGACTGGAAATGAAATTGCCCCGAACGCGCTACACACTCAACAACTAGCAGGGCGGCAGGGGCGATGCAGTCTTGCAGGAAGATTTTGCGACCCTGCTCTCCTGCCGCAGGACCAACCTAGAAAATTGCCTCAACATGCGTATACACATCACAATCAAGGAAGCAATTTAGGGCCACGCCCGTTTTTAACCCTAAATTGGCCCTGCAGCAGGCGTGTGAGTAGCCGCCTTAAAGCGGCCCACTCAAAGCCCGATCTGCAGGGCCTGCTTGCAGTGTCACTGCCAAATCGTACTGTGTGTGTTCCCGCAGGCCCGATATTTTTATTGTTCACCCTGGGGCAGGGCCGCAGAGTCGTCCTGCCACCCGACAAGCCGATTTCCCCACTCCACATTCTACAAGCAGGGCCATGTATGTGGCAATCGAGCCGATTTGTTCAATCTGTTTGGTCTGTGTGCGACTTAAAAAAAAAAGAAAGTCTTTCACACATCACTGACCAAAAGAAAAAAATAACCAAGTGAAACTGGATGCGGGCAATTATCAGTTGTTCCAACTGCCTGCCCATCTACAAATAATAATAATAATAATAATAATAATAAATTTTTACGTTTTTGCCACTGAATGAACTCATAATACCTAATAAATTACAATTAAACGTTGTTTTGCCAAATATATTTTTTTTCACTTAGTAGGGCTGTGAAAAAATAGATAACTACCTATTCTCAGACCTACCGAATATACATATAAAATTTCATCAAAATCGGTCAAGCCGTTTCGGAGGAGTATGTGTGACACAAGAACTTTATATATTAGATTTATTAAATTTACTTTTAGAGGTATCTAATTATCTTATTTTTCTATCTTTCATGATTCTGATTCCTTTTTCGTAATCCTTCCTTTGGAAAGCCTAATTGCCAAGAAAGATAAAGTAGTTTTGTTTGTGTCTAGTAATATTGTATCTCTATTGGGTGTAGCTTAACAAAATACCCCGTGAAAAAAAAGTGTGGAGAGCCATGGGAAATTTTATAATATGTAGCCAGAAATCAATGTAAACATTTATCTTAATATAAACATTTACATGCAAGCAAATATGTTAATTTTTATGCTTTGATAACACTGGAACCATATCTGCGCAATTAGCGGTAAATATCGAATGTACGTTCAGTCACTAAGGTGTTCAGGCGTGAAATGATTTGCAGGGACATGTGTGTCTATCAACCCTGCGGCAGTAGCGTGGCAGTGCCTGCAAGCAGGGCCTGCAGATCGGGCTTTGAGTGGGGGGGTTAAATGTGATCCCCACCGTCTGGTTTTCACAACACTAAATGTTGTTGTTAAAAGTTTTTTTTTATGTGTCTAGCAACACTAACTTATAAAAAAAAAACGTAAAATAAATGATGGCGGATTTAAAAATAAGAAATTCGGAAAACGCGTCGTAGCTCTATTTATTGTGATTTTGTGGATAAAAATATGAAAATAGTACATGATGGATCGCTCTTACAACCCTAAATCCGAGAAGCAAACTATCTATGAGATATTCCGAGCATGTCGCCTTTGCGGAGCCGGCGGCGGCTACAAAATGCCGATTATTCAAAACGTCGTCGATCTGGATGACACGGAAACAGAATTGAGGCAGAAGATCAAAGAATGTGTCCAGATTGAGGTAAAAACTACAACTTTATTGCAAACACACCGTCGACTGGAACGCGCAATATTAAATAACGCCCATCAGAAACGTGTTGCAACAGAAAAACATCTTGCTAATTTCTTTCGAACTAACTTTACGATTCTTACCATCCGGTATATTTACCTAGTAACGATTAACAGACACGTGTGTACATTTCGCGACTTTAAATAAAGACATTCTTACGGATTAGCTACATTTTCGTATTCAATCAATTCTTGGGGGAGGATTCCAATATTCTATGTGTCATACAAGAGACTGTTTAGGCAATTCAATGTGCAAAAAACACACAGAAATAGACTATTACGTTAGTTAGTTTTACTGTAAAAAGGTACTTCTGACTATAATTCATAATTATAATTCCTGGTGTACATATATATCCTGGTGTAGAATATTCTATCTATCTATAATTGAAAGTTTTTCAACATCGGTGATTTTCCACCAGCGTGCATGAAAAATGCGTGACTATAACTGAAGAGTCCTATTCCTATTAGTTGGATACATTCATGGCCTCTTCAATTAGTACAAATTCTTTGCAAAGGTAACATAGGTTTTGCATCAGTACATTGCATAGTTGCCATTTCATCAAGATATTAATCGGTTATTAGACTATCACATCTACCACTGAACATGATAAGTCTGTTTAAATGTCTATTATTTAATCATTGTATTCCCAGGTGGATGCAGGTGACAAGATGCCGCCGCTGATCTGTGAACTATGCATCGACAAAGTCAACGATTTCTATGAATTCCTGGAGCTGTGTCAACTTACGAACAAGCGCACAAGGCAAAGGCTTGGTCTTCCTCAGCAGACTACTCGCGGAGCGGTACGCTTCTAGCTTATTATCTCACATATTATTATTTTAACTTAAACATTCAATGTGTAATTGAATAAATGCAAGACCTGAAAATTGTTTTTTCACTGTTGACAAAATCACCAGTTAGTATGCCGTTTGGAAAGATAACTGAATGCTTCAATATGCTGTCAATTTGAAAGTAAAATAAATTTTAAAAATTGTGAGCTTTAGAATTGGTGCAAACACAGACACTAATCTAGGTACACAATGCAAGCTCCTCTACATAAACACTGAGCTTGCCTCCGGCAGCTCCTTTAGTCTGCAATCATCCTTTATTAGAGTTGGATGCCCTAAGAATTTAGTAGATACCTCATGGCATCTGTAAAAATAAAACCATGATCTTTGCATTAAAAGAACATGAGATACTTCTCATCTCTCATCAGACAGTAATTAGATATAATTAATTATTTATTTGCGTTTACGCACACACATGGAATAAAAATAATATCCAGCAGACAATTTAGTAACATATTAACATGCCTTGTTTTCATACAAATCGCAGTACTAACATTGTCAAATTAATTTTTTTGTCATTGGGATGAACTCTAGATGTGAAAAAATTATTTTCGTTTTTTCATTTATACAATTGAGGTCTTGTTTATAAAAGCTTAGTTCCTCTAAAACACCTCTCAGAGGCAGTTTTTAGGGCACTCTATTCAAACTACTTAGAAAGAGTGTTAGAAGCAACCAGGGTTTTATAAATAAGACCAATAATGGTTCTGGATAAGCCTTATATGAGGCATTTAAGTGACTTTACATATGTATTGTACACCTAAGAACCCACAATTTTCTGTGTTTAATCAAACAAAGATAGGTATAAGGGCCGTACAATCTTTACATAACAGAGTGGAGAATGTAAGTGTGTGGCGTGGTGTCGCATTTGCTTGTAAAGCATGATGCACGAAAGGTTCAGTGGAATTCTAAAGTATGTCACTCTTTCGGCCAATTTCTGAGTTGAGAATTACACTAAGTAACTACTTAACTCCAGTGGTGTCTCTTCAAATTTCTCAGAAAAGAGTGTGACACAAAGCTACTTATAGTCCGTTTCTTAATTCAATGCAAAAAAAAATGACGCGGTGTTACCGCTATAAAAGCTATAGGTTAACTCGGTAGATTTTTTTTACTGTGAATAGAATACTCATGTGACCAAAATCCTTATCACATCAAAGACATTAAAATTGAATTACTCGTAAGAGCAAAGTCTAAAAAAAAACACCTGCGTAGCATACACAATTTAACTTGGAAGTAAAATATGGTAATTTGGTTTTTACGTACTAGCAACATTCAGACATTGACAGCCTAAGAATTGTATGGAGATGTCAACGTGACAATATTTTTTTTTTGCATTGAATGAAAAAACAGACTGTAGTAGGTACTTAGTGAAATTCTCAATTCATAAACCTTCAATAACATAAACTTTTTCACTTCACACAATAAATTTCCGTCTATACTGACATAAGCTAAGCAGTACCTGGATGACCGAGCTTTGCTCAGTATGTAGGTTTTCACACAAAAGGAGGAACTTGAAAAAAAAAAGAAAAATTATTATCAAGTCTCAAACCAGGGTCTTCTGTTTACGGTATCGTCCTATTTCCCACTTGAGGAAATAGGACGATACCGTGAGCAGAGCATGTGGCTAAGTGCGGAATCTGATTTAGGAGACAATTCGTCAAGTCAATATTTAGTTGCAATTCGTCAAGCGTCCAAAAATTTATTATTTTAGGTGCGGTTCGTCAAGTCCCAAAAGAAGGCCAATTCGTCAAGTCAACTCTAAGTATTGAATCTCAGGTCTAACTAGAATTAGAAGGATTCATCGTCACCACGTTCATATGTGTAGACGACGCGCGTTTTCGATGAGCGTGTCGTCAGCACTGTCAACGCGTATTAGAATGGGCTAGTTGCTCTAAAAAATTTAATTATTCCGTCTTTTAGATTATTCAAAAATAAGGGACACGTATTTTTTATTTGTAAATTAGACCAAAAATGACGAAGATATAGCCCATTAAAGTTACGTGTGACGTCACGCCGTGCTGCATTTTTTAGCACGGAGTGACGTCACACGTAACTTTAATGGGCTATATCTTTGTTATTTTTTGTTTAATCGAAAAAAGAAAAAATACTTGTCCAATATTTTTTTATAATCTAAAATACGGACTAAATAGAATTTAATTATTTTGACCCTGGAAACTACCCTATTGCAAGGATCGTGAACAAAGCTTACAATGTGCCGATAGCCTTGCCTTTGCTATGTGTATGGCATTATACAAAGGCGACAGTGTTTACTGCTTTCTCGCTCTAGTTTTTTGGAAACTGGTGGTGGGTTCAGTCTTGGTGGTGGTTTTATGCTTACGCTCGACTTAAGGAAAAGGAGGGATATGTTTTGTTCGTGTATGTATGTCTATGTGGTGTTTGTTCATCTGTTGGACCGATTGTGACAAATTACATGTCAAAATCAAGGTATGTGTCTGTGCTCACGAGTAGAATGAACTTTGCGTCGGATAATTAAATTGGAACGTCTTTCGAAAGGAATAAATGTGAAGTTTCTTTGTTATCTACTTCTCCACCTTCTAAAGGTTCACGTCTAAACGGCTGGAGCGATTTTAATAAAATTTTGTATGGATTTAGCTGACACCCTGGATTAACACATAGGCTACGTTTCACTACGGGAAAATATCTTATTCCCATGTGAAAATCCCTATGAATGTGAATAGTTATTATTTTTACTGTTAATACACAATTTATTGTTCCTATTAAACCGCGGGTAACACCACGGGGCACAGCTAGTCTTCCATATATTCAGAAACTCAAAAACTAGCCGAAGGCTAATCGCTACGCAAGCTAATCGCTAGAAGAGATAATTGATAAGTTTGAAAAGGTCGGCGCGGTGTGAAGACGGCAATTTGACTGTCCCTTTGGTGATGCGGTAACACGCTATACCACCAAAAGATGGTACAAATGGCTTAGGTATGGGTGTATTTCTACGCTGAAAACAGGGGTATCCCAAGTTGGTACAAGGACTAGTGATTGTGTAGTGTCAAAGGAAGTTTTGCAAAGTAACGCGGCATCGTCAAGTTAGGTCCCACAGTTTCTTCAATCGTAATACGACAAAAATAGCTGATTTTCCGTGCCACAGTGCAGTTAAAACTATACTGTTCTGTAGAATGACGCTTGAGTTTTTTGGTCGACTCAAAAATGACCGAAATCTAAAGATGGCGTCATACGGTGCGCGATTCTGCCGACGGCCGACGCCGGCCGACGACCACGGACAGCCATGCACCACGCACGAGGCTCTTCCCACGGTGCGCGATTCTGCGGATATCGATACGACCACGTACCCACGACCGGTACGGCGCACCGCCATAGACGTCTGTGCTACCGCGGACCGAGACCCTTCCCACGGTGTGTCGTGCGAGCTGGTCCGCGTCCGTCCGCGATATCGCGGACCGTAGGAAGCCGACTTACGAATCCACCGAGGATAAGGTTGCAAGTGCAAGCAACGATACTGTAAATTTTGTAATAGAACAAGTCTACGGTATAGTAGTTATTCGATTTTGTATAGATGCCGCTCTCTTCCTCGCTTGAGTAGTGAGGCGACGCGTCGGAACAAAATTTCCTCTGCTTGATTTACAGAGTGAGCAAGGCGACTGTATCTTAGGAGTTACCGAGCCAGTCTTCGCGAACGAAGACTCCGAGGACGAGCCGCTTTTGGGCCCCGGCAAGAAGGGTCAAGGTTTAAAGGTCAAAATGTCTGACCCGGAAAAGGTTCTCGTTATCAAGGTAAACTAGAGCCCGTGGGGTAACTAGAGACATAGAACAACTTAAGAAGGGAACGATTTACAACGAGAAGAGTTCCGTACGGAATCTCGAATAATGTAAACCCAAGGTGTAAAAAAATGACTACCCGGGAATTTTCTTGCTAGCTATTTCCACGGAAACGTTTTTGTCACGCGGGTCGCTAGAATTACATAAATATACACAAATACTCATTCGTTTATCATCAGCCCACTTCTGCTCCCTGCTGCGTTGACTTTTCCCCCATTGCGTCATCTTCCATACCGTTCTCTCTACCGTTCGAGTCTTCGACTTGCTCACATCGTCCGACCGGGCAGTTATCAAACACATAGAAATAGAAAAACGTTTATTTGCAAAAGAAAGTACACATACAAAAATTACATTGGTCTCCACACTAAGCAAATAGCCTGTATAGTGGCGGCCTAATGTTAATTAAATTAAGAGTGTTTTACAAGCGCATGAGCACGATCGTTTGGGTTTAACAATAAAACTTATTTTAAAATCTACATTTAAACATTACCAAGACTAGGATGCAGTTAACAACTAATATGGTATTTGACACTATCAACAATAAGTTATTTGAGATGCTCGATTAAAATAAAAATTACAAAATGATTCGGAAACTGTATTTCTTTTAATATACTTATCTAGAATAAAATGTTAGCGTTCCGTACCCGAAGGGTAAGGGAACCTATTACTGATACTCCACTGTCTGTCAGTATGTCACCAGACTATCTCGTGAAACGTGATAGCTAGAAAGTTGAAATTTTCACAGATGATGTATTTATGTTGTTTATAACAATAAATACCTAAATACCTACTAAACACAAAATAAGATAAAAAAATTAAGTGGGGTTCCCATACAACATTTCTTTAGAAATAAGTCCGCCTTTGCACAATTTTTTTATCACAAACCCGCTATTTAAGTTTTTTTTTTTCTGCAATAAAGTGTAACAACAACAAGACACGTGACTTTTGCCGTTTAGCTCGATATTAATAACGGCAACAGGTAGACGCTTGAAATATTCTAATGTTTTTTCTTAAACTAATACCTGCGTACTCATGTTTGTGGCTATTTGACAATGTGATAAAAACAGTATTATTTATACGTCTTCGTATAAATTACGAGTCTTAAAACCGCTTTAAGGCATTTTAACTAAAAAACTATTATTATTTGTAAAAAAAACACAAGATAAAATAGCCATTGTATCGAAAACGGCCTGGATTGGCCGATTCTATGATGACGTCACATGTCAGTAAAAATGGCGTCTGTCATTCATTCGTTCGTACGTTCATTGGTTGGTTTACTGGGAAGTGACTACATAATTCCTGTGCGACGCCATATTGCCCAAGATAGCGTCTTGGCAGCTTATTTCAAAAGTAAGTTATCGTTTGCCTTTTTTAGAAGAAATATTACACGAAAGAATTTAAAATGACCACTTTCTAAGGACTCGATGAACACCAACAAAAAATATGAGATGGTTTTCAGAAATCGGTCAAATAGCCTGCGTACTCATGTTTGTTTCAAGGCTGTTTTAACAATTTCTGCATTTCCACAATTGTACCATATTTTCATCATTATCAACCCATTATGACCCCAGCGAGGGGCGCGGGTCTCTTCCCTGAGGAAGGTATAGGCCATACTCCACGGGAGCCAAGTCCGGATTGGTGGAGGCTTGTAAGACTAGTGGCTGGTCTTACTGTCAGAAGTTGCAAGCCGCCTGAGCCCTTATTTTACGTAGTACCATATTTTACCTGAGTTCTATTCATTCATCATCAACCCATTATGTCCCCACCGAGGGGCACGGGTCTCTTCCCTGAGGAAGGTATAGGCCATACTCCACCACGGGGGCCAAGTTCTATTATTATTCCTTATTTATTCAAAAGCCCAAGGTCTTGTATGTTTAAATGTTTGTGATGTCGCTGACTCTGAAGTGGTAATCGACAAGCGCGTCATTGAGTGAGATGTCCCGTGTTCGAATACGGCTGGAGAAAAAAAAAACACCAGGTCTTGGATGTTTACACGTTTGTGACGTCCCTGTTTCTGGTTCCCACCGCACAGGGGATCCAAGTATCCAAGTGGGGCCCCAGAAGCAACGTATGTGACTATATTTAAATGTTTATGTTTTATACAGAACTCCTGAACAGTCGTGTGACTTCGTTGTAAGCCAGTGTTTCCCAAAGAGAACGACAACTTTCTGGAAGCTGGAGGTTTTGCGTGACGCGCATGACTCATCATCATCAACCCATTATGTCCCCACCGAGAGGCACGGGTCTCTTCCCTGAGGAAGGTATAGGCCATTCTCCACCACGGGGGCCAAGTCCGGACTGGTGGAGGCTTGTAAGACTAGTGGCTGGTCTTACTGTCAGAAGTTTTCGAGCCGCCCTAAGGCCTCAAACGCGCATGACTGTTACGCGCGATTTAAATACACTTTGATAAACTGGTCAGTTGTTTTCTGTCTCGAATTACTTCTCGGACTTTAGCTATTTGGGTATTCTGCAACGGTATAACATATTTGTAAGACTTGGAACTAATGTTGGTGTTTTATGCGAGGTGTTAGCTACAGCGATTTTGTTTTATTGCTCTTTTACGATTTGCGATTACACACAACCAACTGTAAAAATAAAATAAAAAATAACTTTACGCCTCGATCCTGGGAATCAATTGTAGCACAATGATAAGAAAGAAAGCATTTATTAACATTGCCACATAAGCACACTTAAAAAATAACTTAATTCACACAATTACAACGAAGAAAAATAACAAGCTGTCATTGTCATATAATTCACTGCTAGAATTGAAGCTCTGGTTAATGTCTGTTCTGTCTACGTCTTGATTAGTTGTAGATAGATCGATAGAACATTTTCATCATCAACCCATTATGTCACCACCGAGGGGCACGGGTCTCTTCCCTGAGGAAGGTATAGGCCATAGGCTTGTAGGACTAGTGGCTGGTCTTACTGTCAGAAGTTTTCAGGGCCTCTGACTCGGCTTAATGACTGCCATCTATCGACGGCAGCCGGCACCAACTGCTTAGCGTGCCTTGCGAAGCACGGAACTGCTCGAAAAATGCCACTAGCATTAGTCATAGAACGGTCACTCATCCAGGCACTGAACGCGCCCTATGTTGCTTAACCTTCGTGATCGTTTAAGATCACTCAGGCGGCCGGGGCTACGAGCGATTCGTTCGATAGAACACTTTATTGTTTTTACATAAAAAAGTTGATAACGCCGGTATTTTTTAATCTAATTATAATTGTGTTTTAATTTTGTAGAGAAGCATGGAATGTGTACACTTTTTATGTTGCATGGCGTGTGTACTTTGGTGCTTACTTAACAGTTAACACTAATCGGGCGAGGATTAACCAAACAAGCTTTGTATTATGTAAGGGTATGGTGGCGGTTTTGACCCTAAGTCAGAAACAGGAGGTGAATCTCAATTTGTCTATGTATAATTTTTTTGTATGTTCAGCAGTAACTCTTAGATGCAAAATAGTGATTAGAGTCAAATATTTAGTTACCTTTTCTAGGCATGCGAGTTCAGAATTTTAATAAGAAATGGATTTCCTTTTTCAAGTCATCTGAGTTTTTTTTTTATAGAAATTAAATAATTTCCTTTTATTATAGTTACAAGGAATGTTAATAAAATGTCAATGGGATGAAAAAGTATAAATCATCATCATCATACAGCTCCAAGACACCTACTGCTCTGATATTTTTTTTTGTTAGATTGTAGGTACTTGCAGGGCTATTCCATAATTATAAATATTAGGTATGTGTGTTATTATGTATTGTTATTTTTGACTTCTAAGGGCTTCAAACCGATTTAGAAGTGCTGCGTTGTCAGAATCCTGAAATCATTCTATTACCCGGAGTAATATTTCTTTATTTATTTAGATACATCAACTATTTTTTTAATTTGCAATCGTCTTCCTCGTTTGTGTCATAATTATTTTTTCCGTTGACTAATAAATAAATCTCCTCCCTTATTTCTAGCTCGAGAAGACGGACCAGATGCCCGCCCAAAAACCCGTGCGCGTGAAGGACGCCAAGCCCTCGCCCCGCAAGGGACGTGTCCCCACGCCGTCCCCGCCAGCGTCCCCTGCGCGGGTCACTAAGCCTGCGTCCCGAAAGAACACGCGCGTCTCACCATCGTCTTCTTTATCGCCTGCTCGGGCTAGGGACAGTGGGCCACTGTCCCGCAAAAATCGCGTCCCGTCACCTGCGCGCGGTAGAGTTAGTGGTCCACTGTCCCGCAGAACTCGCGCCCCGTCGCCTGCGCGCGTTAGAGTCAGTGGTCCCCTATCCCGCAAAACGCGGGACCCTTCGCCCTCGCCGTCGTTGTCGCCCGTGCGCGCTAAGGAGAGTAGGCCGTCCCGGAAGAACCCGCGCCTCCCCACGCCGTCCCCGCCATCGTCGCTTGTAAGGGGTCGGGACGGTCTGTCCCGGAAGAACACGGGCGTCCCGCGTTCGGCGTCCCGCAAGGTCAAAGTCCCGTCTCCGCCGCCGTCCCCAAAACGCATTACGAAGAACGCGTCTGAGGACGATGACAAAGGCGGCCGGTCTAGTAAGGTACGTGGACGTTTGCATCTTTGAGGACTTCTTTTACTTACATCTACGACAAATCATCATCATCAACCCATTATGTCCCCACCGAGGGGCACGGGTCTCTTCCCTGAGGAAGGTATAAGCCATACTCCACCACGGGGGCCAAGTCCGGATTGGTGGAGGCTTGTAAGACTAGTGGCTGGTCTTGCTGTCAGAAGTTTTCAAGCCGCCCTAAGGCCTCAGACTTTTTTTTTTTCACCCTGGGAAAAATGCGTTACGCATCTCCTCCCGTCGGGGGACGGAAGGAGTATGTGGGACTCCCCGGGAAAGTGGTTCCCGGTATACTCACTAAACAACCCAGCGGCACTCCCTCTTCGCCTTGGTGACGGGGTCTGGGAATCTGGCACTTCTTCCAGTCCCCCGCCGGCGATTGCCCGCCTAGACACGGCGGGCCCCTCGCGCCCCTCCCTTCACGGGGAGGGGCCCGGGGACGACCGGGAGTGCTCGGTCGTCCCCATACGGCGCGGTGATTTGATTTATTTGATTTATTTATTTATTACTAGCTGTGCCCCGCGGTGTTACCCGCGGTTCATCGATTTTCCCGTAGGAATAAGATATTTCCCCGCGGTAAAACGTAGCCTATGTTTTAATCCAGGGTGTTGGCTAACTCCATACCAAATTTTATTAAAATCCGTCCAGCCGTTTCAGCGCTAAAGACTGACAAACTATAAACACACACACAAACTTTCACGTTTATAATATTAGTGTGATACCATAAGAACTTACAGTTGCCCAAAACGTTCTTATTGTTACTAAATACTTATTACAAGTGGACTACACTAATTACATAAGTGCAATGTTAAATTTAGAACAATATTATAAATAGGGTCAACAAAGATGTCAACATGTTGGACCTTGATAACAAACTCGTTGAGAAGGGCGCGCCTGTCGCCCGCTGCTCATCACCATGGGGCGAGAGGGGGCGGTTGCGAATCCGCCCTCTCCTGCCCCTCCTTCGTTGGCGGAGCGGCGGCGCGAGAGGATCGTTCTCCCGCGCGCTCCGCCTCCTTCTGTGCCATCACGTCCTCACAGAAGGAGGCGGCCGCCGTCCACGCCTCCTCGCTCCCCAGCATGGCATTTACCACGCCGGGAAGCGAGAGGTCCGGCCCAACCACGGCGACAAGACTGCGGCGCCGCTCGGACAGCGACGGGCACACCTCATGGGTGGCACCCCGGGTTCAAGGCCTCAGACTTGGCTTAACGACTGTCATCTATCGACGGCCGGCACCAACTGCTAAACGTGCCTTGCGGAGCACGGTGTCCCGTAGCATATCCCGCAATAGGCTAGTTGCCCTAAAAATGTAATTAGTGCGTCTTTCAGATTATTCAAAAATAAGGGACACGTGTTCTTTTATTTGTAAATTAGACCAAAAATGACAAAGATATAGCCCATTAAAGTTACGTGTGACGTCACTCCGTGCTAAAAAATGCAGCACGGAGTGACGTCACACGTAACTTTATTGGGCTATATCTTTGTTATTTTTTGTTTAATCGAAAAAAGAAAAAATACGTCAATAATAATAAGAAAAAATACGTGTCCAATATTTTTTATAATTTAAAATACGGACTAAATATAATTATTTTGACCCTGGAAACTACCCTATTAAAGTGGACTGCGCTCGAATTAAATTTTCTTGTAGTCCGCCACATCTGTAAGAGTTTGTTTTTCTCTCATTTCAGATTGACATCATTGGCCTTAAAGTCAAAAGGCTTGAACTTACAAAAGCGCAAAGGGGCACTCTGAAGAAGGAGCCATGGCCGATGGAGAAAGAAAAGGAGGTTAGATTTGGATTGTGTATGAACATAAACATTTATATGCAGGCACATACATTGCTTCTGGCCCCACACTAGGATACCCTGTGTCGTAGGAACCAGAAACAGCGATAACACAAACATGTAAACATCCGAGACTTTGGGGTTTTTTTTTCAGCCGGGATTCGAACCCGGGACCTCTCGTTTGATAGGCAGATGCCCTAACCGCTCCGCCACAGAGGTCTTCTAGACGCTTAGGCTTGAATTATATGCGACCGAGCGGCCCGGCCACTACACCACGAAATCACAAGCAATTGTGTGTGATGATTTATTTAAATAGCGGAGCGGTCGCGTCTTTGAGCGGCGCTGTCGCGCGGCCCGGCTGCTTTTACGAGTTTCAACGTATTCAGTTGGATCGGTGCATTTAAAGCGGACGGGACGCTCTTTTGTAAAGTGACCATGTTTGCGAGAACGTGTGGAGAGCGGAGACGCTCGGGCCGCTTCATATAAATCAAAAAGCGACTTCGCCGCGGTCGCCGGTGTCTGCGGCCAAACCGCTCGGTCGCGCGGACGCATATAATT
This sequence comes from Yponomeuta plumbellus, assembly GCA_947310845.1. Taxonomy (NCBI): domain Eukaryota; kingdom Metazoa; phylum Arthropoda; class Insecta; order Lepidoptera; family Yponomeutidae; genus Yponomeuta; species Yponomeuta plumbellus. The sequence continues at coordinate 6,432,467 of OX371220.1, read as the reverse complement.
AGAGCCTTAGCGACTAAGAACGAGGTTGTGGGCCATCAGGACGACCTTGTCTACTTCCTAACTTGACCACTTCCAAAGTGGTCCAGTTCCTAACTTGACCACTTCCAAAGTTGTCCATTTCCTAAATCGTCACTTCCTAACTTGACCACTTCTTAGTTTCTCTTCGTCCTAACTTGACTATTTCAGTTTTTTTTGGTCAACTATTGTTAAATAGGACCTAGCTCAAGTTAAGGATCCGGAGTGCCTAGGAATAAAAAATGGACACTTTAGAAAGAGACTTAATAGGCAATGAGTTTTTTTGTCTGTCATCGTAACTGATGTAATCTTGTTGCTTAGGAAGTGGAGCCGCCAAAGCTCGCGAAGAAAAGATCTGTGGAGAAAGACAACAAGCCCATTCCTGTTCCGGTGAAGAAAATCAAGTTAGTATCTCTATTTTACTCTTCTATACTAAAGAGCAAAGATTTGTATTTTTCTGTGTGTGTATGTTTGTAATGAATAGGCTCAGAAACTAATGGGCCGATTTTAAAAATTCTTTCACCATCAGGCCCTTTCTCCACTGCTCCGGTCCTGCGTCGGAACCGGAAGAGGTCATGAGAAAAATATCGGACGCCGGATTATGCTTCTCCACTTCATCCGATTATAATCGGCAATGGACGTGACGCAGTGCTTTATTAAAATTCCTTGGTTTTTCTATTCGAGGCAGGGGACGTTTTCCACACATTCTATTAATGTAAATAAAATAGTATGAGAACATTTTTGGGTTGTATGCGCGGTGCATTGTTTTTTTACGTCGATCACTTCGGACCGGTAAAATACCGGTCCGATCTAGCAAATTTTATTGGACCGTTAAAAACCAGATGCAGGAGTAGTGGATAGTATTCTTGTGTGTTTCTAAATCGGATCGGTAATTAACGTTTGCCGGACCGGAGCAGTGGAGAAAGGCCCTTAGAAAGATACATTCTTCGTGAGTAATATAGGCTATATTGGATATTAAAAATAATTAGGATTCCGTACGAAATCTCGAATAATGTAACCCAAAGTGTAAAAAAAATACTACCCCGGGAATTTTCCACGGAAACGTTTTTGCCACACGTGCGAAGCCGGGGCGGGTCGCTAGTCTATAATAATAATACTCTATTCCACACAAAACATTTTACAGTACAGAAACAACATGTACAAAGGCGAGCTAAGAGATTTCTTACAGCAAATGAACCTTGTGGTGTTAGCTAAATTTCTGTAATTAACTGACACAATCTCCCGTCTCTCAACTCCCCATCGTCGGTTCCCTAGAAGAAATTTCTTTAAGCCATAAGGCCGCCAATTTTACTGTGTTTTTGTACAAAAGTATTGTATGTGTTCTTCCTTGTACAATAAAGAATATCGATGGCCAATTTGAATGGTCCAGTAACTCAGCACCATAGTACCGTTCCAGATAAGCGGAGGTTTCGACCTTTGCTCTCCACCATACTGCTTAGCCCTGTGGATCACTCGTAGCCCCGGCTGCCTGAGTGATCTTAAACGATCACGAAGGTTAAGCAACCTTGGGCGCGTTCAGTCCATGAATGGGTGACCGTCTACGACTAACGCTAATGGCAATTTTCCGAGCGGTTCCGTGCTTCGCAAGGCACGTTAAGCAGTTGGTGCCGGCTGCCGTCGATAGATGGCATTCGTTAAGCTAAGTTAGAGGCCTTAATAGGGCGGCTTGAAAACTTGTGACAGTAAGACTAGCCACTAGTCTTGCAAGCCTCCACCAAGCCGGACTTGGACCCCGTGGTGGAGGAAGGCCTATACCTTCCTCAGGGAAGAGACCCGTGCCCCTCGGTTGGGACATAATGGGTTGATGATGATACTGCTTAGCTGGGTCCGTCAGCCATTAAGCTTTGAATATTTCATACATTTCTTGAAAATTTTGCACCAAAAAGCTTCTTACCTTATCTCCCGTCACAGACCAGCCGTGCCGAAAACTCCGCCGCCAGTCGAGTGCAAGATATGTCACGTGCTACTCAAGACTAGTGGTGCCCTCGGGAACCATTTGCGTACACATAGCGTCACCTACACCAATCCCAAGTAAGTTCTATCCTAAGTCAGCTATATCTATCTATCTTCTTATATAAATAAAATTCAAAGTCCTGACTGACTCACTCACTCATCAACGCCCAGCCCAAGCCGTTGGACCTAGGAAGCTGAAATTTTGCACAGAGGGTCTATATACAGGATGTCCCAAAAGGTTACGTAGCTGGGAAGGGGGGTGACAGGGGTGGTCACAAGGGTCACCAGAAAAATAAAATAGAAAATCCCCTCTGGGTATTTAAAAAAATAAATTGCATTTTTTAAAAAACTAAAAATGTTACACCTTGTGGGGCTATTTTGCTAACTGTACCTACAAATATTGCTGTATTAAAAAAAAAGCTGTTATGTAATCGTCAATAACCCTTTATCAAATTGAAATAAAAAAAACCATACATATCTAACCAAGATTTTAAAGAAAATTAAGTTCTTGTCCAGTCAAGGACTTAGTAATTACGATTTCACTCAACTTCCTCCAAGTGTACTGAAAAAAAAAGTAATATGCAACTCCGGCGAGTAACTTAAATAGATAGGTAATTTTATTGCCATTCCAAAATGGTATAACACTTATTTAAAAAATCATACTTGGACATTTAAAAATCATATTTGGACATTTTCAACAACCATTTTAGCATGACTGTTTGCATTTCAGTATAAGCATATAATTTTGTTTAGCTTTTACGTTGGCTTTTCGCTTTTATTTAAAGTATAAATGTGAGTATCTGTTATTGGCCCTATTTGTTGTATTTAAGAATCAGTATTTCATTAATTAGGTTCGCTGTTGATACCCCTAAGATATAAAAATAAAAATAAAATAAAATAAAAAATAATTTTCGAGAACAATACCCCTGTAAAACAAAACATATCAATAAAATGATAGTCTCAAATTCGTACGCAAATACATTTTTAAATGTCTATTCTGTTCCTTTGATGTTACTGACCGTTATAATTCTCAAGATTGGAGTACAGACATACCTCAAACACTCAAGTACAGTCTAGGCCAGATCAAGCTTTACCATATGACAGGGAAGCATAGACGCAAGTTGTAAAGGATCAAGCTCCATCTTGTCTAGTCTGTACGAAAGCAATTGTTGATGGATTTGATTGGCTTATCCAGCTGGTCTCGACCCTAAAAGTAGCTTATTTATTAATAGTTTCAGCTCATCCCCAAAATAATTTTGGTAATATTCATCATCGTTTCGGCATAGGCCTTAGACCCTGTACAGTCTAAGACTAGGTAAGCTGTGATAACAAAGAAAAAATAATTCCTGTTTCCATACAAAAAAAGATTGTTGATTGTTTTTTTAAAATACAGCAATATTTGTAGGTACAGTTAGCAAAATAGCCCCACAAGGTGTAACATTTTTAGTTTTTTAAAAAATGCTATTTATTTTTTTAAATACCCAGAGGGGATTTTTTATTTTATTTTTCTGTTGACCCTTGTGACCACCCCTATCACCCCCCTTCCCAGCTACGTAACCTTTTGGGACATCCTGTATAATGTAGGCAAGGAATAAGACCGGGAATAAGATTTTCGGAAATTCAACCCCTAAGGGGGCGAAAAGGGTTGCCAAAATGTGTATGGGAGGTATAAAGAATGCTGTCTAATTTTCTTGTAACTTAAAATAAATACTCTTCAACACAATTGATTGTACACGTGTTTCGCCGTTTTTATAAATTTAACCCTTAAGGGAGTGAACGGGGTTGCAAAATTTTTAACTAAAGTCCACGCAGACGGAGTCGCAGGCGAAAGCTAGTCAACAATAAGTGAGTTGGACTTAGTTTAGCGAAAAGGTGCCAACCCACACAAAGTGAGTTTTGAGATATTTGAGTTTTTAGGTTTAAGCTGATTTACGCTCTCCATACATGTGGGTTGACTACCATGTGCCATAACTTTGCACATACTCATAGGATCACTATGCAAGTCTTTGATTCTTAAAGTATGGAGCATAATTATACTTTTACTAGCTGTTGCCCGCGACTACGTCCGCGTGGGCTTTAGTTGAGTATAGTGTTTGCAAATAAGATAATACTTTTAGCGCATGCGAAAGAGCTTTCATACTCGTATTAACTTCGCAACCCCCTCTTACCCCTAAAGGGATGATTTTAGATAAACTACTTTACACGTTTTTCATGACTTTTAATGAAGGACCCTCATGCTGAATTTCATTCGAATAACTTCAAAAACGGCAAAGTTTCATACTATGTTGTCACCCCCCTTTTTCCCCCTTAACGGATGATTTTTAAAACTATTTTACGCGTGTTTCATAATTTTAAATGAAGAACCTTCGTGCCAAATTTCATTTCAATAACTTCAAAAACGGCAAAGTTTCATACTAACTTTGAACCCCCATTTTACCCCCTTAGGGATTGAATTTTCAAAAATCCTTTCTTAGTGCTCCCCTACGTTACAAAAGGAACTCTTGTGCAAAATTTCAAGTTTCTAACCGTTATAGTTTAGGCCCTGCGTTGATATGTCAGTCAGTCAGCTTCTCCTTTTATATATATATATATATATATATGTATATATATATATATAGATTGCACACGAGACATTAAACATTGAAACAATATGTAAAAAGGCGAGCTTATCTCTGTAAGAGATTTCTTCCAGCAAGCCTTAGCGAGTCGGAGCAGCAGTAAAAAACGGGTCTATATACGTATATATAGACTACATAAACTACAAAAAACCATAGCAAAAAGCATAGTTATAATTTTGGTAAATTTAACTCAAAAATGTCTATGTTGTGGGTTGGAACGTTTTTGCTAAACTACGTTCGGTTATCTGCGTACACATAGCGTCGCCTACACCAATCCCAAGTGAGTCTCATCCCAAGTTATGTACATTAACAGTAAGTGTCGAAAGAAGTCGGTTTGTTTTTTATTTGTCTTGGATGTTTACATGTTTGTGACGTCGTCGCTGTTTCTGGTTCCCACGGCACTGAGTATCCTAATGTGGGGCCAGAAGCAATGTAAGTGCCTTGTACGATATCTAAATTACTTATTTGAGATCGAGACTGAACGCTCTGCATTTCCGCGCCAATAGGCTATTTGACAGTGTGAAAAAAAAACAGTATTATTTATACGTATTCGTATAAATTCTTATAAGTCTTAAAACCACTTTAAGGAATTTAAACTAAAAAAATATTTGTAAAAAAACACAATATAACATTTTATAATAATTCATCTGCAGCCATTGTATCGAGAACGGCCTGGATTGGCCGATTCTATGATGACGTCACATGTCAGTAAAAATTACGTCTATCATTCATTCTTCTTACGTTAATTGGTTGGTTTACGGGAAGTGACGTCATAATTCCTGTGCGACGCCATATTGCCTAAAATAGCGTTCTGGCGCCTTATTTGAAAAGTAAATTTTCGTTTGCCTTTTAGGAACACCAACAAACAATATAAGATGACTTTCTGAAATCGATCAAATTGCCTATTCAAATTTGGCACGCTTCTGAATGAACAATATAGATTCGTTCACTCCATTCACTCACTGCCTGTATGTTAATATTTATTTAAATTATTTTGCCGGATGAGCAAGTTGAAGTGGCAATGGGCGGGGCACATAGCACGCAGAACTGATGGCCGATGGGGCCGAAAAGCTCTCGAATGGAGACCACACATCGGCAAGCGCAGCGTAGGACGACCAGCCACAAGATGGACAGACGATCTCATCCAAGTGGCAGGGAGACGCTGGATGCAAGCCGCTTCCAACCGGCCTTTTTGGAAATCCATGGAGGAGGCCTATGTCCAGCAGTGGACTTCTTGTGGCTGAATGATGATGATGATGATGATAATTTTGCTATCTATGTCCACAGACTGGCGTGCAACGCGTGCGGTGAATGGTTCGACAGTCCAGAGGACACGCAGAACCATCATAAAGTTCACCGGGCCGCCCACACTCCTTACCGCTGCGAGAGCTGTTTCGATAGCTTTAGCACTTACGCCGCTTACAATGAGTAAGTCCCCCTGTTTAGTTAGAATAGGAAACGAGCTTGTTGAGGGACTCTTATCATCATCATCAACCCATTATGTCCCCACCGAGGGGCACGGGTCTTCGCTGAGGAAGGTATAGGCCATACACCACCACGGGGGCCAAGTCCGGATTGGTGGAGGCTTGTAAGACTAGTGGCTGGTCTTATTGTCTGAAGTTTTCAAGCCGCCTTAGGGCCTCTGACTTGGCTTAACGACTGCCATCTATCGACGGCAGCCGAGGGACTTTTTGTGTACTTACAAAAAAGGCCACCGAATAACCGAGGACTTGAGAGAGCCGACCGGACAAAAGTAAGGGGGAATCCCAGAAAAAAATATAACTCGTATGACTAGGCGAAGCAACGCACACGGCGGCGGCGGACTTTAGTCCGCGTTGAAATATCAATCGATCAAATCAAAATACATATGTATTGCAATATCCATTTGAAATATTGAAATATCCATTGGTTTTAACGGGATGGACCCAGTATTTCGCACACCGTGTGCGTTGAGTTCGCGGTAAATCCGCGGCGGACTTTTTATACGCGGAGCGTACTTTTTTTCTCCGCCGCGGAGAAAAGTCCGTCGTCAGCGCCGGCCTTAAAGGCCCGCCCTCTGCATGTCCTGAATTATTCGGGGGACTTTTTGTACGCGGTAATTTTAATCCCTCGTTTGCGTTACTCGTTACAGTTGTAAGCGATCTATTTTAGCGGATCAAAATCCCTAGCCTGTCTGCGCAAGCTATTAGTGTCAGTCCTAGATTAGATTCTAATTGTGCCCAATTGGATGGACGCTGGATGCAAGCCGCTTCCAACCGGTCTTGTTGGAAATCCATGGAGGAGACCTATGTCCAGCAGTGGATTTCTTGTGGCTGAATGATGACGATGATGATGAGTGTCCAATTGGGTAGTTGACAAAATGTCAAATGAGTTACTTTTAAGACGGAATTTTGTATGAAAATACCGAATTATGACGTCACTGTTCAAAGCACTCTTTTTATGTCTCATCTATTTAAAAATTGTAATAAGTAGTAAATGACTAAAAGAGATACATTTTCCGAAATATTTTGTAATTTTTATTTTAATCGAGCATATCGCACATGACAATCCAAAGGGTCTTATCTCGAAAAAAAAAACTGTTTTTTTTTACATCCTATACTAATTCGCGTAACTTTTCTCCACAATCTGGCAAGACAGTCGTATAGCGCCATCTCTTGGCCTTAAACTGTCCTAGAGATATGGCTGCATTGCCAGATTGTGGAGAAAATTTGCAGCCATATCTCTAGGACAGTTTAAGGCCAAGAGATGGCGCTATACGACTGTCTTGCCAGATTGTGGAGAAAATTTACGCGAATTCGTATAGGATGTAAAAAACGTTTTTTTTTTTCGAGATAATACCCTTTGGATTGTCTTGTTTATCGATTTGTCGATTGTTTATCGTGTCAACTACCGAATAGGGAATGGATGAAAATATCAGAAGTGCTTGATATTTTTTTGGTGATAGGAATAACCTTCCTTAACGCGGGAAAAAAGTTTCAATTTTTTTGGCCCCGTAGTTAATTTTTAAATATACTTAATATTTTTCCATTCGTAGTTCTGGGCTTGGTACGGCATATCAGACATATTCCTTAGTCCGCTACGTATAAAAAAAAATCCACCTTGAAAAGCTGTCATTGTCACCAGATTTTTTTTTTCATACGTAGCGGAGCAAGGAATATGTCTGATATGATATGTTCTGAGCCCAGAACTACGAATGGAAAAATATTAAGATTATTAAAAAATTAACTACTTATTATTATTATTATTATTATTAAAAAGCGGTGGTGGCTAGTGGGGTTGACCCTTGCTTCTCGATCATGAGGGTCTGGGTGCGAACCACGCATGTACCAATGACTTTTAGTTACGTACATTTGTTTGTACAGCAACACCATTCGCTGATAAATTGTGCCCGGATAACGGCGACAGGCTTGCCACTTGACGTTTGGGACCTAATAAACTCGGCAAAACGTGGGTCCAGTTCTAGAGACTGGTGCCTCTGCCTACCCCTTCGGGGATAACGGGCGTGAGTTTATTTATTTATTTATTTTTTTTAACTACGAAGCCAAAAAAATTGAAACTTTTTTCTCGCGCTAAGGAAGGTTATTCCTATCACCAAAAAAAATATCAAAATATCAAAATATTTCCCGTCAGACATCACGAGGGCAACTCGTGCGGGCGTTACACGGAGTTACCTGACGTGAAGTGCGTGGAGTGTCTCCGTGCGTTCCCTACTTGGCCGCTGCGGGACGCCCATCGCTGTCCCGGCGAGGACGGCCGCCCTGGGGGTAACAATCCTATCCTACTACTAGCTGTGCCCCGCGGTGTTACCCGCGGTTCATCGATTTTCCCGTAGGAATAAGATATTTCCCCGCGGTAAAACGTGGCCTATGTTTTAATCCAGGGTATCGGCTAACTCCATACCAAATTTTATTAAAATCCGTCCAGCCGTTTCAGCGCTAAAGACTGACAAACATATAAACACACACACAAACTTTCACGTTTATCACAGTGTGATAGTCTGATTTTTAATTCCGTAGAGTTCTGACAGTTATCACTTTTTGACATGTCCGAGATTAGAAACCTTTTTTGGCCGGGCTAATACTAATATCATCTAATATCACTATCTTCATCATCGCCATCATCACTGACATGAATTATTAAGAGAGCAACAAGCGGCATACTTCACTTTTCCAAAAAGGTTTACGAAACCTTGACTTAGTATGCAGTGATGCCAGCTAAAGAATAAAATAAAGTAATTAAAGTTAATAAAATAAATGGGTCAAATTTGTCCCTTTTTCGGTGGAGAACTTTTTCAGTAGCAACACTTATGAAATGTCAGAATTCTACGGAATAAAAAATCACCCTTTAATGTTATAAACGCGAAAGTTTGGTTAAGGTTAAGCAACATACGGTGCGTTCAGTCCACGGATGGGTCACCGTCTATGACTAACGCCACTAAAATGCCACAATTTTTTCCGAGCGGTTCCGTGCTTCGCAAGGCACGTTAAGCAGTTGGTGCCGGCTGCCGTCGATAGATGGCAGTCGTTAAGCCAAGTCAGAGGCCTTAGGGTGGCTTGAAAACTTCTGACAGTAAGACCTAGTCTTACAAGCCTCCACCAATCCGGACTTGGCCCCCGTGGTGGATTATGGTCTATACCTTCCTCAGGGAAGAGACCCATCCCTCGGTGGGGACATAATGGGTTGATGATGAAAGTTTGTAAGTGGATAAGGCTCTCAAAAAATGTACCGTAACACACCTGAAATTGTAACATATAGTAACATGTGGAGCCATAGCTATCCAACGCGTAGCACTAAATGAAAACAGGTCAAATTTGTAATACCTAAATACTCTAATTATTATGGATCTAGGCTAAGTAATTGTTTGGTACCTGCCATTTACACAACCCTCCCAGAGGAATTGTGTAATAAGCACCTCAGAAAATCACAATTCAAAAGTGTGTTTAAACGCTTTGTTTTAAGCAGTTTTTAAACATAAAATATTAACGATAATGTTAGTTGTGTAGAATGTAATGTTAGTTAAGTAAGTAAATAAGAACTGTTGCCAAGAGCTTGCCGATAAACTGCATTAGCAGTTTGGCAAACTTGCTTATTGTAATTTCGCATTATTTTTAGTGAATAAATAAATAATAATATTAAAAACACACTGGAAAATTGCAACACCCGGCGGCTATACCCAATCATGTTTTTCTTATGTTTTTAGGGATGTTGAGATTGATTGATTGATGCATGTTCAGATTTGTCCAGGACGTTGCATTGTGATGTGAAGCTTGCAACTGTAAATTTGTGACCAGATTGTCTTCTCTAAACAAACACGCGACATCCCAGTAACATAAGAAAAACATGATTGAAACATGTTGCGATTTTTCAGTGTGTTACTGTGTGTTACAATTTCACGTGTGTTACGGTAAATTTATTGAGAGTCTTAACCAAGTATGGGTGGATGGATGTTTGTTACTCTTTCACGTAAAAACTACAGAATAGATTGTAATGAAAGTTTACAATAATATACATCAGAATAACACATAGGCGACAATTTATAAAGATATTGTGTGAATTGTCCAAAATATGACGATAAGTGTCAAGTAAGTATGAACAAATCTACCATCTGCGAGCTATTCTGGTGTGCTCTGCCAAAACCGCTAGAGTTACGCTAGATCATAATGTATGTATGATATGTTACTTATTTTCTTTCTACGCCACGTTAATACTTAGTACCTGGTTGACCGGTATTTTTTTGGTAAAAATAATAGAGCTCCTAATAAGTTTTTCACATAAAAGAAGGAACTTGAACAAAAATGAGAAACTTCATGCTCAAGTTTCGAACCAGGGTCTTTTGTTTAAGGTATCGTCCAATCTCCCACCTGGGCTACCACTACCTTACAGATTAATGCGAAATTTACGTTCTTATAGGGTAGCAGTTATTTCTTTGCCCAAAAACACGGTTAGGAATTTTTGAATATCTTTGAATGCCGTTTTCTTTCTTTTCAAAAATAAAGGAATGTTTTCTTTGAGTAAAATTTTCTATCTACAGTATTAGTAGAAGAGTACTTCCCCTTCAGGTGGAATTACAAAATTCAAATACAAATATACAAGAATTGCTCGTTTAAAGAGATTAGATATTACAGTACCTTACTACTCTAAATACTAATCCTACGCAGACGAAGTCGCGGGCACCAACTAGTTATAAGATAAGATAATATTAGACGACCTCTGTGGCGCAGGGGTTAGCGCATCTGCCTACCATGCGAGAGGTCCTCGGTTCGAATCCCGGCTGGCGTCAAAAAGAAAGAAACCCAGGTCTTGGATGTTTACATGTTTGTGACGTCGCTGTTTGTGGTTCCCACGACACAGGGTGTCCTAGTGTGGGGCCAGAAGCAATGTATGTGCCTGTATGTAAATGTTTGTTTTATATTATCGCAGGTAAATGCAGCAAATGTCGGCGCAGCTACGCTTTGCTGAAGAATCTTATGAAACACGAGGCGACGTGTACGGCGAGGAGAAGGGGTGAGCTTTTTGTCAATGTATTATGTTTTATATTAGTAAATAAACTGTTATTGAGTCTTTAACATCTTGACTACTGAGACAAGTTTTTTGCTGCGCTCAAGTTGAGTACAATACGATTAAAATCAGTTAACACTTCGGCCAACCTCGATTATTGTCGTGAATCCCTCGTCTCTCACATAGAGTTATCAATTTACAGATATGACCTCATATATATTACTCGTTGTCTTATTGAATTTTTTTTTTCCATACGTAATCGTTTTTTTTTGGTACGGAACCCTAAAAACTTTTATTTATTATAAATTACAATGCTTAATGCAGTTAAATACACACAGCTAAAGGAAAATTAAAACTATACTAAAATTAAAACTATCCTAAATTTAAAACTATATTAAAATTAAAAACTATATAAAAGGGGATTTATTATTTGTCTTATTGAATACAATACAAGAACGATATGAGCAGCAAAACCTCCTTTGTAGCTCAAAACTAACACAACCTTTATATTGAAATAAGAAAAATTATTTACTATTTTGACAGTCTGCCTTCTTAGTGTCAATAAAACCAGTTTGACGTTATGATACATTTATGTTTATGAACGCTAATTTCATTCGTGAAAATATTCGATTCTATCAAATTTTATCACAATTAACTTACAATAGTTATGTATCATAACTTCAACAAATTTAAAGCGTGGTAATAAATTGTTGCTCAATCTCGTGAAATTGTAAATAATGTTTATAACTATTTTAGAAAAGAAGCTAATTTATTTAATTAAGAAGAAAGTAAATATCTTCAACAAATAATGAATGTTCAAATTCATGTCGCTTCTGCATAATAATTTTGTTAGGTCTACCGGTTAGTAATGTCATCTTGGCAGGTGCTATACATTGCGTTTATGATACTTCAAATTGAATGCTACCTAAAAGAAAACGCCGTAATGTATTTCGTGTCATTTCCGTCTCCGGATTTAGGCGATGATATCCGAGAAAAGCCGAAGTATTAACTGATTTTAATCGTATTGTCCTGGATGAGCAAGCTTAGCTCGGTTTTTTTTGTAAGCTGGTTTTTCGAGCTCCCAATAATAGTTTTCTCTCGCAAAAGGAACTTGAAAAAAAATTTTTAAGAAATCATCAGGATTTGAACCCGGTGTCTCTTCGTTTCCGGACCGCCCGATTTCACACCTGAGCTATTACAACCTTGCAGTTGCGAAAATTACCTTCGTTATCTAACGATCAGCCTTTAATTGCCAAAAACACAGATAAAACGACGTTTTATAAAAATGACACCTAGCTAGATCACTTAATCGCCCCCGAAACCACTTGCGTACTAAATTTCGTGAAAATAGCTGGAGGCGTTTCCAAGATTCTGATCATTATTCATATACAGATATACAAGAATTGCTCGTTTACATATACAGAAATTGGCCTCAGAATACGGTATTTTCCAACTAAAAAAACTGTTGAAAAAATTCTAATGTTAATTAAAAAAAATAAAATTTAAATTAATACTAAAGTTCTAGTTCTAATTGTTTTTAAAAATTGTAATTTCTAATGATGTAACTAGTTGTACTTTCGCGCAAATCATTTCAAACCAAAAGAGATGCTTTTTCATTGTTATGTCCTTCCATTAGTCACTCAGCGGTCAGGAGGTTAACACAGTTTGTACGATGCCAATAACGTCCATCGATCAATCAATCAATATGTTTATTTGTGAACATAGGTGTGTTTGCAATAGAGGTCTTACAGTATATTTTAGAGCGCTATGTTCTACCCAAAACAAAATGTAGGTGTACAAATATGTTTCAGCGTGCACATACATAATAAATTAAAATATTAATAAACAAAGATCAATGTCACAATTAGATAATAGGTACTTATAGTCCGTTTTTTAATTCAATGCAAAAAAAAATGACGCGGTGTTACCGCTATAAAATATTTTTTTTACAGTGAATAGAAGCCTCATGTGACCAAAATCCTTATCGCATCAAAGACATTAAAATTGAATTACTCGTAAGAGCAAAGTCTAAAAAAAAAACATATGCGTAGCATACACAATTTAACTTGGAAGTAAAATGGGGTTATTTGGTTTTTATGTACTAGCAACATTCAGACATTGACAGCCTAAGAAGATTCCGTTTTCAGCCATCATGGCGTAAAGTTCGATTTTTTTGTAACAATGTTTCCCGAGCATCAGTTAGGGCTAAAGTTTCGTACAGGCCCTGTAAAATAAATATTTAATAATAATAATAACAGCCTAAGAATGAGCGTTTTTCCTTATGTCAAATTTAGTTCTAAAAGAATCCCTAGGTGGCGCTGCCGTACCGTGATAATAAACGTCAAAGCAAAAAATAATACTATGGTTCTGTGGAATTTGTGATGGTTGATTACGGAAAAACAAAAATGCTGTTGTCGTTTGGTGATAAGTCCGATTTTGGATATTTTGGAGTCTTTGCTGTGGATTGTGGGTTTGAATTTTTATTTTTATTACGAGAAACCTCTTCCGAATAGCAACCCTGGTTCCTTCTCTTGTTTAGTAATCTGTGGACTAACTTTGACATTGATTGCTACGAATCACAATTTTGTATGTAGAAACGAATAACGCCATCTAGATTATCTCAAGGAACTAAGAAAAAAAAGAAAGGAAAATCGCTCATTGTATGGAGATGTCAACGTGACAATATTATTTTTTTGCATTGAATGAAAAAAACAGACTGTAGGTCATAATACAGTAATGTCATGAAAGGAATGTCAAACAAAATTTAAGAAAATAATAATGTCACTCAAAAATTCGTTCAAAGAATGATAACATTTGTCAATGAGAAACTTACATAGATATTTTTAAAATTTCGATACATTCATTAATTTCATCTCACTGGGTATTTTATTGTAAAGTAAATTTTTTGCTACGAGTAATACAAATGTATTCCAGCAAATGCGCCGTGCAGCACTTTTGCTGGCACGATTTTAGTTAGCAATACTTGTAAAAGTGTAACCTCTTTCAACAATTTTGTTTTTATCATTTTGTCTATATTGTTAGATCAAAATTTAAAATAACGTCATACATTTCTAGATTTTATTTGACATTCATTCATATCATGAACTGACAACTTCTGACAGCTCCTGAAAAATGGTTCAAATGGTTAGATGGCGATGGTGTCTACGTACAGTCTGTTTTTTCATTCAATGCAAAAAATATATATTGTCACGTTGACATCTCCATACCATTCTTAGGCTGTCAATGTCTGAATGTTGCTAGTACGTAAAAACCAAATAACCCCATTTTACTTCCAAGTTAAATTGTGTATGCTACGCAGGTGTTTTTTTTTTAGACTTTGCTCTTACGAGTAATTCAATTTTAATGTCTTTGATGTGATAAGGATTTTGGTCACATGAGTCTTACGTTCACGGTAAAAAAACTACCGAGTTAACCTATACCTTTTATAGTGGTAGCACCGCGTCATTTTTTTTTGCATCGAGTTAAAAAACGGACTATAGGTAGTTTTTTTTTAAAACAGCTGAGTGCCCTTCATTGATCTGTGTTGGTACGTCACTGTCATCGTCATCTGTCATGAAAGTATTGGTAACTGTACTTCGAAACTTATACAAATACGATCGGCACCAAGAATGTCAACAGCTTAATTGTCCATTGTTAAGAATAGGGTAGTTTCCAGGATCAAAATAATTAAATTCTATTTAGTCCGTATTTTAGATTATAAAAAAATATTGGACACGTATTTTTTCTTTTTTCGATTAAACAAAAAATAACAAAGATGTAGCCCATTAAAGTTACGTGTGACGTCACGCCATGCTGCATTTTTTCGCACGGAGTGACGTCACACGTAACTTTAATGGGCTGTATCTTTGTCATTTTCGGTCTAATTTACAAATAAAAAAAAAACGTGTCCCTTATTTTTGAATAATCTAAAGGGCGGACTAATTACATTTTTAGGGCAACTGGCCCTTTAGGAACACAAACCGTACAACGCTACTGGTCTACCCGGCTGACAACATGAAAACGATGCCACAGAGACAATGTTGCTCTGCGGCAGCCAGCGGCAAGTGCCGGCCGCCTGAATAACCCGGCGGCATAGTGTGTAGCAACCATAAGGAACAGCAATCCATTTTTATTTATTTATTTATTAACCTCGTGCGGCCCAATGTCAATTAAGATGTACAAAGTCAATTGTTGTGTTCAAGGTCGGGCCGCAAGG
Organism: Yponomeuta plumbellus; assembly: GCA_947310845.1. Taxonomy (NCBI): domain Eukaryota; kingdom Metazoa; phylum Arthropoda; class Insecta; order Lepidoptera; family Yponomeutidae; genus Yponomeuta; species Yponomeuta plumbellus. Next base: position 6,417,146 of record OX371220.1, on the reverse strand, counting down.
GGTTAATACTTTTCTCGACGTCAGAAGCATTAGGTCGGATGTGCACTCCGACGAAAGTGACTTTTTTATACCAATGATCTCAGCTCGCCGAGCTCTTTCTACCCATCTAATCATCATATTTATATCTCATTCGGTTGCTTAGATAATAGCGGTTGTTTATGTAACCACTTCGATAGTTTCAGGGGTTCTGGTTTCCACCTTTTCAATGTGGGCAAGGCTAGCTAGGGCAATAATATGAAGAATTCCGACATACATCCACCGAACATAAATCTGGCACTCACCTGGTTCCGCCGATCAGCGCGTCCCTATACGCTGACGAATGTTGAAGGCACCTGGCTGCAGTTAGTCCATTTGCCGAAAAATGATTGTTCTTAGTGTTTTAGCTAGAATTCTTGGCAATTAGGTCCGTTCACAATAATAATTCCGAAGATTTTACACAGCCAAAATGAGCGCGTCTTTCACACCGAACCGACCGCCGAACCGAGAGCCAATTTTTTTTTATATACATGTGTGTGGCCAGTGCATTTTCCCATACAGCCACCCAAACGCTGGCCAGCATTACAAAATGAGTAACCAAAAATATGTAAGTGGATGTATTTCCGAAACATCCTCGCCGCCTAATCAAGCCTTGCCTTGATTACAACCTACCTTAAAAAACAAATATGACTCTACATATAACAAAACGTTAACTCTATAACAAAACCTATTTCTATCATAAACAAAACCATATCTCCCCGAGATTAACAAAAAATAATAGATTCTAAGCCTTATAAAGGTAACCTACTCGTACACAGTTTAGATATCAGTCGTATGCGAATACCGTTTTGAGTTAAAACTTCCGCGACCCGCACAATCCCGTCTTTTCCGGGTAAAAGTTTAACTAACCGGCCGCGTTTCCACTCAAGTGGTGGAACATTGTCTTCTTTTATTAAAACTAAATCATCAATTTTAGGAGGTTCCGATTTAGAGAACCATTTAAATCGTTGCTGTAACGTATTTAAATATTCCAGTCGCCATCTATACCAAAAGTGTTGGGTCATTTGTTGAATTTGTTGAAACCGAGATAAACGATTTATTTTTACATCTTTGTATGGATACTCAGGTAAAGTAACCAAAGGATGACCGACTAAAAAATGACCTGGTGTCAGAACTTCGAGATCAGCTGGATCCGAGCTTAATGGACATAAAGGCCGAGAATTTAAAATAGCTTCAACCTTGACGAAAAAAGTAGAGAGCTCTTCAAACGTAAGTCGAGCTTCTCCGAGAACTCGAGATGCGTGAATCTTGGCCGAACGTAAGCAGGCTTCATGCAAACCCCCTTGATTTGGTGCCGTGGGAGCGTTAAACAACCAAGTTATTTGCCGGTGAGCCAAGTCTCGTTCTATCTCCGAATTATTATTCCGTAGGAAAGCGTAAAGCTCTTTTAAATATTTATCCGCACCAGTATAATTAGTACCGCAATCCGACCTGACGAGAGACGGCAGTCCTCTCCGTGAGACAAATCTCGTGAAAGTAGCAACAAAAGCTTCGACCGAAAGTGCCGATACAATTTCTAAATGAACCGCCTTTACAGATAAGCAAACGAAAACACATAAGTAGCACTTTTGTATCTTAGCGTTTCGTAAATTGCTCGATTTTATATAGAAAGGACCCGCAAAGTCCGTACTCACACCGTGAAATGGACGTATCCCACGTACACGATCCGATGGCAAGTCTGCCATAAAAGGTTGCACAGGCCGTGCCTTTGACCGATAGCATTGTATGCATTTAAAAGTAACGTGTCGTGTTAACCGCCGAGCAGAAATAATCCAATAGTTTTGAGATAATATCGCAGCTAAAGTATTGGAGCCAACATGACAATGAACCTTGTGAAAGTGTGTTACCAATATCTCCGTAAATCTATCTCTACCAGGCAACAATATTTGATGCCGAGCACTATAAGGTAGCTCCGCTGCTCCTATCCGACCGTCGATCCGAATGATGCCATCATCATCGATAAAGAGATGAAGCCTTTGTAATGCCGACTTAATTGGTTGATGAGATTTTAAACAAATAATCTCCTCAGCAAAATGTTTGTCCTGTACCATTCGAACAAGATAAAGCTTTCCGCCGTTCCGAAACCGTTAGCGCACCGATCCTTTTATTTGATTTATTAATTAAATTATTTTTAAACCGAATCATATACGCTGTTACGTTTATTAATTTATCAAATGATTTATACCGATTTATCAAGTTTAATTCCATATCCGTATTTGTAATTCCGACATGAACGGTTGTCGCCTTGACTCCGGGAAGTAAGTCCGTAGGAAAGTCCGTGCAAGACCCCGGCCAAGTCTCAGTAGGCTGACACAACCACCGTGGCTGCCACCACAATTCATGTTTTAATAAACTCGCCGCCGTAGAACCACGGGACGCCACATCCGCACAATTTACATCGCCAGGGACGTGTCTCCACTCAATCTCAGTGTCCGATGTATTAATTTGCGTTACCCGATTAGCCTCGTAAGTTTGTAACCGATACGTAGGTGTACGTAACCATGCAAGAACTATAGTGCTGTCGCACCATCCTATCACCGTTTCAAATGTGATGTCATCCTTCATAGATGCAACCACCCGATTCAACAAAACCGTAAGTAGAGCAGCACCGCACAAATCTATCTGTGGAATAGTACGCGTAATCTTTCGTGCCGCTATCCTGGTTTTAGAAATAAGTAAACGTACAACCGCACTTCCGTCGGGTTGCTCCGCCCGAATATATACGACAGCCGCGTGACCGTGAATAGAACCGTCCGAAAACCCATGTAAAGAATAACGTGCTTGACCGTCCGGTTTCAAGCAACGTGCTATGAAAACCCGCTGTAAGTTAACTAAATCCAATAGAATGTCTTCCCAACTACGAACAATATAGTCAGGCGCTGGAGCGTCCCAATCGACCTTCCGTGAATCGTCACCGATTAACGCCCGAACCTAATAACCAATCCCGATCCATTTTTGCCTATCTCAGATTGAGAAATTAATCCATTTTTCAGTTTATTTGTCCCAATAACATATCCGTGGATAGAAATTTCAATCTTAGAATTCAATCTATCTTTAGGAGGGCCGATCACAGATTACGGATTGCCCTCTGTACGTGAATCGCATTTTGTGCGTCCCAATAACCTATCCGTCGATTTTGACGTTTCGATCGATCGACGAAACAATCCGAAATACCAATCCCTCGACTTTCTAGGATCACAGTAAATATTTCGGGATTACGGGTAATCTATATTAATAATTTCGTTCGTGTCTACGGTAGACTCGAACGATATGCACACCAAATGAAAGAGCGTAAAAAAATAGTTGATCTGAGTCGACCACATATGGGCGGAAAATTCGTATTATCGAGCAGCATCAATATAAAAATTATTAAATTCAATGATGGCGTTGCTAAGTAAACATGTCAATGTCATCATTGTTGTGTTAGTGTCACAAGTAATGTCAGTAACGTTCCGTTCCATTCCGTTCAGTCAAACAATTTGCGCTTTCCAAATAATCTGAATAAAAATTATTATGGACGTGACAAAATGCCAAACAGCCTTATTATCTTCCGTTTAGGGTAGTTCATCATTATCGTATTTAACTATATACATATATATTTGGCCTAAAAGTATTAAAATAAATCTTACTATTGATATTAGTTTTTCGTAGAAAGGAACGTACGGGAGGGAAAAGATTGCCGTGCAATCCATGCCCGAAAAAAGATTGGGTCTCTTTTTTTTGTTATTAGGACGCAGATAGGAGATCGATCCTTGGATAGGGAACAATCTGGGATTGATTTCAATCTTGGATTGGGGATTGGTTATTAGGTTCGGGCGTAAGTCCTGAAGTAACCGTTTAATTTTGAAAATAACTGGGCAAATCCAACCTAAAGGATCATACAACCGAGCTATCACTGATAAAATCTTACGCCGTGTTGCTGCCCTTTCCGTAGGCAAGTTTAGCCTATAGGTGAAACCGTCAGTTACTGGATCCCATTGAATACCCAGTACCTTAATACAGCCAGAACCGTCGTCGTCAAATGAACGCAGTTGTTCTAGATGGTCCGACGGTAACCCATCTAGCAACGCTGGTACATTTGATGACCACTTCCGAAGTTCGTAGCCTGCCGAACTCATGAGCTCTACAAGCTCGTCCTTAAGTTGACGCGCCTCCTCCAGACTGTCCGCCCCACCGCTGAGGTCGTCAACGTAACTATTTTTTATTACAATGCGAGCCGCCCGTGACAATTCGCTATTATCCCTTTCCGCATCACGTGCCAGTTGCTGTAAACAACGGATAGCAATGAATGGACTAGATTTCAACCCGTAAGTATTTGTAGCTAGTTCGTAGATTCGTAAAGGTTCCGATGGAGAAGAACGCCAGTATATTAACTGGTACCTGCGATCTTCAGGATGTATCCAGGTCTGTCTAAACATCATTCGCACGTCAGTTGTAAAAACAACTCGTGGCCACCGAAAATTTAATATGATCTCCACAATGTCATTCTGCAGTCGTTCACCAGCGTACAAACTGTCATTCAATGACACAATGAAAACTAGTTCAGAGTTTTTACACTTTCGTCAAATACTACACGAATTTTCTGAACATCACCAGATTTCTTAAATACGCCGTGATGACATACTCGTAAAAAGTAATGTTCCAATCCCGAGGTTGTATCAAAGTTAGAAATTGTCATATGTCCGAGTTCGAGATATTCATTCATGAATTCTACATATTTTTTACGAAATTCCGGTTTTTTTTTCTAACCGCCGTTCTAAAGCCGACAATCGTTTCAAAGCCGTGTCTTTTGAATCGCCTAAACGTTTATGTTCAGGTAGTAAAGGAAGCCGTACCGTATATTTTCCACCTACGTCTCGTGACGTAGTCGCACAAAATAAATTTTCACAATCTATGTCTGCCGATTTTTTATGAACAGTCTGAGCCGGTTCTTCAGACCGCCAAAATCTCTCCACCGCTTCTAAAAGAGTAATTCCCGAATTCAAACCTGTACTTAAATCACCGAAACCTGAATTATTTTTGTCTAAAGGACCGAAAACCGCATAGTCAAAAATTGTGTCTAACCCGAAGGGTCCCGCCGAGCCGAAATGAACCTTATTGCCATTCAAAATGTGACCCAAAATATCACAACCGAAAATAATGTCAACTTGCGATTTATAAAACGTACCATTATCCGAAATATTAACTGCCGAGTCAGTAATATTCAATTTTTGAGCCAAATATAAAGTGGGTTCTTCCAACACCACCGCCGTAACCGATAACAATTTACCTATTTTAGGTTTAAAACTCACCGTAACCAGATGACGACCTTCGTCATTCGGTACACCGCCTACTCCGAGTAGTGACGTTTTTAAGTAATGTCGCTTTAACCCTAACTGCTGGACCAAGTCACTCCTTATTATTGAAACCTGTGAGCCTGAGTCCAATAAGGCCCTTGCCTCAATAAAATCATTTGCCGCCGTTTTAAGTTGAATAATAACCGATGGTAAAACAACATTATCCGCTAACCGTGGTACCGATACATTACTTAACGTCTGTAATTGTTATTGTGTAGAGTTACGATGTAACTCCGCCTGAGGTACAGGTGACCGCCGCTCTGTATTAAACCGACCAAAGTTAACTTCGCGCCCATGCTCGTACGTATTATCTCGTGTAGGCCGCGGTGACCTACGCCTAGGTTGCGCAATATCTGACCGATTAATGTTTTTTCTAACGAACCCGTCATCAGCCGAGGGTTTCTCACATAGTGTTACTCAAACATATGAGAGTGTGGTGGCCCACATTACCACACTTACCACACGCATCATAACGTCTGCACGACGCCGCAGTGTGATCGCCGAAGCAACGATAGCACAGGCCTTTATTGTAAATCCACCGTTTCCGTTCATCGATGCTCAAATGGCCGAACTTGTAGCATGAAACTATGCCATGTCCTGCTACATGACAGTATGAGCATGGAGAGCTCGCCGCCGGTTTACTAGGCACAGCATTATGAACTGTGCGCGTAGGAACGCGCGCGCGCCCTGTGAAGACATGAACTGTCAGACTTGTTTTCTGACTCAACCGTGACCGCAGAATCTAACATTCTACATTCAGTTTGCAGGAACTCAATCAACTGCTTGAATGAAGGTAATTGTGTCTTGTTTCCGCCAATACTTTGTTCGAATCGCGTCTTAATATCAACTGGCAACTTAGTGAGAGCGATATGAGTCATCATGTAATCATCAGTGGAAATTCCTAGATTATTTAGTGCTCTACTTGACTCTAGGAGTGGATTTAGAATTTTTGCCCGAAGACCGACCGACTTGCTCAACACAGGCAGCTCAAGCACCCGTGAAATTTGTGCATCTGCCAATAACCGTTTGTTGTCAAAGCGACCCTTTAAAATATCCGTCCCCGTGTCCAAAGACTCATCAACCATAGGTAGATGCATGATCAGGGACCGTGGCTCCTTCTCCAGATGGGAAAATAAGTAATGATACTTTTCCGTTTTTGAAATCTCTTTCCGAGACATCACCAATGAATTGAAGAGACTAATGAAGCTTGCCCACGCATAGATGTCTCCGTTAAATACCGGTAAGTTTATTTGCGGCAACCGTGCCATTTGCGGGCTCTCCGTAGGCTGGTGAACGCCCGATAAGCTCGGAAAAACTGCCGATATCGCGTCTAACCGATTGTATATTTCCTCTGCTTCGTTAAATAAACCCATGTAATTTTTTACCTGTGTCTCATCCTCAGTTTCCGTCAAAACATTCTCATACGTCGACACCAAAATAGCATATTTCTCCTCCAGTTTCCTCACCCGAGCATTTATAACACCTTGTGACTGGCTTTTTGAGTCCACTATTTCGTACGTATGCTTAAACCAATCGTAAGCTATTTGAAACCGAACCAACTCCTTTGATTTAGATTTAGACATCTTGAACCGACCGAATTTGTAAACAACTCTAAATCCAAATGTCAACTTTAAATAAAACCACAGACTACATAGAAATAATAAAAACCAACCGACGGAACTAATCTGTGAGCTACCGTTACACGATCAAACGAACGTACCCGACCGACCGATATGTAAGCTATTTGGTTTTTTTTTTACACAGGTAACACTATGGAATGGAAAATAATAGACGGCGGTAAAATTTTATTTTACAAATGGCTAATCAAAGTTACCCACAAATGAACAAAATAAAGCCGAAACCGATCCGGCTCGAAGGACCAAAAATATGTTTATGTGACCACTTCGATAGTTTCAGGGGTTCTGGTTTCCACCTTTTCAATGTGGGCAAGGCTAACTAGGGCAATAATATGAAGAATTCCGACATACATCCACCGAGCATAAATCTGGCACTCACCTGGTTCCGCCGATCAGCGCGTCCCTATACGCTGACGAATGTTGAAGGCACCTGGCTGCAGTTAGTCCATTTGCCGAAGAATGATTGTTCTTAGTGTTTTAGCTAGAATTCTTGGTAATTAGGTCCGTTCACAATAATAATTCCGAAGATTTTACACAGCCAAAATGAGCGCGTCTTTCACACCGAACCGAGAGCCAATCTTTTTTTTTTTGTTATATACATATGTGTGTGGCCAGTGCATTTTCCCATACAGCCACCCAAACGCTGGCAAGCATTACAAAATGAGTAACCAAAAATATGTAAGTGGATGTATTGCCGAAACAGCGGTGCATAATGTCACAGTATGTCGATTTTTATTACATTCTATAGAAGCATTTGACCGTAACAAAAAATCGACATTATGCCACTGAACATTTATGGTTAAAAAAGTCTCAAAGATAGTTATGCTTCGATTTTAAATTTACTCCGAACTAAGCTGTATTTGGTTATAAGACATTATGCTTCCTCCAGCATCGTTTTTTTAATGTATTGTATCTCGAGATAAGACATTATGCCTCACAATAAAAACAGAATCGTAGGCCCGAAGTCACATAACGATGTTATGCTTCGAATATAATATTTAGATATTGTAGCCCTTATTGGCGTTACGACGCTATGCCCCAAATAATAGTAGTAATCGTATAAAATTTTAAAATGTATGTAGAGAAATGTCTATATGCTTCTGGCTCATTGTAACGTTTTGCCAACGATGTCGAGAAGATCAGACATTTTCGTTAGCGTTTGGGCTCTGTCGTGAGTATAAAATTAAATAAAGCCAGCCGGCTCACGCGCTTTTTATGTCAATAGTGTCACATTTTCGGCATTTTTGGTTTTTGATAAGACGTTTTTGTATATTGAGCTTTGAAAACTGTGTTTTTTAGTTACATACTGTGTTTAATAGTGTAATAAGTGGATTGATTGGATACTATTAGTGGAGTTAATTTTAGTTTAAAATGGCATCTATATTTTCTATCACCAAAATTTATATTTGTCATCAAGTTGTATCACCTAATAAATAGATCTATCGCCACGAAATATTTTCGTTCTCAGATAAACAAAAATTGTTCCCAGGTATGAATTATCAAATTAATGTTAATATATGTGTAAAATAAGAGATCGATAACCAATAAAATTATATTGCATTACATGAATATAAACTTCGTTCTTATAATAACAGTTTTGTTACTTAAATAATAGCTCTGTGCTCAGAATGGTAGATCTGTCACCAAATAAATCGTGTAAAGAATACGTGACAACAGAAATATAGGTGCGACGACGCGCGTAGCGAAGCGGAGCGCGTCGGAGCGTTAGGTTCTCTATGTAAGATCGAAAACAGACTCGACTTTGATGCGTTCTTACCTTGCCTCTTGTTGCCTCTTTAACATAATATGATTTATTGGTGATCTCTTTAAATTAGTTTGCTTAAATACTTATTAGGACACACCTATTATAATACATACAAAAACATTTATTTGGTACTAGACCTTATATCTCAGGATTTTAGGTGATTTATTGTGGAACTGATTTTGCATTGTTTGGTGACTACATTTTGGTGACAGATCTACTATTTTGAGGACAAACCCTATTATTTAAGGATTTAACACAAAACTAATTAAATTGGTGATAGCTTAAATGATACCCGTTTAAAATGGATGGATTTATGCTTAAAGTATGGAATGGAAGTAGATCCAGTTCATTCCCAAATCAAGAATAAAAAAGATGCAGCTTAGAATCATTGAAATTGCAATGCCGAGATATTGGACCCAATTTATTAGAACTTTTGATAGAAAAAGAAATTTTTCTGCATACGACATGGAATTATCATTTTAAAGATTTGACCACATCGCAAAACGCTCCGTTCGTATTAATAAAACGTCAAGATTTCTGAGTGTGTTTGGCTTCAACTGAGAAAAGTAAACCCAGGCATTTATGGGATTTATTTTATAGATGTTCGTTCGAGAAAGATTTCTCAGAAATTTCGTTTTTGCGAAACCTCTCCAGGAACATCAGATATCCAAATGACCTGACAAATGTAAGAAACACGCAAAAACCTATGGCGGAAGCGAAACACAAGGATTTATTGAAGTTACTTGAGTGTGTCCCTATAGAATATCAAGCATCCTACAAAAACCTTCCCTACAATCACAAAGAGATTGATATTCCAGCGACTGAATAAAATACTCAAAATAATCATATAATACGTAAAATTCTTGTTAAATAGATAGATAGATAGATGAGAACACTTTATTGTACATAAAAAAGGAGACAGCTTAAACACAAGAAAATATTTTATCACTATATCGTATGTTAATTTTTGTTAATCCTAAACTTGTTGTTATATTGTCCTAAGTACTTAACCCCATTTAGTAGTACACTATTAAAAAAGTAAATTTACGTTTTGTTAATGACATTCTATTAATATTATATAGATAGATACAATATTCTTTATTGTATGTACACCAGGAATTTCACATGTCATTTGACAATAACATAGTACAGTAAAGTTGGCAGCCTTGACGGCATTGGCGGAAAAGAGAGATAAGCTAAATTACGGCTAGTCGGTGCAACTATATAAATAAACACGATAATATTTCTATAACTAATACACATACATAAACAATACATAAATATGAAATAAATTTAGAACAAACGTACATAAATAAATAAAATAAGTCATATCTTTTTTTTTGGGCGGTAGGTGTAAAAAAGTGTACAAGTGTATTTCGGAGCTCCTCATTAATTTTATTGAGTTTAATTGTGTAATCTCATAAAAGACTCCTCAGCTGTCTAAACACATTCAGCTACTAAGTAAAAATTGTTTGCCAGAGCTTTGGGTGCCTCTATGTAAGAATTCCTGGTTTGCACCTACCTGCCGGCATAATCACATCTCATCACTGCACTAACTAGACAACACTAAACATAGACTCACTATGTCAACGGTAAAGGATATCCTGGACACTCAGAAGAACATAGAAGAGATGCTGGAGACCCGTATGGGTGATTTCGAGCGTCAACTCCGAAGTACTGGTGCAGCGGCCAACAAAAACGTAGATGTTGAGAAACTTAGTGTTGAATTTAACACCTTCAAGGAAACGGTCGCCACCATTCTTGGTTTGCTTCGATCTCAGATCAATCGCATCGCCGTACAGGTGGATGAGGTTGACTCATACAGCAGACGGAAGGCGCTGTTGTTCAGTGGAATTGAAGAAGTTCAAGGGGAGAATGTCAACTCCCTCATTACTAACATTGTCCAATCAAAGATGGGCTTCACAGACTTCAACAGCTCTTCAATTCAGGTTTGCCACAGGCTTGGAGTAAAGAATGACAAAAGGGCTCGTCCGATACTGGTGAGGTTTGAACTTTTTAAGACCAAAAGTCAGATATGGTCCAGTAAGAAGAAGCTGAAGGGGATGAACATTGCCGTCAGTGAATTCCTCACGAGGGCCCGCCACGATCTGTTCGTCAGGGCTCGGAAGCACTTCGGTATCACAGCCTGCTGGTCGATGAACGGCGCGGTGTGGCTTGGAATCCCCAACAACAGCCGTGTTAAGGTAACTTCAGAGCAGCAACTAGACGACCTTTGCTCGCAGCACCCTGGCATCGCTGATAAGTCCGCGCCGTCGGTCGCTAAGCCAAAAGCAAAGACACCGAGTACCGGCAGCGGTGGGGCGCGCGCCCCAACTACGCGAAGAAGAGCCGCGCCTGCGACTAGTGCAGCAGATGGCCGATAAATGGTTATCCACACTCAGGATCTAGTGAATTAGTATGAATACTAAGTCAGTGCTATCATGTTTTGGTTATGAACTACTACGAATAAAAACAAAGATCTTTATAGGTTATGTTAGATTGTCATAGATTATGTAGACCTACTGTCACTCCTATGGTTAAATGTCATTGACGGAACGTTCGTAAATCAAATACTTTTTGTTACCAATCCAACGGTTCGGTTCTTTTTACTTGTCTCTTTTTTCTTTATTCTTAGCGGTGTTTTTTTGTTTTTTTACATAGGTAACTGAACCATTTTGCTGTCGCTGTTGTGAAGTTGTGAAAAATGTGAAGTGTAAAATGTAGAATTCGTAAGCTAGCCGGCAGGACGTGCATGAGGGTCGGCAGGTGGTTGGAAACTTCACGCCTGCAATTCCGTGAGATAATAATTTGTAGAGTAAGTTTATTGCCTATTTATATACAATATCATAATATATTTATATATATTTTTTATTTTTTATTATATATATTCTTTTTATAATTTATTATATTTATTCCCGTGTATTTATTATGGATAACGTTTCAGACGATGATGCTTCGTTTTACTCAGCAAAATCTTTTTTAGATAGTGAGCATGATGATGACAGCCTGGCGGCACTGAGCAGTGTTCTTGCTAAGGAGCTTACCCCTTTTCGAAAAAAATTCAATGTATGCCATATAAATGCACAAAGTATTCCAAAACACTATTCGGACATGCTTGAAACCTTTTCTTCTGACCATGTACACGCTATATTGATATCGGAGAGTTGGCTTAAGCCTACTCTACCATCAACTGCATACTCACTACCTGGTTACGTCCTTATCCGTAATGATCGCGTCGATAGGACAGGGGGCGGTGTTGCCATCTATCTTCGAAGTGACATCCCATTCTCTATAATATGTCAGTCTCCTTCTTCTAGTCACACACCAGCCGAATTTCTATTCTTGGAGGTACGTCTAGGTGTCAAAATCCTCCTTGGAGTAGTTTACTGCCCCCCCACTAACGATTATTTCTCGGCTCTTGAGAGTACGCTTGAAAATTATTTGTCAAACTACGCACATCACTTAATCATGGGTGACTTCAATACGGATTTAATCCCTGTTAATTCCCGCTCTCGCAAATTACGTGCCATTGTCGAATCTGTCAATCTCAAGTTTCTCCCCCTCTCAGCCACCCATCACTCTTCTACTTCAGATACTTGGCTTGACCTAATCCTCACCACCAATCCAGATTTCGTAGCCGTTCATGGCCAACTTCCCGCTCCCGCTTTCTCACGTCATGATCTCATCTTTTGCTCCTACAGCATAAAACTTTCTAAACCAAAACCGGTAACTTTGCTTCAAAGAAATTTTGCCAGAATGGATGTGGAGAAGCTTAGATCTGACGCGGCGTCAGTTCAGTGGAGCGACATGCAGGACATGCTGAAAGTAGATGATAAGGTCGTATTCCTCTGTAGTGAGGTACTGCGTTTGTACGACCGGCACGCTCCGCTTCGGCCTGTCACGCTTAAGCACCGTCCGACTCCTTGGATTACTGACGGTATCCGGAAGGCCATGGCACGCAGAGACCGAGTGTTCCGGGCGTACAAGCGTAATAGGTCAGACGATACCTGGTCGACTTATAAGGCAGCTAGAAATCGTTGCAACCAATTATGTAGAACGGCACGGCGCCGATATATTTCAGAACAGTTAGAACTTTCATCACCTGCTGGAGTTTGGAAATTTCTCCGGTCTCTTGGTGTTGGTAAGGCAGCCCATACAGGTGGAAACATGTCTGTTGATCTGAATACCCTGAACTCGCACTTCACTACAGTACCCACCCTTGACTCTCATGTCAAGGCGGAAACTTTACTCCTCGTCAGCAAAATACCGACACCCGATATAGACTCCTTCGACTTTTCACCAGCCAGCGGTGACGAGATCAACAAAATCGTTAAGTCACTAAAATCAAAAGCGGTTGGCTGTGATGACATTGGCCGAAACATGATTGTTACCATACTCGACATCCTTATCCCCGCCATCACCCATATTGTCAACTTCTCTTTGACATCTGCTCAGTTCCCTGACTTATGGCGTAAGGCTTTTGTCCTCCCTCTTCCCAAAGTCTCCAACCCAACGACTCCTAACCAATTCCGTCCAATCTCCATTCTTCCCTTTCTGTCGAAAGTCCTAGAGTCCCTGGTACACCGTCAATTTACGGACTTTCTCGGCAAAGCACATCTATTAAACAAATTTCAATCCGGCTTTAGATCAGGACATAGCACCACTACGGCTCTTCTTAAGGTCACTGAGGATATACGGTGGGGCATGGAGAGGGGCCTGGTCTCGGTGCTTGTTCTGGTGGACTTTAGCAATGCGTTTAACCACGTAGATCACGATATTCTGCTCGCCATGCTTAAACGTTCATTGGTCTCCGAATCCGCTGTGCTTTGGTTTTCCTCCTATCTTCGAGGGCGTCGACAGGCGATTCGCAACAGTCAAGATTTATCTAACTGGTGCGATTCTCAAGCCGGCGTTCCTCAGGGTGGTATACTCTCTCCTCTTCTTTTTTCTATTTTTATTAGTCACGTCACCTCTAGTCTCCGATGTCACTACCACCTCTATGCTGACGACCTTCAGTTATATAGCCAGGACACGGTTTATAACTTAAAAAAAACAATTGACAAGATAAATTGTGATCTCAGGCGTATCTTAGATTGGTCCCAACGCTTTGGTATTGCTGTAAATCCTTCCAAATGCCAAGCCATTATTGTTGGTGGCTCTAGGCAAATGGGTAGGGTAAACATAGAATCATTGTGCCCCGTGATCTACAATGGAATAAAGGTTCCTTTCTCTACTTCATTAACGGATCTTGGGCTAGTAATAGACCAAAATCTGGACTGGAATGGGCAGGTCAACAAAGTCTCCCAAAAAGTCTATGCTTCTCTACATTCTTTACTGCGCCTCAAAAATTTCTTACCGCTTAACACTAAGATTTCTCTTGTTAACTCTCTTCTTCTCCCCATTTTAGATTACGGTGATGTGTGTTACTTGGACCTCACTGAGGCGCTTCTCAACAAGCTTGATCGGTTGCTCAACTCAAGCATTCAGTTTATCTTCGGCCTTCGCAAATACGACCATGTGTCTGAGTACCGATCCAAGCTGAAATGGCTTCCAATACGCGAAAGGCGAAACGTCCGAATTTTATGCATTCTTTTTGCCATCCTCCACGAACCTAATGCCCCTTCCTACCTTAAGTGTATGTTCAATTTCCTCTCCTCCAATAATAATAAAAATCTTAGATCTTCTAATAATCTTCTTTTGTCCATCCCCATCCATCGTACGAGTTTTGCGACAAACTCTTTTGCTGTAACTGCCGTGCGGCTCTGGAATGAGCTACCGGAGAAAATCAGGAAAGCCCCTTCACGTCCCTCCTTTAAGCATCTCGTCCGACTGTACTACCTTGGTGTCATAGACAGCAGACTGTCCATCCAAAACAATTAATTATATAAAATTATTATTTTCTATTTTTTTTATTGTGTATTCTTTTGTCTTTGTTATTTTTATTTCTTATTTGCAAAGAGTGATCATTCAATATTAACTTATCTTGTCTATTTATAAAATATTTTATTATAAATATCTATGTAATATGTATTAGTATGTACTTATTTTATATTAAGTATTAGTGTGTATTGTATTATAATATTGTTATGTATGTGCTCGCACCTTACTTTCAAGTAACTATCTATTTTATCTTTCTTTTTTGCACGCCCACCTCAATTTTTGCCTCTCCTGGACCTCCTGTGGGTTGACTGGTAGAAAATGCCATTAGCATTAAGTCCACCTTTTGTACACTATTGTTTGTGCAATAAAGAATTAATAATAATAATAATAATAATATCTACATAATACTAGGCAGAGTGAAAAAAAAAAAACAAAACACATTCTTAAATTAAGGAAAATAATTTTTCTGACTTCTGCTCTTAAATATTGGAAGGGAGGAGAAACTAACGGCCAGTGACAGATCGTTCCACAGGTACACAGCTGTGATAGTGAACGAATTGCTGAAGAACCTTGTCGAATGACTTGGTGTCTTTAACATCGATTCTGAGTGGTTCGTAAAGTGCGACTATGCGTATCTCTTAAAAATTAAAAGTGACATTTGAGATACAGGGATGTGGCTGGATTGAATAGCACCGAATAGAGAACTGTAAGAATGTGAGCATTCCTAAGGAGGCAGATTGAGAGCCACTTGAGTTTGACGCGATATTCGGAGATATGGTCATATTTTTGCAAGCCAAATATAAACCGAATAGAGAAATTTTGAAGGCGCTCAAGCTTATTCTCTTGCTTTTCGATGAGGTCAAGATAGCTGGGATCAGCCTAGTCGAAGATAAGAAGTAAGAGAGATTGGGAAAGCGCAATCTTGGCGCAGGAAATTCCGTGACCTTCTCAGAGAAGCCACTGAAGTAAGCATTTTTCGGCTCACCTCTGCTAGCTGTGACAAACACCTGTCAATAATAATCACCAAATTCCTCACCTTTTCACTATTCGGAATTTGAACACCGTTAAAAGTAATTTGTGATAAAATTTTCCAATTGATCTTAGAAACCATTTTTGGGCTGCCTATTATGATGATTTGAGCCTTGCTAGGATTTATTCCTAAGCCATACAATCTGCTCCATTCAAAATTACGATCGAGATCGGTGTTGGTCCTGTTGACTGAAAGATGCAAATCATTTAATGGTGATTGTGTGTAAATCTGGAGATCATCTGCGTAAAGGTGGTAAGAAGAAGTAAGATTTTGAGCAATACGGTTGATAAAAATAGCGAAAGGAAGAGGAGACAACACGCCACTTGCGGGACACCGGTAGTTGTAGCACACACACCAAGTTGAATAGGAGTTATCAATACGTATACGCTGCCGGCGCCCGTGTAGATAACTACGAAACCAGTCAATTACTGTTGGAGATAAAGATAAAGAAAACGCAATATCGCCAACAAGATGTCAAAGTTCGCCGTATTGAAGGCATTGCTGAAATCCAGCAGCGTCAGGATGAGGCCAGGACAGTGAGCTGACCGTTCTCCATACCAAGCCGTAAGTCATGATGTGATGTTGATAAGCGCAATCACTATACCTACTATGCCCGGCACGAAAGCCTGATTGGAGAGGATTGAGGAGGTGGTTTGTATGTAGGAAAATACTGACTTGATGGTGGACAAGGCGCTCTAGGACTTTTGAAGGTGAGAATGAAGATGGGACTGTAATCGGAAATGGATCGGATTTTTTTTGGCAAAGGGGTGACTTGTGCTTCTTTCCAGGCGGTTGGAAACACACCAGCCGCTGTCGGCCCATTGAGGATTCCAGCAATGACGGGAACTATAACGTCCAGGATGGAAATTATCATTTTCCTGCTGATGGCATCAGTGTCAACCTCGCTAGAAGTGATAGAATATTTGATACATATTAGTATACTCTGTGCTAAAAGACATTTCTATATATTTTTGTCCAATAAAGCTGAATAAATTGCTTCAGTTGATTATGATGTTTTTTTTTAAGGCAACCACAATGCTTTAAATAAAACAAAGTAGGTATCTCAACATTAATAATACATTTAGCACAATTTCCTAGAGACGCAATGTTCATTTTCAAGTTACATATCAGGGCCCTGACACAAAATTAATGGCATAAGGTCGTATGACAGATACGTTTCGGTAGGCAAAGGGGATATTCAGTTTTGTAGAAGCATAAGGTCGTAAGTATGGTTTTTTTTTAAACTAATATTTTTAAGCTATTATTTGTTCAATAAAATAATATCAAGTTTGTTTTGCTTATAGCTAGATTCATGTTTTATTTGAAATAACAAAAAAAGTCCAGAATTCCTCACCAATTTTGAGAAATCTAACCGACTTATTGCACAATTTTCTTTTTGCTCTCCTGAAAAATGACAAAATCGCACATCCGACCTAATGCTTCTGACGTCGAGTTTTATTGCACTTACATTTAGTAAATTAAAATATAGTACAATGCGGCGGACTTAATGCTAGAAGCATTTTCTACCAGTCGACCGCAGGAGGTAAAGGGAAATGATGGTAGGCGTGCAAAACTAATTAAATAAATTTACAAACATACTTATATAAGGTGTATTAAATAAACTTACACATTATCATATACTTACACATGTAATAAGATAATTATAATAAAATAACATATGTAATATAATATATATTACATATTTTTATATACATTACGATTTTCTCTGCCTACCCCTCTGGGATACAGGCGTGAGCTTGTGTATGTATGTATGTAAGATTTTGTTTCTTTCTTTGCGTATCACTTTCATAGAAACAAACCCACAGCTCTTCGAAGTCCGAATCTGCATCAAAACCTTTCTAAATTCTTTAAAATGATTATTCCTATAATTTATAACTCGTCTTCGTCCAATACTTCACCCAATAATTGAATAATTAATGACACTTATTTGTGATATCTAATTTACGCTAAATGTTTTAATGTTTTAGATTAGTTTTAACTGCATATCCCGCTTCCAATCTGTCAAATTTCTATGTTTACATACTTTGGACTGCAGTCCAGAACACAAACAGTTTATTTTTAAGTTGAATCTGTAACGACTGTATTCTGTTTTGTAAACTTAATAGAATATACTACGTTCCAATTCGCAGGCCAACTGATCATCGATCCGGAGGTGATGAAGGAGATCCGGCCCGCTCAGATAGTGGTCGCGCGCTGTGATGCACTTCTGACGCATCGCAAGGGAGGACATGTTGACGTCACGCGTGTTAACCCGGTCAGTACTGTACTATAATAATAGTTCATCATCATCAATCCATTATGTCCCCACCGAGGGGCACGGGTGTCTTCCCTGAGGTAGGTTTAAGCCATATTCCACCACGGGACAAGTCCGGATTGGTGGAGGCTTGTAAGACTAGTGGCTGGTCTTATTGTCAGAAGTTTTCAAGCCCCCCTAAGACTTTGCTTAACAAACTCATCCCAAAACATTTTTTTTCTGTACGTCTAAATTCAATTGACTCCTTCTGTTACAGAAATACGGTCTAGATTCGCATCGACACTACCCCTACTTCAACACCACACTACGGGTCAAAACCGATCCAGACGGCATGGTCAACATCACTGATGACGTCCTAGACTACGTCCATTGGGACTCCGATTACACAAGCGACGGAGACACAACTTCTATTGACAGTGGAAAACCAAAGCAGGTTGAGAGCCTGACCACGTTGACGTTGAAAGTTATATACTCAAACAAATTCCTCGGCAAGCTACCGAAGAGACGTCGAAGAAAAATCAAAGTGGAAACGGTCAAAACTGAAGAGGACGTATTTGATTCTATGATTAACGGTGAAGAGAGCTTCAATAAGGGTATAGAGAGTATTATAAGCAGTCTTGATACCGCTTGGGAGGAGGGTGATGATGACAGGAGTATATTGACCGGCCTTGTGAATATTTCGATGCCAGACTTTACAAGTAGTGTTAGTTTTGAACAGGATTACATCAAGATTGTTGAAGGGAATGATAATATTAGTAAGACAGAAGATCATGATCAAGCAAGTGGTGTTGATAAGCCTGATGATGGTGATGAGAAGAAATCTCAAGATGAAATTGAAGAAAATTATATGACAGAGACGAGAAAAGTGGAGGAGAGAATTGATAGTACAAATAGTGTTAACGGTAACAAAATCAACAGTGCGATTGACGTTAAAAAAGAAGCTGATGACGATGTCGATGATGAATCTGTCCAACTAGAGTCAAAAGATTCAACGTGTACGAACAGTAAAGAAACATGTGGAGAAGAAACAGAAGTAGAAAAAGTCGAAGATAATGTACAAAATGCTAATGGTGATGTAAAAGAAGATGGTGCTACTAGCCAGGACGACTTAATAAATATTGTCACCAATAAGGATACTGCCAAAGAACATAGTGACACTCTTGAAAATGCTAGTACTAAGAAGGATTCAGATGATAGTTCTAAAGAAGGTACAGAAGATATAAAAAATAGTACAGCGAATCACGAAACATCACATAACAAGTATATTGAAAGTCAAACGTTTACTGAAGACTTCGATGATCATTTCAAAAATGACCGCGTCAATTCCGATAATCATCCAAATGACACCGAAGACGAAACAATGGATGATGATACGTCAATCGCCAACGATTTAGAAGGAAAAAAATATGTAGCCACTCCTGCCAATGATGAAAATGACTCTAAAATAGTCGAAACACCTCAAAATACCGCTCCAGCAAGATCCAGAGCGAAAAGTGATGACTTTTCAATGGAAAATATTCTAAAACCAAACCATGAACATATCAACACAAACAGTGAACTAGAAAACAAAACAATAGTTTCCAGGTCTAACGGTACAATCACAAATACCGTGTCCGGTAACATGGCTGCAATACAAGTGGAAGACGAACAACTGATGGACGCCCTTGACGCAGAAATCGGTGAAAGAGACGAACAGAAAAATTGTACGAGTGTTAGGAAAGAAAGTGAAAGTGTTAGCATAGAAACTGAAAGTGTAAACAAAGTGTCTGCACCAGAGGCGAGTGTTAAGGATTCTGCGATGGACTTGGATAATGTTAGTGATGGTGAATTCAACTTTGACTCATAACCTTGGTACAGAATGTACTTAGTATTCTTCGCAAACTACCTTTAGAACTTTGGATATTGTTGTATTAGAGACTATTTGCAGCTTTCTAGCAACGTCTATGAAGAACGTCTTTTTGGTTTGTTTTTCCAAATAGTGATTATTCTATCTTTATCATAGTTATATTTAAACATAGATATTTTTAGAACACCAAGAAGCCAGGACACGATCTGAGGCATATTTTAAATACTGAGGCCCGGTTTCCGGAGGTTAGTTTACAATGA
Organism: Yponomeuta plumbellus; assembly: GCA_947310845.1. Taxonomy (NCBI): domain Eukaryota; kingdom Metazoa; phylum Arthropoda; class Insecta; order Lepidoptera; family Yponomeutidae; genus Yponomeuta; species Yponomeuta plumbellus. The sequence goes on along the minus strand of OX371220.1, from coordinate 6,397,081 downwards.
GGGCTTTTCAGAGCGTCATTAAAAAAAATTATTACCGCAAATTACCGATAGATGGTGGTGGTGCTGATATCTGTGGTGCCGGTCCTATGTTTCTACAAAAATGCACAATGCATGGGCTAGTCATGAGCAAAGACACAATTCACGTAGGTACGTATGTAATAAACAAAGTAAAAATACTTTGATAACGACCTCTGTAGCGTAGCGGTTAACGCATCTGCTTACCATGCGAGAGGTCCCGGGTTCGGTCCCGGCTAGGGAGAAAAAAAAAATTCCAGGTCTTGGATGTTTACATGTTTGTGACGTCGCTGTTTCTGGTTCCCACGACACAGGGTATCCTAGTGTGGGGCCAGAAACAATGTATGTGCCTGTATGTAAATGTTAACTTTCAAGTTTCGAAACAAAGTCTAGTTTAGATCACAGACTACAAAGAGTTGTGTATACTATCACAGACTAATAACGATTAAAACCACAGAACTAAAAACATGATGACATTTTGGTCTTCTTGCAGCGCCATCTAGTTTTTTTTTAATGAACTCAACTGACAGCTGTCATTGTAAAGCCCTCATTCCCAGAAATTTCTTAAATAACTGAATTTCCTGTAAATCTAACAGTAACTTAGTTTTATAACTATTCTTCTATCAATTAGATTATTATTTTTACTGTTTTCTGCTGTTTTCTTAAAAGTACCATTTGCTGCTTTTTGATTCCCATAGGTTGGTAACACTGGCTAGAAATGAAAAGGGAATTTCGTATGAAAATTCTGGCTTAGGACGTCACATTTCAGAGCACTCTTTTTATGTTTCATCTATTTAAAAATTGTAATAACTAGTAAATGATTAAAAGAGATACATTTTCCGAAACGTTTTGTAATTTTTGTTTTAATCAAGCGTATCAAATAATTTATTGTTGATAGTGTCAAATACCGAATAACCATTTCTGATGTTTTCCTACTGAGAAAACGTTATTTATGAAAGAAGAAATTACTTTTTCGTTAGTGGCTCTAGCAGGCCTGTGTCACTACGCGTGTTGGTATTGAACGCGTAAGTACATGCGGTGACCACTCCGGAGTGGCAAATAGGTGGGAATTCAGGCGCCAAAAGAGGTACGAATTACGCGGTAGAAAGAGAGGCAACATTTAGGCGAATATAACGTAGCTTTTTTAGCGCCGTGCGATCTGAATTGCACCTAATTGTATCGCTGCTAGAGTCCCCTTTTCTTTAATTGATTTTGCGGAGTGAATCTTCTGTACCTGTACTAGGTATTACACTCCATTTATCTATACTTGACTTTTTTTCCAAACTTTAAACGACACTAAATCAAAAACCTTTAGCGGTAGAAAACTCGAAACAGTCTACTAGTGCTAGCTAGTTGAAGATTTTGAGTCAAGAACAATATGACAAAGCTTACTCCGAAATAAAGAGCAAAGACTTCACCTCAGAACACCATTCTGTAATTTCATCGATTATCTCACAGAAAAAACTTACAGAGGAGGAGACTGTGCTCCCAGTCTATGCTAGGGCATGGTACAAACTCTACATGTTGACGAGCAAAGATATAGTAAAGAAAACATTCGTAGTATGCAATGCCTCACCCTTGGTTAGGCGGGAAGACGGCCGGTGGACTAAGGTAGCCACTGAGTGGCGACCAAGAACGGGTCGACGGTCGGTGGGCAGACCACCAGCCCGATGGGCCGACGACATTGTGAAAGCGGCTGGGACACATTGGACGAGACTAGCACTGGACCGGATGGGTTGGCGTGAAAGAGAAGAGGCCTATGCCCAACAGTGGGCTCTATTTACGGGCTGATTAGATAGATAGAATGCCTCACCCACACTGAACGAGATTGTCCTCAAGGACTTTACCCAGTTAGTGAACAACAAACAAACAAGGCCAGGCATGTTTAGAAACAAAACGTTATGCCATGCCACGCAATAGTTTTTACATTACGTCTAAATAACCAGTGGCGGATTTACCCTAAGGCCCAGTAGGCCCGGGCCTAGAGCGGCAGATATTAGGGGCGGCAAATCGTGACAAAAAAATCACTGATAATAGCAAGAAATGTTGGCTACTAATCGAAATCGTATTTTATAGTTTTGATTGATTAGTTCTTTTTTGTATTGACACGTTCGTTTTTATTTTGACTTTCGGTGTCGATAAACTTCACTTCTAAATAAACATGAGAGACAAGACCTCTTCTTTAATTTGACATCGTCAAGAAAGATTTGTCGAAATATTTTTCTCTGAAAGATCTTGGAATATTAAAATCTTATTTGGGATTGCAAATCGACTGTGATACTGATAGTATCAAAGTAAATCAGTCAAATTATATTATATCCCTGCTGGATAAGTTTAATATGACGGAGTGTAACTCCTCTAGCTCAAAAGAAACGTGTTGACCAGGTTGGTGAGTCTTATTTTTACCAAAATTTAATAGGATGTCTTATGTATTTGACGGTAAACTCACGACCTGATATTGCATACGCAACGAGCTACATGAGTCAGTTTAATACGTGTTATACAAAAGAACACTGGAATGCTGCAAAACGGGTTCTGCAATATCTAAAGGGTACTATGAACTATTCGTTGGTTTACAGAAGAACCGGAGAATCTTTAAAAGGCGCATGTGACGCAGATTGGGCGAACTGTCCCATCGACAGGAAGTCGTACACGGGGTACATTTTTAAGCTAAGTGGAGCACCAGTTTCCTGGGAATCCAAGAAGCAGCCCACGGTAGCTCTTTCGTCTACAGAAGCGGAATACATGGCACTTGCGTCTGCCACAAAGGAAGCGTGTTACTTACGTCGTTTTATCAGTGAGATAACAGGTAAATTGTCTCCAGTTAGTTTAGCTTCTGACAGCCAAAGTGCCATCAATCTCGTTCGCAATCCTATACACCATAGCAGGACGAAGCATATAGATACCAGATATCACTTTATTAGGGAGAAGGTATCTGCTAATATTGTTAATCTAAATTATTTGAAAAGTAGCGATATGCCCGCAGACGTCCTAACAAAGCCTCTCGGGCCTATTGCACATAGGAGATGTACAGCTAGTCTAGGTTTAATGAATTAATTATTTTTCGGGAATTAAGGGGGGCTGTTGTAGTACTGGCTACTAATCGAAATTATATTTTATAGTTTTGATTTATTAGTTCTTTTTTGTATTGTATCATTCGTTTTTATTTTGACTTTCAGTGTCGATAAACTTCACTTGTAAATAAACATTATGAGAGACAAGACCTCTTCTTTAATTCTAATAAGAAATAACTCAAATGCAAAGTACATAAATATTTAAAAGGCTGTGCATAATTATGGCGGGCCGCACTGCACTGCAACGAATAGCAATTTAGCAATTTTTATAGGTAGTTATGCGCCACTAAATTCATTACGTACCTAGTCTAGCGTAAATTCATTATGTACATTGTCTATATGATAGGTGCTGCAGCTGTGCTGAGAAAGGGGCGGCACATGGCCTGGGGCCTAGAGCGGCCAAGACTGCAAATCCGCCACTGTAAATAACTATAAGCTTGATGTTGAGACGCTGGCTTCTTCCCTTAAGATAACACCAAGTCTGGCAACTACGAAAGCCAGAGCAACGTCAGGATCAGTCGTGACATCAGGAAATAAGAAAGTGATACAACTGAAAGTGCCATTGCCTAGTAATAAATAAGGTGCCTAATAATAAATGTAATTTCCTAGTAATAAATGTATGAAGCTTGTGTATAACGCCCTAATTCGTAGCATTATGGACTATGGATGTTTCGCCTTGGAACCGATTAACAAAACTTCCTTGGTCAAACTGGACCGGATGCAATATAAGTGCCTACGACTTATTTAGGGTGTACGCGTTCGACTCCCACTATTACCCTTCAAGTTGAAGCTGTTGGCCCTCCTCTTCATCTGCGTCGTCAGTACTTAGCGGACCGCTTCATGGCCTTCTCAAGATCTTCTCACGTTCTACTTCAGAAATTACAGGAACTTGATCTTCTGACCCGTTCAAACTCCTGGAAAAACAGGGAAATCCCAAGTCTCCTCCATAGTTTCCGACGGCTAAAACAATTTGAGAAGTCGTTGATTACGGCGGTGACGATGCCTATGTTTGAATATAGCTTCAACATCCTACATTTCAAACCTAATATAATTATGGACATAGGTATAAGGATAACCGAATGCCAAAGGTTTTTCACAGATGCATCCAAATTATCCCAGTCTTCCTCAGTAGGAGTTAGGGTTTATTTGGAGAATTCAAAATTAATTTAACAATTTAAATGCCCATCAGAATCCTCCGTTTTCACGGGGGAGTGCATAGGGGTCTTGGAGGCCTGTCTGTTCGTAGAATCGCACAATATCGAGAACGCCGTCATTTTCACGGACTCACTTAGCTGTCTACAGGCTCTGGGCCAGAACCAACTCAAGAGTAAACTCAACAGTAGAATTATTTTGGACATTAAGAAGACCCTCTTTAACTGCTATAGTAGAAACCTTGAGGTGACTCTGCAATAGATCCCTGGACACGCGGGTATAGTGGGTAATGAAAATGCTGACTCCATAGCCAAACACGCAAGTAGACAGGAGGTGAAAACATTACTCACACCACGCTTACGATTTGCTGTCCTTACCGAAAAAACAACTCTGAATGCTGGTTGACCTTGTGGCAGGAGAGTAGTCGTAGTAAGGGCTCCAAGTTCTACTCAGTCCAACCGTTTATCAAGGCCAAACCGTGGTTTTATAGATTTAAGAAGGTAGGTAAGAGGGTGGTTTCCATAATCTGTCGGCTGCGTATCGGACATTGCTGCATACCCGTTTTCTTAAAAAAATGTTGGTGTATAGAGTTGCGCAGACGACGTGGAAGCTATTAGCTGAAGGATATAAACGTTTATTTCTAATTAAACAGACTTTTATTTACAATAACAATAATAATTCGTTTTGACATAAACATTTTCAAACAATGTTGCTAAGCAACACATTGACATGATGAGACTTCATGGTCAACATCCATGTAGGTCGTACTGCCTTGGCTTGCAGCCTCCTTCAACACGCCCTCTAAAGCAAGGCTAGTGCAGAGTTCATCTTCTCAAAGGTAGGCTTCGGCAGATGACATCAAGACTTTAGTCATGATGTCTGCGACTTGATCTCCGGTTCCAATTCTCTTAACGAAGATAGCTCCGTCTGTTACGAGTTCTCGTACGTAGAAATGTCGGATGCGTATGTGCTTCGTTCGCTTGTGGAACTCTTTGTGTGAAAATTGAACTGCGGCTTCGTTATCAACATGAAGATTCGGAACACTCTTATTCTTCATTAAATCTTCAAAGATTCTCGTCAACCAAACTAACTCTCTGGCTCCTTCACTAGCAGCCACAAGTTCAGCTTCAGTAGTAGACAGTGCTACTGAAATTTGTCTTCTACTTGTCCACGATATTGGACCTCCTGCATATCGGCATACAATTCCGGTGGTTGATCTTCCGGTGGTAGTATCACCACCATAATCAGCATCGCTGTAGCCTTCCGGATCTGGCTTTTCATGAGTCTTACATTTATAATGTATTCCAAGAGACGCACATAGTTCTCTTTAGATAGGTACCGAAGTATACGTTTGACTCGATTCCTGTCCCTTCTGTTGGGCTTCTCCAAGTTGCGTGATACTATCCCGACTGCGGTTCAGGGCGGGTTGCGACCATGAGGTATGCTAACGCTCCAACGGCTTCACGATAGGGAAAAATAATCTTCCCAGTATCCATGTCCACATCCGATTGTGTTGCAGACGATTTTTCTGCAGCGTCAATTGGCGTCGAAATAGGATTACTGTTGGCCATGTTAAAACGTTCAAGCACCTTCTTGGTATAAGCTCCCTGGTGTATAACAATCGTGCCATCATCGCACTGATTGATTTCTATTCCTAAGTAATAGGACGCGGGCCTCGTCGTAATATTAAATTTTCTTTTAAGATTAAAAAAATTCATAAGCCAGCTGTTTATCTGAAGCAGCCACTAATCCATCATCGACTTAAAGAGTAAGTAAGATCTGTTTACCCCCTACTTTCTTTGCGTATAGACAGGGATCTGCGGTACTTTGTGTGAATCCGAGTTCAACTAGCTAGTACTTTGTGGACACTATGATTCCAACAACGGGGCGCTTGCTTCAGACCGTATAGACTTCGGTTCAGATGGCTTACGCAGGTAGAGCCGTCATGAAAACCTTCGGGTTGCTGCTACAACTCGTCCTCGAGTTTACCGTACTACGAGTACTTGCAGCTGAAATACCTAAGTTTGACAATCAGCAGTGTGGCCATATGAAGACTTCGAAATAAATCGGGTCCCACGACTCGCTTGTCTGACTCTAGTTAACATTTTAACTGGTGGTAGCTGGTTGGTAGGTTATTGGGACCGTCCGTGTGAACTTTCTGGTCTTCCATCGGACGCGTCCCCCGGGTGGCGGATAGGGGAACGCCCTCCAGATTTGGGGGGTACCGGCTTCGGCCGGCGCGGACCAAAACCAGAGGGAGGGGGACATCCAGTGGCTTGCGCTGCTGGATGTCCCGCGGGGTCCACTATGGGCCCCGCACCCGTAACCCCACACTGAGCGGGGTCGGGGGCCTCCGGCCCGCGAGGAGACAACCTCTATAAAAACACACACTGGGGGCCCTCCTCTATGTCCCTCTGTTCAGCAGAGGGCATAGAGGAGGTTGAGGGAGGGTCACAGACGGCAGGTTGGGGGACCTGCCGTCCGACATCGTGACGGGAGAAGGGGGTGGGGGGCCCATGCCACTTCTCCAGCGAGGGTGGGCCCTGTTCGGGGTGCGAGCGGAGAGTGGTGGTTTTGAGAAACTCAAAATATGAACACCGTCAGTCGATTTACGCAGTATATTATCACCAATCAATTGTGGATTACATTGATAATTACGGATTAGAAAAATAGGCTATTGTCACACAGCCGGTCATTATGGTGGCCGGAAGAGGAAGAGCACACAGAATAATAAAGTAACACTTACAAGTGTTGTCAGCATTAAAATATAGCATATTCAAGGAATACACACGATCAATCTATCAATCTAACACTTCCCCTTATTCCTTGCAATATTGCAAATATTATGACATCTAAAATAAAGTTAACATCATGTATAAAAACAGATAGTCATAAGTCCTACAAAATAATTTAAGTAGAGGCAGACGTCACAATATTCATGTCATTAATGAAGCTACAATGTTTCTGTCTACACAAGGGCTTAGTCAATATGTCAGCAACCATTTTATCCGTTGAAAGGTACTTTACAGAAATAGAGTCATTCTTAATTAAATCTTTAACAAAATGGTATCGGATATCAATATGTTTCGTCCTTTTGTGACAAAATTCTTTACATTTCAAAAGCTTTTGAGCACTTTGATTGTCATTAAAAACAGTGCAAGGAATTTTTCTAGTTACTATTTCTGAAAGCAAATTATTAACAAAGCAAATATCTTTACATACATCACCTATAGCTAGGTATTCTGCTTCCGTACTTGAAAGTGCAACACATCGCTGCTTACGTGATTCCCAGTTTATTGTGTTGTCACCCAGCTTTATCACAAAACCAGTAAATGATTTACGGTCAGATTCGTCATTACCCCAGTCGGCATCAGTATATGCGCTCAATTCTCAATTAACACTTTTTATAAAACATAAACAGTAATTAATTGTACCAGCTAAATACCTAAGAATTCGTTTCGCCGCTAACCAGTGGGATCTGTCAAAGCTGTTATTAAACTGGCTCAACTGACTACATGCAAATGTTATGTCAGGTCTTGTACATACAGATAAGTACATAAGACTACCAATAAGTTGCCTGTAGTTATAGGTCTCATCTTGAATGTGATCACTCTCATTGTTAGGTACAGTTAATTTACAATTCAAAGCCATAGGCGTAGCTACTGGTTTACAATTCGACATATTGAAACGCATTAACAGTTTCTTGATATATTCAGTCTGATCTAAACACAGAGTACCATCTGGCCTGTTTCGTGTTACTCTTATGCCTAAACAAGTTTTCAATGGACCTAAGTTTTTCACATTAAATTCTTTCTCCAGAATATTGAACAACTCGACTTTAATTATGCTGTTCTTAGAATAAAATACATAGAAATCATCCACATACAAGGCTATAATTACAAAGTCTTTATCAGATTTCTTTGTATAAATACATGGTTCACACAGAGACTGCTTGAAACCGCTATTAACAAGTACATTGTTTACTTTTTCATTCCACATCTTACTAGCTTGTTTCAAACCATAAATACTCCTTTGCAATAAACAAACCCTGTCAGTATTTTTGTCAGAATAACCTTCAGGTTGCTCCATGTATATCACCTCATTTAAATTTCCATGTAGGAATGCAGTGGCAACATCAAGATGGTCTACTTCTAAGTCCATGTCATTAGCCAATGAAAATAAAATTCGCATAGACGAATGGCGAACAACAGGGGAAAAAGTTTCGACATAATCTACTCCCTGTTTCTGAGTAAAACCTCTGGCAACTAGCCTCGCCTTATATCTATCAAACTTTCCATCAGCGTCATGCTTTAACTTATATATCCATTTACACTTGACAACATTTTGGTTAGTAGGCCTGTCAACCAGCACCCAAACCTTATTCAACACCAAAGAATCATATTCACTCTGCATTGCGGCAATCCAATCTTCACGATGTGGTGACGCAATAGCTTGTTCATATGACTGAGGCTCGTCAAATAAAGTTTGCTGAGTCATTAAAGAAAAATCATAATCGCCATACCTTTGAGGTGGGCGCCTCATGCGAGTAGAACGACCAGATATACCAATTGTAGCTTCATCACTAGAACCTACATCCCCTCCATCTGACGTCTGACCAGATGATGTCAGACGCTCCACACGTCCACCACCGGCAGATTCGTCATCAGAGACGGGCTCACCCTCACTCAGGCTTTGGTAATTATCCTCGTCCGCTCCGCCTGAAATTTGAGATAAATTCTCATTAATTTCATTATTACTATTATGTTTTTCATTCGACTCAATTATTTGTTTATTATTATTCATTGAAATGTCATCATTCAAAATAAAATAATAATTATTGTCATTCAATTCATTAGATCTATTTTCTTGATAAAATTTATTCTCTATAAAAGTCACACTACGAGACAATATCACAGTATTAGGACGAGAAGGCTCGCTTAACCTATAGAACTTAGTTGTCTCACTATAGCCAACAAAAATAGCCAATTTGCCTTTAGAGTCCAACTTGCGGCGCTTCTGTGATGGATTCAGATAATATGCAACGCAGCCAAAGACCCGAAGGTGACTGAGGTCTACAGGGGACCCAGACCAAATCTCTTCTGGTATACGTCCTGCTAAAGCAGCAGTGGGGGACCTATTTTTTAAATAAATTGCAGTCATAACTGCCTCTCCCCAATAGCGCCTGCAGAGACCCGACTCCGTGAGCATACACCTAACTTTGTCCATTAAAGTGCGATTGAGGCGTTCACTCACCCCATTTTGTTGTGGGCAATAGGGGACTGTACACTGATGTACAATGCCTTCCCTTTCTAAATATTTAGAGAAATTTTTACCACAATATTCACCACCCATGTCAGATCTTAACATTTTAATAGACAACTCCATTTGCTTTTCTACTTGTGCTTTAAAAGTAATAAAGTGGGACATTACCTCAGATTTTTGCTTCATGAGATAACCATAAGTCTTTCTAGTGGCATCATCGGTGAATGTCACTAGGTATCTCGCTCCTCCCCAGCTTGGCTCTTGCATCGGCCCGCAGACGTCGGTGTGGATAAGTTGCAATGGTTTTTCAGCCCGCATCGCTTGTCCCTTGGGATAAGATGCGGCCGACATCTTCCCCTCAAGGCAAGCGACACAGTTCTTTATGTCTTCATCCTGAAACATTATACCACATGCACCTTCCCGTAGACATTTCATACCTTTTAAATTCAGGTGACCTAGACGTCTGTGCCATAGTTCTGCAGAGAAACCAGCTGCTTCCGCAGGTCTCGGTGATTCCTGGCTACCTTCCAGGAACAAAGAGTGCTCCGGCGGAGAGGGCTCGTTAGTCTCCACATTCACACATAGTTTTAGTTTATATAAACCATTAAAACATGCAGCACATGCAATCGGGTCGCTATTACCAGTGGATTTACTTTTAGACTCGTAGATACGACAGCCTCTTCCATCAAAACTGACTGTATAGCCACTCTGAATCAATTTAGACACAGAAATTAAGTTGCTAGATAGTTGGGGAACAAACATGACATTGGACAATGACAATGGACTCACCTGTTCCTTTGACTGTAAAACAATTGTTCCTAATGCATTACATTCCAACTTGTCATTATTAGCGACTGTTATTGTCGATTTACAAGGTGAAATCTGCCTAAGAATATGTTTGTCATTAACCATATGGTTGCTTGCACCACTGTCCAAATAAAAGTCATGTGACTGTAGACACACCGCAAATGCTGACACCAAATTGCTCCGACTAGCATCAGAAGGCTTTGAGTTTTTCTTCACTCTCTTGAGCTTAAAGCATCTCGACTTGATGTGGCCTGGCCTTTTGCAGAAATCACACACCACACTAGCAGTTTTCTTACTCATGTAAATAGTAGTAGTGTCAACTGAAGACTTTCTGGAGTACTCCTGAAGCAAGCGCGCTTCTAATGTATTGATAAAGGTCTTTTCGCACTGAAAGGCAAACTCGTGCCAAAGCGCGACTCGTCCTTACGGCGTCTGTGTCGCGTCCCTCTACAACTTCCCATAACCCTTCTAGGATGAGAATGTTCTTCATAGCAAATTTCCATGTATGATAATTAGACGAACCTTCAAGTTTCTCAACATGCTGGCCGGCCGTTAGGGGATACATAGCCCCGGTCGGATTACTCTCAGCCTGAGATTCAGATGGCATTTTCAGTCTTCACAAAATATTGACGAAGCTTGTGACAATAAAAAAACACAATCGACTGAACTCACCGCTTTGCTTCTTAGCAGTTTCTAGGTTAAAGAAAATTGCCTGTGCTTGCTCAACAATATTGCTGGGATCATAACCTGTTCGGGGTGCGAGCGGAGAGTGGTGGTTTTGAGAAACTCAAAATATGAACACCGTCAGTCGATTTACGCAGTATATTATCACCAATCAATTGTGGATTACATTGATAATTACGGATTAGAAAAATAGGCTATTGTCACACAGCCGGTCATTATGGTGGCCGGAAGAGGAAGAGCACACAGAATAATAAAGTAACACTTACAAGTGTTGTCAGCATTAAAATATAGCATATTCAAGGAATACACACGATCAATCTATCAATCTAACAGGCCCGACTCCTTGCGAGTCGGGTCGACGTCGCCGGGGCGCCGCTGTGGCATTCGCAACGTGGTCCACCACAAGCGAGAACCGGCGGCGCCCCATTGCACGAGTGAAAAGACGGCTCCCGGGGTGTTTTAATCGGTATGCCTCTCCTATTATTAGGAGAGGAGAGTCCGCTACACGGCCGTCGCCCTTCCCCAAGGGTGGCGGTGTCATGGTGCGTAAAGCATTTCATCTCGTCAAAAAAAAAAAAACATTATTGGGACCGGGCACTAATCTACTCTTAAGGTGTAACTAACTACCCACCGAAGAAAAAAAACCGCCCAAGTGCGAGTCGAACTCACGCTCGCAGGGTTCCGTACCATTATCTAGGTATTCAAACGGCAAAAAATCACGTTTGTTATATGGGAGACCCCTTTAAATATTTATTTTATTTCAATTTAATTATTTATGTTTAAAGTAAATGTATAACTAAATATTCTGTGAATATTTCAAGCGTCCACCTGTTGTCGTTATCAACATCGAGCAAAAAATCACGTTTGTTGTATGCGAGCCCGATTTAATATTAATTTTTAGTATTTGTTGTTATAGCGGCAACAGAAATACATCATCTGTGAAAATGTCAACTGTCTAACTATCACGGCTCATGAGATACAGCCTGGTGACAGACGGACGGACCGACAGTGGAGTCTCAGTAATAGGGTCCGTTTTACCCTTTGGGTACGGGACCCTTCCCTTGCTTGCTTGTCTTTCCCTTGCTAGCGCTAATAAGGCACTTACTTTAACAGCTCTTGTTTTTTTTTTTTTTGCTAATGCTGGGGCCGCACCTGCGTCTATCGTGACAAAGCTTCGCGCCAGTACTCAGTGGAATGTAGGGACTGAAATGCCCGTGACGCGAAGCTTTGTCACGATAGACGCAGGTGCGGCCTCAGCAGAACTGACACTTCTTAACAATAGGTTATTGGCTTACAAGAGAACGGGAGTTCGAAACGGTGGGTCAAACCTTTATAAAAATGTAAGCATTTGTTAAGTATAGGAACATTATAATGTAGTGAACTTTCGACAGAAATTAAATTTGAATGTGATAATTTTAAGTTATTTAATGGATAAAGAAAACTATTCGAGTGTTTAAATTATATAATTACGTAGATATGTAAGAGTATTTGATGTTATATTTATTTTATTGAATGTGTGTGTGCCTAGTATTATATTAGGTGCTTACATATGAAATTGGCGTTTTTCGTACTGGCCACTTTAATCACGATTTTCTCCTCTTTGGTAAGGAATTCCAAATTCAAATTTTCACAGCTATTTACTAATGTATTTGTCCTTCGATGACCGTCATTCATTTGTTTTTTTTCTTCTGTTTTTTTCTGTTTGCGTCACTCATTTTACAAAATGGAAAGCTTAAAATATCGCATTGTTTACGAGTATGAGTTCCGCCGTGGCACTAGTGCTGCGGAAACGACTCGAAGGGTGAATGATGTGTATGGCGGTCATGTTGCAAAAGAAAACACAGTTCGTTTTTGGTTCCAACGTTTTCGTTCTGGAAATTTCGACCTGCAGAACAAGCCCCGTGGACGGCCTGAGACCCAAGTTGGTAATGAAGTATTGAAGGCTATTGTGGAAGCGGATCCATCGCAAACCACGTCCGAGTTAGCTGCAGGCTGCGGTGTTTGTGATAAAACTGTTTTAATTCACTTGAAGCAAATTGGGAAGATTAAAAAGCTTGAAAGGTGGGTACCTCACGAATTGACTGAAGCAAACCGGCAAACGCGCGTCGACTGCTGCGTTACATTACTGAACCGGCACAATAATTAAAGTATTTTAAACCGAATCATTACCTGTGATGAAAAATGGATTCTTTACGATAATCGGAAGCGCTCAGCGCAATGGTTGGATCCTGGCCAGCCAGCCAAATCCTGCCCCAAGCGAAAATTAACCCCAAAAAAGTTACTTGTAAGCGTTTGGTGGATTAGTACCGGTATTGTTCATTACAGTTTTCTCAAATCTGGCCAGACTATTACGGCTGATGTCTATTGTCAGCAATTGCAAACCATGATGGAAAAGCTAGCGGCTAAACAACCTAGGCTGGTCAATCGCTCCACGCCACTGCTGCTTCACGACAACGCTAGACCACACACTGCACAACAGACGTCTACAAAATTAGAAGAGCTTCAATTGGAATGTCTAAGACATCCTCCGTACTCCCCGGACCTTGCTCCAACAGATTACCATTTTTTTCGAAATTTGGACAACTTCTTGCAAGGGAAAAAATTGAACTCTGATGGGGCAGTCCAAATCGCCTTCACAGATTTTATTGATTCCCGTCCGACTGGTTTTTTTAGTAAAGGGATCAATGAACTACCTATGAGATGGCTAAAGTGCATAGAAAACAATGGTCCATACTTTGATTAATTAAATATATTATATTTAAAAATATTCGACTTTTTGTTCCTCCCATACAAAACGCCAATTTCATATGTAAGCACCTAATATTTAAAGCTTGGAAAATACCTATTCAACCTGGATGTAAAATATTATGGACAACAATATTTTTAGTTTATAGTTGTGTTTGCCAGTCTTATCACAAAATTGGATGGATGGAATCTAAAACGTATAGTTTCTTTTTACAGTTTAATAAAATAAGAGTCGATATTGTGAACAACCTGGTTTTATTTGCATTTTTTGTAAAATGGGTCGTACCTATGTTGTAAGAAATTGAATTAATTCTGCGTTTTACCTCGACTTTTGAAAAACAGTAAACTGAAGTGTACCTATATTACCTACCTAGGTAATATAGGTACACAAGTACGTAATAAAATAAAGCGCATTTCACGCACTTAAGTAGGTACCTACTAGGTACTATCCATAATATTACGACGTGCGGGCGACACGATTTCAATCTAAAATAACTCTAAATAACTACTTATGAAGTTAGAGACTACAATACTAGCGCATAAAAAGCCCCTACGGATGGGCGCATCACGTGGGTTGTCCTTTTATCTATTTTAGTCCTACTTTGTTACCTCTAAGGTTTATTTTACATTGATATCGTGACGCCTGCCCGTCGACGGAGACTATTCTTCAGTTTTACGGCATACAATAGGGACTTCCATCTCTCGTTCGACGAGATATCATGAAGTCTATCCTTTTATCAATTCTACTAGCAATAAGAACCTCGAACTCCAGACCAAATGGTGACACTTACGCCCATTTTCAAGACTCAAGAATTAGACAATTGTGCGCTTTGGAAGACCGTGCGGTAGTCTGCGCGTCGAATAACACGAATGTGTGCGCTGTAAGATTGATGAAAGGTGAAATGGAATACAGGAATTATGAAAATCACTGTTTTCTGTTCCTCAGTAATATGTGCGAGAATCCCGGGAAGGGTGAGTGATTTATTCTTTTTTATCTAATCGGCCCGTACATAGAGCCCACTGTTGGGCATAGGCCTCTTCTCCTTCACGCCAACCCATCCGGTCCAGTGCTAGTCTCGTCCAATGTGTCCTAGCCGCTTTCACAATGTCGTCGGCCCATCGGGCTGGTGGTCTGCCCACCGACCGTCGACCCGTTCTTGGCCACCACTCAGTGGATGCCTTAAGCCTGTATTACACCGGGGCAACACTGTGCGGCATTGCGGTATGCCACTAGGCCGCATGCTACAACGTCGCACATTGTGGCAAGAACCGTGTGGCATGGCAACACCTAAAGGCTATATTACACCGGGGCAACACTGTGCGGCATTGCGGCATGCCACAAGGGCGCATGCCACAAAGTTAAAAATGTCGCACATTGTGGCAAAAACCGTGCGGCATGGCGACACCTTGCGTCATGTGGCAGACTGTCGCAGCTTGTATCCGGATACAATGGATTCCATGCGACATTTTTCGCGCGTCAAAACAGTTTTATAGATTATGTTTTTGTTTGTATTTGTTTTGAACAGTGAGAATTATCGGTCATGGAGTGGTGTAACGAAAAATATTTAGACTGTATGAGGATTTTAGAAAAAGTGAAGTGATTATGGGATGTCCGCAATTCAAATTATAAAAATAATAGATTGAAATGTGATGTTCTAGTTGGTCTTGCACAAATATACAATTTAGATGAGCAAAGTGTCAAAAAGAAAACAAAAGAACCTCAGATCTTTGGAAATTATCCAGGCACGATGTTGCCTCGGCGTAAAACAGGCTGACGTATGCCACATATGCCGCAAGTCCTTTCTATTTGTAGCATGCCACAAGGTGCCGCATGCCACAATGTGTAGCATGCGGCACTTTCGCACGTTGTTGACTCGGCGTAAACGACCCTTTACGTCATGTGGCAAACTGTCGAAGCTTCTTCTTTTTTATCTGCCGCACCTTTGTAGCATGCGGCCTTGTGGCAAGCCGCAATGCCGCACAGTGTTGCCCCGGTGTAATTCAGGCTTTAGTCCACCGGACGCCTTCCCGCCTTACCAAATGTCCCGCCCGTCTCCACTTCAGCTTTGTAATTCTAATTCGTGTGCGTACATTTTTGTTTTTTGTCAAATATCGATGTATTTATTTTGTATGACCAACCCAATTTTAAAATTTTTATTTGAATGGAAATTAAAATAATATTTTTTTAACATTTTCGTTTCTTCGTCAATATCAATCCTCGAATGTTCCTTTCCCAGGATTAATACTGAACAAACTATTTACATCATATCCACAACACTTATTCGTTGCTTTACTTAAGTTATACGTTAATGCTTTCCTGTTCACTTCTGCTCATCAGAATTCTACATAGCCGGCAGTGGTGCTTGCGTGAAGAGCCTTAAAGTAGATCGAGGCTACAAAAATCTTAGAAGACTGATGACGAGCAATAAGACGCTGTCTGAAAATATTACTGGTGTGACTGAGGTAAGGCTGCTGGCCATTATCCTCTGCCCTCTGACGCAAATCCCTACTATAAGCTACGAGAATCGCTCGTAGCCTGTGCTGCCTGAGTGATCTTAAACCATCACTAAGGTTAAGCAACATACGGCGCGTTCAGTCCATGGATGGGTCACCGTCTATGACTAACGCTAGCGGCATTTTTCCGAGCGGTTCCGTGCTTCGCAAGGCACGTTAAGCAGTTGGTGCCGGCTGCCGTCGATAGATGGCAGTCGTTAAGCCAAGTCAGAGGCCTTAGGGTGGCCTTTGCCCAAAGTAGGCACCAGCCCTTGGATCTCCAGAGGCGTCAAGTAGGCGCGACGAGATCTCCTTAAAGAGGAGTCGCGCCTCTGGACCCCATGGCCCCAGAGGGGACTTGGACATGGGAGTGTGCGAGGGTATCTACGCACGTTGCATCCCAGACCAGCGACCGCCCGTTCTTCCACGGGTTGACCGTCATTCCGTCGGACCTCGTGCCATCGTCGCGTGCTATCCCACTCGGCTCTAGAACAGCGGGCACGCTTGCGCTGACAAGGGCCCGACGAATGACGTCATTCAGGGCAACGTGTCTGGACAGACGTCCAGCGCTGCGGCGGCAAGCCAGGCCATGGTGACCTTACACGTCGACGCATGCACCGCAGCGGCAGCGATGTGGCTCGTAACGTAGTGGCACCAATGACCGACAAGAACCAATAACCGACACTTTATTTTTTGATTCAATAAAATAAGGGTAGGAAACCGATTTCTTAATATAAAAAAAAAATAAAATAAAATAAAAACCACCGACCAGTTAGAAAAATATATAGTTACTAGCGATCAGTCCCGGCTTCGCACGGGTGGCAAAAAAAAGAATTTTTAAAATCGGCTCAGTAGTTTATGAGCGTACATTACAAACACAAAAATGGTCCCAACTGAAAATCAGTTTTACTGGTGTTGTGCTATCCATAGCACACACCAGTGAAGTATGCTGAGTTGGAGCCCTTTTTTATTGTCACAGGAGCACCTGAGGCGTTTGGAGTTGGGGGTGGCTGGGCACCATACACTACTGTGTGGAGCCCTGCTGCCGTAGATTTAAAAAACGGTTGTTTGTTTCCCTTTGTCTCTATTTTATTTTTCTTGTTTTGTTGACTCTTGTGTATTTTGTTTATTATGTACTTTTGTCTTCATTGTGTTTCTGTGACATACTAATAAAATCTTTCTTTCTTTCTTTCTTTCTTTCAAATACAATTTTTTCCTCTTTATAATCTATAATATAAAAAAAGGAGAACCTGACTGACTGACATATCAACGCGGGGCCTAAACTATCATCATCGGCCTACGGTTCTCCACTGCTGGACATAGGCCTCTCCCATTGCACGCCACTGAGCACGGCCCTCGGCTACTCTCATCCAGCTCTTGCCAGCCGCCCTGCGAAGACCATCGCTCCACCGAGTCTGAGGACGTCCTACACTATGTTTACCGATCCGCGGTCTCCACTCAAGAACTCTTCTACCCCATCGGTTATCAGTTCTTCGGGTGATATGGCCGGCCCACTGCAACTTCAGCATGCTAATTCGGTGGGCTATGTCGGTGACTTTGGTTCTCTGTCGGATGACTTCGTTTCGAATTCGATATTTCAGAGAAACCTCGAGCATAGCCCTTTCCATAGCACGCTGAGCGACTTTAAATTTGTGGATCAACCCCACCGTGAGTGTCCACGTTTCGGCACCGTATGACATGATGGGCAGGACGCACTGGTTGAAGACTTTCGTCTTTAGACTCTGTGGGATTGGCGATGTGAAGACTCGACGTAGTTTCCCATACGCTGCCCAGCCCAGCTGTATTCTTCTATTGGCCTCTTTCTCGAAGTTGTTTTTACCTCATTGCATGGTTTGCCCGAGGTAAACGTACTCCTTAACAACTTCGAGAATACTGCCTTGAACAGCAATTGGCTCCTGATTTACGTGTTCATTGAACATAATCTTGGTTTTATCCAAGTTCATCCGGAGACCAATGCGTTGGGAAGAATCAGCTAGGCTACTCAGCATATATTGCAGATCTTGCAGCCTTTCCGCCATGATGACGATGTCATCCACAAATCGCAAGTGTGAAAGGTACTCGCCGCTAATATTAATGCCGTACCCCTTCCAGTCCAGCGTCTTAAACATATCCTCCATAGCATTTGTGAACAATTTGGGGGAAATAACATCCCCTTTTCTCACACCACGATGTATGGGGATAGGTTCAGACTGCCGGTTCTGAATTTGGACGGCCATAGTAGCGGCGTTGTATAGACCTCTCAGCACTTGGATGTATCGCCAGTCGACTTGGCATCGCTGCAAAGATTCCAGAACAGACCAGGTTTCGACCGAGTCAAAGGCCTTTTCATTGTCCACAAACGCTAAGCACAGGGGCCGATTATACTCTTCGGTCTTCTGTATAATCTGCCACACTGTGTGAATGTGGTCTAATGGTTCCGTAACTCGATCTAAAGCCGGCCTGCTCAGGTGGCTGAAACGCATCGAGTCTCCTCGCAAGACGATTCGTGATGACTGAAATGGGTCGGTAGTTTTTCAAAAGGGTTTTATCACCCTTTTTGAAGAACAACACGACAACACACTTACTCCACGCCTCCGGAGTTCTCCCATCAAAGAGGACAGCATTAAAGATCTTCTGGAGCTCCTTCATTACGGGTTTACCGCCGGACTTCAAGAGCTCAGTTGTAAATACCGTCCTCTCCAGGGGCTTTTCTCTTTTTAAGCTGTTTAATAGCCATCGCGATTTCGTCTAGGCTGACTTCTGGCAAGTCTTCAGTATAATGGCGTGTCAATGTAGCTTTGGAATCTTCATTTTGGGGATCAGGCCGAGATGCATGCGCAGCGTACAGCTGGCCGTAGAAGTTTTCAACTTCCGAAAGAACCTCTGGTATGGAGGAAACAACCACTCCATCCGTGGTGGTCAACTTTGTCAGATGGCTTCTCCCAAGAGATTGAACAAACACTTTCGATCCCCGATTTTGCTCGATTGCTCGTTCTATTGAACGAGTGTTGGAGCATCGGAGATCGCGTCGAACTAGTTTGCCAATTCTCCTGTTTAGAGCATGCCTTTCTGACGCAGTGACTGGTGGGCGTTCACGTCGTTCTTCCATAAGCTTGAGTGTTTCTTCCGAAAATTTCGACTTCGTGCCTTTATGCCGCATATGCCTCCCTGAGGATTCCGACTACATTCTCGAGGGCCTGGTCAATGTCAACGTCATTTGTGGTTTCCACGGTAGCGAATCGGTTCTCCAGGTTAGACTGGAACTTTTCAGATCCCACTATAGTTTGGTGCAGGTTTGGTCGGAGCCTGGATTTCATTAAACGGACACGTTCGAGCTTAAAATTAATATTCAGAGAGCCTCGCACAAGTCGGCGATCGCTTTTGACGCTTTTTATTATATTAGAAAAGTGTGTACACTATGTGTGTATTTGTATGATTTAGAAAGAAAAATATGAACATTGTACTGTGGACAATAAATGAATACTTATTAAACAGTTATTATAATTTAATTACCCACTAAGGGGGTTGTGATTTGGCAGATACACATTATAGGTAATAGTCGATAACTGGGTGTCGGTA
Source organism: Yponomeuta plumbellus (assembly GCA_947310845.1). Classification (NCBI taxonomy): domain Eukaryota; kingdom Metazoa; phylum Arthropoda; class Insecta; order Lepidoptera; family Yponomeutidae; genus Yponomeuta; species Yponomeuta plumbellus. The sequence continues at coordinate 6,377,270 of OX371220.1, read as the reverse complement.
ACTGGTAACTGTCGATGACTGGGGGTCGATTACTGGAGATTCGGTGTCGATGACTGGAGATTTATACACTTTTTCCTTTTTTGCGATTTTTTTCTAGTCCATGTATAGTTCATAAAAATAATATATCCTATTATTATCTCAAGAATATACCTTACCATACTCAATCGTTACTTTTGGTATAAATATGACTAAATGATCTTTATTGTTGTAAAGAAGCCCACCATCTCCTAAAAGTGTCGATAATTGGTGCCACTACGTTAGGTCCTAGCCCCCAGTCTCAGACTAACTCCCAGGCTAAAGGTAGTCCTGTCTAAAAGCGTACCTATGCTCGCCGATGGGAGGGCCCTCAGCCAGTAGCCCGACTCTGGCACACAGCTCGCTAAGAGACGAGCACGCTCCGCATCATTCACTACAGTATCAATGAGGTCTTTACGAACCTGGATGCAGAGCGGCTCGTCCCAATGCCGCTGCAATGCCGTATTTGTCGGTAGATCCTGGCTCGGACCGACTGCGTCAGACCAAGCGCTCCCGGCCTCAGCCAAGCACGCGACCTCTAGATCTCCAAGAGATGGGGAAACAATTTTACCAATGAGGCCGACCGTGCTATGAACTGAGGACAGGAACGCCGGAAGGGCTACGCTTGAGGCAGTTCTTATACCCAGGCCACCGTGACGGATCGGAAGTGTGGCTTGGGTCCAGCTCTTATCTTAGTAACGGGCAATTTAGAATTTCTGTCAAGGTGGTTATGATAAGTTCGTCCAGACAAAGAAGAAGATCCAGGTGATTCCAGAGGGTTGAGCACCTGAGAGCATACGTAAATTTAGGGACGAACAGGCAGAATTTTATTAGCCATGTTTGGACTTATCTCTTTGAGACGACCAGCCGATTCTTTAAATTTATATATTTGATCACAAATGAAACTAGCATATGTAAGTATCGTCTAGAACTGGGGCACCTAGCAGGCGAAGCGAATCACTGTCGATAACTTTGATATTAGCCAAGTCTCACAACATTGACATATTCTCTGACTGTTGTGCAAAGTTTAAAAGGAGTAGGTAAATTGATAGGGTGTTCATCCAAGGCTGTGCATAGGATTTCCTAAGGGCACGATACAGAGACATGCTAGCCTTAGGGAGATTTCCCCGTAAATACCACGCTGGGGAGACGGTTTGGTGATCCATGTATTCGATTAATCTTATCATCATGATATTCATCCACTGCTGGGAATATCTCCCTCAGTTGACGCCACAAAGACCTGCTAGCCATAAGGGGTTTTGCGGTAATTGCCACGCTGGGAAGACGGATTGGTGATTGATCGCAGTAGAGTCTGTCATCATCCAATATTCATCCACTGCTGGGCGTTCGTCACGCTCGGCAGGCGCGTTGATGATCGCGGTACCTACAGGTCAACGATATTTTTCGACGTTCTTGGGTTTAGTCCAGTACACCAGAGATGGTGCAGTCCACCTCCTGAATTTCCTTAAGTCGCTTTTTACGACCCCTGACTTGAGGAATGCTGTGGTCATATTCTTACACTGAAAACCACGATGGATCGATAGAATGACACGTGTTTTGAATCGCACAGAGTGGAAACACCGAGACGCCAGCGTCTGACACAGGAGCCGAAGACGAGAGCTCAGAGGAGGAGGAAACAGGAACCACTCCGGGTGATCAGAAGAATGCTAATGGGAATCCTGTGAGTCGGACGCTTTTCAGACTTGCACGAGATCACGGGATGATAGATTCAGTATTTGACACTATCAACAATAAAATTATTTGATATGCTCGATTAAAACAAAAATTACAAAATGTTTTGTAAAATGTATCTCTCTCTTTTTCCGTGTCGACAAAATAACAATTTCAATAATATTTCAAGGTCAGGGGACTGAAGAAGTACTGGTGAATCATTTACTAGTTATTACAATACAAATTTTAAATAGGTAAGACATAAAAAAGAGTGCTCTGAAATGTGACGTCATAAGCCATACAAAATTCCGTTTTAAAAGTAACTCATTTAAAATTTTGTCAAATACCCAAGTACCCGATAATACCATTGCGTAGATTAATGGTTTTACTCCCTTCACGTACCATTGTTAATTTAAGAAAGGACTGATTACCTTTCAACACATCCATGAGCAATAATTTTTAAGTTTGAAAGTTTGTTAATTAAGCTATAACTGTTTTGAAAAAAGAAATCTGGAGTTTCTTTGTTAGTTTCTTATCCACGTAGTTAATCTATAATTGCGAAACTAACAACTTTGACGTTCATAATTTTTTTATTGTGAACTAGCGACCCGCCCCGGCTTCGCACTTGTGGCAATAACATTTCCGTGGAAATAGCTATATTAGTTCCATGGAAAATTCCCGGGGTAGTAGGTAATTATTTAAACCTTGGGTTACATTATTCGAGATTTCGTACGGAACCCTTAAATTTTTTCAAAATCCAATATCGCCCGTTACTCATGAAAAATGTAGCTTTCTAATGATGAAAGAAATTTTAAAATCGGCCAGTAGTTTCGGAGCCTATTCATTACAAACATACACACACACACACACACACACACACACAAAAATACAAATCTTTCATTTGAATTTGATACCTACCGCCCACCGCCTTCTGGAAAATAACCCTGAATAACCCTATAATAGGTAGGCATACCAATCCGGACTTGGCCCCCGTGGTGGAGTTATGGCCTATATCTTCCTCAGGGAAGAGACCCGAGCCCCTCGGTGGGGACATAATGGGTTGATGATGAAGGTAGGCATAGGTACCTAATTGGGAAAAGGCTTATACCCAGCAGTGGGCAGAGGAGGGCAGCCGGAGGTTGGATGATGATGAAGATGAGACAAGAATAAATTACTAAATCGAAACTCTCACTCTATCCGAGAGGAGGGAGGTCCCGGGTTCGATCCCCGGCTGGGGAGATAAAAAAGCTCCAGGTCTTGGATGTTTACATGTTTGTGAAGTCGCTGTTTCTAGCTCACACGACACAGGGCATCCTAGTGTGGGGCCAGAAGCAATGTATGTGCCTGTATGTAAATGTTTATGTTTATCCTCCTGCCCAGCTTCGCATGCGGTTAGTGACGCCAAAAACTCGCTACAACGTGACGACAGCGTACGACGACCACACCTGCCCCGGACACTGTACCGAGGAGTACCAGCCTCAGTGCCTCATAGCGAACCGCGGCTTCGGGATGTACTTCAAGTACCTGACGTTCGTGAACCACTGCCAGGCGGACCTCTACTACTGCGAACACTATGAAGGTATGACACTTACGACAGTGTGTCTCAGTCACTGTGCTGCTGAGTTTACGACGACCACAGCTCCCGGACGCTGTACCAAGGAGTACCAACCCAATGCAGCTAACCGCAGCTTCGGCAAGTAAATACTTGACATTCGTCAATCGCTGCCAGGCGGAATCCTACTAGCTACTGAGAGCACTATGAAGGTATGACACTTACGACAATGTGCCCTTTGTGGGCGGGCATTCTAGAAATGTTCGCGAACATTTGTATGCTTCTATTATCAGACACATGCAAGCCTACCAATCCTTTTGTTATTGAATCCGACAGAATTCGCGCCGCCGCCCGGGGAGTCTGAAGAGATGGTCAAAAGCTCCAGGTTGGATTGGTCATTCTGTGCTTCTTATAGGTGAGTAAATAACTTGGTACCTAATCAAAAAACATGTCCATTTAAATTTGTTTGGGTCGAGTTCCAATGAAGAAAAACATAGCGGAAAAAAAAACACCCCTGAGTCTAAAAGACCGTCTTTTCTCAAGTTCGTCAACTCGTCACACGTCACAAAATACGTCAAGTCCTCAACTTCTTTCGTCAATCTTAACCTGGGCCGTAGATACGTATACGCACTAGCGACCCGCCCCGGCTTCGCACGGGTGGCAAAAACGTTTCCGTGGAAATAGCTATATTAGTTCCGTAGAAAATTCCCGGGGTAGTAATTTTTTTACACCTTGGGTGATTTGATAGCAGAATGCCTACCACAGAACAACATCTACTATCGCACTTGGTTACTTTTTTCAATATTTTCATACCTACAATCTGTAGCACTATGCCAACTTTTTCAAAACTACAGCCTTATTAATAAAAAGTCAGGTCACTAAAAGCACTGCTATAGTGGCCTTATAAGATCATTATAATAGGGTTTCACAAAAACGTTATTAATAAAACAAAATCCACATTTTAACTGGGCTATAACCCTGCTATAACTTATTGTTGATATGGCCCTACTTTATCTCGACTACAAGCTTACTATAAGCGATATTTTAATCTGTGGTTGCAAAACCAAGTGCATTTGTCAGATTGTTGTCTGAAGTGGTTTGATTGTCATTGAAGTCCTGAAGTGGTTTTTCGTGAAAAAGTGCTATTATCGAACGTTTTTGGCCTGTTTACTGGACCCTGATTGACTACGGATTACCTATATTACCTTGGCTATTACTGGACACCGACGAATCTGCTCTCACAGTTGACATTGGCTTTGTATAAGATAAAATGGTATAAAATGGTATCCTCTTTAATTCAATTCTTTTTAAATGTATCCTCTTTAAAAACTTTCAAACGAAAAGTTGAAAACTTTTTTTTCTTGTCATGTACATAGATTAGACAATCTGGGTGTTTTGACACTTCCACAGACTTAAAAGAATGAACGAATCATAGTACGCGACGTTGCCAAATTGACAGGTCGTAAAAGAGCACGATAGTTAAAGTAGGATTGTTGTACTTTTATTAATAAGGAAAAGTTAGAGCGTACTATATGTCTAATAGAGGACTATAGCCAAAGTGCGCTACAAGCACACTATAGGTCGTTTTTATTAATAAGACTGATACTCGAGATCGCACTATGCCCACTTCCAATTTGGTACCATTAGGTACTAAACATTAGTTTTTGTAGCATTTTGACTTACATTATTCGAGATTTCGTACGGAACCGTAGACTTTTTGAAAATCAAATATCCTATGTTACTCACGAAGAATGTAGCTTTCTAATGGTGAAAGAATTTTAAAAATTCGCCCAATAGTTTCTGAGCCTATTCATTACAAACATACACACAAAAATACAAATCTTTCCTCTTTATAATATTAGTATAGATTAGTATAAAAGTATAGATAATATAGATTAGGTACACTGGACCGTAGTTTTAACTACACTTCATAGTTTATTATAACAATTCAATGTAGGTAATGTAAGGTACCTACATTTAATTTATTGTCATAGTAAGATTGAGTAGAGGAAAGTAACCATTAGTCAGATTCTTTTCAGTCGTGCCGCTAGATGGCGCCCGTGACGCGTAATACATTGCGCAGTTTGAGTTAAACATTCTCTTCTTCTACCGGCCTTCTTCCCAGTTTAGTTGGGGTCGGCTCTCCTAACCGCTTTTCTCCAGGCCTGGCGATTCTGGGTCGTCCTTAGGTCAATGCCGGATTTTTTCAGGTCGCTTTCCACGACCAGTTTTTTTAACTACTCGATCGCGTTAACGTAAACTCATATTCTATAGGAGTGACAAAGCGCGCCAGCTAGTTGTCTCTTTGTCACTCCTATACAAATTGCAAACGCTCTCGCTATCGAAAGTAAATGAAAAAACTCGCACTAAGCATGCTGAAAAAATCCGTTAAACATTAACGCTTATAAAAGTTTCACGTTAAACCGAACGGCCGTAACTAAACGCAGCTCCACCCGCTTTTTACACCCTCAGATTCCTTCAGTTCGCGCGCTTCTCCGAGGTGGCGTCTTCAATGGGCCACTACGGATGGCTGCTTGGCGATTACAAGTTCTCACACATCCTAAGCCCGGCCGAAAAGCTGAGCCTTTCCGGGGCACCCAGACATGTGCCCGGATGAGGCGGCGGTCTGCTACGTGTTTTTTTGGGGCCACTGGAAATCAGTGATGTACTAATGCTAGCTAATAAACAGACAAATTATAGATAGACAGATAAAACATTTATTATTCACTTTCTCACACACACACACATAACGGTACACGAAAGAAAAAAGTTGTAAGGGTCTCCTGGGGGTCTTACTTATTGTTGAAGGGGACAGCCTAGCGTTTTAATAAAACTCAAAACATTTATTTACAAACCTTAATCTTCTAATATATTATAAACTTCTCGTGTCACCACTCACCGTGTTAGCGCGCATACTCCTCCGAAAGGGCTTGACCGATTTTCATGAAATTTTAATGTATAATAATCGGTAGGTCTGAAAATATGTTTTTATCTAGTTTTCGTATCCCTCTGGCAAAACAACAACGTTTGCGGGGTCAGCTAGTGTATTACAAAGTTAATGTATGTGAGGATTAAGGGACCAGGCACGATTCATCAAAATGAGTTTATAAGGATTTATTCGCCGCGCGTGTCTGCAGTGCTGCGATTGGTCGTAACATTTTACTTGCATCATTGCGTTACTAGTGTGATCATATTTTTGTTTATGAATAAAGAAAACTTGCGAAGTTATCAATATGGGTGGCGGTGGCGCTAATCCATGCGAATGCAATCGAAACGGACGTCTGCACTGTAGGTATTGTAACATGGAGGGATGGATAAGTAAAAATTATAAAAGCTTGATATTTAGTAGATACCTACAAAATTTATTTACTCAACTATTTATGTACAGTAAAAGTATTTACAAAGTAGGTGCTTGACATGTTAATTTTACAAATCAGATACACCTATGACTTTTTAATTATTTTAATCGAATTATAATACCAACTTTAGTGTACCTAGTTGCAAACAATCCACATCTTCCTGTTGTTGTCGAGCAGTATGTAATATAGGTATTATAGGTAGTACAGCAGCGCGCGAATGTCGGTTCAAAGCTGTTCGAACAGTTTTGTTGGTTACTGGTCAATCCAAAGACCTACTACCTACTTTAGTATATTTGTAAATAGTCAAACTTATCACTAAGTTAATAGTCTGATCTATTAGCAACCAGTCCAGTCTGGTACAAACGTCCAGTCTAGGAGCAACCAGTCCAGTCTAGTAGCAAACAGTAGTCTGGGTGCAAATAATCCAGTCTAGTAGCAACCAGTCCAGTCTAGTTCCCACGGTCTCGGCGGGCTTCCACTGCACGGCTAGCATCTTCCTGTTGATCTCGACGAGCAGTATGTAATACCACAACGCGCAAGTGGGCTCAAACCTGTTCGAACAGTTTTGTTGGCTACTAGTCAATCCAAAGTCCTACTTTACTATATTTGCAAATAGTTCAACTTATAACTAAGTTAAAACAGTAGTGACTAGTAGCATTGGATTCAGAAGGAAATTCAATGATCGTAGCAACCGGTCTAGTTTATTAGACAACAGTCCAGTCTAGTTCCCCACAGTCCCGGCGGGTTGCCACTCCACGTCAGCATTTTCCTGTTAATCTCGTGGAACAGTATTACATACTTCAGCGCACAAAATTCTATTAACTTTGGTAGTTGTAAACAGTCTAATCCGGTAGCAACCACTCCAGTCTGGTAGCAAACAGTCCAGTCTGGTAGCAACCAGTCCAGTCTGGCAGCAAACCGTCCAGTCTGGAGGAAAACGGTCCAGTCTGGTGGCAAACAGTCCAGTCAGGTGGCATACAGTCTAGTCTAGTAGCAACCAGTCTAGTCTAGTAGCAACCAGTCCAGTCTAGTAGCAATCAGCGTAGTCCAGTCTAGTAGTAAACAACCTATACTAGTGGCTAACAGTCCAGTCTGGTAACAAACAGTCCAGTCTAGTAGCAAACAGTCCAGTCTAGCAGCAACCAATCCAGTCTAGTTCCCCACGGTCTCAGCGGGCTGCCACTGCACGGCCAGCATCTTCCTGTTGATCTCGTCGAGCAGTATGCTGCAGCGGGCAAGCTGCGGCGCCTGTAACACCGGCGTGGATCGCTCCGAGCCCCGCGCCGCAGCCGCACCCTCGGCGCGTTTCAGAGCGCGCTTGCGGCGACCGCGAGCTCCGCCTGCCGACGTCAGGGATAGTCAGTGGCGTAGCTAGGCAAGGCGAAGTAGGGCTGCCATTACCTAAATGGGCTAGTTGCCCTAAAAAATGTAATTAGTCCGTCTTTTAGATTATTCAAAAATAAGGGACACGTATTTTTTTATTTGTAAATTAGACCAAAAATGGCAAAGATATAGCCCATTCAAGTTACGTGTGACGTCACGCCGTGCTGCATTTTTTAGCACGGAGTGACGTCACACGTATCTTTAATGGGCTATGTATTTGTTATTTTTTGTTTAATCGAAAAAATAAAAATTACGTGTCCAATATTTTTTTATAATCTAAAATACGGACTAAATAGAATTTAATTTTTTTGACCCTGGAAACTACCCCATTTGGGCGAAATATGGTTTTTACCCCGGACCCCTATGAAAAAGTACTTTTTGCAACAAAAAAAAAAGAAATGATATAAACTATAAAAAAAATGGATTTCCCCTGACAACAAGTGTCCGGGTTATACCCGGACACTTTTAAAAACCCCTGCAGGACGCCCTTCAAACTAGGACAAATCCGGGGATTTCCCGACGGATGGCAGCCCTAGCCCTAGCCAACCCTAGCCCACGGCCTCGCACCTAAAGGGGCCTCTCGAGGCCTCTTTAAATGTGATGCCACAAAACTTAACATCACACTAATATTATAAAGGCGAAAGTTTGTGAGTGTGTGAGTGTGTATGTTTGTTACTTCTTGACATCTAAACGGCTCTGGAGCGATTTTAATAAAATTTGGTATGGAGTTAGCTTACACCCTGGATTAACACATAGGCTACGTTTTACCGCGGGAAAATATCATATTCCCACGGGAAAATCGATGAACCGCGCGTAACACCGCGGGGGACAGCTAGTTTATTGTAAAAATTAAATAAAACTTAAAAAAATATTGGTTACACTTGTCACTTTTCTGTTTTACACTTTCAGTTTTACGCTTTAAAAATACACGGTATCCTTTCCCTTCTTTAAACTCGGCGCGAAAAAAAAAATCAATAGTAGGTAATTTGACTATCTTAAGTAGGTATGTTGTCGACTATGTCGTGTCGAAGCATGCTTAGTAAGATAGGTTTATTGGGTAGATAATTGGGAACGAAAGCAATGAGGCCTCGCTGATTCGACTTTGCCCACGTCTATATTAGGGCCCTCGCCCATGGCGACTTTCTGTAGCGATGCTTTCGCTCGTTTCATAAGCGCTCGATAGCATCGCTACTAACGCGCGTAGGTCGCAATTGCAACGCGCTGCAGTAGCGATGCCCACGCGCTACTAACGCGCTACAGCAGCGCGTCGTCGCGGTGTATCGATGCGAACGCGCGACTGTGTCGGACGACATCGAAGAAAGAATGGAGGAAGGGCCCCTAGGTTACTAAAAGGCGTTTGGATCGCAACAGAAGCGCGAGAATATCGCGTTTGAATCGCGATTTAATCACGGTTACGTGGGCGAAGGCGCACTACTGTATCGCGGCGAGCGCGCGACAGCATCGCTGCAAAAAGTCGCCGTGGGCGAGGGCCCTTAGTCCACGCTACGCCACTGGGCATAATATTGGAAACTTCCACACAGCACTTGTCCTCCCTTTGTGTCACGTAAATGAAATGATGGCTTTGACTACCGCTCTGGGGCATTTCTGATGCAAAGGATGCTTTGAAGCGCGGTAATGCTACCAGTGTCGTGGGTACCTTTGGGTCGGATGTGTCTCGGGGTGGTTAAAGGATGCTTTGAAGCGCGGTAATGCTACCAGTGTCGTGGGTACCTTTGGGTCGGATGTGTCTCGGGGTGGTTTTTTCATTGTTTCTGTTTAAGATTATTTTATTAATATAAATTTTACTATGACATTTTGGCACGTTAAGCAGCTGGTACCGGGTGCCGTCGATAGATGGCAGTCGTTAAGTCAAGTAAGAGGCCTTAGAGCGGCTTGACAACTTCTAACAGTAAGACCAGCCAGTAGCAAGCAAGTAGTAGTAGCAGTAGTAGGCTTACAAGCCTCCACCAATCCGGACTTGGCCCCCGTGGTGGAGTATGGCCTATACCTTCCTCAGGGAAGAGACCCGTGCCCCTCGGTGGGGTCATAATGGGTCATGACATCTATCGACGGCAGCCAGCACCAACCTGCTTGACGTGCCTTGCGAAGCACGGAACCGCTCGGAAAAATGCCACTAGCGTTAGTCATTGTAGTACCTAACTCCCCAAGTATTTAAGGATTATTTTAGATCGTATGGTACCTTTAACGAAACAAACTTACCGCTTTTGATGTCCTTCCCTTTATAGGCGTCCTCGGAAATCGACCTCTTCCTGTTTCCCTGGAACACAGAGAGAAAAGCCATGAGACACATTGTAAACGATTTGTTATAGTCTGTTAGCTTTTAGAATGTGTATACCTCGGGCTCTAGAGTAGGCTTCGGTTTTCGCCGAAAGCACACGAGTGTAATACTACTTCCTGCTCTGTGTAAAACTTTTCTTCACTATTTTGAAAAGTTACGTAAACTTATAAATAACAATACAAAATAAACTTTACCTTATTGCAATATAATCGGTTTTTGATTGCTCAGTTGGTGTCCGTATAGTTGGCTTTCACGTGGTCGAATTTAGTAATTTCAAGTATGCCACCGAACTGTGTATTAATAGTGCCTAATAGTGCTACAAGGCACAATTAGCTAGGACAAGTATTTCCGGAGATATTCAGGCGACTCACTGAGGCAGCCAACTAGACGTCTACTTAGCAGACACATCACGAACGGCTGTGTATAGAGTTATGGTTTGTATGCCAGATAATTGTGCGCTAATAGTGCTCCCTACATGCCAAGTTTCCAGAATAGTGCTTCAATACAAGCTGAGAAAACATACCCTATTGTTGAGGCAGCCAACTAGACGCTTTTTCTTACCATGATTTCTTCGTAACGGCGGCGTAGAGTTTTAAAACAAAAACTATACCAAATAACTGTGCGTTAATAGTGCCTCTTATTGAAACACAAATGTCCCCGAAACACCTATGCGTTTCGCCAAGAAATTAATGCGAACTGCTACTAAACAATAATTTTGGAATCAATTAAAATGAAGTCTTATGAAAACGCAATTAGGGTGAAAATTGTTTGAAACAATTATATGATACCGTCAAGCAGAAAAGTTTTTATTACACTCACTGCCATCCACTTAGTGGCTAGTTGCTCCAAAGCAGGCTGCGCTGCGTACACTGCGTGTCTTGGGCATTGGTGGTCAATAGTGGGCCAATGATGAACAAGACACGGTATTCGTTTACGTTCTCCCTCACAAATTGTGTACGACTGCGGTGGCGAAGCTCAAAAGGAGAATAATATTTCAAATGTTGTACCGTATGTCCAGATGACCCGCTTTAGTAGGATGTTCCTAATTGTATAACCCATGTCTAAGCTCACAATAAACATTCTTGATTCTTGAATAAATTTCTGATTTCCACCTTTACCCGTTTCTTCTGCTTCTCGTAGTCCTGCCCGTCGTAGTACTGCGGCTGTGCGCGGCGCACGCGCGCCGTGCGCCGGCGCAGCTCGGCCGGCGGCTCAGCGGCGGAACTCTCGGCCGTGCGCCGCGCCGCGAAGAACGTGTGCCCGCACTTGCACGATTTGCTAGCGACCGCCACCTGGTGGGCGGGTTTACAATAATGCAGCCGATTTTGATATTTCTCAGAAATTTTTCGTCTTTATAAAGGCTGTCCGTGGCGTTCTCAGAGCGCCTTGAGTAAAATAGTGAATTAATAAAATTAAAAATAAATTTAGTTAGGATTAATCCGAATTACAAGTAGTCTAATGCATGCTAGGTTCACTAGTTTAGGGTCATAGGCAAGATCTGATCTACATTGTATCTATGTAAAATTGCGAAAATGTGTCTGTAACCTGTTTTGTGTTCTAAATTGAATAAATAAATAAAGATAGACAAAAGCGAACCTGACACTTGAATCAGTCCTGTCTTGGACAACTACTTTAAGCAAATAGGTAATTAAGTAATTATTAAAGTATATATTTAGTTTCGAACTAGCCAAAATTGCATTTTTCTAATAAGTTTCCCCATGAAAATAAGTACAAGCATTGTATATTAATACTCTCAGTTAAATATTTTAAATTGTAGCTATACCTTATAAACTGATGGACCTATTGTCCCTCGAGTTACACGAGGCTAGTTTTTCAAGCTAGGATAGCAAGCTAACTTAGTGTCAGTAAACTAGCAAGCTAGTACTTCTGGCCTCGTGTAGACAAAACTAGCTTCGTTTCTAGCTAGTAAGCTAGTTCACAAGCCAGCATACTTTTTATTATTATTACTATTTGATACACTAGCAGCTTAGAGGTGATGCGTATATTTTATGTCTTGTCTTGAATAGGATAGTTCTATTTTTTAGGATAGTAGCGCCCTCCACCACTGATTTTACTATCCTGGCTTGAGTACCAGCTTCAGGTAGCCGGCGAAGCTAGTTTTCAGTTAGCTAGGAACCACGCGTTTTTTTTTCTGACTTTTCACATTTGAAATCTAGTGTGACCTCCAGTTTTACTTTTGCTTTTAGTGCCTGTCTCATAATAGTATCCATTCATTGTATTTTTGGCGTTACAAGACTCGACAGAATATCAAACAAATCAGGCATCATTCCCAAAATACTCTTATACTCGTCTTAATCTTCATTGCGAAATTCTTCCAATAGTAAAGCAGACGATCCACGTTAATCTCTTCTTAAAATCCACAGTCTTGTCCACACCCATTTTTGTAACTCTTATTTTAGTTTGTCTAGTGCGAATTGGCACAGTTTTCGAAGTAACTCATTCAGTCGAATAGTGGTTTTTATTCGCATGCAGCTCATTTTGGATGTGTGGTCACCTCAGTCACTGCAATAGTACTAGCTTAAAATTATCCTAGCCTCTTGTAAACAGAACAAGCATGTTCCAAGCCAGGTCAGCAAGCCTGAGGTTTATACCTAGTTTAGGGATCATAAGTTCGACTTTAATCGTGTCACTATGTACTAAAACTAAGCATGATGTTAAAGACAAACATTGTTAGTAAAGTACAAATAAAGAATTATCTTATCTTATCTATCTAATGATGAGTCACTCATGGGAGTGAGTGGAGTGACACAATCACTACTCGTGACCCTTTGAGAAGTAACCATCTGATTTGGAATGCGATTGTTTAGTAGACTACACAATATTGTCAAATAAGTTATTATCACGCTAAAATCTATTGTACAACTACAGTAGTTGAGTAGTAAGAGTAACTCTTTAGACCTCTGTAAATCATATAGCACGGCTAATATTGCACTTATTGCTTAAACAATATAAGAAGAAGAAAGAAAGAAAACACTTTTATTACAGCAACAGTTACACAGAACATTAGACATACTGACTATTCAATACATTGAGACACCACAAAAAAAAATATTTAAGAAAACATTTACAAACAATCGTCACGGTGTGTCTCTGCTGCTGCAATAGGCAGCTGACTCAGCATACTGCCGAGGGTATTACTCCTCGGCACTGATTTTCAGTCAGCGCCTGTAATATTGGCACTATATAGAGGTACATGGACTACCACATTGTTTGGCATTAGGATTAGGTGCTGGTTGAACATAATACAGGCCCGGTCAAACAACTTATTGGCGTGGTCTGTTATGTACAGCATCAGATTCAAATTGGGTAGATACCTATTTCTCAGGCTTTCTCTCGAAAGGTGGGAATTATTGAAGGTGGACTTACCTGCATGGAGCATTTAGGACAGCTTTTCGCGATCATTTTGTTTTTACCCATAATGCTACTTCAAAGCGGACTTCTGTAAACCGTAGTCCGTAGAAGGCGAATTTCACGAATAAAATAAACGAAACGAACGAAATTCTGTAAACAAAAACAACCTCTTCTTAATCTGTGACTTGACTCATAGACGAGACATAACCATAGACAAAAAAAATAAGAAAGAGATAACCTTGCACCCGTAGCATGCCTATCTCACCCCGCCACTCGTGAGTCACCACTACCGAGTGGCATTTTGTGACTCGAGAACGCGTGTCACTCAGAGCCGCGCGCGACACCCTACAAAAACGCCACTCGTGCCGTGTGACTCACCAGTGTTACTAACCTTTTTGCGAGAAACCTAGCTTTGCATGAACGGAAATCAAATTCATTCACTCTTTTAACCTGTGTGAACGCCATGTGAACGCTCTGTTGTCTGTGACTTGTTGACATTTGAAGTTTGACAAAATAAACACAAACTTAAATTGAAAGATTTCACGGTTAAAAAACAGTTTACGTGCCATGACGATGTATCGGCAGAAATCCTTATATGTATTAGTAGCATTCTCACTATGATCCATTTGTCTATACTTGACATTTTTCTCAGACTAAACGAAAATAAATCAAAAACCTTTAGCGGTAGAGGGCTCGAAACAGTTTGCAAATTTAGTGCTAGCTAGTACTGATGATGCAAGAGATTGTATGAAATCTGGTACCCGCTCCAATAGTGATGTGTGATATATCATTGAAAAGGTATTATCTTAAAGAATATGAATAAGTATGGCGCCTGTCTTGATTTATAGTCCGATCTGATTGCCAGCCTATTATAATATCAGGGTAATATGGATTTTCCTTTAACAAAAAATGAAAATAAACCTTAAGAAAATGAAATAAAATACGATTATGATTTCCTTTGTTTATTATTTTTACCATGTATTGTATACAAAAGAAGCAACGGCCGCAATTAAGCTTAATAAGTGAGATTACAATAGGAAATGATTACCAAATGAAATAAAATGCTTACAATATGAAACTAATTCTGATTGTAGTCTTGAGAGATTATCAGTCAAAAGATGACGCTGATATCTTCCGCGGAAGAACCCTCTACGACACATAACACAGTTGCGAGCAGGTTCTATTGTTTCACATTAGTTCGATAAGAACTTCAAAGTTCGTTAGAAGTGTCACCAAAGTCCAAGAGAAAGCTGGGGTCAACGTAAAGAAACGGTTATCGGAGTCCAAAAACAATGCTATGGTCGTAAATAGTCGCTGAATAGTACGGGGAGACGGGGAAGCGCAGTCACACACACAATACAAACGAACGGAACGACCATGGAACGACTAAAGCTATCCGTCGGTCGACGCTTGCGCGTGCGCATTCAACGGTCCTCTCCCCGCCCCCCGCCGCTGGTACCCTGCCCGCCTTCCCGGGCAGTTAAGGAAATGATTCATAACTCTTATTGATGTACAAAAGGGTAGTGAATTATGAAATAACAATAATAACCTTATTTCTATTCTTGCTACAACTGGCATGTTATAGCAAGCCATCGCCACCTCGCTCGCACCGGCCGGTTGCGAGGGTGGGAGAAACAACGCCTGCCTATTTAAGCCGTTGCAAATGTTGGATCGGCACTTTTCCTGTTGTAATTATTTTATAGGGCGAAGCTCTGCCCAAATAAATTTCTATTTGATTAACTTTGTTGTTTGAGTCCCTGCCCTTCTTTACATTCAGAAGTGGTATTACTCACGAAGAGTGCTCGCGCTACAAACAAGAAGAAAAAGGCCTCGGTCTCCTGAAATCGAGCAATCCACATCTTCGTGTCCGCCACGTGGATCCAAGTCTCGCTCTCCGAAATCGAAGAAGATCCTGCACCGCCTGCTAGAAAACTACTGAATTTTTTTCTGGTTCAAGAACTTCTAAAGAATGCTTGCCGCCCGGAACATCTATTACAAAAGTCGAAATACTAGGAAACAAGGACAATAACGACGTGATCACACCTGTGCGCCATCACGAGATGGAAGAGTTGGCCTACCCGCTGCCTGCAACCATCCTACGAGGCAATCAAGGCTACATGAAGGTGATCAACATCGGGACCACGGACATCGTGTCGGAGCCGGCTGGGCGAGCTACTAGTACGCGCCGAGACCTGCGAGAACACGCCGCTTCATACGCAGGTTAGCCCAATTGCCATTACTAGCCATTCCGATTGCTCGTGGTCAGCCAAAAGTGTACTAACAACTTGCCTTGATAAAAACTCTGCCAGAGGGGTGGTAGATATAGAAAATATTTCTGTAGGACTCTTAAATGAAATTGAGAAAAAAAAACCTTGATTGAAATTTTGTTTGAGTTTAGGAACTGTTTTGCCAGCGATACTAATGAAGTAATGAGTTAGGATGCACAGATTTACTACAGATGAAAATAAATGTCACTAGCAATGAGCCTGTATATCATCGCCCTTATAGATTATCACATAGCGAACATGCTACAGTGAAATCAAAAGTTCAAGATTTATTAGCTGCGGGTATAATTAAAGAATCTGAGTCCAGCTATGCTTCCCCAGTCATTCTAGTTAAAAATAAAACGGTGATAACTTTACCCACTAACCGTGATAGTCTGTTATGCATCGATTACAGTGCGAGATACTCAGAAGAAGGAGTACCATAGAAGGAGGAATAAAATAAAAAGTAACAGTTGTATAGCTGTCCATGTTACTCTTACGATAAATCTCCGCGCCAGAAAGAGACTCATGCACTAAAAATGTTACAATCGTACACGGTTGCCACAGATTACTGAACAAAGCCAAAATCAATAGGGCTGGGACAAACACCATAAAGATGTCGATATTATTTATTCCGATCTACATAATCTGTGTATTTTTTAAAATTAATGTTGTTATTTAAGTATTAATATTAAATGATAAAAAAATCATATCTCTTTTTCACAATTTGCAAAAAGTATCTTTTCAATCCCATCACCAAGTTTAATAGTGATTTTTCGGACCCATGGCTGTGTACCAAAAAACCTACGACTAAATTCCATTATTCCAATGAGCCGTTTTCAGAAGAACTAAAAAAAAAAAATACGGCTGTCAAAGGAATGCATTTTTGGACCTCAGCCCAATAGCCATTTGTGATACATAATAAAATAGGTCTCAGCGAGCTGAACAAAAGTTACTACTACGCCAACAGCCAAATGTTTGTCGTTTCGGAGTTATATTTTGTTGAAAATGTTAGTTTTTTTTCAATACTATATAACTCCGAAAGGACAAACATTTGGCTGTTGGCGTCATAGTAACTTTTGTTCAGCTCGCTGAGACCTATTTTATGACGTATCACACATGGCTATTGGGCTGAGGTCCAAAATTGCATTCCTTTGACAGCCATATTTTTTTTTTTAAATTCTTCTGAAAACGGCTCATTCCAATTAATTTAAATTACAGTCATGGGCCCATGCTAATCACTATTATCACCATTATCTATCTATCTAATTATCAATGTATTTATCTCTAAAAAAATTCATTTTTCCCTTGGTGGTGCTAGTGAACCAGCTGGAACCCCTTACGGTTATGTTATTATGTGCCAAGTGTGGTACATACCATATAAGTTACAATAAATATTCATAAGTAACAGTAAGTAATTCTACATCAGGTTTTCAATAATATAAATGGGACTAATAGGGCTATAGCGAATCGAA
Source organism: Yponomeuta plumbellus (assembly GCA_947310845.1). NCBI lineage: Eukaryota > Metazoa > Arthropoda > Insecta > Lepidoptera > Yponomeutidae > Yponomeuta > Yponomeuta plumbellus. The sequence continues at coordinate 6,359,880 of OX371220.1, read as the reverse complement.
GAAAGATTTTACCGAGTTATGTGGTAACATGGCAAAAAGTATATGTACGGCGAAAATATAACCTTTTTTTTTTAATATGTTTGCAAATCATCAATAATCACCATATACAGCGCCACCAAGTTATCTGTTCAGGTGGGTAAAATTGTAACTAAGTAATCAATTGTAAATCCTGTCCCCATTTTTTGTTTTATTTATTCACTTACTAAGATTTATAGATATATGTTCATTAAAATTGAAAGATGGGTTAATGTATTCTCATTTTTCGAGGTAAATTTCTCAAATGCTACTACTAAATTCTCCACTAGCACCGCTATCAACTGAACAGATGAGATGGTGGCACTGTAAGAAAGTATAATGAATGAAACAAGACCAAAATAGGAAAACTATTTAATAACATAACATAACATTTACACACAGGCACATACATTGCTTCTGGCCCCACACTAGGATACCCTGTGTCGTGTTAATAGATTACGTATTTGTTTCCAATAAATACCTACCACCTAGCATAGTTACTCAAGGCACCCGCTGTAATAACATCATCAGTCCAGGTTCGATGAAATAAAATAAAAATTAAAAACCAAACGATTTATTGGTACAAGATTATTTGGCATCAAATAAAGTACGTAGTTTCACATAAAAAGTGGCAGGTTGCAGCTCAATAGAGAAGAAACCAACGCGTATTACTATAATGTATATGTTTTTTATCCCTGACTTCTGTTTTACAAGTACCTATTAACGTTTTTTTTTTTCACAAAAAATGTGTCAGCCATAATGTAAAAGATAATATTTTATGAAATTAAAATGAAATCAGCTTGGTTGCAGCTCACGAACGTTGTCCATTTCCGCGGAGGTCGCAACCTGAAAATTGTTTTTATTTAAGTACTTCACGTTGATAATTTCCACATAAAAAATAATAAAAATCACTTGCACCAGAATCAGACTATGATAGTAATAAACTAGTTATGACATTTAACTGCTAAACGTTGTCCAGGATAGAAAAAAAAAAACACCCAGTCAGGCAATAATCAGGAAAAATTCTAAAAGTGATATACGGCGCCTTGCAGGTTGGAACTGACAACCTGTTTTATTATCCAACTGGAGTAACCACTAGACCAACGAGACAGTCGGGTCTCATGTGAAATTCCTGATGTACATACATACAGCAAAATGTGCACCTCAGTCGACACAATTGTGCAGTATGTAGACTTTATTTTGTTTTCAGTATCATTATAATGTATAATTATAACCTTACCAGTGATCTGCGGGCTAAGGAAAAGCGTAAAGTAGGTACGGCACTTGTTTCCAACCTACGCCACTTGCTATTGTTTATGAAACAGTCGCTTGCTGCAAATGCGGTGTAATTTTGTCCAAGACTACTTTGTACGTGATACTGCGTCATCGACATTTGTTATTTTGTGCTGTCTTCGGGTAACCTGCAATAGATATTTAACAATTAAAACAACTATACGAACGCAAGAAATAACTAAATATGCTATACGAACTATCGATACTTTTTTTCACTGAGAAAGTGGGAAACTCCCATCCCTATTCCCCTACAACAAACAACAAACTTGTATTATGATTTATATCGAAAATATCACAATAATCATGATGAAAACACCACTCTCTAATAGCTAATTTGCAATTCTAGTAGCCCATAGTTGAAATCTTAGAGAAAATACCCTTTTAGGTACACAAAATTGAGACTTACCGGTGGAAGCTGATGAATGTTGTTTCATTATCTTCTCGGGAAGAATGAGATATACATTCTAACACAACACACGCCATGCCGATGGTTACTTATACTATATACCATGAGAATCCACTAAAATTCACTTCAAATGGTGCTTTAGTAAATATAAAATACACAAGCTTCTTGAAAACTGCGCACTCCCAAACCTCTTGTCAAACACACTGCCAAACACAGAACACCCTCTGCCAAATCAATGTCATTGGGCGGCACATTGCATGCCGTCATTTTCTGAGCCGTTCTAATTTGGTAGCGTAATGGTAACCAAAGGTAACCAACTGACGTTTAAGGGTTGTACGCTCGAAAAAGCAACAAAGACACGACTATATTTTTCTCTTTCTAACACGTAGCTTGCGGCTATTTAAATTGACGAAACAGACTATGTGGCACGTTTTCATTTTTTAACGCTCCTTCTATGGTACTCCTTCTTCTGAGGCGAGATAGGTACCCATTAACAAACATTGATGACAAAGTGTCTAAATCGGCAGGTAAAAAGCGTTTTACTAGTCTAGATATGGCGCAGGGTTACCATCAAGCAAAAATCTGTCCTACTGATACACACAAGACCGCATTTATTACCCCACAAGGTCATTATGAATTTTTACGCGTACCATTCGGTCTAGCAAATGCGCCGGCGGTTTTCATGAGATTGATAAATAAAATCGTTGGCAGCTTACACAACCCTGAAATACTTGCATTTCTAGACGATATACTTCTTCCCTCGTACGATGTACAGAGTGGCTTACTATTGCTAACAAAGGTTCTACAAAAATTTAACACAGAAAACTTAAGACTAAACATGAATAAATGTTCGTTTCTGCAAGAAAACATTTCGTATTTAGGTCATGAAATATCAGCGGAGGGCATACAGCCGGGTGAATCTAAGTTGGCAGCTGTTTCTAAATTTCCAGTTCCACAAAATGTACATGAAGTACGCCAGTTTATCGGACTATGCAGCTATTTCAGAAAGTTTATCTTTAATTTTGCAGTAATAGCTCGCCCACTCACAGATTTGACAAAAAAATGCTAGTTGGGTATGGAGCGATGAACAATTGCTCAGTTTGAGGAATTAAAAAAAAATACAATCGTGTAGTAAGCCCCGTGTAAGCATTTTATGATCACTCGTTGCCCACTGAGATTCACATGGATGCGTGCAAGTTAGGTATAGCCGGAATTTTATTGCAAAAACAACCTGACGGTACATTGAGACCCGTAATGTACTTTAGCCGGGTTACCAGTAGAGAGGAAAGTGTCTATCATAGCTACAAGTTAGAAACACCTGCCGTTGTAAAGTCCCTGTGCAGGTTCCGTGTTTGCATTGTAGGTCTAAATGTGAAGGTAGTTACAGATTGCACCGCGGTACCGCGGACTTTGACTAAACGCGACTTACGCTCGGTTTCTAGAACAGTGATCAAATGTTAATCTCATGTTAATCTCACGTCAAGCTAATTTCAGCCAATCACATGCCGGTATTTTGAATTAATCTTAGATTAATCTCTTGTTATACATTTGAACACTCTTTCAGAAACTGAGGCTTAGTACCACGTATAGCAAGATGGTGGATGTTATTTCAAGATTATGACATATAAGTATTGAATGCAGACCCGGTGAGCGCATGAAGCACGTGGATGCATTAAGTAGAAACACAAAGTTGGACGATATTTACTCAGGACCTTACGTAATAACTATGGTACTACCTAATGACATGTATCAAATTTGTAGCATTGAAGGTATGCGTGGTTGTAAGAGCTTTCAGGGATTAGTTTCATCTGATGCAATTAGACAGTACAGAAGTAGTTATTGCCCCGATGACAGATAGTGCCAGTAGTTCAGACGAACCGTTAGAAACTGAAGACCTAATAGACTTACTAGAGAGCTAATACGAGTATTTTTCTCTGTTCCCATTGCGGGAGCAATTGTTACAGGATGGCCGACTGTAACGCTCAGCCCAGTCCAGTGCCATGTCAAGCCAGCCATAGCCAAGCCAGCCATAGCCAAGCCAGCCATAGCCAAGCCAGCCATAGCCAAGCCAGCCATAGCCAAGCCAGCCATAGCCAAGCCAGCCATAGCCAAGCCAGCCATAGACAAGCCAGCCATAGCCAAGCCAGCCATAGCCAATCCAGCCATAGCCAAGCCAGCCATAGCCAAGCCAGCCAAGCCAGCCATAGCCAAGCCAGCCATAGCCAAGCCAGAGTAGCCGTGACGTCAGCATACGTCACCGCCGCGCCCGCGCCTCGCGCCACGCCGCGCGCCGCCCGTTTGCCCCACCTCGCTGAACAAAAATAATTGCATACGGAAATCTTTAGCATAACAGAAAATAACTAGCACAGAAATCTTTAACAATTTAGCAAAACTAATCAGAAACAAAGTAACGCAAAATATTAATATCGGATGGGTGTTGCACCGACGGCGGTTCGTAGCGGAATAAGGGGCGCGCGATAGCGTGCGCTGCCTTTTATACCGTTCAACCACGTGCAGGTCTAATCTCCATTTACGAAAATGAATTTTCTCCTACACGGCCTCTCCTGACAGGAGTCCGTCCTCGGGCTCCCATTTCGCTATGCAGGTTCGATTCCAGCAGTGGCATGGAAAGTTCAGGCTCGAGTTCATCTTCTAGCAGAACGCAGTTGGCTCGCGGCTCGTCACTTTCTTGCGTATCAAGGGCTCGTCGCTCAGCAGGTCGCAGCATCTCCAAACTCGAGGACGGCCCCGCTGTCCCTCGCAACGGCTCGGAGGAGTAGACTCCTCGTTATCTGCGTCTGCAGACCATAGAAAACAATACACGGAAAAACGGTTAACAACAGTACCTCTCTCACTACATTGGCATAACATAACCTCGACAGAATAGATGCACGCCTTTAGCATCTACAACTAGAACATTTGGACATAGGCACGATTTTAGCGCATCCGACCAGAAGCATCTGGACATAGGCACGACTGGGGTCGTTTGCAGCTCGCTGACTGGCGCGCTGCTGGCGTTGCTCGACTGCTCAGCAGACCCCAGCGTCTCCAAGCTCGATGATGAGCCGGGCACGAAGGCTGCAGATGTAGACCTCTCTTCGTCCGCGTCTGCATCTCAAAAAACTAACATCGCAATATCGCCATGATCACTGGCGCAACTTTTAGCAAAGACAACAACATTTGCAATACGTTAGCGTGTCCCACACGCACATAAACCATTCAAAGAACTTTAACAAATCAAACAAAATTTAACTTGGCTACAAAAAGATCAAATCAGTAAATCGTAACACAACAAGCTGAAAAATAACACAGCGTTAGTTTTACCCAAATTTCTCCTCACAGACAGTTCACGACATGCCTGAAAAGGACCGGCTCTGACCACGGACAGTTCGAAACAATGTCAATAGTTGGTCAGGCAGCCACCAAAACAATTCAAAACATGTTTATGAAGAGACCTCACTAGACAGACGCAACATGCCTAGCGAGTTATCACCACCCACAGACAGTTCGCAACATGCCTGAAAAGGACCGGCTCTGACCACGGACAATTCGAAACAATGTCAATAGTTGGTCAGGCCGCCACCATCAACAGTTCAAAACATGTTTATAGAGAGACAGGATCTCGCCATTGAAGTAAACAGCGTATACCTTTGGAGTCCACTCCCCGTGACACGGGACCATGTATTCCGCCGCGGCCTGGGTTGACTTCCCGTACGAACCAGCCAACAGCTGCAGCTCGTAGCGCCCATGTGGCAGGATTTACACCACGCGGTAGGGGCCACGAATGCAGGAGTCCAGCTTCCCAGTTGACTGAGCCTGCTTCCTGACAAAAACTAAAAAATAATTCATAACCGCAGTGCGGTTTTCTCGTCTGGTTGACATAAGCGTCTGGACTTTGCTGGTTCTGCCTGAGCCGTTCAGTCACTCTTTGTCTACTCATCTCTCACAGGGATTCGCGATTTGGACTGAAACTCTCCAAGGCTAGGTCTCGCACTAAACTCACACCAATCCCATAAACTGGCTAACCTGCTTAACATTTTTTTTGTTCGGGCGCGTCCGTTAAAGCTTTCATTTTATCATGACTCGGCCTCACCTGACCTTCACTAATGCTTCGACATACATAAGTACTCGACCTCGGTCGCCAGGGAAGAACATTTCTTCACATTTATCGAAACACCAGCATTTGTAAAGGCCGCGAGCACGCGGCGCAAGAGAACAAACCCGCGGTATATCGTCTTGCTCAGGATCAAAAAGTCAATCACATCAAAACATGCAATCAATTTCTAAAGGGTTTTATCAATTATTCGCTGGTACACAACTGGAGCATTTTACAGGTCGTAAGGCATCTTTAAATACTCAATGCCTTCGGGCGTGACAAAACCAGTGAGAGTGACCGACTATTTTTCTACTGGTATCTAGTGAACTCATTTATAATAACTAACTAACCACTATTGCAATTGGTCATCAAAAAGATGTGTATTGATTGGAATTGATGGGGTGGACTGAACAACCATCATTCCACTAGGATCGATTACTTCCCTCGTAAGTATATGAGAATCACACGTTGTACACACATACCGAACACCTATCCTATAAAGGACATTGGTACTTTTCAACCGGGGTGTCCATGAACTCGGAAGCCACGATAAATAGATCAACTTCAAGGGTGGTATAGAATTCAATTGGCAACGTTACATAAGAGGTGCTTTCAAGTTCCTGACTCCCAGTCCCTTTAATATAAAAGGCTTGCGCAATTGAACTGTTTCAACACGGAATACAAAAAAAGTGGTATCTTTGACCCACTATTAATCAGAAATCATCAGAAATCAACCCTTTGCAACTACCACAATAACATGTGATGCCGCGAATTACGATTGCTGAGAAATATCAATTCATCACTGAGACCTCGGACTATTCGTAGGCGAAACAGCGAGCGACAAGCGTAATCGGCATACAGGGATAGCTGTCCAAATTGGTGCTCATCACCTAAAAAATATTAGCAACATCAGGGGTCTTTGGGCATAAACACAAACAAAAACACACCCTCTTGAAACTAGTCCAGCAAAGGTAGTATGAGGACGTGAGTCGCGCGCGACAACGTCAAAAGTCGCGAGAATTTGACAGTTAATGTTAACGTTCAGAAACATCCACCGTTTCCGCATGCGACTCGCCCAACGCAGGCGTCGGCAACTCGGAGTAGCAGACAATGAGGTTGCCCGCCGCTCAAACGGTGCTGACGGCTGGCGCCGCGATGGTGGCGATGAGGTGCGCTCGGGCGATTTTGTGTTTCGTGAATTAGTTGGTTGACCTTTAACACCCTCAGACGAGCTATCATCGCATCCATCTCGCGCCTTAGCCTACCTTCAAGAGTACGATCGCGGTATCCACTCGGCGATGGTATCGTTCTTGATCGCCAGAATTAAAACGACTATGACGGCGTTCGCGATCCGAAATTTTTTCCTCCTTTTCTCTTAGTACCCTCGCTGCGAATAGCAATAGTCAGAACAGCCAATAGGTCAGAAATACGTTGATTCTATCCAACTTCTGATTTTAGCAAATTCGGTATTAAAAACAAGGTGGAATCAATGGTCACAAAATAGTTTTAATTCTCAATAAATTTTCACATGAACAAAAATAATTTCATACGGAAATCTTTTAGCAAAACAGAAAATAACTAGCACAGAAATCTTCAACAATTTAGCAAACAATTAGCAAAACTAATCAGAAACAAATTAACGCAAAATATTAATATCGGATGGGTGTAACACCGACGGCGGTTCGGAGCGGAATAAGGGGCGCGCGATAGCGTGCGCTGCCTTTTATACCGTTCAACCACGTGCAGGTCTAATCTCCATTTACGAAAATGAATTTTCTCCTACACTACAATATTCAACCAATCACAGCGGACCTGCAAAGGTAGTATGAGGACGCGAGTCGCGCACGACAACGTCAAAAGTCGCGACTTTCCAATACATTAACTGTAAAATTCTCACGACTTTCGGCCTAGCCACGGGGAACGGCGGCGCGAACGGCGGTGCGGCGGGCGGGGCGGCAAACTGAAACAAACTCATAGAAATGTACGGAGCAAGCCACGCGGAGCGGCGAACGGCGGCGCGACCGGCGAGTGAAACAAACACATGAACAAGTACGGCGCAAGCCACGGCGTCGAGCGGCAGTCGCTGTCGTAATATGAAGAAATGTGTCAAATGTCACTACTGTCACTGCGTAAACAAAGCTTGTCTATATTTTCCAATGTGTAATTCTTTTAGCTTATTAAAGCCTAATTAAAGGTTCTACTTCTTTTTATGTCCGACAATTTAATAAGCTAAAAAGTTCTGAAGCAACCATGGCTAATAAAGGAGATTCGGAAGTTCCACCAGTCCAGAACATGTCACGGTTTTTAAGACCAGACCGATTTGACACTGACCCCAGCAGCGTCGGCTCCGAGTTAAAATGGAAACACTGGTACTACACCTTTAATAACTTCATATCTGCCGAATTTCCAAATTCCACTAACGAGGTAACCAAACTCATGTTACTCGCAAACCACCTATCGCCTACAGTTTTCTCATTGATATCGGAATGCCAGGACTTCAAAAGTGCCACTGTCCAGTTAGAAAAATCGTATGTGAAAACTAAAAACGAAGTACATGCGAGACACATACTAGCCACAAGAAGGCAGCACGAAGGTGAATCGGTTGATGAATACCTGCGTGAACTGAAAAATCTATCGCAAAACTGTAGCGTGCACAGCCGAGGAACATAAAAGTGAGTACATACGAGACGCGTTCATTCGAGGACTATCATCGAACGCTATCCGACAAAGGTTATTAGAGAACCTCACTTTAACGCTTGATGGCGCACATAATCAAGCGTGCTCCCTAGAAATGGCCGAGAGGAATACAAAGTCTTACACTGTCCCTCACATGAGCAATTATTCAGCTAATATCAGTCAAAACAATGAAACTCAAGCGAGACCTTCAACTAGTTCAGAGGGCGTCGCCGTAGCCCTGCATCAAGTCTCTCACAAGAAATCGTGCTTTTTTTGCGGAAGCCCCACTCTGCACCCCCGATTCAAATGTCCAGCCTTCAAGGCCACTTGTCTGAAATGCGGAAAGAAAGGCCACTTCGCTAAAGTTTGCAGGAGCGACGGTAACATAAACTTCATGCAAGACGTCACACATAACAGTTCAGAAAACCTGATGGCGATATCCGCAGCAGCGCCGGGCGCACTCTCAAAAGCAACAACTCCAATTACGATAAACGAGCATAAAGCAGAAGCACTCATAGATACGGGGAGTACATTGAGTTTTATCGACAGTAATCTGGCAAGTACTCTAAAGCTCAAAAGAAAGCCTTGCAACCAATCTATAACTCTCGCATCCCACGACCACACATCTATTGTCAAAGGTATGTGCTATGCCACTCTCAAGATTCAGTCGCATGTTTACAAACAATTACCTCTCCTGATCGTAAATAATCTTTGCGCTGACGTCATGATAGGGCATGACCTTTTAAAGGATCACGAATCATTGATGCTGGAGTTTGGAGGCCCTAAAGAAGCTCTTAAAGTTTGTAGCGTCATGGCCGCTACTGTACCCGCCGTGTCTGTCTTCACAAACATGTCTCCAGATATAAGACCTATTGCCATCAAATCAAGAAATTACAAAAGAGATGATGAAGAGTTGGCTGGCATCAAGGCTGAAGTCACTAAACTCCTGGAAGACGGAGTAATAGAACCGAGCATATCACCGTGGAGAGCGCAAGTAACAGGAGGAGACGGCATTCACCGTAGGAGAATGGTAATAGATTATTCATTAACTATCAATAAATATACATTACTAGATGCCTATCCCCTACAGAAAATAGAGACTATCGTGGCAAAAGTTGCTAAGAACAACTTCTTCAGTCAAATCGACCTGAAAAGCGCTTATCATCAAATAAAAATCCTAGAAAAGGAAAAAATATACACAACATTCGAAGCTTGCGGGAAGCTTTACCAATTTACAAGAATCCCTTTTGGCGTGACAAATGGCGTAGCCGCATTCCAAAGAGCACTACAATACGTAATAGACACGGAGAAACTAACAGGAGTGTACGCCTACCTCGACGATATTACTATTTGCGGCAAAGACAAGGTAGATCATGACGTTAATCTAGACAAATTCATGAAAGCTGTCGAAAAATACCAACTGACTATCAACATAGAGAAAAGCGTGTTCTGTGTCGATTCTATCAATTTACTAGGATATACAATCCAAAACAATGAAATCAAACCAGACAAGAAAAGATTGGAACCCTTGGTAAATCTGCCACCGCCATCGGATCAAAAGGAACTTAGAAGAACACTCGGTATGTTTGCACACTACTCTAAATGGATTCACAACTTTTCTGAGAAAATCCACCCGCTGGTCATCACTACATTCCCGCTTACAGAAGAAGCGACCTTAAGCTTCAACCGACTGAAGCTAGATATAGCCGACTCTGTGTTGACTGCTATCGACGACCACGAAATGTTTACGGTAGAGACAGATGCTTCTGACCACTCCCTAGCTGCAACGCTAACACAAAAGAATAGACCAGTGGCATTTTTCTCAAGAACCCTGACAAACTCCGAAAAGCGGCAAAGTTCAATCGAAAAAGAAGCGTGTACTGTTGTCGAAGCTCTAAAGAAATGGCGGCACTATCTTATAGGCAGACACTTCCTCCTGATAACAGATCAACGATCGGTTTCGTTTATGTTTGATCAGAAACATAGCAACAAAATCAAAAATGAAAAAATTGAACGCTGGCGCCTTGAACTCTCATGCTATAAGTACGACATTGTGTACCGGCCAGGGAAAGAGAACATAGTAGCAGATGCACTTTCAAGAGTTTGTGCGAACGTAAATACTGATAAATTGTACAACCTTCACAAACTACTTTGTCACCCGGGAGTTGTAAGAATGACTCATTGGGTGAGATCAAAGAATCTGCCTTACTCAATTTCCGACATTAAGGCTATGACAGAAAACTGTGCGATCTGCGCTGAAGTAAAACCTCGTTTCTATAAATCACAAGGAAGACTAATAAAAGCGACCGCCCCATTCGAGAGGCTGAGCATGGACTTCAAAGGACCGTTACCATCATCGGGAGCAAATAGATATATATTGACTATAATAGACGAATATTCAAGGTTCCCATTCGCTTATGCTTGTAAAGATGTGTCCTCCAGTACAGTCATAAAATGTCTAAGAGACTTGTTCCATGTATTTGGCACTCCGAGCTACGTTCATTCCGATAGAGGAGGAGCATTCATCTCGGATGAAATAAAATCATACCTAACATCACAAGGAGTTGCGTGTAGCAGAACTACGCCTTACAATCCTAAAGGAAATGGCCAAGTCGAAAGACTAAACGGCACGTTATGGCGAACCATACAGTTATGTTTGCTGTCGAAACAAAGCCCCATAGAAAATTGGGAAAGCGTCTTGCCAGAATCCTTACACGCAATCAGATCTCTACTGTGCACGGCAACAAACGAAACGCCCCACGAACGGATGTTCCATCACCCTCGACGTACACTAAACGGCGAATCTCTCCCGTCCTGGTTGCTAGAGCCCGGACCTATCCTGTTAAAGAAAAACGTGAGAAACTCAAAGTACGACCCACTAGTAGAACAGGTCGAACTTCTCGAGTCAAATCCGCACTATTCGACAGTGCGAACCCATGAAGGACGGGAGACCAATGTGTCAAACAGGCATTTAGCGCCACTACCCGTATCGGAGAGCGACAGTGACAGCCTTTACGAAGACGCAACCGAAGACGCCGCTGAACCAAGCGAACCAACACCGTCAGCCGCCACAGGATCGAACGAACTAGCGCCACCGGTGCCGGCCCCTCGTCGCTCGAACAGGGTCAGACTACAGCCGGCGTACCTTCGTGATTATGACACCTCTTAAACATAGGGGGGGTGAATGTCGTAATATGAAGAAATGTGTCAAATGTCACTACTGTCACTGCGTAAACAAAGCTTGTCTATATTTTCCAATGTGTAATTCTTTTAGCTTATTAAAGCCTAATTAAAGGTTCTACTTCTTTTTATGTCCGACAGTCGCGGCGACTAGTGCAGAGATCAAACGAGTTTAGTTGTTTTCGCCGCGAATAATAAATACCGAGACTGTTATTGCTAACATACTAACAAAATGGGGTATATTTGTTACTTTGATAAAGAACATAATTACCTAAAAGTTATTTAATTTCATGAAACATTAAAATACAGAGTAACATTTAATTAACTGACCATATTTTAGCAGCGATATTTCTGAAAAAATGTAGTTATGAAAAAAATTCATTGATACCTACTATCATTCTCCAAAATATGGTCAGCTTAATTAAATGGCACCTATGTATTAGATCAATTTTTCAGCGGCACTTAAAACTCTAGCTGCATTGACTTTTTTTCCAATCCTGAAGAATATAATTCGACAATAATTCTAGTAGACTCGAAAAAAGTTTCGCTGGAAAAATGTGGAATTCTCCAAACCTAGTATACCTCGATTTCTATTCAAATCTATGGAGTAGATTACGCTCTTCCAAATATTATGTATTGAACAAAAAAAAAATATTACTTTGAGATAAAGACATTTCGCTCTTGACCGGCCTGCCCTACTCAGCCCTACTAGTCGCTGCGGCAAACGCGCCTGCCCGTGGCCGGCAAACCGCGCCGCGCGAATTTTTATCCCGCTTGCCGCACCGCCGTTCGCGCCGCCGTTCCCCGTGGCTAGGCCGTTAGTGAGGCTCTCAGAAGAAGGAGTACCATAGAAGGAGCGTCAAAAAATGAAAACGTGCCACATAGTCTGTTTCGTCAATTTAAATAGCCGCAAGCTACGTGTTAGAAAGAGAAAAATATAGTCGTGTCTTTGTTGCTTTTTTCGAGCGTACAACCCTTAAACGTCAGTTGGTTACCTTTGGTTACCATTACGCTACCAAATTAGAACGGCTCAGAAAATGACGGCATGCAATGTGCCGCCCAATGACATTGATTTGGCAGAGGGTGTTCTGTGTTTGGCAGTGTGTTTGACAAGAGGTTTGGGAGTGCGCAGTTTTCAAGAAGCTTGTGTATTTTATACTAGCTGACCCCGCGAACTTTGTTCCGCCTTAGACGCCATAAATGAGCAGATTTTTGATTTTATTATATTGTTTATCAATAAAATAAGATTGACAGAAGAATCCGTTTTAAACGTCATTTTTCTTTTCATCCTCTTTGACTATATTTGCAGCACGCATTCAGTCAATTCTATGTCAAATGTCTTAAGGTTACATTAAAAAAGTTTAATAATTTTATATGGTGGTTACGTAATTTCCTTAATTTTTTATTTCATAAGAACCTTCTCCTGATAATAACGAACAGAACAAAAAAAGAATTAGCGAAATCTGTCCAGCCGTTCAGGCGTGATGCCGTGACCAAGGGAAATAGGGATTCATTTTTATATATATAGATTTACTAAAGCACCATTTGAAGTGAATTTTAGTGGATTCTCATGGTATATAGTATAAGTAACCATCGGCATGGCGTGTGTTGTGTTAGAATGTATATCTCATTCTTCCCGAGAAGATAATGAAACAACATTCATCAGCTTCCACCGGTAAGTCTCAATTTTGTGTACCTAAAAGGGTATTTTCTCTAAGATTTCAACTATGGCCTACTAGAATTGCAAATTAGCTATTAGAGAGTGGTGTTTTCATCATGATTATTGTGATATTTTCGATATAAATCATAATACAAGTTTGTTGTTTGTTGTAGGGGAATAGGGATGGGAGTTTCCCACTTTCTCAGTGAAAAAAAGTATCGATAGTTCGTAGAGCATATTTAGTTATTTCTTGCGTTCGTATAGTTGTTAATTGTTAAATATCTATTGCAGGTTACCCGAAGACAGCACAAAATAACAAATGTCGATGACGCAGTATCACGTACAAAGTAGTCTTGGACAAAATTACACCGCATTTGCAGCAAGCGACTGCTTCATAAACAATAGCAAGTGGCGTAGGTTGGAAACAAGTGCCGTACCTACTTTACGCTTTTCCTTAGCCCGCAGATCATTGGTAAGGTTATAATTATACATTATAATGATACTAAAAACAAAATAAAGTCTACATACTGCACAATTGTGTCGACTGAGGTGCACATTTTGCTGTATGTATGTACATCAGGAATTTCACATGAGACCCGACTGTCTCGTTGGTCTAGTGGTTACTCCAGTTGGATAATAAAACAGGTTGTCAGTTCCAACCTGCAAGGCGCCGTATATCACTTGTAGAATTTTTCCCTGATTATTGCCTGACTGGGTGTTTTTTTCTATCCTGAACAACGTTTAGCAGTTAAAGGTCATAACTAGTTTAATACTATCATAGTCTGATTCTGGTGCAAGTGATTTTTATTATTTTTTATGTGGAAGTTATCAACGTGAAGTACTTAAATAAAAACAATTTATATAGAACAATAAAAACACAGGTTGCGACCTCCGCGGAAATGGACAACGTTCGTGAGCTGCAACCAAGCCGATTTCATTTTAATTTCATAAAATATTATCTTTTACATTATAGCTGACACATTTTTTGTGAAAAAAAAAAACGTTAATAGGTACTTGTAAAACAGAAGTCAGGGATAAAAAACATATACATTTTAGTAATACGTGTTGGTTTCTTCTCTATTGAGCTGCAACCTGCCACTTTTTATGTGAAAAGCTTGAAACTACATACTTTATTTGATGCCAAATAATCTTGTACCAATAAATCGTTTGGTTTTTAATTTTTATTTTATTTCATCGAACCTGGACTGATGATGTTATTACAGCGGGTGCCTTGAGTAACTATGCTAGGTGGTAGGTATTTATTGGAAACAAATACGTAATCTATTAACACGACACAGGGTATCCTAGTGTGGGGCCAGAAGCAATGTATGTGCCTGTGTGTAAATGTTATGTTATGTTATTAAATAGTTTTTCCTATTTTGGTCTTGTTTTATTCATTATACTTTCTTACAGTGCCACCATCTCATCTGTTCAGTTGATAGCCGTGCTAGTGGAGAATTTAGTAGTAGCATTTGAGAAATTTACCTCGAAAAATGAGAATACATTAACCCATCTTTCAATTTTAATGAACATATATCTTAGTAAGTGAATAAATAAAACAAAAAATGGGGACAGGATTTACAATTAATTTCGATTCGCTATAGCCCTATTAGTAAATTGGAATTGGAATAATGGAATTTAGTCGTAGGTTTTTTGGTACACAGCCATGTGTCCGAAAAATCACTATTAAACATGGTGATGAGATTGAAAAGATACTTTTTGCAAATTGTGAAAAAGAGGTATGATTTTTTTATCATTTAATATTAATACTTAAATAACAACATTAATTTTAAAAAATACACAGATTATGTAGATCGGAATAAATAATATCGACATCTTTATGGTGTTTGTCCCAGCCCTATCGATTTTGGCTTTGTTCAGTAATCTGTGGCAACCGTGTACGATTGTAACATTTTTAGTGCATGAGTACACGACAGCTGTCTCTTTCTGGCGCGGAGATTTATCGTAAGAGTAACATGGACAGCTATACAACTGTTACTTTTTATTTTATTCCTCCTTCTATGGTACTCCTTCTTCTGAGGTGAGGCTTAAGTCCTTCTTCTGAGTATTTGACACATACCATAGACCAAATATAATGAGCTAACGTCGATTCACATTTGTACAAAGAAACTTTAAAATCACTGGCAGCCCCTACATTTGAATGTCATTCATGTGAGAAAAAAAACAAGCCTTTTTGAATTTGAAGAGTTCTTGGTTCTTTCTTTCTTTAGGGACTCCACACACGACGGCTATAAGGTAAAGATGTATATTATAGCACGATATATCTCATTACATCTTTCCATAGAAATCATCAGGAGACCACACACGGCAGCTATAATATACATCTTTACATCTTCGTACCTTAAAGGTACTGAGCGATACGAAGATGTATATTTACCTGTCGATACATCTTAATATATCTCAATACCTTTTCGTATATTACGATACATCTTTCTTCAAACAGGGTGTTCAAAAAGTTTCTTGGTGATTCATAAACTCCACTAGGAGTTTTATTTTGCGAAACGACAACATAGGTATTCAGAGTCCTGTCTCAAAAAATTCATTTGCTCCACATCACTTGTAGTCCTATCTGTAATCACTAAATAGGCTCGCTAAAGGCCGGTTTCCGAATTGAGACTTTCACTGAAGTAAATATTTAAATAACGTTCTGTCACGCTCTTTTCTGAGAAATTTGACGAGACAACACTACAGTTACGTAGTTACTTAGCGAAATTCTCAATTCAGAAATCGGCCGTAAGCTACGTTTCGTAAGCCTGAGGAAGTTATAGGCCATACTCCGCCACGGGGGGCCAAGTCCGGATTGGTGGAGGCTTGTAAGAGTAGTGGCTGGTCTTACTCTGTGGCCTCTGACTTGGCCTAACGACTGCCATCTATCGACAGCAGCCAGCACCAATTGCTTAACATGCCTTGCGAAGCATGGAACCGCTCGGAAAAATGGCATTAGCGTTAATCATAAACGGTAACCCATCCATGCACTGAACGCGCCCTATGTTGCTTAACCTTCGTGATCGTTTAAGATCACTCAGGCGGCAAGGGCTGTGAGCAATACGGTATTTGACACTATCAACAATAAATTATTAGAGATGCTCGATTAAAACAAAAATTACAAAATGATTCGGAAAATCTATTTCTTTGAATCATTTACTAGTTATTACAATTTTAAATAGATTAAACATAAAAAGAGTGCTCTGAAATGTGACGTCACAAGCAAGTATTTTCATCATCAGCAAACATCGGGGATGTTTGCTGATGCAGGAATAGACTGCTTTTACGCGACAATGCGCAAACGCAGCGCGTCCCTGATGCGTCGGGTGCGGGCCAGCCCCAACAATATCCTGCAAATGTTAGGAGGTAGGGTGGATTGTGCATATCTACGGCACTGCGGTGATATGCACAAGCCAATCGCTACCATTCTATGGTAACTTTAATGTTAGTGAATTTTAATTTAGTTCGGATTTTGTTTTATTTAATTTAATATTAATTTATTTTTTTAATTCTAAATTTGTTAATTGTATACTATTAATATGGGTCATCGATACCAGAAATAAATGATTTTTATTATTTTATTTATTATCAGGGTTGGATTTAGGTACGTTGAAAGGGAGAGCACAAACAAATTAAAAAGATAGTAGGTATTTTGTACAAAATTAGATATAGTAGGTACCTAGTAGCAATCGACACCCAATCAGAGCACTTTCCTTACGGACATAAGCAATGGACAATAATTCGGGATTTTTTTCCTTTACTGTATATGAAAAGGAAGCTAAACTGGATAGCCCTACGTTTTTAGTTTTTACCTCAGATAAGATTTTCATTCATGATTTTGGTTTTTAAAACCTTCTCATTCTAAAAGGGCGTATAAGCAAAACGGAACGGAATCATAGTCGTGTATCCACGCCATCCAACGTTGAAGCATTTAAAAAAAACTGTCACTGCTCTGTCTGTCAGTGATTTCGTTTATGTAGGTACAGTCGACAGCACGTCAATCTTCACATTTTAGTTGCAAAGTCGCCCGTAAGCCAACGGAGTAGAGTGCATGGGTGTTTACCATGATGTGCTGTCGACTGTACAAAGCCACCATCTTATCTGTTCAGTTGATAGCGGCGCTAGTGGAGAATTTAGTAGTAACATTTAAGAAATTTACCTAGGAAAATGAGAATATTTTAATCCGTCTTTAAATTTTAGTGAACATATATCTATAAATCTTAGTAAGTGAATAAATAAAACAAGAAATGGGGTACCGAATTTACAATTAATTAGTTAGTTACAATTTTGTCCACTTGAACATCTAATTTGGTGGCGCTATACCTACTTCAGTATTTATTTTTTAAAGGCAACAGACTAATTACTTTTGACAGATTCGAATGAATGATAGAATGATACGCGCCGTCACTCATTACCGACGGAGACAACTTTGTCTTCATTGAAATAAGAACGAAAATGTCTTAACTCATCGGCATTCAGTGGTGGCGCGGAACTTTACTTTTACTTTCTGACTTTGTATTAATCTGTGATGAAACTTTCTTGATTCGTGACCATAGAAATATTGTCCATTATGCTGTCCGCTACGCACCGAGCGGTCGGATTTCTTACGGCCAAATGGTGTCCCTTAACCTCGTGAGAACCAATGTAGTAAGAGAAATACAAAAACCATTGTTATTTTCAAGGTCGGTTTTCAGGAGGTTAAGCGTGGCATGGGTTAATGTATGTATGTAGTACCCAAGTCGCTTTTTACATTTTTTTAGGTTATAATGTCTCTGCGCTCGCGCGTCTCGACGGAACAGATTGAATGTGACCGTCAGAATGGCCGGTCAAGTGTCGTATTTAACTTTGAAATATGTTCCAAGAATTGCTTACTAATTGCTTCTATTTGCTTACCGCCGTGAGAGATTTGCTTACTGCGTATTTTAGAAGAATTCAGTCATTTATGGTTGACCAGCCACCCTGATATCAGGATGGCCGGTCATAAAGCCGTAGCATAATAACTGTCTGGAATTACCGATTCTTTTGTAGCTCATTAATTGCTTACTTAACATTTGTAAACTAAGGTCGTGTAGCTTATCAAGGAAATAAAAATATCGTATAAGTCAGTTATAGCGTAGGTACTGAAAGCCACCAGCGCCTGTTATAACTCTTATATTGGATCAGATTGTCTTCTTCATTCATTCATGTTCTTTACTCAATCGTGGATGTCAGAGCAGACGGCCGAACGAATCTGGATAAAATTTAGCACATACACAATGTGTCGATATCTGTGCCATACTTTTCATCCCGGAAAGAAACGCATAAAGTATTCCAGACGAACGAATACGTGGACAACACAAATAATAAAATAAAGGTTTAAGAGACATGTCATCACTCGGAAACCTTACTGGTGCATTTCAAAATATTCTGTTTTGAGTATTTTGACGATTAAAGTTTTCAAAAATTTTCATACCTATAGAACAGATTGTTTCTCTACTGGAATTAGTATTTTTGTGCCGGATAAAAAAATCATTTGATTTGTAGGTACGGTTAGTGATTCATAAATATCTTCAAAATTTCCACCACTCTGCATACGTTCTTAACTCAAAAATCGTGCTTTTGGAAATGATAGGATAGATAGATTGGAGAGATTTCAACATTAAACATTTTGCTTTGTACAAAACGAGGTGTTTATCTAGTACAATAGTTTTTGTTTGTTGCATAAATCTAACAATGATTTATTTTATTTTATTTTTATGTAAAAACTTAATAGGTATTTGAGCATAAAACTTAAAATTGATTGAACAAATTCTGCGTAAAACGGATACACAACTAAGTTTGAATATTTTGTAAATGAAAACAGACTTGTTATTTATTTGACGGCTTCTCATCGGCTTCTCAGCTGATCACGATCTGAATTTGCTTGAATGACGTTTGTGAATACCACTTATATTTAACAGGTGTTCAAATTTGAATGCTCTTCAACTGAGTGATCGATTTGACTGGCGTTTGAGTATTCGGCCGTTAGTTCCTCACTATCCTCAGTATACTCGATACCACAGAACAAAAAAAAGAGTAGAAATAGTGACATGACCTATCAGTAGGAAAACCAGTGTGACCAAACTCACACACACACAAATCAAAAGCACACTGTGAATGCCAAGCTGCCATTGGCAAATAAAGGCAATTCTGAAAGGGTCTACATCACAAAAGTTCCAAGTAAAATATGAACCTTTTAAATCATTTAAACAATGATCAAAATCAAATGATAATTATGAAATTAAGTTTGACATACGAGCTTTGTAGTACCGCTACTCTACATTAGATGGAACTACCGCCGCGTGTGATCGTCGAGAAGCTTTAAGTTCAATGCCATAAAGTCGAATATTGAAAAATAACTATCTGCTATGTTGCTACTCAGGCTAAGGATGGGACATATTGCCATATCGACAAATTATAGAACTGTTTCATAAAGCGACAGTTGAAAATGAATTTGTTATGACAATGTTTGTTAATCATTTTTTTTAGTACCTACATTGACAAAGTAACATAATGTATTCCCTTCTGCCAAACTGTACCACAGTTCGATGTAAATTACGCAGCCGGCTACCATATTAACTGTCCTTCTGGATGATTGGCTACGCAATGTACCTATAATGGAATTCTCATAATCTAACCATAGTCGCTTTATGAAACGAAGCCCAGCAAACTTATCGTGTACAATTTATAGAGAATAAGAAAGCCTATTGTATTTTTTTTTTAACTGTAACTTTTATTTGTCTCTTGCTTCTTGTGTGCAATAAGGAATATTCTTTATTTTTACGTAGCCTCGATTGCCACAGAACAGAAAAAATGAGTAGAAGGAGTGACATGACCTATTAGCAGGAAAACCAGTGTGACCAAACTCACACATAAGCCAAAACCCACACTATGAATGCCAAGCTGCCATTGGTAAATAAAGGCAATGCCGAAAAGGTCTACATCATAAAAGTTCCACGTAATATATGAACCTTTTGGTGATATAAACAACGATCAAAATCAAATGATAATGATGAAATTAAGTTTGATATTAGATCTTTGTTCGTAGTACCGCTACTCTACACTAGCTGGAAATCCCGCCTGTTTCGTAAAGCGACAGCTGATATTTAATTCAATTACAATTCGATGTAAATTACGCAGCCGGTTAGTATATTAACCTACCTTCTGGATGATCGGCTACGCAACGTATATGGAATTCTCATATGAAACTAACCATAGTCGCTTTTGAAACGAGGCCCAGCAAACTTATCGTATGTATAGTTTGTTTAATTTTTTTATTTATTTATTTAAAATGTCCTTATCCATCAACGCTTGTGCTTCACTTATATTATGGAGATGACATTTGCCAACGAAAGTCACGAGACTTCCCCATACATATAAGGAGTAAACGTTGATTAAATTATCTAGACCCCCCAGATGATTTTACTACACGAGCACATAAAATCATCTAACTTTGAAATTATGCATGCTGGTTTAGTTTTGATGACAATACGCCAATCTATACTAATAAAAATGACATGTTTTTTGAACTAAAACTTTCGGCACAACACATTGTAAACATTTAGTCCGGATCTACTTACGGGTGTTGTTTTATCGGACGAGTCCGACTAGGTTTCGCTCCGATACGCAGAGCAGTGAGTGGGTGGTGAGCAGAGACGGAGCTTGCGTCGTTCGGTTGCTTGTCTCAAAATGGGATGGGTAAGTTGATCCGGATTAAAAGTTTACAAAAATGACATGATACTGCAGTCAGGACCACATTCTCGCAAAGGAACTAAACAGCGTCAAGGAACATGATCAATAAATTTTGCGCAGTATCAAAAATAATTGCAACTAAAAATGTGTTAAATAATAATAATAATAATAATAAAAGATGATAATAAACACTTACGTACAGGCACATACATTGCCCCTGGCCCCACCCTGGGATACCCTGTGTCGTGGGCACCAGAAACAACGACGTCACAAACATGTAAACATACGAGACCTGGGATTGTTTTTTGTCCCCAGCCGGGATTCGAACCCGGGATCTCTCGCATGGTAGTCAGATGCACTAACCACTGCGCCACAGCGGTCTTCAATTAAAATAAAATAACGACAATCATTTTCCCAAAGTACCTAATTAGACGCAGGTAATTAATTATTACTGCTAAGTCATAGACAAAATATTATTATTATTTTTTATAAAAACTATTTCAAGCAATTATAAAGGAAATATAGAGTTTTTAGAATAATTAAAATAATTTGCGTTTAAATATTATCGATAGATTTTTATAATGTTGTGTCCCAGCTGCAATTGCTACTCATTTGAGTAGCATTCAAATGTTGACAGAAATTTCTAGAAAAAGTAAAGTCTAGAAAAATTTAACATTATATTCCAGTAAATAAAGGTGGTTTTACTTTCTCACTTTCGGATTGCTTTCCTTGTTCATGTCATTACAAATTTAATTTCTATTAAATTAAATACAATGGAAATACTACTTACCGATGGAATGTTACGGCATGATCGGTACATTTTGGTCCCCAACTTTTATTTTTGCACTCTAACACAGCACAATAAGGCATTTTAGTAGAGTTTTCACAATTGTTTTCTTTACTAGAAGCGCACGGCAACTGAGGTAAGAAAAACTGTCATAGACTACGCTTATGCAATACATTGCTAATTTGAGGCACGCGGGCACCGCCCACTTACGATTTCTACTCTTTTTTTTTGTTCTGTGCTCGATACTTTGGTTACGATACTGAGTAATTTAGTAGGTACTCGATACTATTTATTACGATACTGAGTTAGAATCGATACTTTTCACAGTACTCGATACTTTTGTCGTTGCAGCAGTGGGAAGATATGAAAACCGTGTTTCCGGGACTATATAAGCTTGCAATCCGTTTTTTTTTATAATACCGGCGACGTCGTTGCCGGCGGAACGTCTATTTTCGAAAGCCTTTAACACGGAGACTCGAAACCGCCTGTTGGGTTCAAGGGTCAGCAAATTATTATATTTATATGATTGCACGGAAGATGAGTTTGGAACAACGTAATTTTATTCTAAGAGGCATTCTTTAAAATTGAATTTAAGTCTTTTTATTTACACTATAATTAAATGCCAAAAGTACTCGATACCTGAGTAACTCGATACATTTAATACAAGTACGATACCAGTATCGATTACTTTTGATGCGATACTACTGATGAGTGTAGTATCGATACTTTTGTTTCGATACCATATCCCTATTTAACACTATCTCCACTTAGACGTTCATTGAGCGTTTTTCCTTATGTCAAATTTAGTTCTAAAAGAATCCCTCGGTAGCGCTGCCGTACCGTAACAATAAACGTCGAAGCAAAAAATAATACTATGGTTCTGTGGAATTTGTGATGGTTGATGATTAAGGAAAAACAAAAATGCTGTTGTCGTTTGGTGATAAGTGCGATTTTGCATATTTTGGAGTCTTTGCTGTGGATTGTGGGTTTGAATTTTTATTTTTATTACGAGAAACCTCGTCCGAATAGCAACCCTGGTTCCTTCTCTTGTTTAGTGATCTGTGGACTGACTTTGACATTGATTGCAACGAATCACAAATACGTATGAAGAAACGAATGGCGCCATCTATATTCTATTTTTTGAAGCGAACGACTAAAGGTAAACAAAGACACAGCATCTCTCAAACTTACATGTCACTCAAAATAGCTCATGCACGCAGCTTTGCTTGCATTGTATACCCACATAGGTATAGGTAGGTACCTACCTACTGTTTAAGGAAAACAGACAGACAACCAAACAAGACAAAATAAATACAAAAGAAAATAAAATAGTTTAGAGAAGTTGCACTCGCATCAACAACGTCAATCGTGAGTAAATATGGCGTCGGGGTGGCTATCTAACTTTTTTTGGCCTTTAATTAAAAAAGAAGTTCGTAGTCAGCTCTCCATACTTCTTCCTACACTACGCGTAGGTAGCGCATTAGCATAAAATAATCAATCATAATCGGCTTATAAACAAAAGTCCTACATCTTTGCCAGTTGCGAACATATTTGGCAGCAGTAGGATCGCTTTTATTTAAGGACCACTGAAATTTTAGGTATTTTATGGGGCATGATCTCATAAGCAAATGATATTTTCATGATAAAATAAAATATTTAGTTAAATAAACTGCGAGTGAGGGATAAATCAGGTAATAACAGTGTTATTGTGTTTATTGCTTATTGGCATTTAATAGCCATATCGTTTTGTATAACTTTGCTAAAATATTATGCAGTGTTACAAATGTGGCATACTGAAATACCAAATTTTTGACATGTTGACACTTACTCGTTCGCTTCAGTAAATAGGATATAGTGTATCTCAAGGAACTAATGTAAGAAAAAAAAAGTAAAACGCTCAATGAGCGTTTTTCCTTATGTCAAATTTAGTTTTAAAAGATTCCCTAGGTGGCGCTGCCGTACCGTAGTAATAATCGTCAAAGCAAAAAAGAATACTATGGTTCTGCTGAATTTGTGATTGATGGTTGATTACATAAAAAATATGCTGTTGTCGTTTCGTGATGAGTGCGCTTACTTACTATTTGGATATTTTGGAGTCTTTGCTGTGGATTGTGGCTTTGAATTCTATTTTTTACTACGAGAAACCTCGTCCGAATAGCAACCCTGGCTCCTTCTCTGGTTTAGTGATCTGTGGACTATCTTTGACATTGATTGCTACGAATCTATGTAGAAACGAATAGCGCCATCTAGATTGTCTCAAGGAACTAAGAAAAAAAAAGAAAGGAAAAACGCTCATTCAGGAGGATTACTATGACAAAAAAAGAGTTTAAGAAAACTCAATAAAAAGTTGAAAAAAAAATTAAAATAATTAAAAAAATCATAACTCCTAAACTACTAAAAATCGGCCAACATACATGGGGTATATATGGATACCCCTGGATGTGAGGAACCGTCCTGTATCTATTCAAAGTAAAGTTTGTACGGAAGTAAGGTGCCGGTCATTGAATGTAGACTAGCAGCCCGTAACGGAGATGGCGCGGACTCTGCGGAAGGTCCGTAATCATCATCATCATCAACCCATAATGTCCCCACCAAGGGGCACGGGTCTCTTCCCTAAGGAAGGTATATGCCATACTCCACCACGGGGGCCAAGTCCGGATTGGTGGAGGTTTGTAAGACTAGTGGCTGGTCTTACTGTCAGAAGTTTTCAAGCCGCCCTAAGGCCTCTGACTTGGCTTAACGACTGCCATCTATCGACGGCAGCCGGCACCAACTGCTTAATGTGCCTTGCGAAGCACGGAACCACTCGGAAAAATGCCACTAGCGTTAGTCGTAGACAGTGACTCATCCATGGACTGAACGCGCCGTATATTGCTTAACCTTAGCGATCGTTTAAGATCACTCAGGCAGCCCAGGCTACGAGCAATTGTCTACGAGTAGGGAACCCATTTTGAGAGCATGCGCCAAATATTTATTTTGAGTGTGCTTTAATAATTTTTTAATGTGATACAAAGAAACTGAGTTTTCGATGCCGGAAGTACGCCATGCACGGAAACACTTCTTCGTTCATTCTATTATTCATTCGTAATGTTCTATGAGCCGTTTTCAGAAGAACTAAAAATAAAAATCTAACTGCTGTCAAAGGAATGCAATTTTGGACCTCAACCCAATAGCCATGTGTGATACATAATAAAATAGGTCTCAGCGAGCTGAACAAAAGTCACTATGACGCCAACAGCCAAATGTTTGTTCTTTCGGAGTTATATTTTATTGAATCTCGGCGATCTCGTGCCAAACCAAGTCCAATGTTGGAGAGCCTCCTATGAATCTCTTGAAAATTTCGAGCTGAGGGTATGAGTCTGCCCGGGAAAGCATTTATGTATGCAGTCCGAGCGACTGTTGTGCGACTATGTGACATGCCATAATAATAATGCATGTCGGCTATTTCTCGAGGTGAGAACTCTGTCAATCGCGGCATTTCGTCAACACTTAACAGCAGAACAGGCACAGTCCAAACGTAACGAACAGTAGAAAACGTAACAGTCAACAATGTAACAAAAACTTAATAACAAATCAACGAGAACACAATGCGAGAACGAGAACAGTAGTAGCAGCGGCGAGAATATCGGAGCGACTGTGTAAGTCCTGTTTCGAACCCCCTGCCTCCCCTCCCCTCGCCTTCCCTCTACCTGAGTGTAGAACAAAAGGACTGCGACTGCCGAAGGGCACAGAGTAGGACGGAAACAATGGAAAAAACGGTCTCTACCTGCACGGTAACACGATTAGGCTCCACTTTAAAAGTTCGTAGATACCGTGTTTTTTTAGTTAGAACATTGTTTTTTTTTTATTTGGAAGCTAAAATGGTAAAGAATAAAAGTAAGCTATAAAATTACATAGTTATAGGGCACATTTTTTTAGTAATTTGAAGTTTTTTAAAATAAACGTCTAAAAAAATCATTTTTTTCATAAAAATACATTTTTTTACCCAAGATAGTTACTTTTTTGCGGACTATTTATTATTTCATGGTCATCGCCAGGTATTAGGCATACTGTTTTTTTTTATTTCAAAGAAATAGACCCATTATTTTGGAAGAAATCAATACTTTTGTACATAGAGTTTTTAATGAAACATGAAAATCTTAAAATACCAATAAATCCTACAATAAAATTTTATAATTTTTTTTATATTTTTCTAGTCAATGATTCATGGTCTAGTTTCATCCCCTTTCGGGATTGCACTTTATCCAGGGACACACTGTATATGTATAGCTCTATAGGCTGTTGTAGGTAGGTAGGTATTATTTACTTTGAAGCTGTTTTGTTGTTGTTTCTGTCAATAAGGATATAAAATAAAGTATATTTTATAAAAGTAAAAATACATTTTTTACCCAAGATAGTTACTTTTTTGCGGACTATTTATTATTTCATGGTCATCGCCAGGTATTAGGCATACTGTTTTTTTTTATTTCAAAGAAATAGACCCATTATTTTGGAAGAAATCAATACTTTTGTACATAGAGTTTTTAATGAAACATGAAAATCTTAAAATACCAATAAATCCTACAATAAAATTTTATAATTTTTTTTATATTTTTCTAGTCAATGATTCATGGTCTAGCTTCATCCCCTTTCGGGATTGCACTTTATCCAGGGACACACTGTATATGTATAGCTCTATAGGCTGTTGTAGGTAGGTAGGTATTATTTACTTTGAAGCTGTTTTGTTGTTGTTTCTGTCAATAAGGATATAAAATAAAGTATAGATACTACATCTTGTGTAACCCTAAGTTTAGAAAATACAAACAGAAACACAACCAAAACAGTTTCAGAGAAATCTGCGCTAACAAACAGATGTAAAATAAACTAGAGAACTGTGTGCTGTTTTTATTTTTAAAATGTTTATGCTTATTTATAATACTTCTGAGCAGCCGTCTTACATTCATCACCTTCATTTTGGTCGTAGTAAGTCAGTTACTAACCTATATATCAAAATATTTATTGAAATATCCTTAAGTTTCTCTTTTAATTCCTTTTTGGGAGCCCGATTCTTGCTTGAGACAATGTTGCCAAATCCAAGCACAGCGAAGTTGTCTGAAAAAGGATTTTCAGGGAATTAGCCACCATAATTCACTACTCAACAGTGTTTGTACAGGTTTCTACGTCAACTCAATAGTAACTTAACAATCGCTTTACAATGTTATTTTTCAAAAATATGCAGTAATACATGTTTCGATCCTAACTAACTATGGTACTGGGTGCTCTTTTGTACAGACTGTACAAAATAAAAGTCTAGTATTTTAATTCCCTGTGATTTATCTTATCTTAAAATCTTTGTATTTAAAATAACTTATTTTTATACCTACTGATTTATATTCTATGGAAACCTTATCAACTTATAATTCTGTGATGTTTACATGTTTTGAGAAACTTACCAAACAAATGAAGTTGTAACAGTTTCGTTCCTTGTCCGAGAAATGTTTGTCACAAACTTCTCTTTTGCTGTAGTAGGCATAATCTGACTCAGTTTCTCAGACCGGCTAAGGTAACCCTTTTAGAACGTTCTGGACATTTGTCTGATTGTCTTGACTGATTGAAAGGAATGCATTGTGAGGTCTGAAATAAAAAACAATGGTTGATTGGACTGTTGTCTGAGTACTTAGAGGAATTAGCATGAAGGTTCACATCATGCTTGGTCAATATCTCATGATTCTCAGGGGATTAATTTCACATGGGTGCCATTTAGAGAAATATTATGGTTGGTGGGTAAAGATAGGGAATAACTAGGATATTGTATGCAAGTAAAACCTCTCATGAAAAAATATGTACCTAATTGATGGTGAAATGCACAGCCTAGGCATTGAGTAGCTGGAGATGGTAAACAGGTACCTACTGTTTATTTGTGTGTGTATGTTTGGCGGAATTTAGCAAAGTAATTTTCACATTCTAATGCTACTAATGTTTGCTGTAAAGTCTATAGAAAGGAGGAAAAACACTCGCAAAGTAGGTATAGCGTCCTTAGCTCAGAAGTCTTAATTGTCAACAGTAAAAACAGAGGAGTACTGCAGTTCAACTCAACGCTCTTTTTGAAATACAAATTCACCATACCATACTTTTCTCCACGAAATCCAAAGTTTTCAGCACGCTTTTTTTTCATCAAGCAGAGTTTGACTAAGTTTGATGGATTGATGTGTGGCTAAGACAGAAAAACCTATGAATGTTGCCATAATACAGTAAATCTGCCGAATTTGTAATTAGTCATCAAATTATAATTTTTATTTATTTATGCGCATTAACTACGATTTTGTTATAAAAATAATGAAATGGAAAAATTTTTAAAGATGTGATTTTGTTTTGATTTTTCATAGTGACTGTTGAAATAATGATTTAGTACCTCCTTACTGAGGATAAATGGTCTATCTAATGTACCGGTTTGTCTATGCCTTTTAAGATGACTTTTAATTTGATTGTCACTGTGTCGGTATGTTTCTGTAACGTTGTTGAAAATAAACCTACATTTAATATCTTAGACTGCATATTATTTACATGGTAGCAGAGCGGAGAGTTTCGGAAAAATATTTACGTAATGATTGAATGTTGACGGAAAAAATATTTCAAGAAAATAAGGTAAAGAAATTTTCAAAAATGTCGAACGGAAAAGAAGATTGTTCTTTACAAATTTTCGATGGCACGAATTACGACAAATGGAAATACAGATTGAAATTGTTTTTGGAAATGAAGGAATGTTATGAAGTGATCTCAAATGAAATTAAACCAGCCAATATCACAGAAAGTGATTGGTTAAAGAAGGAGTTGAAGGCGAAAAATTATATCGTTAATAGCGTGAGTGACAGTCAGCTAGAAATAATTATGTCAGAAACGGATGCCGCAAAAATGATTGGAAAATTAGATACGATTTATCAAGCAAAGTCTAGTGCGAATAAGCTATTGTGCAAGAGAAAATTGTTAAAGTTGAAAATGTCAGAGGTTGACAACCCGACAGATTTTTTGAATATTTTTGAAAAAACTGTCAATGAATTGAAGAGTGCGGGAGAAGAGATGACTAATGATGATAAGTTGAACCATTTATTATTATGTCTGCCGGAGTGTTACGCACATATAGTTGACATAATTGATGCATTGCCAGAAAAGGATAAGTCTGTTGAATATGTAAAGTCAAAGCTACTGTTAGACTACAAGAAGAAGGAAGAAAATAATCCTAAACCGATGGAATCATTTAACATTCAGAAGAGAACGACGCAAAGCCAGATGGGAAACTGTTATGGATGTAATCAGCCCGGCCATTATCTAAGAGATTGTCCAAGAAAGGAAAGAGAAAACCAGAATTTTACGAATTGGCGCGGAAACTACAATTTTAGAGGAATGAGTAACATGCGAGGAAATCAAAATTGGAGAGGACAGAATTCTAGAGGAATGAGAGGAAATTCGAGTACGATGACAAGAGGAAGAGGTAATTTTCGAGGAAGAAATTTCGTTCGAGGAAGAGGTACAGCACAAGGTATAGCGCGAGAATGTTATTTTAACCCAAGCGAAGACGGTACGAGAGTACCAAGAGACCAGAGGAGAGGAGAATTATACAATGTCGAGGTAATGACTTCAGCGACGGATCCGGTGAGTGAAAAATGTACTAGTAAAGACAATTTAACATGGTTGTTAGATAGTGGATGTTCTGACCACATTATAAATAATGATGAATATTTTGTAGATGTTAAAAATTTAGAAAGTCCGGTTGATATTAAAGTAGGAGATGGTTTTCCTCTGAAAGCAAATAAAATAGGAAATGTACTAACGTACTTTTATGTAACCGGTAAATGGGTCAAAACTACTATTACGAATGTTTATTATGTACCAAATATGAAACAGAATTTATTGAGTGTATCGTCTATCACAAAGCATAATAAGTATATAATATTCGACAAATATGGAGCTAAAATTTACGATGGGTCTAGCAATAATTTATTGGCTGTTGCTGAGAGGAAAAACAAATTGTTTTTATTGAATGGGAAAGTAGAAACGAATTTTGTAAAATCATACACAACATGCAATATGACTGAAAAAGAAAAGTGGCATAGAATTCTTGGACACACAAATTTTATAAATTTAAATAAGATGTGTCAACAAAAGTTACTGAACGGTTTACCTGATAAACTTGAAAATGATCATATACAGTGCGAGATTTGTTTAAAAAATAAAATGTTTAACTTACCTTTCGAAAATAATCGACACCGAGCACGTGATATTTTAGAAATAGTACATACTGATGTGAATGGTCCATTAAATCCTACAGGTATTGAAGGTGAACGTTACTTCGTATCTTTCATCGATGATTATAGTAGAATAGCCAAAGTGTATTGCATTAAATATAAAAGTGAAGTGTTTGAGTGTTTTGTAGCTTACATGAATTTCGTTGAGAATACGACGGGGAAAAGAATTAAGGAATTACGATGCGATAATGGAAGAGAATACATAAATAAAGATTTTTTCAAATTGGCCAAGGAGAAAGGGATATACATAAATCCATGTCCAGCATATACACATGAATTGAATGGCGTCGCAGAGAGATTTAATAGAACGATTATGGACAGAACGAGGTGTTTAATATCTGAAGCAAAAATAGATAAAGAGTACTGGCCAATATTAGTGGAGACAGCAGTTTATATTGGAAACAGATTGTTGACGAATACAGAAGTTAAAAGGACACCATACGAGATATTTTTTGGAAGAAAACCAGATGTGACCAAAATGAGAATAATAGGAACCAAAGTATATGTGAGAATCCCTGAAGAGAGAAGGACTTCAAACTTGAATTCAAAAGCAGTTAAAGGTATTTTAATAGGTTACACAGAAACGGGATACAAAGTGTTAGTGGAGAATAAAGTGACTGTAAGCAGACATGTAACATTTGTAGATGAGACAGCAAAATTGATTGAAGATAATAGTGATAAAGAAGATGAAAAGGAAAATGATCAAGTATTTAATGATACTGTTGAAGATATAGAAGATCGAAATGAAACTGAAGAACCAAGAGAAGTAATTGAATATGGAAGACCGGTGAGAACAAGAAAAGTACCAGAAAAATTTAAAGACTATGTTATTTACGTTAATATGTGTAATGCGAATCTACCAGAAAATTATGAAGAGGCGATGAATAGCTCTGAATCTATGAAATGGAAAAATGCTATGCAAACAGAGATAAATAGTTTGGAAACGAATGAAACCTGGGAAATTGTAAATGAGCCAATGAACAAGAAAATTATAGAAGTAAAGTGGATTTACACAATTAAGTCAAGTGGAAAATATAAAGCAAGAGTTGTCGCCAGAGGCTTTCAACAGATGTATGAAGAGAATGAAGAAATATATTCGCCAGTTGCCAGAATGACTACCTTAAAAGTTTTATTATCAACTGCTTGTGTACGAGGATGGGATATTGAACAGATGGACGTAGAAACTGCGTTCCTGAATGGAACCATAAAGTCAGAAGTTTACATATATCCACCAGATGGTTATGATATACAACCAGGCAAAGTTTGCTTATTGAAAAAGGCACTGTACGGACTACGAGAAAGTCCACGAGATTGGTATGATTGTATTCACAAATTTTTCTGTAGTATAAATTTGAAAAGATCTGCATACGACTATTGTTTATATACAGGGTGTGTAAATGAAAAGAAGATTTACATTATTTTATATGTTGACGATTTGTTGATTACAGGCGAAGATAAGACAAGTATTGAAAAAGTGAAACAAATGTTAAGTGATCGGTTCCGTATGAAAGATCTAGGATGCGTAAAACTGTATTTAGGTATCAACATTGATTATAATCCGAAAGAAAAGAAGATGTATTTAAGTCAACAACAATACATTGAAAGTTTGGCTGAGAAATACAAAATTAAAGATTCTAAGGGATATGATACGCCTATGGAAATAAATCTGCGATTGGAGCTTGCAAATAAAACGAATGAGAAACTAAAATATAGAAATTTAATAGGAGCTTTGTTGTTTGTAGCAAATGGAACACGACCAGATGTAGCGTATTCAGTGAACTATATGAGCAGATTTCAAAAGAACCATGATGAAACACATTACAAATATGCTTTACGAGTGCTGAAATATTTATATCACACAAGAAACCTGAAGTTGAGCTATGGAACAGCATATAATGAAACGATGAATGCATACGTAGATGCTGATTGGGCAGCGGACACGCAAGATAGAAAATCTACAAGCGGAATTGTGATTAAAGTATTTGGAAATGTTGTGATGTGGAGATCACAAAAGCAGAAAATAGTTTCTAGAGCGTCTACACATGCAGAGTACTATGCATTAGCAGATTGTGTTGAGGAGGTGTTACCTATAAGAGGAGTTTTAAGTGATCTTGGTGTTGAAATTGAGAATAGTGTTAACATTTATGAAGACAATACAGGTGCTATTGGTTTGGCTAAAAATGGAAAGTTCTCTAAGAATTCTAAGCACATCGATATAAGTTATCATTTTGTTTATGATTATGAGAAAAAGGGTTTAATTAGTGTCAATAAAATTTCAACCGAAGATCAGATTGCGGATATATTAACAAAAGCTCTGGGTAAGGTTAAGTTTCAAAAATTTAGAGGTTTGTTAGGTATTAGAGATTGTTAAAGTGTTTTCTTTTGAACAGGACCTATTAATATGGACATAGGGTCTATAGATTATTATTTTTATGCTGAGTATTTTAAACAATGTGTGTAATAGGTTTTATTGGTAGTTAGTTATTATTGTAAGGGATACTAAATCAAGGAGGTGTGTTGAAATAATGATTTAGTACCTCCTTACTGAGGATAAATGGTCTATCTAATGTACCGGTTTGTCTATGCCTTTTAAGATGACTTTTAATTTGATTGTCACTGTGTCGGTATGTTTCTGTAACGTTGTTGAAAATAAACCTACATTTAATATCTTAGACTGCATATTATTTACAGTGACATCTATAGGCAAATAAAAAAACTATTAGTTTTCGGAGAAAAAATCGAGATGGCGCAACCATATTCTTAAAATTTCGTTTTGTTTCGAGTGTCCCCCCCCTTCTCTGTGAGTTTGACGGTTTCTGGCGGGAAATTGAAATAAGGCGGTCAATTTTAATTTCTGTCCAAAGTTTTAATTACTTTTAACAGTCAATAGTGGTTGTAAATACTTATTTGAGTTGTAATTAGCTTCAAAAAATGGATGGTAACGAGGGTGAGGGGGAAAACCCCCCGAACCCTAAGTTCCGCAAGAGACAGCAGACTTTCAGTGATGATGGCGTAGGCGGTGAGGAAATAGACTATAAGCCTTACTATAAACCTAACTATAAAAGACTATATCCTGAAAACTCTATCAATACAGAGTTTAAAGTGTTTGTCGAAAGTCAAGACAAAGAACGACTAGGCAATAAAAGCCCTATTTACCTAAACCATATTTTCTCTGCGGAAATAAAAGGTGTGGTGGCAATTCGACGTGTCAATGGCAATAAAATTGTAGTTGTTTTTAAACAGTACAACACGGCTAATAACTTCATCAACAACACGACCTTTCTCGAAAAATACAAACTAAAGGCTTACATACCGGCTGCCCAGATTGAACGGATTGGAATAATTCGTTTTGTCCCTACTAATATATCGAACAAAGAATTGTACTCGAAGCTCTCTTCGATATACGAAATCGTTGCGATCCGGCGCTTCACAAAGAAAGTCGGGCAGACTCGTGTCGCCCTGCAGACAGTTAGCATTACATTCTTGTCTAACGCCCTCCCCGATTGTGTCCAGTACGATCTATTCGCATACCGAGTGTTCGATTACGTGCCACCACTGCAGCAGTGCTACCGCTGTTTTAAATTCAATCATTCGGCAAAAATTTGTAACGGCAAACAACGATGTAGCTGCTGCTCTGGTGAGCACTCCTACAAAGAATGTGACAAACCCAATGAGTTATGTTGCGTAAACTGCGGCGGCGCTCATCTAGCCATTTCCAGGACATGCCCTGTCAAAATGAGGAAAATGATGGAAAAAAAGAATAATATAACATATGCCAGTGTTGCGGCTTCAAAAACAGAAGTTGATTTTCCTCGTTTAGACGTTCAAACTGTAAAAATCCCAACAAAATTTAACAAAGGAACTGTTAAACCCCAAATTGACTCTCAGTCTGTGGTAAATGCCAAACCAATTACCCAAAATAATGATGTAAATAGAGCTCCAAATACAACCAATGTTTCTTCCACAAACATCAGAGCACAAATTTTAGAAAATAATGATGTGTTGATGGCCCTTGTCAACACTTTGGTACAGCTGGGCAATAAGTCTGATGATGTGCCCATAACCACGTCATCAATAAAAGACATGCTATTACAAAACCTTAAAATATAATGGCTCATTCAAATATTCCAATTTCACAGTTACGCATTGCGCAACATAATATACAAAGTGTCAACAGTAAGAAACCACTATTAATAAATTTTTTACAAAAAGAAAATATAGACATATGTTTGCTTAATGAAACCTGGTTAAATGATAACAACAATTTAAGAATCCCTGGTTATAACATCTACTGTAAAAATGCGGTCAACAAACACAATGGCGTAGCCATTCTGGTAAAACCATACCTAAAATACGATGTATTAGAAACAGCTTTTTATGAAGACATACAAACTATAGCTATTTCATTATGTACAGAAATAGGTACTATGACTATTTTATGTGTATACTGCCCACCTAGAGGTGGTCAAGTCAGAATAAATAGATTGACTAACATTATAAAAGATCTCCCTAAACCTATTCTTGTAAGTGGTGACTTTAATGCGCACCATGTAGCATTTGGATGTTTATCTACTAAAGGTCGAGGTCAGGACTTATATAATGTTATTGACGAAAATGATCTATGCATTTTGAACAATGGAAATTACACAACTGTGAACCGTCCCACACAAAACCCTTCTGCTATTGATGTTACCTTTGCTAGTGCAAGTCTAACACCATTTTGTCAATGGTCTGTACATGACGATCCTATGGGAAGTTACCACTATCCCACAATTACAGAAGTAGCTTTGGCTATTGATAAATATCAGATTAACCCTCCTATTGAAAAGTTCTTATTCAGTAAAACAGACTGGAATAAGTATCACGAGTTATCTGAAAGCATATTTGATAACCTTACAGTAAATTATGAAAACCCACTTGACTCATATACAGATTTTTGCTCTCGCTTAAACCAGCTCAAGGAATTAACAATTCCAAAGTTCTCTAAAACAAACAAATTTATTAGCAGGACCCCTACACCTTGGTGGAATGAAGTTTGTAAGAAAAGTGTTATTGCTTCTTATGATGCATTAAAATTATATAGAAGTGATCCTACCATAGAAAATTATATAAATTATAAAAAAGTAGATGCTCAAAAAAAGAGAACAATTTCGGAACAAAAGAAATCTGGATGGAATATCCTATGTAATACTTTTAACAGAACTACTCCCATAAGCAAAATTTGGAACATGATTAAGATGTTTAAGGGTGTCAAGAGAAGTAATAAATCATGCCAAGACGAGTTCATTTCCCCTTTCCTCGATAAGCTTTCAGATAATAGTAATTTGGCAGATACTAGTAACTTGAACGTGTATTTTAATATGAATAATGACAGTGGAGACACAAATTTTCTGCTAAAATCATTTACATGGAATGAATTTTTGATGAGTTTACAGTCTAGACGTAATACAACTCCTGGTTTAGATAATCTACCTTATAGTTTGATCAGAAACCTTCACGAATCTGTGCAGAAATTGTTTCTTGACATTCTTAATGCCTTATGGCTCAGCAACACAATACCAGAATCATGGAAAACACAGTGTGTTGTTCCAATACTTAAACTAGAAAAACCACCAGAATTAGCTAATTCTTATAGACCCATATCCTTATCTTCCTGTCTAGGTAAATTATTTGAAAATATGATTAAAATCAGACTTGACTGGCATGTTGAAGCAAAAGGTATCATTCCTGATGTGCAGTATGGCTTTCGTCGTGGACGTAGTTGTTCTGATAGTTTCATCTCCCTTATATCCGACCTGAAAAATGCAAACAAATCAAAGTTACACACTGTATGTGTATTTCTTGATGTTCAAGGTGCATTTGATAGTGTAGATCCTGGTATTCTAGTTAGGATTATGTCTAGTCTAGGCATACCTGGACGACTCTGTAAATGGATATATGATTTTCTTAATAATAGAACACTTTATGTGAAACACAATAATTTTTTACATGGTCCAAGAATTGCATCAAAGGGCACAATGCAAGGTGCCACATTGTCACCATTATTGTATAATTTGTATACTAGCGAAATATGTAAATATGTAAATGTGAGAAATGTTAATATTCTGCAATTTGCAGATGACATTGTACTTTACAGTAGCAATAGGAATTCACAGGATGCAATGAACAACATCAATGCAGCTCTGTGTCACTTAAGCCATTATTATAATGATATCCTACACTTGAATATCAATGCATCAAAAAGCAGTGTAATGATCTTTGGAAAAGAAACTCCAACTTATGATGTTCTATATGGTGGTGAAGTTATAAATAGAGTTAAATCCAAAAAGTTTTTAGGTGTTATCATCGATCAAAAAAACCGGCCAAGTGCGAGTCGGACTCGCGCACCGAGGGTTCCATACAAACCTGCAAGGTTTACAAAGTTCGTTCATTACGACAATCGAGTCATAACTATGGTATTTTTATTGCAAAATGAAAATATTTATTAAAAAATATATATTTTGTAATGTAACTAAAAATTTAAGGTTTTCGGAATTTTTCCTTTATTTGTGCTATAAAACGTTGCTTCATGCCAAATTTCAAGATTCTAGGTCGACTGGAAGTACCCTTTAGGTTTTGATTCCCTTGCGAGTACTTGCGAGTTTCAAAATATGCAGCTTAAATTGCTGTTTCTTTTGATTGCGTTGACATAGAAGTTAGATTTTGTTACAGCTTAAAGGTATTATAGACCTGAGTATTTGGTATGAATTTCAATTTAATACCTCTACGCGTTTATGAGGAAATGGGTAGTAAGTTTAAAATTATTAAAAAAATATATATTATGTGATGTAACTAAAAATTTATGGTTTTCGTAATTTTTCCTTTATTTATGCTATAAGACGTTGCTTCGTACCAAATTTCAAGATTCTGAGTTCACGGGAAGCACCCTGTAGGTTTTGATTCCCTTGCAAGTGTCGAAAATTTGCGGCATAAACGGCTGTATCTTTTGATTGCGTTGGCTTAGAAGTTTGATTTTTTCACAGCTTCAAGGGACAGTAGACCTGAGTAATTGATATAAATTTCAGCTTCATACCTCCACGCGTTCCTGAGAAAAAGGGTCTTGACAGACGGACGGACGGACGGACAGACGGACAACAAAGTGATCCTATAAGGGTTCCGTTTTTTCCTTTTGAGGTACGGAACCCTAAAAACTAAGTTTTGAAGAGCACATACAATATATTACAAAAAATGCATTGAAAGCACTGAATGTACTCAGATGCCTTGCCGGTATCTCATGGGGATCGGACCCCAAAACTTTATCAATTTTGTACAAAGCTATTGTAAGAAGTCATTTTGATTACAGCTCTATAGCATATTTAAATAGTAAACATGTTAAAAAATTAGATATTTTACAGAACAGGGCTTTGAGAACAATTTCTGGCGCTATGTGTTCAACTCCCATAAGGGCCATGGAAGTTGAGACCAAGATAATGCCTTTAGGCCTCAGAAGACTTCTGTTGGCAGAGAGGTTTTGCCTCAAACTATTTTATGCAAATAATTCTAAAATAATTAACAAAATTCTACCTTACAACTATGCCTCCACTGGTCCTTTGGCATCTGGGGAGAGCCTCTTGGCTGGCAAGACTCCGGAATTGCATGACATTGCTCTGGAAGTAAAAAATAATTGCTGTTTTGTAAAAAAGCAGTGTCCATGGCCCTGCTATTCATTTCATTACGAATGTATAATTCACCCAATTAATGTATTAGGTACAGTAATGAACAACACAGAAATGTTACAATTTCTCTCAGAGAATAGTTATTACACAATTTATACAGATGGTAGTAAAGGTGAGACATTTGTGCGCTCTGCTATATATGACCCTCAAATTAAGTTTGCACAGAGTTTTGTCCTGCAAGATGTCTGTACAATATTCACTGCTGAGGCTTATGCTGTTTATCAGGCTTTGATTCGGATAAGCAATGTAAATAACTGTAGAAATTTTCTAATTGTAACAGATTCCTTAAGTCTAATTCAGGGTCTTGTACATTTAAATATTAATTTTAGAAGCAACTTTATTTTGTACATATGTATTAAAAAAACTCATTTATGACCATTATCACAATGGTAAAGATATATCTTTTATGTGGGTACCATCGCATAAAGGTATTACTGGAAATGAAGTTGCAGATAAAGTAGCCTTTGAAGGGATAAATAGACTTGATGTAAGTCATGCCATGAATGTTCCTATGAATGACTATTTGTATCCTCTAAGTATAAGCATAAATAAGCTGTGGGAAGAGTTCTGGAAGAAAGACCAAGAAACGAAAGGGCAATGGTATGGCAGTATACAAGAAACCTTACCAGTAAAACCTTGGTACTATGATCTGAAAGAAGCCAGCCGTGACTACATTACCACAATTAACAGACTGAGATTCGGTCACAATAGAGCGCCATCACACCTAGCCAGGCTCGGAATAATACAATCCAGCGTTTGTAAATTCTGTGGAACTATGGAAGCTACCGTTGATCACATGGTATTTGAATGTCAAAATTTTCTAATTGACAGACTAGTGCTTGCAAGTGATTTAAGTGAAGTGATAAAAAATAGTGATTCCTCCCGCCCGCCAACCTTAAAACAATTACTAAAAGACAATACAACCTTCAAATCACTGTATAAATATATTAAAAATACAATTACCAGTGTATAGTGAAAGTGGTGAAAGACAAAAACGAAAAACTCTTATAAACAAAGATATGGCTCAAAGGTCGTGTAACCAGGCCATAAAAAAAACAATAAAAAAAAAAAAAAAAATGTGAGTTTGACATTGACACCCAGGAGATCTCTCTCTTCATATTATTCATTTGTCGGCGTTGAAAACTTGAAATTAATTTGAAATTAATCAAATTAATTGTCTGAGAAGCGCAATTTGATGTATACGAACCGTTTTCTTGATTAATAATTGACTTTGTAGCCCTGCAGAAGTGTTGCTGGGAGAGGGACCTATAATATTTACTGAACACAGAATTGTTCAGCAGATTTTTTCTCGTTCAATGTATAATTTATAATGAAATGTTGCGTGGACTCTTGCAAAAACAATGCGAAACGTGTGTCTAAATCTCAAGGGATCAGTTTTTTTAAGTGAGTATTCATGTTGGATTATACAGCCTATTGAATCACGACGCGACGCTGGTCGTTACTAAATGTTAAATTACGTTTATTTCTAGTATTGACGAGTAGTTCTCGCCTATTTTAGATGAATACCAGGCTTTTATTACACCCACGTTTTCGTATAGATTGAATTTAGTTTGCATATTTATATATTTGGTTAATACATACTGATAGTGTATTGCATTCATACACACAACTGTATCCCAGTGGCGTAGACAAAAACCAGGGCTCGCCAATCCTTGTATTAACTCTGGTTATTTGTACTACGGAAAAAAATACAGCTTTAATACACACTAAAAAGCCTTATTTTTAATCCCAAGGTTTCCCCAAGATCCCGTGATCCGAGCGCAGTGGTTGAAGGCTCTCGGTAACTCCAGTGCGGTGAGAAGCAAAGCACTAGTCTGCATAGATCACTTCTACGCTGAGGACCTGTGTATGGGAGAGAATGGACAAGTTACTGTCAGGGAAGGTGCTCTTCCGAAGCATTTTGAGGTGAAACTGAATCATCAACTTATAATTTAAAATACTGCTGACAATATAAATCATTGAGTAGCCTCAATGTCAGCAGTATGTCTTAAAGAGTTAAGGAAAGAAAGAATCCCATCAAAAACATAAATGTGACTGAGAGCCAAGTTCAATAATAAGAACAGACTAGCCCCAAGACTTCAGACCCAGGACTTCAAATCACAAATTAAAACATGTTCTTTTGTAATATGAGCCCGAATACCTTTTTATGTGAATAGTAATTACGCATTTTAGACTTGGAATATGATCCCTAGATCGTTATTAATGTCTTCTGCAAAATATAGTCCTTATCCCATTACTCTAAGCAAGGAGAATTAACCTTGCTCTAAGTAAAAAAATCAGGTTGGCAAAGTTTGGGTCTGACGGACTATAAAAATTTGTTACCATAAAAAGGCAATTGGGATTTCATTTCAGAAGGCTAAATCAATCTTGGGCCTTCCGAGGCTAGAGCCAGACGTGTAATTTACCAATCAATCAACTTTATACATTTGCACCCGTTTATGTTGTTGACCTATTTAACAAATGTTAATTACAGGTTTGCAAGATCTGCCTTGGCATGGAGATCGGTGGCAGATTACACGATCTTCTCACAGAAAATTTGTCCCAGGCATACGAGTTAATGACCGGCATATCTGTAAGTATTGTTAACACAGTTTCAAAAATTTTTATTTTAACAAAAAACCCTACTTCAATCAAAAAAACTAATTTTTTGAAAAAAATATTGATTGTCTGTAAAATCGGTTTATGGACGATAATTTAACATGATAACGTCATAAGAAAACATTGATGATAAACAAAATATTCAACAAAAAAAAGGACTTAAAACAACGAACTATACCAAAACAAATTATATGCTCTAAAAAGTACAAATAATGGCGTATTCTTACTTACTTGCGTTACAATTTATTGCTAGTTTTGGAGTCGGTGTCAGCCAAGGAAACACTACAACATACCTAACCATAAAGACTAACATATTATTATGGTTTTCTCATGGATTCCATTGTCAGAACTGGACCGAATTAAAATTGGACCACACGGGCAGAACCAGCTTTCAAATAAAAAACTAATCATCAAAATCGGTTCACCCAGTCAAAAGACAAACGTTTTAACCGACTTCAAAAAAAAGAGGTTCTCAATGCGATTGTATTTTTTTTAATTTGTTTTTCATGTTTGTGACCTCAGAACGTTTGACTGGGTGAACCGATTGTGATGATTCTTTTTTTTTCTTTTCTTTTATTAATAATGTATTAGCTTTAAGGTGATTTAAGAAAAGATGGTCAGAGTGGAGTTTTTTTTCGCTGCCTTTTTCTCTACTACAGACGGCCCCAAGGCAGCGCTAGCATTATACATAACTGTATGTACATTGACATTCAACAAGCAGAATGTAAATTCTTTACGTTGAAATAAATTTTTGATTCTGATTCTGATTCTATTTTTGTTGTGTGTGACTGTTGGTGCAATAAACGTTTCTCTTTCTCTTTCTTTCAAAACAAAAGTCATGGCTAACCATCTGGTGACTATGCCGAACATCACTGTCGGTAATTGCCCGATAGAAGTTGTCGATGAGTATATGTTTATCTTTTCACCGAGAAGCCCAGGTCAAGGAGATCATGAGGCGGATTCAGCTTGGTTGGGCTGCTTTCGGGAATAAAATCTCCACTACACACGGCCCCAAGGCAGCGGCTAACATTATACATAAGTGTATGTACAGTCACCAGCATAAATATATGACGGTGGGCAGTAGTGCCAAAATATCTGATTCACCATTGAGATCATAAGAATATGATGACACTTTGCCGGTAAAAATATGTGATGCTTTGTGGGCGGTATAAATAACGTATCTCACTAATTGCATAAATATCGGACCATGTCGCTTAAAAATATGTGATCACTGCTAAAATCAAAATGATGTGACTGCTCTGGCTGGAATATTTATCTATTCATTAGGAAGGAATAAATATCGAATAATGGCAGGCGTCATAAATATGTGTAACTTAAACACAAGAAATATTTTATCGATTTGTCATTTCGTATTAGTGCGTGTCGGTGCGTGTAGTTCAGTGTCCGTGTAGGCATCTACCGATATCTTTTTTTTTTATCGGGGTTAATTACTGAGATGATATTTATGTTAACCTCCTTGCACGCAAAACTTTACTGACATCGTAAAAAAACATTTTATCCGTCAAGTCTGTCACAATAAAATGAACATAATATTTTATACCTACACCATTTCATAATTCGAGTCAGTAAAATGATAATTAGAACTGTCATGTTTTGAGCCCATGTCTTGGTCTCATACCGACCAAGTGCGAGTCGGACTCGCGCACGGAGGATTCCGTACCATTATACAATAGGAAAAAAATCACGTTTGTTGTATGGTAGCCCCCATTCAATATTTTGTATTTTTTTGTGTAACATTTTATAAAAAATATAATTACTCAGTATCTGCAGAGTTTAATTACAATACAATTGTAATATATTGCAGCATGTAGGACCACTCAGTACAGGAGAGAAACTGACCAACTTTTTAGTTAGTCATATTTTCTTATCCAGAAGAAAAATAGGTATTATTGGGAGTCAAGGTTTTAAATAGAGACGTGATTTGGGATGAGCAAGAATTCTGATAGGTATATTTTCCAAGACAAGACAGAAACCAGCGGGGTAGCTCGTTCTTGTGACAAAGTCACATATTTTTGCTTGTGTTTAAGTTATACATATTTATTATGCCTGCCACCATTCGATATTTATTCCTTCACAGTGAATAGATATATATTCCAGCAAGAGCAGTCACATTATTTTGATTTTAGCAGTGATCAAATATTTTTAAGCGACCTGGTCCGATATTTATGCAAATTAGTGAAATACGATATTTATACCGCCCACAAAGCATCACATATTTTTACCGGCAAAGTGTCATCATATTCTTACGATCTCAATGGCGAATCAGATATTTTTGCACTACTGCCCACCGTCATATATTTATGCTGGTGACTGTACATCGACATTCAACAAACGGAATGCAAATTCTTTACGTTGAAATAAATTTTTGATTTCTGATTAAGTCGTTAAGCCAAGTCAGAGGCCTTAGGGCGGCTTGAAAACTTCTGATAGTAAGACCAGCCACTAGTCTTACAAACCTCCACCAATCCGGACTTGGCCCCCGTGGTGGAGTATGGCCTGTACCTTCCTCAGGGAAGAGCCTTGCCCCTCGGTGGGGACATAATGGGTTGATGATGATGATGATGATTTCTGATTAATAGGCGGGCGTCCCAGCCGGTCTGCC
The DNA here is from genome assembly GCA_947310845.1 of Yponomeuta plumbellus. Classification (NCBI taxonomy): domain Eukaryota; kingdom Metazoa; phylum Arthropoda; class Insecta; order Lepidoptera; family Yponomeutidae; genus Yponomeuta; species Yponomeuta plumbellus. The sequence goes on along the minus strand of OX371220.1, from coordinate 6,316,812 downwards.
GCCGCGGCTTTGTGCGGTGTGCGCTTGGCGGCTCTTAAGTCACGCGCGGTTTCGGCAAGCGGCTATCGTTGCACAGACTCGTCTAGTTGAAGTTCTGGGTGCCAGCCATCAGGTATGACTCGCGTTCACAGATCTTGCTTCACAGAGTTAGAAAAGCTAGAAGAAAAAAAAAGAAGTTTTTTAACCTCGTGTGGCCCAATGTCAAATAAAATGTACAAAAACATATTGTTTTAGATAGATAGATAAATGTACCTAATATTTCTTCTAATATATATAAAATTCTCGTGTCACCACTAACCGTGTTAGTGCGCATACTCCTCCGAAACGGCAAGGCCGATTTTGATGATGTTTTACTTGAATATTCGGTAGGTCTGAAATAGTGCGATCTAGTGATTGTGTTGTGTGATTATTATTAATGCCCCGGACACAGGTTTCCCCAAGATGTTTTCCTTCATCGTTAACGATTTTTATTGCTACTGTGACTTCACAACTGTACGTAACCTATAAATAAAACCGGCACATGCCAGGCTTCGAACCCAAGACCTTCCGAACGGGAAGCCGGTGTCTTACCGCTCCGCCGACACCGCTTTTACAATTAACTCCTAATTTGCAGAAGCATCAATTCAATGAAAAACTTGTACGAGTATTAGGTACTTAAGCAATCTTCAGATTTGAACTAATGTTTACAGGTAACGCCCCAACATATAGAAGAAATAGGCCGGCTGAAAAACGAGCACCTAACACGACTTTCATACAAGCATTACGATCCACAGTATTACGATCCGAGCCAAGAAAATGACGATATAAACCCTCTACTATGTGACAGTACCAACACTTTGTCTTTGCACGAAGTCAACATCGATTTAGAAGGGAAAGAATACGAGAACGAGACGCAGGACTCAATCAAAAGCGAAGCCCATTCCCCAAGGAACAGCGATGAAAATCCCATAGCAGATACTCAAGAAGATAATACCTTCTCCAGCGACGACGATCGGCCAATACTCCGGCCGAAAGTCGGCAAAAAGACCGAAAACAAAGAAAAAAGTTTTGAAAAAAGAACCGCAAAAAAAAAGAAAAACGTCTCATTAAAGGAACCTAAAACCGACCGGCGAAAAAAGGTGTTAGGAGACGACTTAGACGGCAAAATCTTTGCGTCCTCACACTTGGACGCCGAGGAGCAAATATTGGAGTTCCAGAAGCGAATGCTGAGCTCCAATTACAAAAACGCGGTGTACAAGTGCGCTTCGTGCTACAAGGGATTCTTGGACGAGGACGCGTATAACAATCATATGGTGCGGCATACGGATGTGAGTATGGTGATCAGCTGTTCCATACGATCTAATGCCTGGTAATAATCCCTGGGGGGCAGTCCTGGGTAGTAATTTTTTTACCTTTACGAAATCTCGAATAATGTAATTAGTAGTGTGAAATCTCGAATAATAATTACATTATTCGAGATTTCATACGGAACCCTAAACTTTTTGAAACTCCAATATTACTCACGAATAATGTAAGTAGCTTTTTTCAGAAATTTGAATAATTTTTAAAATCGGCTAAGTAGTTTTTGAGCCTATTCATTACAAACATACACACACACAAAAATACAAGTCTTTCCTTTTTATAATCTACTAGCGACCCGCCCCGGCTTCGCACGGGTGGCAAAAACGTTTCCGTGGAAATAGCTATAATTAGTTCCGTGGAAAATTCCCGGGGTAGTAATTTTTTTACATTAACCTGTAACCCAAGGTTACATTATTCAAGATTTCGTACAGAACCTTAAAATTTTTGAAAATCCAATATAGCATATGTTACTCGCGAATAATGTAGCTTTCTAATGGTGAAGAATTTTTTAAATCGGCCCATTAGTTTCTGAGCCTATTCATTACAAATATACACACACACAAAAATACAAATCTTTCCTCTTTATAATATTAGTATAGATAGTATAGCCGTCTGTACTCTTAGATTAAGAAATTCCTGTGTAATTTCCTTTTTTATGTACAATACAGTGTTCTCTATCTATCTATCTATAGAAGTATCTAATAGATGATAAACAAGAAACTTTTTTACGGTAGTAAAATGCGGATGGGGTTGAAAGGTTCTTGAATGGAGACCACACATCGGCAAGCGCGGCGTAGGACGACGAGCCACAAGATGGACAGACGATCTCATCCAAGTGGCAGGGAGACGCTGGATGCAAGCCGCTTCCAACCGGTCTTTTTGGAAATCCATGGAGGAGGCCTATGTCCAGCAGTGGACTTCTTGTGGCTGAATGATGATGATGAAATGTTTTCTTTCCCGATTTTTACCGCGTCTAACCTCTCAGCAATGCGGTGCGCACGAGTGCGGCATATGTCGGATCCGCTTCAAGCAAGCGCACTCCCTCCGAAACCACGCCACATCGCACGCGCAGAAGTTTACCTGCAAGTGCTGCCCCTACGTCACCTTCAGGAAGTGAGTATACACGGTGTCTCATTTCACATGGTCCAAACGAAATTCATAGATGGTACTAAAGGCTATGCAAATAACCCCCATGTATGTTCAGCCAAAGTTATCGAGATATAATTTTTTTTCGTATTTTTAACACGTTCCCAGAATTTGAATTACCATGCCGCATCGCACGCGAAATGTTAACTTTGAAGTACAAACGCTCATGCCTGTATCCCAGAGGGTTAGGCGGAGACAAGAGAATGCCACTCGCAAATGTGGCCTCGATCCTGACAGATCACTTTCGCTTCATCGACATTCAGTAGTGGCCGGTTTCGGGTACTTTTCATCTTGCCCTTTGCTAATACGTCGACTATTTGGTCGTAGTATGTCCGCCTGGGGCGGCCTTTCTAATATTGCCCCTAATCCCCCAGTTTCAGATGTCACCTTTTTCGTACGGATTTGGATAAGCACAGCAAAAAATCAAATCTAGGACCTGAGCCAAATTAGGAAACCCTGTGTAGTAGAATAATTCCCATAGGGAAGCCCCTATCCTTGCTTCACCCTGTATAATGTTTTTTTACTACAGACAAACAGCTAAACTGCACGAAGAATGGCACAACGGGACGAGGTACCAGTGTCCGCATTGCCAAGAAGAGTTTCTGTAAGTAATGTACAGTTCATGCAGTACGAATGTAATGGATGTAAAGATGAAAATGCACTGATTTCGATGTTATATGGGATTTCTGAATTGAAAATTTCCCTAAGTAAATACTTAACCGTAGTGCTGTCTCTTCAAATTTCTTAGAAAAGAGTGTGACAGAACGTTACTTAAGTATTAATTTAGTGAAATTTTCAATTCATAAAACCCGCCCATACATTATGCACTAGAGAAAATGCAATTTTATAAGATCTTTCTTACAAATATTTATTGCCCTAATATTTAATTATTCACTTTAATGATATCATAACGTTAGTGTTTATATTTTCTTAAACATTAACATTCGTGTCTACCTAAAAGGAACAGCGCAAAAAAATAAAAACAGATATCATTTTATACTGTAATCGGTAAGAACATAATAAATGCAAACATGAAAACGCGGCTCCGCGTTCGAAGCGCGCAATGAATGTGAACATGAAAACGCGTCTCCCCAGCAAATTCACCACCTACATGGGTCACGTACGGATCAAGCACCCTTCGGACTGCGTTTGCCAACTGTGCGGCTACTCCTTCGTCAGTGAGAAGGGACTCCGGCTGCACACGAAGCTAAAACATCGGCTGGACGAAGAGTCTGTAAGTATAACGAAGAATCTGCAAGTAAGGAACCGAAGTACCTGTTAAATCACACACATAACACAAGAAACATGTACAAAATTAACATTTTTTTCTTTTAAAATTACCGCAATCATGAAATCTTATCTTATACTTCGACTCTGATGTATTAAGTTTAAAATTATTTTAGAAAAGATGGTCTGAATGGATTTTTTTTTCCGCTGCCTTTTTCTCCACTACAAATGCGGCTTGAAGGCAGCGGCTTACATAGTACATTGACATAGCAAACAGAATGGAAATTCTTTACATAATCTAACATTTACATACAGGCACATACATTGCTTCTGGGCCCACACTAGGATACCCTGTGTCGTGGGAACCAGAAACAGTGACGTCACAAACATGTAAACATCCAAGACCTGGGTTTGTTTTTCTTTTGTCCCCAGCCGGGATTCGAGCCGTTACGTTGAAATAAATTACTTTGATTTGATTTAATTTCAAACCAGTAGGTACATAGGAAATTATTTCTACAGATACCTCGTGTCGTGCTCTATTGTCACCCGTCTGCCCTACAGGTCATACCGGCGGACGGGCCGTACTGCGAGCGGTGCGGGGTTCGATTCCTGTCCGGGGAGGCATTGAGGCGACACTTGCAAGTGTCCGCCCGACATCACGAGGGAGGCGAAAGGTGTGTGAGGGGGGTCGGATGGTGGGGGAGGGGGGATGAATATTCATTACAAACATACACACTCACAAAAATACAAATGTTTCCTCTTTATAATCTTCTAATATATAAAATATCACGTCTCAATGTTAGTGCGCATACTTCTCCGAAACGGCTTCACCGATTTTCATGAAACTTTACATGTATATTCGGTAGGTCTGAGAATAGGTTGTTATCTATTTTTCATACCCCAATCTGGCAAAACAACGTTTGCCGTTCCAGCTAGTCTAATATATAAAATTCTCGTGTCATAATGTTAGTGCGCATACTCCTCCGAAACGGCTTGGCCGATTTCAATGAAATTTTATATATACAATCGTTAGGTTTAAGAATAGGTTGTTATCTATTTTTGACAGCCCAAAGGGGAAAAAAAATTACTTGGCGAAACAACGTTCGCCGGGGCAGCTAGTATTAGCATGTATTAGTATAGATTGTTAGTCTATATTATGTTACGTTTTATAATCCGCAGCGACGCAAAGCAAGCGCCACAAAAGAAGCCACGCAAACCTAGAGAGAGCAACGACTGCGCCAGAGAGACTGCTGATTCCGAAAAGAAGAGGAGACGATCCGTCGCTGTGAAGCCGGAGGGGCCTATACCGTGCGAGCAGGTCAGTAGCTTAGATTCATCATCATCATCATCATCATCATCATCATCATCATCATCAACATCAACCCATTATGTCTCCACCGAGGGGCACGGGTCTCTTCCCTGAGGAAGGTATAGGCCATACTCCACGGGGGCCATGTACGGATTGGTGGAGGCTTGTAAGACTAGTGGCTGGTCTTACTGTCAGAAGTCTTCAAGCCGCCCTAAGGCCTCTGACTTGGCTTAACGACTGCCATCTATCGACGGCTGCCGGCACCAACTGCACGGAACCGCTCGGAAAACTGCCACAAGCGTTAGTCATAGACGGTCACCCAAACATACACTGAACGCGCCCTATGTTGCTTAACCATCGTGATCGTTTAAGATCACTCAGGAAGCCGGGGCTACGAGCGAAACTTTTTAATTAGGCCAATGTAATACGTAAACTTCTAATAGGTACTATACTACACACTAAAGTCTGATTTTGAATTCCGTAGAATTCTGACAGTTATCATTTTTTGACATGTCAGAGATTAGAAACCTTTTTGGCCGGGCACATTTTTCAATTTCAATACGAGTGTGAACATCTGAGTCTACACATTCAAATTGTTAGTGAATGTATCCATTTTATAAAGTGTGGAGCTCCAAATTAAAAGAGAATTTAAGGCGAGTGACAATTGTGTCCCTGTAAAAAACTGTAAAAAAGTACAAGTAAAGAAAACATATTTTTATTAAAATATCTAATCATCATTAATACTAATATCATCTAATATCACTATCTTCATCATCAGGATCATCGCTGGCATGAATTATTAAGAGAGATAACAGCGGCATACTTCACTTTTTTAAAAAGGTTTACGAAACCTTGAATTAGTAGGCAGTGATGCCAGCTAAAGAATAGAATAAAGTAATTAAAGTTAATTCGATATATTGTTCGTGATATTGAAATATTTGTTATTTTTGTATTAGGTCACTTGAGTAAGTTAACCTTTTTGTTACCTACAAAACATACGTAGTATTTTATTTTTTATTGCCCTCAAATGGGTCAAATTTGTCCCTTTTTCGGTGGAGAACTTTTTCAGTAGCAACACTTATGAAATGTCAGAATCCTACGGAATAAAAAATCAGACTTTAAATTAATTATGATATTTCATAAATTATTTGCCATTATTATGAAAATAACTTTACCGAACACTTTGACAGTGCAACATTCAGTTGGAGGACTCGCGAGCGTACTACAAACACTTCAGGCGCGCGCACCCCGACAAGAATCGAACCAACTACCCCTCCATGAAGTCGCCGTGTATGTGCGAGCGGTGTGGCCGGATGTTCCAGGTAATTGACAACAGACAAAGGCATTTATGCTGAATCAGAAATAATTAGGTCCATAGGGGTGATTCTCAGAAAATGGCTTAAATTGCATAATTTCTTTGGCGCTTTTATTTTTTCATGTTAACTCAATAAAAAGTAAAATAATATGTATTTATCTTTTCTAATCTAAAGTATTCTTTTTAAGCAGTATTCACAAATAACCGACGAAATGGATATTGCCGCCTTTGATATTAGATGACTCATATAAATACTCCAGGGAAAGAGATGAAATTGTCAAGCAACAAATATTTTGAGATATCGCATGTTTAAAGTTTTACCCTGCCTATAAGCATCTATAAGTTATACCTATAAGCTTATATTTAAACGTCAAGAACTCTATGACTAATTATGTTTTTACCCTGTTCGATTTATCATCGTATAGTACCGGAAATTCCCTACAAAATTACATTCACAGATTAGTTACGAAAAAAAGTGACAAGGTCCTCTTTTTTTTTCCTGGAGTCTATTATTGTAGGTTTATTGGCCCCTGAAGATTGTATTGTAACATTTTATTGTAGGTTTTGGTGGCATCTACTACAACATATTATGTTACCTTTTATTGAGTTAATAGAATAAATTATGCAGTTCTGAGAATCACCCTTGAGCGAACGAAAGTCGTCGACATAGCCCAGCGGATTAGTAAGTGGAAGTGGCAGTGGGCGGGGCACATAGCACGAAGAACTGATGGCCGATGGGGCCGGAAAGTACTCGAATGGAGACCACACATCGGCAAGCGCAGCGTAGGACGACCAGCCACAAGATGGACAGACGATCTCATCCAAGTGGCAGGGAGACGCTGGATGCAAGCCGCTTCCAACCGGTCTTTTTGGAAATCCATGGAGGGGGCCTATGTCCAGCAGTGGACTTTTTGTGGTTGAATGATGATGATGATGTGCAAGTGATATACGGCACCTTGCGATGGGATGTATGACCGTAGACATGAGTATAGGTACTTATGTCTACGGTCATACATCCCATCGCGTTGCCGAGATGAAGGATCTTGCACAGAACAAAAAAAAAAGAGTAGAAATAGTGACATGACCTATCAGTAGGAAAACCAGTGTGACCAAACTCACACACACAAATCAAAAGCACACTGTGAATACCAAGCTGCCATTGGCAAATAAAGGCAATTCTGAAAAGGTCTACATCACAAAAGTTCCAAGTAAAATATGAACCTTTTCAATCATATAAACAATGATCAAAATCAAATGATAATTATGAAATTAAGTTTGACATACGATCTTTGCTTTGTAGTACCGCTACTCTACATTAGATGGAACTACCGCCGCGTGTGATCGTCGAGAAGCTTTAAGTTTTATGCCATAAAGTCGAATATTGAAAAATAACTATCTGCTATGTTGCTACTCAGGCTAAGGATGGGACATATTGCCATATCGACAAATTATAGAACTGTTTCATAAAGCGACAGTTGAAAATGAATTTGTTATGACAATGTTTCTTAATCATTATTTTTTTTAGTAGCTACATTGACAAAGTAACATAATGTATTCCCTTCTGCCAAACTGTACCACAGTTCGACGTAAATTACGCAGCCGGCTACCATATTAACTGTCCTTCTGGATGATTGGCTACGCAATGTACCTAAAATGGAATTCTCATAATCTAACCATAGTCGCTTTATGAAACGAAGCCCAGCAAACTTATCGTGTACAATTTATAGAGAATAAGAAAGCCTATCTTTCTTAAATATACAGTGTGTCCCTGGATAAAGTGCAATCCCGAAAGGGGATGAAACTAGACCATGAATCATTGACTAGAAAAATATAAAAAAAAATTATAAAAAATTATTGTAGGATTTATTGGTATTTTAAGATTTTCATGTTTCATTAAGCACTCTATGAACAAAAGTATTGATTTCTTCCAAAATAATGGGTCTATTTCTTTGAAATAAAAAAAAAACAGTATGTCTAATACCTGGCGATGACCATGAAATAATAAATAGTCCGCAAAAAAGTAACTATCTTGGGTAAAAAAATGTATTTTTATAAACAAAATGATTTTTTTAGACGTTTATTTTAAAAAACTTCAAATTACTAAAAAAATGTGCCCTATAACTATGTAATTTTATAGCTTACTTTTATTCTTTACCATTTTAGCTTCCAAATAAAAAAAACAATGTTCTAACTAAAAAATTGGCTAGGTAGGAGTTATTTACATTTTAGTAGGTAATAAAAGTCAGACTTTAATCACAATAACTTTATTAATAAAATTATCCGTAATTTACAATTTTGCATTTTTATTTAATGCATTAAATGTTCAAAATGGCCTCCTCGATTTTGCAAGCACATTACTGCACGAATATTAATTTGGTTAGTGGCTCTGCGAATCATTCCTGGATCATTTTTAATGTCATTTGCGCACTGAATTATTCGGTCGTGCAACTGTGCCTCGGTATTTATTGGCGTGCTGTATACTCTTTGCTTCATGACATCCACCGGTTCGGGTAATTTTCGTTCAAAAATCGCCGCACCTCCCGCCCATAATGTGCAGGACATCCATCCATTTGGAGATACATACGCCCACGCCGTCTCGTAGCCAGGGGAACATCTTCCATCAACATGGGTAAATTTTGTAGTAATTCTAAAAAACGTTCAGCATTTAGGGTTCTGGGTAAAATGACTGGACCAATTAAAATGTCGTCGATTAAGACTGCCCATACGTTTATTGAAAATTTTACTTGAAAAGTAGATGCCCGCTTCAATCGTGGATTTTCGTGAGACCACTGGTGCAAATTTCTGCAGTTTGTAATGCCGTCTCGGGTAAATGTCGCTTCGTCCATCCAAAAAATGCGTTTGGGAAAATTTGGGTCAGCTCTAATTTTTCTTAGAATCCACGTCGACATTACGCATCTTGGACGATTATCTACATTTTCGTGTAAATGTTGTACTCGTTGGTAATGGAAAGGATGCAATCCCTCCTTTTTCAAAATTCGCCAGACAGACGTCTTCGATATGCCATGACGCAACGCTAATCGTCTTATGCTTGTTGTAGGGTCAGCAAACAGATCGTTTAAAATGGCCTCTTCTATCGCATTGTCAATAACGACAGCTGGTTGCTCACGGCGATCTCGTGCCAAACCAAGTCCAATGTTGGAGAGCCTCCTATGAATCTCTTGAAAATTTCGAGCTGAGGGTATGAGTCTGCCCGGGAAAGCATTTATGTATGCAGTCCGAGCTACTGTTGTGCGACCATGTGACATGCCATAATAATAATGCATGTCGGCTATTTCTCGAGGTGAGAACTCTGTCAATCGCGGCATTTCGTCAACACTTAACAGCAGAACAGGAACAATCCAAACGTAACGAACAGTAGAAAACGTAACAGTCAACAATGTAACAAAAACTTAATAACAAATCAACGAGAACACAATGCGAGAGCGAGAACAGTAGTAGCAGCGGCGAGAATATCGGAGCGACTGTGTAAGTCCTGTTTCGAACCCCCTGCCTCCCCTCCCCTCGCCTTCCCTCTACCTGAGTGTAGAACAAAAGGACTGCGACTGCCGAAGGGCACAGAGTAGGACGGAAACAATGGAAAAAACGGTCTCTACCTGCACGGTAACACGATTAGGCTCCACTTTAAAAGTTCGTAGATAGCGTGTTTTTTTAGTTAGAACATTGGTTTTTTTTTATTTGGAAGCTAAAATGGTAAAGAATAAAAGTAAGCTATAAAATTACATAGTTATAGGGCACATTTTTTTAGTAATTTGAAGTTTTTTAAAATAAACGTCTAAAAAAATATTTTTTTTCATAAAAATACATTTTTTTACCCAAGATAGTTACTTTTTTGCGGACTATTTATTATTTCATGGTCATCGCCAGGTATTAGGCATACTGTTTTTTTTTATTTCAAAGAAATAGACCCATTATTTTGGAAGAAATCAATACTTTTGTACATAGAGTCCTTAATGAAACATGAAAATCTTAAAATACCAATAAATCCTACAATAATTTTTTATAATTTTTTTTTTTTTCTAGTCAATGATTCATGGTCTAGTTTCATCCCCTTTCGGGATTGCACTTTATCCAGGGACACACTGTATAAAAGAAGAAACTGACTGATTGACTGACTTAGAATCAACGCAGAGCCCAAACTACTGAACCTAGGGGTTTAAAATTTGGCATGAGAGTTCCTTAGGGAGCCTAGGGGAGCACTAAGAAAGGATTTTTTGAAACTCACCCTCTAAAGGGGTAAACGGCGGTGTTAAAGTTTGTATGGGAGGTAAAAAAAATGTTGTCTGATTTTCTTGAAACTTGAAATAAATACTCTACAACACAATTGATTGAACACGTGTTTCACCGTTTTTCTAAATTTAACCCTTAAGGGAGTGAACGGGGTTGGATAACTAAAGTCCACGTGGACGGAGTCGCGGGCGTAAGCTAGTTGTATATATTTTTTTGAATTGTTACTTTTATTTGTCTCTTGCTTCTTGTGTGCAATAAGGAATATTCTTTTTTTTACGTAGCCTCGATTGCCACAGAACAGAAAAAAAGAGTAGAAGAAGTGACATGACCTATTAGCAGGAAAACCAGTGTGACCAAACTCACACATAAGCCAAAACCCACACTATCAATGCCAAGCTGCCATTGGTAAATAAAGGCAATGCCGAAAAGGTCTGCATCATAAAAGTTCGACGTAACATATGAACCTTTTGGTGATATAAACAACGATCAAAATCAAATGATAATGATGAAATTAAGTTTGACATTAGATCTTTGTTCGTAGTACCGCTACTCTACACTAGCTGGAAATCCCGCCGCGTCTGACCGTCGAGAAGTTTTATGTGATAGACCATAAAGTCGAAAATTAAAAAACAAGTATGTGCAATGGTGCTTCTCAGCTATGGATGGCCTATCGACAAATTATAGAATTGTTTCGTAAAGCGACAGTTGATATTTAATTCAATTACAATTCGATGTAAATTACGCAGCCTGTTAGTATATTAACCTACCTTCTGGATGATCGGCTACGCAACGTATATGGAATTCTCATATGAAACTAACCATAGTCGCTTTTGAAACGAGGCCCAGCAAACTTATCGTATGTATAGTTTGTTTATTTTTTTATTTATTTATTTAAAATGACATTTGCCAACGAAAGTCACGAGACTTCCCCATAGATTTATGGAGTAAGCGTTGATTAAATTATCTAGACCCCCCCAGATGATTTTACTATACGAGCACATAAAATCATCTAACTTTGAAATTATGCATGATGGTTTAGTTTTGATGACAATACGCCAATCTATACTTATAAAAATGACATGTTTTTTTGAACTTAAACTTTCGGCACAACACATTGTAAACATTTAGTCCGGATCTACTTACGGGTGTTGTTTTATCGGACGAGTCCGACTAGGTTTCGCTCCGATACGCAGAGCAGTGAGTGGGTGGTGAGCAGAGACGGACCTTGCGTCGTTCGGTTGCTCGTCTCAAAATGGGATGGGTAAGTTGATCCGGATTAAAAGTTTACAAAAATAACATGATACTGCAGTCAGGACCACATTCTCGCAAAGGAACTAAACAGCGTCAAGGAACATGATCAATAAATTTTGCGCAGTATCAAAAATAATTGCAACTAAAAATGTGTTAAATAATAATAATAATAATAAAAGATGATAATAAACACTTACATACAGGCACATACATTGCCCCTGGCCCCACCCTGGGATATCCTGTGTCGTGGGCACCAGAAACAACGACGTCACAAACATGTAAACAAACAAGACCTGGGATTGTTTTTTGTCCCCAGCCGGGATTCGAACCCGGGTAGTCAGATGCACTAACCACTGCGCCACAGAGGTCTTCAATTAAAATAAAATAACGACAATTATTTTCCCAAAGTACCTAATAAGACGCAGGTACTCTACCTAAAGTACCGATAATTATTTATTACTGCTAAGTCATAGACAAAATATTATCGATAGATTTTTATAATGTTGTGTCCCAGCTGAATTGAGTAGCATTTGAGTAGCATTCAAATGTTGACAGAAATTTGTAGAAAAAGTACACAGACTTCGACGAAAATTGAACATTATGTTCCAGTAAATAAAGGTGGTTTTACTTTCTCACTTTCGGATTGCTTTCCTTGTTCATGTCATTGCAAATTTAATTTCTATTAAATTAAATACAATGGAAATACTACTTACCGATGGAATCTTATGGCATGATCGGTACATTTTGGTCCCCAACTTTTATTTTTGTACTGTAACACAGCACAATAAGGCATTTTAGTAGAGTTTTCACAATTGTTTTCTTTACTAGAAGCGCACGGCAACTGAGGTAAGAAAAACTGTCATAGACTACGCTTAGGCAATACATTGCTAATTTGAGGCACGCGGGCACCGCCCACTTACGATTTCTACTCTTTTTTTTTTGTTCTGTGGGATCTTGACAGACACACAGACGGATAAAAAAAGTGTTCCTATAAGTCCCATTCCACTCGCACGTTTTTTTGCGAAGAAAATACGACGGTTGGCGCATCTGCCTACCATGCGAGAGGCATGGCTTAACGTGCCTTGCGAAGCACGGAACCGCTTAGAAAAATGCCACCAGGGTTAGTCATAGACGGTCATCTATCCATGCACTGAACGCGCCCTATGTTGCTTAACCTTCGTGATGGTTTAAGATCACTGAGGCAGCAGGGGGTACGAGCGAATTACTTTAATGGTTTTTTTTTTTAATCTATTTTATTTTCGGAACTTTTGTCACAAGGTGACGATGACAGTTCCATCGTACCCGTTATAAAATTATATCCTAATTAACTATATACATAACAAAAACGACTTAATTTTAGCTTCTTTAGACACATTACAGAGCAAAAAAAAAAACAAATTTAGTCTCTTAACTTAAAATAAAATAATAATTTGGCTGAGTCAGACAAAGGCTCAGCCAATATACTTTGAATGAGTCCTACGTGTAGCCTATTAAGACAGAATTTATCGGCCAGTAATTGTCTCTTCTCTCCGTTCCGAACACATTCCATTAAAAAATGGTAACAGTCTTCTTCAATATCACAAATATCACAGTTTGGAGAAGTAACTTTTTTCATCATGTATGCGAATTTATTCAATGGAATGTGTCCGGAACGGAGTCTAAGTGCCATTACAATTTGTTGTCTTTGCAACTTAGCAGCACCAAACCATGGTATATGAGAAGGTTCACTGACTATAGTTCTGTACCAAATTCCCTTTTCCTTTGAGGTTTCATTAAAGTATTCCTTCCAGTTTTGCCTACCTTGTCTCCTGTATTTACTTAAAATCTCTGACCAATTTGGAAGAATATCAACAATGTCCCCGTCTGTAACAGCTGATTTAGCAAGTCGGTCAGCCTCCTCGTTGCCACTTAACCCAACATGAGCTGGGACCCACTGCAGAGTAATAGTAGTGTTATTATTATTGTATAAATGTATAATTTTACTTATAATTGAATATGAGATAGATATTCCTCTCCCACCAGTAACACATCCAACAATGTGTTGTAAAGCACTTTTGCTGTCAGAAAATATCACAATTTTACTACTACCCACATATTGTGCATATTCGTCATCAACCCATTATGTCCCCACCGAGAGGCACGGGTCTCTTCCCTGAGGAAGGTATAGGCCATACTCCACCACGGGGGCCAAGTCCGGATTGGTGGAGGCTTGTAAGACTAGTGGCTGGTCTTACTGTCAGAAGTTTTCAAGCCGCCCTAAGGCCTCTGACTTGGCTTAACGACTGCCATCTATCGACGGCAGCCGGCACCAACTGCTTAACGTACCTTGCGAAGCACGGAATCGCTCGGAAAAAATGCCACTAGCGTTAGTCATAGACGGTGACCCATCCATGGACTGAACGTGCCGTATGTTGCTTAACCTTAGTGATCGTTTAAGATCACTCAGGCAGCCCAGGCTACGAGCGATTCTGTGCATATTGTATTGCCTTAAAAATAGCTAGTAATTCGATGGACATAATCGAAATACATGAATCAACTTTGAACATGGCATTAGCTCTGCGAAAAGGATCATAATATGCTGCGCCTCTGCCTGTATTGTTCTTAGAGCCATCAGTGAAAATGAAGTACCAACCATTATATTTTTGCTGTAATTCCAATAAAACATTGTGTTTTAGAAGATTGCTTTCATATGAACTTTTAGCGTCAGTTATACATTCTAGGTTATGTTTAACAAATCGGTGTATTTCAATAGAGGACATCCATGTGTCTAAACTGTACATATCTAAAGGATTTGTTGAATAGATATTTTCAGAAATTGTTTTTAACCTTCCTATACTCGCGCGTTGGTCTGTGAGACCGACGAAACACATTTTCGTAATTATTTTTATGCAGGTAAATCCTAAAAATTCGAGTTCCTTGCTAGCTGCCGGATTTGTGGCCAACTTCATTTTAGTGCACGCCGCGCGTTCGTGCGAAACACACGTGTTGTAGCATTCGGCGCCAATCGGTCCATGAGACCGACGCGAGTATTGGTGTAACTTTTTGTGTAAGTATTAATAAAATATATCTAGTGCATTTGTACATTTTTTACAGACTTTGAATACTTTATAAAGTATGTATAGTAAAATGTATGTATGTATGTTGATCTATATTATATTTAGACCAATTTTATCATTCTTTTTTAGGTTATACTTCATATTATTATCAAAATGAACGATGACCAAATCAGGTTGTTGCTGGAGGAATCAAGTTCTGGTTCTAGCTATGAAGACGAAAATGACAGTGAGGTGGAAGACAACGTGGAGGTACAAGAAGAGACATACGACACCGAGCAAGACGATGACAGTGACGAGATATCTGAGGAAGAACACAATGAAAGTTCTCGTGATTTTTACTTGGGAAAAGATGGACAGACAAGGTGGAATAAATCTCCTGCCTCAAACCCAACTAGGCGACGTGCTAGAAACATAGTCACTCAACTTCCAGGCGCTAGAGGAGAAGCTAGAAATTCGAAGGAACCAGGTGAGCTGTGGCGGCTTTTTTTTTCAGAGGGCACTATCAACCTGATAGTAAAGTACACTAATGAACAAATAAATCGATTGAAACATAATTTCACAAGAGAAAGAGACTGCGCCGATACAGACAACATTGAAATTGAAGCTTTTTTAGGCCTTTTACTGTTTGCTGGAGTCAGAAGAAACGGCCGTCTAAATGCCAAAGATTTTTTTTAAACGGACGGGTCATCCCCGGAGATATTTCGATTGACTATGGGCTGTACCAGGTTCTTTCTATTGATGCGTTGTCTCAGATTTGACAATAAAGATACACGAGAAGAGAGAATAAAACTGGATAAACTGGCACCTATTAGAGACTTGTTCGATAAAGTTGTGGGAAAGTTCAAAAAATATTACAGTGTGTCTCAGAACGTTACAATTGACGAAAAATTAGAGGCTTTTAGAGGACGTTGTAACTTTCGCCAGTACATTCCATCGAAACCCAACAAATATGGAATAAAAATTTATGTGTTGACAGATGCCAAAATGTTTTATACCCATGCCATGGAAGTTTACGTTGGGAAACAACCAGACGGTCCATATCAACTTGATAACTCCGCTTTGGCTTTGACTTTGCGATTGAGTGAAAATAATCACAATACTGGGCGTAATATCACATGTGATAACTTTTTCACTAGCATTCCATTGATAGATAAGCTTGAGTCTCAACACAAATTGACAGTTATTGGGACGATTCGTAAAAACAAACGAGAATTGCCTAAACAATTCACGGAAATACGAGGAAGAGCCGAAAAGTCCAGTTTATTCGGGCACCGAGGCAATTGCAGTCTTGTATCCTATGTACCAAAAAAAGGCAAAAATGTCCTTCTCGTATCCAGCATGCACGATGATGCCCAGATCAATGAAGATACAGGTAAACCGGAAATTATAATGGACTACAATAGAACCAAAGGTGGAGTTGATAGCGTGGACAAAATGTGTGAAACTTACAACGTCGCGCGTGGGCTAAATAGATGGCCAATGGTGATACTTTACAGCTTGATGAATGTAGCGGGTATAAATACGTTTATAATATATCTGCAGAATAACCCTACCAAGAAAATTTGCCGTAGGATCTTTCTTGAAGCCTTAGCATACGATCTGATCAATCTGCAACTTAGACGACGGGCTCTCATTACATCCTTGCCGAGAACCATAAGGCTCAGGCTCGCCGAAATATGTAAATTAGATGGACCCGAGTCTTCAGCAACATCTAACAATAATAAAGTTGGTCGTTGTGGATACTGCTCGTCAAAAAAAAACCGCAAGACACGTTACAACTGTGCCACGTGCAAAAAATACTTTTGTTTGGAACATGCTGTAACCGTATGCCCTGATTGTTATGGTGAGGCTCAAAAGTAAGCCAAACATAGATAAATATGTCATTTGATATGTTTATTATTATTATTCAGAAGTTTATTTTGTTTTAAAAAAGAAGTTCAGAATTTAGTTTTGTTTTCCTAGCACTTAAGAAAAAAATCTCAAATTCGAAGACTGATTTGTGATAGACTATAAGTCAGTAAAATAATTAATAAATTAAGTATTATTTATACTATTTTGTTTCATTACATCCTAAACTTTGAAAAAATAGTCATAGTTTTTGGGCTTCTTAGTAAAAAAAGTATGTTGTAGTGGTACAAACTATCGGTCTGTGACACCGTGCGCGAGTATAGGTGTTACAAAAATTGGCGCGAGTATAGGAAGGTTAAATATGTATCGGATAGTAATGGTTTCTTTTTTCTAGTCCAATAAGTATTACTGCAAAGTGATGACAATTCGGAAAGGTAAACAATGGTTGGGTTTTCCTGAACCGCTAATGATTTCAAGCAATATTTTGTAGCTAGATACTGTCTTCTTAAACTAAGTGGAGGAATACATAAGTCACTCTCCATAACATAAATGGGAGTGGACCTTATATATCCACCGATAGTTCTCAACGCCTGATTTTGCAACTTATCTAGTTTATATAAATGTACTTTTGCGCTGTTATCGTAAAGGAAACATCCGTAATCTATCCTACTTCTAATAAGAGCTATATACAACCTTCTCAAGTGAATAGGGTGGACGCCCCATCCTGATCCAGCTAAAACCTTTAAAATTTGTAAAAACTTGCATGATTTTTCGTAAGTTTCCTTAATATGTTTCGACCATCGTAATGTCCTATCTAACCAAACCCCCAAATATTTAATACATTCTACAGACTCTAACTGAAGGTTGTTTACGGAGATATTTACGCTTTGTCGAATATGTCCCCTGCTAAATACACAAAATTTTGATTTTGAAAGTGATATATCTAACCCTAAGGGTGTCAGTAACCTAATAAGGCAATTTATGGAGTCCTGTATCATAGAAACGCTGTCACTTATTTTTTTATGATTACTATACAAGACGAAGTCATCTGCATATTGACTTATAAATATACCCTGTATACTTCGGCAGATATCATCTATAGTTGCTACGTTGAAGAGCAAAGGGGATAAAGGATCACCTTGGGCGATTCCTTTGCTTGCCCACCGTACTGGCCCGTGGTTATTGTCGTCGCTTTTAATTTTTAGATATCGCCCATTCAAGAACTCCCAGATATATTTACACATGAGTGAACCAACTTTTAAACGATCTAAAATAATAATTAGAGCGTCGATAAAAACATTGTTATACGCGCTATCTATGTCAATAAAACATGCAATTGTTGAAGTATTTTTGGAGAATCCTATCTGAATAGTTGTAACTAATCGAGCTAGATTATCCAAACAAGACTGTCCCCTCCTGAAACCAGTTGTATGTAAGGAAATTATTTTGTTTTTCTCTAGGAACCACTCTAATCGCTTATTTACCATGGTATGGAAAAGTTTACAAATGCAAGATATTAAAGAAATAGGTCTCAGCCTAGTGTCATTGGCGTTAATTTTAGGAATTGGAACTACTAGTATATGTCTCCATTGTACTGGTACGTAACCGGTTTGAAAAACTAAGTTAAATATTTTTAGAAGATATTCCTTTGCATTAGTAGAAATATAAAACAACATAGAATATGAGACACCATCATCTCCTGGTGAAGTATTTTTTAATTTTAAACTATTTAAAAGCTCCTGAATACTAAAATCTGATTCTAATAATGTATTTAACGATGTGAAGGTCGGACGAACATTAGATGCAAAGTCAGGCGTCAATGATTGCAATAACTCAATTTTCTTTTCATCTGAAGCATATCTTTTAACCTCTCTATATCCCTTCATCCTCCTCATTTTTCGCCACATGTCAGATAAATTCGTAGATTCATCAACACTGCTACAGAAAGAGAACCAACTATCAGATTTCGCGCGTCTAATCATACGCTGAGCCTCAGCTATTTTTCTCTGTAGAATATGTAAATTGTCAGGAGTAGGGTTTCGTCTGAACATCTTCAATGCTAGTCTCCGTTCTGCCACGACTTTCGATAGGCTATGATTCCAGTACTGCTTAGGACAAAATTTTCTAATAGGGTTGGTACAAATTTTGATTATCGGAATACATTTATTGGCTGCTAAGTTAATTTGTTCTAGAAACCAATTATACATGTCCTGAGTGGTTTCATACATAACAGGCTGAGAAAATAAAGTATTTGTATAATCAGTGTACTGATCCCAATTAACTTTGTCAAAATTTCTTTTTTCAATAAAATGTAATCTATCTTTATAACTTAGAGAATATTTAATAATTAAATGGTCACTTCCGAGACTTTCATTTGTAACGTCCCAAGTCATGTTAACAGCAATATCCGTTGAACAAAACGTAATGTCAGGTGAAGTCTGCTGTAAGGTTCCGCTAACTAGCTTTATTCTTGTAGGCTTATTATTGTTAATTGAAACATAACCGCAATATAAGGAGCTATCGAATATCTGTGTTCCCCGAGTATCTGTTTTGTTGGACCAGCAGACATGGTGACCATTGAAGTCACCAGCTATCACGCAATTAGATTCAGATAACGAAAATATTTCATCCCAATCGGCAGATGTAACCCGCACGTTTGGAGGACAATAAATAGAGTATACACTTTTTAACAGTTTACAATTAGATATAGAAACTCTGATGACTTCAATATTCTTATTATTAATACTAATAGGGTTTATAAAAGCTTTGATGGACTTGTGGACTATAATAGCAACACCACCATATGAATCGTATCTGTCTTGTCTGAATATATTATATGAGTTAATATTTAGTCTACTTTCTGGTTCTAGCCAGGTTTCACTGACTAAGCTTATGTGTATTTTTTCCCTATTCATTAAAGCTTCAAAATCTGTAACTTTAGACCGAAAACTTTGCGAGTTCCACTGGAAGATATTAATCACATGGTCTTTCATTGCACTAGCCATTGTTAATCATAGATAATATACTCTGAAGTAATCGCCCTTCCGTAAAAAAACAGGAAATAAACGCAATAATCTTCTCCATCACTATCTGGATAATATTGTGAACCTTGTCTTGAAATGATTCCCTTGAAAGTAAAATGTCCTTTAATTTTTTCAATAGGGTGGGGTCTTTATCCTTGCGATCCTTTGTACTTGTTTCCTTTTCTTCCTGATGTATTTCTACTTCTATCTCAGCCTCATATTCTGGTACCCTATTTTCGAGGACATCTCTCTGTGGCTTCTTTTTATTTCGTGGTCTTTTAATGTTTGTCTTACTCAAAGGGTTTGACGGGAGAGGTTCAGTTTCCATCTCACTATCACCGGGGCATTGGTCCGATACAAGAATGGTCAAATCTTCACCTCGCACTAGAGCATCTCTGTATGATCTGCTTCCAGGACCTCTTGAAGGGGTTTTTAGCATTTTATTGTGAATCTCGCTTGTAATATCTTTATTCACAGTGCCTGTTATCGTCGGCTTTTTCTTTGCGTGGTACATCTCCAAAGCCTTTTTATATGTTGTGTTTTCTTCACACATTATATCTCTAATGTTACTCTCTTTGACAAAGACTGGGCAATTTTTATCCAAGGCCATGTGAGGTCCACTACAATTTATGCAAACATATTCTTTTGTAGTGCAATTGGCATGATCGTTACCACATTTCGGGCACTTAATTTTCTTTGTAGGGCAAAACCCAGCTGTATGTAATATTCATGTTTGCACCGACTACCCGTCTCCTTTTTCCTTCAGAAATTTTTCCATCATAGGGTTGTCTGGAAGAAATTGCTTTTAGCAATAAGGCCGCCAATTGTACTGTTATCTTGTAAATATTTTATGTTTGTGTTTCTCCTCGTGTACAATAAAGAATATTCTTATCTTATCTTATCTTATCTTATGGCCGTATCTCCAGCAACCGGAACACTGGGTCACCGGAAATGTGTATGGATCAACCTTAAACGACATACCGTATGCTGTTACATACGGAGGCAAGGCTGAACTCTTAAACGCAATACGAATAGCACCGCTCTCGACCCATTCACCTGTTTCATTCTTGCGTTTAAGTCGTCGGACAGAGACAATTTCTTTCTCGCAAGAAAAGTTTTCAATAATTTCTTTTTCATCGATATCGAGATCAACTTGCCTCACAACACCATAACAAAGCCTCACCTCACTAGTCAGTTGACATCTGTAGTTTAATTCCATAAGTTTTTCGTTATTTATCAGCTTCTCTGCGTCTGTTTTGTGTTCAAAGGTTATAAACGATTTATATGGGCCTTTTGACTTAATTTCCTTAATATTTTGTATATCCAAAGATCGTAAAAGTTTCGCCAGCCCGAATTGTTTAGGTAAATCGGTTTTTGACGTTAAAACAACCTCGTAGCTCGGACTTGCTTGACTTTTGTCATCTAACCTCTCCCTGGTTGCCTCAGTCAAGAAACGTTTCGCCTTCCTTCGACGTTCAACAACCGTGAAACCGTCATTACCCTCAGTACCTTCTTCTGTTTCGTCGCTCAACGACCTAGGACGTTTTTCGGGCATCCGCGAACCACTAGCCTCACAATCCATTTCTCCACACTCGTCGATTAATCTCTGAACCTCCTCACTTAAGACACTAGAACTAGATGAGACATTATCGTCAGACATGATCGCTGGATTCACTCATGGATACAACAATACACGCGAGTAAGCCGTGCTGTTAGTAGATTGTAAACAATATCGCCTGACCGTAAACAAATAGCGAAATGCGTGCGTCGGACTCCGCTAATCACGCGCGACTGCTTTTTTAATGGTTTCTTTATTTTAAATTCAGTAGATACACTTATAGTTTCCTCCAACTAATAATTTAATTTGAATCGCTCGTAGCCCCGGCTGCCTAATAATTTGATCTTTTCGTGAATAGCCAATATTCACATTTTTTATGTAAATGCTTTCAATCATCCCAGACGCTCGCCCTTCTAGTGGACCACTTGGACGTCCACTCGGGCGAGAAGCATTTCCGCTACGCGCTGTGAAAGTAGCGACTAGTAGCCTTCGTCCACGCGACAGCTTTTTGTCGCAGGCCTTACTCCTACCCAACTGAAAAGTGGTTTTTAATACAGCTCCTCAAAAAGTGGCGTATTGCAGGGACATATAGCGTTCGGGATGTGGGCTATTACATACTCGAGCTTTTTCTTTAACTGTCAAAATAGTGTCTATTAAAAAGAAAAAAAACCGGCCAAGTGCGAGTCGGACTCGCGCACCGAGGGTTCCGTACAAACCTGCAAGGTTCAACTTGATAGCTCTACGCGTTCATGAGGAAAAAAGTAATAAGTTTATATTTATTAAAAAATATATATTTTGTAATGTAACTAAAAATTTAAGGTTTTCGGAATTTTTCCTTTATGTGTGCTATAAAACGTTGCTTCATGCCAAATTTCAAGATTCTAGGTCGACTGGAAGTACCCTTTAGGTTTTGATTCCCTTGCGAGTACTTGCGAGTTTCAAAATATGCAGCTTAAATTGCTGTTTCTTTTGATTGCGTTGACATAGAAGTTAGATTTTGTTACAGCTTAAAGGTATTATAGACCTGAGTATTTGGTATGAATTTCAATTTAATACCTCTACGCGTTTATGAGGAAATGGGTAGTAAGTTTAAAATTATTAAAAAATAATATATTATGTGATGTAACTAAAAATTTATAGTTTTCGTAATTTTTCCTTTATCTATGCTATAAGACGTTGCTTCGTACCAAATTTCAAGATTCTGAGTTCACGGGAAGCACCCTGTAGGTTTTGATTCCCTTGCAAGTGTCGAAAATTTGCGGCATAAACGGCTGTATCTTTTGATTGCGTTGGCTTAGAAGTTTGATTTTTTCACAGCTTCAAGGGACAGTAGACCTGAGTAATTGATATAAATTTCAGCTTCATACCTCCACGCGTTCCTGAGAAAAAGGGTCTTGACAGACGGACGGACGGACGGACAGACGGACAACAAAGTGATCCTATAAGGGTTCCGTTTTTTCCTTTTGAGGTACGGAACCCTAAAAACCAACCACGAAGTTTTTACTAAAAAAAATCATCGTACATATCGCACACTTGCAAGAACAACGTGTTATTTCGGAACCCTTACGTTACATGAGAGCATTTTTTTTAAGGTTTCAAAGTAATGGCCGAAAGAGATAGCGCTGTAACGTGATGCAGTGTCTCTTTTGCTCATTATTCCGGCGTTTTCGGATTATATAAAATCGCGTTATATAAAAGCGGTGGTGGCGTAGTGGGGTTGACCCTTGCTTCTCGATCATGAGGGTCTGGGTTCGAACCACGCATGTACCAATGACTTTTAGTTACGTACATTTGTTTGTACAGCAACACCATTCGCTGATAAATTGTGCCCGGATAACGGCGACAGGCTTGCCACTTGTCTCGTTTGGGACCTAATAAACTCGGCAAAACGTGGGTCCAGTTCTAGAGACTGGTGCCTCTGCCTACCCCTTCGGGGATAACGGGCGTGAGTTTATTATTTTTATTATAAAATCGCGCTAAAAAAAAACTATGATTTAAAAATGGTTTTTTTTTCGAAATATCACGTTGTTCTTGCAAGGGTGCGATATACTATTCTATCTTCCTAGATGCTTGCCCTTCTAGTGGACCACTTGGACGTCCACTCGGGCGAGAAGCATTTCCGCTACGCGCTGTGCGGGAAGCGCTTCCAGCAAAAGCAGTGGCTAGTAGCCCTCGTCCAGGCGACCTCTTTTCTTCGCAGGCCTTAGTCCTACCCAACTGAAAAGTGGTTTTTAATACAGTTCCTCAAAAAGTGGCATATTGCAGATAGCGTTCGGGATGTGGGCTATTACATACTTGAGCTTTTTCTTTAACTGTCAACTCAAAATAATGTCTATTAAGAGGATAAAACCAACCAAGAAGTTTTTACTAAAAAAAATCATAGAAGTTTTTTTGATTCGTGCAAATATTTCTAAAAAGAAGCTACTAATTTGTTTCATTATCAGATTTAATGATATCATTCAATGAGTTAGGTTAAGTTTCATTTCATTTCATATCCATAAAAGAAATCTACTGAAACCTACTAAATCTGATTATATTCTTTTTTTTTAATTTCTTTTCGAGTTTAGTTGAGTTTATTGTGTTTTTGTTGTTACATTAAATTGCTTAATTTTTTCGCAACTGTATTAAAAATAGGTTGCGCACTCGTAATGAAATGCACTACTCTGTCTTCCCAGACGCTCGCCCTTCTGGTGGACCACTTGCACGTCCACTCGGGCGAGAAGCGTTTCCGCTGCGCGCTGTGCGGGAAGCGCTTCCAGCAAAAGCAGAGGCTGGTTGCGCACGCGCACGTGCACAGCGCGCGGCGCCCCGCCTACGCCTGCGCCGTCTGCGGGAAGCGATTCAGCACACACAGCAACCGACAGCGGCACGCGTTTGTGAGTGCTCTCGACAAAATTACACGTGCCGTCCCAAACGGTTTACTAATGTATTGCCGAAAATCGTTTCCCGAAGTATTACTTCCCAAACTATTTTCCGCAAATTATCACTTGGCAAAAAAACATTTCTCAAAACAACTTAAAGCAAATAAACAATTAGCAAAAGTTATTATGGCAAGTTATTGTTTACTTGGTCAAAATTCATTTTACCAAAGAGGCAACAAGAGGCAAGGTAAGAACGCATCAAAGTCGAGTCTGTTTTCGATCTTAGATAGAGAACCTAACGCTCCAACGCGCTCCGCTTCGCTACGCGCGTCGTCGCACCTATATTTCTGTTGTCACGTATTCTTTACATCGCCGACCCCCCGTTCCATTATTTGAAAATAACACTTGCCAAAATAAAACGTTAGCATAATAAACGTTTGTCTTAATAAAACTTGACGCAGTAAAATTATGCGAAATGATAATTTGACCAAATGAATAAAATGCGAAATGAAAACTTGCTAAAGTTTCATTTGGGAAATGAAACTGATGCCATAAGTTTATTGGGAAGTAAAATTTGGCGAAAAATACTTTGGCCAAACGGCGGTATCCCGTCCCAAAAACTTTCAAATTCAAATTCAAAATTTTTTATTACAACTTAAAGAATTTACATTCTGCTTGTTGAATGTCAATGTACATACAGTTATGTATAATGTTAGCCGCTGCCTTAGGGCCGTCTGTAGCGGAGAAAAGGGCAGCGAAAAAAAACTCCACTCTGACCATCTTTTCTCAAATCAACTTAAAGCTAATACAAATTAGGTATGAGTGTTTGTATACCAAGAATCTCAAGATCCATGAGTGCAATCAATACAATACTAACACTACACTCTCGCAACTCTTATTGCATGGCCATAAAGATATATAATCAGTTGCCTCAAAACATTTCAAACCTGCCTCTTAGCAAATTTAAAACACAATTATTCAAATTCCTATTACAAAATATATATTATAGTATACAAGAATTTCTCGACGACCCTCATTAAGCAATTTACTTTACAACTGAGTTTTAAGAAGAAAAAAAAAAAGTTCCTGATAATTTAATTACATGTTTGTCATAATAGTTTTAAGTGGTTTTCTATCATAATTTGTAACCTGTTTCTAATATTTATTCGAAAATTCTAAATTTGTTATTTACTCGCAGATTACTCGAGTCTAATATTTGCACACCTTAACCGGTAGAGCATGCATGTTCTTATAAGTTATTTTACCACCTACTGTAATGTATTTACCATGCTTTAGCAAATAAAATGTTTTAACTTTAACTTAACTTAACTTTAACAGAGTGCGTATACTGAGTTTGTTCATTCACTTTCGATAGCGAGAGCGTTTGCGATTTACATAGGAGTGACAAAGAGACAACTATATGGCGCGCTTTGTCACTCCTATACAAATTGCAAACGCTCTCGCTATCGAAAGTGAAAGAACAAACTCAGTATAAGCACTCGGGTCATCATCATCAAGGACCGGAATTCTTCATAGCAAAAATCGAACTGTCATAGGGAATGACCAAATTGTTTTATCGACTGTCGACAAGTAAAAGTCACTTAATGAGTAATTAACATGTCATCGGTAGATGTAGAGCGATCATTTTCCACTCATAAATGGATTTTCAATAAATAAAAAACCAGTTTATTCCGAAAAACCAGGAACAAGTTAACATAGTCCGTTCATTTTATAACATGGATACGTACTTAACTCAAGACAGTGATGAGGACCTCGAACACTTAATTCCAGTCACCAATAAATTGACGGGATTTCAAATATAATATATTTTTAGCAAATTCGAGCGAAAAGTAAAAAACAAGGTGGAATCAATAGTCACAAAATAGTTCTAATTCTGAACAAATTTTCACACGAACAAAAATAATTTCACCAGTGAAAATCTTCAACAATTTAGTAAACAATTAGCAAGAACAAATCAGGAACAAAGTAACGCAAAATAATAACATCGGATGGATCTTACACCAGTTCGGAGCGGAATAAGGGGCGCGCGCTGCCTGTTATACCGTCCAACCACGTGCAGGTCTAATCTCCATTTACGAAAATGAATTTTCTCCTACAATAGATAACTAGCTTTTGTCCGAGACTCCGTCCGCGTGGACTTTAGTTTAAAATTTTGCAACCTCGTTCATTCCCTTGAGGGTTAAATTTAGAAAAACGGCGAAACACGTGTTCAATCAATTGTGTTGAAGAGTATTTGTTTTAAGTTTCAAGAAAATTAGACAACATTCTTTATACCACCCATACAAATTTTGGCAGCCCTTTTCGGCCCCTTAGGGGTTGAATTTTGCAGCTAGTAAATATAGTAAATGTTTTCACTTCTCTTTCAAATCCTGTTTCTAGTGTTTTTGGACAAACTGTATGTGCCTGTGTGTAAATGTTTATGTTTATTCGTTTGTTCCAAGTCGCACACCGGGCTGAAGCCGTTCAAATGCGAGATGTGTGGCAAATGCTTCAAGCACGCCAGCGAGAAGCGCGCTCACGTCAGTTACGTGCACCTCAAGAAACCGTGGCCCAAGCGGGCGCGCCACAAGCGCCCACGGGAACCCTACGCGGCGCCCGATGCCGACAGGTTTGTTTCTTTATACTACACCTGCTTGGAAAGTACCTTGATACTTTATCAAATTTACGGTAGAAAGTACGTCATTGCATATCGAACAAATATGCGGGGAGAAAACGCATCTGAGCGGGAGAGAAGTGTATGAAAATCCATTTCTTACGTGGTTTTTCTTTTTTAATTTTGGGTAAGACCTAACCTAACCTAACCTAACCTAAATATCAAAAGCCAAAAAGTTTTTACAGTGAGTTTTTATCTCCAAGTTCGCAAAATGACACTGGCCACTAGCTGTGTGTTGGATGGTGTCGGGCTGGCAGTGCGACCCTGCGGCGGCGGCGGCGGCGGCAGGATAAACAATTTGAAAAAAGAACATGTGAAAATTGCAGACGCCATTGGCGCCATTTCCAATTTGTGTGTTGTTTGTTTGTTTCGTTTTTTATTTTCCTTGTAGGTGTAGTATAAAGCACTATGTATCACTCGAGAGAAACTGCGATTCCCGATCTCAGGTGTTTTAAAGCCCTCGCCTACGGCTCGGGCTTCAAACGACACCCTCGACGGTAATCGGTCACTTTCTCCTCTCGGTGAACAATGTACTATTGTTTGTTCGTTCGTTCGGTCGGTCGTTCGTTCGTTTGTTTGTTTGTTTGTTTTGTGACGTAGCTAACTAAGTCACCAGCCACACAACGAGCACCACGCAGGCACAGAGTGACAAGACGCCAGCGGATCGCGGGGCGCCGCACGCTGTGACGCCAGTGGGGACACGAATGATGATGATGGTCCCGACCGATTTCGGTCACGGCGACTACTTCAGCTCCTGTTTTGTTGGCGTTGGTGCGCTCGCATATGGCTCCCATAGCCAACCTTTTTTATAAAGGCTCTGCCACATTGCAGACATGTGAGCACACCGTTAAAATAATTATAATTGATCGCAGCAGGTGGACGGGCTCTGCAGGCATCTCTCTTCGCGTCCAGCTCCGATCGCCTAAGAGTTTCAAACTCAAAGACTTTGGTGTTGATAAGAGCCCTCCATTCCTGGCGATTAGTCGCCTGTTGCTCCCATAGCAAGGGCTCTATACTGGACACGAATATAAAAGGCGCAGCGCTAGCTCAGTCGAGCGGCTCCCACGACCAGTAAAGACGTCCACCGTAGGTCCGGTCCCGGTGTGTTTTTAAGGGGTTTCTGGTTCGCTGTGGGAGTCCCGGTAGGGCTTCAGGACAGTCGGAGGGGATCCCGATCTGTAGAGGGTTGAGGAACAGGCGAGGGCACATCGGCTGATCGCCGGAAGCGGTACAGGGGTCCGCCTCTGTGGGCCCATCCGAGGTCAGCCGATCCCGCTCACGAAATGTCCTAGGACGCGGCGTGTTGGTGGCCCGATAGTAGCCACATCCAGATAATAGGGAATCTTGGGAGCGGTATGTTGGGGCTCCCGATATCGGGCGCTCCAGGATCATTGAGAGTCGTAGGCACCTCTCGCCAGGAATAAGTACAGCAGTTAATAATAGTGAGCAAGTCGCCCCTAGTGTCCATCAGTAGTTAAAGTCGTGTGAGTGTCGGTAGTGTAATAAAGACAGTGATAATACAGAGACAAGGGTCAAAACCAGTGGTAGATTAAGTGAGAGACAATTTAAGTATGTAGGGTTAATTATGTAAATATCTGTGTGTATTAAATGGTGACGGTTTTTGGGATCCAAGCGTAATCATTTGTGAGTAGTCCCCATAGGCATCCCATAAAGCGCCAACCCGGGTAGTATTTCACCGGGTCGCGCACAAACCTAGCCCCTCAGGCAGAGCACCTCAAGAGGTTAGTGTTACAGTTTGTTTGTTTGTGTGTGTGTGTATGTGTGTTTGTTTGTTTTATTTCGTCTGCTTACTGCTCAAACATAATATCTATCTTGACCTGAAATTTTAGATAATGATTTTGTTTGTGTCTGCGTGCGCGTGCGCGCGCGTGTGTGTGTGTGTGTGTGTGTGTGTGTGTGTGTGTGTGTGAGGGTGTGTGTGTGTGTGTGTGCGTGCGCTCGCAGTTCGTGCGTCTGTTCACACGTTCGTTGTCTTGTAAGTGTGAATTATTTTACAATAGAGAATAAAAATAATAAGAATAATGATATCAGTTGTATAAAAGTAGGCTAAATTGAACAGGTCAAAGAGATTATACGTATTGTAAACTTACAAGGTGTTGTGCTACGAAAGTTTTAGTTCAAAGATTTTACGTAGTTTACTACGAAAATGTGATCGTGTTGTATCAATATTACCACAGGCACTATAACTATTAAATACTAGCTTTCGGCCGCAACTCCGTCCGCGTGGACTTTAGTTCAAAATTTTGCAACCCCGTTCACTAAAATAAAATACTCTTCAACACAATTGATTGAACACGCGTTTCGCCGTTTTTCTAAATGCGTGTTCAATCAATTGTGTTGAAGAGTCTTTATTTTAAGTTTCAAGAAAATTAGACAACATTCTTTGTACCTCCCATACAAATTTTGGCAACCCCTTTCGCCCCCTTCGGGACTGAATTACAAAAAATCCTGTCTTATTCCTTGCCTTGCCTACATTATATTAGGGTGTTATTTAAATGGTTAGCATAGTATTAGTATTTTTGAAAGAAGAAAAATATTATCTGTCAGCAGAAATAGCTAATTGGTCAGCAACTCATGGCCAGCAAACATTTCAAAATCAATCAGCAATTTATGTCATTCTGGATGGCTGTAATTATTTTTGTACTGCATATTAATAAATAAGCAGCAATAAGCTGTTCCTGTTTTATAATATTTGGGTAAGCGCTCAAAGAGGAAGCAAAATAATTCATTTTGTGCTGCATATAAACGTAGCACAAATACTTGTCATGCGCAAAATGGACGCAATCCTTACATAGGTACAAAGATTTTATAATTTAATTACTCTCTGAGTGGATGTGTTGGAATATAAATGAACTAATAAAAGATTTTATTATTCTTATTTTTTTAATTGAGATGAATCAAAAATATTAAATACTTAATCAAGAAGATACCTAAGTAGGTACTTAAGCGTCACGCGCCTACTCTTGCTCCACCCACTTTTAACGACAATTGCCGATTTTTCAACAAAAACGCATTCCAATTAGTTATTTTGCTTACCATGTTTAAAATGTGCATACCAATCAAGTAAAATGCATATAGACATGTTTTCTCTGCTGATCAATCATAAAATCTGACCAAGTAGTTATTTTGCGGACCGAATGTTTATTATGCAAACTCATGGTATTGTTATGCTGCCTATTAATGATTAAATTTTTGACCAATATCAAAATTATCTGCGGAACAAAGATTGCTGCCTGATTTTTATTATTGCAGACAAAATCCTTGTATCCTGACTAAATCATTTCAATGCTGGTTTGGGTGGGCTCACCAAATTTTATAATTGCGTATCATTTAATTACTTCTCATTATATTATAGACCCTCTGTGCAAAATTTCAGCTTCCTAGGTCCAACGGCTTGGGCTGGGCGTTGATGAGTGAGTCAGTCGGTCAGGACTTTGAATTTTATTTGTATAGATTAAATATTTTCTTTTACAGGGACCCACCGCAAAGGGAGATGGAAATAATCGAGCCACTATGGACAGCCTGCGCCGAGCCCAAGATGGACCAGTCTCTCCCAGACAAGCCCATGTACTACAACTTGAAGATCTAGTGCCAGTTTTAATCCCTGTTTTCCGAACACTATACAAATCTGTCTATACAAATGTAAAGTCCGTTTTTAATTCGATGCAAAAAAAATGACGCGGTGTTACCACTATAAAAATATAAAGGTTTAATCGGTAGATTTATTTTTACCGTGAATAGAAGGCTCATGTGACAAAAAACCTTATCACATCAGACATTAAAATTTAATTACTCATAAGAGGAAAGTCTAAAAAAACACCTACGTAGCAGACACAATTTTAACTTGGAAGTAAAGTGGGGTTATTTGGTTTTTACGTACTAGCAATATATAGTACTAGCGTATCAGACAATGACAGCTCTTGGGGATTCCGTTTTCAGCCATCATGGCGTAAAGATCAATTTTTTGTAACAAATGTTTCCCGAACATCCCTTAGGGCTTAAGTTTCGTACTGGCCCTGTAAAAATAAAGATATAAATAATAATAAAAAACAGCTCTTGGCTTGTATTCATATGTCAAATGACAGTTTATTTTTTTGCATTGAATTAAAAAAACAGACTTTAGTGTTAACAAAAGTGCATTAGTGTGATTATCAGGATTGCATAATTTATTTGGCGCTTTTTTTTCATATTAACTCAATAAAAAGTAGTAGGTAATATATATTTTAGATGCCACCAAAACTTACAAATACGTTACAATACAATCTTCAGGTTCAATAAACATGCAATATATTATGTTACCTTTTATTGAGTTTATTTTAAAAAAAAATGTGCCAAAGAAACTATGCAGTCGGATAATCACCCATTACGCGAAAAAAAAATCAAGAAAGAAACCAAAAATGTATTTCAATATAAATAATTATTAATTTAATTTTGAAATCAGTTACTTGCTTTTTTGTGAGAAGAGTCCGACCAGGTTTCGATCTGATTCGCAGAGCGTCGGGTGTTTGAATCCGGAATTAAGTTAATAATCGTGCCGTATTTGTAAAAGGAGGGAGGACGCTTATAAAATTTACCATTGTTATGGTTGTAATATTATTTCTTACACAATGTATGTAGTGGAAATCTAGTCAGCTTTATTATTGTCTTCTTATTTAGTTGCATTTATTTGTGTAGCTTTTGCAATAAAATTAATGTTAATATTGACCATTTCGCAAATTATTTTTAACACTACCAAATTTCCAAAAGTACATATTTTATAACGCCTATGAACCGGCACTGGATCTCTGCTGCGCCGAATGCGACCGAACCTTTAAAACCAAGTTCGGATGTCATCATCGAGCAGTGACACATCATCATCACCACTTTTTATTACTACCGTCCGGCCGCTGGGAGTTTACGATCCTGACAGGTCATGTTAGAACGGACGACGTAACCTTGAAGTGGCGTTAAATTTTCGATTAAAATATTTTTAAGTCCTATTTATCCTACTAGCAAATAATTTGTCATTGAAACTATATCATTGTGTAAACTTACAATTAATGTTATATTTTGCACAGTGATTTAAATGTTAAATAAGAAGAAATCAATATTTAATGTTGAAGTATGCCCAGTGGTGGGGGGAGTAGTTGCAGGACAGCGGCGCAGCAGGGAAACAACAGGAACGGTTGATCACATTTTTAATTAGTACATTGTTAAGACTCCAGTCTCTAACTCCCTTATTCTAGTCTTACACTAGCTTATATATAATAATCCTACGTGCTCTACGTGCTTTGGGAGGAGTTGTCTATATTTCCTGATACGTGAGGCATGTGGTACGTGATGTTGTTATTTGCCTATCACAATGTTCGTGCGTAAAATCCTTATACGTTGTCACAAAGTTATGTCAACCGTATTTTTTTGTAGTGACGTACCAAAAATAACGAAAATAATAACGGTCGTTTTAACGATACGAAGTTGATGAAGAGGCTTTAGAAAAAGATCATTGCGTTCTCAGAATCTCTCCGCACCACTGCCGTACAAAGCGATTGAGCTGATCTGGGCTCAAATAAAAGGTCGCACAGCTCGCCACAACACTTCACCGCCATTCGGACCAAAAAAGATGATGACCCTTCTAAAATGCCTGCGAAAATGACACAAGAGATGACTGAGTGAAGGTCGTCTAAAAAACAAAACTACTTAATCGTGATTCAGTAGAAAAAGCTAGTTAAGAATAACGTAAGGAATGATAACGTTGATTTTCTCCCATCACTAGTTATATGTGTCAGGCAGGATCGTAAACTCCCAGCGGCCGAACAATATTATCTTTTCCTCATTGATGTAACGCCATTTAGTAGAGGTAAGCCTAAGAAGAAGGAGTACCATAGAAGGAGGAATAAAATAAAAAGTAACAGTTGTATAGCTGTCCATGTTACTCTTACGATAAATCTCTGCGCCAGAAAGAGACAGCTGTAGTGTACTCATGCACTAAAAATGTTACAATCGTACACGGTTGCCACAGATTACTGAACAAAGCCAAAATCGATAGGGCTGGGACAAACACCATAAAGATGTCGATATTATTTATACCGATCTACATAATCTGTGTATTTTTTAAAATTAATGGTGGTAATTAAGTATTAATATTAAATGATAAAAAAATCATACCTCTTTTTCACAACTTGCAAAAAGTATCTTTTCAATCCCATCACCATGTTTAATAGTGATTTTTCGGACCCATGGCTGTGTACCAAAAACCTACGACTAAATTCCATTATTCCAATTCCAATTAATTCAAATTACAGTCATGGGCCCTTAAAATCACTATTATCACCATTATCTATCTATCTAATTATCAATGTATTTATCTCTAAAAAAATATCATTTTTCCCTTGGTGGTGCTAGTGAACCAGCTGGAACCCCTTACGGTTATGTTATTATGTGCTAAGTGTGGTACATACCATATAAGTTACAATAAATATTCATAAGTAACAGTAAGTAATTCTACATCAGGTTTTCAATAATATAAATGGGACTAATAGGGCTATAGCGAATCGAAAAAAGATTTTACCAAGTTATGTGGTAACATGGCAAAAAGTATATGTACGGCGAATATAGAACCTTTTTTTTAAATATGTTTGCTAATCATCAATAATCACCATATACAGCGCCACCGAGTTATCTGTTCAGGTGGGTAAAATTGTAACTAAGTAATTAATTGTAAATCCTGTTCCCCATTTTTTGTTTTATTTATTCACTTACTAAGATTTATAGATATATGTTCATTAAAATTGAAAGATGGGTTAAATACTCTCATTTTTCTAGGGGAATTTCTCAAATGTTACTACTAAATTCTCCACTAGCGCCGCTATCAACTGAACAGATGAGATGGTGGCACTGTAAGAAAGTATAATGAATAAAACAAGACCAAAATAGGAAAAACTATTTAATAACATAACATAACATTTACACACAGGCACATACATTGCTTCTGGCCCCACACTAGGATACCCTGTGTCGGGTTAATAGATTACGTATTTGTTTCCAATAAATACCTACCACCTAGCATAGTTACTCAAGGCACCCGTTGTAATAACATCATCAGTCCAGGTTCGATGGAATAAAATAAAAATTAAAAACCAAACGATTTATTGGTACAAGATTATTTGGCATCAAATAAAGTACGTAGTTTCAAGCTTTTCACATAAAAAGTGGCAGGTTGCAGCTCAATAGAGAAGAAACCAACACGTATTACTATAATGTATATGTTTTTTATCCCTGACTTCTGTTTTACAATTACCTAGTAACGTTTTTTTTTTTCACAAAAATGTGTCAGCCATAATGAAAAAGATAATATTTTATGAAATTAAAATTAAATCAGCTTGGTTGCAGCTCACGAACGTTGTCCATTTCCGCGTAGGTCGCAACCTGAAAATTGTTTTTATTTAAGTACTTCACATTGATAACTTCCACATAAAAAATAATAAAAATCACTTGCACCAGAATCAGACTATGATAGTATTAAACTAGTTATGACCTTTAACTGCTAAACGTTGTCCAGGATAGAAAAAAACATCCAGTCAGGCAATAATCAGGGAAAAATTCTACAAGTGATATACGGCGCCTTGCAGGTTGGAACTGACAACCTGTTTTATTATCCAAGTGGAGTAACCACTAGACCAACGAGACAGTCGGGTCTCATGTGAAATTCCTGATGTACATACATACAGCAAAACTTGCACCTCAGTCGACATAATTGTGCAGTATGTAGACTTTATTTTGTTTTAAGTATCATTATAATGTATAATTATAACCTTACCAATGATCTGCGGGCTAAGGAAAAGCGTAAAGTAGGTACGGCACTTGTTTCCAACCTACGCCACTTGCTATTGTTTATGAAACAGTCGCTTGCTGCAAATGCGGTGTAAATTTTTCCAAGACTACTTTGTACGTGATACTGCGTCATCGACATTTGTTATTTTGTGCTGTCTTCGGGTAACCTGCAATAGATAATTAACAATTAAAATAACTATACGAACGCACGAAATAACTAAATATGCTCTACGAACTATCGATACTTTTTTTTTCACTGAGAAAGTGGGAAACTCCCATCCCTATTCCCCTACAACAAACAACAAACTTGTATTATGATTTATATCGAAAATATCACAATAATCATGATGAAAACACCTTTCTCTAATAGCTAATTTGCAATTCTAGTAGCCCATAGTTGAAATCTTAGAGAAAATACCCTTTTAGGTACACAAAATTGAGACTTACCGGTGGAAGCTGATGAATGTTGTTTCATTATCTTCTCGGGAAGAATGAGATATACATTCTAACACAACACACACCATGCCGATGGTTACTTATACTATATACCATGAGAATCCACTAAAATTCACTTCAAATAGTGCTTTAGTAAATATAAAATACACAAGCTTCTTGAAAACGGCGCACTCCCAAACCTCTTGTCAAACACACTGCCAAACACAGAACACCCTCTGCCAAATCAATGTCATTGGGCGGCACATTGCATGCCGTCATTTTCTGAGCCGTTCTAATTTGGTCGCGTAATGGTAACTAAAGGTAACCAACTGACGTTTAAGGGTTGTACGCTCGAAAAAAGCAACAAAGACACGACTATATTTTTCTCTTTCTGACACGTAGCTTGCGGCTATTTAAATTGACGAAACAGACTATGTGGCACGTTTTCATTTTTTAACGCTCCTTCTATGGTACTCCTTCTTCTGAGAGGTAAGCTGAACACAACTAGCGCCATCAAGTGACTTGTAGCGGAACTAAGCGAATTATAAATGTTGCCAGCACTAAATTCAGATTCTATGACGCTGCACCGTCTGCACCGTCAAATATAATCACAGAGTAAGAAGGCCTTCTATGGAATTCATTTATTATTAAATCTTTATTTTACAGGGCCTGTACGAAACTTTAGCCCTAACTGATGTTCGGGAAACATTGTTACAAAATAATCGAACTTTACGCCATGATGGCTGAAAACGAAATCCCTGTGGAATTCATACTTCGGTTAGGGATTAACATCCTACTTAGTAAATCGATTTTGAAATAATCGATTGTTTTTTTAGAGAGAACAATCGATTAAGTGAGTTGAGTAATAACAGCTTAGGGCCTATCCATAAACTAAGTCACAGGAATTTCATGATGACCCCTCCCCCATCTTTGTCACACATGCATAGGTAGAATTGTCAGAATTTCACAGTTAATGCGCTGGAAAGTCGTGACGTTAGGTCGCGCGACTCACATCGTCGTACTACCTAGGCTGGTCGTATTTGTGAGATTCCTCCCCTCCCTGGTCGTCACATGTTTTACAATTTTACATCTAGCCATAATTTAATTAAAACAGCAGTTCCAAAATTTGTCATAGCGTTAGGAACGTATTTTTGTAACGAGTATGCATACCACTCCTATAATATACTCTTTGGTTATGCAGCCTCATTGTCATAGACAATTGTCATGTCATGTCACTGACAATTATGTCAGTGAGTCAATGTCTATTGCGTTGCCTAGATACGTCTATGTTATTTTTATTCTTCTTGACAAACGTCTGTCTTGTAAAAACTCTTGTCCAGTATTGTTTGTTGATTTTCTCCATAAATAAAACACTAGGTATTTTATCGTAATATTTCGTTTATTTTCACGGCAAACACACAACAATTCCACAAGAATTCACATGGTAGCAGAGCGATGAAGATATTTTAATGGCTCGCCAGGTAAAACTGGAAGAAAAATGTCAGTCGTTAAAATACAACCCTTGTCAAAAGAAAATTACGATACGTGGGTAATACATGCCAAAGCATACCTAGTAAAGAACAAACTATGGAAATACATCATCAAGGCACCGACAGCGTCAAAATCACAGGATGAAACCAGCACTCAAGATGGAATCGAGGAAGATGAAATCGCAAAATCAGAGCTGTTACTACTCATCTCGGCATCCGAATTAAAACAAGTTAAAAACTGCAAAACTGCAAAGGATGTTTGAATGAAACTCGCAAAGCAACATTGCTGAAACAAATTATCTTGACGAAACTAGGACCTAATGGTGACGTAAGAGAGCATTTAAACTCATTTATGGACTATGTAGACAAATTAAAAGATCTAGGCGTTGAAATTAACAGCGATCTTTTGTCCATAATCATGTTGTACAGTCTCTCAGATGAATACGAGAACTTTCGTATAGCCATCGAAACCCAAGACCAGTTGCTTAGTCCGGAGAAGCTAAAAATAAAGATTATTGAAGAGAGTGATGCCCGTAGACGCAACACAGACTTCAGTGAAGCCAGCACCTCCAATGATGAAGCATTTTACGCATGTTGCAAGATCTGCAAGCGAAAAGGTAACATTTTCAAGCGTAAATCTCACAAGATCTGCACAAATTGTTGGAAAAATAATGCATCCAATAAGGAAAGGCCCAAAACTAACAAAAACTCCAACGTATGTGACAAAAATAATTTCACCCAGCTATGTCTCCTATCCAAGCATGCTGCAAACAACGTTTGGGTCCTTGATAGTGGATGTACCTCCCACATGACTTACCAGAGACAACTCTTTAAGACCATGAAGAGTATATCAAGGAGATTAAGCTTTGCCACAGATGAAATAAAGGCTGAAATTAAAGGTACCGGAGTTGTACCTATCACTACAAAATGCGGATCATCTACAACAGCTACAAACCTCATGGATACGCTGTATGTACCAAGTCTCTGTACGAATCTACTGTCAGTCGGTAAAATTACAAACGCCGGTTGTTC
Organism: Yponomeuta plumbellus; assembly: GCA_947310845.1. Taxonomy (NCBI): domain Eukaryota; kingdom Metazoa; phylum Arthropoda; class Insecta; order Lepidoptera; family Yponomeutidae; genus Yponomeuta; species Yponomeuta plumbellus. The sequence continues at coordinate 6,279,168 of OX371220.1, read as the reverse complement.
AGTTGTCTTCACTTAAGACAAAGCAGTCATTGACAGTCCACAACACGGTACAGTCATAGTAGCTAAAAAGGAATCAGATGGCTTATACTACGTAAGGGCTGAGAAATCGAAAGAAAGAAATAACTTAGCCAACGATGAAGTTCCAGAAACGAAGGTGAATACAAATTCAAGTACCTCCATGGAAGAATGGCACAAGAAGCTTGGCCATATGAACGCCAAAGATATGAAGTGCGCCCTTAAGAATGGCCACTTGATCGGATTGGACTTTGATGCTAATGAAACATTACCCGAGTGTGAAGTTTGCATTCAAGCTAAAATGCATCGAGTACCAGCCCCACCACAAAGAACAACTCCTAGAACAATAGAGCGCCTACAAATTATCCACAGTGACGTGTGCGGTCCCATTAAAACGCCCACACTAGGCCAGAGCCGGTACTTTGTGTCCTTTATCGACGATTTTAGCAGATACTGCCGAGTCTACCTAATGAAAAATAAGAGCGAAGTACTCAACAAGTTCAAAGAGTTTAAGGAATTATCTGAAACCTTCACTGGGAATAAGATTAGATACTTACAATCGGACAATGGCACAGAATATGTAATTACCGACTTCTCCAACTACCTCAAGCAAAACGGGATACAACGCCGACTGTCAGCACCGTACACGAGCCACCAAAATGGTCTCGCAGAACGCAAAAATCGCACACTAACTGAAAAAGCGCGGGCGCTGCTACTCGAGGCAAAAGCTCCGTTACATTTATGGGGAGAAGCCATTCTTACTGCCAACTACTTGTCCAACAGAGCAGTCAATCAAAGCATAGAAGGCATAACACCATTTGAAAATTGGGTGGGCAGAAAACCCTGTGTCAATCACCTTTATGTCTTTGGTGCCAAGACTTTCATACTAATAAAAGATTCTAATAGGCACAAATATGCATCAAAAGCAATCCCTGGTATGTTTGCGGGATATTCGGAAACCTCGAAAGCATTCAGAATATACGTACCTACCAAACGCAAGGTATTCGTTTCGAAAGATGTCAGAGTTTTAAAGAAGATGTTCTACGAGCATAATGAACAGAACACTGAAATCCTGAATGACAATACTGATGATGCAAGTGAAAACTGGATTGAAATATACGATCCCCCTAAACAACAAAATAATGCACCACCGCGGCCAAACACGCTGAACACTGATCAACCACAACTAAACTCAGACAGTAATGAAAAAGCTGCTGAAAGTGATTACGAGTCTGCCCCTGAAGACGCAGATGAAAACGCAGATGGTACACATGATCGTGAGTCAACGTTGCCACCGCCACAGCATATACCACAGCCTGAAGTCAATGACGAGGATGATGAGCCTGATCCCCAACCTATACAAAATCCTGAATCTGACCACGACGAAGAAGAGTCTGAACCCGACCCCGTCCCAGATCTTCCCCGTCTAAGAGACAGAACACGTATAGTACCTCCCAAAAAGTTCGATGACTTCATCATGGCTGCTATTGAATCTGAACGACCTGTGGAACCACGTACTTACAAAGAAGCCATGACCAGTAACAGCAAAGCTGAATGGCTGAATGCCATGCACAGTGAACTGACCTCGCTTGCCGAAAACCAAACTTGGGAACTGGTAGACTTACCGAAAGGCAGAAATCCCCTGCCCTGCAAATGGGTCTACAAGATAAAATTGAATCCCGACGGCACAGTCGACCGGTACAAAGCTAGGCTGGTTGTCAAAGGTTTTTCACAAAAACCCGGCTTGAACTATGATAAGACATTCAGCCCAGTGGTCCGCTTGAGCACTATGCGAGCAGTACTAGGCTTAGCTGCTCAACAGAATATGGTTCTCCAGCAATTCGACGTGTCAACTGCCTTCCTTAACGGCTCTGTAAAAGAAGAGTTATATATGGCTCAACCAGAAGGCTACAGAGATGGCACAAAGAAAGTATGTCGATTGAAAAGAAGTCTTTACGGTCTCAAGCAGGCGCCCTTGTGCTGGAACGCTTGTGTTTCAGAATACCTTATCGGATCTGGTTTCAAGCAAAGTACGCAAGACCCCTGCCTGTATATCAAAGATCAAGTGCTAATCGCACTCTATGTGGATGACGGGTTGATTGCATCTGTCAATGAAAAGGCTGGTAGAGATTTTATCAATCAACTGAAAACCCGTTTCAAGATAACCACTAAGCCTGCTTCCTACTTTCTTGGCATGGAAATACACAAAGCCATAGATGGCACTATTACTGTTGACCAGAAAGGCTATACCAAAAAGATATTGGACAGATTCGGAATGTCAAACTGCAAACCTGTTCCAACTCCTGCCATAAAAGTTTCCCAAGCAGAACACGATAAAAATGACGCACCCGATGAAAGTAATTTCCCATACCGACAAGCTGTGGGTGCTTTAGCCTACTTAATGGTAGCTACACGGCCAGATATCAGTTATGCTGTAAGTGTCATATCTCGGCATCTGGATAATCCAAGAAAGATTGATGTTTTGAACTTGAAGAGAATATTCAGATACTTGAAGGGGACAACAGATATGGGACTTATATTTAAAAAGACAGGAGATGACAAAACACTCCTAGCATACAGTGATTCCGACCATGGTGGTGATACTTCCACTGGCCATTCCACAACCGGAATGATTTTCCTCTTCTCTGGCCCCGTAATGTGGAAGAGTCAAAAACAAAACTCTGTCGCAGTTTCTTCCACTGAAGCCGAATTGATTGCCCTGACTGAAACAGCGAAGGAATTAATTTGGTTAAAAGCATTGCTAGAAGAGATCACCAAATGAGGACTCTAGTTTCAAAACCCGCTAAAACGTTTTCACAAAACAATGGAAAATTTAAAAAAAAACGCTCAAAGCTTAATATTTAGTAATACCTAAAAGGTTTTGTAACAATATCCATTTATTGCGTATGGCAATACATAAGAACTGAATCTTCAGTTGAAAAAAGTAACCACAACGTCAAAACAACCGAAATCAAGTTCGTTTTGGAGGTTTTTGTTGCGAATATTTTATTTAAGCGGGGTTTGCAATGGACATTATTTATTTTAGCGGGAATTGCAACTGACAGATTTTTATCTGTGGATGGTTTCATTCAACCATCCAGTGACCCAACCAGTTACGAAAATATTACCCAGTAGCGAAGTATGAACATATTTTTTTTATAAATTATAAGGAACACGAAATTTAAGAAATCAATATTGTCAAATACTTTATAATTTTTAGTATAAATTTAATGAAACGTTATAGTTTTATTTATACATGAGTCTCAATGTCCTGAAAACCCTGCTCACACAAAATATTTTCATTATTTTTTGGATCCCGATCGAAGCCTTCAGAATTATGGTCAGCCTGCAGTCTTTCTTCAATTTTTTTATAAAAATCCAATGTAGGTAAATTTCTCCACTCAGCTCCGAAATGCTTTTCAAGAAGTTTAGTAACGTCATTATCTTGGCTTTATGCGGTAAGATGGTGTTCGCTTGTATCGTCTTGGGACTGAGCATGGTAATTTTTTTGTCTTTTTTTGTGATAACTTTTTTACAGTTGAGTTCGCTTCTGTAATTAACCTCGCCTTGAACCAATACGTTGTTCATTTTCGACCTGGTCAAGAAAAACCGCTTGGATTTCATAAAAGGAAAATGCCAAGCAGTAGTGGGTTTTATTATAGCTTCATAGCTATTCTTCCAGTTGTAAACTGGTATTGTTGAAAGGTCTGTGACAGTTCCATTATCTTCTAGCACAGATACATATTCCTCTGGAGAGGTTATAACCTCTTTAGTTCGTAATGCTTTTTCGATTTTGGCAAACACGCGGTCTGGTGGGATAAATGAATGTCCAACTATGGGGTATATAATCTCGACTTTTTTTATATGTCTTGGAGCGTCATTGTATAGCCATTTGCCTAACATAGCAACCATACTAGTGTTCTTATTCTGGCCGGAACAACCATCGCAGACCACACGCAGAATTTGAGTTTGTTCTTTGAATGTCACTTGCTGTAGGTAATGATATACAGCACTTACTATTTCATTGCCTCCCTTATTGTGAGTCACTTCACTCCAAAAGTACGAATGAACGTTGTTTTTGGTCAGTTTAGCCTTAGAATTCCCATCTACTATTGCAAAATGAATAAAGTTAAACTGTCGACTAAAGTACGCTGATTGGTCTGGGAGCTTAGGTAGAGGCTGATTCTTTTGACAGTCAAACGTTATAGTTTTGATGGTCTCAGCTTCTTCTTGGAGTATCTGATAAAATGCTTTGTACTTTAATCTGTGAATTCGTTTGTTAGTCATAAGTTCAAGCCTTTTTGTGGAATCTGTCTGAATTTTCATTTGTTCTTGCAGGGAGGTACATGTAGAGCAAACGTCAGTTCTTGGTGAACCAAAACCGATATTGTAATATGTATTAAATATATGCCGAAAAAAACTTTGTTTGACTTTAAGCTCATTTTCACGTTCTGCATTGTACATCCGCCATAATTTTCTGATGTTAAGCTCGGCTGGGAGGTATAATCTTTGCGTTTTTGAGCGGCAATAGTGACTCTCTTGATATTTAAATTGTTCAATGAATTGTTGCACTGACTCTCTTCTTGCCTCATACTTTTGGGTTCGTCTATCACCCCCTCTTTTTTCTTCCGGATGACTCCCTCCACTTTTATAAAATCTGTTCATAATACCTTTCACTCTGTCTTTTTTAATCAAAAGCGCGTCCAAAAACGTTTTTTGACAAACTGGAATCATTTTACCGTCGTTACCAATAATATGATATTTCGTTGCAATCTTCCTTTTAGAGTTAGTTTTTTTTGTATCAGCTGTTTTCACATTGCAGTATTTTAATATGAAATTATCTTGTGAAATCTTCGTTTCACATTTATAAAAATGCCTGTGAAATCTTCTAATATTCTGGCATGTAACTTGTGCGCATCTAAATGCCTTTTGGTTGTGGTTGCACTGAGGGAATTTCGGCAAACCTTTACTTTCATACCTGAAACAATTTTTTTACAATTTACCACAATATAAAATTTATGTTATTTTGTAACCAATTAAAAAAAGTGATCTAACTGTAATCCAATCAGACTGTTATTTAAGTAACCATAGCACAGGTTCATCCTAGTTTGGTTACTTCTGTAACCCATGTTGTGTAAAATCATATCAATAAAGATATTTGTATTTGTAATGGGATGTCGTAGGTGGATGATGGGATACAAGTGCGAACATAAAATGTTATTTACGACACATTAAATTTAATTCATTTGCAAAGCTCTGTGACTCTCAAGACGTTATAAGATAAAACAAGAAAATCGACTTATTATATTTATGATTATTGATTGACGTAAACTATTAAATTGGAAAACTATGAGGGAGGCCTACGTCCTGCAGTGGGCGTCAAACGGCTGATGATGATGATGATAATGATTGACTTAGTTGGGTACTGCAGTGTTGCATAACACCTTCCCCCTCACTTTGTAAGGTGATTCCATAAGAAAATTCACATACCTTTTTCTTTGCTCCATCGTGCGTTTCCACGTTGTTCTATCACATTTTCTCTTTCTACTGTGCTTAGAATCACATTTTGTAACGAATTGTGTTAAATCTTCCATTATTTCTTGTGAAGAAACTTAAAAAACCGGCACAATGTTTTCACGTTGTTGACAAAATCGCCATACTGTTTGTATCGACACGTGATAGGAATGCCGTGCTGTGATTGGCTGATTTGGTTTTAGCGTATTTTGCAGATCATCGAGACTGTTTTAGAGGCTTTTGCAACAAACCACTACTTTTGTGAGCTGATTTGATAGGGTTACAGAGGAGTTTGTTGTGGATTGTCTACAAAATATGATAAAAGTAACGAAGTAACTTTATATAAAATCGAAACGACGTTTTTGTTGTAAAACCGTTTTAGCGGGTTTTGAAACTAGAGTCCTCAAATTACAAAATGTACCGGTGATATATGTCTACAATGAATCTGCAATAAAACTCGCTGAGAATCCTCCCTATGAGTACCACCGGAGAACCAAACACATAAAGTTGAAACACTTTTTCATCCGTGAGTGTGTAGTTAATCAAGAACTCATAGTGAAACAAGTCCCAACAGAAATTCAGCTCGCCGACATGTTCACCAAGCCTTTGTTCGGCCCAAGACTCCTGCAGCTGTCCAAGAGAATTGGTCTGGAGAAGAATTGTTCCTCTTCTTCTTTTCTTCGTAACAATTCTTAAAAGTCAGGAGGATGTAACGAGTATGCATACCACTCCTATAATATACTCTTTGGTTATGCAGCCTCATTGTCATAGACTAATTGTCAGTGAGTCAATGTCTATTGCGTTGCCTAGATACGTCTATGTTATTTTTATTCTTCTTGACAAACGTCTGTCTTGTAAAAACTCTTGTCAAGTATTGTTTGTTGATTTTCTCCATAAATAAAACACTAGGTATTTTATCGTAATATTTCGTTTATTTTCACGGCAAACACACAACAATTCCACAAGAATTCACAATTTTATGTATGGTGTTATTTTATTAATATATTCGAGTCTTTCGTTAATAGTTAAAAGAAATGTGTTTTAACACATCGATTATGATAGATTTTGAAATGTGACGTCTCAAAATTTTGCATCCCTGACACCCCCTGTCGCATAATACCACGCTTCGTTGACCCTCTCTCCTACCCCCTCTACATGTGACTTAATTTATGGATGGCCCCTTAGGTAACCGTTTGGATAATAATGTTTGATTAGCTAAATTAATGAAGTAATCTATTTCAAAAGCTCAGACCTGCCACCGTAGACGCACAGATGGCGTTAATGTAATATTATCTCCATGGAGATAGAATGATTTGATAGATCGCGCTCCGGGTTATAAAAGACCAGACTTAATGTCGGGGGATGACACATGAAAAATCGAGTATGAAATACTTTTTATTATAAAAAATCTATTATTAGTCGACTATTTGTAATTATAATCGCGTATAAGTATCGATTTTTCTTAAAAAAAAAGTCGATTTTAGTCGATTTATTTCCATAATCTATTATTTTCATAATCGATTATTTTTCACAACTCTAACTTCGGTGAATCTCTTCCTAATCTGTGTTCGGTTCACTTCAAAATCCTTGAAGGATTGGCTGTTTGGGCGGGAAACAGCAAAGATACGAAAACTTTTTCCAAAATTTTAAAATTATTAGTTATTTGTTTTAAACTAAGTGCAAACTATTAATAGGTGGTCAAAGCGACACGAAACTATGGATGATGATGAGGGGCCGGGGGAAAAGCCCCCGGACCCCAAGACTCCTCGTATAGTGAGGAATTTAAAGAGACCTGCTTCAGCGGTGGCGGGAGATAGGTATTTAGGTGAAGACTGTTATGTGCCATATTTTAAACCTAATTATAAAAGACTATACCCGGAAAATAGCCCCAACCTGACATTCAAAGTGTTCGTTGAAAGTGTGAAACCCTGTGGAAAAATCGGGAACAAAAGCCCGGTTTATCTAAACAACATCTTCTCTAGCGAAGTGAAAGGTGTACAGTCCCTGCAAAGAGTCAATGCCAATAAGATAAGTATAACTTTCAAACTGGCCAATAATGCTAATAACTTCTTACTAAATACCAACTTCCTCACCAAGCATGAACTGAAAGCTTATATACCAGCAACACAAATCGAAAAAACCGGAGTGATCCGTTTTGTACCTACAAATATCTCTAATGAAGAATTATATACAAAATTATCATCCATCTATGAAATAATAACAGTCAGAAGATTCACAAAAAAGGTGGGAGACGAGAGAATACCTTTACAGACAATAAGCCTTACATTTTTATCCAATAATTTACCAGAAATCGTGCAGTACGACTTGTTCTCATACAGAGTATTTGAATATGTCCCTCCTCTACAACAATGTTTCAAATGTTTCAAATTCAACCATTCTGCTAAAGTCTGTAATAGTTCAGTTCAGAAGTGTAGTATATGTTCAGGTGAACATTCTTATAGAGAATGTGACAGGCCAAACGATCTTTGCTGTTCTAACTGCAGTGGACCTCACTTGGCAATATCAAAATTATGTCCTATTAAAATGAAAAAAATGATGGAAAAGAAAAATAAAATAAGTTACTCTTCTGTACTGAACACAAAATCTATGACTGAATTCCCTGCTCTGACTGAAACCTCCCGGCCTAGTCCCTCTTTTGTAAAAAAGAATGTAAATAAAATTGTAAACAAATCTGTAAATAGTTCTGTACATAATGTAAATACTAACAGTGATGACATAAAATCACAAATAATTGGAAGCAGTGATGTACTGTCGGCCCTGGTACAGACACTGATCCAGCTTGCCAACAACCCTGAGGGCAGCTCTATAACAACGGCTGCTATCAAAGATATGCTTATTAAAAACTTAAAATAATGGATAGTAATTGCACAGGTAACAGCTCTCACATACGCATTGCACAATTTAACATTCAAAGCGCTAATAGTAAAAAGGCATTATTAATTAGATTTCTTAATAAACAAAGTATTGACATATGCTTATTAAATGAAACATGGTTCAAAAATAATGATAGCATTAAATTTCCAGGTTACAATGTATTCAATCGCAACTCTAAGAATGCTCATAATGGAGTAGCAATTGTTATTAGGAAAACACTCAAGTATAAAATCTTAGATACCAATTTTTATGAAGATATACAAACTGTCGCTTTATCCCTTTCTACAGATAATGGTAACCTGACTGTTTTATGTGTCTACTGCCCCCCTACTAGTGGGCACATTAGAATAAATAAATTGCGCCATGTTGTAAGAGATTTGCCTAAGCCAATATTTGTATCTGGTGATTTCAATGCGCATCATGTTGCCTTTGGATGTGTATCAACCAAAGGCAGAGGGCATGAACTTTATAATTTAATTGATGAGAATGATTTATGCATATTAAACAATGGCAATTATACTACTGTCAATAGACCTACACAAAATCCATCTGCAATTGACATCACTTTTGTAAGCCCATGCATAGCCCCCTTATGTGAATGGTCAGTACACGATGATAGCATGGGTAGTTACCATTACCCTACCATCACTCAAATCCAGCTGCGCATTGAAAAATACCAGACAAATGAGCCAATTGACAAGTTTTTGTATAAAAAGACTGATTGGTTACATTATAAAAATTTATCTCAGCAATTATACCAAAACATGGAAATAAATCAATACAATCCTATAAATTCATACAATGAATTCTGTAATAAACTTGAAATGCTTAAACAACAATGTATACCAAAGTTCACTAAATCAAGTAAATACCGTAGTAGACCTCCATGCCCATGGTGGAATGATATTTGCGAACAAAGTGTAATTAAATCCTATGAGTCACTAAAACACTATAGAGCCAATCCGACCATGGACAATTATATTAATTACAAAAAGGCAGACGCACTCAAAAAAAGAACATTAGCTGAACAAAAACATTACAGCTGGGATAATTTGTGTAACTCATTTAATAGAACTACGCCAATCAGTCGTATATGGAACTTAATTAAAATGTTTAATGGTGCAAAATCCAAAAGTAAGACCTATAATGATGAATTCATTCCCCAGTTCCTGAATAAGCTATCAGATAACAGTAATCTTATCACTGAAAATTTGCAATCCTTCTTTTCAAAACATAATAATGATAGTAACTCTAAGTTTTTGATAGAACCATTCACTTGGCACGAATTCATCATGAGCCTAAATTCAAGGCGGGACACTGCTCCCGGCTTGGATGACTTTCCTTATCTTCTAATCAAGAATTTAGATGAAGGAGCCCAAAAATTATTTCTTGCAATTTTAAATAACCTGTGGTCCAATATGTCGATTCCAGACTCATGGAAAACACAATGTGTTATTCCCATTCTAAAACCAGATAAATCTCCTGATTGTGCAGATTCCTATCGTCCTATATCCCTTTCTTCCTGTTTGGGTAAAATTTTTGAAGCAATGATTAAGGTTCGTCTCGATTGGCATATTGAAGCCAATAAAATAATTCCTGATATTCAATATGGCTTTCGAAGAGGTAGAAGCTGCGCAGACAGTTTCCTTTCATTAATATCAGACCTGAAAAAGTGTAAAGATAACGGATTAAGTACAGTGTGCACATTTTTAGATATCCAAGCTGCATTTGATAGCATTGACCCAGGAATTCTAGTTAAAGTACTCTCAAATTTAAGGATACCTGGCATATTATGCCAATGGATATATAACTTTCTTAATAATCGAATTTTGTATGTCAAACACAACAATATATTATATGGTCCTCGCCCTGTAAGTAAAGGTACAATGCAAGGATCTATTTTATCACCATTACTGTTCAACCTGTATGTATGTGAAATCCTGCATTATGTAAATACTGATAGTGTAAATATATTACAGTTTGCTGATGACATTATTTTATACAGCTCAAATTATTCTATAGATACTGCCATAAATAACATTAATAATTCTCTCAATAAACTAAATTTCTATTATGCCAATAGGCTCCATCTTAAGGTCAATACTAACAAGAGTCATACTATGTTATTTAGTAAAGATGAACCACATGTTCAAGTTAAATATGATGGCACTCCAATTCCAATCGTTCAAACACATAAATTTTTGGGCATAATATTAGATAGAAAATTAACATTTGAACAGCATATCAAACATATAATAGCCAAGTCACTAGCAGGTTTAAATATTATGAGATGCATGGCTGGTGTTTCATGGGGAGCCGACCCAAAAACTCTGGCCATGCTATATAAGGCTATAGTTAGAAGTCATTTTGACTATAGCACTCTAGCTTATGTAAATAGTGTACATGTAAATAAATTAGATATAGTCCAGAACAAAGCTCTGCGAATTATCTCTGGCGCTATGTGTTCAACTCCCATAAGGGCCATGGAAGTTGAAACCAAAATAATGCCTCTACAGTATAGAAGGCTTAAATTAATTAAAAGATATATTCTAAAATTGCTCTCATCTGATAATCCTATAATAAATAAAATCATACCTAATTTAACTTACCATCAAAATTCCGAATTTCCAATGTTCCGTGAGACAATATCCAATAGTTTAATTGAAGGCATGAAGAAATTTTCACATATTTATAAACAAGGCTCTTGTTGGTCTTGTTTTGCTCATCCATATAAGAATACAGTATATCCAGTATCTGTAATTGATAAAATTATTTCTGATAATAAAAACTTTCTATACTTTTTATCAGATTATGGAGATGTTTATAAAATATATACGGATGGCAGTAAGGGAGAATGTTACTGCCGATCTGCTATATATGACTCACAAACGGGCAATTCGCAGAGTTTTACTTTACACAGTAGTTGTTCAATTTTTACAGCAGAAGCATATGCAATTTTTGAGGCATTAAAACTTCTCAAAGTTGTTAAACCTAACCTTAAAAGAATCTTAATCTTAACAGATTCATTAAGTGTCATTCAAGCACTAAAGAATTTAAAATTTAACTACAAAACTAACTATATCCTATATGCTATTAAATCCCTCTTAATATCCAATGAAGCTTTAGGAATGCAGATATCTCTAATGTGGATACCTTCACACAGAGGTATATCTGGGAATGAAATAGCTGATAAAGTTGCGTATGAAGGTACAAATTGTTTAGATGTAAGGCGCGCTTTTTGGGTCCCTATGACCGACTATTACAGTGTAATAAATTTAGAAATATTAAACTCTTGGGAAACATTCTGGAAGAGTAATCAAGAGAAAGAAGGCAAAGGACTTTGGTACGGAAGCATCCAAGAAAAAATACCTAACTCACCTTGGTACGAATCGAAACTGGCTATCGCTAGCCGCAGCTTCATAACAACAATAAATAGATTGCGTTTTGGCCATAACTGTGCACCATCACACCTTTCAAGAATCAACATTGGAACAAATATCTGTGAACACTGTAAAAATGCCGTTGGAAACGTTGAACATTTAATTTATGACTGTCCATCTTTCAATGTACAAAGACTGATTTTCGCGAGTGATTTGTTAGAAATAGGCAAAAGTGACTTTTTCTCCCGCCACCACCTCAAAGACTTGCTTAAAACTCCTGAATGCTATCCTATCGTGTATAAATTTGTGAAAAATACAGTGTCTAAAATATAAGTGTAAATAGAAAAAGTTTAACTATTTGTATTAAAATGTGAAGTGCATTATGACTTTATAAAAATAAGATATGGCTTAAAGGTCTTGAAACCAAGCCAAAACTCTTTAAAAAAAAAAAAAAAAAAAAAAATCCTTGAATAATTTCCGAAGTTCTTGAGTTGAGTTCGGTTATTTACAAAGCAAAATCGGTCCATGTAAACATGCAAAATTCCGTACTGCATCACAGATGCGATACGTGTGCAGCGGCTGGTCGCAGCCTGCAGGCGATCCGGAGCATGCCAAACTATTTTGACGCGTGCAAAAATCTCCCAGTAAGTTAATAACTTCCTACCTGCTACATTTATTCCAAACCCGTAAAAGTACTTATACCCGCCGTAGAGGAATATATTGTAGGTGTATCTCTATTCAATTCTATTTTTGCTTATCTCGTCGCCCTATTAAATTGACATTTAATATAATATAAGCACCATAATTTCTTTCAGGTAACGAAGAACGACATGATTTGCTTCGAATGCCGCGCCACCCTGCGTAGAATCGTCAAGTTCAAGTTGCGAGCCTTGAGAGTGAAGACCATGCTGAAGCATGCTAGCTATAATGTAGGTAATACTGGTTGTGTATGTAGGTACAAAAAGGTATTGTGTCTACTAAAGGTAGTCCCAAAACTAACGCAAGAATTGTATTAAATAGAAAACACAGTTTTTAGTCTTTTGATTGTAATTTTTATATTGAATCATGAGTACATAGGATAGGGTTATGGAATAACACATCAAGCAAATGGCCTCCACGGCTTTGCATACATATACATACTCATTTGTTGAAATTTTCCATGACCATTCTGCATAAATGTGGCAATTCAAATCTTGTGTTGGGTTGGTATTTAAAACGATGGCCCCGAATTTGGGATAACAAAAAATATAGCTGGGTTCAGGGAGCTTTATTGAAACGGAATTTATCAATTTTAATCTGCGGAATTGTGTAGTTATTTTTATTTCTTTAGCAGAACAAAACTCGAAAAAATTAGAAAACAGACCGTTTTTACTCAAAAAGTAAGTGTATAGAACGCATGGACGTAATAGACGTCCTTGATAGAATGTGACTATAGACAATGCCTCTGTGTAACTGTCAACTTGCGCGGAACGAAACGTTGTGTACACATGGGTTGTCTGTCGATTAACATCAAATGCATACAATCTTTGTACGAAAATACTGCTTAAAAATTATGATGGGGAAAGAAAGAGTGGGTTAATATAGGTCGAATTGTGTCCAACAGCTTTGATTGCAATCCTATCATAATTATGAACATCCCAATATGGTGAAGTTTAGGCAGTGAAGCTAAGATAACAACACTGAAGTTGCCTTCAGTGGAGGCCAGCTCCCGAATCCAAAAATTGAACAATCTGACAATGGCACAGAAGCTGATGGCAGTTTGTCAACATAGGCCTTTGCATCCGTTATGGACGATTGAAGCAGTGCCCAATGGTTTGATATTTAAAAAATGTTTGACTAATAAGTCAGATTCGAGTGAGCAGGCCCTATTACATGTAGGACTTATATAGGAAGTGTCTGGGGTCGGGTCATTATGGACTTGGTTCCTCCGGGCTCTCTTGTACACCAGTGTAGATGGTGGTGACCATTTAATTTAGACCATTTTAATGAAAACAATTTTTCTGAATCTTAACTTTATAACAATACAAATAAACTCTTTTATTACTCTTACAGATTTCAAAAATCCAGTGCCTTTCGACCCTGATTCAAACTGACTTATCTCCGAAAGATATTCTCTACGTAGGTGGAGACTACCTATGTAGCGACATTGACAGCGATGGTGACTTAGTGAAAGTGAAACAGGAAAATCTAGGCTCTGGTGATGAAGCTGAGACGGTGGATGATGTTACAACTATGGCTTGCTTAGATGAAACAACCGTACGTTTCGTTGAATGGATGCCAGAGTCACAAGAATTCATAGAATGTGTCACGGAGAACGAACAACAAATATTTCTCACAGATACAGAAGTGCCAGATGTGCAAATGGAAGTGAAAGTGGACACGGAGGACTCAGACATAGTTGTTACCACTGAGACACAGTCAGAACCGTCGCTGGTACCACAGGATGACAAACTGAAGGAATGTAAGGTATTTAGTCCTGTAGAGATTTGAATCATGTGTTGCTAAAACAACACAAGCTACCATTTTTTCAAATTTCACATTTCAACGGTATTCGATTGTATGACCATAAAGCCACATTTGCTGCAAAAATCACACAAATCCTATGGGGTTTTCATAGTAGAAACGTGTTGCTCTTAGCACAGAATTATGCCAAAACAACACATCTCCAGACATTGTGTTTTGCCATCACATGGCAAAACCAAAATTTCTGCCGAAAGTTTAGATGATGTGCCTATCCAGATGGTAAGAAACCATTAAATATTAAAAAAAAAAAATTCAGGAAATTAAAGAATAGGCTATTTGATTGATTTCTGAAAGCCATCTCATATTGTTTGTTGGTGTTCATGAAGTCCTCAGAAAGTTGTCAATTTAAATTCTTTTGTGTATTTCTTCTAAAAAATGCAAACGAAAATTTACTTTCTAAATAAGCCGCCAAAACGCTATCTTGGGCAATATGGCGCCGCACTGGTATTATGACGTCACTTCCCAATAAACCAACCAATGAACGTAAGAAAGAACGAATGACCGACGCCATTTTTATTGAATTGTGACGTCATCATAGAATCGGCCAATCCAGGCCATTTTCGATACAATGGCGGCAGATACAAATCATCAAATTTTACCTTGTGTTTTTTTTACAAATCATAATTGTTTTTTTAGTTAAAATGCCTTAAAGCGGTTCTTAGACACATAATTTATACGAATACGTATTAATAATACTGTTTTTTTCACACTGTCAAATAGCCTATTACACGCCGGACGAGGACCATATTAAAAACTTCTATGAAGAAATTTTCAACTGCCCAACCACAGAGGCAGTTGAAATTTACATTAAGTACATAGTTATAGTTTCTAGTAATAAATTTGTGACCTTTTATTTCAATTATAAGTAGTGTTTTTGCAAAACAACACATATCCAGTTCATAAAATGCTCAAAAAAAAACATTCACACTAAAATATTTTTACAAAATGTGACTCAAAATTGTAAGTGGTAGTTACGTAAACGGTTTAGTTACAAAAAAAGTAAAAATACAGCAGGATTTAAGATTCAAAATCTTCCTCTTCCCCAAAATTTTGGTTCAATGGATTTGTGTTGTTTTAGCAACACATGATTCATTGGTGCTTACAAACTTAAATACATAAATAAATAATAAGGCATATTAACCATGTATGTTTTCTGTTTAAGGTCACCAATAACGACTCAAACACCGAGAGCAAATCGAAGTGGATCGATAATGATGATGACTCCGAAACGGACACCGCATCTGAGGCGGAAACTTATGCGCAGACAGAGGTAAGAAATCAGAAATTTCATTGTAAAAAATTTCTTTCGGATTACATAATTTGGTGTAGTCGTAGTGATATTCCCAAAAAATCGCGAAATACCTATTTAAAAAAAAAACAAGAAAAACCGACTTCAAAATGTCATAGCATTGACAGAGATAGAATTTAAATTAAACAATTCATCATCATCAACCGGGTATCTTCAAAAAAAAAAATTCAAAAATTTAAAAATTTTATTTCAACGTTAAGAATTTACATTCTGCTTGTTGAATGTCAATGTACATATAGTTATGTATAATGTTAGCCGCTGCCTTGGGGCCGTCCGTAGTGGAGAAAAAGGCAGCGAAAAAAAGCTCCACTCTGACCATCTTTTCTCAAATCACCTTAAAGCTAATACAAATCAAACCTACAAAATAATATCTTGGATGTGTTGAACACTAGACACATTTATCCTGTGATTAAATTTGATATTAAACTACTATTTAATGCCATACGTCCTTGTCTTCTAAATAATCCTTGATTTTATAATAAGCTTTTTTGCAAAGAGTGCGCTTAATACAATTCTTAAATCGCGTTGGAGGTAACTCTAATATATCTTGGGGTATCTTGTTGTAGAACCTTATACAGTGCCCCATAAAGGAAGTATTAACTTTTGCAAGTCTAAATCGTGGAAATGACAATTTATGTTTATTCCTAGTATTAACGTTATGATGGCTACCAAGTGTTTTGAAGTCTGTAATATTTTTCCTAACGTACATAATATTTTCATATATACAGCGTGTAAATCCGCAATCGGGGGATATTCTTAGAAAAAATAGTAAGTCATCTTATTAGCTAATGCAGACTACTCACAGTCAGAAACATTCAAGGAAACCGAGGATAAAAATACAACTTCTTTATAGGGTGCGCATAGGAATAAGCCGAGTTTGGCTGTGTCATGGCTACGTACGTTTTGGGGAGAAACCGAGATCGCTTAGTCAAGTGCAGCGAGTGAAAGAGACAATAATAACAGATGATTTCAGATTTCCCTTCCTACTCTTAAGGCCCCAGTACACAATAGCCTGTGATAGGCCATGCTTTGCAATGCACAATTACTGTAGGCCACGATCACTTGGTGCTTACACAATTGGCGCATGGCTCATTGCTGTCTGGCAAAACCCAAAAAACCAAAGTGAAACCAACTTCCAACTTCCCCACATGCCATTGCCCCCTGTACATAATGGCGATAGGGAGCAGTGGGCCAGCTGGGCCATTGTGTACTTTACATTGTGCCTTTACGGGCTTAGTACTGAAAAACAATCGATATTATCTAAGGCAAGTGCTTAGTAAGTAGGTAGGTCAGTAACCTATGTAGAGCAAAATTATCGCCGAAATGCATTTTTTCTTTACACGTAGCAAAAAAGTGAGAACCTGATATCATACCTAGGTAACTAACCTACCTACAAATAAATCGGTGATTTGGCGTAGTTGAAAGTCTGAATCACCATTATTTACACGAATTGAGACGTTATTTACAGATTATTTTCAGGGTACTTACAAATTTTAAGTAGTATGGAGCAATTGTTCGAAGTGCCCACCATTCTGCACTATGCATAGTCTCGCACGGCGACACAAATTACTTTTTAAACTTTCTAACACAAAAAAAAATCCCTAACAGTTTGGAAGGCAGAAACAATCCTTTGCCGCAACACATTCGCACTGTTCACCTCTTCCGCGTACATCAGTCTCTTAATATCTCCCCACAAATAAAAGTCTAGGGGGGTAAGGCCGGACCTTACCCCGTGCTGCCCAGGCCACTGGGCCTCCGCGTCCTATCCAATGTTCACCAAAAGTATCATTTAAGTACTCGCGCACTTGGAGTCCATGGTGAGGAGGAGCTTCGTCCTGTTGGAAATAAAGGTTTTGATGAAAATTCAATGGCAAGTCATCCAACATCTCATCAACCATGTGGTGCAGCAACTCCAAGTATGTAGCGCTGTTGAGGCGGCCCTCGATAAAAAAAGGCCCCAATAGGAATTTGCCAACTTTGCCGGCCCACAGGTTAAAACTGAACCGATGTTGGAATGAGTCTCATTTTGTTTTACGGGGGTTGTGTTCTCGCTGACTCCACCAATGTTCATTGTGGACGTTGAACATACCGATTCGTGTAAACAAACACTTGTTGGACCATAAAATGTTGAGGTTTTGGTTTTCAATCAACCAATGGCAGAATGCAACGCGTGAGGCTGCGTCCGTGGGCAGAAGATCTTGCACTCTTCGGAAGTGAAACGGGTGCATTTCCTCCCGTTCCAGCACATTCCACACCGTCATGTGGCTGATGTTGAAGTGCCGCCCTGCCCCCCGGGTGCTGGCACGGGGTTCATTTTCAAAATAGGCATGAATTTGTTCTTCCAGCTCCACGCTGGTTCCTACTCCGCCTCGACCTTGGGCATGGTTCTGTACGTCAAACTGACGGATATCTAGTAGCCGTTGAGTAGCAGCCAGCATTACTCGGGGAGACTCGGCCGATTGGGGAATATTTCGGCGAACATTTCGGTAGTTCGCGGCAAACTATCACCACTCACTGCGTACAGTCGCACCATTTCCACTAATTCGACTTTTTGACGATTTGAGTAGTTGTCCGTCATTGTCTTTAAGAAGCAGCAGTGGCTTCGCCGACGTCCGCACGTAGTTAACGAAAGACCAGGTAGTAGGAACGACAGCACGTGCTCACGGCACAAAGTATTTCCGGTCACTGGCCTGGCTATCTAATTATTGGCCCTATTGGGAGCGGCGGCGGCCGGGTGAATGAGTGCGCGCGCGACGCTTTTGATCTGCGCATGCGCTTGCCGCTCGTGGTGCAGAATGGGTGCGTTGCGTGGTTGCCAAATCGTGCATCGTCCGCCCCGGGCAGAATCATTTAGGATTTATGGACAAGATGTTTCGATATTAGAGCTATGCGTGGTCGTTATCGATAAAAATGGTGACGTCAGACAATAAAACACAGAATTTTTTTTTTAGTTTATCATTAAATCTTGTTTACTATCAGCAGTAAAGTTACCTCCGTAAATATCCCTCAGTTGCGGATTTACACCTTGTATATTGGCTTGCAACTGTTAGGATGTTAGTTTCTTTGAAAAAGTCTCTTAGCGAGTCCCTACTACCTAGCTTGTAAATAAATCGGATCGCTCTCTTCTGCAAGATGAAGATAGTCTCAATGTCTGCTGCCCGGCCCCACAGTAGTATACCATAGGACATGGATACTATGGAAGTAACTAAAATAAACAAGCCTAGCAGTTGCAACGTCAGTAAGATCTCGAATTCTTTTTACAGCATATGTTGCGGAGCTAAGTCTATGTGCTAATTTTACAATATGTGGACCCCATTCTAGTTTGGCATCGATTGTGATGCCCAAAAATACAGTATCTTCAACAAATTCTAGTTTTTCATTTCCAATCGCAATGTTATTTTCAACTAATTTTACGTTAGGTTTTCATACATTTTGTCTTTTTTTAATTTAACAATAGATTATTTGCAGTAAACCAATCTAGAACGTGCGAGAGAGCATTATTTGCTTCGTCAAGATTATTTTCCTGTCTCCTTATTTTAAAAATAAATGACGTGTCATCAGCAAATAGCACTATCTCGCACATTTTTTGTACCATAAACGGTAAATCATTTACATAGACCAGGAAAAGGAACGGCCCTAGGATAGATCCCTGCGGGACTCCCATTTTTACAAGTGAACCCGACGATTTTATACGATTTATGTCTGCTTTTTGAACCCTTCCTTCTAAATACGATTTTAAAAGATCTAATCCTGCATTTTTTATTCCGTAATGTTTTAACTTTGAGAGTAGTGTTCTGTGGTCTACACAATCGAATGCCTTTGACAAATCACAAAATGTTCCTACAGCATCCCTATGATCCTCCCACGCACTTAAAATATGTTTAAGTAACATGACTCCAGAGTCTGTTGTATTCCGCCCTTTAGTAAAACCGAACTGCTGACTATGAAGGAGTTTGTAATTATTGAAATGCAAAAGTAATTGATCCAAGATAATTCTCTCAAATATTTTACTTAGTACTGGTAAGACTGATACGGGTCTAAAATTTGTTGGATCTTGGAAATACTCCTTCATCTACGCATTTATTGAATATCTCTGATAACGGCGATGCTAGAATATGTATCACTGAACTAACAATTTTTACTGACATACCCCATAAGTCCTCAGTTTTTTTTAAATTCAATAATTTAAAAATTTTAACTATGTTATGAGGCTTAATGTAATTAAATGTGAAATCGTGTTCGCACGCGGGGACATGATCTTGTAATAACGTTGCTGCACGATCAGGTGACGAGTTTAACAGAGCTGTGGTTGCAATTGGTATATTAGTGAAGAACTGTTCGAAA
This sequence comes from Yponomeuta plumbellus, assembly GCA_947310845.1. Taxonomy (NCBI): domain Eukaryota; kingdom Metazoa; phylum Arthropoda; class Insecta; order Lepidoptera; family Yponomeutidae; genus Yponomeuta; species Yponomeuta plumbellus. Next base: position 6,259,188 of record OX371220.1, on the reverse strand, counting down.
GCTGCAGCGATATCTTCATTTGTTGTTATTATTTTGTCTTCAATCTTAAGCGAAATATCTCGTTCTCCTAATTTTGCTTTACCTGTTTCTCTATTTATTATGGTCCAAATTGTTTTAATTTTATTCGGTGATTGTAGGATTTTATTTTTTATCATCATTTATCATTTTTTATTTATTATCACATTTAGCTTTATGGCAGATGACCTTAAATAATTTGGAATATTTTTTGACGTATTGTATGAAGTTGGTGTCGGAGGTCATTTTGTCATATAGTTCATAGAGTGTGTCTCTGCTCTTTCGGATTCCTGACGTTGCCCATTCACTAAATCCTACTTTATTGTCGTTGCTTTTTACCTGACGCAATTTAAAGTTTTTTTTAAAACTACCTGAGACTACTTCGAATAACTCAATATAATGAGCATTAGCATTTTGATAACTTTCTTGAGTCTTTATGCTACTCTCTAGGTCTGATTTAAACGAAATTAATTTTTTACTTGTTACGGGCCCGCATAGGATAACCGGTTCTGCATTTTTCGTATCTATTTCAAAATTAACAACTTGACCGCTGTGGTCTGACTTTAAACAATTTACTGTAGAATAATCTGAAAAATCGCAGTCGCAGTAAACATTATCTAGGCAGGTGGCAGTAGTTTCAGTTATCCTAGAAGGCTCCGAAAAAATACTTACTAGATTAAACGATTTGAAGATAATTGTCAATTTTGTATTTAAAGCGGAGTCTGCCATCAAGTCGATGTTGAAGTCACCACAGACTATGACTTTTTTATTGCTGCTAGAGGCTACCTTGAAAACATCCTCCAATACTGTTTCAAACAAACTATAATCCGCTGGTAGGGGGTCTGTATATGGCTACTACAATGTGTCTAGACAGTTCAACACATGATATTTCAATTACTTATTCAACAGAAAGTCTGCAAATATCTTTCCGTTCTTTAAATTTCAAATGATTTTTTGTAAGTATCAGGGATCCCCCGTGCCTAGCAGACTTTCTATTGAAGCAACTGGCTATTTGATAGTTATTTACAGAAAAAACCATTTGAGTCTCTAGTAGCCAGTGCTCTGTGACGCAAAGTACATCTACTCTATCATCATCATCATCAACCCATTATGTCCCCACCGAGGGGCACGGGTCTCTTCCATGAGGAAGGTATAGGCCATACTCCACCACGGGGGCCAAGTCCGGATTGGTGGAGGCTTGTAAGACTAGTGGCTGGTCTTACTGTCAGAAGTTTTCAAGCCGCCCTAAGGCCTCTGACTTGGCTTAACGACTGCCATCTATCGACGGCAGCCGGCACCAACAGCTTAACGTGCGAAGCACGGAATCGCTCGGAAAAATGCCACTAGCGTTAGTCATAGACGGTGACCCATCCATGGACTGAACGCGCCGTATGTTGCTTAACGTTAGTGATCGTTTAAGATCACTCAGGCAGCCCAGGCTACGAGCGATTCTACTCTATATTGTCCTAAAAACAACTCTAATTCTAATAACTTTCCAGAAAAACCACCCTGTATGTTCTGGTTAACTAAAATTAAGTTTTTTAAGGGGGGCTTTTCTTTGGTCTGCGCTGGCAGTTTAAATCAGCGGTCAAATTTAACCTAGCACTAGTTCTTTTAACAACCTTTGAGTACAGAGGCTGGCAAGTGTCACCTAACTTACAATTTGTAATATCTAGAGGTCCCTGTGCTATTGTCTTAACAATAATAGGGTCATAAACATTGAATGCCAACAATTTAGCAATAAGTCTTTTAGAAGAGTGGGGCACATGCATTGTGTCCCTGGTTAAAATAAAATTTCGAATAAATTTATTCGTATCATAAAAAAGTACTTGGTCTTTTCCCTCAGTAAGTTATAGGCCATACTCCACCACGGGGGCCAAGTCTGGATTGGTAGAGGCTTGTAAGACTAGTGGCTGGTCTAATACTGTCAGAAGTTTTCAAGCCGCCCCTAAAGCTAAGCGTCCACCGCATCGGAATCGGAGCGTCCGCACCGTACGGGCCGTCGGCATTTACAAAATGCCGAAAGGGTGCGTCTACTGCATTCGGATTTGCCGTCGGCAGTATCGGTATTTTCAAAGCATTCATTCATGCACAAGCGTCGCAAACACGTCAGAACTCGAAGCGTTCGGAATCCGAATGGGGCGCGTCGGCTGCGGATGACGTCATCGGCAGTAATATCGCACTCCGAAGCAGAAATGCCGATCCAGTGCACGCAGTACCATAGAAATCAATACAAAGCAACAAATCCGTCCGCTCCGTACGGAGCGGTTCCGATGCGGTGGACGCTTAGCTTTAGGCCTCTGACATGGCTTATAACGACTGCCATCTATCGATGGCAGTCCTTTGACGACCTCTGTGGCGTAGCGGTTGACGCATCTGCTTACCAAGCGAGAGGTCCCGGGTTCGATCCCTGGCTGGAGAGAAAACTCCAGGTCTTGGATGTTTACATGTTTGTGACGTCTCTGTTTCTGGTTCCCACGACACAGGGTATCCTAGTGTGGGGCCAGAAGCAATGTATGTGCCTGTGTGTAAATGTTTATGTTATGTTTTTATTTTAGACTAACTGTTGCCCGCGACTACGTCCGCGTGGGCTTTAGTTGAGTAAAGTGTTTGCAAATAAGGTAGGGATACTTTTAGCGAGTGCGAAAGAGCTTTCATACTAACTTCGCAACCCCTTCCTACCCCCTTAAGGCATGATTTTCGAAAAACTACTTTACACGTCTTCCATAAAGTTTAATTAAGGCACTTCATATTGAGTTTCATTCGAATAACTTACGGCAAATTTTCATACTAACATTACACCCCCCTTTTATCCTCTTAAGGGATGATTTTTAAAAAGGTATTTTACACATGTTTCATAATTTTACATGAAGAGCCTTTGTACCGAATTTCATTCGAATAACTTCAAAAACGGCAAAGTTTCATACTAACTTCCCCTTAGGGGATGAATTTTCAAAAATCCTTTCTTAGTGCTCCCCTATGTTACAAAAAGAACCCCTGTGCAAAATTTCAAGTTTCTAACCCTTATAGTTTGGGCCCTGCGTTGATTCTAAGTCAGTCAGTCAGCTTCTCCTTTTATATATATAGATAAATAGATATATTAAAAAATCGCCAAAGAAATTATGCAGATCTGATAATCACCCAAAAGCTTTTTTTTAATTAAATGCAAAAAAAAACTGTCACGTTGACATTTCAACATGTATTTTACAGGGCCTGTACGGTTTCTAACCCTTATAGTTTAGGCCCTGCGTTGATATGTCAGTCAGTCAGTCAGTCAGTCAGTCAGTCAGTCAGTCAGTCAGTCAGTCAGTCAGTCAGTCAGTCAGTCAGTCAGTCAGTCAGTCAGTCAGTCAGTCAGTCAGTCAGTCAGTCATTCAGTCATTCAGTCAGTCAGTCAGTCAGTCAGTCAGTCAGTCAGTCAGTCAGTCAGTCAGTCAGTCAGTCAGTCAGTCAGTCAGTCAGTCAGTCAGTCAGTCAGCCAGCTTCTCGTTTTATATATATAGACTTAGGTAGATGGACATTCGTACCTACCAAACTCTGCATTAGATTTAAAAGATGATTTGAGAAAAGATGGTCAGAGTAGAGTTTTTTTGCTGCCTTTTTCTCCACTACATTCGGCTCTAAGGCAGCGGCTAACATTATAATTTTATGTACATTGACATTCAACAAGCAGAATGTAAATTCTTTACATTGAAATAAATTTCTGATTTCTGATTTTATTCTTTTCTTCGTCCAATCCAGCCAATCTACACGGTGAAGAGAGTCGACACAGCCGAAGTTCTCTCTTACATGGAGAAATTGCGTGGTACTCTGCAGTACCGGTGCGCTCGATTCAAGTGTGAATCGTGCGCGCTTGTCCTTCACACTGAGCAGTGGCTACAGAGACACAAAGTTTTGCATAGTGAGGTGAGTGTCTATATTTTTATTTTTAACTAGCTTTCGCCCGCGACTCCGTCCGCGTGGACTTTAGTTCAAAATTTTGCAACCCCGTTCACTCCTTTAAGGGTTAAATTTAGAAAAACGGCGAAACACGTGTTCAATCAATTGTGTTGAAGAGTATTTATTCTAAGTGTCAAGAAAATTAGACAACATTCGTTATAACTCCTATACATGGCAACCCTTTTCGCCCCCTTAGGGGTTGAATTTAAAAAAATCCGTTCTTATTCCTTGCCTACATGCAAAATTTCAGCTTCCTAGGTCCAACGACTTGGGCTGGGCGTTGATGAGTGAATGAATCAGTCAGTCAGGACTTTGAATTTTATTTATATAGAAGACTAGCTGTGCCCCGCGGTGTTACCCGCGGTTTATTAGGGAAAATAACTTGTCTATTGACAGTAAAAATAATAAATATTTTACATTTTTAGGGATTTTCCCATGGGAATAAGACATTTTTCCGCGGTAAAACGTAGCCTATGTGTTAATCCAGGGTGTCAGCTAATTCCATACCAAATTTTATTAAAATAGCTCCAGCCGTTTAGACGTGAAGAAGTAACAAACATACACACTCACACACTCACAAACTTTCGCCTTTATAATATTAGTGTTATGTGATAAGATTTACCATAATATTAATTAATCTAAGTGTAACTAAATTACAGACAAGGGGGAGTTACAAGTGTCTAATCTGCAAACAGCGGTTTCAAACGGCGTCGGAGCGTCTAGCACATACAACGTCACATTACAGGTAAGAACTTTTTTAATAAAAAAAAACATATTCAAGAAAAAAACCCCCTAAAATGAAGAATTCGATCATTTTCTACTGACTTCCGTCAATAGATTTTGACCAGATTTATTATTGAACCAGCCTTGTGGTACCTTTCTTATAAGGACAGCAGCTGGGTGAGCCAAGAGCCAAAGAGAGAAAGACGTCGCGAGGCTTGTGGAAGACTATGTCCAGCAATGGACGAGTACGGACTCTAGCGGTGAATGAATACGGACTCTAGCGGTGGACGAGTACGGACGAGTCGCCGCAGCGCTAACGCAACCCACAGGCAACGCCCGTACATGTCTCTGTGGCGATAATAAATAAATGTATTTGTTCTTCTTCTTCTATTGTAACTACCATAAATAAATGATATCTCTCGCTTTGTTCCCAGCCGCTACGACTGCCGCCACTGCGACAAAGTCGGGTACAGCCACCGGCAGATCTACCAGCACTTCGTACGACATCACGACAACTCGCCGCGCTTCTGCAATGTCTGCAACGCGCGCTTCACGTGAGTCGCGGTCGCACTGTCGCGCGATTTGTCACGTAAAACATATTTAGGGTGCCGTGTCACAAAGAGTCGGTCGTCGCCCCGGCCAATCTCAAACGATCACGAAGATTAAGCAACATAGGGCGCGTTCAGTGCATGGATGGGTGACTAACGCTAGTGGGTTTTTCCGAGCGATTCCGTACTTCGCAAGGCACGTTAAGCAGTTGGTGCCGGCTGGTGTCGATAGATGACAGTCGTTAAGCCAAGTCAGAGGCCTTAGGGCGGCTTGAAACTTCTGACAGTAAGACGAGCCACTAGTCTTACAAGCCTTCGCCAATCCGGACTTGGCCCCCGTGGTGGAGTATGGCCTATACCTTCCTCAGGGAAGAGACCCGTGCCCCTCGGTGGGGGCATTATGGGTTGATGATGATGAACAATGCAAACCAACGCCAGAATAATGAAATTTAATTATGTTTTCATTAAAATTGTTCACAATCATGACACAGGTTATTGGTCGAGTTCAAGAAGCAAAGCACACAATATTTACTTGGAAGTAAACTGGGGTTATTTGGTTTTCACGTACTAGCAACATTGGCAGCCATTGGAGGATTCCGTTTTGAGCCATCATGGCGTAAACCTCGATTTTTTGTAACAAATGTTTCCCGAACATCAGTTAGGGCTAAAGTTTCGTACGGGCCCTGTAAAATAAAGATTTGATAATAACTAATAACTGGATGTCATGATGGCATGTTGAAATGTCAACGTGACAGTTTTTTTTGCATTGAATTAAAAAAAAGCTTTTGGGTGATTATCAGATCTGCATAATTTCTTTGGCGATTTTTTAATATATTAACTCCATAAAAAGTAACATGTATTTTAGTAGATGCCACCAAAACCTACAAATATGTTACAATACAATCTTCAATGTGAGTGGTTGACCAAAAAGGGACCTCAAGGGAAAATAATTGATTTCGAGAAAATCGCGTTTGAAGTTTCCTTTATAGACAGGTTTCGAGTTAGCTCGGCTCACAAAAAAATAATAAAAAAATAACTACGACACCTAAAAATATTCTAGTTAGACCAAAACAAAGCTAAAATAACACAGATTAAAAAATTCAAATAAAAAATAACGGTTTCCAATCCCTCCATGTCCCTTTTTGGACAACCACTCACATATGTTACTTTTTATAGAGTTATGAAAAAAAAGTGAGCCTGAGGATGCCTCGAGTTAGAGGCGAAACGCGTCGCATTTTCTCACACAAGTATTGGTGTCGGTGGTGGTGCGTCCGTGTCTTGCTTCTGCTTGAAAAAGTGGGAGAGAGGGCGGTGCATTAACTAACCGCATGGTGCTTGTGGGATTTCTGGCGGAATTTAGCAAAGTAATGTTCACATTCTAATGAAAAAAAAAAGCGCCAAAGGAATTATGCAATTTGAGCCTTTTTCTGAGTGATCAACCCTGGCTGTGTGGAATGTGGAAGAGTTTTTGGAGCAGATTAAAAGAGCGGCGGTTTTTCTCTTGGTAATTTTATTCCGAATCCACGATCTTCGTTACCTTAGCAACCTTAGTTCTATGATGAAAAATACAGGTGGCGTTGTATGATATAATTACAATCGCATGCAAGAGATGGCGCTGTTGTTAGACACTGAGGATCACCCATAAAGCCTAGGCGCACACTAGCGACACGCGACAGGCGACAGTTCGGCGACTAGACGCGACAACAGGCTACGGCTGTCAATTTTCATATATTGCCAGAAGCAAATGACAACTTCGCGTCTAGTCGCCGCGTCAGACGCGACGTTGTCATTTCCTTCTGGCGTCTTGTCGGCGACTCGAACAAAATATATGAAAATTGACGGCCGTAGCTTGTCGTCGCGTCTTGTCGCCTGTCGTGTGTCGCTAGTGTGCGCCTAAGCTTAGACTTACCGAAACGTGTCGCAGGCGACTGGTCGACCTAAAGAGGCACAAGCGGACGGCGCACCCGGCCGCTTCGCACGCGTGCGACGCCTGCGACCGCCGGTATGCCACGCCAATGCTACTGCTGCGACACAAACGCATGTGAGTAGCCTAACCTAACCACAAAATACATAATAGTACAAGTACAGAAGATTCACTCCGCAAAATCAAATGAAGAAAAAGGGACTCTAGCAGCGATACAATTAGATGCAATTCAGATCGCTCGGCGTTAAAAAAGCTACGTTATATTCACCTGAATTTTGCCACGAATGTCATATCCACGCATCGGCTTAAAGCTGCCTGTGTATTCGCGAGCAATAATAAACATCTTTCCTGTTTTTCAGGGCTCACATGAAAGTGCAGCGTGTAGAGTGCGAGATTTGCCACAAGTGGTACAAGGGGGATTTCAACTTGGACAAACACATGCGAGAGGTCCACGTGAAACCGACGGTCCAGGTCGGTGTTTATTTAACAGTCGGTAAGCCAAGTCAGAGGCCTTAGGGCGGCTTGAAAGCTTCTGACAGTAAGACCAGCCGCTAGTCTTAAAGCCTCCACTAATCCGGACTAGGGCCCCGTGGTGGAGTATGGCCTATACCTTCCTCAGGGCAGAGACCCGTGCCCCTCGGTGGGGACATAATGGATTGATGATGATGTGTGTGTGTTTATATCAGTGTGTACGGATGTATGTATATGTGTGGTGTGATGTAGTTACCCTTACTTTAAAGATGCATAAGACATCTTCTACCCAGTCAATGGTTTGGGAGTTCGCTCCATGGAATGGAGTATAACCCCCATTTCCTGGTGGTCATACTAATTTGTCATATCAGTATGACTACGAGGATATACCTATACCTTGATTTTTAATTAGGTGGACTAAACTGACAGTTCAAAAAGCTCTAATTTTTTTAAAATGTTGCCAGAGCAAGATCGTAGTGATGTGACTTGATGTGTTCATTGAATGTTCGATTTCATTCAATCATTCACTCTTCAATTTTATTTCCTTTATTTGGGAAAAATAATTTAACTTAATCCTAATCAAATACCTACCAATAAAACAAACATACCTACATCTGAAAAACCCACAAACATTAGGAAATATTTCGTTTAAGTAACGAGATGACAACCCGACTAGACATAATAATATCCACTTTTTTTTCATAAGGTTTAGATGATAACTAAGTTTTGTCTTCAAAACATACTTAATTTTTCATTATATCTTGAAGGATCAATACAATAGTATCATGGCTGGGTTCCTCATCACAAATTAAAAACATTGATAAATTTATAAACCTAATAGCCAGTGAATCTAACGACATAATGTGCGACTTAGACAATCCACATGTGGGAAAAAGGAGAAAGCTGTTTTCTCAATGTAGAATTACAGCTTTCATTATTGTATCGACCACATGTTTTTGTTCAGTATTTAATTTTTTGTTTTTTTTTCATATTATCTATTTGATTTTCCATTTCAATAAATTTATTAGCTTAGCAAAACGAAGCTTGCACCAAAATTTTTAAACGTGTTTAGTTGCTAATTTTATTTTAATGTGAAGTCTTTGTATAGTTTGACAATACAAAGCGCTAACGCATTTTAAAATCGAGGTGCAATTCGTCCTAAGACTTTAAAAGTGATTAAAATTTTAAATCTAGTTTTTATTTTATTTTTTCCTATACCAAAACAGAAAGGAATGAATATGGTATGTCTGTCACGTTGTTAAGTTATAAATGTATAACTTTATCACGAAATCCTCTAACTTAAGTATCATTTAATTTTACAGTTTATTCTATCTGATCAGCCCGTAAATAGAGCCCACTGTTGGGCATAAGACTCTTCTCTTTCACGCCAACCCATCCGGTCCAGTGTCTCCCAGCCGCTTTCACAATGTCGTCGGCCCATCGGGCTGGTGGTCTGCCCACCGACCGTCGACCCGTTCTTGGCCACCACGCAGTGGCTTCCTTAGTCCACCGGCCGTCTTCCCGCCTAACCAAATATCCCGCCCGTCTCCATTTCAGCTTAGTAATTCGTGTGAGTACGTAGAGTTTATATTGTAATTTAATTTGTTTATTGGAGTGTAAAACAGGTAAAACAGGCTTACATAACCAGACGACGTTTTAAACTTATCTAGCCTCAGATTTAACAATTTTTTTTAAACATTTTTAACAAATTTGAACAAATTTAAAGGTTTAGGAATATGGTTAAAGAATTACCAAAACTAAATCTTAAATCACTCAGGGCCGGGCGAGCGAGTTACATTACATACACCAGTCTGCAATTGAATGAACGAATGATTGATTGAAAATATTTATTATTCGATCACTCTGAGCACAACACTATTTTTTATTTTCCCTTACGTGGCCACCCACCAACTGTCAGTTTAGTCCACCTAATTAAAAATCAGAGTATACAATATACATGTCCTCGTGGTCATACTCACTTTTCTGAACATCCTGTAGAGGGAAATACAAATGCAAGTTCAAGTTCAAGTTCAATCATTTATTGCTTCATGTGGTACAAAGGTCTTATTAAGTAAATAGTATTATACTAACATCTCCTCATGTCCTCAACATGAGCCCTGTTAGACTGCAATACAGTACTGCTTATGTTTTTAATACAAAAGTACGTTTGTAAGTATGTTTTTAATATAAAAATACCAGCACATACAACTACAAGTAAATACTACTTAATAATAGAAGAAGATGTATTTACTGCTTTCTTTATTTACACAGAAAAGTATTTATATTATACAGGAGGAAGAAACACCTTTTTCTAAAAATATCGTGTTAGGTCCTTTCTCCACTGCTCCGGTCCGGCGTCGGAACCGGAATCAGTCAGAAAAATATCGGATGCCGGATTATGCTTCTCCACTTCATCTGACTATAATCGGCAATGGAAGTGACGCAGTGCTTTATTAAAAATCCTCGGTTTTTCTATTCGAGGCAGGGGACGTTTTCCACACATTCTACTAATCTAATTAAATAGTATGGGAACATTTTTGGGTTGTATGCGCGGTGCAAAAACGTGTATTGTTTTTGTACGTCGATCACTTCGGACCGGTAAAATACAGTTCCGATCTAGCAAATTATCGGACCGTTAAAAACCGGATGCCGGAGTAGTGGAGAAGCTAGTAGTAGATATTCTTGTGTTTCAAAATCGGATCGGTAATTAACGTTTGCAGGACCGGAGCAGCGGAGAAAGGCCCTTACAGTATGACTAGGAGGACATGTATATACTCTTATTGATATTCCATATTAGTATGACCACCAGGAAACGAGGAATACAACTGCCTTCTCATGTCGCCAGGAACCCGACGAGAATGCTTACTGTGCTGAATGCGACAAACAGTTTTCGGGCGTCCACTTATACAGGGCGCACCTTAAAAAGTCGAGGAGTCATGTCGGGCGCTCTGATGTCCAGTGAGTACACCCATTTACGCTGCATCTTTTTTTTACATACAGGGACATACATTGCTTCTGCCCCACACACTAGGATACCCTGTCGTGGGAACCAGAAACAGCGACATCTTAAACATGTGGACGTCCAAGAACTGGGGTTTTATTTTGTCTGTAGCCGGGGCCCGAACCCGGGACCTCTCGTATGGTAGCCGCCTACCATACGAGAGGTCTACCCTAACCGCTGACGAAAACGCGGGCTGTAGTTCGCGCGTTTTTAATTTGATTTTTTTTTTATTCAACCGGCGGAGCAAGTTATCGGTCAGTACTGGCTCAACTTTGTTCAGCAGCTGATCGGTCAGTACTGGCTCAACTTTGTTCAGCAGATGATCGGTCAGTACTGGCTCAACTTTGTTCAGCAGCTGATCGGTCAGTACTGGCTCAACTTTGTTCAGCAGCTGATCGGTCAGTACTGGCTCAACTTTGTTCAGCAGATGATCGGTCAGTACTGGCTCAACTTTGTTCAGCAGATGATCGGTCAGTACTGGCTCAACTTTGTTCAGCAGCTGATCGGTCAGTACTGGCTCAACTTTGTTTTCACAGACCCAGTGGCTGCCAGACAGTAACTGTCCTTTGCTAAGTAATTTAAGTTGATCTTTAGTTTTGTTATTTTTGAAAGTTTATTTTATTTTATTATGATTAGATAAAATCAGTTTTGACAATTACCTACTGTGAAAATAAAATGTGAAGACACCTGTCAAGGTTACCTGGAGAAGCCTGTTTGCAAACTCCACTCATTGCATCAAAGCTGTGCTATGAAAATGTGCCTACGAGGATGTGTAGCGGAGCTGTGAAAATGCGCATATCGCACCTCCAGAACTAAAGTGACCTAATTAAAAATTTACGTAAAATGAGTTAAGTACTCAGAATGACTTAAAATGTAAACTCTTTCATGCCTATATTAAAAACCGACTTTATTTGGTCAGAGAGAGATGGAGGAATATTTCGGTGTGTTTTTTCTTGAGCAACTCGTTCAGAACGCTGAATACATTTTTATTCATTTCCCAAAAGTTGCACATTTTGAGTTAGGTCACTTTAGTTCTGGAGGTGCGATATGTGTGGTGCGAGGATGCGTTGCGAAGCTGTGAAATGTGTCGACGGGGGTAGTAGCAGGCGCAAACCTCGCAACACACATTCCCGGCAACACATACCTCGCTTGTTTTGTATGCGCAAAAATCTAGCTTCGTTGAGCCGCTTCCACCAGAGCTGTGCTGAACGAGGCGAGGTAAATGAAGCGATTCTATCGGTTGTTTACAAACACATCCCTCGCTACGCATCCTCGCACATCTCCGGTGGAAACGCAGCTTAATCCGTGTATGATTCAGAATAAATACTCTTTCTTTCTTTCTGACCGCCAGCTACTGGGCCTGTGAAAACCAGGCTTTAGTGTTATCTTATTTTTCTAGTTACGAGTGCCACGACTGCGGCAAAACTTACCAAATAAAGTCAAGTCTCGCATACCACATCGAGAGTATGCATCTTCGTCTCAGCCGGTATAAGTGCGACCTCTGCGATCAGGTGGGTGGTCTTATTGTCTAAATAAAATAAAATAAATAAACTATGATAAAAAATAATAATAAATATAATAAAAATGTTTATTTGTACTCATGCAGTTTACATTTACCTACGCATCTTATCTTAGGTTATAGTACTTACTTTTTAGGCTTACCTAATCCGGGACACAATTTGGTAACACAAAAGTAGCAGAAAGATACGTTATGACCGCTAGCGCTTAAACTAGGCCGAGCCTGTATCTTAAACGCTAGTTCCTTCCACTTGACTTAATTCATTTGTACTTTACTTAGGTACTGTGACAAAAATAACTTGTAATGAAGTGACAAAGTTTTTCTATAAGTACCTTCGTTTAGAAACAAAGCAAGGCGTCAGCAAGTTAGACCACTATAAATGTAAACCTCGACAATATTTTGCTTAACTTACGTATATAACTAGACAATTTAAATAAAACTCACGCCCGTTATCCCCGAGGGGGCACCAATCACTAGAACTGGGCCCACGTTTTGCCGAGTTTATTAGGTCCCAAACGTGACAAGTGGCAAGCCTGTCGCCGTTATCCGGGCACAATTTATCAGCGAATGGTGTTGCTGTACAAACAAATTGTACGTAACTAAGTCATTGGTGCATGCGTGGTTCGAACCCAGACCCTCATGATCGAGAAGCAAGGGTCAACCCCACTACGCCACCGCCGCTTTTCTTTTCTTATTGTCTACTATACTCTGTTTTTTTATTCCGTAGAATTTTGACATTTCATAACTGTTGGTACTGAAAAAGTTCTCCACCGAAAAAGGGACAAATTTGACCCATTTGATGGCAATAAAAAATAAAATGCTACGTATTTTTTAACGAACAGACTACCTCCTCACTTCTTAAAGGCTCTTATTAATAAAAGTTCTAGTTGATGAAAAACGAAGTTATCTAAACAATCTGACGGCCCCTGTTTCAGAGCTTCATAAACAGAAACTTGAGGAATACACATCGCCGTCGCCAGCACAGACTTCGCAAGACCTACACCTGTACTGTTTGCGGAAAGAATTTCAAGGTAAGTGTGTTTTTAAGCCTACAGCTTGTCCAGAAAGAGTAGAAATGAAAGGGTACGGTTTTGCTCAGACTTTTTGTCTGTGTTTGTTAATAACTTGGGCTTACAGGTCAGTTAAGTAAAGCTGGCACGTTCAACACATTTACACGTTGCGCTTGTGTAGTGTCTGTGAATAAGCGCGCGGCGCACACTGGAACGATCCCATAGAAGCGCTCGGACATAGGAGGCGTGGATTAAAAAAACTTCTGAAATAGAAATTAAAGTATGCCAATGACTTTTAATCAAGATCACCTTTAAAAAGTACCTTTTGGTAATTTTGCGTTAAACTTATGCTTACGGAGTAATTCGAGATTTTGTTATTTTTTTGTATGGGAGCCAAGACATTTTACGAAATAACTCTTATGGTTCACCTGGCTTCACTTTTTTGTTTTAAGAAATGAAGTAAGCATATTATTTACTACATTTCGTGCAAACATACTATATACCGCAAACGACCGCAAAGTACCTCAATCGAATAAAAAATGAAAAATAACTATTTTTATTAATTATTTGTCCGTAAAACTTCTTTTTAACTTGTCTTATGAAATTAATTCGTTGCTACCCAGAATCTCAATAAGAATAGACAAATTTAACATTTTATCTATAAAAGAAACGCGTTAATTTGTTTATTGTCGTGACCAAAATCAAATATGGAAAACTAACATAATTGCAATTAGCTTAATTAGATCAGTCGCTTACTGATGATTCTTTCCTGATATCGACAAATTATATTTCGCCCTTACGAATTATAAGTTCAAGAAATAAGTAGCTTGTGAAGGATGTGTTCATTACAAGTGATTTTACTTATCTTTCTTGAATGCCCCTCTCTATATTTCCTAAATGCTTTATTCCTCGCCTCAGATGGTTTTTCGGAAAGAAATCCAATTTGAACCAATCCAATTGGGAACTATTGAGAGATTCTCAGTAATCTGTAATCCATGGATGAGTACCTTATGTAAGCTTGCAGGCATATAATACCATGGGTTCAATTGAATGTACCTATAGTTCTCGGTTTCGATGCAGTATTGAATAAATTTGTCGATGCGTAATTGTTCTCCAGATGAAATGCACTGCAAAATTACTGCCATTCTTCTAATTAGGTTAGGATCTAAGCCCGCTAATGAAACACTTTTATTTGGATCTTCAAAGAATCGTTGGGTTGTATTGCCGTCATTGGTAGTTCCACTTCCTTGCAACACAAATCCAACAATAATCCAGTTTGTTTCCTAAATGGTCTCTGAATAATAACTTCTCTCTCCTGATATTGCCTTTGCTTGGTGGTTCAAAATAACATCGTACATATCAGGAACAGCAAGATCAGTTTGTGACATAATAAAAAGCTTCACCTGGATGAATAGTCTGGGAATAGTGAAGAGGTAACCAGTCGCTGAAGACATTGTACAGTCGACAGCACGTTAATCTTCACGTTTTAGTTGCAAAGTCGCCCGTAACGCAATGAAGTAGAGTGCATGGGTGTCTACCATGATGTGCTGCCGACTGTACCTACATATGGCATAAGTTCAATTCATGCCTGGATTCGATTCATGGAGTGCCTATTACATATTGCCCACAGAATCGATTTTAAGACATGGAGAGCTACTGGAGCCACAAAGCAAAGGCAATATCAGGAGAGAAAAGCTATTATTCACAGACGATTTAGGAAACAAACTGGATTATTGTTGGATTTGGTAAAACAAGGAAGTGGAACTACCAATGACGGCAATACCGCCCGACGATTCTTTGAAGATCCAAATAAAAGTGTTTCATTAGCGGGTTTAGATCCTAACCTTATTAGAAGACTGGCAGTAATTTTGCAGCGCATTTCATCTGGAGAACAATTACACATCGACAAATTTATTCAATATTGCACCGAAACCGAGAACTATACATTCAATTGAACCCATGGTATTATATGCCTGCAAGCTTACATAAGATACTCATCCATGGATTACAGATTATTGAGACTCTCTCAATAGTTCCCATTGGATTTCTTTCCGAAAAACCATCTGAAGCGAGGAATAAAGCATTTAGGAAATATAGAGAGAGGCATTCAAGAAAGATAAGTAAAATCACTTGTAATGAAGACATCCTTCACAAGCTACTTATTGATCTTTATTGTCTGATCCTGTAATTTCAAATATTTGGCCAAAAATTGAGCAAAAAGGTCCAAGCCTATTTTTAAAGAAGTTCTTGAACTTATAATTCGTAAGGGCGAAATAGAATTTGTCGATATCAGGAAAGAATCATCAGTAAGCGACTGATCTAATTAAGCTAATTGCAATTATGTAACTTAATTGTAACTTTTTTTATTACTAACTAGATTTCCATATATGATTTTGGTCACGATAATAAACAAATTGACGCGTTTCTTTTATTGAAAGAGAAATGTGAAATTTGTCTATTCTTATTGAGATTCTGGGTAGCAACGAATTAATTTCATAAGACAAGTTAAAAAAGAAGTTTTACGGACAAATAATTAATAAAAATAGTTATTTTTCATTTTTTATTCGATTGAGGTACTTTGCGGTCGTTTGCGGTATATAGTGTGTTTGCACGAAATGTAGTAAATAATATGCTTACTTCATTTCTTAAAACAAAAAAGTGAAGCCAGGTGAACCATAAGAGTTATTTCGTAAAATGTCTTGGCTCCCATACAAAAAAATAACAAAATCTCGAATTACTCCGTAAGCATAAGTTTAACGCAAAATTACCAAAAGGTACTTTTTAAAGGTGATCTTGATTAAAAGTCATTGGCATACTTTAATTTATATTTCAGAAGTTTTTTAATCCAAGCCTCCTATGTCCGGGCGCTTCTATGGGATCGTTCCAGTGTGCGGCGTGACGTCTACTGCATGCGCATCATGAAAAGTCTGCCCGTCTCTCTTGCGCGCGGTCTAGCTTATGAGTGTGAAGGGGACAGTTATAGTTTTACTTTTGCTACTGTTTATAAATACAGCGTGATCTTTTTGGTAATCAACCGTATGTGCGTTTCAATGAGGGATTTTTCTGACAGCTAAGAAAAGTAGTTCCAAATGAGCAACTTTAGTCATAGAGCGTCATAGTAACTTTTGTTCAGCTCGCTGAGACCTATTTGATGATGTATCACACATGGCTATTGGGCTGAGGTCCAAAATTGCATTCCTTTGACAGCCATTAGATATTTTTTTTTAGTTCATCTGAAAACGGCTCATTCATCCAGTAACTGACCAATGAGCGTCCGTGACCCTTTGTTACATGATTAAATTATAATTAAATTGTTGAGAAAAATGTTTGGTAAAGATTTTCTTAGGTGAAATTATTTTTGTTCATGTGAAAATTTATTGAAAATTATAACTATTTTGTGTGGAATCAATTCCACCTTATTTTTAATACTTTTCGCTCGAAATTGCTAAAAATATATTATAACTAGCAACATATATGCATATTTGTATTTATTTAACTACAACGCACCCATCTTACTAAAACCTAACTCTAGTCTACACTTAAACTAGAGTCGCATTTTGAATCAAAATCATTTATTTTTAAACATACTGTATAGTGAAATTGCATAAGTGGGTACTGTGAACGTGCCAGCTTTAGATAACTGACCCGTACAAGCATTATATAAATTAAAAGTGTCCCCTTTCTGTCGTGCGTTTGAGCTTTTTGCGAATGCATTTTATTTTTACCAATTATAAGTATTTTTACATTCATTCATTCATCGACAAATGCATGTCGATGAAGCGAGTGATTTGTCAGGACCGTGGCAGGTGGCAGTCCCTGGGCACTGCCAACCTCTCTGGGATACAAGCGTGAGCTTATGTGTGTATTGTATTAGTATATTTTAGTAACGTCATAATAAAATATTATATATTATTCTTGATTTAGAAACTTAAGGAATTTCGAAGATCGCATGCCTAGTCTACCATTGCCGTAATTTAGATAGGTCATTTGAGTTACGCACATGCTATGATGGACGTATACTACTTGTTGACGCATAAAATTAAAACTGATTTATTAGTTAATCAAATGAAATGAAAAGAAAAAAAATGAATAAATATGTAATAAAAAAATTTATTATGGGTCATTCTCAGAACTGCATAATTTCTTTGGCGCATTCTTTTTTCAACCAACCCGGACTTGGCCCCCGTGGTGGAGTATGGCCTATACCTTACTCAGGGAAGAGACCCGTGCCCCTCGATGGGGACATTAATGGGTTGATGACGATTCTTTTTTCAGATATTCTATAGAATCAGGCGTTACTTTGCGGAAATCCATAATAGCATTAAATTGAGATAATCGCGCATTTTCGCACGCAAGTATTGTTGTCGGTGGTGATGGTGGTGCGTTCGTGTCTTGCTTCTGCTTGAAAAAGTGGGAGGGAGGGCGGTGCGTTATCTAACCGCATGGTGCTTGTGGGATATTGGCAGAATTTAGCAAAGTAATTATCTCAATTTAATGCTATTATTTTTTCATATTAACTCAATAAAAAGTAACATTATACTGTAGTAGATGCCACCAAAATCTACAAATACGTTACGGTACCATCTTCAGGGGCCAATAAACCTACAATTTATTATTTTAATTGTATTTCATTGGTTATCTAGGTCTTAAGTTTCATATAAATATCGCTTGTAATAAAATTTGATCAATCTAATCTCCCATCTTCAACGTTCACTGTCTTGTCATTTATAACCAAACTCGAACCCCAACCTAACGTAAAGTCGCAACGGTAAAGTTCCATTAAGCATGGTGTAAAAGTTGCGGGGCTTTTCCAGGTCCACATGAGCCTAAAGGAGCATATGAACACACACCTGGGCGTCCGTCCGTACGTGTGCGCGGTCTGCGGGGACACGTTCCCTTACAAGGCGTCCCTGTACACGCACAATCAGCTGGTGCACTTGAAGGGGTCCCGCCCTTCCGGGAAGAGAAAACGTTGAAAATTGCAACATACGAATTCTTCATTTCCCATCCGTAAATTAGGTCACACTTTAAAGGGGTTGACGTTGTGTGATATTGTGTGACAAGGGAATGGATGGGTCATAAAGGGGTTTGAAGATTGTGGCATACTGCTTAGCCGCCATTTTGATTTTTTTCAAAATGGCGGCGCACAATACCTATGTTCATTGACTGGGGACACTTATACAAACGAAGAAATACTAAGGGCGCTATGTCCGAAAACGTCACGATTTACAAAGGTATTATGGTGCGCCGCTATTTTAAAAAAAAAAAAATGGCAGCTGACCAGTATGCCAGTCTTCCACCAAAAATCATCAAACCCCTTTCGTGACGTCACATTTCAAAATGTATTATAATCTGTGTTAGAACATGAACGTAATTCTATTCATTCAATATATTCTGATGAAGAAGTAGTAGGTAGAATCGGGTACAAACTATACTTACATTAAGTAGTTGTATTAAACTAACAATTAATTGTAGTTGTATGAGCCATGATAAAATAAAGAATACTCTATTGTTGTAATATTTACATAAAATATATGTTTGTGTTGTTGTTTATAACTGTCCATAGGGCGTGGGGCACATAGCAAGGACGCGGAAAGCTGCGGCGTCAGAATTTCCTTTCAAACAAAATCTACTGAGGCAACGAGACACTGCCCATGCAAATAAGACTGAGCGAAGAACAGAGCCCTAAATATAAAGCTTCCCGTCCTTCCGATGTGCCCCACCCCTAGAAAAAGGGAGTTTTTTACGCCTACATCGTTTCAAATCCAATAATAAATTCCAGTCATAAAAACACACACAAGGGTTTTAAAATCTTATCCAGTCCAAAAAAACACAAGGGTACTTTGAAATCTCATTTATTTACATTGCCTATATACATATTCTGTGGTCTTTTACCTCCAAAAAAAAAAAAAAAACGGAACCCTCATAGCAATACTTTGTTGTCTGCGTGTCCGTCAGTCTGTCAGTCAAGCAACCGTTTCTCTGTAGCGCGTGGAAGTATCGCGTTAAAGTTAAACCATATACCGAAATCAAGGGTCTCTTGAAATTTAAAATATCAAGCGTCTAATGCCCGGTCCCAATAACCTACCAACCAGTTACCACCGGTTAAAATGTTAACTGGTGATAGGCCACTCAATAGAAAACAGCGAACTGTCAGTTATCTGTAGATATGCTATTGGGACCGGGCATAAGTTAACGTGTAAAAAGGATACGGCTGTTACATATTATTATGACACTCTGGCTAATACGACGAACCGATTGAGATTTTATTTGTCAAGATCTGATGATTGGTTAATGAATTTGTAATAAGGACATACTTTGGGCTCCGCCGCAGTCGGGTGAAAAGAAAGAGGTTCTCAATTCCTCCACTAATATTTTTGATGTACACTAAGCGAATATTATATGAAGAATATTCAATGTTTAATCCTTTACCACGCTGTGCCATTTAATTTATTTTTGTTAGAACGGGGGTATCTCAAGCATGAAAGTCGGGACTATTCTACTCCTCTGTTTTCTCCTCTTCATATGCTTAAGGCTTTCCCTCGAGGAGCAATTCGTATGCAAAAGTAGTTTGGTTGTTAACATAGGACATGGGGCGGATCGCAATGAAACTTGCAGTACATTTGGGGCTGAAGCGACCTTTCAACTTATTCTCAAACTTTAAACGAGGTTGGATCGTGTTTGGAATTGGAAATAAACTTATCAAAATGAATGGAGACTCAAGTCAGTCAAACAGGCCAGTGATGGGAGTGGTTCTCTATGAGAGCCTCGAAATTTCGCACGAAAAGTGCGATAACACAGGACATCAACCCCGCTACGATGCAGCTGCAAGTGAATAAATAAAAAAAAGTGGCCAACGCTGGGGTCCTGATAGACATCGTCCAAAGAATCAGCTGAAAAAATTAGGAGCGCGTTGCCGGAGGGACTAACAGTCAAGGAACCGAAAAAGCGGACACCGCTCATAGCCCTCCTTAATCTGGAGGGTAACCCGGACCCCGACGAAATCCTAGATGCACTGTATGATCAGAACCTAAGGGACGACTCCGCGTGGCCGCAAGAGAAATACAAGGCCAGTATCTAGATGGCCTTCAAGAAGTGGCGCCGGGAAAAACCAGGACCACCATGGTGCTGGAATGCGCGCCGGAGTTGAGAGACCGACTGCTGAGCCACAACGGTGGCCGAGTATACGTGGGTTGGTCCGTGGTCGAGGTGGCGGACTTAATGAAAGTCACCTGCTGCACCAAGTGCCAGCAGTATGGGCACCCAGAGAAATTCTGCAAGGCAAAGGAGGTGATGTGCGGTGCCTGTGGCGAGGAAGGCCACAGAAGGGACTCCTGCGAGTCGACGTTGAGAAGGTGCGCCACCGGCCACCGCTTCGGAAGGAGGGAGGCAGAGACTCACGGGACAGCGGCGCCAACTTGCCCCGCACGGACCCTGGCCGAGCAACGGGCCGTGAACAGGACCCACTATGGCTAGGTCTCCTCTGAACATACGCCAGATTAACCTGCAGGGGATGCGGGAAGCCACGCTGGAGTTAGAAGCGCTCTCGCGCGAGTGCGCCCTGGACCTCCTCCTGGTGCAGGAACAATACCCAGGGATGTCAAAAATAATAGAATGTGGTGACGCACCAAAGGCCGGGATCTACGTGTCGAACGGTAGCTTGGCGGTCTCCGTGCTGCACCACATGAGCAATCCGCACTGTGTGGTGTGTCACGTGGAGTCGCTGAGCACCGAGCTGCACGTAATCTCGGCCTACTTCCAATACTCAGAAGATATAGTGGGTCACATTGCGCACCTGGAGGGGGTCCTCGACCAGCTCCGGGGGGAGCCATCAGCAACGCTCACTCGCCACTTTGGCACTGCGAGCGTCGCCAATACTCCGGTCGGGGGCCGGACACGGAGCATCGCCGGAGAAACATGGAAGCGCTCATCTAAAGTAGGGGCCTGCAGGTAGCGAACGCCGAGGGACAGCCGCCCACTTTTAGGGGCCCGAACGGGTATTCCAACATTGACCTGACCTTGCACAGCCGCAGCGTTGGCGTCGAAAGCTGGATAGTGCACGAGGCGGCCAGCCTGAGCGACCACCAGCTCATCACTTTCGTCGCTACGCGCGGTGGCCACAGGGATGGCAAGCCAGCGCCAGCGGCCGCAGCCGTTCCCGACCATTTGGAAGAGCGGCCGCCTCCTGGTCCTGCCCAAGTGCAACGGCAAGCCGCCCACAGACCCGAAGACCTACAGGCCAATTACCCTGCTCCCCGTTATGGGCAAACTCCTGGAGAGAGTTATGCCCACCTGTGCCCCCAGCATTGTCGAGGGTATCTCACCCTCCCAGCATGGATTCTCCAGGGGCAGGTCTACTGTCACCGCCTTGCGTGAGATTATCCAGGTGCGCTCAGCAGTCCGAGGCAAAATACGTGCAGCTGGTGTTCCTGGACATCTCAGGCGCGTTCGACAACGCCTGGTGGCCCATGATCCTGCTGAAGGCGAAGGTGGGGGCTGTCCACCTAACATCTACAGGATGTTGATGGACTACTTCACTGATCGCCGAATCGGCATGTTCGCGGGCCCCCTGGTGGAGTGGAAGACCGCCACTATGGGATGTCCTCAGGGATCCGTGGTGGGCCCAGCACTGTGGAACGTGCTCATGGACGACCTGCTGCGCCTTCCCCTGCCTGCGAGCACCTCAGCCATCGCCTAAGCTGACGACGTGACTGTCATGATAGAGTCGCAGTCCCGGGCAGCCATTGAACGCGATGCCGCGGAGGCCCTGGAGTTGAAATCGGCCTGGGGTCTCCGAAATCGGCTCAGCTTCGCTCCGGCAAAACCCCAGACCATGACGGTTAAGGGAAAACTCCAGCGACCACCGACAATCAGGTTGAACGGCGACTCTATCAGGGCGGTCAGTCAGGCGACGGTGCTGGGCGTGGTCATTGATGGAGGCCTTTCATTCGCCCCACACGCCGCGTATATCGGGGAACGCGCGGCAGCCTGTTTTGGTAAGATTTCGAGGGTCTCGGCGTCCTCGTGGGGTACCTATACAGCCACACTCACCAGGTATGGGTGGAGCCGGACTATCAGGCCTCCCAGCTGCTCTCCGGCCACGGCTGTTTTAGGAAGCGACTACACGGCATGACGTTATGTGAGACGAGCGAATGCGACTGCGGGGCGGCTGAAGAAGACAGGGACCACGTACTGTGGGAATGCCCACTGTATGATGATGAGCGGCAGAGAATGATCGTGGGAACCACTCGCGAGGAGGAGGGGCCGGTGCACTACGGGGATTTAGTCTCGTCAGCCGGTTCACGGCGTTCGCACACTGACGAGGCAAGCACTTAATCTAATTAAGGTTTTATTAAGTGAGGAGGTTAGGAACAAAAGGTGTCATTTACACTTTTCATGTTTTTGAGTAAATCGAGAAAATAAATATTTATCTTGATCTATGCAATTACTTTGTAATTTTATTGTACATATAAGTGTCAGTTAGTAGCTAGACTATAAGGTACATATTTAAAAGTATTTATGTAGACGTTAAAATAAAGCCAATATTTAATAAAGTATTTATGAAATGACACCTTTTGATCATAAATATATGATAAAAGTAGTGTAAATGTTACCAGTTGATTCAATAGAGTTGTAAAATAAAATAAAATACAAAATCGACAAATCTTGTCAGCAAATGTATCCATTTTGATACGACGGATGTATTAAGTAAGAAAATGTCACTTTTTGATAATGAAGTCTTGATCACTGCTGTGGTTGAATAAAAATTTCACTTTTTGTACCGGAAGGAGCTATTGAGGTTTATTTTTCTACGAAATTAGTCGCCTTTTGAAGTTGATCATTGCATATAATGATAGAATTCAGGGCTTTGAGTCGGATAGTAAAACAAAAACGCGTTATGCCGAATACGTAAATGTCACCTTTTGTTCCTAACCTGCTCAAGTATTAAGTAAAAAAATACTTGATGAAAAAATGCTTAGAAGAGATGCCAAAAAAAAAACAAACCACACAAAAACAACACAAAAAAAGATTCACAAAGTAGCGGTTGGCCAACCTTCTCCTGTACTACAGTACAGGATACATCTTATCTCCACCTTCTACTCAATCTCGTTCCTGTGTACCCTGCTTCCTGTATCTATCTTCAAACACTGTCTTGCCGTCCGTAATTGTCTTGTATACCTCCTGATGCACTTTTCTCAATGTCTGTAATTCTTATTGTCTCTTAACTTATGTCTGAAACACACGCGCTTTCACAGTTCTGCAGCTCAACTACAACTGTCGGGACACCGGATTCGCACCCCCTTTGTCGGTGTGATGTCAGCCCCAGATGGGAAGAATGCAATCAGAAACTTAAAGGGACAAAATAGAAAAAGAGATTGGGGAGCCGAGTGGACGGCTTTCAGCTGACGTCCAATCTTCAATTGGATATCGAGCTCCCGCGTTTCGGCCATCATAACATGATGTTGGTATGGCCATGGGTTGGCGGAGGGTATTGTCCCTATCTACTTCGGTGTCGACCACGGTGCCGAGTAGACGTGTGCCGCTCCGCGCTTGAGTGAATTAAATCCATAATTGTGATTGGTGCTCGCGAGTGATGGTCCCTCTCGTTTTCGCAACAGAGGTTCACCGTCTAACCGGCCGCTGCCCACTGCCAGTGCGAGGGAGAAAGCTGCCTGATTCTCATGCCAATCAGGTGACAGACACTTACGTGCTTCACTGATTGGACAGTTCAGTAAACAATACAGATAGTGACTGCTTAGTTAATATGTGTGTTTTAGGTCTTAATATTGTGCCGTGGGACAAAGACCCGGGCCCTTAGTGCGAGTTTTTTCATTCGCTTTCGATAGCGAGAGCGTTTGCAATTTGTATAGGAGTGACAGAGAGACAAATAGGTGGCGCGCTTTGTCACTCCTATAGAATATGAGTTTACGTTAACGCGATCGAGTAGTTAAAAAAACTCACACTAAGCACACAGTAGTGTTATATAGTTTAGGTATAAAACAGTGACAGTAATTCTGTGAACGTTTAGGTACAGTGCGGACTCCTACCGCCACTTACCGCGCTGTCTAACGTTAACGTTGAAGCGCTGCATAGTGCCCGGCGCACTTAACTTTTTCTTTCGAAATCTGTTTACGTGAAATCTCCCGTAGACTTAGCTCCACAGGGTGACCACTGGGACGCGATGTCCTCTCCGGAGGGTGGCCAGCCAACTGGGCCACGAGATCAACGGCCGAAGAGCCCAGCTGAGGAGGCTCAACTGCTACTCCTGCAGAACGCGGAGACCGCGGCCGGCTTCGCTCCGAGGCGAACGCTGGTTCGCACGCCGCCGCAGTCGCCTTTGCCTCAAGCGCCAATGGTGCGTGCGGACCCTATCTCCACGCCGCTGACGACAATGGAGACAGCAAAACGCACAAGAGCGCAGCTGTCGCCAGAAGAAAACGAAGCAGACAAGAGGGCTCGGACAGAGCCCGGCAGGGTCACGACCGAGGAAGAAGGGGGAAACCTCTCCCTAGTTACCGCATCCGTGCTGGAACTGCAGGCGTTGGCGGGGGACGCGCTGACGAGTATCACCGAGGCGGCTCGTTCCAGAACCGCCAAACTCAACAAGGAAGACCTCGCTATAATAGGCGACTACAGTGCCAAAGCTCTCTCCGCCATCGGAGCCCTTGCGGTGCGATTGGCAGCCTCTGAGGCAGAATACCATAGGCTGCGCCAGGCAGTGGGCTCCATCACCACAGACCAACTCAGAGAGGGGCCCCACTTGGGGTCGCGGACAGCAACAGCAACATATGCTAGCATGTTGAAGCTCAGGGGGACTGCGCAACGCCAGACCTCCAAATCCCCTCCAAAAATGGACCAGTCCTGCCATTTGCCGGAATGCCGAGCTCGATTACACCAAGAAGCTGTTAGCTGTCCCCACCACATCTGGCCCACAGCCGCCAGTTCCCGGAGCGGCACCAGTAGGGCCCAGCTACGCGGGTGCTCTTAGGACCCGCACAGGTCAGGCCCCAATTTTAGTTCCCCAATAGGGTCCAGCGGTCCTGTTCTTCCCTGAAGACGAGAGCATCAAGACCTCGGCGGACACAAAGAGGACTCTGCAGGAGGCGATTAGGCCCTCTGACGATGGGATCCGCATCAGGAGCGACCGTATGGTCGGCAATTCCGGCATCATCGTGCGAACGGCGCAGAGGCTTAAGGCGAAGGTCCCGCCTAACCTTAAGGTTACGGAGCCTAAGGCCAGACAGCCAAGGGTCGCCCTCAGATACTTGCGCCGGCAGCTGAGTGACGAGGGGCTGTTACGCAGCCTACACCAGGTGAACCTCGCGGACAACGAGCAGTGGTCGCTGGAGAAGTTCAGCGCCAACTGCAAGGTGGCCGTGAGGAAGCAGATCGGTCCGAACTCGTCATCTTGGAGTGCTCCATGACGCTGAGGGACACGCTGGTGGCTTTGGGCCAGGTGTACATCGGTTGGGACGAACTGGAGGTCAGCGACCACATCAGGGCCACCTGCTGCAACAAGTGCCAGCAGTACGGGCACCCGGAGAAGTACTGCCGGTCCAAGGAAACCGTGTGCGGGAAGTGTGGAGAGACTGGCCACAAATCTGCGGAATGCGGCATTTTCACAGACCACTGTACCAACTCCAGGGACTGCCCGGCACGACAGTACGCGGAACAGCGCCTGGTCAGCATGACGAATTACCATGGCTAAGCACAGTAAACTTCGTGTCGGGCAGCTCAATCTGGCCAACTGTGAGTTGGCCACCAAGGAGCTGAGGATGCTGGCGCTGGCACAGCGATTGGACCTGGTGCTGGTGCAGGAGCAATATCGGGGAGCCCTAATGCTACAAGAGCACAGCGAAGAAGCGTGCGCGGGAATCCTGGCGGTCTCCCCGGAGCTGACTATCTGCGTCCTGCACCACCTCACCACACCGCACTGCACCGTCGCGCACCTGGTCGCGCGTCACGCGGAGCTATATGTCGTGTCCGCCTACTTCCAGTATAGTCACGACATAGTCCGGCACCTACAACATCTAGACATGGTGCTGGACGAGCTCCGCGGAAGGAGGGTCCTGATTGGCGTCGACTCTAACGCTCACTCGCCAATGTGGCACTGCGAGCGTCGCCAGTACGTCGGGCGGGGTCCCGACTCGGAACACCGCAAGAAGAACATGGAAGATTTCATCCTGAGTCGGGGCCTCATCATCGCAAACTGCCAGGGGCAGCCGTCGACGTTCTGCAGCGCCAACGGTGAGTCCAACGTAGATCTGACTCTCCACACGCGCGGCGTCTTCGTCGAGGGATGGACGGTGCACGCGGAGGCCAGCGCCAGCGCCAGGTTGCTGACATTTGAGGCTTCCACCCGGACTGACGCGGGCCAGGCGCCAGCCAGTGTGCGACCGCAGGACGAGCCTACCAGGTTCCGGGATCGTGGGGTACGGTGGGAGCTCTTTCGCGCGTATCCTAATCCGTCAAAACATGGGACGTCTGAAGATGAACAAGCCCGCCAATATATTGTGCAAGGAATTTACGGATGTGATAGTGCGAACGTGCAAAGAGAGCTAGGGCACTATAGGCAGAACAAAAGATAAAGGATATGAAAGGTGGAATGACAGAGAGGAGCTGCTGCGTGTGGCTCACTGTAAGGCGAGGAGTGCATGGAAGAAAGTCAGAAAGTTGGGAGGACCACTTGAGCAAATGCGGAAGAATGAATTCTTGAGCGCATGACTGGAGTATAGGAGAGACTGGCCACAAAACTGCGGAGTGCCAATCGGCTTCCCAGTGCTGTGCCACATGTAGGCGCTTTAAGCGTAAGGACGCACACACCCACGCCACCGCGGCGGCGACCTGTCCGGCTAGGCAGTACGCAGAACAGCAGACGGTCAGCGCTGCCTTTTACCTTTATTTCTTGGCGCTTTTAGTTTTGTGTTAACGTGAAATTTGCCGTGCCTTGCCCGCTCTGCGAGACCGGAGATGCCCGCTCCGCAGGGGGATCCTCCACCGGAGCCGAGCGGCTCGCGGCCAAAAAGCCCCGCGGAAGAGGCCCAGCTTCTGCTGTTGCAGGAGGCTGAGGGTATGGCGGGCTTTGCCCTGAGAAAGACTCTCACCAGAACCCCGCCGCAGTCGCCATCGCCCGCATCTCAAGTTCGTCTCGAAGCCCCGTGCACCCCCGCAGTGTCACAGGACACCGGTAAGCGCACTAGGGACTAATTATCGCCGGAGGAAGCCGAAACAGACAAGAGGGCCAAGCTAAGCCCAAACCCCGCTGCGAACCCTATCGGGGAGCTGACAATCGCCAGTCCTATCATGCTACAAGCACGGGCCGGCGAAGCCATCAAGTGCATCACTGGTGCGGTGAGGTCAGGTACCTCAAAGCTAAACAAGGACGAATTAGCCCTAATCGGCGACTGCAGCGCCCAAGTGCTATCCATAGTGGGGAACTTGGCCTTGCGCCTGGCGGAATCGGAAGCAGAATGAGCCAGGCTGCAGTCACAGATGGGGCCGCGGGCGGCGTCCACGGAGTCGCCAGCCCCCCGCAGCTACGCCACAGCCCTCAAGACCGCCGGAGGGCGCAACCAAGGCCATATGGTCATACCGCCAAATGATGGGCCGCTGCTGGCCATCTACCCCGGGCCAGACCGGGCAGCAAGCTGACCACCGCCGAAGCCACGAAAAGTGTGATAACCCAGGCTATCAACCCCGCCGCCATGCAGCTGAGGGTGGACAAAATAAAGAAGGTGGCCAATGCTGGCGTTCTCATTCAGACGTCATCAAAGGAGTCGGCGGAGTAAATCCGCAGTGCGCTGCCAGAGGGGCTCACAGTAAGGGAACCCCAAAAGCGGACCCCGTTGATAGCCCTCCTCAACTTGGAGGACAACCCGGACCCCGACGAAACCTTGGACGCTGTATACGAGCAGAACCTTAGGGACGACTCCGCATGGTCGCAGGACAAATACTTGGCCTTGAAGAAGTGGCGCCGGGAAAAAACAAGAACCACATTGGTGCTGGAATTAATTTAGTAGAGTGCGGTGACGCACCAAAGGCCGGGATCAACGTGCCGAACGAAACCCTAGCGGTCTCCGTGCTACACCACATTAGCAATTCACACTGTGTGGTGTGTCACGTGGTATCGCCGGGCGCCGAGCTTCACATCATCGTCATCATCAACCCATCATGTCCCCACCGAGGGGCACGGGTCTCTTCCCTGAGGAAGGTATAGGCCATACTCCACCACGGGGGCCAAGTCCGGATTGGAGCTTCACATAATCTCGGCTTACTTTCAATATTCGGACGATATAGTGGGTCACATTACGCACCTGGAGGGGGTCCTCGACCAGCTCCAGGGGGCCGCTTTCTTGATCGGGGTGGACAGCAACGCTCACTCGCCACTGTGGCGCTGTGAGCGCCGCCAATACTCCGGTCGAGGACCAGACACAGCACGATCTGCTGCTCGTCTGAACGCGCTGCTACGGAGGCCCTAGAGCTGATACGGCCTGGGGTTCCGAAATTGGCTATGTTTTGCCTCGAACAAGTCCCAGACCATGACGATCAAAGGCAAATTGCAGCGCCCGCCGACAATCAGTCTGAATAGCGACTCTATCAGGACAGTAAAGCAGGCGACGGTGCTGGAGGTGGTCGCTGATGAAAGCCTCTCATTTGCACCACATGCTATATTTATTGGGGAACGCGCGGCGGCTTGTGTAGCCGCTAATTAGTACAGCTCCAGCTATTACCGAAACTAATAAATTCATAGAATCTAGACTCGCGCCAGCGAGTCCAGCCAAGCTCGGGAAAAAAGGAACTGGCGACGCAGCAGCCGTGTGTAATATTACAGGAATCACTTCGAACTACTTTTGACCCCTTCACAACTCTACAACTATTTAACCTACGTATATGAAATTTGGCACATTTCTTAAAATCCATTAGCTTGCCTAGAATCCAAAGTTTCATCAATGTTGCTCAAACAGTTATAGATATATTAACGTTTAAAAACCGGCATTTTTATGACTGACTGACTGACTCACTTATAGATCAAAAACCTAACCCACTTTTAGATGACCTAGAAACTTGAAATTTTTTCATCAAGGTAGACTATTAGGCATATACAAAGGAAAAAATCTAAAAACTGAAAATTATTGATATTAATAGCCGCATAGTATTTAGCAAATTCTGCCAATAGATGGCGCTTTTTAATTCTATATCGCGGTATGGTTTGGTCTCAACCGATACTATATAATATCTGTAAACACCTTCTTAGGCACGTTTCATTGAAATGTAAATGAGTTTCTGAAAAGTCGAATGTTCGTAGCCGATTTCTAATTTATCGGTTATCGCTTCCTTGGCATGGCAATAAATACAGCGCCACCAAGTTATCTGTTCAGGTGGCCAAAATTGTAACTAACTAATAGTAAATCCTGTTCCCCATTTTTTGTTTCATTTATTCACTTACCAATGACTTTTAGTTACGTACATTTGTTTGCACAGCAACACCATTCGCTGATAAATTGTGCCCGGATAACGGCGACAGGCTTGCCACTTGTCACGTTTGGGACCTAATAAACTCGGCAAAACGTGGGTCCAGTTCTAGAGACTGGTGCCTCTGCCTACCCCTTCGGGGATAACGGGCGTGAGTTTATTATTATTTTTTTATTATTATTATTCACTTACTAAGATTTATAGATACATTTTCGTTAAAATTTTACGACGAGTTAAAATAATCTCATTTTTCTAAGTAGATTGCTTAAATGTTATTACTAAATTCTCCACTAGCGCCGCTATCAACTGAACAGATAAGATGGTGGCACTGTAACGATGTATTTATTAGTGATCAATACCAATAATCTCTGTACAAAAAGCAGTGATATCCCATCAAAAACATAAATGTGAATGATAGAAGAGCCAAGTTCGATAGGTATTAGACTTGGATACACCTTACTTTCCGATATTTTATTAGATATTTTTTTTTGTAGGTGTGTCTTTGTTTTACTTGTGTACTTCTACAGTTACCCACTTTTCGGCTGATTTTGTGTTTTCTGTTGACTGTTGTATTAACTATGTTGCGTGATTTTGTGTTTTTGAGTATTGTGTCGTGAAATAAATATATTTTTCTGTCTTTCTTACTTACTTGCTAGGTACTCAAATTATTATCGTGATTTTTATTACTTATTATTATCACTTTATTGTTTTTATGATGTTACTTTATCAGGCATGTCGTGGTTACCTATAAATAAGAGGGCACATTGTCTTTTAGATTTTAAGCTCGTAACTAAGTTATTTTTGTCTAAACTCTTGTTGGTGATCCTTAATAAAATAAATGGCGTTTTTGCAAGTAACTCAATGACTACACTACTCCTTTGCTCACTCCCTCTCCTCTCGTCAAACTCCTCAGCTAACTATGCTCCTTTGTTACATATCGCGACTCAATTTGCCTTGTCCTTGAGTCGCGCCATGACCCGGCAGCGGCGGAGCCCAGAAGTTTGGTTTTGGTTTGGCCTGTACCTATGTATACCAACCAATAAACATAAATATGTACATACAGGCCAAAGGTCAGATTTTGACAAATAATATCTGAATCGGATCGTTCTATACGTTAGCATAAATGTAAAAAAAGATAAAAAGACATAAATAAAAACATAAATTTAAGTATTACCAAATTGTGAACGTCGTCCACAACATAGGTACGCCGTGTGGAGTCGCTAAGAACTGGCAAATCAAACTTTTGCTGCCTACCCACTTTTTGTAATAAAACATATGTACATATTATGTTAGTTATTACAGTTTTTTTTTTAAGTTTATATCTCGTTTTGTTTGAACCCATTATGTTATATTATAGGTAAGCAAAGTTAGATTTTATGTGGCGGTTCAATAATGATTTTTCATTTTAATTTTGTTTTCGCTAAGCATCAACCGCTGAACAGGGGGACTAAAATTCAACTTTGTAACTCCTTGAGAGCTGTCCACAATAGGCTGTTTGACAGGTTTCTGAAAACCATTTCAGATTTTTTGTTAGTGTTCGTTGAGTGCTCAGAAAGTGATAATTTTAAATTATTTCGTGTATTTCTTCTAAAAACAGCAAATAAAAATTCACTTTTCAAATAAGCCGCCAAAACGCCATCTTGACCTGTGACGTCATTGTAGATTAGGCCAATCCAGGCCATAAAATGGCTACAGATACAAAAAATCATCAAATTCTGTTCTGGTGTTTTACAAAAAATATCCATTTTTATTTAGATAAAATGCCTTAAAGCGGTGTGAAGACTCAGAATTTATAATACTTTTTTTCACACTGTCAAATAGCCTATTGATCCCGTCTCCTTAGTAGTTGATTCTCAGTTGTTGTTGGTTGTTCTTTATTTCAGTATTTTCTGTAATTTACTAGATACTACTCTACTCTGTTTTTTCCCTCTCCTCTTTAACCCTTTGACGGGCAGAACTAGCATAATTTTTTCATTGATTTTGGACTTTATTTCAAGTGATGAGGCTCAATTTGAGGTGGCAACTATTATGCCCTTGCCTGGCAAAGGGTTAAGCTCCTCCGCAGGATTTGCCCACCTTCTTTTCATATTTCATTGGCAGCACTTTAAGACAACACGAACAACAACGACGACCCTCTTTAAGCAATTTTCTTTACAACTGAGTTTTAAGAAAAATAAAGTTCCTAATAATTTAATTACATGTTTGTCATAATATTTTTAAGTTGTTGTTTTCTATCATAATTTGTAACCTGTTTCTAATATTTAGGTATTCGAAAATTCTAAAGGAACATGTATGGAGGCTGGTCCAAGAACCAGTAACGACTTGACATATGTCATTAGAAAGGTTTTTTAATATACTACAATAGTTACTATTGCTCACTACAAATAATTGTGTGAAAAAAGTTATAGCCATATAAACAATATTAATTTCATAGACGATTTTTAAGTAATAAAAATAATGATTTCGTATTCGATGACATTTCGAAAAGGAGGCCAAGAGGACGATCTAGCTGGGCTGGGCGCAGCGTTTCGGAAACTTCGCCGAGTCTTCTCGTCAGCCATACCACAATGCTTGAAAACGAAAGTTTTCAATCAGTGTGTCCTACCTGTCGTGACCTACGGCGCCGAGACATGGACACTCATGAAAGGGTTGGTTCAAAGTCGGTGGGTTGGTCAAAAGTTCAAAGTCGCTCAGCGACCTATGGAGGGAGCTATGCTCGGAGCTATGATAGGGCAGTGGGCTGGCCGTATTTCACGAAGAGCCGACAACTCCTGGGGTAAACGTGCTCTTGAGTGGAGACCGCGACTCGGCAAACGTAGTGTAGGACGCTCTCCGACCAGGTGGGATGACGATCTGCGAAAAACTGCAGGCAGATGCTGAATGCGGCAAGCTGAAGACAGGGCGCTATTCGTTATTCGACTCGCCACACGGTTGACGCTGGTGACCGCCACACGCTACAATCATCGCTGCTCGCTTCTTATGGCCCGCACCGGCCACTAACGCCAACACAAAACGCCGCCACACGCCACTCGCGCGATTTCCCACCCCTCTCTCCCTTACCTGAGTTAACCGGTTCGGCAACGCCACGTAGTCTGTTCATTTAAATAAATATGGATATAGAATTATTTATATCAGAGATTCAATCCCGTCCTGCGATTGACTTGGTTAAATAAAAAAGTTGCGGCCACCGACCTCAAGTGTCGGCCACCGGCCACAAGTGGCTGTCGCGCGCTTCACCCACTCTATAGCTGCTTCTACCTTCTTGTGGCGGCGTTTCTGGCTGTGGCGAGTGGCTCGTGTGGGGCGACACTTAGCTCGCCTTATCGGGAAGTTCTACTTAATAATAATTATTATAAGGCTTCATTAGTTTTAGGTATCATATCATTGTTGTTATTATTATAATAAACAAAGGTAAAACAGATTATGATATCGAGTCTGATATAGGTAAATACCGTTTTCAATAGGTAGTAAGCAACGATACTCCAATAACAAGCCTAGGGTCAACGGAAAAGCAAACAAAGTCCAATATCAAAGTCTGGTCAAAAATAGTCACGCATGGCAGTCAAGAATACAAAGAAAATCACTTGTAACGTAGGTACTCATAAAGCGACTGCAAAAATATTTCTTATTGCTTAAAATCGTCTATGAAAAAAATATTTTTTATATAGCTATAACTTTTTTCACACAAGTGTTTTGAACCGAGCTCCCATAGTAACTATTGTAGAGTATAGAAATACCTTTCTAATGAGATATGTCACGTGGTTATTGGTATCAAGGACCGTTTTGTCTGGTCCTCCTTTGTTATTTAGATTAGTCAAGTCTAATATTTGCACACCTTAGCCGGTAGAGCATGCATGTTCTTATATGTTATTTTACCACCTACTGTATGTATTTACCATGCTTTAGCAAATAAAATGTTTTATCTTTATCTTTATTTAGCATCAAAATCCGCCGCAGCTTTTCTCCTCCACTCTTCACCCTCCTCAGCAAGTCTGGAACAACTCCAACGGCTGTGAAGGCTGACTTTTGACTATGAGGTGCATTGCATGTGTTTGACGAGGGTCTTGAGTGCCTTTGAAGTGAATTAAATTTTGTTATCCCACAAAATTATTATGTTACTTGTTTGTTTCTTTTGTTTCCATGATGTGTCTTGTTGGTACAATAAGCCTTCTTTATTTCTTTCAAAATCAAATTACAATTACAATGACGTAACTCAAATTACAAATTATCGTTGCACGTAACTCAAGGTGATCCAGTGGGCTAACTAGCACCACCACTAAAACAAGTAGATCATACTAGCTGTGCAGGTAGGTAATATGAAATTTTGCCGTTTTTGAAGTTATTCGAATGAAATTCAGTATGAAGGTTCTTCATTGAAAGTCATGAAATACATGTAAAATAGTTAGACTTCACATATACTGAGCAAAACATCCCCAACGAACTTTGCACACTCAGAAATACACTATTAGTGGGTACTTTAGGTACTTATTTCCTATTTAGACACTGCGCACTTCACAATATACCTCGCGCTATATAATATACCCGTTGACCTATATAACGATGTTTTTAGTCATCGGAATTATTTGACGGGTGCTTCAATACTTCCCCTAGACTTTGACGGCATTTATTGTATTGAATTTTCAGGTTTACGTGACTTTATTTCATTTTTTATTCCCAAAACACTTAGTAGGGGAGCCCATGATGCTAAAACAGGATTTACTCGAGCGTCATAGAGACCTATTTGATTGTGAAGTTTAGATGATAAGAAAAAAATGTCATATAATATATACCTTTTCATCGGTGGGGGGAGCGACTATAGATTTTCAAAAATGTAAAAAAAACTGTTGCATGGTCATACTCGAGCACGTCAGATATTGATAGCATCTATATCCTGTGTATTTTTGAAAATGTACGTATGTTAATCTGACTGTTTCAATGATGGGGGTGGTCGTACGTAAGGGTTGAAAATGAAAAAAAAAATTTCATCGAGCGCGTCAGATTTTCTAAGAAGATGTTATTTGCACCTAAAAAAAAGCTCTTATAACCTCGTAAGGCCCGACCTTGAAAATAACAATTGATTTTGTGATCACTTGAAGACATTGGGCCTCACGAGGATATAATAATCTGACGATTTGGATGTAACGCAAACTCGCGGCCATTATTAGAATGTGCAAAAAAAATTCGCCATTTTGAAATACTCGAGCGCGTCAGATTAAGATACATATGGTTCTTCTTAATGCCCTAGACGTGCTGTCTTATAATCTGACGATTATCTAGAGGGATTCGCCTAATCTGACAATTTTAAAATTTCATTTAAATTCATTTTAATTTTTCAAATCATTGAACTTAATTAATTGAAAAGCTGAAGAAATAGCATGCAAATAAAAAAGTACAGTTTTTGCTTGATTTTGTAAGAAAGTGCTTGTTTTTGTAAGAAAATAATTATAAAAAATTAAATTTTTTTTTTAATCATCATCTTCTTCATCGGTAGAATCATATTCGCCCTCTGGCTCGATTCCATCCTCATCCTCCCCATAGATGCACGCATTAAACTTTACCTATTATTTTTTCTTACTTCGGCTTATGGAAATCGTCAGATTTTATATTTTTCATTATCCTTGAATTATTTTCTTCAAAATAAAAATAAAAATAGCCACGCTCGAGAAAGTCGAGTTAACGTTTTTTTTTTACAAGTTTGTAATCGTCTTACTTCTCTACGTCACGCGAAAATTGTCAGATTAGTGGAATATACACTTTTTAGCATGTAATTAACTCACCCTACCTTAATCTGACGCGCTCGAGAATTTCTGATGATCATTTTTTTTTTACTAATCTGATCCTTTATCCTTGACAGGCGACCATATATATGGGGCTCATATTTGGTGGAGGTACTTTACCTGGTACAAGGTATCTCCCTGTATGATAATCTGCCGCGCTTTAGTAACTCCCGAAATCCCCTCTTGGGCTCCCCTACCAACTGCTCTCGAGCAGTTGTTTACTGAGACCATTTGAGACGTCAAAATTGTCATTTTGACAGAAAGACACCAAGCGACTGAGCCACTCATAATTCCATTTTTAACACGTCGATATGTTGTTTACCTCAAAACAAGCTACTGTCACGTGATCAGTGGCAGCCTCGAGGAGATAGCTTGTGGTGGTCACTCATAATGCCAAAACGCATTTTTGACAACTCGGAGTAGGCTATAATCGAGCGAGCCGACTGTCTGCTGGCATGTGTAACTGACCCGATATGGAAGCCACGGGTCACTTAGACTGGCAACCGAGAAAGTACAATGTTTGTTCCAGTCATTTCGAGCCCCATTGTCTTTGAAAAACAAAGAGTTTGACTTTTCTGACGGAAGCTTCCTTTACGGAACTTGCCTGCGAGGACTCCATAAAATAAAATGAGTAGAATGTTTCAGTGACTTAATATATTTGTACATTAATAAGTTATAGTTTACCTCACAAATCTATTCGCGAGTTGACCGCTCAATGCATTATTATTAAGGGCGTCATTTAAAATTACGTCTTAGTCCTGGATCTATTATTTATTCAATCTCTAGTAATTGCATAGTCAATTAAGGTACTAAACTATAATATACATTAAATGGTTTTTTTTAAACGCAGTTTTTGTGTTCCTTCCAGACTCTTCATGAGGCTACATCAACGTATTTTCCAATGCTTGCGGTTGCGAGTAATAGTAAAAGTGCTACTGATATTCCTAGGATGGACAGCCTGAAAAATCAGAATACACCTAGAGTCAACAACGCCGGTCAATAGGTCTACCATATCTGGTGAAGTTGATGTCCTCCACGTTGTATCTGGCGACGGACGGCGACATTGCTGTACGTCTATGACAGACATTTCATTACAAATAAAACTGTCTCCTGTTATAATCTATCTATCTATCTAATCAGCCCGTAAATAGAGCCCACTGTTGGGCATAGGCCTCTTCTCCTTCACGCCAACCCATCCGGTCCAGTGCTAGTCTCGTCCAATGTCTCCCAGCCGCTTTCACAATGTCGTCGGCCCATCGGGCTGGTGCTCTGCCCACCGACCGTCGACCCGTTCTTGGCCACCACTCAGTGAAGTCTCAGTGGCTGTACTGTTATAATATCTTACTTAGAAGCGTAGAAAGTTTCATTCAGAATAACATGTCTGTCACAGACGCACTGTAAATAATGTACCTTCACATGATATGGTGAAATAATTAGTAACAGGTGGTAGTTGTGCTAAACATAAGTACAATTTGTTTACAGGTGGATGTCTCTCCTCGCAAAAACAAATTGATAAAGAAATTGGATCATGTCTAAAGCTAAAGAGCTGATCCTACTTTGCCGACAGAATGTTGTATGGAACATGGAATCACAAATTAAAGGACAATGCCCAAATTGGGACCACCCTCCAATAGCAATAAGATATACGTCATTGGATAGGTCTTTTTAATTGGAGCAATAATTGTTATGACAGCTTTGTTGTCAAAATTGTCCGTTTGGAATTATGAGAATTTTTATTACTGAAGAAAAATATTTTTAAAAACAATTTTTCAAGTTAAATTATGTTTAATATTTTTATACACATGTTCTTATATCTCGCTTAGACAATGTACCAACGCGCGTACGCGAAAAGGTAGATACGGGAACCCTCCCCTCTTCTAAAATCGGTGACAGAAACGCGCGCGGCGCGGACCAGACTGGTTATGATGTATCAGTCGTTCATTGCCAATGTTTGCGAGTTATCGTTCCGTTCTATTCTTTTTCACTCGATTCTACCTTGAGACTTTTTGACCTAGCATTGATATTGGACGCTGATATCTTTGGTCTCTGTTTATTGAATTCCGCTATGACTTAATGCCATTAGCATTAAATCCACCTTTTGTACACTTTTATTGTGCACTAAATAATTACTAATAATAATAATATCATACTGGACTTTTGAATTGCATCTCGATTCTGTAATTGTTATGGAAAATCATCTCAACTGTGTTATTTGTCGGCGAACCTTCTATAGCGGAAGATATCAGCAACATCGGTTAGACGATCTGCCTGACTACAGGATTCTCGAAAATGTGTGGCTTTTGCGTAGCCGCATTCAATGACGTCATGTGAGACGAAGGACTTACTATCGTTATATTTTGATAAACAATGACTAAGACGAAGGAAACAACATTGTATTATAACAACATAACATTTACATACAGGCACATACATATTGCTTCTGGCCCCACACTAGGATAACCTGTGTTGTGGGAACCAGAAACAGCGAGGTCACAAACATGTAAACATCCAAGACCTGGTTTTCTTTTCTTTTTGTCCCCAGCCGGGATTTGAACCCGGGACCTCTCGCATGGTAGGCAGATGCACTAACCGCTGCGCCACAGAGATCGTCGAAAATTATTGTACATGCCTATCAAAACTGCAAACGATGGGCACATGACATGTGTGCACATAATTTCCATTATGGGGTATTTAGGGTATGCAATTCATGCAAGATTTAATACACCAGCAATACACTTAAATGATGACATCATAGATAACCCTT
This sequence comes from Yponomeuta plumbellus, assembly GCA_947310845.1. NCBI lineage: Eukaryota > Metazoa > Arthropoda > Insecta > Lepidoptera > Yponomeutidae > Yponomeuta > Yponomeuta plumbellus. The sequence goes on along the minus strand of OX371220.1, from coordinate 6,221,024 downwards.
GATGATAAAATATGATTGAAGAATAAATAATGAAATATTTTTTTGTGTTTTTATTATTTTTGCCTCCATTTTTTTATATCTGAACTTAAAAGTAGCATTACTCCAAACTGACAGTCCAACAGTATTTGTACATAACAGTCAGTACCAACAAAACTAACATTTTCCCCTCCAAAAAGTCTTTTTTTGTGATTTTATTTCTGAACTTTGAAGTCTCATAACTCCGAATGGACAATTTTACAACAAAGTTGTGTTAACAATTGTTGTTCCTATTGAAAAGACCTATCCAACGACATACATCTTATTGCTATTGGAGGGTGGTCCCAGGTTCCATACATTTTTGGGCATTGTCCTTTCACACTTGCTTGTCGGCTTTTGTAAGTTCGATGGCGTACAAAAGCCTGTAGATGAAAAAAGATAAAGGGGGCCTTCACTATTTGCGAATTAGTTGAAATGTACCGCAGATCCAAAACCATTGCCAATGGTTTATATTTATTTCAACCATATAATTCCATGTATTTCTAAGAAGGGTCTTGATAGACAGTAAGTAAAACAGACAATGGATGAAAAAGTAATCCTAATGTAAAGTTTTTACAGTAATACTATAGAAAATGCACAGGAAATGCCATGTCTGTTCTGACAGACAGACAGCCAAAATACGAGTACTTTTGTGAACTACTTAGGCCATACTGAAAGTTTCTGGAACGGACTAGTTACAAAAGGAAAATAAAAAAAACACTGATAGGGTTTGAACAAGGAACTCTCTGTCGGTACATTTATTTTTAAATTGTGAGTCTGTCATTTGTTTTTTCATCGTGGCGTTGTTTTGAAATTAGTGGGTCGCTATTACCTACAATGAATTTAAGTCGAGAAAATTTCCGTACTATGATTTTTTACCATTTTCGCTATGGCTTAAGTCAGCAAGAGAGTTGTCAAAGACTTCAGTTACCTAGCATTTGGTGATGACGCCCCATGCCGTAGCTCTATTTATTCGTGGTTTGGTGAATTTAGACGAGGACGTGATCATCTCTATGACGTTAAACGTGAAGGCCGGCCGGCGACCGCGGTTACCGATTTTAATATTGATACTGTGCGACAACTAATTGAAACGGATAAAAAAATTACCTGTCAGCAAATCCGCACTACCTTAGGCATTGGAATGAGCCAAGTGCAAAAGATATTGCATGAGCATCTGAAGGTTCGGAAACTTTGCACTCGATGGATACCGCATGATTTGTCCCAAGATCAGAAACGACTGCGTGTAGAGTGGTGCCGTACAATGATAAAAAAATATGACTGAGGACGATCAATGGCTGTGTATAACATTGTAACAGGTGATGAAACTTGGGTGTACTGCTTTGAACCAGAAAGGAAAAGTTAATCGGCGGAATGGGTCTTTCCTTTTGAAGAGTTGCCAACGAAAGTCAAAAAAAGCCGCAGCACTGGCAAGAAAATGGTTGCTTCGTTTTTCGGCAAATCAGGCCATTACACCACAGTATCGCTTGAAAACCAAAGAACCGTAACTACAGATTGGTATGTTAATACGTGTTTGCCTGAAGTGTTTGACAAAATACGCGAAAAGCGTCCCCTGAGCAAAATATCCGGCACATTCCGCTAAGGCAACCAATGTGTATTTGAAGGCTTTAAAAGTAGAATTAATGACTCATCCGAAATACAGTCCAGTTTTTATTTTTTTTGTTGACGGGGGGGTAATCTTCAAAAAGATACCCGACTTCCTGGTGGGAAAATCGAGTTATGTGGGGTTTTTACCCACTAAAACCCCCCCGGTGGCATTCATCCGTGCTTTGTGGGGAGCACCGGGTACTAACTAGAACACTTCCAGTGCTCCCCTGCACCGTGCACCCTTCTCTGGGCTGGCTGGGCCATCCCAAGTGCCATCCTACGGCAACGAGGAGCCACTCCAGGTTGCCGCCTTCCCGGAGTCGATTTGAGTCGCTTGATGGTCCTGGAAAACTGGACCCACTGCTTTTCACAATAGTTCCAGCGAATGCAAAAATGCGTGAGTAGTGAGGGTATATACTCTGAAAAATAATAAATGTGTTATAAAGATAATAGGTAGTCTTATTTACCAGAATCCAGAAACTTTCAGTATGGCCCACGTACAATATAAAATATTTTTAACTATGTAAACATAATTATCATTATCAACCGAGTAAACTGCAATAGCAGTCAGTTTAGCAGAAAAGGATACAATACTATGTTATTTTCGCACTGTAGGTACTCAAAAGAAATAAAAACAGGATTCTGTACCTGTTGGGTCCTGAGCGTCCAAGTCAATGACCTCTACGTTATTTAGAGCTTCCTGCTGCTCCAATTCATCCGTCTGAAACACAAAGGGGATTGGGTAAAGTTGGCGTCGTTTTAAATTTTGGCGGCCAGTCATGAAAGTTATGTTTTACGAAAGAGCAAAATAAAATAAACAATTTTTATTATGGGGTATATGTAGGTAAATAATAGAGATATTTCAGTTCAAAGTTCAATCGTAAAACCTAATATATTTTGTTATAGTAAGTAAAAGTTAAATTATTAAGTTATTTCCAGTCGAAATAATCGTTCTCGATTAATTCCATGCGGCATTATTCACCGACACCATGGGTCACCTTAAGTTATAATATAAGTTACGGTCACCTCAACCAGGGCCCTCGCCCACGGCGACTTTTTGCATGACGCGGTCGCGCGTTCGCGATACAGTTGCAATGCGGTCGCTAGCTGTGTGGCCTCACCCACGTAACCACGATTCAATCGCGATGCAAACGCGAATCGATAAACTAGGGCCCTTCCTCCATTCTTTTCCCGATCGCGACTATATCGACACATCATCATCATCATCAGGCTATATTAGTCCACTGCTGGACATAGCCCTCCCCAATGAGCGCCATAGCGCCTTGCCGCATCCAGCATCTGCCTGCAGTTTTTCGCAGATCGTCATCCCACCTGGTTGGAGGGCGTCCTACACTACGTTTGCTGAGTCGCGGTCTCCACTCAAGAACACGTTACCCCAGCGGTTGTCGGTTCTTCGCGAGATATGGCCAGCCCACTGCCACTTCAGCTTGCTAATTCTCTGAGCTATATCGATTACTTTGGTTCTCTGTCGGATGTATTCGTTACAAATTCTATCCTTCAGAGAAACTCCGAGCATAGCTCTCTCCATAGCTCGCTGAGCGACTTTGAACTGGTGGACTAGCCGTATCGTGAGTGTCCACGTCTCGGCTCCGTAGGTCATTACAGGTAGGACACACTGGTTGAAAACTTTCGTTTTCAAGCATTGCGGTATGGATGACGAGAAGACTCTGCGTAGTTTCCCAAACGCTGCCCAACCCAGCTGGATCCTCCTCTTGGCTTCCTTCTCGAAATTGTTTTTACCTAACTGCAGAATCTGCCCGAAGTAAGTGTATTCGGAAACGATTTCGAGAAGGTGACCATCTACGACGGCCGGTATTGGATCAATGTGGCCATTGATCATGACTTTGGTTTTATCCAAATTCATGCCAAGACCGATACGTCGCGAGGCTGAAGCTAGGTCGGCCAGCATCTGGTTCAGCTCCTCTAGCGGCTCCGCCATTAAGACTATGTCATCTGCAAATCGCAGGTGCGAGATGTAGTCGCCGTTTATATTAATGCCCTTTCCTTTCTAGTCCAGCGTCTTAAACATGTCTTCCAACGCGCTCGTGAACAGTTTCGGGAATATAACATCCCCCTGTCTCACTCCTCTGCGCATTTGGATAAGTTTAGACTGCTGGCCCTATACTTGGACACTCATGGTGGGGGCTTCGTACAGACATCTCAACACCTCGATATAACGATAGTCTACTTGGCATCGCTGTAAGGATTCCAGAACTGCCCAGGCCTTCGACACAGTCAAAGGCCTTCTCATAGTCCACAAAGACCAGACACAGGGGCTGATTATACTCTTCATACTTCTGTATAATCTGCCTCACTGTGTAGATGTGGTCTATGGTGCCATATCCTCCGCTAAACCCAGCCTGTTCCGGCGGCTGGAACTCGTCGAGTCTCCTTGCGAGATGATTCGTGATCACTCGTGAAAACAGCTTATAGACATGGCTCAGGAGCGAGATTGGTCTGTAATTTTTAAGAAGGGTCTTGTCACCCTTCTTAAAAAGAGCACCACCAAACTCCTGCTCCATGCCTTTGGAGTTCTCCCACTGTGAAGGACGGCGTTAAGGAGCTTTTGTAATTCCTGTATAACAGATGCTCCTCCAGCTTTCAAAAGCTCTGATGTTATTCCGTCCTCACCGGGGGATTTTCCATTTTTAAGCTGCCTCAGAGCTAACTCAATCTCGTCTTGGTTGATGTCAGGCAGTTCGTCGGTGTAGTGGCGCGTCAGGGTGGCTCTGGAATCTTGGTCGTCTCGTCGGGAATGAGGGGCATATGCAGCGTACAATCGGCCATAGAAATCCTCTATCTCGGCGGAGATCTCCGGCTTCGACAGTACGGTCCTCCCGTCGTGCGTTTTGAGCTTCGTCAGGTGGCTCCTGCTAAGCTGCCGAGTGAATACTTTGGACCCTCGGTTTTGCTCTATCGCCTCTTCAATGAGGCCTGTGTTGGAGCTCCGAAGGTCTCGCCGTACCATCTTCGCAATTTGCTTGTTCAGGTCTGACCTCTCTGACGAAGTCACTTGGGTGGTTTCCCGTCTTTTTGTCAGAAACCTGAGAGTCTCAGCCGAGAGTTTGGATTTCCTGTAAAAGTCGTAGTGTGTAAAGGGTCTAATACGCGTTTGTCGCATTTGCAAAGCACTACAGAAGCGATGCCAACGAGCTACTAACGTGCTACAGAATCGCGACTGTATCGATGCAAGCGAGTGACCGTGTCGGATTTGTGATAATACTGAATCGCGTTTGCATCCCGACCTAATAAACTCGACAAAACGTGGGTCCAGTTCTAGTGATTTGGTGCCTCTGCCTACCCCCTCGAGGACAACGGACGTTAGTTTTTTATTTATTTATTTATTTATTTTAGACCTATTAACTTTTCCAAAACTATGACGAGCGCAGGGCAATCTGCTTGCGCGTCCCATAATTTCTCAGAATAAAACTTTTTTTTTCTGATCTTTGAAGAGCCATAACTTTTTTCCGATATTACTTACAGCTAAACTTATTTTATATTTATGTTAAGTTAAATTAGTATTACAAATAAGCATGGACAAAAATGATGGCCGCTCAAAAAAAAAATGTCGCTAACCGTCCATACAAAGTTACCCAAACCCCTTTGTCACAACTAACTAGGTGTAAATATTAGTAATCCATCCATAGATAAGCCGAACTGCCTGACAAGGCTTCCATACAACTTATGTAAAATACCAGAAATAACAGTAGTATATCCAAAAAAACTATTAAAATAAACAGTCAAATGGGCAGTGCATCTAAGTTTCAGTGTCTTATTTCTGCGCCAGTTAGTACTTCATTTGGCGGTAATTAGTATAACAATAGTTAAACAATGGCCGCGTGCCCGCTGCGGGCCTTTGCCAAGCAAAGGGTTAGATAAAAAATACCTTGAATATTGTATTGACAGCACATGACAGCTGATTGTCAAGTCACACCAAGTTTTAAATGAGAAGAAAATTCTTCCCAAAATCACATTTGTTGTAATACAATACATCATAATTATTAACAAATACCTATTCTGTGAAGGTTTTAAATGATAGCTACCAATTACGGGCTTCTTTGCCTCGATGGCCCTCCCCGCTCTGGACTTCACTTTATTCTTATAATCAATCCAATACTGGTGTAAGATGACAAGCAAGAGCAAATTAGTAATAAAACAGGCAATAAGACAAACCAATGTTAGTAAGTTTAAGGTGCATTTGTCTATACTTGAGTATTGCGGTAAACAACAATGGCGTACCAATAAAATTTGACACTTACGGGGTTGGGAAACAGTGAATGAGCTATTTGAGATTAGCAATATTTATTGGTGAATGAATGAATTGGGTTTTAGAAATGTTCATGAATGTGATGATTGTTACTTGGAGATACATGATAGATTATTATGTTAATAAAAAAATCAGTCATTAGCTTGCTATTAGCAGAAATAACATAAAAATTACCCACAATTTGAAATACCTACTACAAATTCAAAGGTAATGAACACCACCACATTCCATAGTGAAATAAAAAATGTAAAAGTAACATGTTAAATATTATTTCAAATTTTGTTTAGAAATTAATAAAATTAGCGACTTTTGACCCGATACTACTCAGTATACAAAAAAAACCCTATTAGGAGGTGCACTTCTGTGCCAGTCGATTCAGTCAGTCGCCAATTTGACACAGTGGAGATTCTCAATACAAGAGGCCAATTTTCTAGTCTAGTCCTAATTAACAAAGTTACGAAGTTAAAGAGGTTCACAAGGTTCAGTGGCGATGTAAGTGAAAATAAAATTATTCCTTCTTTTCTTAGACATTTTTACAAAGTGATTTTTAAATCTCTTCATCATCCCGATAGTGATTTTTAGGGCTCTTAACCGGAAAATGGGGCCAAATCACGAGTCTAGTCATAACTAGACAGCAATTCCTCTAAAAACCGGAGTTTTTGGCATGAATGCTAGTCCCAAGTCCTTGGCCCTAGGTTTTCGGTTATAGGACCTAAAAGTCTGTGTCAGATGTGCGTGTGCGTGGGCAGGTTAGTATTGCCATATCAAATTACAAAATAGATGGCGCGAGAAAAAAGTTATCTGTGAAAAAATATGGTAGACATTTATTCAACGGATATCTTTGCTGCAGCATAATACAAGGTGTCCCGTAAATCAACGTCAAGCCGGAACCAGGTGAAAAGGCAAGTCATAGTGGTTATCAGAAAAATATAAAAAAAAGGAAAAAAATTTTTTTTATTATTTATTCAAGACATTTCACAAACATAATGAAAACTAAAATTAAAATTAAAAATGGGCAATTTTTTAAGTTATTTTTTTTAAAGTCTCCTTTTCTTCCAAGCTGGAGCAGCTGGTTTTGAAATTTTGTTAACAGTTTGAAGAAGCATTATTCAAAGTTACAAAACAAAAAAAATTGGAAAAAGGAAAGAGTGGTGGCAACAGGATTTTTTTTTAAATGCCTATAACTTTTTTTCGTGCAATTTTTTTTAAATTTATATTTTTGATAACCACTATGACTTGCCTTTTCACTTGGTTCCGGCTTGACGTCGATTTACGGGATACCCTGTATATTCTTTTTTGTGTTTTTTTGAATTTCAAGTCATGATTTATGAGCGCATAAAGAGACGAAGAACACTAACGGTCTTATTAATAATTCTCTAAAAAATATTTTAAATGTGGTCCTTCTAATGTTAAAAAGGCTTAAAAAGGGTTTAAAGAGTTGTTATAACTATTATGATGAGTTATTAACCCATAAACGTTAAAAAGCGTTGATAGCAATCAACGCTTTTACATACGCTTTTTCATTCACTTCAAATTGTTCTTTCATTCACTTGCACCCATCCCTACAACAAAATATCAAAACTAATCTGTGTGTTTTGCTAACCTGTGTCCTGATTTTATACTGAATTGCAATTTTGGTTAAAAAAAGACATATTTAAAGATATTTTTGGGTCGGGGTGTCGCAAAGGGGGGTCATATAAAATAAAACTTTTTTTTTTTAAATACTCAAAATTATAGGAGTTAAGAAACAGATAGAATTTTTTTTGAAAAAAATAAATTTTTCATTGTTTTGATTTTTGGGATTTTTTTGCAAACTTTCGTGTTCAGATAACACTATTTTTTTATTATGAAAATGGATCGAGGGCATCATCTGCAACATCGTTTGGACGCTTTTTCTCGGAAATGATTTTCCACAAAGTTATTCAAGAAAATTGAACCTTCATTATGGAGGCACAAAATTTCGTCCAGACAGTGTAACAAAGGGGGGGCAATCAGATAACACTATGTTTTAATCGCGGAAATGGGTTGAACTGTAGATGCAATCCCAACTGTCCACGTCGTTAAAAAATGGAATGCCCTAGCCATTTTTGTCTACCTATATATTGAAACGCCTTAGAGTCGGTTCTGGCACTCGCCGGCCGCTGCCGCGGCACGCTCGCTTCGCTCGCTCGGCTCGTGCATGTTATTAATATCAAACCAACGCTCGTCGCTCCCTTCGGTCGCTCCTCGCTAACCTAACCGTAGCGTTTTTTTTTGTCCAGAAGCCATTTTTACTCTCAATAAAATCGGTTGAGCCGAGGTCACATATTTTCCTTAATAACTTCGTGGAAAATCGTTTCCGGGAAAAAGCGTCCATACAAACGTTGTTCCTTGTGACGTCCTCGACCCATTTCCACGATTAAAACATAGTGTTATCTGATTGCCCCCCCTTTGTTACACTGTCTGGACGAAATTTTCTGTGTTTGGTGCCTTCATAATGAAGGTTCAATTTTCTTGAATAACTTTGTGGAAAATCATTTCCGAGAAAAAGCGTCCATACAAACGATGTTGCAGATGATGCCCTCGATCCATTTTCATAATAAGAAAATAGTGTTATCTGAACACGAAAGTTTGCAAAAAAATTATGTCTTTTGGCCATTGAAAATGGAGGTCACATTTTCCTTAATAACTTCGTGGAAAATCGTTTCCGAGAAAAAGCGTCGATACAAACGATGTTCCTGATGATGCCCTCGACCCATTTCCGCGATTAAAACATAGTGTTATCTGATTACTGTCCTGGCCCCCCTTTGCGACACCCTAACCAAACAAAGTGTTAACCATGTGTTAACTGTCAAAATGAGTTCAATGACGTCTTGGACAATGAATTTCAGGGATGGCACACCATTTTCACAGATGCATCAAAACATCCTGACAGTTGCGTTGGGGTGGGTGTGTTTCATTCACAATACAAAATTGTGCAAAAAATTAAGCTCCCCCCTGAATCTTCGGTTTACACGGGGGAATGTTTTGGGTTGTACAAAGCAATTGAATATATTCTTCTAACGGGTCTTCAGAAATCTATATTTTTTTCCAACTCGCTGAGTTCCCTTCAGGCTTTATCAAAATTCCCTTTTTATTCATTAAATCATCCAATTATTTTTGAAATTCGCAGCTTGTTGATCAATTGTACATTGAGAAAACTTTCTGTAATTTTTGCTTGGATCCCATCTCACACTGGAATAGTGGGGAACGAGACAGCTGACAGACTGGCTAATGATGCTGTTGGATGTGGTGATTTGTTTCCCTATATTAATTATTCTCACGACCTGTGTTCTCTTCCTAAGACTTATTTACAGGATTCCTGGAATAGGCTCTGGGAGGAGGATGCCTCCAAAGGTAAATTTTATAGAAACATCCAGCCCTGCATACCAGCGAGACCTTGGTTTTCTAGGGTCAAGTTTTGCAAAAAAATCACATCTATTTTAGTACGTTTGCGATTGGGTCACACATGCTCTCCAGCCCATCTCGCTAGGCTTGGCATCGTACCGGATCCTGGCTGTGCCTGTGGCGCTGAACTGGGGGACGTAAATCATCTCCTTTTTTCCTGTCCAAATTATGATCATTCCTCTTTTTTCACCGCCCTTGTTTCCCTCCGTGTTCCTTTCCCTTCATCTGTGTCATGCCTTTTATTTGATTTTAATGTAAAAATTTATAAATGTATAGTGGATTTTTTATGTACAAACAGTGTTAAAATTTAATAGTTCTATTTATTTATTCGTGTATGATATTATTTCCATCTTTGTAAATAAGTATTCAAGTACCTATTTAGATAATTAAATTAAATTCTCGAACTGATTTTAAAATTCCTTTCAAAATTTTGCGCATCAAATTTCCCTACCTTACTCGACACTGGCAAAAGCACAAACCGTGCAGTGCCACAGATATAAAAAAAAAACTTTATAATCTGTGATCACTCTATACCATGTACTCTGTGCTCTATACGTGGCTACGTGCGTACCTACCTACCCCCATGTAAAATAAGAAAATAGCAAAAAGAAACCAGGAAATCATCGTGCTAATTCAAGAGGCAACGGATCCGGCGAAATAGAAAGGTCATACAAGTGATTATTTTGCCACACGTCGGGAGTAAGTTTTTGGCGTCGTGGTTGGTGTCTTCGCTTTTGAGGATCCGGCTTTCGACTCAGTTTCCTTTCTCGCAGGCTTCGCCTTCTCCGAGTCCTTAGTAACAAACCTTCCTATCAGCGCAAGAAGCACTGACATTTGCTCCAGCTTGGCACGGTTTTGACCTAGGTTCACGGGAGCAGAATGATATCCTACCCTCCATAGTCCAGCAGCCCTGCACGCCGAAGAGTTTCCAAGCCGCCATGAACACATCATGTCTTGATTTTGTCAGGACTTGGACAAAACTAAGCCTGTACTTTTAGAGCGGCCTTAGCGGCCCAGACTGAACTCTTAGCAGCAGAGTTTGAAAATTGAACTAGCAATGGTCTGGCTTTAGATTTGCCTGTTCCCAGACGGAGACAGGCAGAGACACTGTTGACTCAGTCCGTGAGCACGCAACTGTTGTTTATGCACTTTCCGCGAGCAGACTGACACTCATGCACTATAAGCACCTTCTGTCGTGACACCATCTCATGCCTGTCAAGACCCAGCAGCACCAGTCACTAAATGTTAACTGAGAACTTGCGATTCAGAGAAGCTAGCTGCGCTTCAAATGCAGATAGATAAGGCCTCACATACTTTACCCATGTTTTGCCATCCGGGTGTTAAAGATATCAGCCAGATCCTCAACATTTCGGCTCAGTTTCTCATAAAGATCTCTTCTCGGAAGCAGTGAATCAGTGAAATGTTTTCATCTTAGTGGGAAGCATTTATCATGTAAGTAACAGCTTATTTTGTTTTATTTTAACAACTTTGCAGTCCCCATATGAAAGTCTGAAAGTCACTGGTTCGACGCCACTTTGGATCCACTGGACTGAATGTGTTAATTTAATCAGTTGTGATATGATCTTAATAAGAACAATTAACACCCATTATTATGGTGTGCCGATCGGCCAAATAAAATCATACAGGTTATAATATTATAAGCCTTTATTAATTTGTTATACATAATATTAATTACATGCATCAAATAACAGTTGAAATTGAATAGATTGAGAACATTAGACACTTTGTAAAAGTTTCTAATGTTTTATAGAAATTGTACAAAATCCTTCATGCGTGAGTCCAACTTGCATTTAGCTGGTTTTTAGGATTCCGTATCCAAAGAATCACACAGACACTATTACTGTGCCTCCGCTGTCCATCTGCCCGTCCATCCGTTAGACAGTATAGATTTTCTCAGATGACGCTATAACAACAAATAATAAAAAACAGAATGAAATAAATATTTCGAGGGGCTCCCATGCAACAAATGTCTTGTTTTTGTTCGTTTTTGCTCAATATTGATATCGGCAACAGGTGGACGCTTGAAATATTCACTGAATATTTAGTTATGTAACGTCCTAACAAATCAAGCGCAAATATTTTAAGGGGTAGTCATATACAGGGTGGAATTTTGTAATGCCACCTGAAGGGAAAGTACAATAAAGTACAATAATATTTATGAGTACAATAAAGAATATTCTATCTATCTATCTATCTATCTACTCTTAATACTGTAGATAGAAAATTTTACTCAAAGGAAACATTCCTTTATTTTTGAAAAGAATGAAAACTGCATTCAAAGATTTTCAAAAATTCGCTTGCCGCACCCGGTAATCGAACCTACTAAAATCTGTGAAAGTTGCACCCTGTATTTTTATTGCATCGATCGTTAAAGTCAATTATAAGGATGAAATCTCTCTAACAAACTATCATAACTTAAATGAAAGGAAAACAATGAAATCTTAAATTGTTTTAATTATTTTCAAAAAATGGTAAATTATCTAATAGCCCGTCCGGCGAGGCGCGTCTAGACTGCCTATAGTGTGCCCATATGTACTGCCTGACTGGCCCTAACGCGCTGCCATATTTTTTTTAATTTTTTATGGGACGCCGTTCCGCATTTCTCAAATTAGAGAAAGTACTACATAATTATTCAATAAGTGTTATATATATCTAGAATCTGCATAAAATTTCCTATCCAATTATTATATATTTTATTATAATAAAACTTACCTGTTTTCCAAATGACGAGGTGAATTTCCACTATCCACACCATCCTTTACCACTTTGAACTTTTTTTCATTTTTTTCACTTGCACTTTTCACTAGCACTGAACTAACACTTATAATATGATTTGCATATTATTTATAACTATTTTAATCTATTAATATGAATCACCAAAATAAAGCGAATATAATGACGAAGAGATAAATGCCATCACGGGCCGCGCAACCTTTGCAGAAAGTTCGAGGCTTGTTTTCACTTTATTTTCCATGAAATACAACAAAACTATTATTTGAAACATAATCTACACACTTTTCCTAGTAATTTGATATATAACACAAAACAAATACTATCTGCTTTCCTCTTGAAATAACTTATAAACCTCCAGCGGGCGGAGCCGAAACGCCTGACGCGGCACTAAAAGTTCGAGGCTTTTTTCATTTGATTTTCCATCAAATACAACAAAACTATTATTTGAAACATAATCTACACACTTTTCCCAGTAATTTGATATAAAACACATAAACAAATACTATCCGCTTCCTTTCGAAATTATCTAAAAACCTCGAGCGGGCGGAGCAACTCGCGACGAAAACACGAGCGTCTGTCAGACGCCGACATACGGGCTTCATTTGTTTTTCGATGAGAACTTTATTTTTTTCTTTGGAATGGCATTTAATTGGTTGACAAAAGTAATCCTTAGTAACCATTGGTCAAGAGAAAACCGGATATTGGCCATAGATAATAAAAACACCATAGATAATAGAAGTCAAATCCATCGATCGCTTAGCGTACACCCGTGGGTACGCTAAGCAGTTGGGGCACAAAAAGTTAGCGTACACACGGGTGTACGCTAAGCGCTCAAGGGGTTTGAACGAAATGGGCTCCATTTTCTTGGATATACAAATTTATTTTTCTAGCGAATTCATTTCTAGTAACCTTTAAAAACGTGTTGTGGTGAATGTTATATATCGTATTCTGAACTTCAACTCTCAACTCATTTACATTCTCATAAGATTTAATGTAAATTTGATTTTTTACATAGTTATCCCCACAAAAACAAATCTAAAGGGATGAATAAATCTGGTGATCGTGCGAATTGCAATAGTCTTCTCTAAATAGTACTTCGTCATTTTAATGGATCAATGATGTCAATGATAATTATTAAGTAATAACATAAGTAAACATAAAGAATTGAGTAAAAGTGCTTTAACTTGACCCATTGAATTAATAATGTAAGATTTCATTGTTTTCCTTTCATTTAATTAATGAAGTTTGTTAGAGAGATTTCATCCTTATAATTGACCCTAACGATCGATGCAATAAAAGTACGGGGTGCAACTTTAACAGATTTTAGTAGGTTCGATTACCGGGTGCGGCAAGCAAATTTTTGAAAATCTTTAAATGCAGTTTTCTTTCTTTTCAAAAATAAAGGAATGTTTCTTTGAGTAAATTTTTTTATTTACAGTATTAAGAGTACTTCCCCTTCAGGTGGCATTACAACATTCCACCCTGTATAGTGTAATTGAGCAAAAAAAAAAAATTAGATCATTAAAGGATTTGCTTAATTTTTTTCTACAACAAAAATTAAAACTTCCAAACAAATTCATTTTATATCATCCTGTTTTCATGCGCACACACACACACACACACACACACACACACACACACACACACACACAAAATAAGTAATTAAATTTAAATAAATCATATTTTTATATTTATAACCTCCTTAAATACAAAATATGTATTTAAGGAGGGCTCTCATACAACGAACATGTTTTTTTTTTGGATTGATAATCTAATCTCTTTAAACGAGCAATTCTTGTATATATATATTTATATATAATCAGAATCTCGGAAACGGCTCCAACGTTTTTCATGAAATTTTGTATACAGGGGGTTTTGGGTTAATTGATCCAACTAGGATCAATTAATTTACAACCATCTGTAAGGTTGTCATAGCTTAAGTGGGAAATAGGACGATACCGTAAACAGAAGACCCTGGTTCGAGACTTGATAATAATTTTTCTTTTTTTTTGAAGTTCCTTCCTTTGTGTGAAAATCTACATACCGAGCAAAGCTCGGTCATCCAGGTACTAATAATAATGGCAACAAGTAGATGCATAAAATATTCATAGAATTGGTTATATTATTCACCTTAAAAAAATAACTAAATTAAATTAAAATAAATATGTATTGAAGAGAGCTGCCATACAACAAACGTGATTGTTTTCGCGGTTTTTATAGATAACTAGCAAACCGCCCCGTATTTGCACGGGTGGCAAAAACGTTTCCGTGGAAATAGCTACTACATATATAAGTTCCATGGAAAATTCCCGGGGTAGTAATTTTTTTACACCTTGGGTTACATTATTCCAGATTTTGTACGGAACCCTAAGCTTTTTGAAAATCCATTATAGCCTATGTTACTCACGAAGAGTGTAGCTTTCTAATGGTGAAATAATTTTTAAAATCGGCCCAGTAGTTTCTAATTCTAAATCGGCACACACAGGAACACGCGTAACTCACACAATAGCACTGAGATACGGGTGTAATGCAAAATGGAAAAACACTTAACCCTTTAATGGGCAGAACTAGCATAATTTTTTCATTGATTTTGAAGTTTATTTCAAAGTGATAAGGTTCAATTTGAGGTTGCAACTATTTATGCCCTTGCCTGGCAAAGGGTTAAAGCCACTTTTTGGGGTTCCGTAGCCAAATGGCAAAAAACTGAACCCTTATGGATTCGTCATGTTTGTCTTTCTGTCTGTCCGTCCGTTTTCCATCAAACTCATTCGTGCGGGATATCTATCTACCTCAATATCTTTTTTCAAAAATGATATTGAGGTTTCTGATATAATTTTATTCTTAACTGAATAGTTTGCCCGAGAGACACTTCCAACGTGGTATAATGTGAGCCCCTCGGGGGAGGGGTTGTAACTTCTAAAATAGAGATAAAAGAATGATATAATTATGAAAGAATGATAAAACTGAAAAAAAAATTTATGAACATTACCATGTAAATGTCCACCGAAAATTGGTTTGAACGAGATCCAGTTTAGTCTATTTTGTGTTTTTTTTTTGGCCCCACACTCGGGTACCCTGTGCCGTGGGAACCAGAAACAGCGACGTCACAAACATGTAAACATCCAAGACCTGGGTTTTTTTGTCCTCAGCCGGGATTCGAACCCGCGACCTCTCGCATGGTAGGCAGATGCGCTAACCACTGCGCCACAGAGTTCTTTTTTCCATTCCATTCAATCAACTCAAATATAAAAACAAAATGTTACTTGCTGCTACGGAACCCTTCATGGGCGAGTCCGACTCGCACTTGGCCGCTTTTTTTTAGTTAAGTTCATTAGTAAGCCCCTATAAATATTACTGATTTCAAATGGCAGATATGAGACTAGACGTAGGTACTATGAAAGCTAACGCGTTATTTACATTAACATATTTTTTTACATTTGTTACATTTTTACAGTGATGTGACGTCATCCTGCAGAATCATGCGCGCACGCACGCAGGCGAGCGGCCCCCTGCGTACGCGCACTGCGACGCCAAGTTCAGACAGGAGGTCAGTAAAGAGATGATTTATTCATCGTCCAGTGCCACCTTCATTCACTGACACTTCATAAACATAAACATTTACATACAGGCACATACATTGGTACTGGCCCCAAACTAGGACACCCTGTGTCGTGGGAACTAGAAACAGCGACAACACAAACATGTAAACATCCAAGACCTGAGTTTTTTTTTCTCCAGCCAGGATTTGATTGCCTTCATAGGTGAAGGGACTACAAGGAGGCTGCATGCCTGAGACATTGTCTTTAGAGTTCCGTAGCCAAATGGCAAAAACTGAACCCTTGTGGATTCGTCATATCTGTCCGTCCGTATGTCACAGCCACTTTTTTCCGAAACTACAAGATCTATACTTTGAAACTTGTTAAGTTAATGTCGCTCGTAGCCCCGGCGGCCGAGTGATCTTAAACTATCAAGAAGGTTAGTTAAGAGAATAATAAAATAGAAAAAATATATTTATGAGGTTCGAACGAGATCTAGTAAGTAGTTTTTTAATAAACCATAAATCGTAAACCGCAATTTACCTTGCATTCAATCAACTCAAATATAAAAATATAAATAAAAAACATTTAAAGAACCCTTCATAGGGGAGTCCATCTCGCACTTGGCCGGTATTGTAGTATTTATTGTTATAACGGCAACTGAAATACATCATTCAGTGAAAATTTCAACCCTCTTATGCTGCGGCCACACTTGAAGGCGAAGATTCGTGTTCGCGTTGTCGCGACAACATTTCGTGTTCGCTCTACGGCGAAGAGCTTGGCCACATCAAATAAACCTTCGCTACGTCGCGAAAATCTAAAACCAAGGAGAATTAAAGACAGGAGTGATCATCGCCATACTTTGAAGCGTATTTCGAAATTTATTTACCGACCGTGTATCTAGATGGCGCTACTAGTTATTAAACGATTACTTTTGACGAAAATAATATCATCTCATCGCGTCTTCATCCTTTTCTGTTAGTTAAGTCAAACGATAAGTGGTTTAAGTCAACACACACAAGATAGCGCTTGCTTGCTCTTATATTTTGCAGAGAGCATTTACATTCCTTGTCATGCTTATGACTCGAGTTTATTTACTTTCGCATTTAGCAATATCAAGGAGAATTAAAATATTTAGGTTAATGAAATAAAAAGTGAGTTTAAAATGAATGCATACTATGCACTGAATGTATGTAAAATAAACTGATTAAAGTAAGTTATTATAAATAACTGATTCAAAGCGGCTACACTGACAGGACGTGGGACGGGGGGCGCGGAACAGATATGTCCTTAAGCCAATGGACATTAATTCGCTTTTTTTTTACTCTATATGAAAAGGAAGGTAAACTGGATAGCCCTACGTCACTACGTTAAAAAAGAGTCTTGACTAAATTACCTTCGAGAGAAGAGAGGCTGAAAACACTTCACGCATTTTCAATCTACGAACTAAGACAAAAACATCGAGACCCCACGAAGCGCTGACACGGCGCATTTTCTGCCGCCGCTCGATAATATACAGTCCGGTCACCTCCTCATCAAACTATGATAGTTCGAAACAAGATCGCCACATTATGGTGCTTATAATACGGTATACCTCTTGCAATCTACGAGCGCGCGGCGGCCTTACATGTGCGAGTGACCAATCTGTATACGCGTCAATGTAGGTGTAGGCGTACGGTTAGCACAAATTCATTAATTCAAGTTATGGATTTCACCCATTTTTATATTTTAAATAAACATTTTTTTATTTACTTATTAGGAGTGGTCCAAAAAACAACATCGTTAGTGTAACTTCTAATTTAAATTAGTAATAATAAATAATTACAGTTAGAAACTTAAAATAAGCACAAAAGAACTGTAATCCTAAACAATACCTTAACTAGACACAAAATAAAAATCTGTCTTAGTTATTATTAGTAATAAATAATATTAACTTGTATCACTACCTTCATCGAACATTTCTACACTGGCACTGTCATCGTCACTGTCATCATTTTCAGTGTCATCGACATTTATAATGAACTCGAAATCAGAGTCGAAATATTTCATATATTCTTTTTCGATGTTTTCAGTGTACACAATAGGACGATCTTCGGAACGGTATTGAAACAACTTTTTTGAAAAAGTTGAATTTCATGTCTTTCTTGTAATGCTTTTCTGTTGTTCCCAATTTTCTCCATTTGTAGCCTGATTTCATTATTATCGACCTTAATGTGTTTAAACATCCATCAAACCCAATCTTTTCTCTCAATGCTGATCGCAATTTTGCAAATGTTGCAATACACGCGAGCAATAATGGCGCGTCCCTGAGGACAATAAATGAATATTGAGAGGGGATGTTAGAACTTCTAATTACCGACATAATACTTTTATAGTACTTTTACATTGAACTAGTCTTGTTATTATTTTCTGTGTCTTGTAATTCTATTGTCGTTATTGAGACTAATTTCAGCTATTAGAATTGAGTCGAGGAAAATACATTTTATTACAATAAATGTTAAGTTAAGATGTTAAGAACTCTTTAGTAGTACTTTACTTTTTTGTTAGTCCTGTCAATCCATGCCTTAGCAACGGTTGTTTATTATAATAAAATGTTTTTTCCACGAATCAATTCTAATTGATAAAATTAGTCTTATCAGTTATTAGTTTTTCATAACAAGAAAATATATTGTGTTGATTTTAATAAAAAAAATCTTACCTCGCTATGAATAACTTTGCGTTTTCTTTAATTTTTAAATTTGACATGCTGACCGTGCGAGGGCTCGCTCGCTGCTGACACACCAGTGTTGGATTCAGCCGTTCAGAAAATTATTATCTATGGAAATTAAAATAATACTACTAGCCCAAAATTATACTACTTTTCGTTTTTCGGCGTTTTTTTTTAAATAAAATTTCATTCGTGGGTGAAAACTTGTCTTATTATTTACAAACATTTATAAAATCCTTTGCTTGTTACACAAATTAATCAAATTGCTAGCTAAAAAGTAGCTAAGTTGGCATCACTGCTTGTGTGTAGGTAGTATAGTTATCGATAATAATGCTATGAAAACTTCTCTGTCACACTCATTCATAAAATATATCCATCCTACTCTGTGAGAACGACCGGGATAGTAGAACATTACGTGGGGAATCCCTGCCTAGCGTCCATGCCTGATTTGGTGTTCCCACACGTACAGAAATTCTTCATATTGTAGGGTTAAAAAGTAATAGGACCCACCAAAAATATAAGTCGGTCGACCTGCCCCTTGAGTAACTTTCCACTCTATCGGTTTGAGCATTTAGACAACTCCAAAGTGTCAAAATATGTATGTATTTGACAGCTCGGATTAGGCTAAATCAGACGAGCCGATACAGTGGAGCAGCTACGTACGTAATACGGCTCCTGGAGATAAAATTATGGTAATTCGCGTAGTATAGTGGCCTTACGATACTACATAATACACATTATGAAATAATGGTACTAATAGTATAATTATACTAAACTTAGATTTTTTATTCCGTAGAATTCTGACAGCTATCATTTCTTGACTTTTGTAGGTAAAACATAAAAAAATTATCTAGCATTTTATTTTTTATTGCCCTCAAATGGGTCAAATTATTCCCTTTTTCGGTGGAAAGCTTTTTTAATAATAATACTAACAATTTCCACACAACACAATCACTTAGTAGCAAAATTCAAAAAAATTCAAAATTCAAAATTCAAAATTTTTTATTTCAACGTAAAGAATTTACATTCTGCTTGTTGAATGTCAATGTACATACAGTTATGTATAATGTTAGCCGCTGCCTTAGGGCCGTCTGTAGTGGAGAAAAAGGCAGCGAAAAAAAAACTCCACTCTGACCATCTTTTCTCAAATCAACTTAAAGCTAATACAAATTAGGTATGAGTGTTCGTATACCAAGAATCTCAAGATCCATGAGTGCAATCAATACTTGCAAAGTCAAACATCATTTAATATTCTTAAAAGGTAATAAAACACCAATGCTGCGGCCAGACACACGGACGGCACCCGTTCACGAGCGTAACGCAGAGGTCAGCCATCACCAGTCTCAACCATATTAGAGGGAGATAGGCGACCCGGCCACCGCGCCACCATTCGCATGGCCTTTGGCAAACTTGTGTGATAAAGTTCTTGTCAGTTATCTATAATAATAGCATAGTTTTGATATGCAATCACAGCGTCTGTACATATGTATGAAATTTATTAAACCCTATATATTATTAGAATACCAATAACTAGCTCGTTGTGGAATTGTTTACTGCCAAGGGTTTTTATCATCTATAAAGTCATCTATTCTGTAGTATGCCTTTTTACACAGCGCAGTTTTAATAACAAATTTAAATTTATTTCCTGGCAGGGATAGAATACTTTCAGGAATTTTGTTATAAAAACGTACACTATATCCTATAAATGATGTATTTACCTTGGCTAATCTGAATCTAGATGAGGCAATTTTGTTTCGATTTCTGGTGTTAACGTTATGTATATCCCTGTTTAGCTTAAATGTAGTTATGTTTTTACGTACATACATTATGTTATCGAATATATATTGGCAAGCTAGCGTAAGAATTCCTATTTCCTTAAAAAACTCACGTAGTGAGTGTCTGGCAGGTAAATTGTAAATACCTCTAATAGCCCTTTTTTGGAGAATAAAAATTGTTTCTATATTTGCCGCCCGCCCCCATAGTAGCAGACCATATGACATAATGCTGTGGAAATAACTGAAATAAACTAGCCTCGCAGTTTCTACATCTGTTAGTTGTCTAATTTTTCTAACTGCAAATGCAGCTGAACTCAACCTACCCGCTAACTTTTCTATGTGTTGATCCCATTGTAGTTTTGAGTCTATTGTAATGCCTAAAAACACCGTTGTCTCAACTAAGTCTAGTCTGTCACCAGCTATTGTTAAACTTGTGTCCACTTTTTTGACATTGGGCAATGAAAACTTAATACATTTTGTTTTTTTGGCATTTAACATAAGATTGTTTACGTTAAACCAGTGCAGAATTTTAGAAAGAGCATTGTTTACATCGTCTAAATTAGATTGACCTCTCTTGGTTTTAAAAATTAGAGAAGTGTCATCCGCAAACAATACTATTTGTGACAATTTCTCAACTAGGTACGGCAGATCATTAACATACACTAAGAAAAGGAACGGCCCTAAAATTCAACTCTGAGGAACTCCTATTTTAACATCGGATCCGGGTGACTTAACTCCATTAATATCAACTTTCTGCACTCTATTAGCTAAATACGATCTAAGAAGTTCTAAAGATTTATTACTGAGACCGTATCTGATCATCTTACGAAGGAGGGTTTTGTGGTCTACGCAATCAAAAGCTTTGGATAGGTCACAGAAAACCCCGATGGCATCCTGCGCCTCCTCCCACGCATCAAAGATGTGATTCATCAACGCCACACCTGCGTCTGTCGTTGAACGACCCTTAGTGAAACCGAATTGTTTTTTATGGAAGAGTTTATTTAATGTGAAGTGTGTCAGCAATTGGTGTAAAATGATTTTTTCAAATACTTTACTAAATACTGGAAGTATTGCTACGGGTCTAAAATTGTTCGGATCATCACTGTCACCTGACTTAAATAAAGGTACAATTTTACTAAACTTTAATAGATTATTGATTAATAGCAACAATGAAATGAAATTATGAAATGTCAGAATTCTACGGAATAAAAAATCAAGCTTTACGAAATCTATCACTGGTACCTACGCACACTAACAAAAATGTGTATTTACAACTACAAACTAAAGGCCACGCTATATTTTGGCACATTTTGGTAACGAACTTGTTCTCCATATTAACGCTAGATAGCGTTACATTAGCATAGTTGAGAGAAAATTCGCGACGCTATCTGTCGGTTTTTGAAATAACTAGCGGCATTGAATATTCAATGCCAGCGGTCTATTGGTAGCGACATCTGGTGATTACACGTAATTTGTGCTAATTAGTGGAGTACGTTTTTTTGTATGGGAATATCACTCCTGTCTTTAATTCTCCTTGCTAAAACGTTGCTAAATTCATTTTGCCCTTTGATGTGCGGTATTTTACCGACAGCATCGCGAAGGGTGTTTGTATTCGCGATGATGATTCGCGATAGGACGAATTTTTTGGCCAGACATTTTGCGACAACGCAAATCTTCGCGTTATCGCGATAGTGTGGCCGCACCATAACTATCACGGCTTATGAGATACAGTCTGTTAGCTTCTTGCGTGTCCCACTGGGACTTTACTCTGCTCCTATTGATTTTTATTTTCATGGACTTTTGCGCTCCTATCCGGTCTTTCTGGATCTAGTTTAAGACGTACCCGACGACCGATGTTTGATGGTGTTCCTCCAGTGGTGCAGGGAATGCAATAAAAAGTTATCTTCTCCATAATATAAAAATGAATCGCAGAATGTGTTGCTCAGCGCAAATCTCGACAGCAGCTGAACCGATTTCAGTAATTCTTTTTTTAGAATATTCCTTGAAGTATGTACGAGGGTGGTTCTTACGGAGAGCAACATTTAAATAATTGCCTAAAAAAGTCCAAGTGATAAAAAAATATATGGCGAAACAACTTTTGCCGGGTCAGCTAGTTCAATTATAAAAAATATCTGCTCTCTCTCAATTAGGGTTCTGTAACCCAAAGGGTATGGGGCCCTTTTACTAAGACTCCACTTTGTCTCTCTGTGGTGTCTTAGTAATAGATAAGATAAGAATATTCCTTCTTGCACACAGGAAGCAAGAGATAAAAAATAAAAGTTACAATTTTAAGAAGTACAATGGTCGGCCTTCTTGCTAACAGCAATTTCTCGCAGACACCCTAAGTGCCCTGCCTCACTGGGACGCCATGGCGACGTCGCCAGCCACGTATCCAGGCCGTTTGTATTGAATGGCGACGTCGCCAACAGTCGCCAAGTGAGGTAGGCACCATACATTTCAATACTAACTGCTTGGATACGGTCGCTGGCGACGTGGCCATGGCGTCCCGGTGAGGCAGGGCTCTTAAGCTAAGCGTCCACCGCATCGGAATCGGAGCGTCCGCACCGTACGGGCCGTCGGCATTTACAAAATGCCGAAAGGGTGCGTCTACTGCATTCGGATTTTCCGTCGGCAGTATCGGTATTTTCAAAGCATTCATTCATGCACAAGCGTCGCAAACACATCAGAACTCGAAGCGTTCGGAATCCGAATGGCGCTTCGGCTGCGGATGACGTCATCGGCAGTAATATCGCACTCCGAAGCAGAAATGCCGATCCAGTGCACGCAGTACCATAGAAATCAATACAAAGCAACAAATCCGTCCGCTCCGTACGGAGCGGTTCCGATGCGGTGGACGCTTAGCTTTAATGGGGTGCCGTTTGGCACCCTTCGGGTACGGAACAGTAAAAATTACCGTTTTCTTTAGACACAACCTCTGTCTTGTCCTCAGGTTTGTGAATCTACTTTGTGTAACGTGGAGGTACTTTGACGTGGGTCCTAAAAATTACTGTTAGCATGATGAGAAATTTCACAGACACTTTTTGGGAATTCGACGTGTAATAATCACACTAATATTATAAAGGCGAAAGTTTGTGAGTGCGTATGTTTGTTACTTCTTCACGTCTAAACGGCTGGAGCGATTTTGTTGAAATTTGGTATGGAGTTAGCTGACACCCTGGATTAACACATAGGGTACGTTTTACTGCGGGAAAATATCTTATTACCATGGGAAAATCGATGAAAATGTAATTTTGTAAATTGATCTTTCCGATGCTCAAATTTAAATTATTTTGCTTCTAAACATGTGAACAGTTATTATTTTTACTGTCAATACACAATTTATTTTCCCTTATAAAACGCGGGTAACACCGCGGGGCACAGCTAGTATGATCTATTTGTTTTAGTGGTGGCGCTGGTTAGCCCACTGGATCCCCTTGAGTTACGTGTAACGATAATTTGTAATTTGAGTTACGTGTAACAGATTTTGAAAGAAATAAAGAAAGAAAGTTTATTGTACCAACAAGACACATCACGGAAACAAAACAAACAAACAAGTAACATAATAATTTTGTGGGGTAACAAAATTTAATTCACTTCCAAGGTGGCGCTCAAGACCCTCGTCAAATACATGCAATGCACCTCAAAGTCAAAAGTCAGCCTTCACAGCCGTTGGAGTTCTTCCAGACTTGCTGAGGAGGGTGAAGAGGAGTGGAGGAGACAAAAGAAATAAGCTTCTGCGGCGGATTTTGATGCTGCCAATGAAATATGAAGAGAAGGTGGGCAAACACTGCTGAGGAGCTTAACCCTTTGCCAGGCAAGGGCATAATAGTTGCCACCTCAAATTGAACCTTTGAAATAAAGTCCAAAATCAATGAAAATATTATGCTGGTTCTGCTCGTCAAAGGGTTAAAGAGGAGAGGGAAAAAACAGAGTAGAGTAGTATCTAGTAAATTACAGAAAATACTGAAATAAAGTAAAGAACAACCAACAACAACTGAGAATCAACTAATAAGGAGACGGAATGAATAGGCTATTTGACAGTGTGAAAAAAAGTATTATTTATAAATTCTGAGTCTTCACACCGCTTTAAGGCATTTTATCTAAATAAAAATTGATAATTTTTGTAAAACACCGGGACAGTATTTGATGATTTTTGTATCTGTAGCCATTTTATAGCCTGGATTGGCCTAATCCACGATGACGTCACATGTCAAGAGCGTTTTGTCGGCTTATTTGAAAAGTGAATTTTTATTTGCTATTTTTAGAAGAAATACACGAAATAAAATAATTACCACTTTGTGAGCACTCCACGAACACTAACAAAAAATCTGAGATGGTTTTCAGAAACCTGTCAAAAAGCCTATTGTGGACAGCTCTCAAGGAGTTACAAAGTTGAATTTTAGTCCCCCTGTTCAGTAGTTGATGCTTAGCGAAAACAAAATTAAAATGAAAGATCTTTATTGAACCGCCACATAAAATCTAACTTTGTTTATAATATAACATAATGGGTTGAAACAAAACGAGATATAACTCAACAAAAAACTGTAATAACTAACATAATATGTAGTACATATGTATATGAATGTTTGAAAAAGTTTGATTTGCCAGTTCTTAGCAACTCCACACGGCGTACCTATATATGTTGTGGACGACGTTTACAATTTGGTAATACTTCATCATCATCATCATCATCATCATCATCAAACCATCATGTCCCCACCAAGGGGCACGGGTCTACTTAAATTTATGTTTTTATTTAGGACTTTTTAGTGTATTTTTAACATTTTGTTACATTTATGCTAACGTATAGAACGATCCGATTGAGATATTATTTGTCAAAATCTGACCTTTGGCCTGTATGTACATATTTATGTTTTTTTTGGTTGGTATACATACAGGCCAAACCAAACAGACCAAACTTCTGGGCTCCGCCGCTGCCGGGTCACGGCGCGACTCAAGGACAAGGCAAATTGAGTCGCGATATGTAACAAAGGAGCATAGTCCGCTGAGGAGTTTGACGAGAGGAGAGGGAGAGAGCAAAGGAGTAGTGTAGTCATTGAGTTACTTGCAAAAACGCCATTTATTTTATTAAGGATCACCAACAAGAGTAGACAAAAATTACTTATTTTATGAGTTTAAAATCTAAAAGACTATGTGCACTCTTATTTATAGGTAACTACGACATGCCTAATAAAGTACATGCGATAATAATTTGAGTAGCAAGTAAGTAAAAAAGAAAGAAAAATATATTTATTTGACGACACAATACTCAAAAACACAAAATCACGCAACATAATACAACAGTCAATAGAAAACACAAAATCAGCCGAAAAGTGGGTAACTGTAGAAATACACAAGTAAAACAAAGACAAACCAAAAAAAAAAAAAATCTAATAAAATATCGGAAAGTAAGGTGTATTCTATGAATTTATTAGTTTCGGCAATAGCTGTAGCTGTACTAATTAGCGGCTACACAAGCCGCCGCGCGTTCCCCAATAAATATAGCATGTGGTGCAAATGAGATGCTCTCATCAGCGACCACCTCCAGCCGTCGCCTGCTTTACTGTCCTGATAGAGTCGCTATTCAGACTGATTGTCGGCGGGCGCTGCAATTTGCCTTTGACCGTCATGGTCTGGGACTTATTCGAGGCAAAACATAGCCAATTTCGGAACCCCAGGCCGTATCAGCTCTAGGGCCTCCGCGTAGCAGCGCGTTCAGACGAGCAGCAGATCGTACTGTGTCTGGTCCTCGACCGAAGTATTGGCGGCGCTCACAGTGCCACAGTGGCGAGTGAGCGTTGCTGTCCACCCCGATCAAGAAAGCGCCCCCCGGAGCTGGTCAAGGACCCCCTCCAGGTGCGTAATGTGACCCACTATATCGTACGAATATTGAAAGTAGGCCGAGATTATGTGAAGCTCGGCGCCCGGCGATACCACGTGACACACCACACAGTGTGAATTGCTAATGTGGTGTAGCACGGAGACCGCTAGGGTTTCGTTCGGCACGTAGATCCCGGCCTTTGGTGCGTCACCACACTCTACTAAATTCATTACGCCTGGGTATTGTTCCTGCACCAGGAAGAGGTCCAAGGCGCGCTCGCGTGACAGCGCCTCCAGCTCTAGAGTGGCGTCCCGCATCCCCTGAAGGTTAATTTGACCTATATTAGTAATAGTGGCCCTATCCATACTGGGTCATGTTGACGGCCCGTTGTTCAGCCAGGGTCCGTGCGGGGCAAGTTGGCGCCGCTGTCCCGTGCGTCTCTGCCTCCCTCCTTCCGAAGCGGTGGCAGGTGGCGCACCTTTTCAAAGTCGACTCGCAGGAGTCCCTTCTGTGGCCTTCCTCGCCACAGGCACCGCACCTCACCTCCTTTGCTCTGCAGAATTTTTCTGAGTGCCCGTACTGCTGCCACTTGGTGCAGCAGGTAACTTTCATAAAGTCCGCCACCTCGACCATGGACCAGCCCACGTACACTCGGCCACCGTTGTGGCTCAGGAGACGGTCTCTAAGTTCCGGCGTGCACTCCAGCACCAATGTAGTTCTAGTTTTTTTCTCGGCGCCACTTCTTGAAGGCCAACTTGATATTGGCCTTGTATTTGTCCTGCGGCCATGCGGAGTCGTCCCTGAGGTTCTGCTCATATACCGCGTCCAATGTTTCGTCGGGGTCCGGGTTGCCCTCCAAGTTGAGGAGGGCTATCAATGGGGTCCGCTTTTTGGGTTCCTTTACTGTGAGCCCCTCTGGCAGCGCACTGCGGATTTTCTCCGCCGACTCCTTTGACGACGTTTGGATGAGAACGCCAGCATTCGCCACCTTCTTGATCTTGTCCACCCTCAACTGCATGGCGGCGGGGTTGATGGCCTGGGTAATTACGCTTTTCGTGGCTTCGGCCGTAGTCAGCTTGCTGCCTTGGTCTGGCTTCCCGCCTAACTGTCGTAAAACCATGTCTAGATGTTGAATGTGTCGGCTGATGTCGTCGCTGTACTGAAAGTATGCCGATATAATGTAGACACACGAGTCCCGGTGCGCAATGTGGGCAACCAAACAGTGATCGTTGCTCAGATGATGAAGCATGGTAACCGCGATATCCGTGTTCAATACAAGGATGCCAGCCATTGGGTTCTCGCTACACTGCAGAATGCCGGGGTGCCGGCGATATTGCTCCTGGATCAAGACAAGGTCCAGTCTAAGCGACCTCGACACCACCGGTAATTCTACGGTAGCTGCCTCAGACCCGTTCAGGTTAAGCTGCCCTACTCGAAGTGACGTTTGCACCTCCATTAGGCATATTGGAGCATGCTGACCGTCTGCTGTTCTGCGTACTGCCTGGCCGGACAGGTCGCCGCCGCGGTGGCGTGGGTGTGTGCGTCCTTACGCTTAAAGCGCCTGCATGTGGCACAGCACTGGGAAGCCGATTGGCACTCCGCAGATTTGTGGCCAGTCTCTCCACACTTCCCGCACACGGTTTCCTTGGACCGGCAGTACTTCTCCGGGTGCCCGTAATGCTGGCACTTGTTGCAGCAGGTGGCCCTGATGTGGTCGCTGACCTCCAGTTCGTCCCAACCGATGTACACCTGGCCCAAAGCCACCAGCGTGTCCCTCAGCGTCATGGAGCACTACAAGATGACGAGTGCTTTCGGACCGATCTGCTTCCTCACGGCCACCTTGCAGTTGGCGCTGAACTTCTCCAGCGACCACTGCTCGTTGTCCGCGAGGTTCGCCTGGTGCAGGCTGCGTAACAGCTCCTCGTCGCTCAGCTGCTGGCGCAAGTATCTGAGAGCGACCCTTGGCTGTCTGGCCTTAGGCTCCGTAACCTTAAGGTTAGGCGGAACCTTCGCCTTAAGCTTCTGGGCCGCCTCTGCGTTCGCCGTTCGCACGATGATGCCGGAATTGCCGACCATACGGACGCTCCTGATGCGGATCCCATCATCAGAGGGCTTAATCGCCTCCTGCAGAGTCCTCTTCGTGTCCGCCGAGGTCTTCACGCTCTCGTCTGCAGGGAAGAAAAGCACCGCCGGACCCTGTTGGGGAACCATAATTGGGGCCTGACCTTTGCCGGTCCTGAGAGCACCCGCGTAGCTAGGCCCTACTGGTGCCGCTCCGGGAACTGGCGGCTGTGGGCCAGATGTGGTGGGGACGGCTAACAACTTCTTCGTGTATTCCAGCTCGGCGTTGGCTGCTTGCAGCTTGCATGCTGCCAACTGATGCTCCATCTCCGCGTATCGGAGCTCGAGCGCGGCTACAACTGCCAGGATATCCTGGCTGTGCGAGGCCACTGCGGTCTTGTCGCCAATGTTGAGCTTATTGCTCGCGTTGGCGACCTGGCCGATGCCCCGCACAGCCTGGTGGACCATGTCCAGCAGCTCCAGCTTTGTCCTGCTGGACAAGGAGTGCTCTGCTGACGTAGAGCTGGGAGTGGCACTCCGTGCTGCGGGGGCCTGCAGCTTCTGACACGGCCGACGTGGAAGGCCGCGGCTGTGAAGTGAAAATGCCGCCCACGGGCGGCACTGCCTTCTTCGAGCGGTCCGCCACTCGGCTCCTAACGGCCTCCTGGACCTCCTCAGGGGACCCAAGAGGCCGCTTCGGCGCGGTGGCGGCGCTGGGCTTCGGCTGCTGCATGGGCGGCGGTGTCGTGAAGCCGCTGGGCGGCGTTCGTGCCAGAGACTGGCGCGGCTGGAAGCCGCTCTCCGCTGCTATCTCTTCTAGAGCCCGAAGCTCTTCCTCCCTGCGGGCCACTTCCTCTTCAAACAGCCGCCGCTGCATCTCCGCGGCCTCCTCGTCTCCGTCCATACTGGCCCCGTACCGAACCACGCAGAGCGAAGTGAAGTGATACGGGAGATTTCACGTAAACACAAAAGAAAAATTAAGTGCGCCGGGCACTAAACAGCGCTACAGCGCTAACGCTAGTCCGCTTATTACCTAGCACACACACACCTTAAGTGTGTAGGGGACATAAACCCTCCACCACCTCATGGTCTTGCCTGCCTTTCGGCTTACAGACCGAATCACGGGAGACGCGGCTGGTACTTGCTCGGGGCTCTTTCCCAAGTCTCGCGTTTCTTGATGCTCCCTACAAATTCTATATTCGTCCCACTACATTGTCACCTCTCCCCCTTCTGGGGCATGACACCACAGTAACGTTACTTCGCGTCGGGCTGCTCTAGTTTACTACCTACAACTCAATTCTTCTCGTATGATCGTCTGATCGTATGCCAAGAGTGCGCGAACTCGCGCAATGCCTCCCAGTTGTTGCGGCTGCTAATCAGGTCCTGATGGTAAATTGGACCAGGTTGTGCCGTTCGTACAGCGTCTAGCATTCTGATCCTGGGTTCCGCGTAGAGTATACATTCCCAAAGTGCGTGGTCGCGGTTTTCCTCGACGTCTTCATCGCCACAGGGACACAGCGCAGACTCGCACAGCGCCAGCCTATGCAGGCGCTGCCTGAAGCAACCGTGACCTGTGAGGATCTGCGAAACAATATAATCCGGTTCGACCCAGTCGGAGGACAGCCTCACGCCAACATCGGGAAAGAAACTGTGAAGCTCGCGTCCATCCTCGCTCGCGGACCACCTTTCCTGCCAAGTAGCAACGACTTCCTCTCTGATGCGACGCTTCAGACTCCGGCGCTCCCTGGGGGCCAGCTGGATTCCCTCCTCATCAACTCGTCCCGCACGAACAACCTCCAAGTCGGCAGGGAGAACTCCCGCGAGCACCGGTAGTGCCGCGGAACTGCACGTCCTGTAGGCTTTCGTAAGTAAAATTAGCGCCGACCTCTGCGTGCTAAGCAACGCTCTTCTGACAACAATAAACGACGAGCGTCGGTACCATACCGCCGCAGCGTATGTCAAAGACGCCACATAGGTCCCTGAGTACAGGACCATAAGGGCGCGGAACTTAACGCCCCAAGAGGACGCGGAAACCCGCGACACCTTGCAGAAGCACCTCGAGGCACTCTCGCCAATAAACTTCGCATGCGGCGCGTAGGACCTAGCATCGTCTATCATCACACCCAACACTTTCGCCTGGGTGACGCTCGCGACCGAGGCACCGCCCAGCTTGATGGTCGGTGGTCGTTTGAACTTGCCCTTGTGCGTCATGGTGAGAGATTTCCCAGGGGAGAAACCGAGTCGATTTCGGCCTCCCCAATCGGTAATGACACCCAGCATCGTGGCAGCTTTGCGCTCAATATCTGCTCGCGACGTTGCCTCGATCGCGATCGTCACATCATCGGCATATGCCACCATGTGGACTCCGTCAGGTTTCGGCAGCAGCAGGAGATCATTGAGGAGGAGGTTCCAAAGTGTCGGGCCTAAAACTGATCCCTGTGGACACCCCATGGTGCTGCGTTTCCAGGACGTTTGGTTCCCCACATAGAGAGCCACACGCCTGTTCGTGAAGTAGCTGACCAAGATCCTGTAAATGTTAGGCGGGATTCCCGCCTGTTTGGCCTTCAGCAATATCATTGGCCACCACGCGTTATCGAAAGCACCAGAAATGTCCAGAAAGATCAGCTGCACGTAAGATGCCTTGCTGTTCTCTGTAATGGAATTGATGTACCTGAGCGCCGTGACCGTAGAGCGGCCACGGGTGAAACCGTGCTGAGCGTCTGAAATGTGTCCGTACAGGCAGGGAGCGCAAGAGATGATAACGCGCTCCAAGATCTTACCTAAAATAGGTAGTAGGGTGATAGGCCTGTAAGCCTTCGGGTCCGAAAGAGGTTTGCCGTTGCCCTTCGGCAAGACGAGTAGTCTACCGGTCTTCCAGATGTCTGGAAAGATCCCTTGAGCAATGCATAGACGATACATGTGCCACATCTCGTCTGAAGCAGCCCTCCACGCCCACTTGACAATTCTAGCAGTGATACCATCTGATCCGGCGGCTGTATTCGGAAGTGCGCGGACGATCAAGTCTAGTGTAGACTTCGTCGGCTCCGGTGAGTCACCCCCAGAGGGGGCGAAAGCTGCTGCGATACGTACATTCCGATGGTAGTCGGTATCATCCTCTGGTCGGTCGTCTGGGTACAACGAGGAGAGCAGTGACTCCATGGTGTCGCCAGAAGCCTCGGTGTAGCCTTCAACCAATTTCAAGCCGTTGATAACGTTCGACGGTGGGCGTAAACGCCCACTCGCTTCCCGGTATGCCCTGCCCCATGGGTCGTCGTTACCTGACTCTGCGATTTCGCGGAAAAAGTCCAATTCTGCTTTCTTCATTGCCTGCTTGTAGGCGATACGCTGTGCTCTGAGTTCGCAATGAAGTTGCTCCTCCTGGACTCCCCCGGCGCGGCGCGATCGCTGCCAGTCACGACGAGCTTTGTTGACTCCGCGGCGTAAACGATCTAGCTCTGGCGACCACCACTCGTATCTACCGTCGCCCTTACGTGCGCACTGCCCGAGGACTTCCCGGGCAGTGCGCAGAAGAACGGCAGTGTAACTAACACATTGACACCCCTCGTTGAGAGAGTTAGGTCTACATTTGACATACCATTCGGTCCACTGAAGGTAGGTGGTTGGTCGGGGGCGTTGTGGATTAGGAGATTTCGACCGAGGATGAAGCCCTCCATGTGATCTCTCCTGTAATCCGAGTCCCTTCCTCGACCTACGTATTGACGTTCTTCACAATACCACATCGGTGAGTGTGCGTTGCTATCGACTCCAATGATAACCGGTTTCCCGTCTAACTGTCGTAAAACCATGTCCAGATGTTGAATGTGTCGGCTGATGTCGTCGCTGTACTGAAAGTATGCCGATATAATGTAGACACACGAGTCCCGGTGCGCAATGTGGGCAACCATACAGTGATCGTTGCTCAGATGATGAAGCATGGTAACCGCGATATCCCTGTTCAATACAAGGATGCCAGCCATTGGGTTCTCGCTACACTGCAGAATGCCGGGGTGCCGGCGATATTGCTCCTGGATCAAGACAAGGTCCAGTCTAAGCGACCTCGCCACCACCGGCAATTCTACGGTAGCTGCCTCAGACCCGTTCAGGTTAAGCTGTCCTACTCGAAGTGACGTTTGCACCTCCATTAGGAATATTGGAGCATGCTGACCGTCTGCTGTTCGGCGTACTGCCTGGCCGGACAGGTCGCCGCCGCGGTAGCGTGGGTGTGTGCGTCCTTACGCTTAAAGCGCCTGCATGTGGCACAGCACTGGGAAGCCGATTGGCACTCCGCAGATTTGTGGCCAGTCTCTCCACACTTCCCGCACACGGTTTCCTTGGACCGGCAGTACTTCTCCGGGTGCCCGTACTGCTGGCACTTGTTGCAGCAGGTGGCCCTGATGTGGTCGCTGACCTCCAATTCGTCCCAACCGATGTACACCTGGCCCAAAGCCACCAGCGTGTCCCTCAGCGTCATGGAGCACTCCAATATGACGAGTGCTTTCGGACCGATCTGCTTCCTCACGGCCACCTTGCAGTTGGCGCTGAACTTCTCCAGCGACCACTGCTCGTTGTCCGCGAGGTTCGCCTGGTGTAGGCTGCGTAACAGGTCCTCGTCGCTCAGCTGCTGGCGCAAGTATCTGAGGGCGACCCTTGGCTGTCTGGCCTTAGGCTCCGTAACCTTAAGGTTAGGCGGAACCTTCGCCTTAAGCTTCTGGGCCGCCTCTGCGTTCGCCGTTCGCACGATGATGCCCGAATTGCCGACCATACGGACGCTCCGGATGCGGATCCCATCATCAGAGGGCTTAATTGCCTCCTGCAGAGTCCTCTTCGTGTCCGCCGAGGTCTTCACGCTCTCGTCCGCAGGGAAGAAAAGCACCGCCGGACCCTGTTGGGGAACCATAATTGGGGCCTGACCTTTGCGGGTCTTGAGTGCACCCGCGTAGCTGGGCCCTACTGGTGCCGCTCCGGGAGCTGGTGGTTGTGGGCCAGATGTGGTGGGGACAGCTAACAGCTTCTTTGTGAATTCCACCTCAGCATTGGCTGCTTGCAGCTTGCATGCAACCAACTGATGCTCCATGTCCGCGTATCGGAGCTCAAGCGCGGCTACAACTGCCAGGATGTCCTGGCTGTGCGAGGCCACTGCGGTCTTGTCGCCAATGTTGAGCTTGTTGCTCGCGTTGGCGACCTGGCCGATGCCCCGCACAGCCTGGTGGACCATGTCCAGCAGCTCCAGCTTAGTCCTGCTGGACAAGGAGCACTCTGCTGGCGTAGAGCTGGGCGTGGCAGTCCGTGCTGCGGGGGCCTGCTGCGGTGCGGCTTCTGACACGGCCGACGTGGAGGGCCGCGGCTGTGAAGTGAGAATGCCGCCCACGGGCGGCACTGGTTTCTTTGAGCGGTCCGCCACTCGGCGCCTAACGGCCTCCTGGACCTCCTCAGGGGACCCAAGAGGCCGCTTCGAAGCGGTGGCGGCGCTGGGCTTCGGCTGCTGCACCATGGGCGGCGGCGTCGTAAAGCCGCTGGGCGGCGTTCGGGCCAGAGACTGGCGCGGCTGGAAGCCGCTCTCCGCTGCTATCTCTTCTAGAGCCCGAAGCTCTTCCTCTCTGCGGGCCACTTCCTCTTCGAGCAGCCGCCGCTGCATCTCCGCGGCCTCCTCATCTCCGTCCATGCTGGCCCCGTGCCGACCCACGCAGAACGAAGCGAAGTGGTACGGAAATTTCACGTAAACACAAAGAAAATTTATTAAGTGCGCTGGGCACTATACAGCGCTACAGCGCTAACGCTAGACAGCGCTAACGCTAGTCCACTTATTACCTAGCACTGTGGAACCAATCACTGAAGCACATAAGTGTCTGTCACCTGATTGGCAGGAAAATGCACCAATAACCAACTAGCAAGCGTCCCTGTCGCTGATTGGCCGAGCTCACAGCCAATAGCGGCGAGCCGCCGAGCGTCACACCTCGCGTCCAATGGCGGATGCTGGGTGGAGCCTCAGGCAGCTTTCTCCCTCAGCGTCATGGAGCACTCCAAGATGACGAGTGCTTTCGGACCGATCTGCTTCCTCACGGCCACCTTGCAGTTGGCGCTGAACTTCTCCAGCGACCACTGCTCGTTGTCCGCGAGGTTAGCCTGGTGTAGGCTGCGTAGTAGCTCCTCGTCGCTCAGCTGCTGGCGCAGGTATCTGAGGGCGACCCTCGGCTGTCTGGCCTTAGGCTCCGTAACCTTAAGGTTAGGCGGAACCTTCGCCTTGAGCTTCTGGGGCGCCTCTGCGTTCGCCGTTCGCACGATGATGCCGGAATTGCCGACCATACGGACGCTCCTGATGCGGATCCCATCATCAGAGGGCTTAATTGCCTCCTGCAAGGTCCTCTTCGTGTCCGCCGAGGTCTTCACGCTCTCGTCTGCGGGGAAGAAAAGTACCGCCGGACCCTGTTGGGGAACCATAATTGGGGCCTGACCTTTGCGAGTCCTAAGAGCACCGGCGTAGCTGGGCCCTGCTGGTGCCGCTCCGGGAACTGGCGGCTGTGGGCCAGATGTGGTGGGGACGGCTAACAACTTCTTCGTATATTCCAGCTCGGCGTTGGCTGCTTGCAGCTTGCATGCTGCC
Organism: Yponomeuta plumbellus; assembly: GCA_947310845.1. NCBI lineage: Eukaryota > Metazoa > Arthropoda > Insecta > Lepidoptera > Yponomeutidae > Yponomeuta > Yponomeuta plumbellus. The sequence goes on along the minus strand of OX371220.1, from coordinate 6,186,435 downwards.
AACTGGTGCTCCATCTCCGCGTATCGGAGCTCGAGCGCGGCTACAACTGCCAGGATATCCTGGCTGTGCGAGGCCACTGCGGTCTTGTCGCCAATGTTGAGCTTATTGCTCGCGTTGGCGACCTGGCCGATGCCCCGCACAGCCTGGTGGACCATGTCCAGCAGCTCCAGCTTTGTCCTGCTGGACAGGGAGTGCTCTGCTGACGTAGAGCTGGGAGTGGCACTCCGTGCTGCGGGGGCCTGCTGCGGTGCAGCTTCTGACACGGCCGACGTGGGTGGCCGCGGCTGTGAAGTGAAAATGCCGCCCACGGGCGGCACTGGCTTCTTTGAGCGGTCCGCCACTCGGCGCCTAACGGCCTCCTGGACCTCCTCAGGGGACCCAAGAGGCCGCTTCGGCGCGGTGGCGGCGCTGGTCTTCGGCTGCTGCACCGTGGGCGGCGGAGTCGTGAAGCCGCTGGGCGGCGTTCGGGCCAGAGACTGGCGCGGCTGGAAGCCGCTCTCTGCAGCTAACTCTTCAAGAGCCTGAAGCTCTTCCTCCCTGCGGGCCATTTCGACTTCTATCAGCCGCCGCTTCATCTCCGCGGCCTCCTCGTCCCCGTCCATCCTGCCCCGTGCGCTCGAGGTCGACGATAACGGGAAATTTCACGTAAACAGAAAAGAAAAGTGCGCTGGGCACTATACAGCGCTACAGCGCTTACGCTAGTCCACTTCTTACCTAGCACTGTGGAACCAATCCAGTGATGTGCTTCAGTAAGCACATAAGTGTCTGTCACCTGATTGGCAGGAAAATGCACCAATAACCAACGTAACAAGCGTCCCTGTCGCTGATTGGCCGAGCTCACAGCCAGTAGCGGCGAGCCGCCGAGCGTCACACCTCGCGTCCAATGGCGGATGCTGGGTGGAGCCTCAGGCAGCTTTCTCCCTCGCACTGGCAGTGGGCAGCGGCCGGTTATACGGCGATCCTCTGTTGCGAGAACGAGAGGGACCGAACACTCGCGAGCACCAATCACAATAAAGCAATTTAATTCGCACGAGCGCGGAGCACACGTCTACTCGCCACCGTTTCCGACAGCGTAGTAGGGGACACTTCGCCTGATATGGCTTTCAGCAAGTCCGAGAGGTCATGCCTACAGATCGATGGGCTCGAGTTCTCCCTGACCGCCCGGTACAACCACAGGATCAAGTCCCTTGCACGCTTACTTCCTGTGCGTATGAGGAGGTGAAGTCCGTCCTCGAGTAGGCCTGGAGGGAGTATGCAACCAGAGCAGGTGTGGCCCGGTGTGAGTCTGTACCTCATGAGGGAGGTGTTTAACTTTCCGTACGGGCCCTCGAACCCGTTCCACTGGCACTGGCACTTCATCGGAGTCTTCCGAGCCTTGTTCCGCACGTACGTGGCGAATTGGCCGAAGCTATAGGTCCAGTCACCCTTAAGGGGCGCTGGACCTATGCGTCGTCTGGCCTTTGTCGGTGATCCAGGTTTGACGTTGCAGCCTCGGGCATGGTAGCCAGCTTGGACACCGGCGGGCCGCCACTCCCATGTGTGCCCGGCAACCCCGGCGGATCCTTTCCTTGCGAGGCGGGCTCGCCAAAATCCGGGTTCTGTGTACTGTCTTCGGGTTTGTCGCCTTTTGCTCCACTGGCCCCCCGTCCCACTCGGCGTTGGAATCCGTAGCGGGTGTACAGCCGGTGCGCACCCGTTCCTTGGTAAGGCAAGACGCCCACCGGCATGAGGAAGACCAGCCCCTGTGTCATATTCTGTGTAGCGATTAGTCCTGCTAACCTGTTGCTTAGGGTTAGTGTTCTGTAATCGGGGGTGAGCCAGTCCTTGTGAACTACTCTCATTCCCCAACCAATCGGGACGGGCGGGGGCTGGTCCAACGCCGGGGCCGGGAATACACCCTGCCATCCTCGCTGGGAACCTAAGGTCTGAAAAAGCCCCGAGTTGACCCTGAATGCCAAGTCATCGGCTCTAATTTTGTCCGGGTATACCGTATATGCGGCATCGTCAGGCCCGATCATAAGCAGGTTAACCCGTGCTAGCATTCTCTCAATACTTGGCGCGTCGAGCTGCGAATCCGGGAGGACAGCCCGGCCATTTGTCCATCGCTGCGTACCGGTTACCAGCATCATACCGTCCGGGCCAAAGACGGTGGGCTTTGCCCCCGGGAGTGTGTCATCTGACATCCACATGCTGACAGGGGTGCGGATGCCAGTGCCCGTCGCAGCAGCGGGTTGGTACCTATTGACGAGCCAACTCAGCCCCGTCCTCGCACGCTCATTGTTCAACAGGTCCATACCGATGTCCTCTACGGTGGAAACCTCCCTTGCACCGTCCTCCCCTGTGATGAGGTTTTGCCAAAAGTTTTGCATGGCAGGGAAGGCCAAGGGCGCAACTATCTCATCTCCCACCACGGTCGCCATTTTCCACTCCTCAAAGGCGCGGCGTAAGAAGAGCGCCCGTGAAAGCGAGTCAATGGGGAGCGCTGTCCCGGTCCTCCCATCGGCTCCCATATAATTAGGCTGGTCGAGCGTCCCGAACCCGAGCCCCGTTATAAGTTCGGCCTCGTTGGGCCATGTCCCAAGCAAGAGAACGGGGAATTCATCAGCGACGTCCCTGGGAGCCACGAGCTGGTCTAGCGCGCTTACTGCAGAGCTGTGTCCATAGTCGGTGAGAGCGTCGTCCTGTCCCATGTGTGGCAGGGGGATGGTGTGCGTGCCCCAATCGCGCCTCAAGGCACCCTCGGGTATGTTGGAACTCCTCCTCCTCAATGCGGCCCCGCCACCATTGTGAGTGACTTCTTCCTGAGCCACGAACCTGTTCGTCAGTAAGGTAATGAAGGTATCGATCTCTGCCCAATCGATTGTCTGTCCCGACACCCTCTCGCGCGCCCACAGGTCGAAGGTGTGGGTGAGAGGCGTCTTATCATGCACTATGGCATCTAGGCAGCGGATGAGGAGATCCCTCGCATCCCTCCCTAGTACCGGAGGCTGAGGGACTGAGGAGCGTAGTAGGGGACATAACCCACCACCACCTCATGGTCTTGCCTGCCTTTCGGCTTACAGACCGAATCACGGGAGACGCGGCTGGTACTTGCTCGGGGCTCTTTCCCAAGTCTCGCGTTTCTTGATGCTCCCTACAAATTCTATATTCGTCCCACTACATTGTCACCTCTCCCCCTTCTGGGGCATGACACCACAGTAACGTTACTTCGCGTCGGGCTGCTCTAGTTTACTACCTACAACTCAATTCTTCTCGTATGATCGTCTGATCGTGTGCCAAGAGTGCGCGAACTCGCGCAATGCCTCCCAGTTGTTGCGGCTGCTAATCAGGTCCTGATGGTAAATTGGACCAGGTTGTGCCGTTCGTACAGCGTCTAGCATTTTTATCCTGGGTTCCGCGTAGAGTAAACATTCCCAAAGTGCGTGGTCGCGGTTTTCCTCGACGTCTTCATCGCCACAGGGACACAGCGCAGACTCGCACAGCGCCAGCCTATGCAGGCGCTGCCTGAAGCAACCGTGACCTGTGAGGATCTGCGAAACAATATAATCCGGTTCGACCCAGTCGGAGGACAGCCTCACGCCAACATCGGGAAAGAAACTGTGAAGCTCGCGTCCATCCTCGCTCGCGGACCACCGTTCCTGCCAAGTGGCAACGACTTCCTCTCTGATGCGACGCTTCAGACTCCGGCGCTCCCTGGGGGCCAGCTGGATTCCCTCCTCATCAACTCGTCCCGCACGAACAACCTCCAAGTCGGCAGGGAGAACTCCCGCGAGCACCGGTAGTGCCGCGGAACTGCACGTCCTGTAGGCTTTCGTTAGTAAAATTAGCGCCGACCTCTGCGTGCTAAGCAACGCTCTTCTGACAACAATAAACGACGAGCGTCGGTACCATACCGCCGCAGCGTATGTCAAAGACGCCACATAGGTCCCTGAGTACAGGACCATAAGGGCGCGGAACTTAACGCCCCAAGAGGACGCGGAAACCCGCGATACCTTGCAGAAGCACCTCGAGGCACTCTCGCCGATAAACTTCGCATGCGGCGCGTAGGACCTAGCATCGTCTATCATCACGCCCAACACTTTCGCCTGGGTGACGCTCGCGACCGAGGCACCGCCCAGCTTGATGGTCGGTGGTCGTTTGAACTTGCCCTTGTGCGTCATGGTGAGAGATTTCCCAGGGGAGAAACCGAGTCGATTTCGGCCTCCCCAATCGGTAATGACTCCCAGCATCGTGGCAGCTTTGCGCTCAATATCTGCTCGCGACGTTGCCTCGATCGCGATCGTCACATCATCGGCATATGCCACCATGTGGACTCCGTCAGGTTTCGGCAGCAGCAGGAGGTCATTGAGGAGGAGGTTCCAAAGTGTCGGGCCTAAAACTGATCCCTGTGGACACCCCATGGTGCTGCGTTTCCAGGACGTTTGGTTCCCCACATAGAGAGCCACACGCCTGTTCGTGAAGTAGCTGACCAAGATCCTGTAAATGTTAGGCGGGATTCCCGCCTGTTTGGCCTTCAGCAATATCATTGGCCACCACGCGTTATCGAAAGCACCAGAGATGTCCAGAAAGATCAGCTGCACGTAAGACGCCTTGCTGTTCTCTGTAATGGAGTTGATGTACCTGAGCGCCGTGACCGTAGAGCGGCCACGGGTGAAACCGTGCTGAGCGTCTGAAATGTGTCCGTACAGGCAGGGAGCGCAAGAGATGATAACGCGCTCCAAGATCTTACCTAAAATAGGTAGTAGGGTGATAGGCCTGTAAGCCTTCGGGTCCGAAAGAGGTTTGCCGTTGCCCTTCGGCAAGACGAGTAGTCTACCGGCCTTCCAGATGTCTGGAAAGATACCTTGAGCAATGCATAGACGATACATGTGCCACATCTCGTCTGAAGCAGCCCTCCACGCCCACTTGACAATTCTAGCAGTGATACCATCTGATCCGGCGGCTGTATTCGGAAGTGCGCGGACGATCAAGTCTAGTATAGACTTCGTCGGCTCCGGTGAGTCACCCCCAGAGGGGGCGAAAGCTGCTGCGATACGTACATTCCGATGGTAGTCGGTATCATCCTCTGGTCGGTCGTCTGGGTACAACGAGGAGAGCAGAGACTCCATGGTGTCGCCAGAAGCCTCAGTGTAGCCTTCAACCAATTTCAAGCCGTTGATAACGTTCGACGGTGGGCGTAAACGCCCACTCGCTTCCCGGTATGCCCTGCCCCATGGGTCGTCGTTACCTGACTCTGCGATTTCGCGGAAAAAGTCCAATTCTGCTTTCTTCATTGCCTGCTTGTAGGCGATACGCTGTGCTCTGAGTTCGCAATGAAGTTGCTCCTCCTGGACTCCCCCGGCGCGGCGCGATCGCTGCCAGTCACGACGAGCTTTGTTGACTCCGCGGCGTAATCTATCTAGCTCTGGCGACCACCACTCGTATCTACCGTCGCCCTTACGTGCGCACTGCCCGAGGACTTCCCGGGCAGTGCGCAGAAGAACGGCAGTGTAACTCTCGCAGTACTGTGAAGCGGGAAGGGCCGTGTTAACGTTGCTCAGACGAGCATGTAGCACCGCGCAGAACCTGGTCCAATCCACACCTTTCGCACGGAACGGCGCCGGCAACTGGTCATCACTCCTCTGCGTAGTCGACGATTGACGTCCACGGTCGTCGAGTAACTCGAAGGTAATCAACTGATGATCGCTGAGGCTGGCTCCCTCGTGCACGGTCCAGTTACCCACATTGACACCCCTCGTTGAGAGAGTTAGGTCTACATTTGACATACCATTCGGTCCGCTGAAGGTAGGTGGTTGGTCGGGGGCGTTGTGGATTAGGAGATTTCGACCGAGGATGAAGCCCTCCATGTGATCTCTCCTGTAATCCGAGTCCCTTCCTCGACCTACGTATTGCCGTTCTTCACAATACCACATCGGTGAGTGTGCGTTGCTATCGACTCCAATGATAACCGGTTTCCCGTCTAACTGTCGTAAAACCATGTCCAGATGTTGAATGTGTCGGCTGATGTCGTCGCTGTACTGAAAGTATGCCGATATAATGTAGACACACGAGTCCCGGTGCGCAATGTGGGCAACCATACAGTGATCGTTGCTCAGATGATGAAGCATGGTAACCGCGATATCCCTGTTCAATACAAGGATGCCAGCCATTGGGTTCTCGCTACACTGAAGAATGCCGGGGTGCCGGCGATATTGCTCCTGGATCAAGACAAGGTCCAGTCTAAGCGACCTCGCCACCACCGGTAATTCTACGGTAGCTGCCTCAGACCCGTTCAGGTTAAGCTGCCCTACTCGAAGTGACGCTTGCACCTCCATTAGGAATATTGGAGCATGCTGACCGTCTGCTGTTCGGCGTACTGCCTGGCCGGACAGGTCGCCGCCGCGGTAGCGTGCGTGTGTGCGTCCTTACGCTTAAAGCGCCTGCATGTGGCACAGCACTGGGAAGCCGATTGGCACTCCGCAGATTTGTGGCCAGTCTCTCCACACTTCCCGCACACGGTTTCCTTGGACCGGCAGTACTTTTCCGGGTGCCCGTACTGCTGGCACTTGTTGCAGCAGGTGGCCCTGATGTGGTCGCTGACCTCCAGTTCGTCCCAACCGATGTACACCTGGCCCAGAGCTACCAGCGTGTCCCTCAGCGTCATGGAGCACTCCAAGATGACGAGTGCTTTCGGACCGATCTGCTTCCTCACGGCCACCTTGCAGTTGGCGCTGAACTTCTCCAGCGACCACTGCTCGTTGTCCGCGAGGTTAGCCTGGTGTAGGCTGCGTAGTAGCTCCTCGTCGCTCAGCTGCTGGCGCAGGTATCTGAGGGCGACCCTCGGCTGTCTGGCCTTAGGCTCCGTAACCTTAAGGTTAGGCGGAACCTTCGCCTTGAGCTTCTGGGCTGCCTCTGCGTTCGCCGTTCGCACTATGATGCCGGAATTGCCGACCATACGGACGCTCCTGATGCGGATTCCATCATCAGAGGGCTTAATCGCCTCCTGCAAAGTCCTCTTCGTGTCCGCCGAGGTCTTCACGCTCTCGTCCGCGGGGAAGAAAAGTACCGCCGGACCCTGTTGGGGAACCATAATTGGGGCCTGACCTTTGCGAGTCCTAAGAGCACCGGCGTAGCTGGGCCCTGCTGGTGCCGCTCCGGGAACTGGCGGCTGTGGGCCAGATGTGGTGGGGACGGCTAACAACTTTTTTGTGAATTCCACTTCAGCATTGGCTGCTTGCAGCTTGCATGCAACCAACTGATGCTCCATGTCCGCGTATCGGAGCTCGAGCGCGGCTACAACTGCCAGGATATCCTGGCTGTGCGAGGCCACTGCGGTCTTGTCGCCAATGTTGAGCTTATTGCTCGCGTTGGCGACCTGGCCGATGCCCCGCACAGCCTGGTGGACCATGTCCAGCAGCTCCAGCTTAGTCCTGCTGGACAAGGAGCACTCTCCCGGCGTAGAGCTGGGCGTGGCTGTCCGTGCTGCGGGGGCCTGCTGCGATGCGGCTTCTGTCACGGCCGACGTGGAAGGCCGCGGCTGTGAAGTGAGAATGCCGCCCACGGGCGGCACCGGCTTCTTCGAGCGGTCCGCCACTCGGCGCCTGACGGCCTCCTGGACCTCCTCAGGGGACCCAAGAGGCCGCTTCGGAGCGGTGGCGGCGCTGGGCTTCGGCTGCTGCACCATGGGCGGCGGCGTCGTAAAGCCGCTGGGCGGCGTTCGGGCCAGAGACTGGCGCGGCTTGAAGCCGCTCTCCGCTGCGATCTCTTCTAGAGCCCGAAGCTCTTCCTCCCTGCGGGCCACTTCCTCCTCAAACAGCTGCCGCTGCATCTCCGCGGCCTCCTCGTCTCCGTCCATAATGGCCGATTACCGGCAGGCCGGCAGTACTGACCCACGCAGAGCGAAGTTGTGTTACGGGAAATTTCACGTAAACAGTAAACGAAAAAGAACAAAAGCACACACACACACCTTAATTAATCAGTCACTTTCTGTGTTGGATCCAATCAGTGAAGCACCTAAATGTCTGTCGCCTGATTGGCAGGAGATTGCACCAATAACCAACCTACAAAGCGTCCCTGTCGCTGATTGGCCGAGCTCACAGCCAATAGCGGCGAGCCGCCGAGCGTCACACCTCGCGTCCAATAGCGGAAGCTGGGTGGAGCCTCAGGCAGCTTTCTCCCTCGCACTGGCAGTGGGCAGCGGCCGGTTATACGGCGAACCGCTGTTGCGAGAACGAGAGGGACCGAACACTCGCGAGCACCAATCACAATAAAGCAATTTAATTCGCACGAGCGCGGAGCACACGTCTACTCGCCACCGTTGCCGACAGCGAAGTGGTAGGGGACAGTGGGAATCTCGTTAATCCATTCATGCGCGTCACTAATTAGATGAAGAGGCATTTGGCTACCTTAAGAGAGTCATAGTTACTCCCGCCGTTTACCCGCGCTTGCTTGAATTTCTTCACGTTGACATTCAGAGCACTGGGCAGAAATCACTTTGCGTCATCCGAGGGCCATCGCAATGCCATCGCAGGCTTTGTTTTAATTAGACAGTCGGATTCCCCTTGTCCGTGCCAGTTCTGAGCTGACCGTTGAACGGCGGTCGTACAGAACCGCGCCAGTCGCGTGCTAGACGAAACCGACGCGGCCTTACGGCTAGGAGGATCCGCGGAACGCCGGAGTGCGGGCCCTGAGTCCGCTCGCGTGAACGAGCTTCGACCAGGCCCGGCACCGGCCGCATCCGCTTCCCCTCCAAACCCGACACGCCCCGGTCCTCAGAGCCAATCCTTATTCCGAAGTTACGGATCCAATTTGCCGACTTCCCTAACCTACATTATTCTATCGACTAGAGGCTCTTCACCTTGGAGACCTGCTGCGGATATGGGTACGAACCGGCGCGACATCTCCACGTACATACCTCACCTGAATTTTCAAGGTCCGCAGAGAGAATCCGGACACCGCCGCAAATGCGGTGCTACCATATCTCCCTGCTATAGGATTCCATGGAACTCGAACGCTCAGGCAGGCTCGGCGGCGTCTTCAGGCCACTTTGGGTTACCCCGTCGAACTCTCGTCAGAAACGAGGGAACGATTATTGAAACGGTTCCGCTGCCGGGTTCCGGAATAGGAACCGGATTCCCTTTCGCTCAATGGGCGTTGTTTATTAATATTAAAAGTAAACACGCCGCATCGACATAAGATCTCTCCTTGAGCTTAGGATCGACTGACTCGCGAGCAACTACTGTTCAAAATTCAAATTCAAAAATTTTTATTTCAACGTAAAGAATTTACATTCTGCTTGTTGAATGTCAACGTACATACAGTTATGTATAATGTTACATAACTGTATGTACATTGTTCACGCGAAACCCTTCTCCACGTCAGTCCTCCAGGGCCTCGCTGGAGTATTTGCTACTACCACCAAGATCTGCACCGACGGCGGCTCCAGGCGGGCTCACGCCCAGACCCTTCTGCGCTCACCGCCGCGCACGTCCTACTCGTTACGGCTTAATGACATACATTTGATAGTACGCCGCACATGCCGGTAACGGTAGAGTATAGGCAAAACGCTTCAGCGCCATCCATTTTCAGGGCTGGTTGCTTCGGCAGGTGAGTTGTTACACACTCCTTAGCGGATTCCGACTTCCATGGCCACCGTCCTGCTGTCATGAGCGACCAATGCCTTTCATGGTGTCCCATGAGCGTTTTTTGGGCGCCTTAACACTACGTTTGGTTCATCCCACAGCGCCAGTTCTGCTTACCAAAATTGGCCCACTTGGCACCGTCATCAGATCTCCGGCTTCATCGTTCGAGTAAGCCGGAGTTCTCACCCATTTAAAGTTTGAGAATAGGTTGAGGTCGTTTCTAAATAATTCGCTTTCCCGGATGAGACTGTTGCACATCGACGCCAGCTATCCTGAGGGAAACTTCGGACGGAACCAGCTACTAGATGGTTCGATTAGTTTTTCGCCCCTATACCCAGTTCCGACGATCGATTTCCACCGGTGGAGGGTGGTTGCCATCCCTGTGGCCACCGCGCGTGGCGACGAAAGTGATGAGCTGGTGGTCGCTCAGGCTGGCCGCCTCGTGCACTATCCAGCTTTCGACGCCAACGCTGCGGCTGTGCAAGGTCAGGTCGATGTTGGAATACCCGTTCGGGCCCCTAAAAGTGGGCGGCTGTCCCTCGGCGTTCGCTACCTGCAGGCCCCTACTTTAGATGAGCGCTTCCATGTTTCTCCGGCGATGCTCCGTGTCCGGCCCCCGACCGGAGTATTGGCGACGCTCGCAGTGCCAAAGTGGCGAGTGAGCGTTGCTGATGGCTCCCCCCCGGAGCTGGTCGAGGACCCCCTCCATGTGCAATGTGACCCACTATATCTTCTGAGTATTGGAAGTAGGCCGAGATTACGTGCAGCTCGGTGCCCAGCGACTCCACGTGGCACACCACACAGTGCGGATTGCTCATGTGGTGCAGCACGGAGACCGCCAAGCTACCGTTCGACACGTAGATCCCGGCCTTTGGTGAGTCACCACATTCTATTATTTTTGACATCCCTGGGTATTATTCCTGCACCAGGAGGAGGTCCAGGGCACACTCGCGCGAGAGCGCTTCTAACTCCAGTGTGGCTTCCCGCATCCCCTGCAGGTTAATCTGGCGTATGTTCAGAGGAGACCTAGCCATAGTGGGTCCTGTTTACGGCCCGTTGCTCGGCCAGGGTCCGTGCGGGGCAAGTTGGCGCCGCTGTCCCGTGAGTCTCTGCCTCCCTCCTTCCGAAGCGGTGGCAGGTGGCGCACCTTCTCAACGTCGACTCGCAGGAGTCCCTTCTGTGGCCTTAATCGCCACAGGCACCGCACCTCACCTCCTTTGCCTTGCAAAATTTCTCTGGGTGCCCGTACCTACTGCTGGCATTTGGTGCAGCAGGTGACTTTCATTAAGTCCGCCACCTCGACCACGGACCAACCCACGTATACTCGGCCACCGTTGTGGCTCAGCAGTTGGTCTCTCAACTCCGGCGCGCATTCCAGCACCATGGTGGTCCTGGTTTTTCCCGGCGCCACTTCTTGAAGGCCATCTAGATACTGGCCTTGTATTTCTCTTGCGGCCACGCGGAGTCGTCCCTTAGGTTCTGATCATACAGTGCATCTAGGATTTCGTCGGGGTCCGGGTTACCCTCCAGATTAAGGAGGGCTATGAGCGGGGTCCGCTTTTTCGGTTCCTTGACTGTTAGTCCCTCCGGCAACGCGCACCTAATTTTTTCAGCTGATTCTTTGGACGATGTCTATCAGGACCCCAGCTTTGGCCACTTTTTTTTATTTTGTTCACTTGCAGCTGCATCGTAGCGGGGTTTATGTCCTGTGTTATCGTTCTTTTCATGCGAAATTTCGAGGCTCTCATAGAGAACCACTCCCATCACTGGCTTGTTTGACTGACTTGAGTCTCCATTCATTTTGATATGTTTATTTCCAATTTCAAACACGATCCAGCCTCGTTTAAAGTTTGAGAATAAGTTGAAAGGTCGCTTCAGCCCCAAATGTACTGCAAGTTTCATTGCGATCCGCCTCATGTCCTATGTTAAAAACCAAACTACGTTTGCATACGAATTGCTCCTCGAGGGGAAGCCTTAAACAGATGAAGAGGAGAAAACAGAGGAGTAGAATAGTCCCGACTTTCATGCTTGAGATACCCCCGTTCGAACAAAAAAAATTAAATGGCACAGGTGGTAAAGAATTAAACATAGAATATTCTTCATATTATATTCGCTTAGTGTACATCAAAAATCTAGACTCGCGCCAGCGAGTCCAGCCAAGTTCGGGAAAAAAGGAACTGGCGACGCAGCAGCCGTGTGTAATATTACAGGAATCACTTCGAGCTACTTTTGACCCCTTCACAACTCTATAACTATTTAACCTACGTATATGAAACTTGGCACATTTCTTAAAGTCCATTAGCTTGCCTAGAATCCAAAGTTTTATCAATGTTGCTCAACAGTTATAGATATATTAATGTTTAAAAACCGGCATTTTTATGACTGACTGACTGACTCACTTATAGATCAAAAACCTAACCCACTTCTAGATGAAGTAGAAACTTGATATTTGGCATCAAGGTAGACTATTGGGCATATACAAAGGAAAAAATCTAAAAACTGAAAATTATTGATATTAATACCCCCCAGGGTATTTAGTTCCAAATTCTGCCAATAGATGGCGCTTTTTAGTTCTATATCGCGGTATGGTTTGGTCTCAACCGATACTATATAATATCTGTAAACGACTGCTTATGCACGTTTCTCTGAAATGTAAATGAGTTTCTGAAAAGTCGTATTGTTCGTAGCCGATTTCTAACTCATCGGTTATCGGTTCCGTGGCAATAAATACAGCGCCACCAAGTTATCTGTTCAGGTGGCCAAAATTGTAACTAACTAACTACTCGTAATAGTTAATCCTGTTCCCCATATTTTGTTTTATTTAATCACTTCTTATGATTAATAGATACATTTTCAATAAATTTTAAGACGAGTTAAAATAATCTCATTTTTCTAAGTAAATTTCTTAAATGTTATTACTAAATTCTCCACTAGCGCCGCTTTCAACTGAACAGATAAGATGGTGGCACTGTAACGATGTATTTATTAGTGATCAATACCAATAATCTCTGTACAAAAAGCAGTGATATCCCATCAAAAACATAAATGTGAATGATAGAAGAGCCAAGTTCGGTAGGTATTAAGAACAGACGTCGTTATCGACTTAGCCGACAAAATAATTGAGATCTATATCGGTGCTGCCAAGTTCTCTGAAGAAAATAATGAAAATTTAGTTACAAGATCACTAGAGATGTAAATTGTTATTAAAGTTTAAGATTTGACTTGGCTAGTTTTCACGTACAGGCTAAATAATATTTATTTAATTAACTCTACTTCGTTTAGTCATACGGGGGTTAGTGTACTTTCTGTTTGTATTGTACTTATGCTGTTAGGTTGATATAATACCTATGTGACTTTTCTGAAATTTGGTTTGTTGGTAAAAACTAGCAGTCAAATCTTGAGCTTGAATTACAATTTACATCTCAGTGATCTTGTAACTAAACTTTCATGATTTTCTTCAGAGAACTTGGCAGCACCGATATAGATGTCAATTCTTTTGTCGGCGAAGTCGATAACGACGTCTGTTCTTAATACCTACCGAACTTGGCTCTTCTATCATTCACATTTATGTTTTTGATGGGATATTAATGAAGGAATTTAGAACCTCTATCTTTTCACCCGACTGCGGCGGAGCCCCAAGTACGTCTGTACTTTGGGTACGTCTGTTTGTATTTTGACAAATAAAATCTCAATGGGTTCGTCGTATTAGCCAGTGTCATAATAATATGTAACAGCCGTATCCTTTTTACACGTTAACTTATGCCCGGTCCCAATAGCATATCTACAGATAAATCACAGTTCGGTGTTTTCTATTGAGTGGCCTATCACCAGTTAACATTTTAACCGGTGGTAACTGGTTGGTAGGTTATTGGGACCGGGCATTAGACGCTTGATATTTTCAATTTCAAAAGACCCTCGATTTCGGTATATGGTTTTAACTTTAACGCGATACTTCCACGCGCTACAGAGAAACGGTTGCTTGACGGACAGACTGACGGACACGCAGACAACAAAGTATTGCTTTGAGGGTTCCGTTTTTTTTTTGTTTTGGAGGTAAAAGACCACAGAATATGTATATAGGCAATGTAAATAAATGATATTTCAGAGGACCCTTGTGTTTTTTTGGACTGGATAAGATTTGAAAACCCTTGTGTGTGTTTTTATGACTGGACTGAGTGTGATGACCTCACAGAATTTATTATCTTTCTTCTTCTAATATATACAATTCTCGTGTCGCAATGTTAGTGCGCATTGTTAACGCCTATGAAAAGGCAAAACTAAAACATAAAGGATGGCAACCCCACCACGTCTTCCAGACGCGAACGTCAAATCGAACCCGCGCTCTCTGCTTCACGCGCCGCCGCACCGATCGGTTGTGCACACATAATATTGTAATTTAACGTCTTTAACCAATAAATGTTAAACGTATTTGCAATAAAGTTCCTCATTGAAGAGACCCCTGCAGTCCTCAAGACCTAGCCCAACCATTTGGTCCTTCGAGCCGGATCCAGCGACCGCAAGACAGCGCGCTACGCCCTACCTTAAGCAGCGCGCCACATCGGGAAGGTCACGTTGACGGACGACCGTTGGGTCACACATCCACATCCAGAAGCAGCAGCAACATCCACAAGCAGTCGAGCTACGTAGCAACCACCAGCCACGCAGCTACCCATCCATCTACGCAGTTCGACACATCCACGTCGAGAGGGATCGCCTGTAGAATCTCCGCACATTGTGAGTTCGTTCCATGTTCCCTCCCAACCATCCAACTATCCACTTTCCTATCCAATCCACTTATTCACGAAAACATTAACTTAGATTCATGTTCACCGTTACGCAACATAATCTATAAGCTAACCACATTTCATCATCCACTTTTCACTTTAAAGGCTTTGAATTGGGCCTACATAGCCACAATAGCACAGTCACTCCGTTATTATTCTCTACTCCTTTATCTACGTTCCAGCTAAACTGGTTTTCACGCGGCAGGGGCGTGTGCTTGCGCTAATCACCCAGTGTCGTTTCGATATTTGCCTATCCGCACGCAATCAGCTGTTTGCACTGCTTGCAAATAGTTCCTTAGCACTGCTTACCTTTGCTGCACTCACCCATAAAATTTAAGTATTTTCTGAATTTATCCATCCACCCACTTACGTAATTAATTTCAGATTTCCGTTACAAAATGTCTGCAATTAAAACGTTAATCAAAAAGCGAGCTTCCTTTAAAGCAAAGTTAACGCAATTTAATTCCTACTTACGAGTCGTAGGTAGTTGCCCCAGTCTTAGCAGCATTCAAATTAACGAACTTAACGTTCGGTTATCCAAGTTAGAGGAGTTTTATTCCGAATTTGATTCGATACAAATAGAAATCGAAAGCTTCTCCGACATTTCAGGTGAGACTGATGCCGAATTCAAGAATCGTGAAGAATTCGAGTCCCAGTACTTCAATGCCATCGCCACCGCCCGGGATATGTTGAGCCGGAACGGCGCCAGCGTCGGTGCCGGCGCGGGCGCCGCGGGTGAGCAGTCGTTCTCAGGGTCAGGTACTGTCCGTACATTACACAACACACCAGGAGTGCCAGGTTTAAAACTACCCACGATACACTTACCTGTCTTTTCGGGACGCTATCAAGATTGGCTTGAGTTCCATGATACATTTAATTCATTAATTCATTCGAATGAAACCATTCCGAAAATCAACAAGTTTCATTACTTGCGAGCTTCACTGAAAGACTGCGCCGCTCAAATCATTTATGCATTAGATTTTTCAGCGGACAATTACGACGTTGCCTGGCAACTACTTTGCGACCGATATCATAACAACAGGTTACTCATTAATACATTCACGCATTGTTCAACATTGAACCCATACAAAAAGAATCATCCAGGGCCTTACGAAACATTCTAGACACATTAAACAAAAATCTGAGGGCATTAAAAACATTAAAACTCCCAACAGTTCACTGGGATGTGCTTATCATTTACGTGGTTGTCAACAAACTTGATTCAGCGTCGGTTAGAGATTGGGAATCACATCGAAACCTCTTGAGTGGCATTCCTTCGCTTACTGATTTCAATAAATTCATGAAAAACAGAGCTGATTTGTTGGAAACCATGGAAGAAGCTCACCCCAAGCGACGACACAGTGATATTACACACGCTCGACCAAAATCATTCGTTGTAAATACACAAACACAATCGCATACCATTCAGCGCTCGTCAAGCTATACATGTCCTTTGTGTAAAGGCAATCATGCAATTTATCAATGTGGAACATTTAAATCACTTTCTGTAGAAGGTAGAATTCAGAAGATAAGACATTTAAACCTTTGCATAAATTGTTTACGGCGGGGACATGAACAGCGAGATTGTAGACTTGGCCCGTGCACTGTGTGTAGCAAACCACATAATACAATGTTGCACAGAGATGAGTCATTCGATTCACGCGATTCACAAGTAGACAACAAGTCGTGCGTCGTCTTGTCCGCCCAATCACATTCCCCGTCAGGGAACATTCAAGTACCTACAATACATAAACAAAGTGTCGAAAACGAAAATATCGCACTTTCATCCACTACACAAAATAGCTCAGTGCTGCTATCCACTGCCCTCATCTCCGTCACTGGTCATGATGGTCAAAAACATGTTATCCGTGCATTATTAGATAACGGCAGCACATCCAGCTTTATGACCGAAAGTTTGTGTGAAAAATTAAAACTTCCGGTCCAATCAACTTCTACTTCCGTTGAAGGCTTAAATAGGCAGCTATCACGCATTACGAAACGTTGCAACATTCAGATCGATTCACTCACTGAAACATACACTACACACGACACTTGCTTTGTTGTTCCTCAAATAACACAGTTATTACCAACCACACACATTGATATTTCTCCGTTAAAAATTCCCAGGGATATCCGTTTGGCCGACCCAACCTTTTATCAGCCATCAGAAATTGATATGTTGCTCAGTGCCGATATATTTTTAAAAATATTGGGCACCAAACGAATTTTCCTCGGAAAGGGAAAGCCAATACTCAACGAAACGAAATTAGGTTGGCTAGTTTCAGGTTCAATCAGCACACACACAAACAATTCATGTCATTTACACACCCACACAAATACAATCCACTGTCATTTCTCAAACGACATCAAATTAAACAACAAGCTTGACCAGTTTTCTATGAAACAATCACCAAAACATTAGGCCTACTTTGGGCATGTAAAACAGACACAACTACTTTTCTCAATTGACATAAATACACAACTACAAAAAATGAATTACAATGGCTTAAATATCCAGTAAACATTAAACCGGAAGAGATACAGGAAACGAAAATAATTTGCCACACTTTGACACAAGACAATACATTACATTTCATATACAAATTTTCAGACTTCAGTAAATTACAACGCGTAACTGCATTTATGTTACGTTTCATTCACAATTGTCGCAATCCGACACATAAACAAACAAATCACTTATCAGTTGCAGAAATAAATTCATCTACCCTCCTTGTATGCAAAATTGTGCAAAAGGAAATCTATTCACAAGAATACACAAGAAAAAACATTATCCACAAAAACCAAGCTACTGAGTTTGAATCCATTCATAGACCGTGACGGTGTCATGAGGGTCGGAGGCAGATTAAGTAATTCAATTTATGATTACGACACAAAACACCCAATCATTCTCGACTCATCACATTTTCTAACACAATTAATTTTTCAACATTATCATAAAATCCTCATGCATGCTGGTCCACAACTCTTGTTAGCCAGCATTAGACATAAATATTGGGCAATCGGTGGTCGTAACCTTGCTAGAAAAACAACACACAATAGGGAATGGATGAAAATATCCGAAGTGCTTGATATTTTTTTTGGTGATAGGAATAACCTTCCTTAACGCGGGAAAAAAGTTTAAATTTTTTTGGCCCCGTAGTTAATTTTTAAATATACTTAATATTTTTCCATTCGTCGTTCTGGGCTTAGTACGGCATATCAGACATATTCCTTAGCCGCTACGTATGAAAAAAAAAATCCACCTTGAAAAGCTGTCAATGTTACCACAGATTTTTTTTTAATACGTAGGGGCCAAGGAATATGTCTGTTAAGCCGTACTGAGCCCAGAAGTACGAATGGAAAAATATTAAGATTATTTAAAAATTAACTACGAAGCCAAAAAAATTTAAACTTTTTTCTCGCGTTGAGGAAGGTTATTCCTATCACCGAAAAAAATATCAAGCACTTCTGATATTTTCATCCATTCCCTATTGCGTAACTTGTTGTCGCTTCTCAGGCAAATCACCTCAGCCGATAATGGGTCATTTACCTGCGGAACGAGTTCACGCGAAATTCGTTTTTGCTAACACAGCTGTTGATTACGCAGGGCCGATTTTGATAGCCGACAGGAAAGGCGGAGGTTGCAGGTTAATTAAATCATGCATATGTGTATTCGTGTGCTTGGCAGTACGGGCAGTACACATAGAACTTGTGACCGACTTATCTACGCAGGCTTTTATTGCCGCTTTAAATCGATTCCTTGCCCGCAGAGGAAAACCGGCCAACATATTTTCGGACAATGGCACGAATTTTGTTGGTGCATTTAACGACTTTTCTAAGTTTCTTAAATCCAAATGTAAAGACATTAGTTCTTATGCCTCAGAGCAGTTAATAAACTTTAAATTTTCCCCCGCATACAGTCTTCACTTTAACGGCTTAGCCGAAAGTTCTGTAAAATCCATCAAACATCATTTAAAACGAGTCTTATCACTCGCTCACCTTACTTATGAGGAGATGAATACAGTGATAGTGCAGATCGAAGGGATACTCAATTCAAGGCCTTTAACTCCCTTATCCACTCATCCTACCGATCTCATTCCTCTCACCCCCGCTCACTTCCTCATCGGACGAACTTTAACGATGTTGCCTTCTCCACAGATCGACGAAAAGCACAGATTTGCTCACTGTCACGATACCAGCGAGTCAAATCACTCGTTGCCCATTTCTGGAGTCGATATTATAAAGAATACATTACAGAACTGCAAAAACGCAACAAATGGCGCAAGGATGGAGGACAACTACACCAAGATGACATGGTGCTAGTGAAAGACGACCGCCTGCCTCCCAACAGATGGCTGCTCGGCCGCGTCTCTAGCCTGCACCCCGGCGCCGACGGAGTGAGCCGCGTCGCCGACGTCTACACATCTTCGGGTACGCTGAGAAGAGCATACAATCGTCTCTGCGTGCTGCCTCAATACAGATCATCAGAACTTTAGACTACATTAGAACAGAATGTTCTAACGGCGGGAGCCTGTTAACGCCTATGAAAAGGCAAAACTAAAACATAAAGGATGGCAACCCCACCACGTCTTCCAGACGCGAACGTCAAATCGAACCCGCGCTCTCTGCTTCACGCGCCGCCGCACCGATCGGTTGTGCACACATAATATTGTAATTTAACGTCTTTAACCAATAAATGTTGAACGTATTTGCAATAAAGTTCCTCATTGAAGAGACCCCTGCAGTCCTCAAGACCTAGCCCAACCACGCATACTCCTCCGAAACGGCTTGACCGATTTTGATGAAATTTTGTAGGTAAATTCGTTATGGTAGGTTTGAGAATAGGTTATCTATTTTTCATACCCCTATCCGTCAAAATAACGTTTGCCGGGTCAGCTAGTTGGATTTTATAAACGATGTAGGTGTAAAAAACTCTCTTTTTCTAGGGGTGGGGCACATCGGAAGGACGGGAAGCTTTATATTTAGAGCTCTGTTCTTCGCCCAGTCTACTTTGCATCGGCAGATTTTGTTTGAAAGGAAATTCTGACGCCGCAGCTTTCCGCGTCCTTGCTATGTGCCCCACGCCCTATGGACAGTTATAAAAAACAACACAAACATATTTTATGTAAATATTACAATAGAGTATTCTTTATTTTACCATGGCTCATACAACTACAATTAATTGTAAGTTTAATACAACAACTTGATGTAAGTACAGTGCGTACCCGATTCTACCTACTACTTCTTCATCTGTAAGTTCGAATTTGTCATAGTTACAATTAACAATGAATTCTAGTGCTGTGAAATAGGGTCCAGGAGTGAATTTCTAACTTGGAAAACAATAAAGTATTTATTAACAGTAATTTCTTTCAGAGAACCCTTGACAGAACAAGCTAATCGACGTGTAGTCTGTGTAACTAAGCAATTTTTAGCACAGAATATATTGAATGAATAGAATTACAGGTCAGTTATCTAAAGCTGGCACGTTCACAGTACTCACACTTATGCAATTTCACTATACAGTATGTTTAAAAATTATTTTGATTCAAAATGCGACTCTAGTTTAAGTGTAGACTAGAGTTAGGTTTTAGAAAGATGGGTGCGTTGTAGATAAATAAATACAAATATAATTATGTGTTACTTGTTATAATATATTTTTAGCAAATTCGAGCGAAAAGTATTAAAAATAAGGTGGAATTAATGGTCACAAAATAGTTTTAATTTTCAATAAATTTTCACATGAACAAAAATAATTTCACCTAAGAAAATCTTTACCAAAACAGAAAAGAATTATCCCAGAAATCCTCAACAATTTAATCATAATTTAATCATGTAACAAAGGGTCACGGACGCTCAGTGGTCAGTTACTGGATGAATGAGCCGTTTTCAGATGAACAAAAAAAAATCTAATGGCTGTCAAAGGAATGCAATTTTGGACCTCAGCCCAATAGCCACGTGTGATACATTATCGAATAGGTCTCAGCGAGCTGAACAAAAGTTACTATGACGCCAACAGCCAAATGTTTGTCCTTTCGGAGTTATTTCGGAGTTTTTCAATATATATTGTATTGAAAAAAAAAAATACATTTTGGCTGTTCGCGGCATAGTAACTTTTGTTCAGCTCGCTGAGACCTATTTTATAATGTATCACACATCGCTATTTGTAACTGCTTTTCTTAGCTGTCAGAAAAATCCCTCATTGAAACGCACATACGGTTGATTACCAAAAAGATCACGCTGTATTTATAAACAGTAGCAAAAGTAAAACTATAACTGTCCCCTTCACACTCATAAGCTAGACCGCGCGCAAGAGAGACGGGCAGACTTTTCATGATGCGCATGCAGTACACGTCACGCCGCGCGCTTATTCACAGACACTACACAAGCGCAACGTGTAAATGTGTTGAACGTGCCAGCTTTACTTAACTGCCCTGTACGTTCGTGTTTTAACACAGATTATAATACATTTTGAAATGTGACGTCACGAAAGGGGTTTGATGATTTTTGGTGGAAGACTGGCATACTGGTCAGCTGCAATTTTTGTTTTCAAAATGGCGGCGCACCATAATACCTTTGTAAATCGTGACGTTTTCGGTCATAGTGCCCTTAGTATTTCTTCGTTTGTATAAGTGTCCCCAGTCAATGAACATAGGTATTGTGCGCCGCCATTTTGAAAAAAAAATCAAAATGGCGGCTAAGCAGTATGCCACAATCTTCAAACCCCTTTATGACCCATCCATCCCCTTGTCACACAATATCACACTACGTCAACCCCTTTAAAGTGTGGCCTAATTTACGAATAGGAAATGAAGAATTCGTATATTGCAATTTTCAACGTTTCCTCTTCCCGGAAGGGCGGGACCTCTTCAAGTGCACCAGCTGATTGTGCGTGTACAGGGACGCCTTGTAAGGGAACGTGTCCCCGCAGACCGCGCACACGTACGGACGGACGCCCAGGTGTGTGTTCATATGCTCCTTTAGGCTCATCAGGATCTGGAAAAGCCCCACAACTGTTACACCATGCTTAACTCGTGACGCGCTAGGCCTCTACACTGCCTATAGTGTTCCTATGTGATAGGCCCCATCGCGCTGCCATGTTTTTTTAATTTTTTGTGGGACGCCGATCCGCATTTCTCAAATTTAGTCCAAGATTTTTAGATGTCCGCTCTGCATAAAATCCTTCTACGTGATCGATTCCAGGTGACAATTTTTATTCAGCTAGAGCTCAGCAACTAATCATTCTCTAACTTTAATTCAAACATTTTTTTCGTATCTCCAAAAATTATTGAGTTACTTTGCAAAAACAAAAAAATTTGGTTTTTTTTACTTAAATATATCGGAAAATATCAACAATAGGGGGAAAAGTTTGGTATAAAAAAGATGGGAAATTTTGTTCTCTACAAAAAAGATCTTTTCGGTTTTTAACGTAAAACTTACCGTTTCCGAGATATATGCAAAGAACGGTTTCCAAGATGGCGGCTAACGCTCACGGTTTCGGGCGACAGAAACTCGGTTTTATACTTAGGAGGCACCCTCTGACATAATCCAATCGAAAAATCACGTAGAAGGATTTTATGCAGAGCGGACCGATTTTTGGTGCTAAAATTCCTGGACTAATTAGGCACTTATGGAACTTTACCGTTACGACTTTACGTTAGGTTGTGGTTCGAGTTTGGTTGTAATCGACAAGACAGTTGAACGTTGAAGATGGGAGATAGAATGGAATGATCGAATTTTATTACAAGCTATATTTATAGTAAATATAAAACTAGATAACCAATGAAATACAATTAAAATAATAAATTGTAGGTTTATTGGCCCCTGAAGGTGGTACTGTAACTAACGTATTTGTAGATTTTGGTGGCATCTACTACAGTATAATGTTACTTTTTATTGAGTAAATATGAAAAAAAAATCATCATCAACCCATTATGTCCCCATCGAGGGGCACGGGTCTCTTCCCTGAGTAAGGTATAGGCCATACTCCCCCAAGGGGGCCAAGTCCGGGTTGGTTGAAAAAAGAATGCGCCAAAGAAATTATGCAGGTCTGAGAATGACCCATAATTTTCTTTTTTTCATTTCATTTGCATAACTAATAAATCGGTTTTAATTTTATGCGTCAACAAGTAGTATACGTCCATCATACAGCGCCAACAAGTTATCTGTTCAGGTGGCCAAAATTGTAACTAACTAACTAATAGTAAATGCTGTTCCCAATTTTTTGTTTCATTTATTCACTTAGAGATTTATAGATACACTAGCTGTTGCCCGCGACTACGTCCGCGTGGGCTTTAGTTGAGTAAAGTGTTTGCAAATAAGATAGGGATAATTTTAGCGCATGCGAAAGAGCTTTTATACTAACTTCGCAACCCCCTCTTACCCCCTTAAGGGGTGATTTTCGAAAAACTACTTCAAAAATGGCTAAGTTTCATACTAACTTTGCACCCCCTTTTTCCCCCTAAAGGGATGATTTTCAAAAACTATTTTACACGTGTTTCATGACTTACAATTAAGGACCTTCATATTGAATCTCATTCGAATAACTTCAAAAACGGCAAAGTTTCATACTAAGTTTGCACCCCCCTTTTTTCCCCTTAAGGGATGATTTTTAAAAACTATTTCACATATTTCATGACTTACAATTAAGGACCTTCATATTGAATCTCATTCGAATAACTTCAAAAACGGCAAAGTTTCATACTAAGTTTGCACCCCCTTTTTTCCCCTTTAAGGGATGATTTTTAAAAATCTAAATTACACGTGTTTCATAATTTTAAATGAAGAACCTTCGTACCAAATTTCATTCGAATAACATCAAAAACGGCAAAGTTTCATACTAACTTTGAACCCCCATTTTACCCCCTCAGGGGATGAATTTTAAAAAATCGTTACAAATGGAACCCCTGTTCAAAATTTCAAGTTTCTAACCCTTATAGTTTAGGCCCTGCGTTGATATGTCAGTCAGTCAGTCAGTCAGTCAGCTTCTCCTTTTATATATATAGAATCTCATGAAATTTGATTTTTGAAAGATCTCATTTTTTTAAGTAAATTTCTTAAATGTTACTACTAAATTCTCCACTAGCGCCGCTATCAACTGAACAGATAAGATGGTGGCACTGTAGCATGTGCGTAACTCAAATGACCTATCTAATATTACGGCAATGGTAGACTAAGCATGCGATCTTCGAAATTCCTTACGTTTCTAAATCAAGGATAATATGTAACATTTTATTATGACGTTACTAAAATATACAAATACAATACACACATAAGCTCACGCTTATGTCAGGACCGTGGCAGGTGGCAGTCCTCATAATTCATAATTCATTTATTGATTTGTGAGACACAAGTACATCAGGTGTTATGGTTGAAAAATATAGCTTCTTTTGTGCTCTACCTAAACAGGCATACAAATCTTATGTCACAATTAAAACATTTTAAATAATTTTATGCAATTACAATTAAATACAGAATGTCAAAAATTAAAAAAATAAAGTTAATATTCAAAAACAATTCAAATAAATACAAAATGTCAAGGATGAAAATATACATGTCAGCGTGTCAATAATTAGAAACTAAATTAATAAATATTTAAATTACAATTTATCTTCAAAGAACTCTTTTATGTCATAATAGCATTTAATAGTCAGCATGTCATATAATTTTCTTTTAAATTGAACAATATTTAGCAATTTTAAATTATCTGGCAACTTGTTATATATTTTCGGTGCCATGACCACAATGCTTTTTTGTTTGAAGGTTGTTTTACAGGATTCAATTTTTAGTTTATGTGGAGCCCGTATTGTTCTAGAGCTATTTTCGTGCGCCTTTGGAAATAGCGATTCGTTTGTTTTGACAAAGACAGCAACCTCATATACATAAAGACAGGTAAGTGTAAGAATTTTCAGTGCCTTAAAATATGCCTTACAGGTTTCAGTATATTTTAACTGACACATCGATCTGAGACATCTTTTTTGGGCTTTAAATATTGTAGTAACTTCTGTGCAATTGCCCCAAAACACAATACCAAACCGCAATGTTGACATTACATACCCGTGGAAAGCTGATAGTACGGCGTCTCTATTAACAATTTTTGATAACTTGTATAAGGCGTAGGCAGATTTATTGAGCTTATTGCACGTTACCTCGGCTTGATACTTCCAGTTTATATTATTATCTATCGTCAAACCTAAAAACTTGGTGACATGTTCTTGCTGGATTGCTACATTGTTGTATACCAAGTTTACAGTAGGTGGATTGGTTTTTTGTGTAAAGTGCATAATTTTAGTTTTGCTCAAGTTAGCCTTTAGACAGTTGGATTCTAGCCATGACATTATTTCTTGGAGAGTTTTATTTATTTCGTTCTCGTTATTTTTATTTTCTGACTTTTTTATGACCACTGTGCTGTCGTCAGCAAAGAGGGTCATAGGGTAGCTTACATTCGGCGGCAAATCGTTAATGTAGAGCTTCGCTTCATCGACATGCATGGGTCGATGAATGAATGTAAAAATACTTATTATATTAGTAA
Organism: Yponomeuta plumbellus; assembly: GCA_947310845.1. Taxonomy (NCBI): domain Eukaryota; kingdom Metazoa; phylum Arthropoda; class Insecta; order Lepidoptera; family Yponomeutidae; genus Yponomeuta; species Yponomeuta plumbellus. The sequence continues at coordinate 6,161,503 of OX371220.1, read as the reverse complement.
AAATAAAATGCACGACAGAAAGGACACACACACACACACACACACACACACACACACACACACACACACACACACACACACCCTCTCACACACACACACACACACACACACACACACACACACACACACACACACACACACACACACACACTCACACACACTGACACACAGTTTCTCCAAAAACACTCAAAACTAAAATAAAGTAACACTCGAAACCGGAAGTGAAAGTGTACTAATTGTTTTATTGAGAAGTCAAAACATTTACTATATTTTATTGAAGCACAATACCTTATTTCATGTAATAGCTCAAGTTTTGAATTTATATAATGCTTGCAAGCGCAAGCTATTAAAAAACACAGACAAAGAGTCTGAACAAAACCGTACCCTTTAATTTCTACTCTTTCTGGACAAGCTGTTGCCTTAAAAACACACTTACCTTGAAATTCTTTCCGCAAACAGTACAGGTGTAGGTCTTGCGAAGTTCGTTCGCCCTGTGCTGGCGACGGCGATGTGTATTCATCAAGTTTCTGTTTATGAAGCTCTGAAACAGGGGCCGTCAGGTAGTTTAGATAACTGCGTTTTTCATCAACTAGTCCGTTTTTTAATTCAATGCAAAAAAAAATGACGCGGTGTTACCGTTACAAAATATATAGGTAGTTCTAATCGGTAGATTTTTTTTTACCATGAATAGAAGACTTGTGTGACCAAAATCCTTATCACATCAAAGGCATTAAAGTTTAATTCCTCATAAGAACAAAGTAAAAAAAAAACACCTACGTAGCACAAACAATTTTTACTTGGAAGTAAAATGGGGTAATTTGGTTTTTGCGTACTAGCAACATTCAGACATTGGATCGTACTGAGATGTCAACGTGACTGTTTTATTTTTTGCATGCATCAAAGTAAATAGACTCAAAATCGGGTTTTTGACTCAAATTCGGGTACAAATCGTTTGACACTCGTAATTTATCCGACGAGTTCGAATAACGCGCACGCGATTGTTCCGCCGGTACCAGCGCTATGATCATCATCTTTCTTTTTGTCATTGCGTACTAAGCCCCCTGAAGAACCGCCATACTGTTACTAATGACCAAGTAATTTGTGTCACTATCTTTCGGTCTATACCGAGAGCCTTTCCAAAACACCCCCATGTATGTTCAGCGATTGTCGATAGTTTCCGAGTTAAGAGATAACCTTGTACCCTGTTGGTAAATAAATAACTTGTGTTTGTATATGAAAACCCACCCGATCGCAGACGTCGCACTTATACCGGCTGAGACGAAGATGCATACTCTCGATGTGATATACGAGACTTGACTTTACTTGGTACGTTTTGCCGCAGTCGTGGCACTCGTAACTAGAAAGATAAGATAACACTAAAGCCTGGTTTTCACAGGCCCAGTAGCTGGCGGTCAGAAAGAAAGAAAGCGTATTTATTCTGAATCATACATGGATTAGGCTGCGTTTCCACCGGAGTTGTGCGAGGATGCGTAGCGAGGGATGTGTTTGTAAAGAACCAATAGAATCGCTTCATTTACCTCGCCTCGGTCAGCACAGCTCTGGTGGAAGCGGCACATACAAAACAAGCGAGGGATATGTGCGAGGAATGTGTGCAACACATCCTGTGTTGCGAGGTTTGCGCATACTACTATAGTAGTAGTACTGTAGAGTAGCTTAAACCTTACAACACCTAATTAGTTTGTTTACTTATTTTTATACATTGGCATTTTTTGGATCGCATTGGGCCTTATGTTTTGAACTAAGGCTTCAAGCCCTAAGCACTGCACATTAAGTGTACTAATACATTACAAAATTTATTAAAATAATTACGAAAAATATTCCAACTATACACTCACACACACACACACACACACCCTCACACACACACCCTCACACACACACACACACACACACACACACACACACACACACACACACACACACTCATCATCATACACTATACATACACATGATACTATAGTTTTGCCTACCTTACAAACATGTTAATTATTATTTTACATAGCATGTTGTGTCATCTAAATTTCAAGGACCGAATATAATGTGTAAACAAGACCAACTAGTCTTACGTCCAAGTGTGGAAGAGCGGAGCTTCCTGATACAAGTATGCTACATACTTAAAAGGAAGATCTTGCCCGAATTTGCAGATTTAAATATCTGTTTAAGTAAAGTACCTGGATGACCGAGCTTTGCTCGGTATGTAGGTTTTCACACAAAAAGAGGAACTTAAAAAAAAAAAGGAAAATTATTATCAAGTCTTCTGTTTACGGTATCGTCCTATTTCCCACTTGGGCTATGACAACCTTACAGATGGTTGCGAAAATTACCTTCTTGTAGTGTAGCAGTTATTTCTTTGCCTTAAAACACGGTTAAAACGACTTTTTATAAAACTGAAACCTAGTTGGATTAATTAATTGCCCCCGAAACCCCCTGCATACAAAATTTCATGAAAATCGTTGGAGCCGTTTCCGAGATTCTGATTATATATAAATATACAGTGTGTCCCTGGATAAAGTGCAATCCCGAAAGGGGATGAAACTAGACCATGAATCATTGACTAAAACAGTATGCCTAATACCTGGCATCGCCAGGTATTAGGCATACTGTTTTTTTTTATTTCAAAGAAATAGACCCATTATTTTGGAAGAAATCAATACTTTTGTACATAGAGTCCTTAATGAAACATGAAAATCTTAAAATACCAGTAAATCCTACAATAATTTTTTATATATTTTTTTTATATTTTTCTAGTCAATGATTCATGGTCTAGTTTCATCCCCTTTCGGGATTGCACTTTATCCAGGGACACACTGTATATACAAGAATTGCTCGTTTAAAGACATTAGATAAGGTAATAATAAGGTTGTCTGGAAGAGATCGTTCTAAGCGATAAGACCGCCAATTGTATACCGTTACTTAGACATAAGAAAATTATAATAACTCTGTATCCTGGTTGAGCAATAAAGTGTTGTCTATCTATCTATCTAAATAAACTATTTCCATTTTTCAAACTATTTCATTCTCTACTACCCCCGTCGACACATTTCACAGCTTCGCAACGCATCCTCGCACCACACATATGCGCATTTTCACAGCTCCGCTACACATCCTCGTAGGCACATTTTCATCGCACAGCTTTGGTGCAATGAGTGGAGTTTGCAAACAGGCTTCTCCAGGTAACCTTAACAGGTGTCTTCACATTTTGTTTTCACAGTAGGTAATTGTCAAAACTGGTTTTATCTTAGGGTGATTCTCAGAACTGCATAATTTATTTGGCGCATTTTTTTTATATTAACTCAATAAAAAGTTAGTGCAGATTTTTTCAGTTGTCAAGAGTAAATTTAATTTCTAGAATGTAGTATTAAGGTAGTTTTTAAGCTGTCATTTGTGTGCTTGCTCAAAGTGCTTTTTTCCTACAGTCTGACTTTTTATTCCGTAGAATTCTGACATTTCGTAAGTGTTGACACTGAAAAATTCTCCACCGAAAAAGGGACAAATTTGACCCATTTGAGGGCAATAAAAAATTAAATACTACGTATTTTTTAGGTTTTACCTACAAAAAGGTTAATCTAAATATTTACTTACTCAAGTGACCTAACAAAAACATAAAAAATATTTCAATATGACAAACAATATATCGAATTAACTTTAATTACTTTATTTTATTCTTTAGTCTTATTCTTTAGCTGGCATCACTGCCTACTATTTCAAGGTTTCGTAAACCTTTTTAGAAAAGTGAAGTATGCCGCTGTTAGCTCTCTTAATAATTCATGTCAGCGATGATGATGATGATGGAGATAGTGATATTAGTATTAATAATGATTAGATATTTTAATAAAAATATGTTTTCTTTACTCGTACTTTTTTATTGTTTGTGTGGTGAAAAGGGATACAATTGTCACTCGCCTTAAATTCTCTTTTAATTTGGAGCTACACACTTTATAAAATGGATACATTCACTAACAAATTAAATGTGTAGACTCAGATATTCACACTCGTATTGAAATTGAAAAATGTGCTCGGCCAAAAAAGGTTTCTAATCTCTGAAATGTCAAAAAATGTTAACTGTCAGAATTCTACGGAATTAAAAATCAGACTTTAAGCTATTTCTAATAGTGGAGACTTAGAATTGGCCTTCTGTATGTTTACATAATATGTTAATCGTTGTTATTTGCTGTTAGTCTTCCTAATATTGAATAAATAAATAAATAAAAAAGTAACATATTATATTGTAGTAGTTGCCACCAAAACCTACAAAAAGTTACAATACTATCTTCAGGGGTCAATACATTTACAGTATTTTACTTTTTATTGAGTTAATATGAAAAAAATGCGCCAAAGAAATTATGTCATTTTCTGAGAATCACCCCTTAATCATAATAATAAAATAAAATAAACTTTAAAAATTAACATTTTAACAAAATTAACTTAAATTACTTATTGAAGGACAGTTACTATCTGGCAGCCACTGGGTCCGTGAACACAAAGTTGAGCCAGTACTGACCGATCAGCTGCTGAACAAAGTTGAGCCAGTCAGTACTGACCGATCATTGCTGAACAAAGTTGAGCCAGTACTGACCGATTGATTGCTGAACAAAGTTGAGCCAGTACTGAGCGATCGATTGCTGAACAAAGTTGAGCCAGTACTGACCGATCATCTGCTGAACAAAGTTGAGCCAGTACTGACCGATCAGCTGCTGAACAAAGTTGAGCCAGTACTGACCGATCAGCTGCTGAACAAAGTTGAGCCAGTACTGACCGATCATCTGCTGAACAAAGTTGAGCCAGTACTGACCGATCAGCTGCTGAACAAAGTTGAGCCAGTACTGACCGATCAGCTGCTGAACAAAGTTGAGCCAGTACTGACCGATCACTTGCTCCGCCGGTTGAATAAAAAAGAAATCAAATTAAAAACGCGTTTTCGTCAGCGGTTAGAGTATCCGCCTACCATGCGAGAGGTCCCGGGTTCGAACCCCGGTTACAGACAAAATAAAACCCCAGTTCTTGGACGTTCACATGTTTAAGATGTCACTGTTTCTGGTTCCCACGACCAGGGTATCAGAAGGGGGCAGAAGCAATGTATGTCCCTGTATGTAAAAAAAAGATGCAGCGTAAATGCGTGTACTCACTGGACATCAGAGCGCCCGACGTGACTCTTCGACGTTTTAAGGTGCGCCCTGTATAAGTGCACGTTCAAAAACTGTTTGTCGCATTCAGCACAGTAAGCATTCTCGTCGGGTTCCTGGCGACATGAGAAGGCAGTTGTATTCCTCGTTTCCTGGTGGTCATACTAATATGGAATATCAATACGAGTATATACATGTCCTCCTAGTCATACGTAAGTAAGAATATAACGTAAGGAATGATAACGTTGATTTTCTCCCATCACTAGTCATATGTGACGGGATCGTATACTCCCAGCGGCCGAACAATACACGCGTATCAAACAACAACAAAACCAATAGCAAAAAATGGGCGAACGAAAAATCTGTAATGGGCCTTTTACACGAGGCCAATAGCTGAGACAATCCAGTAAGCCAGGACAATAGGCCAATCCAATGAAAAGCGCAAAATTCGTGTCTGACGTTTACACACAAGCCAGTCGAGTAGGCCAGAAAGTTTATCAAATTAATTTTTAATTTTTAAAAATGGTTAAATTTAAATAAAAACGTTTAATAAATGTTACCTATGTTTGGTACCATGGTTTATCACACTATAACCAAAAACAATTTGAAATAAAATAAATAAGCAACACGCATTGACCTGTATTGGATTGGCTTACTGGCCCGGAAAACACATTCACATGAAGCCAATACACGAGCCAATCCAATGGGAAAGTAGTGGGGGAAGCATTGGCGCCAGTAAATTCGAAATCGTTCTATTTCATTGGATTGGCTTCATCCATTGGCTTGGGCCAATCCAATGCAGTGTCCTGGCTCTATTCACACGAAGACAATATTGGACTGGCTTACTGGATTGTCTCAGCTATTGGCCTCGTGTAAAAGGCCCATTAAACAATAGCATAACAAAAATCAACAAAGCGCGAGCGATGATATCTTGCCAGCGCCAACCGATGACGCGGTCTCGCTCCCGAACACCGCTCGCGTCCGACCGAGTGGCAACTCAAATTTTCGCGCGGTTTCCGAAAACGGGACAATTTTGCGTCCCGGAGCTCATTTCCGGGACACCGGGACTCGTAATTATAAAAAGGGACAGTCCCGTTCAAAACGGGACGTCTGGTCACGTTAGTTATACTCCATTCCATGGAACGAACTCCCAAACCATTGACTGGGTAGAAGATGTCTTATGCATCTTTAAAGTAAGGGTAACTAACAACTCACACCACACATATACATACATCCGTACACACTGATATAAACACACACACATCATAATCAACCCATTGTGTCCCCACCGAGGGGCACGGGTCTCTTGCCTGAGGAAGGTATAGGCCATACTCCACCACGGGGACCTAGTTCGGATTGGTGGCTTGTAAGACTAGGGCGCGTTCAGTTCATGGATGGGTGACCGTTCTATGACTAACGCTGGTGGCATTTTCCGAGCGGTACCGTGCTTCGCAAGGCACGTTAAGCAGTTGGTGCCGGCTGCCGTCGATAGGTGGCGGTCGTTAAGCCAAGTCAAAGGCCTTAGGGCGGCTTGAAAACTCCTGACAGTAAGGCCCAGCCACTAGTCTTACAAGCCTCCACCAATCCGGCCTTGGCCCCCGTGGTGGAGTATGGCCTATACCTTCCTCAGGGAAGAGACCCGTGCCCCTCGGTGGGGACATAATGGGTTGATGATGAATACTAGTGGCTGGTCTTACTGTCAGAAGTTTTCAAGCCGCCCTAAGGCCTCTCTCTGACTTGGCTTAACGACTGCTAAGTAAACACCGACCTGGAACGTCGGTTTCACGTGGACCTCTCGCATGTGTTTGTCCAAGTTGAAATCCCCCTTGTACCAATTGTGGCAAATCTCGCACTCTACACGCTGCACTTTCATGTGAGTCCTGAAAAACAGGAAAAATGTTTATTATTACTCGCGAATAGATAGATAGACACACACAAAAAATATGACACAACTACAATATGCTCACAACAAAAACCCAGACTAAAAGGAACAATTAGAACATCATCTAATCTCTTTAAACGAGCAATTCTTGTATATATATTTATATATAATCAGAATCTCGGAAACGGCTCCAACGATTTTCACGAAACTTTGTAGGCAGATGCTTTCGGGGGCGTATAATTGATCTAACTACAGTCTATTTATTGAAGCGAACGACTAAGTGTCAACATGTCAAAAATTTGGTTTTTCAATATGCCACATTTATATCACTGCATAATATTTAGCTAAGTTATACAAAACGATATGCCTAATAAATACCATTAAGCAATTAACACAATAACACTGTTATTACCTGATTTATCCCCCACTTGCAGTTTATTTAACTAATATTTTATTTTATCATAAAAATACCATTTGCTTAAGAGATCTATGCCCCAAAAAATACCTACAATTTCAGTGGTCCTCAAATAAAAGAGATCCTACTGCTGCCAAATATGTTCGCAACTAGGAAAGATGACGGACTTTTGTTTAGAGGCCGATTATGATCGACTATTTTATGCTAATGGGCTACGCGAAGTGTAGGAAGAAGTATGGAGAGCTGACTACGAACCTCTTTTTTAATTAAAGACAAAAAAAAGTAAGATAGACACCCCGACGCCATATTTACTCACGATTGACGTTGTTGTTGATTGGAGTGCGACTAAAGAAAGTGTTCATCATTATAAATAAGGTATTGGTAAAGTTTTTTGGTCCATCGTCCAGTTTTTTTATACTATTGTGTTTGTTATTACGAAACGGAAAATATGGGCGAGCGAGCCGGACCCAACGCTGATTCTGCCAAACCGAATTGTATACGATGCCACAGAATACATAAGTACAACGATGCAAGCAAAGCTGCGTGCATGAGCTATTTTGAGTGAGATGTAAGTTTGAGAGATGCTGTGTCTTGGTTTACCTTTAGTCGTTCGCTTCAGTAAATAGAATATAGGTGACATTTTTAGAAAACGTTGTTTTATCCGTGTTTTAAGGCAATTGAAATTTGCTATAATAACATACAGAGGTAAATTTCGCGTTTACCTGCAAGGTTGGGATAGTTCTGACGGGAAAACGGGCGACCCGTTTCGGGCCGATTTCAAGAGATGATTTTTTTTCCAAGTTCTTTTTTTAGTGAAAAAGGATTATTTTAATTTTATATTACATATTTTATATTACAAAAAAAGTACCGAGCAAAGCTCGGTGACCCAGGTACTTATTATACTAAGAGACAAAAAAAGTTACAAAACAACGGCGTATACAAAAATCGTCATTCACAAAGAGCGCAATTCAAAAAGTCGCCATTCACAAAACACACACAATTCCCCAAAACACTCCCTAAAATTTGATTAGATTTGGGCAAAGGCTTTTACTACATTGAATGAATTGCCTTTGCTACAGAAGTACAATGTATAATGGTCATCCAAACTACAGTTTGGATGACCATCCAAAGTACAGCTCGAATGACCATCCATCCATACCATCTGTAGTTTGGATGGTCTGGACGGATGGATGGTTTTCAGGAGTATGGAGTACCGTATGGTGTGGTTCAAGGAATAGAGCTCTCATAAATATCACCGAAGGAGCAGTGTTTAGATGCTTAAATCTAAGAAATTATATACATACTTACAACAACAATTAATGGAGTCACATCCAAGATTGTGTGTGTCACGGCAGAGCAAATGGGCCACAACTCAGTGCCTGTATTTGCCCGAGAGCAAAACACTGATTTTCAGTTATTGCCCTCAGGCAGCTTTAAGCCGATGCGTGGATATGACATTCGTAAAAAGAGAGGCAAAATGTAGGTGAATATAACGTAGCTTTTTTAGCGCCGTGCGATCTGAATTGCACCTAATTGTATTTCTGCTAGAGGCTAATTGTATTTCTGTACTATTATGTAATTTGTGGTTAGGTTAGGCTACTCACATGCGTTTGTGTCGCAGCAGTAGCGTTGGCTTGGCGTAGCGGCGGTCGCAGGAGTCGCACGCGTACGAAGCGCCCGCGTGCGCCGTCCTCTTGTGCTTTTCTAGCTCGACAAATCGCCTGCGACACGTTTCGGTAAGTCTAAGCTTAGGCGCACATTAGCGACACGTTCGGCGACAAGACGCGATGACAGGCTACGGCCGTCAATTTTCGTATATTTTGTTCGAATCTCCGCACACTTGGCGTCAAAGTCGCGGAGTCGCGACGACAAGACGCCAGAAGGAAATGACAACGTCGCGTCTGACGCGGCGACTAGACGCGAGGTTGTCATTTGCTTCTGGCGTCTTGTCGTCGCGACTCGCAATATATGAAAATTGACAGCCGTAGCCTGTCGTCGCGTCTAGTCGCCGAGCTGTCGCCTGTCGCGTGTCGCTAGTGTGCGCCTAGGCTTAACGGGTGATCCTCAGTGTCTAACAACAGCGCCATCTCTGCATGCCATTGTAATTATATCATACAACGCCACCTGTATTTATCATCATAGTACTAGGGTTACCAAGGTAACGAAGATTGTGGATTCGGAATAAAATTACGAAGAGAAAAACATCCGCTCTTTCAATCTGCTCCAAAAACTCTTCCACATCGCCCCTACAGCCAGGGTTGATCACTCAGAAAATGGCTCAAATTGCATAATTCCTTTGGCGCATTTTTTTTTCATTACAATGTCAAAATTACTTTGCTAAATTCCGACAAAATACCACAAGCACCATGCGGTTAGTCAAGTTAATGCACCGCCCTCTCTCCCACTTTTTCAAGCAGAAGCAAGACACGGACGCACCACCACTGACACCAATACTTGTGTGAGAAAATGCGACGCGTTTCGCCTCTAACTCGAGGCATCCTCAGGCTCAATTTTTTTTCATATTAACTCAATAAAAAGTAACATATATTGTAGGTTTATTCAGTGGCGTGCCTAGGGTCTCCAATTAGGGCAAGCCCAACTTATATTTTGGTACCTAATTAATAAAAGACCATAACAAATAAAACTTGCTTCCTCTTCGGTCTTCAGTATCATGTGGACTTGCTTGCATAGGTTGAGCTATCCAATCCAAAGCACACTGAGAGCATGCTATTACTAGATAGAATTTTACACACATATCAGTAATTGCATACCTTCGGTGGTTTTGAAAAAGCCGTTTGGTTTTCTTTGATTGAATTAAAGTGAGTTACGAAGTTGACCATCATTGCTAGAAACGGAACGAAATAAAAAAAAAATGGTTAAAGGTATAACTGTATAATAGTAACGTATAGCGAGCGCTTCAATCAGCCTTAAACATTCCATTGCAATGCAATTTTGTTAGATAAATAAATAACTCGGCCCCGGTTTGTCGCTTTGTGATAACGCTGCCTGTGTCAATTTGTTTACCAAAATTACTAGGTATAGGAAATCACAGGACTAATGTGTGTTTACGAATTCATGTGCCTTTTATTAATGGCGTTACCTACGTTCTTGATCGTCGTAACCAGATATTTTCCAAGTTGATTTCACGTTCGAAAAAAATATACAGCACCAACAATATGACTTGGTAGGTATATAAGAACAGCCCACAACCCAATGAGTGTTATAGACAGAAAAATCGGTTAAATTGTCTTTTGTGTGATTTACTGTGCTGAGAAATACACTATCAGGCGCCAAACTTGGCGAAAATATCAAATCTTTCTTTTTGAGCAAAGTTCAAATAGTATTTTACCTTTTCCTCGCCGATCAATACTTTCACACACTTTATAACCACACAAGGCACAATTTTCTCCATTGTTCGCGACACCGAAACCACTACTCAATCAATTAAACACTCAAATAATAGTATGAAAACAAAACTTTCAAGGAACTCAAGCAAACAATAAACATAAACAAACCGCACATCGCACAAATGCAATGGAGTGAAGTTGGTTGAAGCGTATTGTCCTTGAAACCCGCATCGATCGGATCGATCCATCGCCAACTTCAGGCGCAAAGCCAGGCTTAAAGTTCCATACTGTTTAGTACGTCAGATTCTAAAATCTCGGTGTCGATTTGCCTATGTTAGAGGGAGAAAAAGCAGGGATTTGAAAGCCCCGTAAAAGCCCTTTAGTGGGAGCGAGATCGACAGATCGATCGAGTTCGAGACGAATTGGCCCGAAGCGACACGATGCGGCGCGGCGGCGCGAGCCGCGCCCTCGCGTATTGTTTACTTATTATTACCTATGAATTGTTTGACCTTGTGAACTTGTGGCATAGCAAAATGCGGCGTACTAATTTTTTGTTCGATGCAGCTAATTGGTTATTTGACAGGATGTCAAATGAGTTACTTTTAAAACGAAATTTTGTATGAAAATACTTGCTTGTGACGTCACATTTCAGAACACTCTTTTTATGTTTCATCTATTTAAAAATTGTAATAACTAGTAAATGATTAAAAGAAATACATTTTCCGAATCATTTTGTAATTTTTGTTTTAATCGAGCATCTCAAATAATTTATTATTGATAGTGTCAAATACCGTATTGCGAGTACTACTTTTTTGTTTGATGCATCTATGTAAATACGTGTATAGATTTGTCATAGAGCGTCTTGGGCATGCCGGACTTTTGGGCTTGTATGGAGGTACCGCCACTGGGTTTATTGGCCCTGAAGATTTTAACATATTTGTAGGTTTTGGTGGCATCTACTACAATACATGTTACTTTTTATGGAATCGCTCGGAAAAACCCACTAGCGTTAGTCACCCATCCATGCCCTATGTTGCTTAACCTTCGTGATCGTTTAAGATCACTCAGGCGGCCGGGGCTACGAGCGTTTCTTTGTGATACGGCACCCTAAATATGTTTCACGTGTCGCGACAAATCGCGCGACCGTGCGACCGCGACTCACGTGAAGCGCGCGTTGCAGACATTGCAGAAGCGCGGCGAGTTGTCGTGATGTCGTACGAAGTGCTGGTAGATCTGCCGGTGGCTGTACCCGACTTTGTCGCAGTGGCGGCAGTCGTAGCGGCTGGGAACAAAGCGAAAGATATCCTTTATTTATGGTACATAGTTACAATAGAAGAAGATATTATCGCCACATAGACAATGTACGGGCGGGCGTTGCCTGTGGGTTGCGTTAGCGCTGCGTCAACTGAGCGGCGACTCGTCCGTACTCGTCCACCGCTAGAGTCCGTATTCGTCCACCGCTGGAGCCCGTACTCGTCCATTGCTGGATATAGTCTTCCACAAGCCTCGCTACGTCTTTCTCTCCTTAGCTCCTTAGGTCACCCAGATGCTGTCCTTGTAGAAAGGTCCCACAAGGCTGGCCCAATAATACATCTGTTCAAAATCTATTGACGGAAGTCAGTAGAAAATGATCGAACTCTTCATTTTAGGACGAATTTTTCTTGAATATATTTTTTTTATCAAAATGTTCTTACCTGTAATGTAACGTTGTATGTGCTAGACGCTCCGACGCCTTTTGAAACCGCTGATTGCAGATTAGACACTTGTAACTCCCCCTTGTCTGTAATTTATTTACACTTAGATTAATATGGTAAATTGTATCGCATCACACTAATATTATAAAGGCGAAAGTTTGTGAGTGAGCGAGTGGGTATGTTTGTTACTTCTTCACGTCTAAACGGCTGGAGCTATTTTAATAAAATTTGGTATGGAATTAGCTGACACCCTGGATTAACACTGACGGTTTGGCCACGGGGATAGGCGGTGCGAACGGCGGTGCGGCGGGCGGGGCGACCATTCGCGCGGCACAGTTTGCCGGCCACGGGCACGCGCGTTTGCCGCCGCGACTAGTAGGGCAGGCGAAATGTCTTTATCTGAATATTGCTTAAAAAGTAATATGTTTTTTGTTCAATACATAATATTTGGAAGAGCGTAATCTACTCTATAGATTTGAATAGGAATCGAGGTATATTATGGAGAATTCCACATTTTTCCACCGAAACGTTTTTCGAGTCTACTAGAATTATTTTATTTATTTTATTTTATTAGGAAAACTTATAGCTATAAACACATACATATAAACTAAAATAAAGACAAAGAGCCAATAACAAGTTTTCACAGTTAGAAATATTATAGAAGAAAATGCCAGATACATAGGTAGGATACCATATTACACAATACAAAAATAAAAACAATAGAACACAATAGATAAATAGACACTAATACACAATTATCGTCTTAAATAAATTATGATACATGATTTCTAACGAACAATCGAAAATTAGTAAATCTAGACTCGCGCCAGCGAGTCCAGCCAAGTTCGGGAAAAAAGGAACTGGCGACGCAGCAGCCGTGTGTAATATTACAGGAATCACTTCGAGCTACTTTTGACCCCTTCACAACTCTACAACTATTTAACCTACGTATATGAAACTTGGCACATTTCTTAAAGTCCATTAGCTTCCCTAGAATCCAAAGTTTCATCAATGTTGCTCAAACAGTTATAGATATATTAATGTTTAAAAACCGGCATTTTTATGACTGACTGACTGACTGACTCACTTTAATTCAAAAACCTAACCCACTTCTAGATGAACTAGAAACTTGATATTTGGCATCAAGGTAGACTATTGGGCATATACAAAGGAAAAAAATCTAAAAACTGAAAATTATTGATATTAATACCCTCATAGTATTTAGTTCCAAATTCTGCCAATAGATGGCGCTTTTTAGTTCTATATCGCGGTATGGTTTGGTCTCAACCGATACTATATAATATCTGTAAACGACTGCTTATGCACGTTTCTCTGAAATGTAAATGAGTTTCTGAAAAGTCGTATTATTCGTAGCCGATTTCTAACTCATCGGTTATCGGTTCCGTGGCAATAAATACAGCGCCTAGGGATATGGTATCGAAACAAAAGTATCGATACTTTACTCATGAGTAGTATCGTATAAAAAGTACTCGATACCGGTATTGTACTTATATAAAAAGTATCTAGTTACTCAGGTATCGAGTACTTTTGGCACCCAGTGTAGTTTAAATAAAAAAGAAAAATATAAATGAATCAAGCTTCATTTCAACTCGCAGTTACATACAGATATTTAACAATTATTTTAAAACACTCTTCATACAATAATAAAATTCTTATAATCTGAAAAAGACAAAGAGGTAGCTTGAATGGTAGGTTGACTCTCTTTGTAAAATTCGTGTCACGATATGTAGATCAACCCATAAATAAAGCTCAAAAGGCTGAACTTCATGTGCGAATGCAGTCAGCTAACGTTTTTTTTGATAAGTTTAATGATGTTCAGGATGAGCTTGAATCAATCGTTAGTGATGACGATGGGAGTCAGTTGGAGTACAGGGAGTCTTTTGAAAAGTAATTTTATAGTTGCATGGCCACTGCACAATGTCTAATTGATGGCGAAGACGAAAGTCCTAAATTAAATTCCTCATCAAATGCAATTAGGGCCAATGTAAAATTACCGGACATAAAATTGCCTGCCTTCGATGGTTCTTACGATTCTTGGTTAGAGTTCAGGAATTCATACGAGTCGCACAGACCTTGATCCAATCCATAAATTTCATTATTTAAAATCATCGTTATCAGGAAGTGCCCTTCAGGTAATTAGTGCTTTGGAGTTCACCGCTTCTAATTACCAGCATGCATGGGAACTCCTAACGGCTAGGTTCCATAATCATCGCCTCCTAGTACATAATCACGTCAAGTCGTTGTTTACCATGCAATCAGCAAACAAAGGATCGCCCATTCAAACTAGAACAATTATTGATACCGTTTGCCGAAACCTGCGCGCACTAAAAACACTAAACGAACCGACCGATACGCGGGATACATTAATTATTCATCTCATGGTCTCAAAACTTGATTCTTCAAATAACGATCTGGGTTGGCGTGACATGGAAGAGCCGTATGCCCAGCAGTGAGCTCTGTTTAAGGACTGTATAGATAGATAGAACGATCTCAAATCAATTTCTGATTCAGTAGTGTCATTTTCAATTTGTTGGCTGATAAAGACAAGCTTGGTGCTAAGAACTGATGATTTTAGTATTAATTAGTCGCTCAACCTGTTTAAAATGTGCTAAATCTATCTGCAGGCGTTCATTTGTTTCTTCAATTAAGCCTAATTACTTAAGACATAAGAGTCACGCTCACGCATAATAAATTGCTAACTATACCTATTTCTAATGGGGACATTCCCTATTTCTGACGGGGACTTTCCCTTAATCTGACGGGAATTTTCCCTAATCGCAAAGCTTCTTGGGACTCCTAGTCCCATAGACAAGAGACAAGAGGGATGTTTGATTCAACGGAAAAAGTATCGATTACTGTGAAAAGTATCGATACCTACTTAGTATCGTATTAAATAGTATCGAGTACAAAAATACTTGGTATCGTAACCAAAGTATCGAGTATACTTAGGTATCGATACTTTTTGCGGATCCCTAACAGCGCCACCAAGTTATCTGTTCAGGTGGCCAAAATTGTAACTAACTAACTACTCGTAATAGTTAATCCTGTTCCCCATATTTTGTTTTATTTATTCACTTCTTATGATTTATAGATACATTTTCGTTCAAATTTTAAGACGAGTTAAAATAATCTCATTTTTCTAAGTAAATTTCTTAAATGTTATTACTAAATTCTCCACTAGCGCCGCTTTCAACTTAACAGATAAGATGGTGGCACTGTAACGATGTATTTATTAGTGATCAATACCAATAATCTCTGTACAAAAAGCAGTGATATCCCATCAAAAACATAAATGTGAATGATAGAAGAGCCAAGTTCGGTAGGTATTAAGAACAGACGTCGTTATCGACTTCGCCGACAAAAGAATTGAGATCTATATCGGTGCTGCCAAGTTCTCTGAAGAAAATAATGAAAATTTAGTTACAAGATCACTAGAGATGTAAATTGTTATTCAAGTTTAAGATTTGACTTGGCTAGTTTCCACGTACAGGCTAAATAATATTTATTTAAATAACTCTACTTCGTTTAGTCATACGGGGGTTAGTGTACTTTCTGTTGGTATTGTACTTGTGCTGTTAGGTTGATATAATACCTATGTGACTTTTCTGAAATTTGGTTTGTTGGTAAAAACTAGCAGTCAAATCTTGAGCTTGAATTACAATTTACATCTCAGTGATCTTGTAACTAAACTTTCATGATTTTCTTCAGAGAACTTGGCAGCTCCGATATAGATCTCAATTCTTTTGTCGGCGAAGTCGATAACGACGTCTGTTCTTAATACCTACCGAACTTGGCTCTTCTATCGTTCACATTTATGTTTTTGATGGGATTAATGTTACTCAGTCAATAATCTAAGGCCAGGAATTGATTGCTAGGAGTTACAAAAGTCCGAGGTAATACATTTACGTACGCTACTTATTCTGTCGCAGAACAAATCGGTATTGTATACACTACAATGTTGATTAAAAGACCGAGCGGCCCTCAAAAGGAAGGAATTTTGCCGATAATTAGAATAAACGCGGGGAACATATAAGATAGACTTACTACGGGAAGATAAACGTGAAGGGACTAAGATATTCAAATGAGCTAACAATACAGGAGTCAATGAAATTTTGGGCAATTTTCATCAAAATGCAATGTCAGAGATATTACGCCGAATATGTAGAGGGAGTAGGTGAAGTTTAACACAAAGTTGGTCATAGTCAAGCTTAGGGATTTTGAATTTAAATCTAAGGTAACGAGTGAACTTTCTTTGGATACTTTCAATTTTGTTTATATAAATATCGTAGCATGGATTCCACACTTGGGAAACATATTCAAGGTGGCTTCTGACAAAAGCACAGTACCTATATGATTTTAATTGATTTAATTTGCCGAAGGTTTTTGCAGGAGCGTATGACAAATCCAAGCGCTTTATAGGTTTTGTTGACAATAGAATCAATATGACGATCAAACATCAACTTGCTGTCCATAATCACCCCCAAATCTCGTAATTCGTTGCACTTATTGATAGAAATGTTTTTTAGTGAATAGATGGAATTAAATACATTTAGCTTACGACTGAAAGAGATAGAAAAGCATTTGGCCACATTAATGTCGAGTTTGTTAATGGAGCAGTATTGATCTAATCTAATGAGGTCTTCTTGCAGATGAGTTGAGTCAAGGGCATTATTAACTATTCTGAATATTTTCATATCATCTGCAAACAAGAGAACGTCGGAATATTTGAAACATGCGGAAATATCATAGATGAATATTATGAACAAAAGCGGTCCCAGCAGGGATCCTTGAGGAACTCCAGACGGAATATTCATCCAACAAGATGTGAATCCATTCAACACCACTGCCTGAGATCTGTTCGTGACATAAGATGAAAACCAACGAAAAAGATCGCCTCGTATACCAACAGCAAAAAGTTTTTTTTAATAGTAGATCATGGTTAATACGATCAAAAGCCTTACTATAGTCTGTATAAACGGCGTCAACTTGGTGACCATTATCCATGTTACGGGATATAAACCCATTAAATAAAATTAAGTTAGTATCAGTTGACCGTTGCTTTAAGAACCCGAGTTGCTGTGGACTAAATATATGCTTAAGAACGGGGTATACTTGGTCGTAGACAATACGTTCAAAAACTTTAGCAATAAGACATAATTTCGAAATTGGTCTATAATTATCGACCATATTTTTGGAGCCTTTCTTGTGGATTGGCGTAATAAATGCAGATTTCCACTTACATGGCACAATACCATTTGAAAGAGATCTTCTAAAAATTAAAGCCAAAGGCAAAGAGAGGCTTTCAGCACAGTTAACAAGAAACACTGCTGGCAAATGATCGGGGCCTGCCGACTTATTTAAATCTAATAATTTTAATAGCTTTTCGATTTTTGCAGTTCCCATTTCAATTGTTGCAATGTCGGCCACAACAGAAGTGGTTGGCTCTTGTAGATCGACAGGCCCAGCTGAAGTATCTTTCGGTAAAAATGTTGAATGAAAGTAGTCACTAAATAAGTTACAAATACCTTCTCCAGAATCAGATGTTGAGGCGGAGTATGACATCGAGGCTGGAAATGAAGAACCAGTGCGACTGGTTTTTATGAATGACCAGAAAAATCTGGGATTTGACCTGATTGAGGCCTCACCTCAACGAGATTAATGTAATTGGTAAAACACTTCTGCTCAAGCCGCTTGACCCGATCTCTAAGTAGTTCAAAGGTGTATACCTTTATCGGACAGATTACCGTAAGTTCTATACTTTTTGAAGTACTTGAACTTTTCTTTGATCGCTTTTATTAGCGGGCGATTGAACCGCCGAGGATAATTATTATTACTTTTAGTAATTCTGGGAACATACTTGTCACGCAGTCCGTAAATAATATTGTAGAATAAGTCGACTGCCTCTTCAACACTACCCTCACTAAGAGCGTCGGGCCAGTCATGGGCTGCAATCTCTTTATTAATGGAGAGGTAGTATGCGCGGTTAAAACAGAAAATAGTTCGCTTAAAAACTGGGAGGGGTTCAATTTCCGCAAATGAAACCGTTACGCATAGTGCTCTGTGATAGGGGTAGCTGGGTCCTCAACAACCAGCGGATCAGGGCAGGGAGTTACTGACACATAATTATTGGAAAATACCAAATCCAATATACGGCCATAAGCGTTAGTTATAGAATTGTATTGTTGCAAGTTACATAAATTAAAAGTGTCTACAAAGTAACAAGTATGATCACCGGATATATTCGCTGGTTGGAGACCGCAATCGGAGTCAGACCAGTCAATGCAACTCATATTTAAGTCACCAAGAATCAAAAATTTGTCCGCTTGGTTACCAGTTACTATAGACTCAACCCTATCGCATAGATTAATTAGTTGATCCGCAGAACATTTTCCCATGTTTTCCGAGCATAAATAAACTGTACAAATATTAAGTTTAAACGTAGTCTTATTGCGCACAGCCTTGTTACGCGTACAACGCAACGTTAAGGATACCCACATATCTTCAGCGGTCGACTGCCAATCCGGTACACATGCAGCTAATAAACATCGCTTGACAGCGATGCGAACATCGGCGTGAGAGAAGCATTCTAGAGAACTCGGGAGCCGAGTCCTCGGCGGGAAAAGTGTTAAGTTTAAGTGTCTACTTAATATCTTACTATTTTTTTTTTTATTATAGAACACTCACTTTATAAACAGTTACCAAACTGAATTATTTTATTTGAATTCGGCAAATAGTGCGATTACCTCTGTTGGGTTCGAGCTTGAGCAGTGGACTGTAGATAAATATTTAAAACGCACAGGGTCTGATTTGCCTCAATTTATTGCAAGTACATGAAAAATGAATTACAGCAAAATATGTCTGTCACCGTCTATACGAAAGGCACAATTAAAAAGTCAAGTCAACAGTGTTGCTACAGTTAGTGTTGCCAACATGTTGGGGGCCGCGAGAAGCGCTGCTGAAATGGCCAACATCTAATTTATACAATGATAGGCAAGTGCTTCAAACAAAATTTGATAATGTTAGGCTCGTAGGAAGTGCTCACACAGCTACAGAGCTAAATAATAATGAAACAATAGGAAGCTAAGCTAACCAAGATGTACACTTAAATACTGAAACAGTGGTACACTTAGATAGGCAAGATGTACATTTAACTACATGTAACTGTGGCCATAACTTAGAAATTTATATTAACTATTTTTATAACAGTTATGTACTCACATAATCATATTTATACAGTGAATGGCCAGATATGTATTTAAGTACTAACTTAATTAAACATATTAGTTTAAATGAAACATTGGTTTTATTTCCATTTTACCTACTTAACTACTATTATCTTTTACGCTCTTACAATTACTAAGTTACAAACTTTGTTTGTTGTTCTTGGCTTCATAATATAGGAATTTACACTAATTATGCATCTAATGATGGCCTACGAACAATAAAATTAGGAACTTAATAACTAAACTTAGGCACTGTTACCTATAAGTACCTTTAGGTTGTTATAATTGGGAACAAACATATCTTAGTAATAGAACGTACATGTTTCTTTCTATTTGGTGTCATAACCTCAAGTGCTCTAACCATTTTATCTTTACCAGGAAAAATGTTTGTAATGCGCGCCATTGGCCATGTTAGAGAAGGCATGTTATCTTCACGGAGTAGTACAAGGTCGCCTACTTTTACATTGTTACATTCATCTTTCCACTTGGGCCTAGACTGTAAAGTGTTAAGGTAATTCTTATGCCATGACTTCCAAAACGTTTGTACCATTTTGGAAGTTACGTTCCAGAGCCTGAGCCTTGTAATAGGTGTATCACTCAAGTCACGCTGCGGAAATGAAGCTAAAGCTCTTCCAGTTAAAAAATGGCCTGGAGTGAAGTAAGAGAAATCGTCACTATCGGAAGTTAAAGGTACCAGAGGCCGGGAATTTAGTACAGCCTCTATTTGGGCCAAGACTGTGCACATTTCTTCATAGGTGAGGACATTGGTGCCTATGGTACGCTTCAAGTGAAATTTTGTGCTTTTGACAGCGGCTTCCCAGAGGCCACCAAAGACGGGTGAATATTTCGGGATGAAATTAAAGCGAATGTTGGTCTTAAGGCCGTAGTCGTTCACCTGCCCTTGGTGGTCCTGAGAGGCAAGAAGTTTTTATAAATCAGCCAATTGGTTTTTTGCCCCATGGAATGTGCTAGCATTATCACTAAATACATCACTAGGGAGGCCTCTACGTGAGACAAAGCGCTTAAAGCAGGATATAAAATTAGCTGTGGTTAAGTCTGTGGCTAGTTCTAAATGAACTGCCTTTGTTGTGAAACACACATTACAGATCGCCGTATTCTGGATTGCTTTACAGTTATAGGTCCCGCGTAATCAATACCAACTCTCGAAAGGGTGGGCTTGTGTGACCCTTTGAACTGGCAAAGAACCCATAAGTTGTTTGGAGGCTTCCGCCGTTACTCTAAAACAGACCACGCACTTGTGAACAATTTTTTTTACATTTCTAAGACCATCGAGTAACCAATATCTTTCGTTTAACGAGGATAGCAATAGTTTGGGACCTGCATGCAACAGTCTTAAATGCTCACTATGAATGATCATACCTGTTATATGTGACAACTTAGGTAGTATTATTGGGTGCATTTGATTATAAGGGAGGTCGGAATTATGAAGCCTTCCGCCTACTCTTATTATTTCGTCCCTATCGAGAAAGGGATGTAATGTTTTTAAAGGTTCAGTCAAATTACCATTGTTCTTTAATGAATTAATTTCTTTAGCATAGTGAATATGCTGTTCATGCTTAATTATCAGCAATAATGAACTTTGTAACTCACAACTCATTAAAAACTTGGTTTGTGTTCTCTCACTCTGTACCTTTGTCTTACAATTTTTTATAAATCTCATGACATATGCTACTATTCTAGTCATTTTGTGAATATCTGAGTACCTCTGAAATAAGTCGCCATCATCGCGAGTCACAAGGAGAGAAGCAGGATCAGGGAGTGGTGGCTCACTTTCTGGAATAGCTGCATGTGCAGGCCTCACCTCTGGCAACGCCGTGGGTAATTCGTAGTTCTGGCTAAATATATACTCACGATTGTGTAAAAACACAGGGCCGGTCCACCAAGAAGTTTTGATAGCGAGGTCTTGTGGAGTTATACCTCGTGTGATGCAGTCGGCCGGGTTGTCTTGAGTATTTACATAGTGCCATGTCCAGCCACTTGTCAGATCTGAAATGACCTTGACCCTGTTTGCAACATAAGCATTCAGTTGTATCTGCTGAGCCCGAATCCATGCAAGGACAATTTGAGAGTCCGAAAAGAGGAAGACATTGTGCACACTCACCTTGATACTTATAGCTTGGTGTACCTTCACAATAAGCTTGGCAAGTAGTAGGGCAGCATTTAGTTCCAGGCGGGGAACGGATAGTAAATGGCTCAGCGGGTTAACTCTGGATTTTGAGCAAAGTAGATACATGCAAGCCTTACCTTCTTTGCAAATAACTCTTAAATATATGCAACAGCCATAGGCAGTGGAGCTGGAGGCATCAGCGAAACCAATAAGCTGTACTGCAATTGCATGTGCAGTAGGAATATGTCTTTGCAGTGAGATTGGGGTCATATTATCTAAGTTGTTAGTAAAAAGCAACCACTCGCGCCTTAAATCATCTGTCAAGGGAGAGTCCCAGTCAATCTTAGCGGACCACAGCTTCTGGATGAAACTTTTCGCCGTTATTATTATAGGAGTTACAAATCCTGGGGGATCATAAAATTTTGAAATATAACTCAGTACTTCACGTTCAGTGATTGGTCTCCAAAGGGTTCTGGGCATGTGACTATGAAGTTGTCATCTTTGACATTGAAATCGATGCCCAGAGTTTTCAAACAAACATTCTGCTTCTCTAAATCAATATTGTCAAAGTGCTGCTCATTTTCTGGGATGTCTTGCAGAATCTGAGGGACGTTTGAAGCCCATTTGTGAGTTAGAAAACGTCCTTTACTTAGCAATTTAATTAGCTGTGTTTTGGCTTCAATAATTTGATCTAAGTCATTGTCAGCATATAGGACGTCATCGACATACGCGCAGTTTTTCAAAATTAAAGAAGCTAAGGGTAGTTCTTCATTGTAAATAGAGGCGAGTTCATCCAGACACCCTTTCTGGATGTCACCACCATTTCAGTGTCGCGAGAAAGCTGGAGCTTTTAAGCCCGTATGTGACGGTGTCCAATTTAATACACTTAACTTCAGTGTTGGGACTCTCTCTCCACAGGATGTTCTGTAAAGAGGCATGTATAGGGTTAAGGTTTATGCATCTGAACATTTTTTTTATGTCCATAGTGAACATGAATTCACCGAAGCGAAAAAGCATGAGAATTCCGAATAAATCGCGTTGAACCGTGGGGCCATTTAGCAGGAGATCATTCAATGAAATTTTATTTGAACCTTTCATAGAAGCATCAAACACTGCCCTTAATTTTGTTGATTTGCTTTTCTCATTAAAAACCGCGTGGTGGGGGAGAAAATAAAGGGGATCATTGTTGAAATCGTACTCCTGAATGTCCACATAGTGACCATGCCCTAGGTCTATTATCTCATCAATAAATTTTTTGTATTGGTGGAACAATTTTTCATCTTTGTGCAACCTTTTTTCTAAGTTATGAAATCTCTTGAGAGCTAAGTTGAAAGAGTCACCTAGTTGTTCATTGACCTGCTCTAGAGGTACCTTCAGTGGTAAGTCTACCTGAAACTGCTCTTTGTCTAAAATGAAAGTGTTTTTAAAGATTTCCTGACAAAGCTCTGTCTCTGCAGCTTTTTCTGAGTAAATCTGAGGTACCTCCTCTGTTTTCCAAAACTGTTCTAAATTGCCCTTGATGTCTGAGTCACAGGCATGACAAAAGAGTGTTACCTGCTTTGTGTGATTGTGACATTGCCAACTGAGTACAGATCCACCGATTATATGGCCAAAGCGCGTGTTTATAACACACGGTACAGGCGCGGAGGCTGGCGCGCCATCCACTTGAAGCTGTGTCTGCCCCGGCAGGAGGACCTGGAAAAATACATCGCAGCCCATTAGCATGTCTATATCGCTCGGATTATTGTAATTTTTGTCTGCCAGCTGTATATTAGGTGGCAGAGTGAACTGCTTGAACTTTTGTTGTGGTAATTGGCATGTGATTTGTTGTACCACATTGCAGTTAACCATTAACTTGAAAGGAGAGGTAAGAGAGTGCACTTCTAGCGGGATAGAATACTTAACCTCACTATTGACATTTGTAATCCCGATGATGTTTAAGTTGCTCTCTTTAGGGGTTAGACCTAGCCTTTCCACAGTCTTTGCTGTGACAAATGAAACCTGAGAACCTGTATCTAGCAGGGCTTTGATATGCAGTGCTGTTCCATCGGACTGTGTCAATTTTACTACGGCCGTGGGCAGCAAGGTTTGATTGCTGCAATTATTTGTTAGCAAAGCCACTGGGGGTTCATTATTGTCCTCATGGAGGAGACTATTGTGTGCCTTTTTACAAGTCCTGCACCGGAAGTAAAATCTACACCTACCACTGTGTGCATTGAGGCAGGTTTGGCACAGTTTGTTTTTGTTGACTAAATCTTTTCTTTCCTTTGCTGTTGTTAATTTAAATTTTGGACATAAATATAATTTATGATTTAACTTACAGAATCCACACGACGGAGAAGGCCTGTCGGTTATCGAAGAGACATTGACAGCAGCCGACCTCAGTTTGCCATTGGACGGAGCGGCCTGCTGGTTTGAGGACCTCTGGAAATGACTACCGTCGACGCTCTCAAGTGCCAAAGCTCTTCTCTCCAGGAAGTCCAAAAGCTCCTGGAGCTTGGGCTCCGCCTTCAGGTCTCGGTCCATTTGGAACGTCTTCTCAGTTAACAAATCTAGTTTTCGGGAAAGAACACAAACCAATATAGGATCCCAACTGTCAACATTGGAATTGGTGTTTTTTAAAGCAGCTAAGTGCTGTTTAACCTTGGAGACAAAGTCTCGGAGACATTATGCAGAAGCTTTCACATCATCAATGTCTAGTAACTGGGTGATGTGATCATTCATAATAAGAGTGCTGTTGTCATACCTATCCTTTATTATTTTCATCGCCTGAGTATAGCTTTCGTTAGAAATGGGGAGGTTCTTTACCAATTCAAAGGGTTCACCTTTGAGGAAATTTCTTAGGTAATACAAGCGTTGAACATCGTCTAACGAGGGATTTTTATGTATTACAGACTCAAAAATGTTGATGAATTGCGTGTACTCACAATAGTTCCCTGTAAATGTCGTAATTTCGATATTGGGTAACCTAGTTTGTGCCAAAGGTGCCGACGCTTGATTCGAGGGATTTTTGTGCGAATGTTTCGATATCTCTTCGTTGATGCGTGCTAGGGTCTGATCGTATCTGTTTTCTTGTTCACCCACGTCCTCCGCGTCCTTTGGATCCAAACGTAAAACGGCGCACGTAGTATCCTCGTATTCTTTGTAACACGTTACGAGTCGGTCCCTCTTAGCTTGCAACACAAACAGATCGCACTGCCCAATCCCTTCGCCGGCAGCGAAATTATATAAACTGGTAAGGGAGGCCTTTAAGTAGCCCCTGGCACTAACAAGCTTACTGAGCTCTTGTTCAGCCATCGTGTTTTGTTTAGTATAATTTATCACGAAAATCTGAAAAAATATGGCTGACAAACTCCTTGCTTGATTCTATCTAACCACACAGAGTAACTTCCTAACCTCAAAATTATAATGCCCAAATACCATAAACAAAACACTGCGTTTCCGCTTCGGAATAGTTCGTCTACTCGCCACTAGATGGCTGCCCTTTCTTCGATGATACGGGTCGATTTCTGGCAACACCTCGTGAAATTGTGTTTTTCTTCTCACCACTAGATGTCACCCTCCGGATCGGTAAAACAGCGCACGTACGTGTAGTGTGTGTGTGACGTCACTGGGCCGGTGAGGTGGCGTACGATTAGGAAAAATGTCGGCTCAATCAGGAAAATGGCAGCAACTCCCTGTAGAAATGGGCCGATCGAATCGTTGACGATTTACTATTGTGTCCGCGGCTCGTTTATGCACTTTCTTCCAGGGCAGCTTCGAATCGCGCTGCTTGATGTAGCGGGAATCGTAGACGGGCAGCAGGATGGTATTTGCGGTCGTTTTGCTTAGCTTTATCGCCGCGACGCGTCGTTGTAGCACTTTCCCGGCAGCTTCGTATTGCGCTGCTTATTGTAGCGGGAGTCGTGGACGGCGCAGCAAGATGGCAAGCAGGTGTGTTCGTTGATGCACTTGTGGTTTCGCGACACGTCGTCGTTAAAGCACTATCCCGGCAACTTCGTATCGTTGGTGAAGCTGCTTGGTAGCGGGAGTCGTGGACGCACCGGAGGCAATCACTGGCGAGAATGGACCATGTTGGGTTAGAGCTTGAGCAGTGGACTGTAGATAAATATTTAAAACGCACAGGGTCTGATTTGCCTCAATTTATTGCAAGTACATGAAAAATGAATTACAGCAAAATATGTCTGTCACCGTCTATACGAAAGGCACAATTAAAAAGTCAAGTCAACAGTGTTGCTACAGTTAGTGTTGCCAACAACCTCATAAATAAGGCGATACAAAAAAACACCCTGTATAACTGGGGGGCGGTTTTATATTTATTAATACGACACTGTATTTCAGTGCGGCGGTGATATTAATTAATTACCTATGATAGGTGCGAGTTATAATAGGCCAAATACGTACGCGTGAACTATACAAATAGTAGCCACGAGAAGACGCGAGAAAAAATAAAGCTATGGAATAGCAGTCTACTCGCGGCGTACTATGCGGTTATAATGTGAAACGATTGGGATTGAACTCTGTTCTGGAGATATGCCGTGTTGCGACAGAACAGAAAAAGACACGGTGAAATCCAGAACAGATGCGAATTTAATGTAATGAGCGTAATGAAGATATGAACTACGTAACCAACGAGAGCGAGTGAAGCGAGGTGGGATTTCAATAAATCCCGGTCGTGCGGCTCGAAGAAGCAAAATATGGTTTGGCGAGAGCGGCAATTGGGTGGGCTGTATATGCGACCAAATTGGTAACACCAGGAAGGTGCTCGTTGGAAAGCCCGGAGGGACGTACCTTGGTTTAACGCCCCGCGGACGACGAAGGACGATCGCGGCAGCGTAGGTGGGCGCCGGATGGTCCTGGCCTCTGGTAGTCCAAAAGGGTGGTGCACAGGGTAGTATATCTTAGATAAATGCGGCGGAAAAACAGAATGCGACATTCGTGTTCAATCACAATAAAACGTCTGTCTTGAATTTTAAAAACATGTCATGATTGTCACTGTCACTTCAAATTTAGTTGATTTTCGGCCAGGAGTCCAGCGTAAGTGCTGGCTGGATAGACCCGCGGAATCCACTAAGGGAGAAACCAAGGTTTGCATCCACTCCTAAGCCTCCACGAGCCCCTCTCAATGTTTACCTACCATATGATCGCAACCAACAGCCCGTGCCAGTTACCGCGCAGGCGTAAACACTACTGACTGTAATGGATTTTTCATTTGTCTTGTGTTGAGTTATTAATTTAACGGGAGCGTTAGACAAAATTGCCAGCACTGACTCAGAATTTAATAGTAATTTTAATTGTTCTGCAGGGGAGTTGTTTATAGATGGAAATGACTTTCTGTCCAATAAAGCATCAGCAACAAAGTGCTATAAAGTGTAACAACACCAACAACATAATATGAGGGTTTAATGTACTTATTCTGATTTTCTTCAATTTTTTGCTTTTTGACTGGGCAATCTCTTGAAATTGCTGCATGAGTCCCTTTACAATGACAGCATTGAGGGTTCGCGGTATTTGGGCAGTCTTTGTAGTTATGATCCAGGCTGCAGATAGAGCAGCGCTCCGAATTTTTGCAGAATTTTGCTATATGACCATACCTCAAACATTTCAAGCATTGCTTGACAGCGGGGATGTAGGGCCTCACTTCAAAACGCCAACGGTAATATTGGGCACGAAAAGGTAATACTGACCGATTTAGTGGGAGTAAAGATGTCACCATTTCGTTTCATGAAACGACGCACAGCTACGATATTTTTTCCACTGCTCATTGATTGAAAAATTTCCTTGTTGGACATGTTAACTGGCACGTGTTGGATGACACCTACTGTCTCAGTCGCGGCAGCGGGTATTGAAGCTTTCAATTTATATGAATCCAGGAATTTTTTATTCATCAATGCAGCATTGGCCAAGCCAGGTCTCTCCAAAATTACCCCTACTTTATACTTATTCACCCTTCAAAGCTGTTTCACTCCTTTATTGTTTCTTTTCAGATGGTTGCCAAAGCTCATGAGATCACGATCACCTAATGGTAATCCGTCAGAGCCCTCCAAGAAGACAATATATTCAAAATTTCCGCCATCCTCCGGATAAAGTCGCCTGTAATCGGCAACCTTATATACTACATACCTCTCTTTATCATCCATTGAAATCTCAGAGTCTGAACCACTGTTGGGTTTCACTTCCACATCATCATTTTTCTTCCGCCTTTTCTTACCAGACATCTTGACGTCCTGATATTATTATGAAGACCACAGACCTTCTGTCTAAGCCTGGCACCAGGCTCATCGCAAGCGCTACAACGTTCGTGTTGCTACATTATGTAACGCAGGCGCTTTACTTGTTTTTATAGATTACCTTGTTTATTGTAATAAAAAAACTCTCTCGCCACGAAAGGCACCAATATTCGTTCCTGTACATATTTTCGTTATTTAAACTAAATTAAAAGGATTTGCAAGCTTACCACGGGTTTATCATTGGCACCAAAGTGTCCGCGAAGACATTTTATGGTGGCCCATGAGGGGAACGAAGAAAACCGAAGAAAATCACAAAAATCAATTCGTCGAAAGTTGCGTAACCAGCGTGCTCGAGTACATCAAAAGTTCATCGTGACCTGGTTCCGGCATCAAGGCTAAGGTGGATTCAAGACTGTCTGGACATCCTGAGCAGATCGTGCTGTGCAGCAGCAAAAGCAGTACATCGTTCAGCCCAGTCCAACTAAAAGATAAGTGCCCTCCTTTGTCCTTACAAAATTACCTAATTCCTACATACCTAAATTCCGATCAAAATCGCCTCTAAAAACAAAAGTGATTGTGTTAATGGTAAATCTTAGTTTGCAAACCTAATAAAGAAATTAATCAAAATAAAATTGAGCTTAAATAAATCTAGAATAGCCGATTACAAAGACTTCAAAATACCTACTAGTTACCTACTTCAGTCGAACAACTAATTGTTTTCCTAAATCATACAAACTAAATTTCCATTGCAATCTGAATAGGATTGTATAGCAAAAAATAGTCTAGTTATTGCCCGACTAAAATATATACATTTCCGTATCTCACGATAGATTTGCCGACCATTTCAGGATTGTGGCTGCGACCTGCACGCCGCGCATCTAAATTCCTAGCTGTCAGCGAGATTGGCTGTGCAGGCGCGGCCGGCCTGGTTCCGATCGAGCGAACTTCACCTTGACGAGGAGCGTGAGCAAACTTAAATTTCCTACCTACTTTAATTATTTACAATCTAAAGCTCGTTTGTTATTTCGTTCTTCACTGATTGTTTTGCAAGATGCCTGATAAGGCTGCTACTACTAGTGACGCTAGTGGTGAGGTTACTCTAAAGGAGTTTTTAATCAAGCGTAGCTCAATAAAAGGGCAAATTACTAAATTCAAAAAATATTTAAGCCAACTAAAGGTGCAAAGAGAGCTTTCTAGTTTAAAATTGGCTGAACTTAGCTTAAAAATTTCGAGGTTTGAGAGCTTATCAACTAAATTCGATGATTTACAATCTGAAATTGAAGTTTTAAATTCTGAAAAAATTGATTCGGAGCTTGGTGAACGTGACAAAATTGAAAATGAATTAATTAATTGCATTGCTTTGGCGAAGGAACTTCTTGGAGTTCATTCTGAACAATCCAGGGACCAGTCAATTTGTCATCACGATCAACAAGATCCTGGGTTCAAGCTGCCCCAAATTCAAATATCAAAATTTGACGGATCATATTTTCGGTGGCTAGAATTTCGCGACACTTTTGAGAATTTAATTCACAAAAACGACCGCATCTCTCCCATTCATCACTATTTAATCTCTTATCTAGAGGGTGATGCGGCTAGGCTCATTTCAAACCTAGAAGTGTCAACAAAAAAATATGCGGAAGCCTGGAAAATAATTTATGATCGTTATAACAACAAAAGATCATTGATCAATCATCATCTCAAATCTTTATTCAATGTTCAACCGATCATCAAAGAATCGGATAGGTCACTGAGATTTCTAGTGGATCACGTAACCAAAAATTTGCGTGCCTTATCGAGCCTGGATCAGCCGACAGACAAATGGGATATTTTGCTAATTTACATGCTTTCCAACAAACTGGACTCTCAGACCTTAACTAAATGGGAATGAGACGTCCCAACGTTACAACAATTTAATAAATTTTTGATTGATCGAGCTGATGTTTTAGAAGCGCTGGCTCGTAGTAAGGTTGACAGTAGCTCGTCCAAAGGTTTTCCCTCAGTGGCCCGTCCACCGATGCCCTGCAACAATTATAGCAACAATAATTACAAAATGAATAATCAAAATTACAACAATAAAAGTCAAAATCAACAAGGCCGTGGATCCTATACAAAATCTTTCGCGGCTACAAATCAAAATACGGGCACTTACCTGTGTATAATCTGTAACGAAAATCATAAAATATATGAATGTTCAGCTTTCAAGTCAAAGAGCGTGGAGGAGAGACTGGCTGAAGTTTCTAAGTACAAATTATGCCCAAACTGTTTGCGCCAAGGTCACCCAGTGACAGAATGTCGCATGGGTCCCTGCCGGGAGTGTCAACAACGACATAATAGTCTCCTCCATGCTCCGTCGACAGATATTAAAACTAACATGATGGTAAGTGAACCTGAATTTGTGGTAAACCACTCAAATCAAAATCAAAATCAAATTCTGTTATCTACAGTACTATTGGAAGTTTCGAATCCCGTTACTAATAAAACCGAAAGAGTACGCGCTCTTCTCGATTGTGGCAGCCAGTCCTCCTTTATTAGTAAAGCTCTAAAAGACAAACTAAATCTAAAATCAATACCTACTGACGCTATAAAGGTCATAGGAATTGGAAACTCTTGCTCAAACAGTGTAAGCGAAACCTGTAATGCAAAACTAAAATCAGTAAATGGCTCATATACATTGATGCTATCATGCTTTGTACTAAATAACATAACTAGCGAAATAACTAAAGTGCCAATAAATATAAAAGAATTAAACTTACCAAAAAACTTACCTCTGGCTGATCCAACATTTCATCACCCGGCTTCCATCGATGTCCTAATAGGGGCTGACGTTTTCTGGGATATCCTAGAAAATGAACAATGCTCTCTCGGTAATAGGTACCCCACTTTGAGAAGCTCTAAATTTGGGTGGTTAATTTCGGGACCAGTGCCAAACAGCAACAATAAATCAAACAAAATTTACAGCAATCATGTTTTAATTAGCTCGCAACAAAATTAAATTGACGAAACCGTCAAAAAATTCTGGGAACTCGAGGAGCTTCCTAAAAAGCCCATTCTCAGTCAAAACGAAAAAATCTGCGAAGAGCATTTCCTAAAAAATACTTCTCGCCAAGATAACGGTAGGTTTTGTGTTAGACTACCTAAGAAAGATGCTCCTGATTGTTTAGGTGATACCTACAATCAAGCTAAAAGGAGATTTTTAAATCTAGAAAAGAAATTCAAAAGAAACCCGAGTCTAAGGGCCGACTATGCAAACTTTATTAGTGAATATTCTGAATTAAATCATCTGTCAGATTCTAAAGTCACAAAACCAGAAAATTCATATTTTCTATGCCATCACGCAGTCTACAAAGACACCAGCGAGTCCACCAAGTTGAGGGTGGTGTTTGATGGTTCTGCTCCTTCAACCTCCGGTTTCTCACTAAATGACATCTTGCGAACTGGGCCAAACGTGCAGGACTCTCTTTTCTCCATCTTGATAAGAAGTAGGCAGTACAAATTCATTCTTTGTGGAGATATAGAGAAAATGTATCGCCAAGTGAAAGTGCACGATGATGATCGCAACCTGCAACTTATATTATGGAGAGAAGACGAGTCCAAGCCCATAAAAACGCTAAAGCTAAATACTTTAACCTACGGCACTGCCTCTGCAAGTTACTTAAGCACGCGTTGCCTCTGGCAGCTGGGGGAGGAGCAGGAAGATGCGCTTATAAAAACAATAATCCAACATGATTTTTACGTAGACGACCTTATAACGGGTAATGATGACGAAACTCAACTTCTTTATGTACAAAAGTCTGTCACGGAAGCTTTAAAGACCGGGTGTTTCAATTTGAGAAAATTCAAAAGTAATTCTAAATCCATTTATGAAAATGCCTCACACAATCATCTTAATATTAGTGAATCGACAAGCACCCTGGGGCTTGGTTGGGATCCGTTGAGTGACAGTCTTAATTTTCCTCTAAAGGAATTCAATAGTAATGAAAAAATAACAAAACGATATATTCTATCAAATTCATTCAAAATATTTGATCCCCTTGGACTTATGAGTCCATTCATAATTCAACCAAAAATTATGCTTCAAAATTTATGGAAGGAAAGGCTTGATTGGGATCAACCTGTTCCTCAAAAAATCTTTCAAGAATGGAATAGATTTGCAAAAAACTTAAGCTTCTTAAAAGACTTTCAAGTGCCTAGATGGGTTCTTTGTGATTTCCCTAAAGAAATCGAGTTACACTCTTTTAGTGACGCTTCACAGGTCGCTTATGGAGCATGTATTTATATGAGAACAATAGACAATTCAAATAAGGTGTCGGTTAAATTGCTATGCTCTAAATCGAAGGTTGCACCATTGAAACCCACCACGATGCCTCGTTTAGAGCTTTGTGCTGCCTTATTAGCAGCCAGACTCTCAAAAAACGTACTTGAGTCACTACGTTACAAACCTACACGAGTCATTCATTGGTGCGACTCAAGCATAGTGATTGGATGGATTAATAGTGACGTCACCAAACTGAAGTCCTTTGTTGCTAATCGAATTCTTGAAATCCATGAACTGACATCAGCAGAATCATGGCGCTACGTTCCGACCGCAGCGAATCCAGCTGACCTGATATCTAGAGGTGTTGATGCAAGGCTTCTGGTGTCAACGCAAATATGGTGGAGTGGTCCTGAATTTCTGGCTGAAAAAGAAACAAAATGGCCTATTCTAAATAAAAATAATACAAAAAGTAATAATGAATTATACTTACCGGAAGTGAAGTCGAATCCTGTAGTCATCTCTGCACCTGTAATAAATATAGAAAATTATTCAAAACTAAATAAATTAATAAGAACAGTTGCATATGTCAAAAGATTCATACAAAATATAAAAAATCCTAAAAATAAACTAATAAGTAACTTGACACTCGAGGAGTTGGATGATTCTTTCACATTTTTGTGCATCAATGCTCAAATGGAGTCATTTAGTGTCGAATATGAGTTATTGCTAAAGAATAAAGAAATTAGTCCAAGATCTAAAATTTTATCTTTATCTCCATTTCTGGATGATAAGAAGCTTTTAGGAGTCGGCGGTCGAATTGACGCTGCTGAGTGTGCATATGAAGTGAAACATCCAATTCTTCTACATGCTAAACATCATCTAACAAAGCTCTATTTTGAAAGGGAACACTTACGAAAAATGCACGCTGGTCCTCAGTTGTTGCTGGCATCCGTTAGGGAGGTGATTTGGCCTGTTGGCGGCAGACACTTAGCAAGACGGTCAGCCAATAAATGCGTAGTGTGTCGGCGTGTTCGTGGTAAAACTCTCACACCAAAAATGGGAAATTTACCATGCCAAAGAGTAACCCCTGGCTTCCCTTTCTCTACAGTTGGTGTGGATTTCGCAGGCCCATTTTACATACTAAATCGCAAGGGCCGTGGAAGTAGATTGATTAAATGCTATTTATATTTGTTTATATGCTTGCGTTACAAGTGTGTTCATTTGGAAATCGTCAGTGACCTATCGAGTAACGCATTTTTGATGACGCTTCGCCGGTTTATTGCGCGTAGAGGTAAACCGAAAGAAATATACTGCGATAACGGTCGCAATTTTGTTGCGGCATCTAAAGAAATTAGAGATTTTATTAAAAACCAAAAGGAGCCTATTAATCATTTTGCAAACGAAGAACAAATCAAATTTCACTTTTCTCCAGCTTACGCTCCTCATTTTGGTGGAATCTGGGAGGCCGGAGTAAAATCCGCTAAATTTCATTTAAAACGTCGGAAAAAATAATTTAACGTTTGAGGAAATCACAACACTATTTGCTCAAATAGAGGCGATTTTGAATAGCCGCCCCTTGTGTCCCCTCTCTTCCTCTCCCACCTACCTCCTCCCCCTCTCTCCAGGGCACTTTATCATTGGAAGGCCATTGACTGCCCTGTCTGGACCTGACCTACAAAACGTCAAAGAACATAATCTGCGAAGATACGAGCGCGTAGAAAAAATCCGCCAGCACTTTTGGAGAAGATGGCAGCGTGAATACGTGCTTGAATTGCAGCAGAGAACCAAGTGGAAGACCAACACTACAAGACTGAATAATGGTGACTTGGTTCTCCTCCAAGAAGATAACGCTCCTCCGCTGAGCTGGCGACTGGGTCGTGTAGCTCGCCTGTTCCCGGGACCGGATGGGATCTCACGTGTGGCTGACGTCAATACTATACGAGGATGTGTGCGACGGCCACTGGTTCGGCTCTGCCCTCTACCGACGGCAGAAGAGTTCTCCGGTTGAAAGTTATCTTTCAACGAGGCGGGAAGATGTCTAAGCCTGGCACCAGGCTCATCGCAAGCGCTACAACGTTCGTGTTGCTACATTATGTAACGCAGGCGCTTTACTTGTTTTTATAGATTACCCTGTTTATTGTAATAAAAAAACTCTCTCGCCACGAAAGGCACCAATATTCGTTCCTGTACATATTTTCGTTATTTAAACTAAATTAAAAGGATTTGCAAGCTTACCACGGGTTTATCATTGGCACCAAAGTGTCCGCGAAGACACCTTCTATACACTATTTATGTTTAATTTACGGTTAATAAAGATTTAATTAAAATATTATTTTTTTAAATTTTAATTTGAAAATTGCCGCCGCTCTTTTCCACAGTTCCCGCGCTTTTTTTCTGTCAAGTTTGTTGTGGAGATGGCAAGTATCTTCTTTTTTTTTATTTTTGCCCGAAGCAGTCCCACAGAACACCTAAAAGATCGTTTCACCTGTTTGGTGTGATGTAGTTCCACGGTAAGATCCTTAATAATATGACAATAAAAGCCAAAATCAATTAACTCGTGGGACTTCTTTCGTGAAACGAACTCTTTTACATGACAGTTGTTTTTTTTTTGTTTTGCAAGAACAATCCATGGCGTTCCGTTTCTGTTTGTAAATTATTATTATTTTCTTATTTTCTTCCCCCTACTTTAAAAAAATATTTGAATAACTGTAAAAAGAGCCACTTGCGAAATATTAAAGTTTGGAAAATATAACCCCAAAACATTCTTTTAATAGGGCGGTACACCATTTGCCGTTGTCCTTTGAGGGTGGATGTTTGGTTGTGAAGTCTTAAATGATATTTTGTTTTTTTTCTCCTTTTCTTTCCATGGATTATTTATTGCACAATCCCTGGTCTAAGCCTGTGGCGTTCGTTTGATCCTTAGTTTAATAGAAACATTGTAAAATGTGGATAGCAGAGCTGGATGTACAATTGAATATTCTGTTAAACGTTTAAGTTATGTGTTCAAAATACTTTGTACCTCTGTTTGTTATCCCTAATAAAGAAAATAAAATCTATATAAATATAATTCAAAGTCCTGACTGACTCACTCATCAACGCCCAGCCCAAGCCGTTGGACCTAGGTAGCTGAAATTTTGCACAGAGGGTCTATTTAAAATGTAAGCAAGGAATATGACCGGATTTTTTTAAATTCAACCCCTAAGTGGGCGAAAAGGGTTGCCAAAATTTGTATGGGAGGTATAAAGAATGTTGTTTAATTTTCACACCGTTGATTGAACACGCGTTTCGCCGTTTTTCTAAATTTAAACTAAATTTAAGGGAGTGAATGGGGTTGCAAAATTTTGAACTAATGTCCACGCGGACGGAGTCCGTGAAAGCTAAAATAGAAATATAGACGCTCACCTCACTATGCAAAACTTTGTGTTTCTGTAGCCACTGCTCAGTTGGCAAAACAAGCGCGCACGATTCACACTTGAATCGGGCGCACCGGTACTGCAGAGTACCACGCAATTTCGCCATGTAAGAGAGAACTTCGGCTGTGTCGACTCTCTTCACCGTGTAGATTGGCTGGATTGGACGAAGAAAAGAATAAAATCAGAAATTTATTTCAACGTAAAGAATTTACATTCTGCTTGTTGAATGTCAATGTACATAAAATTATCATGTTAGCGGCTGCCTTAGAGCCGAATGTAGTGGAGAAAAAGGCAGCAAAAAAACTCTACTCTGACCATCTTTTCTCAAGTCATCTTAAATCTAATACAGAGTTTGGTAGGTACGAATGTCCATCTACTTAAGTCTAAAATAAATAAATACATCGAATTTAAGACTCACAATTGTTTAAATTGATAAATGAATATGTAGCCCCAGCTGCCTGAGTGATCTTAAGCGATCACGAAGGTTAAGCAACATAGGGCGCGTTCAGTACATGGTTGGGTGACCATCTATGATTAACACTAGTGGCATTTTTCCCAGCGGTACGGTGCTTCGCAAGGCACGTTAAGCAGTTGGTGCTGGTTGCCGTCGATAGATGGGAGTCGTTATTAGCCAAGTAGATGTAGATGTAGACAAGTAGGGCTTAGGATGGCTTGAAAACTTCTGACAGTAAGACCAGCCTCTAGTCTTACAAGCCTCCACCGATCCGGACTTGGCCCCCGTGGTGGAGTATGGCCTATAACTTACTGAGGGAGTCAATAGGGAATGGATGAAAATATCAGAAGTGCTTGATATTTTTTTCGGTGATAGGAATAACCTTCCTTAACGCGAGAAAAAAGTTTAAATTTTTTTGGCTTCGTAGTTAATTTTTAAATAATCTTAATATTTTTCCATTCGTAGTTCTGGGCTCAGTACGGCTTAACAGACATATTCCTTGGTCCGCTACGTATTAAAAAAAAATCTGTGGTGACATTGACAGCTTTTCAAGGTGGATTTTTTTTCATACGTAGCGGACTAAGGAATATGTCTGCTTTTTTCCCGCGTTAAGGAAAGTTATTCCTATCACCAAAAAAAATATCAAGCACTTCTGATATTTTCATCCATTCCCTATTCTATCTCTGTTAGTGCTGTGACGTTTTGAAGTCGGTTTTTCTTGTTTTTTTTAAATAGGTGTTTCGCGATTTTTTGTGAACATCACTAAGACTCCACCAAATTATGTAATCCGAAAGAATTTTTTACATTGAAATTTCTGATTTCTTACCTCTGTCGGCGCATAAGCCTCCGCCTCAGATGCAGTGTCCGTTTCAGAGTCATCATCATTATCGATCCACTTCGATTTGCTCTCGGTGTTTGAGTCGTTATTGGTGACCTTAAACAGAAAACATACATAGTTAATATGCCTTATTACTTATTTATGTATTTAAGTTTGTAAGCACAAATCTCTAGATGACTAAATACCTTACATACCTTCAGTTTGTCATCCTGTGGTACCAGCGACGGTTCTGACTGTGTCTCCGTGGTAACAACTATGTCTGAGTCCTCCGTGTCCACTTTCACTTCCATTTGCACATCTGGCACTTCTGTATCTGTGAGAAATATTTGTTGTTCGTTCTCCGTGACACATTCTATGAATTCTTGTGACTCTGGCATCCATTCAACGAAACGTACTGTTGTTTCATCTGCACAAGCCATACTTGTAACATCATCCACGGTCTCAGCTTCATCACCAGAGCCTAGACTTTCCTGTTTCACTTCCACTAAGTCGCTGTCAATGTCGCTACATAGGTAGTCTCTACCTACGTAGAGAATATCTTTCGGAGATAAGTCAGTTTGAATCAGAGTCGAAAGGCACTGGATTTTTGAAATCTGTAAGAGTAATAAAAGAGTTTATTTGTATTGTTATAAAGTTGAAGATTTAGAAAAATAGTTTTCATCAAAATGGTCTAAATTAAATGGTCACCACCATCTGCACTGGTGTGCAAGAGAGCCCGGAGGAAACAAGTCCATAATGACCCGACCCCAGACACTTCTTTTATAAGTCCTACATGTAATAGGGCCTGTTCACTTGAATCTGACTTATTAGTCAAACATTTTTTAAATATCAAACCCTTGGGCACTGCTTCAATCGTCCATAACGGATGCAAAGGCCTATGTTGACAAACTGCCATCAGCTTCTGTGCCATTGTCAGATTGTTCAATTTTTGGATTCGGGAGCTGGCCTCCACTGAAGGCAACTTCAGTGTTGTTATCTTAGCTTCACTGCCTAAACTTCACCATTTTGGGATGTTCACAGTTATGATAGGATCGTAATCAAAGCTGTTATGACATACAAAATTTTTGTTTGTCCATGTACCAGAGGAGCAGAGCTGTTAACAGTAAATTAATAAATTGTAAGTCCAGAGGAATCAATGAATCAATCAGCCTGTGCTCATCCACTGCAATTTCAAAATTGTATGACTCGCAAAACTAAACATTTTAATGATTTTTATATGAGATACACAGAAGTCAACATAGAGGTTTACGGAAACAGGTTAGAATATGTGAAAGACTATGTTTATCTAGGACAAATTATATCCAACGAAGACTCTATGTCCAAAGAAATAAATAAAAGGATAGCCTGTGGATGGAAAAAATACTGGTCCCTAAAAGAAATAATGAAGAACAGAGATTTAAGCATGTATATCAAGAGAAAGACCTTCAACACCTGCATTCTCCCATGCATGACATACGGCTGTGAATCATGGGCGCTAACAGACAAGCAAAGAGAAAAACTAGCTAGTACACAAAGAGCAATGGAAAGGAGCATGCTGGGAATCAGACTTAGCAATAAAATCAGAAATTCAGAAATAAGAAAGAAAACTAAAGTAACAGACATAATTACTCGCATAGAACACTTGAAATGGGGTTGGACAGAACATATGCTACGTTGCAAAATAAACAAATGGAGTAAACAAGTCACCTTATGGTATCCAAGAGAAGACACCAGAAGGAAGGGTTGTCCGAAAATAAGAT
This sequence comes from Yponomeuta plumbellus, assembly GCA_947310845.1. NCBI lineage: Eukaryota > Metazoa > Arthropoda > Insecta > Lepidoptera > Yponomeutidae > Yponomeuta > Yponomeuta plumbellus. The sequence goes on along the minus strand of OX371220.1, from coordinate 6,122,720 downwards.
GGAAAGACGATATCCGCCTAACCTTGGGACCATACTGGACCAGACTAGCTGAGGACAGAGCTCAGTGGAGAGAGCTGGAGGAGGCCTATGCCAAAAGGCACGCCAAGTTGCGAGACATACTATGAATTTATCAAAACTTGTGCAAAACTTTGAATTGTGATTCTTGAAGCAATTTCGGAATAAAAGGGCTTATTATTATTATTATATGAGATAAGTCCCGATTAGACCCATTTAATATTTAACCATCCACTTCAAGACATAGGCCTTCAACTATGCAAACAATGTTTTTCTGTCTTCCCCTATCCTAATCTGACCAATCCCATTAGTCTGCCTCAGATCATCTGTCCTAATTAGGTGGTGTGTATGTGTATCCTACACTTGCCAGTTTCTGGTCTGTCCTCTAGAACTATGGTGAACCAATGGCTTCTTTGGCTGCTGATGAGATTAGCCAATGCCAGATAGTTTAACTTGTTAATAGGGGTCACAGCAAAAACAAATGATTTTTCAGATATCTACTACAGTATGTAAAAGGTGTCCCAAAAATAACACAAGATTTGAATTCAATAGAAAAGAAACTTTTTAGTCTTTTGATTGTAATTTTTTTATTAAAATTCAAAATCCAAATATTTTATTCATAGTACAGACAAACTGTTTACTTTATAAAGAAATAGATTACATGGAGAAGAACTAACAAAGAAACTCTACACACTTCACGGCAAAGCCGTGGTGACCATTGCTCACTGTGTTAATTACACAAAATTACAATCAAAAGGCTAAAAAAAGTGTTTTCTATTTAATTCAAATATTGCGTTAGTTTTGGGAGAACCTTTAGTAGATACACAGTACCTTTTAGTACATACACAACCAGTATTACCCACATTATAGCTAGCATGCTTCAGCATGGTCTTAACTCTCAAGGCTCGGAGCTTGAACTTGACGATTCCACGCAGGGTGGCGCGGCATTCGAAGCAAATCATGTCGTTCTTCGTTACCTGAAAGAAATTATGGTGCTTAGATATTAAATGTCAATTTAGTCGATGAGGTAATCAAAAATTGAATTGAATTGAGATACCTACAACATATTCATCTACGGCGGGTATCAGTAACTACTTTTACGGGTTTGAAATAAATGTAGCAGGTAGGAAGAGAAAGGTATTTACTTACTGGGAGATTTTTGCACGCGTCAAAATAGTTTGGCATGGTCCGGATAGCCTGCAGGCTGCGACCAGCTGCTGCACACGTATCACATCTGTGATGCAGTATGGAATTTTGCATGTTTACATGCACCGATTTTGTTTTTTAACCGAATTCAACACAAGAACTTCGGAAATTATTCAAGAAAATAAGCATCAGGAGGTCGAAACTTCATTTCATACAAAAAAATTTTTGTATGCAATTTATTCCCTTTCTTAGCCAACATTGTAAAGAAAATGCTAAAGTTGCCAGTAATTAAATACATTAAAACATGGGAACTTTTTGAGTAAGGCTTAGAATGAGCCGTTTTCAGAAGACCTAAAAAAAAAAATATTACGGCTGTCAAAGGAATGCAATTTTGGACCTCAGCCCAATAGCCATGTGTGATACATCATAAAATAGGTCTCAGCGAGCTGAACAAAAGTTACTATGACGCCAACAGCCAAATGTTTTTCCTTTCGCAGTTATATTGTATTGAAAAAAAAGTAACATTTTCAATAAAATATAACTCCGAAACGACAAACATTTGGCTGTTGCTGAAAGCCGTAATATTTTTTTTTTTTTTAGTTCTTCTGAAAACCGTCATTGTTTTCTTATGTAGCCACTACTACTAATTTTATCAGCAATATATCACATAGCTTTCTAATCTACAATGTCATTAATGTGACCAAAAATAAGCATAATTTTTCAATAACTTTCCTGAGCAAAATACAAAAAGTAGTTTTGTTGTATTTTATATAGTAACACTGACCTTCGAAGTTCAATCAAAATGTCTGCCCATTGTTGGTTATTTGTTTCTATTTGTTGTGCTGCTAAGGCAGCGTTGCAAAACCTACCGATTTTTCGGTAGATCTCCCGATATTAGCCCTCGTTTACCGAAATACCGATTACGAAGGCATGTCTACCGATTTTTTAGTTTGCCGCTGGTTTTTACGAGAAAAAAAACTAAATACTTTATTATTTGTAGCAACACTACACTATTTTACTCTATGAACATGCTATGAACCCTGCCCATAGTCCATCTCAATCACACTTATTAACGAAATTATTAAGCTATCCTTTTCTCGCGCATATTCTGATCTTATCGTCTCGCTCGATGCCAAGGGGAAGAACCTTGTTTGGCCGTATGCTCCGAATACTATAAATAAAAATGGACTCTATAGAATACGTATTAAGATTCATAATACTAGAAGGATTTGATAGGATACAGTAAGGGAAATCCCCTGTAAACATGAAAATTTATTTAATGACTTCTTTTTTGAAAACATTTCATATTCGATTCATTCTTTCTCGTAGAGCTCGTCAGCTCGTACGTATTCATTTTCTTAGTGCGAAGTTAACTTTATAATGTCTGAGGAAAGTTCAGATTCTGATTCTGGTGCTGGCGCATCGACCAGTACAGGTGTCAAGCGAAAGAAATATCAACAAAAATATAAAAAAGAGTGGGAGTTATGACAGGAATTCTCTGCATGGTTGTCGCCACATTTATCAAAACCTACTTTTGCAATGTGCAAATCTTGTAATAAGGAGATAAATATATCTTCGGGATACGACGCTCTCAAAAAACATGCCAGTTCTAAACTTCACGAAAAGAGTGTTAAGAGATTAGCTGTTCAACCAAAATTGTCAGACTTCGTTAGTAAAGAAGTTACCCAGTTTAAACATCAAGTGAAAGAAGGTAAGTAAGTTATCAAATTCTTTGCGCCGCACCGTTAGCAATGTAAAATAGAGTCTGTATAATGAATTGATAAATAAACAATTTCATTCATTTCAGGTGAAATCCGGATTGCTGGGTTTGTGGCTGAGCATAATCTTCCATATAATATTACTGATCATCTTTCTAAATTAGTTGTACAGATTTGTCCAGACTCTAAAGTTGCAAAAAGTTTAAAATGCTCACGTCCAAGAGTGCAATCTATCGTGGAAAATGTAATTGGTGCAGAGAGTTTCGCAGAACTTTGTGAAGATTTACGTAATGTTAAATTTTCGTTGGTTATTGATGAATCAACAGACAAAACATCTTTTCATGGTGGCAAGGTATGTCAAAAATAATCAAGTACGTGATTCTTTTCTCGCCCTGATTCCCCTTTCTTCAGCAGATGCCACCACACTTTGTGAAAGCATTGTAAAGTTTTTCATGGACAACAATATTCCTTATAAAGATAATTTGATTGGATTTGCATCCGATGGTGCAAATGTAATGATGGGACAAAGACATTCAGTGATGGTTTTATTAAAATCAGAAATCCCAAATTTATTCATCATGAAATGTATATGCCATTCTTTTCATTTATGCGCATCTTATGCTGGCGAGAAAATCCCTCGATTCGTCGAAGATTTAGTCCGGAACATTTATAATTACTTCGGTTCAAGTCCGAAAAGAACAAAAGAGTATGAAGAGTTTCAAATATTTTGCCAATTAAAAATTCACAAGATTTTATACCCTTGCCAGACGAGATGGCTGTCGGTACATGCAGCTGTTAGTCGGATTCTAGAGCAATATCCTGCTCTAAAATTATATTTCATCGATGCTGCCGCCTCACAAAACGAGTTGCTAATGGCCTCAAATATTTTAAATAAATTGAACGATCCGGTATCTCTTTTATTCCTTCAATTTTTAGATTTTGTCTTGCCAATTTTTAACCAGCTGAACAAAGAAATGCAAGCGGAGGGTGCTAGAATTCACATTTTATACTCGCACGTGTGTGCATCCTTGAAAACTCTGTTAGACTGCTTTTTAAAGAGGTCTTACTTGAATGCAACTAACATTGAAGATGTGAACTTTAAAAATCCTCATAACTTTTTGGATATACATGAGATGTACTTTGGAGCAAAAGTTATGGATACTTTACTGAATAATAACAGTTTGACTGCAGATCAGTTGAATTTATTTCGAACAAGATGTCTACAGTTTTATATTGAAGCTTCTGAGCAAATTATTCAAAGATTTCCCCTAAAAAACAACCCACTGAAAGACTTAAATGTTTTGGCTCCAGAAAATGTAAAAAAAGGAATTCACCCAAGTCTAATCCCACTCTGCAGAGCATTTCCCGGACTCGTTGATGCGAAAGACTACCAGGACATAGATACACAGTGGCGCCTGCTTAGGAACACTCAAGAAATTAATATGTTTAAAGATGATGCCGAAGATTTCTGGGCAAATGTGGCTCAAATTAGTGACTACATTCGTTTTTCATATTTTATCTTTACCGCACTCATCTGCAAACGTGGAAAGGATTTTTTCTGCAGTAAATTTAATAAAAACTGAAAACCGCAACCGCCTGTCAACCGATGCCTTAGTTGGGCTTTTGCATGCGAAGAGACACATAGGCGATAAAAACTGCTATGATTTTAATATACCTAAAGCCATGTTCAGTAAAATTTCGTCTCAAGGATGGTATAAATAATAATTTGTCAAAATTGATACAAATAAAAATCTACCGAAAACTACCGATTTTTTATTGGCAACCCTACCGAATTTATAATGAGGCGTTTTCAAAAAAAAAAAAACTAGTTCCACAACACTTACTAGATGGCGTGAAAGTCAGAAAAATATATCTATCAAATCCACCCGACAAAACATTTTATGTAAAAAGGATGCCAAGACACAAGCTCATGATGTGATATGTATGCGTTCAGTTTAAAAAGTTATCAGAACTCATGCATGACTATCTATGTTACATAATTTTATTATCATTTTATTTATTACCTTAGCTTAAGGCTTGGCCGTTACTTCTTAACTAAGGAAAGAAATTGGGTATTGTAAAACGGGCAAGCCCTATTCTTTACCATGATGATTGTATGATTGGTAAAATTAGGGCTTGTTTTGTCATCCTTTTTATGAAATGTTTTTTTGTAGAATGGTTTATTTATTCGGGCTGTGTTTTTATTCCATACAAAAGTTTTCGTCGCTTTCTGACTTTTCTAGTAATCTGACCTAATTTGGCCCCATACACTTTCTATCCCTATCAACAGCAAAATTAGATGGTATGATGTAGGATTGGTACTTAATCTACGAAACACTTCAAGAAGAGGTAGGTGGGTGAATCTACTCAAATTGACGGCGTCATTGTCCTTGGAAGTGTCACACTTATATTTTGTCAGTGCAACAGGTTGTTAAAGATATTTTTATTTCTATATTAGTTGGAGTTGACTGACAATCTTACATACTGTAACGTCAATAACTGTATACTTATTATATTTCTGTTGTGCTGAGAACTGTGAGAGATTAATGACAACAATGACGAATTAGCGACAATTCGAGGAGATTCACCCAGGTAGGTAGTGCACTATCCATCTTCTCGCGTCTTGGCGAGGGCGCTCCCGTGCCCCTAGAAGACTGCACAGACTAAGTAGGAAATACTGTAATTTTGTTAGACTGCTGTATGTAAGTTTTTACTTACTTTACTTTTAGTTTTGGTTTCGATACCTTGTAAATTAGGAACTTTCTTTGAGTATACAAAAATGCGTACCTGTGCCGTTGTGACGTGCAAAAATACAGGAATTCATACATCCCCCAGTACCAATGAAACCCTGAAGCGACAATGGATCAAAGCAACCAGAGTCGATGTAAATCGAAAAATTGGATGGAACATGCGTAAACATTCATGTATTTGTTCGGATCATTTCACCCCAAACGATTATATGACACGTAAGTACGAATTTCTTCGTTTAAGTTCAGTAAAATAAAATATTAGTGAAGTAGATGTAAAATATTATTATTCAATTTTGCTTTTCTCTGTTTTTAGGTGGCAAACTAAGAATACCAAAGAAAACAGCTGTACCATCCATTTTTCCTTGGACGGCAATGGCTTCGACTTCATCGAGTGATATTGCCGAACCGAGAGATTCGGAACGGTCGACCTAACCCAGTACATTAACTGTCAAATTCTCGCGACTTTTGGCGTTGTCGCGCGCGACTCGCGTCCTCGTACAGTGCCACCATCTTATCTGTTTAGTTGATAGCGGCGCTAGTGGAGAATTTAGTAGTAAAATTTGAGGAATTTACCTAGACAAATGAGAATATTTTAAGCTGTCTTTCAATTTTAATGAAAATATATCTATAAATCTTAGTGACTGAATAAATAAAACAAAAAATGGGGAACAGGATTTACAATTTACATGTTAGTTACAATTTTGCCCACCTGAACAGATAACTTGGTGGCGCTGTACTACCTTTGCTGCGTCAAGAAGCGAGCGGTCACAACCACAGATTAAATAAAAAATGCTACGTTTATGACAGAACTATTTTCGCCAACTGAGCGCCATCTATTGAGTTTTTGTGTTATTAACTTCTTTTTTTTTCTGAAAACGGCTCATTCTTGGTTTTGCAACGCTGGTTGTTTGTTTGTATCGTACATGTACATGTACACGGATTCCATGGCTGTACATTCCCGGGGCGTACGTTCTCGGGCTGTGCATTCGCGGTACGTGCATTACCGTCTCCCGTATCGGTCGGCCGGCAAATTAAACGTGTTAATTTTGTGTATTTCCTCGCTATTTAGCTGAGTTGAGATCCAAAACTCACAATAATCCTCATTTGTGGTTTTTTATAACAGTTTTGCGATAATTGGACGCTTACACATTATCATGGGACGTTTTAAGTGTTGTGTTGGCAGTTGCACATCTACAACTGACACACACAGGCTTTTCTGTTTTCCCAAGAACGATTATTTAAGAAACTTGTGGATGTCCTTCCTTGTACCTACGAACTCTTCCCTTATTGGACTTACGAGCCATCAACTACTATCTAGCAAACGTGTTTGTGAAAAACATTTTGACAAACATCAGCTTGATGCAGAGGGCCGAAGGATACGGTTTTCTTATCCCTGCTTGCTCTCAGATGAAGAAATTGCTCTTGGCGAACCCTTACGAGAAGCTGGTGTTGGTAAGCAACTTAATATCATGACTATCTACTGCTAAAATCAAAATAAGTATGGCCCCTAACCAAGGACCTAATTTGTCTGTTTCAGTAGCTGGTTTCCTAGAAGATCACAATTACTACAAATTAGAAAGAAACGATGAGGATGAATTATCAGAATTAGTGGTACTTCGAGGGACGGGTATGTTCATAACCTATATTACAAGCTATAAAACACTAGCCCACAGACCTACCCACCCACCTTAGGTGAAGTTCGTGTATTTGTCAATTCAGTCATATAAAATAATTTTTATGCTACCAAACAATTACAATAATGTTTCTTATATATTTTCAGATGAAAATTACCATGGGCATCCCTCTAGCTCACAATCCAAACAGGAAACAAGAGGTAGGTACCTAAATAATAATATGCATAATCTATACCAACATTACTCATAGTGTGCACCACGGAGCCCTGGGGTTGGTTCCAGTTATCCAACTGCACATACTGGTATGGAACAATTATTTTACTAAAATCTTCGATGAAAATTACCACAGGCATTCCTCAAGCAAGCTCACAATTCCATAAGCTGCCATCTCTTCAACCTATCTTAATAATACTCGTAAAATTATTTTTTTACACTTGGCCAGAAGGCCTTGGCAATAATTATTTTGTTTTTGGGAGATAAAGAAGTAATGTATGATTTTTTATCATTTTAGATGTGCAAGTCATGGAGATAGAGCCTTCCTGCTCGGGCAAAAAGAGAAATGAAACTTGCAAACCAACTATAACCATACTGGTATGGAACATGAATTTTATTAAAATCAATTTTGTAGATGTTAATTACCACGGGCATTCCTCAAGCAAGCTCACAATTCCATAAGCTACCACCTTTTCAACCTATCTAAATAATACCAATAAAATTATTTTCTACACTTGGCCAGAAGGCATTGGCAATCTGAGGTAACAATAATTGTTTTGTTTTTAGGGGACAAAGAAGTAATTTGTGAGTTTACATCATTTCAGGTGTGCAAGTCATGGAGATAGAGCCTTCCTGCTCAGGCACAAAAGGAAATCAAATGCAAAAATCAGCTGCACATACTGGTATGTAGCGGTTGTCATATCAATTACAAAAATTCACACACTCAAAGCCCTGTGAAGCCGAATGCCTAAACAGAATGCCACACATAGCCTGACAGTAACTGTCAGTTACCATACATTCCTAATTTTTATTTTTTTTGTTTTAGGTTTCAATTTTAAAAAGTACAGTTCAAAGAAAAGAGCCTTTATGAGAAAAGTTAAGGAAATAGCCACCGAAAGCATAGGTTCAACTGGATTGGAAAGGCTAATACAAGAGGAATCTCAATTGCAAAATGCGCAGCTTTTAGAAAATTTTGACAAACTTAACAAACAAGCGAAGTCCTTTTTATTGATGCAGTTGCGGCTATGTCGTATGAACAAAATGGCCAGAAAATTTACAATGGAAGAAAAATTGATGGCTTTGAGTTTGATGAAATCAAGCCCCAAAGGATATAAGCTGATGCAAAATATGTTTGCCTTGCCGCATAAGAGGACTGCACAGATTATCGGAGCTAATTATAATGGGACCAGGCATAAATGATAAAATTTTTGAGGAAATCAAAAATAAAACGAAATATTGGCTGACAACAGAAAAGTTGTGCACAATTGTTTTTGATGAAGTTGCCTTGACGCCACATCTCACATTTAATGAAAAATATGATAAAATATTCGGGTTTGTGGATGTTGCTGGAGCAAGGAAAAATAAATTTTGTGATCACGCATTGGTTTTCATGCTGAGAGGAATATGTTCATCGTGGCGTCAGTGTGTAGCCCATTATTTCTGTGAAGGCACAGTATCAGCAGCAGAACTGAAAAATATTATGAAGCAGATTGTCTCTAAAGTCGGACAAACTGGTCTTATACCATTGGGATTGGTATGCGACCAGGGCTCAACGTTTAGATCTGCTATTAAGCAGTTAAGAGAAGAAACATCACGTACACGAAATGTTCAGGATATTCGCGATGGTATGTACTAAAAAAGAAAAAAATATTTCTCATGCATCAAAAATATTAAATATGAACATATTCTGTTAACCTTTTCCACATTTAACATTAATATTAATGTAAGTATATTTAATTTTCAGATGGCACTGTTAACATTGGCAGCCATGATTTAAGTATAATTTATGATCCGCCCCACCTACTCAAAGGAATAAGAAATAACTTTTTAACAAAAAATATAATTTGGGAACATAGAACGGCTTCCTGGAAGGACATTGAATTTATATATGACCTGGACAACAAATTGGGGAACACAAGAGCCTTGCCAAAATTGACTACACACCACGTCAATCCGAAGTCTATCAAGAAAATGAAAGTCAGCCTAGCTACTCAAGTGCTCAGTGCTCGAACAGCTGCTTTGCTTAAATTTGCACATATCAATTGGTAAGGGTGTTATATTAATACTATCGTATTATTTTTATAGGTCCGCACGGTGGACACAGTGAAAATTTTCAAATTAATCGCGATATACACTAGTTATTGATAGTAAAATCTTATTTAAGCTTTTATCAAATTAAAGAAAGATATTTTAAAACCACTTAAATATATTATTACAATACTAATGGCTCCGTGAGCTGTAGACTTCGCGAGAAAGAAAGAAATGCTGCGCATTACCTCGCGCTTTTCTCCGCCATTCTGAACAACTTAAAAAAACTGGCTGAACAAAAAAAATTGTTATCCTTACCGAACACTCACAAAATTTTAAGAGAGTTGGTTGAGACTGTATAGGAGAACAAACATGGACATCCGGACATACTAACGCTTTTTTGTCCTAACTCGAAACAGCGACGCTTCGCTCGTTCGCTTCGGTCACTCACTCGGTCAATAGGGATGATGACGCATTTACCATGCATTTATATAATAAAAAACATACAGAAACTCACAAAAATATCAAAAATTTCTCAAAATATATATTTTTTTGTGCTTTTACCAGTACTTTTTGTATCAAATTAGTCAAATAATAAAAAACTAATTAAATTTAGTTTTTTCGTCCAATTCTGAACGTTTTTTTAATATGGGTCCTGTTACTTAAAAGCATTATTTTATGAGATGACAACTCAAATATTGAGAAATGCTTAATACATTTACTCAACCGTGACGTCATAATTATGCAAAGATTTGTATGGAGCGTTTTACCGCCACGTGACCAACCACTTTTCAAAAGAAGAAAAAAATCGTTATCATTGCTATTTATCTTTTAAACTTAGAAAATAAAGTCATTGGTACATACTTGCACCGGGGAACGAACCTGGGCCTCCCGTTTCAGAGTCCAATGTTCTACCCACTGAGCTACCACCGCTTTCATTTGTGAAGTTATAGTAGCAATACCACTCGCTAACTGTGAAGGAAAACATCGTGAGGAAACCCGCGGCTTGGTTGGCTCCACACGTATTGACATATCTTTCCTGTGGGCTAGGCTGACTAAGCTGTCAGGCAGGATGGTATAGGTGCTGGGCAAGCCTACTCCATGCAGCGTCCGAGTGGTCCCTTCACCCATCTAGTGTGACTGAAGGTGCCACTGGACGCTGTATAAATAATCTTATTACGTAGATTCTTTATCTTTTAAAAGGATCTCTTCAATAAGAGAGAGAAAAAATTACAGTCATCACTCCTATTACAAAAAAGACAGCATGTAGCTTAAAAATTATAATTCCACTAGGGTATTCCACAAGTACTGTTGGAGTATCTACTAAATAATAATAATAATAATAATAAACTTTCATTTTCAGAAAGCCGTCACACTGGTGGTAGCACTATGGATGTCACAGCTGAAGTCGTCGAATTTTTTGACACATTATTCGACAGCGTGAACGGCCACCCGGGAGGTGCTAAGAAAGGGAAGCTCAGGAAAGCAGTGAAACCAAATTCGCCACATTTCTCATTTTGGACACAAGCGAGGATGGAGACCGATCTAGGTCGGCCTCTCGCACTCCCGAGGCGTCTCGTTTCCAATCTGTGAATGCAGGCGCGCTCTGAGCACAGATGCTGGGACCCGAAAGATGGTGAACTATGCCTGGTCAGGTCGAAGTCATTGAAAACCCTGATGGAGGACCGTAGCGATTCTGACGTGCAAATCGATCGTCGGAACTGGGTATAGGGGCGAAAGACTAATCGAACCATCTAGTAGCTGGTTCCGTCCGAAGTTTCCCTCAGGATAGCTGGCGTCGATGTGCAACAGTCTCATCCGGTAAAGCGAATGATTAGAGGCATTTTGGCCGAAACGACCTCAACCTATTCTCAAACTTTAAATGGGTGAGAACTCCGGCTTACTCGAACGATGAAGCCGGAGATCTGATGACGGTGCCAAGTGGGCCAATTTTGGTAAGCAGAACTGGCGCTGTGGGATGAACCAAACGTAGTGTTAAGGCGCCCAAAAAACGCTCATGGGACACCATGAAAGGCGTTGGTCGCTCATGACAGCAGGACGGTGGCCATGGAAGTCGGAATCCGCTAAGGAGTGTGTAACAACTCACCTGCCGAAGCAACCAGCCCTGAAAATGGATGGCGCTGAAGCGTTTTGCCTATACTCTACCGTTACCGGCATGTGCGGCGTACTATCAAATGTATGTCATTAAGCCGTAACGAGTAGGACGTGCGCGGCGGTGAGCGCAGAAGGGTCTGGGCGTGAGCCCGCCTGGAGCCGCCGTCGGTGCAGATCTTGGTGGTAGTAGCAAATACTCCAGCGAGGCCCTGGAGGACTGACGTGGAGAAGGGTTTCGCGTGAACAGTAGTTGCTCGCGAGTCAGTCGATTCTAAGCTCAAGGAGAGATCTTATGTCGATGCGGCGTGTTTACTTTTAATATTGATAAACAACGCCCATTGAGCGAAAGGGAATCTGGTTCCTATTCCGGAACCCGGCAGCGGAACCGTTTCAATAATCGTTCCCTCGTTTCTGACGAGAGTTCGACGGGGTAACCCAAAGTGGCCTGAAGACGCCGCCGAGAGGTCCGGGAAGAGTTTTCTTTTCTGCCTGAGCGTTCGAGTTCCATGGAATCCTATAGCAGGGAGATATGGTTCGGAACGCGAAGAGCACCGCATTTGCGGCGGTGTCCGGATTCTCTCTGCGGACCTTGAAAATTCAGGTGAGGGATGTACGTGGAGATGTCGCGCCGGTTCGTACCCATATCCGCAGCAGGTCTCCAAGGTGAAGAGCCTCTAGTCGATAGAATAATGTAGGTAAGGGAAGTCGGCAAATTGGATCCGTAACTTCGGAATAAGGATTGGCTCTGAGGACCGGGGCGTGTCGGGTTTGGAGGGGAAGCGGATGCGGCCGGTGCCGGGCCTGGTCGAAGCTCGTTCACGCGAGCGGACTCTGGGCCCGCGCTCCGGCGTTCCGCGGATCCTCCTAGCCGTAAGGCCGCGTCGGTTTCGTCTAGCACGCGACTGGCGCGGTTCTGTACGACCGCCGTTCAACGGTCAGCTCAGAACTGGCACGGACAAGGGGAATCCGACTGTCTAATTAAAACAAAGCATTGCGATGGCCCTCGCGGGTGTTGACGCAATGTGATTTCTGCCCAGTGCTCTGAATGTCAACGTGAAGAAATTCAAGCAAGCGCGGGTAAACGGCGGGAGTAATCCGCGCTCGTGCGAATTAAATTGCTTTATTGTGATTGGTGCTCGCGAGTGTTCGGTCCCTCTCGTTCTCGCAACAGAGGATCGCCGTATAACCGGCCGCTGCCCACTGCCAGTGCGAGGGAGAAAGCTGCCTGAGGCTCCACCCAGCAACCGCCATTGGACGCGAGGTGTGACGCTCGGCGGCTCGCCGCTATTGGCTGTGAGCTCGGCCAATCAGCGACAGGGACGCTTTATAGGTTGGTTATTGGTGCATTCTCCTGCCAATCAGGTGACAGACATTTATGTGCTTCAGTGATTGGCTCCACAGTGCTAGGTAAGAAGTGGACTAGCGTTAGCACTGTAGCGCTGTATAGCGCCCAGCGCATTTTTCTTTTTTCTGTTTACGTGAAATTTCCCGTTATCGTCGACCTCGAGCGCACGGGGCAGGATGGACGGGGACGAGGAGGCCGCGGAGATGCAGCGGCGGCTGATAGAAGTGGAAATGGCCCGCAGGGAGGAGGAGCTTCAGGCTCTTGAAGAGTTAGCTGCAGAGAGCGGCTTCCAGCCGCGCCAGTCTCTGGCCCGAACGCCGCCCAGCGGCTTCACGACTCCGCCGCCCACGGTGCAGCAGCCGAAGACCAGCGCCGCCACCGCGCCGAAGCGGCCTCTTGGGTCCCCTGAGGAGGTCCAGGAGGCCGTTAGGCGCCGAGTGGCGGACCGCTCAAAGAAGCCAGTGCCGCCCGTGGGCGGCATTTTCACTTCACAGCCGCGGCCATCCTCGTCAGCCGTGTCAGAGGCTGCACCGCAGCAGGCCCCCGCAGCACGGAGTGCCCCTCAAAGCTCTACGTCAGCAGAGCACTCCCTGTCCAGCAGGACAAAGCTGGAGCTGCTGGACATGGTCCACCAGGCTGTGCGGGGCATCGGCCAGGTCGCCAACGCGAGCAATAAGCTCAACATTGGCGACAAGACCGCAGTGGCCTCGCACAGCCAGGATATCCTGGCAGTTGTAGCCGCGCTCGAGCTCCGATACGCGGAGATGGAGCACCAGTTGGCAGCATGCAAGCTGCAAGCAGCCAGCGCGGAGCTGGAATATGCGAAGAAGCTGTTAGCCGTCCCCACCACATCTGGCCCACAGCCGCCAGTTCCCGGAGCGGCACCAGCAGGGCCCAGCTACGCCGGTGCTCTCAAGACCCGCAAAGGTCAGGCCCCAATTATGGTTCCCCAACAGGGTCCGGCGGTGCTCTTCTTCCCTGCGGACGAGAGCGTGAAGACCTCGGCGGACACGAAGAGGACTCTGCAGGAGGCGATTAAGCCCTCTGATGATGGGATCCGCATCCGGAGCGTCCGTATGGTGGGCAATTCCGGGATCATCGTTCGAACGGCGAACGCAGAGGCGGCCCAGAAGCTAAAGGCGAAGGTTCCGCCTAACCTTAAGGTAACGGAGCCTAAGGCCAGACAGCCCAGGGTCGCCCTCAGATACTTGCGCCAGCAGCTGAGCGACGAGGACCTGTTACGCAGCCTACACCAGGCGAACCTCGCGGACAACGAGCAGTGGTCGCTGGAGAAGTTCAGCGCCAACTGCAAGGTGGCCGTGAGGAAGCAGATCGGTCCGAAAGCACTCGTCATATTGGAGTGCTCCATGACGCTGAGGGACACGCTGGTGGCTTTGGGCCAGGTGTACATTGGATGGGACGAATTGGAGGTCAGCGACCACATCAGGGCCACCTGCTGCAACAAGTGCCAGCAGTACGGGCACCCGGAGAAGTACTGCCGGTCCAAGGAAACCGTGTGCGGTAAGTGTGGAGAGACTGGCCACAAATCTGCGGAGTGCCAATCGGCTTCCCAGTGCTGTGCCACATGCAGGCGCTTTAAGCGTAAGGACGCACACACGCACGCTACCGCGGCGGCGACCTGTCCGGCCAGGCAGTACGCCGAACAGCAGACGGTCAGCATGCTCCAATATTCCTAATGGAGGTGCAAGCGTCACTTCGAGTAGGGCAGCTTAACCTGAACGGGTCTGAGGCAGCTACCGTAGAATTACCGGTGGTGGCGAGGTCGCTTAGACTGGACCTTGTCTTAATCCAGGAGCAATATCGCCGGCACCCCGGCATTCTGCAGTGTAGCGAGAACCCAATGGCTGGCATCCTTGTATTGAACAGGGATATCGCGGTTACCATGCTTCATCATCTGAGCAACGACCACTGTATGGTTGCCCACATTGCGCACCGGGACTCGTGTGTCTACATTATATCGGCATACTTTCAGTACAGCGACGACATCAGCCGACACATTCAACATCTGGACATGGTCTTACGACAGTTAGACGGGAAACCGGTTATCATTGGAGTCGATAGCAACGCACACTCACCGATGTGGTATTGTGAAGAACGTCAATACGTAGGTCGAGGAAGGGACTCGGATTACAGGAGAGATCACATGGAGGGCTTCATCCTCGGTCGAAATCTCCTAATCCACAACGCCCCCGACCAACCACCTACCTTCAGCGGACCGAATGGTATGTCAAATGTAGACCTAACTCTCTCAACGAGGGGTGTCAATGTGGGTAACTGGACCGTGCACGAGGGAGCCAGCCTCAGCGATCATCAGTTGATTACCTTCGAGTTACTCGACGACCGTGGACGTCAATCGTCGACTACGCAGAGGAGTGATGACCAGTTGCCGGCGCCGTTCCGTGCGAAAGGTGTGGATTGGACCAGGTTCTGCGCGGTGCTACATGCTCGTCTGAGCAACGTTAACACGGCCCTTCCCGCTTCACAGTACTGCGAGAGTTACACTGCCGTTCTTCTGCGCACTGCCCGGGAAGTCCTCGGGCAGTGCGCACGTAAGGGCGACGGTAGATACGAGTGGTGGTCGCCAGAGCTAGATCGTTTACGCCGCGGAGTCAACAAAGCTCGTCGTGACTGGCAGCGATCGCGCCGCGCCGGGGGAGTCCAGGAGGAGCAACTTCATTGCGAACTCAGAGCACAGCGTATCGCCTACAAGCAGGCAATGAAGAAAGCAGAATTGGACTTTTTCCGCGAAATCGCAGAGTCAGGTAACGACGACCCATGGGGCAGGGCATACCGGGAAGCGAGTGGGCGTTTACGCCCACCGTCGAACGTTATCAACGGCTTGAAATTGGTTGAAGGCTACACTGAGGCTTCTGGCGACACCATGGAGTCTCTGCTCTCCTCGTTGTACCCAGACGACCGACCAGAGGATGATACCGACTACCATCGGAATGTACGTATCGCAGCAGCTTTCGCCCCCTCTGGGGGTGACTCACCGGAGCCGACGAAGTCTATACTAGACTTGATCGTCCGCGCACTTCCGAATACAGCCGCCGGATCAGATGGTATCACTGCTAGAATTGTCAAGTGGGCGTGGAGGGCTGCTTCAGACGAGATGTGGCACATGTATCGTCTATGCATTGCTCAAGGTATCTTTCCAGACATCTGGAAGGCCGGTAGACTACTCGTCTTGCCGAAGGGCAACGGCAAACCTCTTTCGGACCCGAAGGCTTACAGGCCTATCACCCTACTACCTATTTTAGGTAAGATCTTGGAGCGCGTTATCATCTCTTGCGCTCCCTGCCTGTACGGACACATTTCAGACGCTCAGCACGGTTTCACCCGTGGCCGTTCTACGGTCACGGCGCTCAGGTACATCAACTCCATTACGGAGAACAGCAAGGCGTCTTACGTGCAGCTGATCTTTCTGGACATCTCTGGTGCTTTCGATAACGCGTGGTGGCCAATGATATTGCTGAAGGCCAAACAGGCGGGAATCCCGCCTAACATTTACAGGATCTTGGTCAGCTACTTCACGAACAGGCGTGTGGCTCTCTATGTGGGGAACCAAACGTCCTGGAAACGCAGCACCATGGGGTGTCCACAGGGATCAGTTTTAGGCCCGACACTTTGGAACCTCCTCCTCAATGACCTCCTGCTGCTGCCGAAACCTGACGGAGTCCACATGGTGGCATATGCCGATGATGTGACGATCGCGATCGAGGCAACGTCGCGAGCAGATATTGAGCGCAAAGCTGCCACGATGCTGGGAGTCATTACCGATTGGGGAGGCCGAAATCGACTCGGTTTCTCCCCTGGGAAATCTCTCACCATGACGCACAAGGGCAAGTTCAAACGACCACCGACCATCAAGCTGGGCGGTGCCTCGGTCGCGAGCGTCACCCAGGCGAAAGTGTTGGGCGTGATGATAGACGATGCTAGGTCCTACGCGCCGCATGCGAAGTTTATTGGCGAGAGTGCCTCGAGGTGCTTCTGCAAGGTGTCGCGGGTTTCCGCGTCCTCTTGGGGCGTTAAGTTCCGCGCCCTTATGGTCCTGTACTCAGGGACCTATGTGGCGTCTTTGACATACGCTGCGGCGGTATGGTACCGACGCTCGTCGTTTATTGTTGTCAGAAGAGCGTTGCTTAGCACGCAGAGGTCGGCGCTAATTTTACTAACGAAAGCACGTGCAGTTCCGCGGCACTACCGGTGCTCGCGGGAGTTCTCCCTGCCGACTTGGAGGTTGTTCGTGCGGGACGAGTTGATGAGGAGGGAATCCAGCTGGCCCCCAGGGAGCGCCGGAGTCTGAAGCGTCGCATCAGAGAGGAAGTCGTTGCTACTTGGCAGGAACGGTGGTCCGCGAGCGAGGATGGACGCGAGCTTCACAGTTTCTTTCCCGATGTTGGCGTGAGGCTGTCCTCCGACTGGGTCGAACCGGATTATATTGTTTCGCAGATCCTCACAGGTCACGGTTGCTTCAGGCAGCGCCTGCATAGGCTGGCGCTGTGCGAGTCTGCGCTGTGTCCCTGTGGCGATGAAGACGTCGAGGAAAACCGCGACCACGCACTTTGGGAATGTATACTCTACGCGGAACCCAGGATAAAAATGCTAGACGCTTTACGAACGGCACAACCTGGTCCAATTTACCATCAGGACCTGATTAGCAGCCGCAACAACTGGGAGGCATTGCGCGAGTTCGCGCACTCTTGGCATACGATCAGACGATCATACGAGAAGAATTGAGTTGTAGGTAGTAAACTAGAGCAGCCCGACGCGAAGTAACGTTACTGTGGTGTCATGCCCCAGAAGGGGGAGAGGTGACAATGTAGTGGGACGAATATAGAATTTGTAGGGAGCATCAAGAAACGCGAGACTTGGGAAAGAGCCCCGAGCAAGTACCAGCCGCGTCTCCCGTGATTCGGTCTGTAAGCCGAAAGGCAGGCAAGACCATGAGGTGGTGGTGGGTTATGTCCCTATCACACTTCGCTGTCGGCAACGGTGGCGAGTAGACGTGTGCTCCGCGCTCGTGCGAATTAAATTGCTTTATTGTGATTGGTGCTCGCGAGTGTTCGGTCCCTCTCGTTCTCGCAACAGCGGTTCGCCGTATAACCGGCCGCTGCCCACTGCCAGTGCGAGGGAGAAAGCTGCCTGAGGCTCCACCCAGCTTCCGCTATTGGACGCGAGGTGTGACGCTCGGCGGCTCGCCGCTATTGGCTGTGAGCTCGGCCAATCAGCGACAGGGACGCTTTGTAGGTTGGTTATTGGTGCAATCTCCTGCCAATCAGGCGACAGACATTTAGGTGCTTCACTGATTGGATCCAACACAGAAAGTGACTGATTAATTAAGGTGTGTGTGTGTGCTTTTGTTCTTTTTCGTTTACTGTTTACGTGAAATTTCCCGTAACACCACTTCGCTCTGCGTGGGTCGGTACTGCCGGCCTGCCGGTAATCGGCCATTATGGACGGAGACGAGGAGGCCGCGGAGATGCAGCGGCAGCTGTTTGAGGAGGAAGTGGCCCGCAGGGAGGAAGAGCTTCGGGCTCTAGAAGAGATCGCAGCGGAGAGCGGCTTCAAGCCGCGCCAGTCTCTGGCCCGAACGCCGCCCAGCGGCTTTACGACGCCGCCGCCCATGGTGCAGCAGCCGAAGCCCAGCGCCGCCACCGCTCCGAAGCGGCCTCTTGGGTCCCCTGAGGAGGTCCAGGAGGCCGTCAGGCGCCGAGTGGCGGACCGCTCGAAGAAGCCGGTGCCGCCCGTGGGCGGCATTCTCACTTCACAGCCGCGGCCTTCCACGTCGGCCGTGACAGAAGCCGCATCGCAGCAGGCCCCCGCAGCACGGACAGCCACGCCCAGCTCTACGCCGGCAGAATGCTCCTTGTCCAGCAGGACTAAGCTGGAGCTGCTGGACATGGTCCACCAGGCTGTGCGGGGCATCGGCCAGGTCGCCAACGCGAGCAATAAGCTCAACATTGGCGACAAGACCGCAGTGGCCTCGCACAGCCAGGATATCCTGGCAGTTGTAGCCGCGCTCGAGCTCCGATACGCGGACATGGAGCACCAGTTGGCAGCATGCAAGCTGCAAGCAGCCAGCGCGGAGCTGGAATATGCGAAGAAGCTGTTAGCCGTCCCCACCACATCTGGCCCACAGCCGCCAGTTCCCGGAGCGGCACCAGCAGGGCCCAGCTACGCCGGTGCTCTCAAGACCCGCAAAGGTCAGGCCCCAATTATGGTTCCCCAACAGGGTCCGGCGGTGCTCTTCTTCCCTGCGGACGAGAGCGTGAAGACCTCGGCGGACACGAAGAGGACTCTGCAGGAGGCGATTAAGCCCTCTGATGATGGGATCCGCATCCGGAGCGTCCGTATGGTGGGCAATTCCGGGATCATCGTTCGAACGGCGAACGCAGAGGCGGCCCAGAAGCTAAAGGCGAAGGTTCCGCCTAACCTTAAGGTAACGGAGCCTAAGGCCAGACAGCCCAGGGTCGCCCTCAGATACTTGCGCCAGCAGCTGAGCGACGAGGACCTGTTACGCAGCCTACACCAGGCGAACCTCGCGGACAACGAGCAGTGGTCGCTGGAGAAGTTCAGCGCCAACTGCAAGGTGGCCGTGAGGAAGCAGATCGGTCCGAAAGCCCTCGTCATATTGGAGTGCTCCATGACGCTGAGGGACACGCTGGTGGCTTTGGGCCAGGTGTACATTGGATGGGACGAATTGGAGGTCAGCGACCACATCAGGGCCACCTGCTGCAACAAGTGCCAGCAGTACGGGCACCCGGAGAAGTACTGCCGGTCCAAGGAAACCGTGTGCGGTAAGTGTGGAGAGACTGGCCA
This sequence comes from Yponomeuta plumbellus, assembly GCA_947310845.1. NCBI lineage: Eukaryota > Metazoa > Arthropoda > Insecta > Lepidoptera > Yponomeutidae > Yponomeuta > Yponomeuta plumbellus. The sequence continues at coordinate 6,102,913 of OX371220.1, read as the reverse complement.
CAAATCTGCGGAGTGCCAATCGGCTTCCCAGTGCTGTGCCACATGCAGGCGCTTTAAGCGTAAGGACGCACACACGCACGCTACCGCGGCGGCGACCTGTCCGGCCAGGCAGTACGCCGAACAGCAGACGGTCAGTATGCTCCAATATTCCTAATGGAGGTGCAAGCGTCACTTCGAGTAGGGCAGCTTAACCTGAACGGGTCTGAGGCAGCTACCGTAGAATTACCGGTGGTGGCGAGGTCGCTTAGACTGGACCTTGTCTTCATCCAGGAGCAATATCGCCGGCACCCCGGCATTCTGCAGTGTAGCGAGAACCCAATGGCTGGCATCCTTGTATTGAACAGGGATATCGCGGTTACCATGCTTCATCATCTGAGCAACGACCACTGTATGGTTGCCCACATTGCGCACCGGGACTCGTGTGTCTACATTATATCGGCATACTTTCAGTACAGCGACGACATCAGCCGACACATTCAACATCTGGACATGGTCTTACGACAGTTAGACGGGAAACCGGTTATCATTGGAGTCGATAGCAAC